>CM056053.1:340374596-341689172 GCA_029574335.1 Rana kukunoris
CCAGTCACCCACTCTAGGTTATTTTGTAAAGGGCCTATGTGCGCAGACCTGACCTTTTACTATTAATCCATTTGAAGATTTTTTTGTGGTTTGTCCTACTATCTTTTGCAATCTGTCGTTCGTTTTGAATTTTGCATACCCTGATTTCCTTTTTTACATCTCCTGTTATATTCTTTGGTAACATTTTAAACAACACTAGTGTTCCTTGCTTTTTTATATTTTTTAAATGCACTTTTCTTATAGTTTATAGCTTTTTATTAACTTTGGGACCCGTGAGCCACATAAGTTTTATTTTTTTAGCCATATTTAACCGTATTGTCCATGGGAATATACAATTGCAGTGAGGTCCAAAACAGTTTTTTTGAAGAATATCTCCATTTTCTGTTCTGGATTTATCGATGCAATATTCACTCCCAGTCTTAGTCCTGAAAGCAGCCTCATACACTATTGGAAAGCGTGCTCTCTTGAATTAAAGGGGTTGTAAAAGAAAAAAAAATGTTATGCTGACATGATGTTTACAGGTATCCGAGACATAAAAGTATAAGTGAAGGATTTTAAAAACGATTAAAAAAATTTAGATACAAATCATGATATAAAACCTGTAGTTTCCTCGTTTTGTTATTTGCATGTTTTGTTTTCCTGCCTCTCTGCTGTAACAAAGCCACAGAGCCAATCCCAAGGCAGTGATGGTTGGGTGGAAACCAAACTGCATTGGTGCTGCGGGGTTTTATAAACACATAGGGGCTGATTTACTAATGAATCTGCGCTGCGCCGGTACATCCCTTATTAGGTGCGCTGGATGAAGCCCAATTAGGCGCATGAACCGGCGGCAGCAGCAGCGCGATGTGATTGATAAGTAAACCGCCGCCGAACTCCCTGTATAAGTCTATGTGGGGAAATCTTAATAGTGAATTTTAAAGGCTAATCTGCAAGTTTTGTCCTAAAAAGTGTTTGGGGACCTCAGTCCTGCCCCAGGGACATGTACCAATGTTTTTTTTTATTTTTAAAAACGGCCGTATTTTTCGGGAGCAGTGATTTTAATAATGCTAAAAGTGCAATAATAAAAGTGTAATTTTCCTTTAAATTTCGTACTATGGGGGGCTCTAATGTCAGCATGTGAAAAAGCGCATGTTTCCCGTGGTTAGAACTGTCTCTGCACAAAATGTCATTTTTCAAGGAAAAAAGCCATTTAAAAACTGACTCGCGGCTATAATGAATTGTCGGCTCCCGCAATGCAGGAGAATTCATTCATTAAAAAAGGAAAAAAAAAAGCGTGGGGGTCCCCCCAAATTCAATAACCAGACCCTTTAGGTCTGGTATGGATATTAAGGGGAACCCCGCCGTCAATTTTAAAAAAAAAATGACGTGGGGTTCCCCCCAAATATCCATAACCAGACCCTTCGGTCTGGTGTGGAATTTAAGGGGAACTCCACTCCAAATTAAAAAAAAAATGGCGTGGAGTCCCCCCTAAAATCCACACCAGACCCCTTATCCGAGCACGTTGACCTGGCCGGCCCCGCAGAAAAGAGGGGGACAGAGCGCGGCCCCCCCCCCTCTCCTGAACCGCACCAGGCCACATGCCCTCAACATTGGGAGGGTGTTTTGGGGTGCCCCCCAAAACACCTTGTCCCCATGTTGATGAGGACAAGGGTCTCTTCCCCACAACCCTTGCCCGGTGGTTGTGGGGGTCTGCGGGCAGGAGGCTTATCGAAATCTGGAAGACCCCTTTAACAAAGGGGCCCCCCAGATCCCGGCCCCCCCCCCTGTGTGAAATGGTAATGGGGTACCTTGTACCTCTACCATTTCACGAGAAAAAAAATGTAAAGGGTTAAAAAAGACAAGAGCCGGTTTTTGACAAGTCCTTTATTATCCTTTCTTCTTTCCTTCGGGTTTCTTCTTCCTCCTCCTTCTTCTTCCTCTGCTTCTGTCTTGGGTCTTCTATTCCCGCATCTTGCCCGGCGTGTTCTTCCATCTTCTGTTCCTCCCGCTGTCCTTCTCGTCCGCATCTTCTTCTCCTTCTTGTTCTTCTTCGCCGGAGCGCGCCGCTTCCAATTGAAATCCCCGCTGTCTGCCGGACCACGCCCCCCCCTCTGACGCCACGGGCAAGCTCTTAGGAGTGTGCTGCAAGTGCGTCAGAGGGGGGCGTGGTCACATGTCAGAGGGCGGGCAATTCAATTGAAGCTCGTGCGCGGCTTTTTCTTTGCCAGAGTCGCCGCTTCCAATTGAATTGCCCGCTTTCTGGAACATGTGACCACGCCCCCCTCTGACGCACTGGCACCACACGGGGACTTTCCTAAGAGCTTGCCCGTGGCGTCAGAGGGGGGCGTGGTCCGGCAGACAGCGGGGATTTCAATTGGAAGCGGCCCGCTCCGGCGAAGAAGAAGAGGGAGAAGATGCGGACGAGAGGACAGCGGGAAGAAGATGGAAGAAGAACACGCCGGGGCAAGATGCGGGGGAATAGAAGGGACCCAAGACAGAAGCAGAGGAAGAAGCAAGGAGGAGGAAGAAGAAACCCGAAGGAAAGAAGAAAAAGAAGATAATATAAGGATCTTGTCAAAAAACCCGGCTCTTAAAACTTCTTCTCTTGTCTTTTTTTACACCTGACACTTTTTTTTACTCGTGTGAAATGGTAGAGGTACAAGGTACCCCATTACCATTTCACACAGGGGGGGGGGGCCGGGATCTGGGGGGCCCCTTTGTTAAAGGGGTCTTCCAGATTTCGATAAGCCTCCTGCCCGCAGACCCCCCACAACCACCGGGCAAGGTTGTTGTGGGGAAGAGAGACCCTTGTCCTCATCAACATGGGGACAAGGTGTTTTGGGGGGCACCCCAAAACACCCTCCCAATGTTGAGGGCATGTGGCCTGGTGCGGTTCAGGAGAGGGGGGGGCCGCCGCGCTCTGTCCCCCCCTCTTTTCTGCGGCCGGCCAGGTCAACGTGCTCGGATAAGGGGTCTGGTGTGGATTTTAGGGGGGACTCCACGCCATTTTTTTTTTAATTTGGAGGTGGAGTTCCCCTTAAATTCCACACCAGACCCGAAGGGTCTGGTTATGGATATTTGGGGGGAACCCCCACGTCATTTTTTTTAAAAATTGATGGCGGGGTTCCCCTTAATATCCATATCAGACCTGAAGGGCCTGGTATTGAATTTGGGGGGACCCCCACGTCATTTGAATAATTATTTTAAAATTCGTACCATGGGGGGGGGGGGATGTCAGCAGGTGAATAAAGTGCACTTTTCCTGCAGGTTAGAAATATGTCTTTGCACAAAATGACATTCTGAAAAAAAAAAAAAAAGCCATTTAAAACTGACTCGCGGCTAATAATGAATTGTCGGCTCCCGGCAATTGCAGGAGAATTCATTCATTAAAAAAACGAAAAAATAAAAGCGTGGGGGTCCCCCCAAATTCAATAACCAGACCCTTTAGGTCTGGTATGGATATTAAGGGGAACCCCGCCGTCAATTTTAAAAAAAAATGACGTGGGGTTCCCCCCAAATATCCATAACCAGACCCTTCAGGTCTGGTGTGGAATTTAAGGGGAACTCCACTCCAAATTAAAAAAAAAATGGCGTGGAGTCCCCCCTAAAATCCACACCAGACCCCTTATCCGAGCACGTTGACCTGGCCGGCCGCAGAAAAGAGGGGGGGACAGAGCGCGGCCCCCCCCCTCTCCTGAACCGCACCAGGCCACATGCCCTCAACATTGGGAGGGTGTTTTGGGGTGCCCCCCAAAACACCTTGTCCCCATGTTGATGAGGACAAGGGTCTCTTCCCCACAACCCTTGCCCGGTGGTTGTGGGGGTCTGCGGGCAGGAGGCTTATCGAAATCTGGAAGACCCCTTTAACAAAGGGGCCCCCCAGATCCCGGCCCCCCCCCTGTGTGAAATGGTAATGGGGTACCTTGTACCTCTACCATTTCACGAGTAAAAAAAAATGTAAAGGGTTAAAAAAGACAAGAGCCGGTTTTTGACAAGTCCTTTATTATCTTCTTTCTTCTTTCCTTCGGGTTTCTTCTTCCTCCTCCTTCTTCTTCCTCTGCTTCTGTCTTGGGTCTTCTATTCCCGCATCTTGCCCGGCGTGTTCTTCCATCTTCTTCCGCTGTCCTTCTCGTCCGCATCTTCTCCTTCTTCTTCTTCGCCGGAGCGGCCGCTTCCAATTGAAATCCCCGCTGTCTGCCGGACCACGCCCCCCCTCTGACGCCACGGGCAAGCTCTTAGGAAAGTCCCCGTGTGGTGCCTGTGCGTCAGAGGGGGGCGTGGTCACATGTTCCAGAAAGCGGGCAATTCAATTGGAAGCGGCGACTCCTGGCAAAGAAAAAGCCGCGCACGAGCTTCAAATTGAATTGCCCGCCCTCTGACATGTGACCACCCCCCCTCTGACGCACTTGCAGCACACTCCTAAGAGCTTGCCCGAGGCGTCAGAGGGGGGGGCGTGGTCCGGCAGACAGCGGGGATTTCAATTGGAAGCGGCCGCTCCGGCGAAGAAGAACAAGAAGGAGAAGAAGATGCGGACGAGAAGGACAGCGGAGGAACAGAAGATGGAAGAACACGCCGGGCAAGATGCGGGAATAGAAGACCCAAGACAGAAGCAGAGGAAGAAGAAGGAGGAGGAAGAAGAAACCCGAAGGAAAGAAGAAAGAAGATAATAAAGGACTTGTCAAAAACCGGCTCTTGTCTTTTTTAACCCTTTACATTTTTTTTACTCGTGAAATGGTAGAGGTACAAGGTACCCCATTACCATTTCACACAGGGGGGGGGCCGGGATCTGGGGGGCCCCTTTGTTAAAGGGGTCTTCCAGATTTCGATAAGCCTCCTGCCCGCAGACCCCCACAACCACCGGGCAAGGGTTGTGGGGAAGAGACCCTTGTCCTCATCAACATGGGGACAAGGTGTTTTGGGGGGCACCCCAAAACACCCTCCCAATGTTGAGGGCATGTGGCCTGGTGCGGTTCAGGAGAGGGGGGGGGCCGCGCTCTGTCCCCCCCTCTTTTCTGCGGCCGGCCAGGTCAACGTGCTCGGATAAGGGGTCTGGTGTGGATTTTAGGGGGGACTCCACGCCATTTTTTTTTTAATTTGGAGTGGAGTTCCCCTTAAATTCCACACCAGACCTGAAGGGTCTGGTTATGGATATTTGGGGGGAACCCCACGTCATTTTTTTTAAAATTGATGGCGGGGTTCCCCTTAATATCCATACCAGACCTAAAGGGTCTGGTTATTGAATTTGGGGGGACCCCCACGCTTTTTTTTTGGTGTTTTTAATGAATGAATTCTCCTGCAATTTCCAGGAGCTGACAATTCATTATTGCCGCGAGTCAGTTTTAAATGGCTTTTTTCCTTCAGAATGTCATTTTTCACATGCTGACATTACACCCAGGGCCGCCATCAGGGGGGTACAGGCAGTACACCTGCAGGGCCGCCATTAGGGGGGTACAGGCATTACACCGCCCGGGGGTCCCCAGGGGCCCCCAGGGGCCCGGATGGGAACCACCCTAAAACAAAAAAAAAATATTTTTTATTTTTTATTTTTTTTAAGGGCTCCGAAGGTCCCCAGGGGCCCGGAGGCCACTAAGGGCCCCAGATGGCAAGCCCTTTTTTTTAAATAAAAGATATATATTTAAAAAAATATATATATTTTTTTAATATATTTGTTTTATTTTTTTTAAGGAAAGGGCCCAGAGGTCCCCAGGGCCCTGGAAGGCTACCCCCTTGTTTTTTTACTTTTTTTTCGATAAATGTTATATTTAAAAAATATATATATATGTATTTTCTCTCTTTTTTATTTTTATTTTATAAAGAGCACAGAGGTCCCCAGGGCCCCGGATGGCTACCCCCCTTTTTTATATATATTTTTCTTTATTTCTTATTTCTGTCAAAATTTTTGTAAAGGGCCCCCCCGCTCCTCAATTTGTGGCAACACCCCCCCCCCGCTTCTCAATTTCATGCGGCAGCACCCCCCCCCCCCGGTTCTCTGCTCCAGGGGGCCCATGCCTGAAGCTGTGTAAGGGGCCCCAAAATTCATGATGGCGGCCCTGTACACCTGTAAGGGGCCCGGGGGTCCGGAGGTGCCCAGATGCCTGGAGGCCCCCCAGCGCCCCAGATGGTAACCCCCCTCTTTTTTTTTTTGTATATATATTTGTTAGTTGGTTTTTGTAGGATTTTTTATTAAAGGGCCAATTTTTGGAATTTAATATTTTTTAGCAGTCTGGAGGTCCCCAGGGCCCCGGGTGGCAACCCCCCAAATTTTTTGTTATTAAAGGGCCAATGTTTTGTTTTAGGGGTCTGGAGGTCCCCAGTGGCCCGGAGATCCCCAGGGCTCCAGATGACAACCCCCCACCTTTACAAAAAAAACAAAAAAAAAAAATATATATTTTTTGGTTATTTTTTAAACATATATATATATATAATATAATTTTGAAAGCTCCCAGAGGGCCCCAGATGACAACCTTTTTGCTTCTAAAAATGTTATAAACATTTTCCCCAGGTTTGTTACTTTTTACTTTAATTTCTTTTTTAAAGTGTATTTTGTGCGTGAAGTCGAGAGAGAGGAGCTGGACTTGCAATCGCCATCCTTCTCCATGCCCCCGGTGGCAATGGTGGGTGTGAGGGGGGCCTGTCCCCGATGGGACAGAGGGACTCCCCCTATGAAGGAGTGTAGCCCACCCAGCCAGCCCTGTAGGTCCTTCGCCTCCCTTTATTTTAGGAGACCTCATGGCCAAAGTGTGTGCAAGTGTGGTGTTTTTTTTTTGGGGGGGGGGGGGTGGGCATACTAAGCACAGGCGTACCTTGCATAGCACACCCCACTGGGAGCCAAACTCAATTCACATGTAGCCGAGACCGGGATCCGAACCCTTGGCTGCAGAGGTGAACGGCTTGTCAGCGCAGTGCCATTCACGTTGAGCCACCACAGCTCCCACCCAATGTTATTTTTTTTTTAGATTTTTGGTAGTTATTTTTTATAAAGGGCCCAGAGCTCCCAAGGCAACCCCCTTTTTTATTATTTTATATATGTAGATATTGTAATTTATTTTTCATTAAAGAGCCCAGAAGTTTCTTTTTATTAAAGGGCCCAGTGGTCCCCAGGGCCCCCGGATGGCTACCACCCTTTTTAATATATATTTTTCTATATGTATTTTTTGGTAAAGGAACCCCCCGCTTATCAAATTGCGGCAGCCCCCCCCCCCTTCTTAATATCAGGCGGCACCCCCCCCCCCTATTCTCTGCTCCAGGGGGCCCATGCCTGAAGCTGTGTAAGGGGCCCCATAATTCCTGATGGCGCCCCTAATTGCCTCCCCCCCCCCATGGTACGAAATTTCAAGGAATTTTTCACTTTTATTGGTGCACTTTAACCACTTCCATACCGCGCCTATTCTGGCACTTCTCTCCTTCATGTAACAATTATATTTTCTTCCTTGAAACTTACTCAGGACCCCCAAACATTATATATATTTTATTAACAAACACCCTAGGGAATAAAGTGGCGGCCATTTTTTCGGACACATTTCCAACAGTATTTGTGCCAAAAATTTGCAAACGTTTTTTTTTTTTTTTGGCTTTCAAAAAAAATACCTGTTTCATGAATGACAAAATAAGAAAGCAGTAAAGCTAGCCCAATTTTTAGGGATAAGGTGAAAGATGATGTTCCCCGAGTAAATAGATACCTAACTTGTCACGCTTTCATATTGCGCACACTCATGGAATGGCGCTAAACTTCGTTATTAAAAATCTCCATAGGCAACGCTTGACTTTTTTTCTCAGGTTACCACTTTTGAGTTACAGAGGAGGTCTAGTGCTAACATTATTGCTCTCGCTCTAACGCACGCTATGATACCTCACATGTGGGGTTTGAAGGATGTTTACATATGTGGGTGGGACTTGCATGCGTGTTCGCTTCTGAGTGCGAGCTACTAGGGACAGGAGCATTTAAATTCCTTTGTTATTTTATTTTTTTACTTAATATTTTAATTTTTTGCACTTGTTTGTCCCTTTGTTTGTATTATTTTTCACTTTTCTTCCTATTACAAGGAATGTAAACATCCCTTGTAATAGGACTAGTGTGTGACAGGTCCTCTTTATAGAGAAAGGCGGGGTCAATTAGACCCCACATCTGTCCTCCAGGCTGGAAAGCATGTAATTGGTTTAAAAAAAAAAACATCTCATGCTTTCAGCTGCAATCATGTTCGTTCAGCACAGTAGCGTAGTGTGTAGCATGTTCACCTAGCAGCAAAAGGGTTGCTGGTTCGAATCCCGCCCGTGACACTATCTGCCTGGAGTTTGCATGTTCTCCCTGTGTGGGTTTCCTCCCACAATCTAAAAACATGCTGTAAATTGGATCCTGTCTAAATAAGCCCTAATATGCAGTAGGATATTTAGGTTTTGTGCTGCCCTAGGCCTGACCAAATTTTGGCACCCCCCTAATAGAAAAATGACCCACCCTTCCTGTCAAGGCCACACCCTGTTTTTTTATGACCCACCCAGGAATTTTCAGGGGACACACACAAGTTCTGTGGGGGGGGGGGGGCACAGGAGACCCTTAATTTGCCTAGTTTTTCGATCACTTCCTGTTTGGCTATGGGGCAGGAAGTGAAGGCCAATCTCCCCAAACGGACAGGGATAATACAAAATAAACTGACAGAGCTTCTAACCCCCCCCCCCCCCAACTCTATCCAAAATGAAAGAAATCCAAAAAATAAAAGTGATGATTATTGTTCCAGTTTAACCCCAAATTTCAGATCATTTTATTGAGAGGCTTAAGAAAATATAACCATGCCAATAGGCCAGGATCCAGCGTTGCTAATATGTATGAATGTGTTAGGGACCCCCACAAACACCACCCAATGTTAAATCAACTATTTTCTTGTTTGTTTTGGGGATGCCTGCACCCCTGATAGGGTAAAGACACCTCACAAATGTTGTCACTTTCTACTTAATTCATTCACTTCCTGCCACACAGCCAAACAGGAAGTGAGGGAAACACCTGAGTAATGTTTTGTTGGGGACACACAGATCAATATAAATAGTTTCCCATTTTGGAAATGGCATTTTGCTGTGTACACCCCAAATTAGTAGGAATCTTGGACTTTGGGGTCCATTTACTAAAGGCAAATCCACTTTGCACTACAAGTGGACAAGCAAGGAAGAAAACTCAAAACTTGGCGGGATTGGAAGTAAAAACCATCAGTGCTTCCCTTCTGATTTTCATTGCCTACGCTTCTACTGCAGAGCGGCTTTGCCTTTACTAAACCCCAAAATAACTAATCATTTGGGGTGTACACTGCAGTGCAATTTGCTTAATGGTGACACTAGTTAGATTGACCTGTGTCCCAAAGAAAAGACCATTGGTAGGGTTTTAACCTCACTTCCTGTTCAGCTGTGTGACAGGAAGTGAAGCCAATTTTAGGAAAAGGGACACAAAGCCCAACCTAAAAACACTAGCAGGGGTTCTAACACTCAATTGGCTTCCCTCAAACAACCCACAATTAGAATAGGATTGTCTTGTGCTAGTTTCAAGCACAGCGCTGTAAATCAGCACTTCAAGCCTGTCCACCAATACACCACCCCCCCCCCCCCCCCCTCCAACAGGCCCTGTTTGCAGCTTTTCCTACATCTTGCACATGTGCTTTAAAAAGTCAGTCTGGACATCAGTTCTAGGAAACAATACTTACCGCTTTGTCCTTCCTTTTCTGGTGACTAAACATTTCATGCATACACACCAGGAAAGAGCTTAGAGACAAATCACACTTGATGGTTTAGGCCCAAACTAGTTCAGCTGCAGCGGTTGAAATCCATAGCAGGAAAAAAATATCACAAAACAAACTTCAAAATTTGAAAGTAATTTTATTGGTCCACAAAACAAGGAAAGCAAAACAAAAAATTACAAATAAACACACCAAAAATATATAAAAACACCTAAAAACAAAAAAGACCAACGTTTATTTCACAGTCATTGGAAAATAAATCATGCTTTTGAAATAACAGGATAGACCCACAGGATTAAAACATTAGTCATTAACATCTTGAGAAACATTTAGCAAAATTATGTAGCAGAGAAAACATCAAAAAATACAAAACTTGCTCCAAAACATCTCTGTTTCACTCCGCCATTCCTTCCAGCCAGCAAATCTGCCCCCTCTGAGGGGCAGCTGACACGTGCAGTATCCACGCTTTTTATAACATGTGTGCTAATGAACCAATTGGAAACACATGAAGAAATGTCAGCCTCTAGTTTGTGTGCACTTGGAACTGCTTACACCTGTTAAGGATGTCCTTAAATTACTAAGCCAAAAAAAGAGCTTTCTGAGCATGCTCAGAAAGATGCAAGTCATTTTCAGGATGAAACTTCCAACTTCTTTTTCTAACTGTTCGAGCATGCCCAGTTCACTCGAAATGCAGTACCAGAATCAAATCTGCAATGGCGGATGAAAGCATTAGAGGTGTTAAATTTTTTTTTGGTCCCCATGAAGTGATGCTTTACAAGCTGAACGGGAGGTCTTATAGAATTTTTACGTAACAAACCTAAATAGTAATAATTTAAAAGCCCCTGTCCCTAGTAGCTCGCAGTCAGAAGCGAACAAGCAGCATGTTTCCGGTTACCAGTTTAGATTTACAGATGAGGTCTAGTGCTATAAATATTCCTCTTGCTGTTACGCACGCTATGATACCTCACATGTGTGGTTTGAAGAATGTTTCCATATATGGGGGCGGGCCTTAAATGTGTAAGCCCCGCCCACATATTGAACCCCCGTTCAAACCCCACATGTGAGGTATCATAGCGTACGTTAGAGCGAGAGCAATACTTTTAGCACTAGACCTCCTCTGTAAATCTAAACTGGTAACCTGAAACACATAAAAAAGCGTTGCCTATGGGTATTTTCAAGTACTGAAGTTTGGCGCCATTCCATGAGTGTGTGCAATATTAAAGTGTAACATGTTGGGTATCTATTTACTCGGTGTAACATCATCTTTCACATTATGGCCATAAATTGGGCTAACTTTAGTGTATTCTTAATTTGTAACCACTTGAGCCCCAGAGCATATTACTGGTCACTGACGGGGCCATTTTTTGCATTTCAACACTGCGTCATTTTGACTGACAATTGCGTGGTTGTGCGACGTGGCCCCCAAAAAAATTGGGCGTCCTCATCCTCCCCCCCCCCCCCCCTAAAAATTTTTTATTTTTTTTTTTGTTGGTGGTATTTGATCACCTCTGCGTTTTTTCTTATTTTTGCTTGACCCAAAAATATAGCGACAATTTGGTAACTAAAAAAACATCTTTTTTACTGTTTGCTATAATAAATCTCCCCCAAAATATATTCAAAAAATGTTTGCCCTCAGTTTAGGCCGATAAGTATTCTTGGACATATTTTTGGTTGCAAAAAATCACAATAAGCGTTTGATTGGTTTGGGCAAAAGTTCTAAGTAGGGGTTGGTCTTATGGGTTTTTTTGGAATAATTTTTTGTTTTACTAGTAATGGTGGCTATCATTGTTTTTTCTGTCTAATGCGACATTGTGGCGGACACATTTTTGTGAGATTTGGCATTTTTGTAGCGAGCAATGGTATATAAATGCATTGCTTACTATAAAAATGACACTGGCAGGGAAGGGGTTAACACTAGGGGCGCGGAAGGGGTTGAATATGTTACCTGGGTGTGTTCTAACTGTAAAGGGGGTGGGACTGTGTAGGGGAAATGACAGATCGCTGTTCATACATTGTAGGGACAGACGAGCAGGCATTCCCCCCCCCCCCTGACAGGACCGGGATAAAGGGGAACTCCACCCCAAATTACAAAAAAAAACGGCGTGGGGGTCCCCCTTCAGGTGCACAACAGGCTCTTAGATTTGATCTGGAACATAAGGGGTTAAACCCACGCCAAAAAAACGGCGTGGGGTTACCCCCTCAGATCCAGACCAAACCCTTCTCCCAGGCACGCAGTCTGGCCGGACAGGAATGGGGGTGGGGACGAGCGAGCGCCCCCCCCCCCTCCTGAGCCGTACCAGACCACATGCCCTCGACATGGGGGAGTGTGTGCTGTGGGGGAGGGGGGCACTGCCCCCCCCACCCCAAAGCACTCTTGTCCCCATGTCGATCGGGACAAGAGCCTCTTCCCGACAACCCTGGCCGTTGGTTGTCGGGGTATGCGGGCGGGGGGCTTATCAGAATCTGAGAGCCCCCTATATTAAGGGGGCCCCCAGATTCTGGCCACCCACCCTATGTGAATGAGTATGGGGTACATCGTACCCCTACCCATTCACCGGGTGGAAAAGTGTAAACACAAAAAAAACACACAGAAAAAAATAATTTATTAGTCAGCTCCGGGGGTCTTCTGCCGGGACCCCCCACCACCAGCCCATTGGGCCCCGGGCTTCGCCGTCTTCTGCCGGGGGGGGACACCCACCGATGATCTCCGCCATGTCCAGCCAGGCCCCCACCCCAAAATAAGCTCTTTCACATTCGGGGGGGGCCGGCCGAAAAAAGCAGAGAACAACGGGGGCGGAGCCCCTCGGTCTTCCAGACATTTTCTGCCGGGGGGGCTCCAGCCCCGCACCGGTCTTCGCCGCCGCCTTCCGCCGGGGGGGGGACACCCACCGAAGCTCTCGGCCATGTTCGGCCAGGCCCCCTACCCCAAATCAAGCTCTTTTACATCCGGGGGGGGCCGGCGGAAATGGCGGAGAACAACGGGGGCGAAACCCCTCCTCGGTCTTCGCCTTCCGCCGGGGGGGTACACCTACCCCCCCCCCGGTCTTCGCCGCCGCCTTCCGCCGGGGAGAGAGACACCCACCGATGCTCTCCGCCATGTTCGGCCAGGCCCCCTACCCCAAATCAAGCTCTTTTACATCCGGGGGGGGGCGGCGGAAATGGCGGAGAACAACGGGGGCGTCGCCACTCCTCGGTCTTCTAGCCGTCTTCTGCCGGGGGGGGGAAACACCCACCCATGCTCTCCGCCATGCTCGACTGTGCCCCCACCCCCAAAATGAAGCTCTTTTACATCCGGGGGGGGCCGGCCGAAAACAGCGGAGAACAACGGGGGTGTCGCCCCACCTCGGGCTCCTCCGCTTCTGCCTGGCTCCTCCCAGGGCTTCTTTTGCCGTCTTCCGCCGGAGGGCGCCACTCTCCGGGCTTCTCGACGTTGTCTTCCGCCGCGGGGGCCAGGCCTTCTTCTTTGCCGCCCCCCTCGATTTTTTCGGCCTGGACGGGGGTCGTACATCCCATCCAGGACTTGGACGTGGCGGGCTTCTCGTCGCCGTCTTCTGCCGCTGCCCCCTTCACCACGAAGCTCCGTGCTTGTTTGATGAGGGCAGCGGGCTTCCGTCGTCTTCTCCGGGGCGAGGGTCGTACATCCCACCCCGGATTTCGTCGCCGTCTTCTGCCGCTGCCCCCTTCACCACGAAGCTCCGTGCTTGTTTGATGAGGGCAGCGGGCTTCCGTCGCAGTCTTCCGCCGCGGGGTGACACTCGCGGGCTTCTTCTTCCATTCGATGTTGACACGGCGAGGTCCGGCGCTGAAATGCCTTCTGAGCGGCGGGCAAGGACTTATATTGGCATTGGGCGTGGGCGTGGTTATGCCAACATGTGACCTTAACCCATGTGACAGTGATGTCACGTCACATCACTGTCACATGGGTTAAGGTCACATGTTGGCATAACCACGCCCACGCCCAATGCCAATATAAGTCCTTGCCCACCGCTCAGAAGGCATTTCAGCGCCGGACCTCGCCGTGTCAACATCGAATGGAAGAAGAAGCCCGCGAGTGTCACCCCGCGGCGGAAGACTGCGACGGAAGCCCGCTGCCCTCATCAAACAAGCACGGAGCTTCGTGGTGAAGGGGGCAGCGGCAGAAGACGGCGACGAAATCCGGGGTGGGATGTACGACCCTCGCCCCGGAGAAGACGACGGAAGCCCGCTGCCCTCATCAAACAAGCACGGAGCTTCGTGGTGAAGGGGGCAGCGGCAGAAGACGGCGACGAGAAGCCCGCCACGTCCAAGTCCTGGATGGGATGTACGACCCCCATCCAGGCCGAAAAAATCGAGGGGGGCGGCAAAGAAGAAGGCCTGGCCCCCGCGGCGGAAGACAACGTCGAGAAGCCCGGAGAGTGGCGCCCTCCGGCGGAAGACGGCAAAAGAAGCCCTGGCCCCTAGTAGGAGCCAGGCAGAACCCGGCGACGAAATCCGGGGTGGGATGTACGACCCTCGCCCCGGAGAAGACGACGGAAGCCCGCTGCCCTCATCAAACAAGCACGGAGCTTCGTGGTGAAGGGGGCAGCGGCAGAAGACAGCGACGAGAAGCCCGCCACGTCCAAGTCCTGGATGGGATGTACGACCCCCGTCCAGGCAGAAGAATTTGAAGGGGGCGGCGGAAGACCCTCAAAAGTGAAAACGTTCACCAGGTGAATGGGTAGGGGTACGATGTACCCCATACTCATTCACATAGGGTGGGGGCCCGAAATCTGGGGGCCACCTTATTAAACGGGGCTCCCAGATTCTGATTGGCTCCCGCCCGCATACCCCGACAACCAATGGCTAGGGTTGTCGGGAAGAGGCTCTTGTCCCGATCGACATGGGGACAAGAGTGCTTTGGGGTGGGGGGGCAGTGCCCCCCTCCCCCAAAGCACACACTCCCCCATGTCGAGGGCATGTGGTCTGGTACGGCTCAGGAGGGGGGGGGCCGCTCGCTCGTCCCCACCCCCATTCCTGTCCGGCCAGACTGCATGCCTGGGATGAGGGCTTGGTACGGATCTGGGGGGGAACCCCACGCCGATTTTGGCGTGGGTTAACCCCTCACGTTCCGGACCAAGCCGGAGAGCCTATTGTACCCCTGGGGGGGAAGCCGCGCCGGTTTCACATTTGAAATTTGGCGCGGAGTTCCCCTTCAGTGTCAGCGCAGCCCGAGAACAGCTCGGAGCTTGCCGTGCGCCGCTCCAGGCAGTGCAAACACTGCTACGCCGCCTGGTATTTACCAAGGATTTCCCGGCGTACTGAAGAGGCGCGCGGTAAGCTCCGATTGTTCCCTCTGCGCATGCCCAGTATGCAAGTGAACCTTCCGAGGTTCTAGCGTACTTTGCAAGGGCACGGGGATCGGGTCCCAAAAGTCACTTTCCCTTTCAAATCGGCCCGCCACACAAGTTTAAACACATGTCACTACACTTCCCCTGCATCACCCCCCTCCCTCCCCTCATAAACTCCCGCCCGAATCCCCGATGTTTACATTACTAAATGCCGCACGCCAGCTCTGTACTGGCGTGCTGTGCGCCCTCTTCTGGGCGCATTAGGCACTTTAGTAAATGAGGAAACACGCTGCACTGGCAGCGTGTTTCTTTGGTAAATGTCAAAAACAGGTTTACTCCTGCTTGTGCACCATGAGTCTTGGCGCACAGGCTTGGTAAATCAGCCCAATAGTAATCACACCTCCTTGTAGTTAGTGACCGCAGAGAGAAATCTCCCAGCACTGTGGCTATCAGGAAACAGACAACCAGGAAGAGCAAAAATGAACAATGAGGACATGAAAACAGCACTGCATTAAGGTAAAGGAAGCTATTTAAGATGAAAAAAAATCCTTTACAAACCCTTTAAGTGTTTTTAACTTTCCTGCATGTATTTCATGCTTACAGCTAAAATCAAATTAAATCATGTTATGATCACTGCTACCCAGGTGTTCCTTTATCTGAACAATAGTAATAAGCTCTGCATGGTTTGAGATTACCAGGTCCAACAGTGCATCATTCCTAGTTGGGGCCTCAATAAACTGGACCTTAAAATTGTCCTGTAATAGGTTTGTTCATTTTTGCCCTTTAACTGTCCCAGCAGTGCCATTACTCCAGTCAATTTCTGGGTAGTTAAAATCACTCATTATTATCACCGTCCCAGCCCTTGCAGCCCTTTTCATCTGTGCAAGGACCTGAGTCTCCACCTCCTTGTTAACATTGGGTGGTCTACAACAAACTCCAATGATTAACTTTGAACTACGCACATCTGAATGCAGTTCCATCCATAATGCTTCAGCCTCATCACACTCTTTATCAACCAGGTCCTCTATCAAGCTTGCTTTGAGATCACATCTCAGGTGGCGTACACACGGCCGAGGTTCTCGCTGGAAACCAGCGAGAACCTCGCTGGAAGCTGCATTCCAGCGAGGACCTCGGCCGTGTGTACGTTCCTGGCTCGCCCCGCCTGTCGAGAATCCCGTCGAGTGAAAAGAGAGCACGCTCTCTTTTTGCTCGACGGCCCGCCTGGATGAATGGCTGGTTGCCATTCCCGACGGGCGGGTCACCGATTTCGACGGCCGGCAGAGAACCTTGACGGGCGGAACGATGTGTTCTGCCCGTCGAGGTTCTCTGCCGTGTGTACGCGGCTTCACAGACCCCACCACCTTTCCTTTTTACCCTGTCTCTCCGAAAGAGTGCATAGCCAGGAATCTTAATTTACACAGCTCCCGGCGTCCTCTCTTCCTGCTCCTTGATCACATGGCCACCGGCGTTCTCTCCTCTGACTCCCTGATCACATGGTTGCTGACGGCCTTGCCTCTGACTCCCTGATCACATTGTACCTGCCATTTTTCTCCTCAGGGTCGCTATGTATTTTGGGTAATTTTAGGAGGGGTCATACAATTCCCTTGAACCAAACCAGATCACTAGTGATGAGCTGAACTTCTCTGGGTATGGTTTTGCCAGAGTTTCAGCGAATTTCAAAGAAGTTCAGATGCCAAACCAAACTCCACTGAAATCAATATAAGCTGAATTTGACAAATTAGAAAATGCCCAGTTTCTGCTGGGACCAGTAAATCTGTCAAAAGAGACCACTGTTGGGGGGGGGCGTGGCGACCGGACTCTATGATGGACGCTTAGCCCAGGAGCTCCGCTCGTTCACCGGAGATATCAGCCATCACAGCGCCCACAAACGAAATCCCCAGCGGTAACCACAGCCGATCGCTATCTGAACACCCGCGGCACGGATCGAGCATGGGCAGGAACAGAAAGAAGCCCCAGCAGCCCCAAAAGCTGGACGGCTTCTTCCTCCCTCAGGGACGCTCTCAGCAGCGTAATGGCGGCAGGGCGGGAACAAACGGGACAGAGCTCTCTCAGCAAGCTGGTCACGATCAGATACAGGGAATATCCCGCCCAGCTATGCCGCTCAGTGCCTCATCATCCGAGTCTCCCAGCCCGACTACCAGGAGCCCTGCCAAGTCCAGGCAGCGTCGAGACTCCCCGCAGCGGTCAGTGTCAACTGCATCCATGGAGGTAAGCGGGTCGCATGTCTCCTCAGCAGCTCCGGGCACACAAGGGAGAGATCCCATAGCAGAATACCCCACTGTGAATTGCCCAGTGTCTGACACTGTGCTTAAAGAGATGCTGCTCTCCTTGAGGTCATCTTTACAATCTGACCTTCTTAGGAGATTGAATGAATGCTGCAGTGAAGTACAGGGGCTGGAGAACAGGGTGCACAGGATAGAATCCAAGATGGAGGATTTCACTTCTTCTTACAACACCCTGGTAGAAGCACATACAGCGCAGGGAGTAGAAATAGAATGGATTAAGGATAAACTCTCTGACCTCGAGGACAGGTCCAGACGAAACAATCTTAAATTAAGAGGGATCCCTGAATCAGTACCTCCAAACCAGCTCCTGCAATACACCAAGACACTCTTCTCCACCCTACTGCCAGAGGCATCAGCACAGGACTGCTTAGTGGACAGGATCCATAGGATCCCGAAACCATCCTTTCTACCTGATGATACACCCCGGGATGTCCTGCTCAGAGTCCATTACTATCATATCAAGGACCAACTCCTCCAAGCTTCGCGCAAGCCAGGGGGTCTCCCTCCACAAAACGCCACTGTCAGAATGCTGCCTGACTTGTCCCGGCACACATTACAACGCCGTCGCAATCTCCTGACCATCACCGAGGCATTGAGAAACCACAATATCCCTCATAAATGGAAGTACCCTGCCACGCTGGTCATTACCCACAATGGCTCCACGGTATCCGTATCTAAAATGGAAGAGGGTCTGGATGTCCTAAAACAATGGGGTATTATCCCAGAGCAATCTACCTCACATCCACATCACCCTGACCCACAACCTAGGAATAATGACTGGCAACTGGTTTTGCATAAACACTCCACCAAGAAGAAACATAGTGGTAGCGCCTAACATTGCTATTCCATGGTTATTAAGATTCTCCGGAAAAAAAGAGCTTTAGTTTATATCTCTTATTCACCCTTCTCATTTCGTTTGCAGCTACGTCTGCACGACGATCTGTTTTCGGATCCAATTCTTACCGTTTTGTAATTGACTATGTTGTTTTTTGTTCCTTTGTTTTTGTTCAGTTTTTTTGATATACACTGAGTCTACGATGAAGTTACTACTATTGATGTTGACACGGCCGTATTCAGTTCCTGTTTCGGCACATGGCCTCTCTACACGGAGTCAAACCCCTTGGACACAGTGAGTAAGCGCACCACCTCTGCACCACCATACTCGCATCCAGAACACCATGACGATTAAGTTCTCGTCTCTTAATGCTCGGGGACTGAACCACCCAGCAAAAAGATTTTCCATGTGGAATGAGGTCTGTAGACAAAGAGCAGACATTCTCTGTGTGCAGGAGACACATTTTCAGCTACATAAATCCCCGCGGTGCTCACACAGAGACTTCCCGTATGTGTACTCCAACCTAAGGACTCTTTCATTGACGAAGGAGGCAGGTTCATTATAGTAACTGGGGACATAAACTCCAATCCTTATACGGTTGTCACTGTGTACGCGCCTAACTCACACCAACTCCGATTTCTAAGAAAAGTCCTACACAGGGTAGAGCTCATGAAATATGGAAGTCTTCTGGTATGCGGGGATTTCAACATCACTTCGGACCCTAGGTTGGACACCTCCTTGGGTACATCTAAAAGGGTACCCTCTATTCAATCTCTGTTACATGCCGAGGAACTGTTTGACGTATGGAGGTGTCTTCATTCCACTGAGAGAGATTACACCTTTTTCTCGGGCAGACATGGAACATACTCTCGTATAGACATGTTCCTGGCTGACAAATGGCTCCTGCAAAATGTAGAGACAGTAACGATTCATGACATTACGTGGTCAGACCACGCTGCTATTTCCATGTCCGTTGTGGAAAAGGGAGTCTCTTCCTCACCTCCCATTTGGCGTTGTAACATGAAATTACTACAAGACCAACACTGCCAACAAAAAATAGCCCTACACATCCGAAACTACTTCCTAGACAACAGGGCCTCGGTTGCTGATCCTTATATCTTGTGGAATGCCCATAAGGCTTGTGTGTGGGGCATCCTTATTCAATTGGGCGCCATAGAAAAGAAAAAGAAGGCCCACAGACTCAATCAAATCCTTTTGGACCTGAAAAACGTTGAATCCCAAAACAAACAGTCCCCATCGCCCTCTTTAGCCAACAAACTAGGCTCTTTGAGAGAAGATCTTAGGGAGCTGTTATCCCAGCAGTACGATAAACATCTCAATCGCTTAAAACTGAATTACTATTCCAACGCAGATAGAGCAGGGAAATATTTAGCAAACAGACTTAAAGCCGCCCGTACCAAAACCAGAATAGCCTACCTGAAACACCCCATCTCACAGCACAAGGTTATTAACCCCCAAGAAATAGAAAATCAGTTTGCAGAATACTACGGCTCCCTATACAATCTGAGCTCAGACCCCGCCACGCCACAACCAACCACGAGCAAAATTCAGGAATTCTTACAGAAAATTCATCTTCCATCCCTATCGGAAGAGCAGCTCAGTGACCTTAACGCGCCCATTACTTCCCATGAGATAGAGAAAATTATTAGCTCCCTTCCAAACAGTAAATCACCAGGTCCAGAAGGGTTTTCAAATGAGTATTTTAAAATATTCAAAGATATACTTTTGCCCCACTTGACAGACATCTTCAACAAAGCAGCAGACTCAGCGACTCTTCCTCCTGAGATGCTGAAGGCCTATGTCGTGACCCTGCCAAAACCGGGCAAAGATCCTACCACCCTGGCAAACTTTAGGCCCATTTCTCTTCTCAATACGGACACTAAAATTTATGCTAAACTGTTGGCCAAAAGATTGACACTCATTCTGCCTTCCTTAATACAACGCGACCAAATAGGATTTGTGAAGGGGAGACAAACTTCCGACGCAACACGACGTATAATAAATGTAATCCATCGTGCTGAGGTAACTCGAACGCCTTCTCTGTTGCTCTCCATAGACGCTGAGAAGGCGTTCGATAGAGTCCACTGGTCCTATATGGCTCAGGTCTAAAAAAAAGTTTGGCTTCCAGGGAAATATACTGAATGCTGTTCTGGCTCTCTATTATTCTCCCTCTGCACAAGTGTATGCTCCAGGTTTCCTGTCAACCCCCTTCTCGATCTCTAATGGGACGAGACAGGGATGCCCTCTGTCCCCAACCATATTTAATCTCATGATAGAACCACTAGCAGAGGCTATACGCTCCCACCCTCTAGTCTCGGGCTTCCAGCTTGGCTCTACTGAACACACTATTAACCTATTCGCAGATGATGTAATTCTGATGCTGTCCAATCCTCTCATTTCCTTAAAGGCAGCACATAACATCCTTGCCGAGTTTGGAGATATCTCCTACTACAAGATTAATTACTCTAAGTCTTTAATTCTCGACTTGGGAGTTCAAACGCATACCAGAATAGCACTGCAAGAACAGCTCCCCTACACCTGGAGCAAAGGAGGCATTACCTACTTGGGCATAATACTAACGAACAGGATTGCCACGCTTGCCAAAGCAAATTTACCCCCTCTTATAGCCAAGCTGGAAGCTCAGTTCAGAGACATGGCCAAGAAAGAAATTTCTTGGATGGGCAGGATTTCAGCCTATAAAATGATGATACTGCCACAAATTCTTTACATTTTCCGGACTCTCGCCATCCCCATTCCGCACCACTACATCAAGAGCTTATCGAATGTTGGGTGGAAGTACATCTGGAATGGTAAGAAACCACGATGTTCTCGGAATAATTTGATTTCCCATAAAACAACGGGGGGAGCCGGAGTGGTTGACATCCATGACTATTTATGGGCAACAAGACTGGACCAACTGAAATTCTGGTTTAGGGAGCAGGACGTGCCCCTATGGGTAGACATAGAAAGGGAACTCTCACCACTGAAGGACCTAAAATTACTACTTCTGGGTGATGGATGGGTTCGTTGGGGTCTGAACGGACTGCCACCTCCAATGCAGGCGTCCCTCACGACGTGGAGGATCCTTTTAGACCATACACAGGCTCACACACGACTGACCGGCCTTGACTTACCCCTGCAGTTAATCGAAGCTAAAATTCCAAAGCTACAGGTTAGGGACTTGACGGAACGGGGTATATGTTATATTTCGGACCTGTATAAGGGCTCACAGCATAAACCTGCACAGGAACTCTTGACCCAATACAATCTCCCGCCTACCAAACTCTTCCAATGCTTACAAATCACACATCTCACTAAGTGCACGCCACCACCTAGTGTGGTCATTCCTAGTACTGTATGGCGTTTCTACACAACGGCTACACAGACCACGAAGGGCATCTCATTATTTTACAATTTGTTCCAGGACAAATTGCATTTTCCAAAACGACGGCTATGAGTAAATGGGAAAGAGATTTGGAATCTTCCTTCTCGGGGGATCAATGGCAACGCGCTTTTAGGGAAATACATAGAGCCTCACACTGCATCAGACACTGGGAACTGGGGATCAAAATTGTGAACAGATGGCATTATACCCCATTTAGAATATCAACATATTTCCCTGGGGTTTCTCCCAACTGTTGGCGGAATTGCGGACACGTGGGGAACCTGCTCCACATGCTTTGGCATTGCCCCAATATCAAATGTCTTTGGACTCAGGTATTCCGACTGATATCCTCACTGACAGGTACACTTACCACTCCGGACCCTGCACTGGCAATCCTCCACATAAACATAGACAAATTTCACCACGACTTCAGACCGGTCATATCCCATATTCTCCTTGAAACAAGATTACAGATACTTCGCAACTGGAAAAGCGACAAGGCTGTAAATCTATCTGACATCACTAGGGCAGTCCACAGGAACTATACGTGTGAGCATCTATTGGCTATTAACTCACTAACTTGCAGTAAGTTTGATGTTTGTTGGTCCATCTGGCCCACACACTACTGATCTAATGTGTATCTGATACTGTGTATATAATTCCTATGCTGTTTTTCTTACTTTTCATTGACTCTGTGTATCATCCTTTTTTCATTTGTCCTTTTGTAAACTTGCAAAGTTTTAATAAAAACTATTGATTAAAAAAAAGAGACCACTGTTGGTGTTCTGTCAAAAGAGCCAACTCATCAAAATCTCCAATTACATCACTTCCAGTGACTCTCCAGCAGCAGTAATTACAGGTTTCGACGAGTTGGCGGTTTTCACAGAACACTGGCAGCGTACAGTATACACTATGGTACGCTATGAGTTGCCTGTTTTGACAGAACACCAGCTAAGGAGTAAAAAAGTTGTTGCTGCCTTTGAGGCAGCCGTGTTGTTGGTTACTAGATGTCTAATCTCCACTCATTATATATTGTATCGTACTTTAATGTATACGCTGCCAATGTTCTGTGAAAACGTCATCGAAATGGCTGCTGCTGGAAAGTCACCGGAAGTGACGTGGTTGGAGATTTTGGCAAGATTGCTGTTTTGACAGAACACTGACAAATTACTCCAACACATAGTACAGCAAGAATTTTCAAACACTTGTGAAGAGTCTCCCCCAAAAGGCAGGTACCTTGAGTCTAGTATGGATTTTAAGGGAGCATCCAACACAAAAAAATAATGAAGTCCCCCCAGGAATTATTGCCAGAACAATCAGGTTTGGTACATTTTAAGCAGGACTCCATGACAAAAAAAATGTCCCCCTAAAAATCCATATCAGACTTTGGGGGGGGGGGGGATAAGGCCTCTGCAAAGTTATATATGGAGATTATCATAGAAGGGGTTAAACTTTATAGTTATATATTTTGTAAACAAAGTACTAACATGCATGCACTGTCACAAAACTTTATTTGTTTCTCAATTTTCAATTTCAGCCAATTAAATATTTTATGCATTTAAAAATCTGCCACTAAAGAAGACATTTGTGTCTGCAGGTATTTTAATGATTCCACTAAATCTACTTATGGCCATCTGTTCTATTTCTTGTAATGACATTAACTGATAGACATCAGTCAGAATAAAATTAACTACAGCAGTTACCTGGATCAGATTATCATACTGAATAATATGTTTAGATATGTATGATTGATACTACATTTATTAAGTTAAAGTAAATCTTTTGCTTAACTCTTGAGGAACCCATTCCAAGAGTCAAATAGTCACAAATTATAAACATAATAAAAAAGAAAAAATGTGTTATTTCCTTAAAGTTTTATAACCTCAATTAAGTATGTAATTAATTCACTATGTTCTACTGGTAGAATTTATCTTTTTTTTGTTTCCTCTTATTTTTTGTTTTATAAGATCATCGTCATCATTATTTTGTGTTGTTTGGTGTCAGTGTTTTTTCTTCTTGTTTTATTTACTAGTGCAGTTATACTCCATACAGTGATTGTCGTATTTCAGACGTGATATGGTTTTCTGCAAATACAAATATTGTTAGAAAATAAATCTGTTGGGATATAACAAATAAACATTCTACAAAATAATAGAATATATATATATAGACAGACAGATAGACAGATAGACAGATAGACAGATAGATAGATAGATAGATAGATAGATAGATAGATAGATAGATAGATAGATAGACAGATAGATAGATAGATAGATAGATAGATAGATAGATAGATAGATAGATAGATAGATAGATAGATAGATAGATAGATAGATAGATAGATAGATAGATAGATAGATAGATAGATAGATAGATAGATTCTATTATTTTGTAGAGTGTTTGTTGGTTTGGTTATCTCAACAGATTAGTATTTGCAGAGAACCATATCACGTATGAAATATGACAATCACTGTATGGAGTATGACTGAACTAGTAAATAAAATATGAAGAAAAACCACTGGCACCAAACAACAAAAAGTAATGATAATATTCTAAAACAAAAAATAGAGAAAACTAGCAGAGCATAGTGAACTGATTACATACTTAATTGAGGTTATAAGATTTGAAGGAAATCTTTTGTCATAATTTTCGCTAGATATAGTAACAAGCTTATTCTATTCTATTACGTTTATAGTATGTGACTATTAGACTATATATATACATATATATATATATATATATATATATATATATATATATATATGTGTATGTATGTATGTATGTATATCATAAAACCCCAGAAATACTGACCCCTTTGCAATAAACAAACAAAAAGGAACACCGTATAAAGGTTTGTTAGTCATCATGGTACAGACAAAAACACAGTAATAAAATAGCAAATATTTTAAAGTGATTGTAAATGCTCTTAAAAAAATAACAAACAGGTTTATACTTACCTGCTCTGTGCAATGGAAACTGCACAGAGCAACCCAGGACCACCTCTTCTCAGGTTCTCTTCCAGCATTCCTGGCTCCTCCACTTCGGTGAGTGCCCCCTTAGCTTCCTATGGGGACACTCGTGCAGGTTTGCTCCCGAGACTCACTGTCTGCATCTGTAGACACAGACAACGGGACTTGTCCCCCGCTCCCAATGGCTCCCACTACTTTAGGAAAGCCAGTGAGGGGTAAGAAGGTTGGATCGAATGAGGTCTCAGGTAAGTAAAAGTGGGAATACTAATGCCTAAACATGCTTTACCTTAACGCAAGGAATGTATCAAGATAAAAATGTTTACTGAATGCAAAGAAAATAACAAATACTATTCAGTGGGAGATAGTTTTAATGCAGCTTCATTGGCAACATTAAAAATATGCAAACTCTTTTATATTAAAGGCTTCTTAAACTTATATATGCAGTTGTGCATCAATTTAGTCCCGCAAAAGTGTCATTAAAAAATGATTGCCTGGGATTTATTTGTATACTAAGCAGCTGGGGTGTCCTGTGTGATGTCTTATTAGGTCTTATTGAGTCAATGATATCACCCAGGACACCTAGCTGTGCTGCTTACACAACAGCCTGGGAACTGCTATTCAGTGATAGGAGTGCAGGAGAGTAGTGTCTTTGTGATGGAGGGTCATCAGGCTCTGCTCCTCATGATTGACGCTATATCACAGAATTACATAATTGATGTTGGACATTGTTTGTTTATTTTAAGCATATATTTTTTTCTACATGGTCTGTTTTTTATTTTATTTATATATATATATATATATATATATATATATATATATATATATATATATGTGGGGGGATCATAATTTTAAGCAGAACCGACTGGGAGAGAGAACTTTTTTTACCCACTTGCTATTTTTTGCTATTCAGGACTGTGCTACTTTAGGTGGCAATTTGTCATGCAACACTGTACTCAAGTTAAATTTATATAATTTTTTCCCACACAAATAGCGTATTCGTTTAAAGTCAATTGGACGAAACCAGTCAGGGGCGGGACTTTACGGCGACCCGGAAGTGACGCGTGCGCTCCACGGGTGGCTCATTCAGGAAGGAGACTCGCACGCTGTGCTCAAACACTAACTCCTGGGAAATTGGACACCGGTAGGAAGACTTTGCCACCGCAACTATTTTGCCTGTGTTTAATCTACTAATGGTACGTGCATTTGGAGCGGGGGCTGTATAATATATGAGGGGTCGCTGCCTTTTTACATTTAATAAACGAGATTACGCTATTTGGAGCTTTTCTGTGCTTTATGTGTTCTATGTGGAGCATTAACCTTACTGGTCCCAGCTACTGTATAGACATGGATGACCTAGTGAAAGATACCTGTTGTTGCCCTGATTAATTGGCCCTCTGGTGAGTGTGTACCCCTAAGGGGAGTGTGCCCCACTTGTGGTGTTTTTTCTTCTGGGAAGAGGTGTAGGATCCTCCACAACCTATCCTCACTACATTGGTTAGAAAATCCGTCACCAAACGAATGCTTAGATGAAGTTGGACATTTAAACAAATAACTTGAGCGCTGTTTATAATTTTGACTATTCTGTTCTTTATATGATCTTTATTAATGCTTTCATCTATCTGTCATATGACTGTTAGATTTTAAATAGCTGCTACTTTTGTTGTTTTATACTTCCGTAATAGGAATATATAGATTTGAAATAAAATTGTGTTGCTTAATTAATTGATTACATTTATGTACAATTGGTTTATATTCAGAAGTTACCAGTAGGCCTGGTGTTGCACTATTTTGTTGGGTATTTAATCACCCCTGGGTTTTTCATGTTTTATTATATAGACAAAAAATGACTGAACTTTAAAAAAAAAAAATATATATATATATATATATATATATATATTTTTTTTTTTTTCTAGTTTCTGTTATTAAACATATCCAATAAAATAAATGTAAAAAAAATTAGGGCTGTGCAAATTAACTTTTAATTAATCGATTAATCTTTAAATTTTTTGATCGATCAAAATTTTTTTGATCGATTAAAATTCTTTTGATTGGTACTCACCTCTCCGCCGGCTTCCGGGCATTCAGGGAGTTCCGTCGGAGATCCGGTGAAATCACGGACACCTGTTACACTTCCCTCTATCACTTCCCTCTATCAACCTGGGATTCTACAACCATCCACTGGGAGTTGTGATAGTTTCCTTCACAGGACATCTATATGCTAACGGACTGATGTTAACCCCTCCTCATTTGGATTCAGCAGTGGTATCGTTGTACACATTTTTATACCAGTATCATACTTAGCTACATGTTTTTATGACTGTTTTTGCTACTGTTTGGTATTACTCGCACCATTTTTACTGTTTATGTAGCTACATCGATTTTATCTCCAGTGCAATATTTATTTTGTTACCTACTTGAAGACTATAAAAGTTTTAATGCTATTCCCATCGAGCACTGCCTTTGTGTGTTTTTTGTATCCTGCTATCCATTTTTCCAGTGGTTGGTAGCTGCACTGGGAATCAGCCTGCAAGGAGATCAGCTAAAAGTAGTTGGATCTGTATTGTATAATTAATCGAAATTAGTCGATTAATCGATTAAAAAGAAAAACGATTAATCGAACACAAAAATTTTGATCAGTAACAGCCCTAAAAAAAATCAAATTTATTAAAAAAATTGTCAAAAATGTCTTTGGTGAAAAAAAAAATCAATAAGTTAATATAAATTGGTTTGTAAGAAAGTTATATGGCCAGAACAACAAAGAATTACGGCGGCGTATCTCCAGATACGCCGTCGTAATTTCTAATTCCCGCCGGCGTATCTTTGTTTTGTATCCACAAAACAAGATACACCGGAATTACTCTAAGATACAACTGGTGTAACGTTATTACACCGTCGTATCTTAGTTGCATACTTACGCTGGACGCTAGGGGCACTTCCGTCGTTTTTCCGTGTTGAATATGCAAATTAGCGAGTTACGGCAATTCACGAACGTACGAGCGGCCGGCGCATTCCTTTTACGTCATTTGTTTAAGTGTATGTCCGTTGTAAAGTTACCCCTGCTGTATAGAGAAGTACGCAATGTTAAGTATGGACGTCGGGGCCAGCGTACGTCCATACGCGTTTCCTCCACGGCCCGGACAGTGCCAACACCACCCCCCGGCCAGGAGGAGAGAGATTTTGGACATGATCACTGACCAGGTGAATTCAGCGGGGGAGGGGGAGATCCGGAACCGGTCTGGGATTGAGAAAAATAATTTTCTGGTCAAAAAGAAGCTGGCCAAAATGCTTGCCCATGCCAGGGCCACAGGAGGGGGCCCACCATGCCGTGTTAGGCTGACAGCGGAGGAGCGCGCGGTGGCCCAGACCTTTCATCGGGAAGAAGTGGAGGGCCTGCCCGGCTATGACTCAAGTCATGAAGGCGTGATGACAGGTTTTTTTTTTTCTATCAGGTGTGTAGCATGTGTGGGGGAGGGGGTGAAAGGGAATATGTGGCAAGTGTGTGGATCCTCCAACCTGTGAATGTTTTGTGTCATCCACAGATGTGCAGGAGGGTGCTGGGCCATCTGGCCTGACCGCACCATCCCCAGGACAGCAGCCTAATGAGGCCCCCCCCCGACAAGGCCGGAGTCCGCGGAGGAGGTTAAAGAGGAGGAGGAGGTTGAGGAGGAGGAGTTTGAGGAGGAGGAGGAGTTCATTTCAGGCACTGGACTATTGTTTTTGGATGACTATTTCCCTCTGGCTGGCAGTAGCCAGCCCTCCCTAAGGGGGAGCCCCCCCTCCTCCCCCAACATGGCTCCCCTCCCAAGGGGCTCCCCTTCTCCCCGGCCACAAGCATCAGCTGGAGGCAGGAAGGCGACCCAGAAGACTAGGGGGGTGGCCGATATCCTGCCGGCCACTCTGAGAAGGGACCAGTTCCTCCAGACCCGCCATCTGGGACAGGTCAGCCAGACATTGGTGCGGATGGAGGAGAGCCTGTCCTTCATCAAGGATACGCTTGGGAACCTGGACTGCCACTCCCGAGGTTGCACAAACTGCCTTAACGAGCTGCAGACTACATCAGCAGGCGTTGGGCAGGATGTGAGGACCCTCACCCAGGCTATCCAGGCCAACACGGCAACACTAGGTGCTGCCCTGGACAGAATAGCCGTGGCCTTGGAGGGCAGGCCGCCAGGTGGGCATAGACCAGGGGCTGCTCCTCCTTCCCCGGTTTACCCCCTCCCCCATGAGTCTCACCAGAGGAGCAGGGGCCGTGGCCGGGGGCGTCCCAGGCGTGGCTCACGTCAAGGGCACTAATTTGTTTTTCCCCTTTTTTTTAGGCCCTTTTTTTTTTCTTGGAAATTTTTTGATTTTGCTGCTATTTTTTTTTTTTGTTATTTTTTTTGGGTTGTGAATGCTGTTTGAATGTGGGGGTGACATTCCTGCCAGAAAAGGGGTGTCACCCTCAATTTTGGTGGAGAAGGGTTCCCCAGGACGAGGGAGAAGTGATCCCCAGGTCCGTGTGAATGGTGTATGAATGTACAGTGACATAATTGGAGCCTTGGCGTGGCGTTGCTGCTCACAAGTCCTGCATGGTGGACTGGTGCCAATCCAATTTGATGAGGATGTGGGGTGTGTGTGCTAGGGACCACAGTGGTGTGCATGCATGCATTCTCATTGTGCCATGATTAATGTGTGTGTTTAACGTGCAAAGATGCCTAATGTGAGCTGGCTCCTGGCTGCTCTTCCCCCTAAGAAGGGGTAACCTCGGTTAGGGGGGGATTGTCTGGTTCAGGGGTCAGGTCATCACGTAGGTCAATCTGCAGGCCCTTTTCTCACTGCGAAGTTGTGCAGCAGGCAACAGGCACCGATGATCTGGCACACGAAGTTGGGGGAATACAACAGGGTCCCCCCAGACTTATCCAGGCATCGGAAACGTGACTTTTAGGAGGCCAAATGTGCGCTCCACCACTGCACGTGTTTAGGCGTGGGCTTGATTGTATCTTTCTTCTCCTGGGGTTTGGGGGTTCCGGATAGGAGTCATGAGATGGGGTCCCAGTGGATATGCAGAGTCACCTGTAAGGGAAAAGACAGGAGGATGTTAGTCATGCATGTGCCCCTTGTGATGTGTGCATCATGGGGGGGTACAGTCATGCCTGCCACCCATGTCACTCACCAACCAGCCAGGTGTCCCCATACATGTTCTGATCGAATTCCATTCGGATGGGGCTCTGATTGTATATGTAACTGTCATGGATGGACCCTGGGTGTTTGGCACGGACGTGCCATATGAGGCCTTGGGCATCGACTATCACCTGTACGTTGATGGAATGCCAATGCTTCCGATTGCGGTACATGTGCTCTGTCTCCTGGGGGGGCTGGAGTGCCACATGTGTGCAATCAATAGCCCCCACGGTGCGTGGGAATCTGGCAATTCTGTAGAAATCTGTCATTGCCTTCAGCCGCAGGTCCTCAGTGGTTGGTTTGATGATGTAGTGGGACATGCGTCTGAGGATTGCAGCTGACAACCTGGTGCACACATCTGCTCACGGAGGATTGTGCCATCCCAGCCACCACTCCACTTGTACGCTGAAAAGAGCCACTGGCAAGGAAATGGAGTGTTGCCAGGACCTTGACCAGTGGCTGCACTGCATGTGAGCGTTGTGTTGGGCTGGTGATGTCCTCCTGCAGGGTTGTGGTTAATTCCAGGATGGCATGAGGGGTGAATCTGAAGATGCGATACACCTCACAATTAGTGTTGCTCATGAATATTCGCATTGCGAATATTCGTTACGAATATTGCATATTCGAGTATTCGCAAATAAATCGAAAATCAATTTTTTTTTAAAAACAGATCACATCCTAGTGATCTCCATCGACGTCTAAAAGCATTGCTGGTATGATTAGAGACCCTGGGCCGAGTAGCTGAGGCGATCCTTTTATGTTGCCGAATATTCGCAATGCGAATATTCGTATTACGAATATTCGCGAATACTTTCTCTGCCCTTCTGTGTTTTGTGTATAAAAAAAAAAAAAAATTAGCTTTAGTTTAGTCATATAAGTTTGTGTAAGTAGAGTTAGCGTTTAGTGCATATTAGTTTAGTAATCCAGGAAATGATATTCGTTTTCGCGTGTTGTTCGCGCGCATGCGCATTCACGGACGAGAATTTCGCTATCAATTTCGCATTCGCATTAGCAAAATTTCGCATTCACATTAGCATTTTTTTTTTATAAAATATCACGAATATTCGATATTAACGAATATTTCACGAATATTCTTCTATATATTCGTGAAATATCGCAAAATCGAATATGGCGTATTCCGCTCAACACTGCTCACAATCACTCATGCCAAACAGGTCTATGCGTGTGCGGTATATCCTCTCCCGTGCCATCCTCCGTGCCCTCCTCCTTCTTTGCTCATCTAAAGTCAGTAGTATAGCTATGCGCGACGATGCCCCTGGCATGTTGGCATACAGATTGTTGTGCAACACGTGTGACTGCTGAGTTCCTCACTAACAGTGTTGCTTTATCTGACATGTAGACGATTTTTCTCTTTTTAGACCAGCTTTTATATGGTCTAATTTTAGACAGGACATTTTGCTGTTGCGCACACCACGTAGCCTGCGCTGCCCCAATGTTCTTTTGTGGATCCCCGTAAGTCCCTCATTAGCATATTTGACTAGCAAATCAATGGTTTGTCTAGCGCAGTTTTGCGCATACGGATGCGCCTGTCTAACGAAATTACGCTGGACAAAAATTAGATTTCTTGCGTATCTCGTTTTGGGGATGCCGTGCATCGAAACGCACGCGCACAATTAGACTTATGCCGCGCATCTCCTGTTACGCCGGCGTAATCGCTCTGTGAATCTGGCCCTCAATGTAATCTGGACAAACAAGCCTACCGCATAAATTGCAGAGGTTATGCCAAGGCAGTAAAAACGCTAAAAAGAACATATTATAATACTAAAATTAGCGTTGTCCTAATCAAACGGGAGAACTGTTTGCCATAGTTCGGGAGATTTTTGAGCCAAAAAGACTCCACTCCAAGATTATGGCATCCCCACAACTGTGTAATGATATCCACCAGTCTTTCATTTCAAAAGTGGAGAAAATCCGTGCTCGATCCTCCCTAGCACCCCCCTGTGCAACACCAAAAGCCAAAACCACCCTGGAAAAACTACAGAACTTTCGCCTAGTGTCAGAGGAGGAAATCAGAGCTATCATCTCAAAACTGAAACCAACCAGTTATCCTGATGACCCCTGCCCTGCCTGGTTCATTCAGAAGCATGTAGACACTCTGGTTATTGACATCTGCAGAGTAATTAATTTGTCCCTCCACCTGGGTATAGTGCCTTCTAGATTCAAGAGAGCAATCATACTCCCATTATTGAAAAAAGCGTGCCTGGACCCCACGATACTTACCAACTACCGTCCCATTTCTCTACTGCCCTTTCTATCTAAGGTCCTGGATCAGGTTGTGTTTATCCAGCTGCAGGAGCGGTTTGAGTCACACGGCCTGTTCCATGATTGTCAGTCGGGATTTCGACCCGGTCGCGGTACGGAGATATCTGCCCTAGATATGAGGGAATGTCTGCTGGGTGTCCGCGACGCGGGGGGGTCCGCAGCCTTGGTGCTGCTGGACCTCTCTGCGGCATTTGACACCATTGACCATTCTATCCTTCTCTTTAGAATGCAATCCTTATTTGGCTGTGAGGACGCAGTGTTAAATAGGATTAGATCCTTTCTGTCAGAAATAACGCACTCCATAAAAATGGAGTCGTACCGCTCAAACACCCTGTCATTGACCTGCGGGGTACCTCAGGGCTCTGCCCTTTCTCCCCTATTCTTTAACTGCTACATGCGCCCACTTGCCGATCTCATTACCAGCTATGGTCTAGGCTGCCAGATCTATGCGGATGACATACAGATCTTGGCAGACCTTGCAAGTGGACCTAATATGCCTGAGCAGCTGAATAAGGGACTATCTAACATCCAACAATGGATGGACACAAACAGACTAGGCCTTAACGCCGACAAAACTGAGCTATTGCTGATCGGCCCACAGGCCAACTCTACCTTTTTACCTGCCTGGCCACCCTTGTTTGGCTCTGCCCCAACTCCAGCTAAGCAGGTCAAAAATCTGGGTATAATTTTTGATGCTGAACTAAGTTTTGTACCTCACGCAAAATATTGCAAAAAATCCGCCAACTATCATCTGCAATTATTACGGAAAATTAAGAATCTCTTCACTCAGCACAACCGTATGATCTTAGTTCATGGACTTATCCACTCTAGGTTAGATTGTTCTAACATTTTCTTCCTAGGGCTCCCACAGAAAAGGGTAAAACTATTGCAGATTACACAGAATCATGCTGCAAGATTAGTTACACACTGCCCAAGGCGGAATCACATCTCCCCGGTGCTTAAGAATTTACACTGGCTCCCGATAGTAAAACGGGTTGAGTTCAAGGCACTCTGTCTGGTGTTCCGGGCCTATTGGCAACTAGGTCCGATGTACTTATCAAATATGACACAACATTACTGTCCACCCAGAGAGCTTCGTTCGACTGACGCCCTGTTAGCGATTATTAAATCTAGCCGATCAGCTTCAAAAGGTGGCCGCCGACTCCAAACACTGGGGAATTTTCTTTGGAACCAGCTCCCTCATCAGCTCCGAGCATCCACCTCCTTGATGGCCTTTCGTAAGGGCTTGAAAACATTTCTTTTTTCACAAGCCTATAGATAGAGACCTGGCCTTCCAAATCCTCAGCAGGACGCTGCCTTAATCCTAGGCTGCGGTTCATAGTCAGGGAGTAGGGATAGGCTTTCCGTGCCCTGACATCCCCCCCCCTTCTTTTTATATTTCTGTTTTTTTTTTTTTCTTGTCTGTTCCCCTCTTTTACTTAGATGTCCGAGTTTCTTCTTTTTGCTCCTGGGAACTGGATACCCCCAGCTTGTTGGTAAGCGCTTAGACGCGAGTTTCACAACTTGCATTCGGCGCTCTATAAGTATTTATTCCAATCCAATGCTGCACACTGACATTGTACTAATGAAGGGGTTTGGAAGGGGGCTGATAGGAGATTAGACATGACATTAACAATAGAAATCTGTGTCTATCTGTCACGATCCGTATAGTGCCAGACAGACGGCGAGGCTTGGCCGTGCTCCAGGTGGCTTTGGATGGGCTTGAACCCAGGACCTCACCCTTGCTGTTCCAATGCTTTACCTCTGAGCCACTTCTCAATTGAGGATTTCTGGTTGCTTTCCAGCTATGGTGGTGCTGAATATACTCTTCACCATTAGCTGGATCTTATTACATTCTACACCTGATTATCTTGCTCCAGCTGACGCAGCTTACCCAATTAGCCAGCGTATAAAGCCCTGCCTCACTTTGAGAGCAGGGTCAGTTCATTGTTATTGATCTCCCTGTCTGAGCCAAAGGTACCTGTAGATCTTCAGCTCCTAGACTGACCCCGGCTTTTGACCTTTTGCTTTGTAACTCGGATTGCTGCTATCTCCTGTCCTTTGCCCCCGGCCTGTACCTTCGGACTTCCTCTACCATCTCCAGCCCTTGACCCACGGATTGTGCCCCGGACTTATCTTTGGTTCCTGTTTGTTGGACACCTGCTGTCACCTTGATAGCTGCTGATCCGTTCTATACACGAATAGCTTGTATCTGCTTGGAACTTCCAGACATCTCCTTCGTCACCTGCTACTACTACACTCAGCAGAACCGCAAGTACCAAATACTACCTGCTTTACCTATAGTCTGTGTTTGTACATTGGCAGTAATACCTTGCATGTTTAAGATAACAGTCACTTCCAACCTACCATGTCTGTATCAGAGATACTTACCTGTTCCCCCTTAGTTAGTTGCTTATGAGGGAATAAGCATCTTCTGTCTTTCAATTGGATGTCCATTAGAGGTTGTGATGAATTAACCCCAAACTTTCTGTTTATTCTGAGAGAGAACTGGTGGTTGTACCTGAGAGACCTCTGTAGTTTAAATCCAATTGCACTACTGTATTTACATAGGAGGGATGTTACACTATCGAATCTGCAGTCGAGTGTGCCTAACCTTAACTCTATTAGTCCAAGATTATTCTACATAGATTCGACATTATAGAGACAGTGTTTGGGTAGACCATTCGACATGAACGACGAAGATTCAACGAAGCAGCAAAAAACATACAAACGTTGAATCTGACATTGAAGGCTTGTGGTGTCTGGCCAAAGTTCTAAGAAGATTCGACAAGCAACTAAACTGTACGATGCCACAATCGCACATTTCCAGTCAAATGCTCTGCCCATAGGCTATAAAAGAATTTGAATGTTGGTTGACTAGTAATAATAATTTATAAATATAATTATTACTAGTATCATACAACATTAGAATTCTTCTATAGCTTGAAGGCAGAACATTTGTCCAGAAATGTACGATTGCAGTTTCGTACAGTTTAGCTGCTCCTCGTTGAACCTTCTTAGAACATTCGACAGACACCATTAGCCTTCAATGACAGATTCAACCTTAATTCATTCAGATTTTCGAACAAATGCATTTTTTAAAGAAATTAAATAAATAAAAAAAATATGGAGTGTTTCCTGGAGATATGTGGTGACACAGACAAGTGCAACATTTTGTAAACACCTTGCCGAAACCCCTGCGAGCTATAGATGAACTAAATGAATGGGAAAAGTACATAACTCGAGGAGGAACAGGAAGACAGGGAATATCAAATATATATAAAATATTGACAACTACGAGAGAATCAGTAGGGCAGAAAATAGTAGAGAGTTGGGAAATGGAACTAAATCAAACCATATCTAACGATAAGAAGAGACAGGTACTAGACTATGTTCACTCAACATCGATGGATTCAAAAGTAAAAGAAACGAACTATAAACTACTTGTTAAATGGTACTATGTTCCAACAAGGTATCACCCTTATGTTGGAGAGAGTGTGGAATGGAGGGAACCCATGCCCACATATGGTGGCACTGCCCCCAGATAAAAATATACTGGAGGGAGATACTGAGTTTGATAAAAAAAAATCAGCGGGCAGGAGATAAAACTCGATCCATAGGATTGCCTGTTCCACACTACAAGGGAATCTAGAAAAAAGTATAGAGGCTCCCTGGCTCCATTTTTATTAAATGGAGCCAAGGCCCTGATACCAAGAAATTGGAAGAGAAAGGAAGCGCCTTCGATTGGAGAATGGATACAGGAGATAGAGAGAACTAGAATGATGGAGGAACTGTGGTCCCTCCATATGGTCTCAAAGCCAAGATATGATGAGATCTGGAGGGGATGGAGGGAATTTAGGGATGCAGGAGATTAAGGGAGAGGAGCGATGAGAGGGGGGACGGAGGAGGATCTGTAGATTGTTCGGTGTGATCCGCTCTTTCTCCTCTCCCTTTTTTATTTATTTTTTTATATATATTTTTTTTTTGCACCATAGGTAGAAACACAACAACGGAAGATTTTTTTTCCCTTAAAATTGTTTTTATTTTCTCTTTTTCACAAAAGGGGGACTCGACCCCTCATATTATGTTTGTTTTTGTTTTTTTTTCCCTGAGCACTTTAAAAGTATATACACAATAATGGAAAATGACTTCCCCTAAAATAGATTTTTTTTTTTGTCTGCACCTTAGGTATAAACACAATAATGGAAAATTATTTCCCTTAAAATTGTTTTTATTTTCCTTTTCTCACATTATAGGGGGACTTGACCCCTTTCTTATCATATTTATGTTTTTTTTTTTTTTCCTTGAGCACATTAAGTATATACACAATAATGGAAAACTATTTCCCCTAAAACTGTTTTTTTTTCTCCCCCTCTCTCCTCCTCCTCTCCAGATCTCGCTGCCCTTTTCCTGTACCCCCCCCCCCTCCGGAAAACATGTAGGAAGTATAGGCCTGGGCTTGAAATAGGACATTAGCAATCGTTTTTGTTTTTTTTTTCTCTTTTCTTTGTTTAAAAAAGGGTGTACTTACTGAGACCATATATATATGTGTTGTATGTTTGTATGAGTAATGTTTTTTTTATTTATTTTTTTGTTGTTGTTGTTGTAATACTGTATTGTGGAAAAATTAATAAAAGGTTTATAAAAAAAAAAAAATGAGTTTCGGGAGTAACAAAATTAATTTATTTTTCGGACAAAAACACAATTCCGAAACAAAATATTTCAGTGTGCACATGTCTAGTCTCAACCAGCTTTACACATCTAGAGAGTAACATTTTTGCCCATTCTTCTTTACAACATAGCTCAAGCTCTGTCAGATTAGATAGAGAGCATCTGTGAACAACTATTTTCAAGTCTTGCCACAGATTCTCAGTTGGATTTAGGTCTGGACTTGACTGGGCCATTCTAACACATGAATATGCTTTGATCTAAACCATTCCATTGTAGCTCCTGCTGTATGCTATGGGTTGTTATATAGGTGGCCCCGCCTCACTTATATAAGAAATGGATATCAACTAGACATGTGCATTCGTTTTCGTAAGAAATCATTTTCGTCCGAAAATCAGTTTTTTTCATTATTGTTTTAACAAACGATAATGAGAAGTGCAAGAAACGAAAACCGAAAGATCCGACATAAAAAATGCTTTGTTTTCGTTGCGGTAAAAATTAGATATAGAGAGATTCGACAATATAGGGAAAAGATTCGACATTATAGGGAAAAGATTCGACACTATAGAAATAATAGATTCGACATTACAGAGATTAGATTTCGATTTATGAGAAAATAGATTCGACATTATTACTAGTCATACAACATTAGAATTCTTGTAGGCGGAATATTCGAACGGAAATGTACGATTCGATGTAAAGATTCGACGTTCCGTTGAATATCCTTTTGACTATTCAACAGAAGCCAAGTATTATTGGATTTTCGGCCGAAAGCTATTCCCCCAACGAAAAACGAAATAAATCAAAATGATTTACGGGAGTAACTAAATAAATTTATTTTCCAAACGAAAACGAAAAAACGAAATGAAATATTCCAGTCTGCACATGTCTAATATCAACAACATTGGAGTGGGGAGCCGGGACCGAGAGTGGATTACCAGCGCTGGATTTTTTATTTATTTTTTCCTTCGTGAAATGGTAGATGTACAATGTACCCCATTACCAATTCACATGGGGGGGGCAGGATCTAAGGGTCCCCTTTGTTAGGTGGTTCTGGCCAGCTCAGTAGATTGCTTTAAGAAAGGCCTGGATTCTTTACGAAATGCACATAATATAACTGAGTACTAAGATTTGTAGGTAAAGTTGATCCAGATTAAATCCGATTGCCTCTCGGATCAACTGTGGGTATGGAGTTGGGTGTATGGGATTGTACTGTGTTTTTTATTTTGTTTGTTTATTTTTTTATGGTTGAACTTGGTGGACTTGTGTCTTTTTTCAACCTGACTAACTATGTAACTATGTAACTATGTATTGATGTAAAGGGGTCTTCCAGATTCTGATAAGCCCCCGCCCGCAGACCCCCACAACCACCGGGCAAGGGTTGTGGGGATGAGGCCCTTGGGACATCCTCCCCATGTTGAGGGCATGTGGCCTGGTATGGTTCAGGAGAGGGGCGCTCTCTCATTCCCTCCTCTTTTCTGCGGCCGGCCAGGTTACGTGCTCAGATAGGGGAGTCTGGTGTGGATTTTTGGGGGAACTCCACACCATTTTTTAAAAATTTGGGGTGGAGTTCGCCTTAAAATCCACACCAGACCTGAAGGGCCTGGTAATTTTTTTTTTTATGAATGAATTCTCTCTGAATTGCCTGGAGCCGACAATTCATTATAGCCGCGAGTCAGTTTTAAATGACTTTTTTTCTTTCAGAAATGACATTTTGTGCAGAGACTGTTCTAAGTACGGGAAACATGCGCTATTTCACATGCATATTTTACACCCCACTAGGTACAAAATTTAAAGGAATATTTCACTTTTATTGTTTCACTTTAAGCATTATTAAATTCACTGCTCCCGAAAAAACGTCCGTTTTTTAGACTTTATTTGCATTGATATATGTCCCCTGGGGCAGGACCCAGGTCCCCAAACACTTTTTAGGACAATAACTTAACTTAAAATTAGCATTTTAGATTTCAAACGTTCGAGTCCAAAAGACTTTAACAGGGTTCTAAAGTTCACACAAACATTTGGTGTGTTTGCAGGTTCTGGTGCGAACCGAACAGGGGGGTGTTTGGCTCATCCCTATATTTATTATAGCAAAAAGTTAAAAATATAGGTTTTTTTCAAAATTGGTGCTGTTTTTTTGTTAATGGTGCAAAAAAAAATGCAGAGGTGATCAAATACCACTAAAGGAAAACTCTATTTGTGAGAAAACAGGGATGCAACTTTTGCTTGGGTACAGCATCACATGACTGCGCAAATACCAGTTAAAACAACGCAGTGCCAAACTGTAAAAAGTGCTCTAGTCAGGAAGGTGGTAAAATCTTCCGGGGCTGAAGTGGTTAACTTCTCTATTAACATACTCTGCTATGACACCAGCAATGCTTCTCCAACTGATGTTCCTCCACATTGGTACAGCTCAGGCATATCATTTTGGCATGGAAGGATAATAACATATTCATAACCTTCTACCTCCAAAAGACATCTGAGGAATCTTTTACCTGGGTGACTGGCCTGAACATGGCTGCCTTATTAATGATCATTCTTCATAGCTCTGTCCCAGGAATACTCTTCCTCTAGCATTTTTTTCCTGTATTATCTTTTTTTATACATTGGCATGAGAAAGTAATACTTGCACAGAGAGCACGCATTCGCAATCATGCAATGCCTATTCTTACAGCACCTGTTTGAAATGGAGATATGTAAAACATCAGGAAAAAAAAACATAATAAAATATTATATTAAAATTCATATTGTATTATGTATTTGTATTTTAAATTCTGGTGCTGTTCCCACTCAAAAACCAAACAAAAGCTAAGAGCAGTATTATTTAATTGAATTTATATTTTGCTCTTGCGGTCCACGCGGTAATGCCTAAAATACAGCTGTGGTTCGGTTTGAATGGTAAATGTGATGGTGATTTAATCACGTGTTTGACTTGGCATTGATTTAATCAAATCTAGCAGAGTATGACAGAAGTCTAAATGGCCACTTCAATCATTTCTAAAAGAGATTGTTTCATTTAATATATAATCTAAAATAAAATGAATAAATGATTATCATCACGTTAACAATAATAACTGTCATTATCTAAATTGTTGGTGTTCTTTCAGTTTGGTATTTTGTGTCATCCTATTCACCTTATTTGTTCTGGACAATTTAATTCATTGATCTTTATTGCAAAAGCTATAAAACTGCTTGTGATGGTTAACAAGTACAAATCTATTTCATGCTTGGTAAGTGGGATCAGAGCCAAGCTTATTAAAGAAGCAGGATATCTTGACTAAAGCACAGAGACAAGGCCAGTTTTCATTCAGCTCAGGTCAGAACTATATAAAACATTTTAGGATCTCTGCTTTGTATAGTTTCTCCCTTATTAAAATTCATGAAATTGTACATAAATACAGATTTTAAAAATCCAGTTGTTAATAATGTACTGGCTATAGATGTGTGCTGGCATTCTAAATCAGACTACATTGACAGACAGCTGCAATAGATTTGTCATGTGAAATGAAAAACAGATACAATATTTAAATCTTAAATGCATCCCTTATTTGGCAAAATCAATAAAGCTTTAGGGACAGATTCTCTAAGAATTCCGGCGGTGTAGCGTAAGCCATTTACACTACGCCGCCGCATCGTACTAGAGCAAGTGCTTTAATCTCAAAGCACTTGCTCCGTAGTTTTCGCCTGCGTCGCGTAAATCGCCCAGCGTAAACCCGCGCAATTCAAATGGGGCGGCTTGTATTTAAATTAAGCGCACCCCCGCGTCGAACGAACTGCGCATGTGCGGGCCGGGGAAAAAGCCCAGTGCGCATGCTCCAAAGGACGTCACATTTTCTCAATGTAAACGACGTAATCGCAGCGTACGCCAGCCCCATTGAGAATCGACGTACGCAAACGACGTAAACGACGCACAACACGACACGGTCCCGAGGCCATACTTAACATGGCATCCGACGGCATCCGATGGTACTTCGTAAGGTTACTCCACATCGAAGCTGGGGTAACCTCACGCGGACGAAAACGACGTACGCGACGACGGGGCGGCGTAAAAGCGATCGGGAATCGGCGTACTACCTCATTTGCATATGCAAATGAGAAAACAACGTAAAGGCCACCTAGTGGCCGGAGTTGTCATTACAACTACGATCCGCAAGTCTAATGGTTTAACACTTGTCGGATGTAGAAGCGTATCTATGCAAAAGTGATGCTAAGCATCACTCGCATAGATACGAGCCAAAAAAATGGCGATACGACGGGGTATCTGAGATACTCCGTCATAACGCCGCTGAGAATCTGGTCCTCAGACTGTATATAGTTTAGAAAATACAACAGTGTAAAAAAGTATATACAGTATAAACTTGGTTTGAAAGTAATTTGGTTTGAGAGCGTTTTGCAAGACCAGCAAAAAATGTTAATAAATGTTGACTTGATATACAAGCGATGTCTTGATATAAGAGTAGCGCCATGTCACAACTGAGTATAAAAAAGAGAAGAGGAAAAAGCAAATCCCATCAGGAGCTTCAGAGTATAAAAGAGAGGAGCCTCTAAGTGTAGAAATATGATTACATTTAATAAAGGTACAAGATTTAGCAACTCGCATGGTTGATGATTAAAAGAGGCACATCTAAGTATGCAGGCATCCGGGGAAAAGCTGTCTATATAGACCGTCCTCCTCACCGCCACTAATGTCATCCCTTCCACTCTGCACTCCACGAGCGGTTCAAGCCTTGCTTTCAGATCGCTCTACTGCAGGGTAGTCTTTCTGGTCATGATTGCAGACTGACAGCAGTGAGAACCAGAGGTGCGGAGGAAGGTCAATGTGGACAGCTTTACCCCGGATGCCTGCATACTAAGGCAGAGTACACACGATCAGTCCATCTGATGAGAACGGTCCGAAGGACCGTTTTCATCGGTTAACCGATGAAGCTGACTGATGGTCTGATGTGCCTACACACCATCGGTTAAAAAAACAATCGTGTTAGAAAGCGGTGACGTTTATGTGCTTTAACACAACCACGTGCCGAAAAAAAACTTTAAAAAAGTGTAATTCTTCCAAGCATGCGTCGACTTGATTCTGAGCATGCGTGGCCTTTTAACCAATGCTTTTGCATACTAACGATCGGTTTTGACCCATCGGTCAGGCGTCCATCTGTCAAATTTTAAAGCAAGTTTTCTTTTTTTTGACCGAAGGATAACTGACCGATGGGGCCCACACACGATCGGTTTGGACCGATGAAATGGTCCTTCAGTCCGCTTTCATCGGATTTGACCGATCGTGTGTACGCGGCCTTAGATGTGCTGCTTTTAATCATCAACCATGTGAGTTGCTAAATGTTGTACCTTCATTAAATGTAACCATATTTCTACACTCAGGCGGCGTACACACGACCGAGGTTCTCGCTGGAAACCAGCGAGAACCTCGCTGGAAGCTGCATTCCAGCGAGGACCTCGGCCGTGTGTACGCTCCTGGCTCGCCCCGCCCGTCGGGAATCCCGTCAAGCGAAAAGAGAGCATGCTCTCTTTTTGCTCGACGGCCCGCCTGGATGAATGGCTGGTTGCCATTCCCGACGGGCGGGTCGCCGATTTCGACGGCCGGCAGAGAACCTCGACGGGCGGAACAATGTGTTCTGCCCGTCGAGGTTCTCTGCCGTGTGTACACGGCTTTAGAGGCACCTCTTCTCTTTTATACTTTGTAGCTCCTTCTGGATTTTGCTTCCAATCCCCTTGTGGAGTCTTCCATTTGTGGATGGACATGTTATGGTTACACAACCTGGTCACATTGCTATAATCTTTTCATATGGACTATAAACTGAAGGATTTATGAATAAATGGTTGTGAAACAAATCATTTGAGTTTCCATTATTTCTTATGGGGAAATTTTATTTGATATACAAGTGGGTTTTATTACAAGTAGTGTTGCTCACGAATATTCGCATTGCGAATATTCATTACGAATATTGCATACTCGAGTATTCGCGAATAAATTCGAATATTGCGGTGAATATTCGCTATTGCGAATATTCGTATTTTTTCAAATTTATTTTTAAAACAGATCACATCCTAGTGATCTCCATCGACGTCTAAAAGCATTGCTGGTATGATTAGAGACCCTGGGCCGAGTAGCTGAGACGATCCTCTTATGTTGCCGAATATTCGCAATGCAAATATTCGTATTACGAATATTCGCGAATACTTTCTCTGCCCTTCTGTGTTTTGTGTATATAAAAAAAAAAAATTAGCTTTAGTTTAATCATATAAGTTTGTGTAAGTAGAGTTAGTGTTTAGTGCATATTAGTTTAATAATACAGGAAATGATGTCCGTTTTCGCGTGTTGACGAGAATTTCGCAATCAATTTCGCAAAATTCGCAAAAAAAAATTTTTTGATAAAATATCACGAATATTCGATATTAACGAATATTTCGCGAATATTCTTCTATATATTCGTGAAATATCACGAAATCGAATATGGCGTATTCCGCTCATCACTAATTACAAGCAAGTTTCTGGAAGAAATTATGCTGGCAATCCAAGGCTTTACTGTACCCCACTCCTCAGCAATGCTTGGCTCTTAAAATCAAAGTTGTGTGTTTCTGCATGAATACAGCAGCTCTAGCAGCTGCTGCTGTAAAATATCGGACTCAATGTTTATCAGCACCATTTTGATGAAAAATAGAGAGAAACAAAGTAATTCACTCAAAAAGGACAAGCTTTGATCTGCAGATGATGTGAGTTAAAGAAACCTAACAAAAAAAAGGTTTTGCCTTTTAAAAAAAAAAAATGTGCCCCTATTAAACTCTTAATTAATACCCCTTATTATCTTACCCTCTTGGTCTTTTATTAACCCCTTCTTCCCATTCTCCCATCAACAATTTTGTTGTTAATTGGTATTCTATTAACTATTACAATTTAAATGTTCTACACGTATTTGTTTTGTTTGCATTATTTCATTTGTAAGTTCCTTTGCAATGCTTTTTACAAGATATTATTTTAGTGTCATTAAACAGGGCAAAATGTTGCCTTAGGCCCCTTTCACACTGTGGCGGGGGCGGCATTGGCAGTAAAGCACCGCTATTTTTAGCGGCGCTTTACTGTCAACTTTGCAGCGCTATTCAGCCGCTAGCGGAACGTCCCCCCCCCCCACGCTAGCTGCCGAGAAAGGGTTAAAATCACTGCAAAGCGGCTCTGCAGAGGTCCTTTGCCAGTGGTATAGCTGCGGTGCCCATTGATTTCAATGGGCAGGAGCAGTGGAGGAGCGGTATACACACCGCTCCAAAGATGCTGCTAGCAGGACTTTTTTACCGTTCTGCTAGCGCACCGCTCCAGTGCAAAAGCCCTCTGGGCTTTCACACAGGAGAGACAGCAGCGGCAGTTTCAGGTCGCTTTGCAGGTGCTACTTTTTGCGTTATAGCGCCTGCAAAGCGACCCAGTGTGAAAGGGTCTTGGGTTCTTCAAAAGCATTTTTGCAAGACAATAGGGGTTATTTATGAAAGGCAAATCCACTTGAAAGTGCACTGAAAGTGCAGTCGCTGTAGATCTGAGGGGGACATGCAAGGAAAATAAAAACAGAATTTTAGCTTGTACATGATTGAATGATAAAATCATCAGAGATTCCCCTCATTTCAGATCCCCCTCTAATTTACAGCGACTACACTTCCAAGTGCACTTTGCACTTATAGAGCAAAGTGGATTTGCTTTTCATAAATAACCCCTAATGTCCTCTTGATGTAAATGTATCCTTAGTCACATCATCCAATGGTGTAAATCTATTGTCAGTCACAATGTCCTTTTGCCCAATGACATTTTTTCCCCGCCTAATGATGTTTCTCCACTGATGTTTGCATTTTTTAAATATAATTTATTTTATTACATGTTTTCATGTTGTGTGTTTATTTACTTTTTTTGAGGTTTGAATAATAAGGGGCACTTGTAAGGAGTGGAGGCTTGACTACCCCCCTTGCAATGCCCCCCCAATATTGAAAGGCATGTTACCAGGTAGGGTTGGTCGAGCGTAAGTTTGACTCAAACATTGGCTGTTCGGGTTTTTGCCCGTTCGCCAAATTTCTAACATTATGGGCGTTTGCGGCAAATTCGTGCCCCGTGGAACGCCCCATAATGCACTGCAAGATCACAGTGAATTGATGTCATATGATTGGCCAAAGCATGCACCTGACCTGCAAGCTTTGGCCACTCACAATGCACTCTGCTGTGAGAGCCATGATTGGCCAAAGGCAGGGTGCAGGAGGCTAAGTCCACGCCCCACACCATATAAGGCTGCTTACACTATGGCCGTATATAGTATTATGCTTATGATTGAGAGAACTTTAGCCAGAGGCGGGTTAGTTAGGCAGTTTAATATATATATATATATATGCAGTTTAGTAGTGTAGACTATATACATATACAGCGTGTCCTCCAGGCTGCATGCTCGTATAAGGGTCTGGTATGAATTGTGGGAGGATCTCACTCCCTTTTTTTTGGGGGCGTGGAGTTCCCCTTAAAATTCCAATCAGGCAGTGTATATATATATATATATATATATATATATATATTAGGGATGAGCTCCACGTTCGATACGAACGTATGTTCGTCTCGAACATTTCCTGTTCGTACGTTTGTCGAAATTCAAACAAAACGGGTCGTTCACGCCAAATTCGAGTGACGCGTCACGACCCATAATTCACTGTTGCATTGCACACTGATGATTGGCCAAGCATGCACTATGACCCGCATGCTTGACCAATAGATATGTGCATTCCCGTTCGTACGAATGTTATTTTCGTACGAAAATTTTCATTTTCGTACCTGCGGGATAATGTGTACATACGAAAACGGTAAAGCACCAAAATACGAAAACGACGGGATAACGGATGAGCCGCATAACGAACGACCGCAAATACGAATGAACGATCCGACGGGAAAAAGCGACAAAACGAAAATGGCAAAATAACGAAAATGAAATCTGTATCAAGAGGTTTGCATTGTGTATTTTGTTTGAATCCGTTTTGTGTTCGTTTTCAGTTGTATGTTCATTGTTCAATGACATCTATAAGAAAAGAATTTCATTATGTATATTGAATGAATTCCTTTTTCTGTTTTCTGTGTATTCAAAATACTGAAGGCAAATTTTTTGTTATAGGTGTCATATCAACATACGAAAATAACAAAAGAAACGTGTTCAAATGCAAATCTTTTGTTTATGGTTTTTTTAATGGCCAGAGAGTTAGGCTGGCCATACATGATACATTTTTTTGTGCAATTTTCTTTAGATTTACCTTCAACTATGTAGTGCAAGGGCCTGCCTGATTGCATACAATTGAAAGTGTTGTTTAGTTTGACCTCATATATGGTTTTTGGTAAATCTAAAAGAAAATTGTACAAGAAAATTGAACATGTATGGCCAGCCTCAGTGACTGAAAGCAGCTTCTCTTTTGTGCAGAATAGTGAGTACACTTGTACAGTAAAGCCTAATAAACTTTTCTGTGGATTTTCATCTGAAGGGAGATCAGTTGGCCAGACTTCTGAACCCAAAAATGGTTTTCTGATGCAGTTTAAAAACGAACACATTTTCTGAGAACGATCAGAAAACGATCGTTTTTATGTTTGTTGTTAAAATTGTCTGACCAAGTGTATGGGGCTTAACAATAGTATTGTTAAGCCCCATACACAACAAACATGTTTGTTTAACAACAAACATAAAAACGATCATTTTCCGATCGTTCTCAGAAAATTTGTTCGTTTTTAAACTGCATCAGAAAACCATTTTTGGGTTCAAAAGTCTGGCCAACTGATCTCCCTTCAGATGAAAATCCACAGAAAAGTTTATTAGGCTTTACTGTACAAGTGTACTCACTATTCTGCACAAAAGAGAAGCTGCTTTCAGTCACTGAGGCTGGCCATACATGTTCAATTTTCTTGTACAATTTTCTTTTAGATTTACCAAAAACCATATGAGGTCAAACTAAACAACACTTTCAATTGTATGCAATCAGGCAGGCCCTTGCACTACATAGTTGAAGGTAAATCTAAAGAAAATTGCACAAAAAATTGTATCATGTATGGCCAGCCTAAGGCAGGCCATACACGATTCGAATTTCGATCGAAAATCGCATACGAGCGTAAAATCGGCTGATTTTCGTATCATTAGTGTGCTTGTTCGACACGCGATTTTCGTACGACAGGCGAAATTTCAAAAACCAACATGTTGTTTTTTTTTTTCGGAAAAAGTCCAAAAATCGTATCGTTAATGGTAGAGTTGGACGATTTTTCCCAAGAAACATAACTGCGCGACCCGACTTTTGACAGTAGGGTGTGTGTTTAAAAGGTCACATAAGATTACATCACTTCCTCTATGGTATGAAAACATTGTGTTTTCTCGCTCGATTTTCGTACGTAATTGATGGTACACTCGCATGCTTTTGTGAGCGCCGCGTTCGTTTATCGCTCGACGGCTCGTTCGAAATTCGAATTGTGTATGGCCTGCCTAACTCTCTGGCCATTCAAAAAAAACATAAACAAAAGATTTGCATTTGAACCTGTTTCTTTTGTTATTTTCATATGTTGATATGATACCTATAACAAAAAATTTGCCTTCAGTATTTTGAATACACAGAAAACAGAAAAAGGAATTCATTCAATATACATAATGAAATTCTTTTGTTATAGATGTCATTGAACAATGAACATACAACTGACACTAACAAAAGAAAAGCATTCAAGATACACAGAATGCAAATTGACGAAAATTCATGATAATTATTGTCTAACAAGAAACGATCATGAATTAAACAGAATAACGAATCATCCCGCATGTACGAAAATAAAACTGTAACGGAAATACAAAACGATCGGAATACGAAAAAATCACGTCGTACGACAAACGAACGGGAACGAACGGGAAAACGGGCGTCTTACGAAAAACGAACGGAAACGAACAGACGGGACCATACGAAACGGAACAAAAAAAAAACGAAAACATTTTCTGTGCACATGTCTATTGACCAATCACAGCGCGCAAAAAAACGGAGAGCCATAATTGGCCAAAGCCAGGGTGGCTTTGGCCAATTATGGCTCAGGGGGTTTAGTACACGCCCCACACTATGAAAGGCTGCCTGCAAGGCAGCCTTGTGTAGTGTGTTGTGCCGTTGTTAAAGAGATCAGTCCTATAGAGAGAGAGAGACAGTGGCCCAGATTCACGTACATCTGCGCATTATTGGACCGGCGTAGCGCACCGCCTTTACGTTAGACTTGCGCAATTTTGTCGCGTAATCACCCTATTCTCGTAGCTTTTGCGCAGAAAATTGCGCATGCGTAACGTTATTTCAGAGGCGTAAGGCGGAGTAATACAAATTGGGAAGGACGTGGGCGTGTTACATTGAAATGAGCCGTGACCCCATGCAAATGAAGGGCCGGCCGGCTCGCGCATGCGCGCTTGAAGGAGACCATGGTCAGCTCCGCTGTGCGCATGCTCACAACTCGGGAGCGGCGCAATCAGTGAAATTGGAAATGGACTAGGGCAACTTTGTGAACTACGCAAACAGCATAAATAGACAGACACAAACGCACTTGCATTGCAAAAGTACATCCCTTTGTCCCTTCCCATTTAACCAAGTGCTTTTGTCCTGTTGCTCGTTGCATTGTGTTTTGTAGTTGTCAGATTAGTGTTCTGTGTGATCAAGTGTTTGTTAGTAGATCTTTAACCACTTAAAGACCCCCGCACGCACATATACGGCCACAGAATGGCACGTACAGGCACAAGGGCGTAAACTTACGTCCCCGCCTGAGTGCGGTGCGGGGGTCACCCTACCTCTGGGAGCGATCCGGGATCTGCGGGCGGATGTCCGTGATATCCGCCCCCCCGCGATCGCTCCCAGCCAATGGGAGCGCGCTCCCAGCCTGTCACTTCCTCCTCCTGTGTTTACACAGGAAGGAGGAAATGATGTATTCTCTCATCGCAGCGCTGTTTCCCAGCGCTGCTGATGAGAGAAGACATCACAAGTAAGTGTGCACCAACACAACACTGACACACACTCAGGATAGCCCCCCCACCCCCCCTAATAAAGTTTTAACCCCCTGATCACCGCCCTAGTTAACCCTTTCACTCCCTATTGCCAGCGTCACTAAGCGATCATTTTTCTGATCGCTGTATTAGTGCCGCTGTTCCCGCTAGGTAGATATTTTTTTTTATTGCGATTTTTTTTTTTTTTTACTAAAGACATGTGGCTAAATAAATTTTGGCCTAAATGTTTGACTAAAATTTAGTTTATTTGATTTTTTTTTTTTAACAAAAAGTAAAAAATAGTGTTTTTTTTTCAAAAATGTCGCTCTATTTTTGTATATAGCGCAAAAAATAAAAATCGCAGAGGTGATCAAATACCACCAAAAGAAAGCTCTATTTGTGGGAAGAAAAGGACGCAAATTTTGTTTGGGAGCCACGTCGCACGACCGCGCAATTGTCTGTTAAAGCGACGCAGTGCCGAATCGCAAAAACACCTTGGGTCATTTACCAGCGTATTGGTCCGGGTCTTAAGTGGTTAAAAGTGTTTTTTGATAAGTGTTTGAGAGACTGTTTGTTTGATATATTTCTGTTCGTTTGTTTTCTTGCTGTTTTTTTGCTGTTTGTTTTTGTGACTGTTTCTTGCTGAGTGCTTGTGTGATTTTTTTGGGTGTTAATTAGATAGTTAGCTTTGTGTTTGTTCTTGCTTGTTTTTGTGACAGATTTTTTTTGACTGGGAGTGATTTTTTTTGGAAGTATGACAGAGAAAGCGAAAGCTCAATTTTACTGTGGGGGGAAAAAAGAATTCTTGCCCGGGCCATTAGCGATTATGGGCGTTTCCTCCACGGCCCAGACAGTGCCAACACCACCCCGGCCAGGAGGAGGGAGATTTTGGACCTCATCACTGAGCAGGTCAATTCAGCGGGGAGGGGGAGACACGGACCCGGTCTGGGATTGACAAAAAAATTAATGACCTCCGGCGTCTGGTCAAACAGAAGCTGTCCAAAATGCATGCCCATGCCAGGGGCACAGGAGGGGGCCCACCATGCCGTATTAGGCTGACAGCGGAGGAGCGTGCGGTGGCCCTGACCTTTCATCGGCATGAAGTTGAGGGCCTGCCCGGCTTTGACTCAAGTCCGGAGCCCGTGGTGCCAGGTAAGTATTTTTTTTAATATCAGGTGTGTAGCATGTGTTGGGGAGGGGGTGAAAGGGAATATGTAGCAAGTGTGTGGATCCTCCAACCTGTGAATGTTTTGTGTCATCCACAGATGTGCAGGAGGGTGCAGGGCCATCTGGCCTGACCGCACCATCCCCAGGACAGCAGCCTAATGAGGCCCCCCCAACAAGGCCGGAGTCCGCGGAGGAGGTTCAAGAGGAGGAGGAGAATCATGAGGAGGAGGAGTCCATGTCAGGCACTGGACTTGTGGTTTTTGAGGACTCTTCCCCCCTCCTCCCCCAACATGCCTCCCCTTCTCCCCGGCCACAAGCATAAGCTGGAGGCAGGATTTCGTCCCGGAACACCAGGGGGGTGGCCGATCTCCTGCCCGCCACTCTGAGAAGGGACCAGGCCCTTCAGACACACCATCTGGGACAGGTCAGCCAGACATTGGTGCGGATGGAGGAGAGCCTGTCCTCCATCAAGGATACGCTGGGGAACCTGGACTCCCACTCCCGGGCTTTCACAACCTGCCTAAACGACCTGCAGACTACATCAGCAGGCATTGGGCAGGATGTGAGGGCCCTCACCCAGGCTATCCAGGCCAACACAGCAACACTTGGTGCTGCCCTGGACAGAATAGCCGTGGCCTTGGAGGGCAGGCCGCCAGATGGGCAGAGATCAGGGGCTGCTCCTCCTTCCCCGGTTTTCCCCCTCCCCATGAGTCTCCCCTGAGGAGCCGGGGCCATGGCCGGGGGCGCCCCAGGCGTGGCTCACGTAAAGGGCAATTTTTTTTCCCCTTTTTTTTTATTTTTTTTTTGCTGGTAATTTTTTTTTTTGGGTTGTAAATGCTGTTTGAATGTGGGGGTGACATTCCTGCCAGAAAAGGGGTGTCACCCTCAATTTTGGTGGAGAAGGGCTCCCCAGGACCAGGGAGAAGTGATCCCCAGGTCCGTGTGAATGGTGTATGAATGTACAGTGACATAATTGGAGCCGTGGCGTTGCTGCTCACAAGTCCTGCATGTGGACTGGTGCCAATCCAATTTGATGTGGATGTGGGGTGTGTGTGCTAGGGACCACAGTGGTGTGCATGCATGCATTCTCATTGTGCCATGATTAATGTGTGTGTTTAACGTGCAAAGATGCCCAATGTGAGTTGTCTCCTGGTTAGGGGGGATTGTCTGGTTCAGGGGTCAGGTCATCACGTAGGTCAATCTGCAGGCCCTTTCTTACTGCGAAGTTGTGCAGCATGCAACATGCACCGATGATCTGGCACACAAAGTTTGGGGAATACAAGAGGGTCCCCCCAGACTTATCCGTGTTTGGGCATGTGCTTGATTGTATCTTTCCTCTCCTGGGGTTTGGGGGTTCCGGATAGGAGTCATGAGATGGGGTCCCAGTGGATATGCATATTAGCATATTTGACTAGCAAATCAATGGTCTGTCTAGCGCAGTTTTGCGCGGACGGATGCGCCTGTCTAACCAAATTACGCCGGACCAAAAAAAGTAGATTTTTTGCGTATCTCGTTCTGGGGATGCCGTGCATCGAAACGCACGCGCACATTTAGACTTACGCACGCGCATCTCCTGTTGCATCTCCATCGCTCTGTGAATCTGGGCCAGTGTCTTTATTACTAGATAGATAGAGCAGGCAGGCTAGTCAGTTTAGGTAAATTTACAGTGTGTAGAGGATATATATACATCCCAGGAGTTGTACATATATTAATACACTGTATAGCTTAGCTAGATCAGTTCTTCCTAATTTACTGGCAGGCAGGTGATTGTGCTATTCAAAGACGTCATCACAGGTATTGACACCCAGCAGGTACAATATTTAAAGGAATTTTTCATTTTTTTTTTATTTAAGCATCGTTGCTCCTGGAGCAGTGATTTTAATGATGCTTAAATAAAAAAAATAAGAAAAAAGATTTTTTTTTTTAAATATTGTACCTGCTGGGTGTCTATAGTTTGCCTGTGAAAACGTCTTTGAGAACCCAGGTCTTGCCCGAGGGAACATGTATCAATGGAAAAAAAGTTTTAAAAACGGTCGTTTTTTCAGGAGTCCTGCTCCTGAAAAAAAGGCTTTAAAATTAGCACTTTTGAATTCGAACGTTCGAGTCCCATAGACTTCAATGGGGTTCTAAATGTTTGCGCGAATGTTCGGTCCGTTCGACGGTTCTGGTGCGAACCGAACGCGGGGGTGTTCAGCTCATCCCTAATGCATGTGTGTAGAGAGATAGATAGATAGATAGATACACTTTGCATTCAGTGTAGACTTTATATACAGTATATATATATATATATATATATATATATATATATATATATATATATATATACACACACACACAGTGCAGTTAGTGTACAGTATACAATACAGTGAATTGAAGTGGTTAAGGGGAACCCTATGAGAGAATTAAGAAAAAACGGCATGGGACCCCCCCCCCCCCACCCGATGTCCATACCATGTCCCTTGAATCTGGTATAGATTTTAAGGGGAACTCCACATAAAAATAAAAAAAACAGCGTGACCCCCCCCTCAAAAAAAAAAGACCCTTTGGATCTGGCATTGATTTTAAGGGGAACTCTGCGTCAATTGCCATGCCCCCCCTAAAAATCCCTGCCTTTGCCAATATAACAGGTTTTACAGCCAAAAGACAGAAGTCGGCAAGATGCCTCCCATGGAGGTAGAGTATTTTGGGGGGGTTTCCTCTATTTTTTGTGTCTGCCAAGTGGCATGATTGAAGATGGATGGACATTGCGGGACACTTTTTTTTTTATAAAGGAATTTTAAAAAACTGTCTTTTGTGGTTTTTACTACAATACCCGGTACCCATTCACATAGGGGAGACGGGATCTTGGGGCCTCCTTGTTGAAGGGGGCTTCCAGATTCTGACAAGCCCCCTGCCCACAGACCCCCACAACCACCGGTCAAGGGTTGTGTTGATGAGGCCCTTGACCCCAAATCACCCTCCCATGTTGAGGGCATGTGGCCTGGTATAGTTCGGGGGGGGGGGGCGCTTCCTCGCCCCTCTATCCTGTCCTCCAGGCTGCATGCTCGGATAAGGGTCTGGTATGGATATCGGGCGGAATTCTGAATACGAATTACAAATACAAATTGAACCAATCAACCAAATTGAACAAAACAAAATAACTAGATTAACAAATCAAAACAAAACTATTTTTTTTTGTCATGCACATGTCTGGATGCGGAAGTGAATCATTGAGCTGCACAAAACAAAGCTTATTTAAAGCTTGCACTCCACAAAAATGCTTCAGAGACAAGCAGAGTGAAGCTCCCAATATAAGAATTAAATTAGAGGCTGTACAAGTGGGCCTTCACCCACGAGAGGCTGAACCTGGCTGTGGTGACAAGTAGTAAGGGATACCTCATGACTCCAGTTTTGCTTGGGTGTGGGAACAAAAGGAGAATGTCAGTGGGCCCTGGATCCTGCAAAGCTTTAAAGTTTAACCGTCCTATTAGGCTGAGTTGCGGGGCCACAGCCCAATGTATACTGCCATAAGTACAAAGTACCAAATCTCTCGTCTGCAAGTCGTTCAAAATACGGCCGCCAGACTTGCGACTGGGAAAAAAACATGGGAAACAATCTCACCTTCGCTGAGAACCCTTCACTGGTTGCCAGTAAAAGACAGAATTGCTTTTAAAGCACTCTGTCTGACGCATAAGTGCACCCATGGGAAGGCCCCCCAATATCTATGTGAAAAAATAAAAGCTCACAACTCCAATCGCGTTCTGCAATCCACCAACCAAAATCTGCTCCAGATACCCAAAGCCAAATAAATACAAGTCCAAAGGAGAAAGAAGATTTGCCTTCCAAGGTCCCAGACTATGGAACACTTTACCAACCAGCATTCGGTTGGAGGAGAACCACTTGGCCTTCAGAAGAAAGATCAAAACTCATCGCTTTTGATGTCACGGGAGACAGGAACAACGAGCCCAGAGGCGATTTAGTTCGCATGTGCTGCGCTATATAAGTTCTTCACTCACTCATAATGTGCCAGATTTTTTTTTTCTTCAAACTTTTTTGTCTTTTTCATTTATATAGCAAAAAAATAAATAAAAAATACAAGTGGTGATTAACCACTTTCCGACCAGCCGCCGCAGTTATACGGCGGCAGGTCGGCACGGGTGCGCGAGAGCCCGTAGCTCTACGTCGCGCCTTTCGCGGCCACTAGTTGGCGCGTGCGCGCCGCCGGCGGCCCGCGCGCGCGCCCCCCGCTCGCCCCCGAGTCCCGTGCGTGTGCCCGGCGGGCGCGATCGCCGCCGGGCACACGCGATCGCTCGTTACAGAGCGGGGAACGGGAGCTGTGTGTGAAAACACACAGCGCTCGTTCCTGTCAGCGGGGGAAACGCTGATTTTCTGTTCATACAATGTATGAACAGAAGATCAGTGATTCCCCCTAGTAAGTCCCCCCCCCCATACAGTTAGAACACAAATAGGAACACACTTAACCCCTTCCCCGCCCCCTAGTGTTAACCCCTTCACTGCCAATGGCATTTTTATAGTAATCCAATGCATTTTTATAGCATTGATCGCTAAAAAAATGCCAATGGTCCCAAAAATGTGTCAAAAGTGTCCGAAGTGTCCGCCCATAACATCGCAGTACCGAAAAAAAACGCTGATCGCCGCCATTACTAGTAAAAAAAAAATAATAATAAAAATGCCATAAAACTACCCCCTATTTTGTAAACGCTATAACTTTTGCGCAAACCAATCAATAAACGCTAATTGCGATTTTTTTTACGAAAAATATGTAGAAGAATACGTATCGGCCTAAACTGAGGAAAAAATATATTTTTTTTATATATTTTTGGGGATATTTATAATAGAAAAAAGTAAAAAATATTGCATTTTTTTCAAAATAGACGCTCTGTTTTTGTTTATAGCGCAAAAAATAAAAACCGCAGAGATGATCAAATACCACCAAAAGAAAGCTCTATTTGTGGGAAAAAAAGGACGCCAATTTTGTTTGGGAGCCACGTCGCATGACCGCGCAATTGTCAGTTAAAGCAACGCAGTGCCGAATCTCAAAAAGTGCTCTGGTCTTTGGACAGCAATATGGTCCGGGGCTGAAGTGGTTAAATACCACCTAAACAAAGATCCAACTGTCAAAAAAATGACATTTTTTATTTGTCAATAGTTTTGCATGACTGAGTTCAGGAGAAGATGAGAAATCGATGAAAACGGAAAAATGGTCTGGGCTGGAAGGAGGTGAAAGTGCCTTGTCTTTAAATGGTTAAAGGTCTGTGACATTTTCTGCCATGCCAGAGAGGAATGTAAAATAATTATAATATGGTAGCCCACACAGAGGCAAAGAATAATTTAGAGATCCAATTTCATGATATTTAAATATCAGAGCTAGAAAATATTTACAGAAAATAATATTATAAAATAGACAATAAGCAAAAGCACAATAAACAGGATTAAGAGTGTAAAGTGCTTAACAAGGTTTTCCTGAATTTTGGTTCATGAGTCCTCTCAGTTTCGGTTTTCAGTTTAGGGTGTGCCCCCCAAGTATGTGTTTGTTCTCTCTTCAGAGTAGTCATTAAAATGAATACTCCTCAGAACATGCAAATAGCTGTTCAATGTGTTGATGCTATGTTAACAAATAAATTAACAATTAATGGTATAAATGTATTAGTAGAGGGTTTGCAAGAAGTGCATTCTAACCATCCTTGTTTTACAAAATGAGGGCACTAAAAAGCTAAAAGTTTTGAACACAATGGAGTTGATTAGTGAAGGAGTATAGCATATTCACTCTGGGCAGTTTTTACTTTAAGGTGTAAGTGTAGTATAATACTTTAAAAAATTGAATTTTTGCACATGTTTGGATGACTGGTCAGCACAGCTTTACCTAATTCATTAAGCTACATGAAAATTATTTTTCAAAGTAAACATGCTATGTTCCTTTAATAGATCAACTCAAATAGGTTAGTAAACAGAGTTTTAGAAGAGGGAAGAGTCAAAGTCTTGATAATCCAAAAGGAGAAAGAAGCTGCTGAGATATCATGACTATTACACCAGGCTTATTTCACATGCTAATTTGCATTGGAAACAAAGTGCAGGAATTTTGTAAGTAGCTAGTGAAGAACATACTTAAAAACATTAGTTTATTGTTTTCACGTAACAGAGGATGAGCATACTGTAACTTCAAGCTTTCCAGCTGGTGTTCAAAGTGTGAAAATAAAAACTGAGTAATTCTGGAATTTTGTGTTACAAAAGTGTGAATAGAAATAATTTAGATAAATTCTTTTTTATCACATTATGTGTGAATGAAGGAAAAAAGATTCTAAACTGTCAAACTTGCCAATGACATAAAGCTTTGGCGGTGAGTCATGGATTAAAAATATGTTACATGAACCTGTTTTTAGAACAGTGTTAACGAATGCTGTGTCATTATGGAGACCTAAAATATACATTTACAGCACCTTTTATGGAAATAGTAACTAATATAGCAATAAATACAACAAACGTTCATCATTATTCTGGTTTGTAAGTGTACATCAAATAATATTTCAGTTTAATTTTGATTAGATGAGAGGATATTAGCATTTTATGTTGTAATATTGTTGAAATTCCTGGACATAATTTCAGAGACCATGATAATCTGATGAATGATGTGTGACAAGATTGCACAAGTTGTGATTATAGTATGAATGTTTTGTGAGGTATAATAATATACCAAAGACTTAACATATAGCCACGATTGTCTGTGAAACTGTGATTAATCACAGTAAAATCATTAATTATCACATGTAAAATACTAGTCTTTATCTTGATTATTCTCTTAAATTACAACCATAAAATAAAACCCTATGCTTAATAATTGCTAATTTAAACCTCTAGATTTGAAAATAATACTATCATGTCAAAATAATGCTGATACCACAACAATGTATTGCACATATGCTGAAAAATGGAAACAATAGAAGAAAAATAGAATAAAATGTTACCTAATAAAAAAATACATACCTACAACCAAACATTAATTTTAACAATTGTTGTGCAACAAGCCTCTACCACTTGGAAATGCTTTGGATTGTGTTTCACCTCTTTAAAATAAGTAAAAATATCATCTAGAAAATATATTTAATTTAAATCAGAATTCTAGTCCTTCAACCTCTGCCCCAACAGGAAAAGAACAAAAAAAAAAAAAAACATAGACATAAAAAAATATAACTTTTTTTAAAAGAACTTCATTTTCAGTCTGGAAGTACTGTATCAAGGGTCCTACCTCTTCTCCACTGGGGCAGTCCTTCATTGAGCCTACCTAATGTAACATTGTGTGAGCAGTGCAGTAGTACTTCAGGCTGAGTGGTGAATCTGTCTCAGATGATGGGTCCTGATTAAAAGGAAGTAGGTAAAATGATGCTAGCAATCACAAGTGAGTGCCCCCCTCCTGAATCATATCAGGCCACATGCCCTCAATATGGGGGGTGGGTGCTTTGGGGCAGGGGGGTCTATTTTTTATTATTGTTTTTATTTGTTTCGCTATCAGCTGGGAAGCCCATTGATAGCTGATGACTTATCTGTGTTAAGGACGCAGCTGTCGGCTTTCCAACCCGCTCCTTAACAACCAGCTATTCATTGTGCCAAACGGGCAATGTCCAGGCCAAACGTTTGCTCGGCCTGGACCATTCGCCCCACTCTACAATATGTACTCTTAGCTTCTTTAAAATTCAGTGAGCTATGTCTGCACAGCCTAGGAACTGCCCTGCAGTGAAACCCAACTCCCCTTAAATGCCATATCCCCTAAATACCAGGTGCTGCTTAAACTCTGCAGCTCTATTACTCCTTCACTAAACACATACTTCTTGTCTTCAGCCTCAGGCATCCTCAAAGACCTCAATTGCTCCCGCTCCCAGTGAATATGGACCTTATGAACCCCATACTAGAGGTAGCAGCCAGAATATGGATTTAGCAATGGCGGGAAAAATTGTTTACATAACACTCACACTGTGCCAGTTCCCATAAACAAGTCATTTACGATTATGGGTAGAAAAGTCTGGGTATAATAAAACCTGATAATTTTCATTGCGTAGTTAGCCTTTGAACCTCCCTTGACTTAAGCTCTGTACACACGATCGGATATCTGATGGTATAGAATCCGATGGATTTTTTTGGTTGGATATCCGATGAAGCTGACTTTCATCAGTCTTGCCTACACACCATCATTCAAAAATCCGACCGTGTCCAACGCGGTGACGTAAAACACTACGACGTGCTGAGAAAAATGAAGTTCAATGCTTTTGAGCATGCGTCGACTAGATTCTGAGCATGTGTGGATTTTTGACCGATGGACTTCCACACAGACGATCTTTTTTCTATTGTTTTTTTATCCATAAGAAGATTTTAAAACATGTTCGTTTTTTTTCACCGATGGAAAACATGGTGGCCCACACACGATCGGTTTGTCCGATGAAAACGGTCTGTTTTCATCAGACAAACCGATCGTGTTTACAGGGCTTAAGAATGTGGTCTCTATCCCTGTAATGTCTTAGCCGCATAGAATAGAATTATGGGAGTGCCTGGGGATGCTTTCTGGCTCACCTGAAGGCTCCTCTGCACACAATATATTACAGCAGTAGCTGGGCTGTAAAGCAAGTGTACCTGTGCTTCCTGCTGTTCCAGTGAGTGCAGCAATATATCTTTACTAATTAAGTTAATATATTCTTTGTCAAAATTAGCTTCTGTCATTTCTAGTCATTTTACTGTACCTCTTGTTAACCCTGCTAGTGTTTGGGCACCTCCTAGCCCATCCGGCAGTATTAACCGTTCCGGGTATGATGGTATTACTATTTCCTCAGTTTCTTTTAACCCTTCCTCCTCTACTGACCATTTACTTTCTACAATTTACCCTTCTGTGACAGCTGGTGAGTCTGCTGTTAGAGCTCTGGTACCAGAGGCATTTTTTAGGAAGCTCTGCCATGCAAAATGTCCCCACTTGGTTATCACTTGTCTATGGCAATAAAGGAGGATAATTAGAAGGGGGAGTTTGTGGATATTGTGTCCCTCCTCCCCTCTTGAGGATGAGAAAAGCAGGCCCATACTGAGATCAATAATTGGCTACAGGCCTATTGCATATTTGCCAGTTTTTTTTTTTTTTTTTGTTAAAAGCACCCAGAAAAATTATTGGGTTGTTTAGGCACTTAGAAAATGTGCTGGAAAATGTAATGGAACTCTAGTGGCTTAGCCTAGTTCCAATATGATGAGTCATTTAGACAAAACCTATCCATTTACACTTGTTTGAAATGGAGTATGAAAGATTTTGCCCTATGGTCTAATTTAATCTTGCCACAATGGTCCACCACTCCCAAGCCATCGACAGTTACCAATAATACATCCCCTTACAAAAAGGTATTTTGTTACCCCAAGTGGAAGAAGTCATGCAAGTATAAGCATGAGTGTTCTTTTAAAGTTTTAAAAGAACTGGAGCAGCTATGCCTCAGTGAGAATGTGTTTCCTAAATTATACACACCAGTGATAGTGGAAAATATACAGCTGTGGTTGGCCCTGTATCCAAACCAGGAGATATCACAATTCCTAACTGAAGAGTTTCATATGGTTTTCACATTCCCAGTTTTTCTGGGGTTAGTTGAAGAAATTGCTTTTTGAATTCTCTGAGGTTGTTTGGCAATTCGGCAAAGGAATTTTGTGAAGGACACAATACTGGCCCTTTCGTTTCACTTCCAGTTTGTAATTTCAGGATTTCCCCCCTAGGAGTGGTTAAAAAAAAAAGCCTAATACATTTTGAATAATTCATCGAAAGGATGTTTCCTGAATGATCTTTATCATTGTTTCTTACTCATCTTTTTGAGGAAGCCATATTGAAAATTAGGGCTTTTGGCCAGGGTGCACTATTGGCAAAAGCTGACAATAAATTGCCGTTCAGATTATTACTCTTTTCTCCATCAGCTTATAATATTTTCGTTTTTTTTATCATGATCATTATCATTATCCTATTTTTATTTAGACGTTTTCTTCTTTCCTGCAATGGTCCCTTGCTTTTGAATTCGGTTTTGATAACATTATTCATTATTTTGATGATTTTTTGTATTTCTTGTCCCTGCAGATTCCACGATTTTTTTTGATTCTTTCTCTTACAAAGCATTCTGTGATTCCTCTAGCTGAGGAAAAAAACATTTATCCCTCATTATCGGTCGAATGTCTGGGAATCTTTATAGATACTCATTTAATGGAGTTTAGTCCTCCGTTTAATAAGACTTCTTAGGCCAAATCTGTATTTATTTTATTTTTATTTTTCCAACAAAGATTTTATTGTAATAAAAGAACATTACACGGTTAATGACATACCATATATACATTGGTCTACAGTGAAAGGTGCATATTAGCCCATCATATACACCGTTTTGTATGTGGAGACATCTCAAACAATTATTGATCAACATTTTCTGGTGTAGTCATCAGAACGAGATTCACAAGTATGGAAACCGATATCTAACTTGAGCTTCATTTCTGTGATAATGATAAACTTGGGAAAAGGGAAATAGTAATGCTGATTAATTGAATGGTTGTGAGGTAACTTCCATTCTGTGAATGTTCTGCATTCGTTTGGCCAAGATTCGATGTAGAACTGTGAGGTTTTATGAGATGTCACTAAGGATAAAGAGGGGATCGAATACAATGTCGTTCTAGGTTTTTAGAGTCTATGTAGAGGTAAAGTTGTGCGCATAAGTTTACATACCCTGACAGAATTTCTTTGCCATTCTTCAGAGAATATGAATGATAACACAAAAAACTTTCTTTCACTCATGGTTAGGGTTTGGCTGAAGCCATTTAATATCGATATCTTTCTTTCCTTTGTAAATTATTTTGCTTTCCCCATTGCTCAGAATCTAGAGATGTCAGTGCAGCACTGGATGAAAGATGCAAGGGTCTGTCAGGAGTCCAGAAACTCATAGACCTTTTATACACACACTAATTACAAGAAAACAGATCACAGGTGAGGGTAGTTACCTTTAATACCCATTCAAATCACTTTGTGTCAACTTGTGTCCAGGTTGTCAGGCCAAAATCACCAGGGTATGTCAACTTTTGATCAGGGTTTTTGGGTATAAAAATTATAAAGAAATCATAAATTTAAAACCATGTAAAATTATAAGCACAACTGTATGTCCTTGCAAATATGTGCAGGCTAAACCCTTGCTTATACTCTCAGCGGGCTGGTCGGTGAGTAAGCTTGAATTTTTTCTTGGATTTATCCTTGGCCTTGTTTATATTTTTGTGATTAGCTGTCTTTCCTCTAAATCCCCCCCACCCAGTCATTAAACTATTACTTAATTTTGTTTTTCATTTTTTTTATTAAATGTTTGGGTGAAAGCTCATTTTTTGCCTGGGATTGACATTGATGTATTGGATGCTTTATCTCACTTTCAAATAATGTTTCCACATTCTTATCCCAGATGCAGATTCTCCTTCCTGAAGCACATGACAAAGAAAAAGCAAAATCGCAGCCAGGGGCAACAAAAATGCAATGAGGAGCAATGGGACTTTTAGATGAAGCTCATGATGGCAAAAATGAATACAATGGTGGAATATAAAATATTTAATAATATGGCATATCAAACAAGTTTAACATACATTGGATTGCATATACAGAGAAAGGCCCCTGGTAAGGGTGCCGACTTCAAAGTAGCAACCTAGTACTGACAAGTTTATGCACATTAAAAACTGGTACATTTAAGGGATCCACCAGGATTCATGGTGAGGTGTATTTGTAACACGGATAACAACTGCACAGTCCATGGTCTTCCTAATCCCTATTAAGGTACATATGGAATCAACACATAATGATGGATGATTGTGTAGCTTGGGGTACACGATAGCTATTAGCTCGATGCGTTTCGCGGCTTGCAACTGCTCTTCAGGAGCAGATGTGTCAATTATCTGCAGAGGAGAGTAAGTAAGTCTGGGTAAGTTAGCCAGATCATGGTAAAGGGGAGGGTGGGTAAACCCCCCAAAAAACACACAAAAAGGCCAAAAAATACCAGATAACTTACGAAAGGGTAAGCATGAGGTGACACCATGGGGCTGATTTACTAATGAATCTGCGCTGCGCCGGTACATGCCTTAATTAGTGCGCTGGATGAAGCCCTAATTAGGCGCATGAGCCGGCGTTGCACAGCAGCGCGATGTGATTGATAACTAAAGCCGCCGCCGAACTCCCTGTATAAGTCTATGGGGGGAAATCTTAATAGTGAATTTTAAAGGCTAATCTGCAAGTTTTGTCCTAAAAAGTGTTTGGGGACCTCAGTCCTGCCCCAGGGGACATGTACCAATGCTTTTTATATTTTTTAAAACGGCCGTTTTTTCGGGAGCAGTGATTTTAATAATGCTAAAAGTGCAATAATAAAAGTGTAATTTTCCTTTAAATTTCGTACTATGGGGGTCTCTAATGTCAGCAGGTGAAAAAGCGCATGTTTCCCGTGGTTAGAACTGTCTCTGCACAAAATGTCATTTTTCAAAGGAAAAAAGCCATTTAAAACTGACTCGCGGCAATAATGAATTGTCGGCTCCCGGCAATTGCAGGAGAATTCATTCATTAAAAAAAGGAAAAAAAAAGCGTGGGGGTCCCCCCAAATTCAATAACCAGACCCTTTAGGTCTGGTATGGATATTAAGGGGAACCCCGCCGTCAATTTTAAAAAAAAAATGACGTGGGGTTCCCCCCAAATATCCATAACCAGACCCTTCGGGTCTGGTGTGGAATTTAAGGGGAACTCCACTCCAAATTTAAAAAAAACTGGCGTGGAGTCCCCCCTAAAATCCACACCAGACCCCTTATCCGAGCACGTTGACCTGGCCGGCCGCAGAAAAGAGGGGGGGACAGAGCGCGGCCCCCCCCCTCTCCTGAACCGCACCAGGCCACATGCCCTCAACATTGGGAGGGTGTTTTGGGGTGCCCCCCAAAACACCTTGTCCCCATGTTGATGAGGACAAGGGTCTCTTCCCCACAACCCTTGCCCGGTGGTTGTGGGGGTCTGCGGGCGGGAGGCTTATCGAAATCTAGAAGACCCCTTTAACAAAGGGGCCCCCCAGATCCTGGCCCCCCCCCTGTGTGAAATGGTAATGGGGTACCTTGTACCTCTACCATTTCACGAGTAAAAAAAATGTAAAGGGTTAAAAACTACAAGAGCCGGTTTTTGACAAGTCCTTTATTATCTTCTTTCTTCTTTTCTTCGGGTTTCTTCCTCCATCTTCTTCTTCTTCCTCTGCTTCTGTCTTGGGCCTTCTATGCCCGCATCTTGCCCGGCGTGTTCTTCCATCTTCTGTTCCTCCCGCTGTTCTTCTCGTCCGCATCTTCTTCTCCTTCTTGGTTTTCGCCGGAGGCGCCGCTTCCAATTGAAATCCCCGCTGTCTGCCGGACCACGCCCCCCCCCTCTGACGCCACGGGCAAGCTCTTAGGAGTGTGCTGCAAGTGCGTCAGAGGGGGGCGTTGTCACAAGTGAGAGGGCGGGCAATTCAATTTGAAGCTCGTGCGCGGCTTTTTCTTTGCCAGAGTCGCCGCTTCCAATTGAATTGCCCGCTTTCTGGAACATGTGACCACGCCCCCCTCTGACGCACAGGCACCACACGGGGACTTTCCTAAGAGCTTGCCCGTGGCGTCAGAGGGGGGGGCGTGGTCCGGCAGACAGCGGGGATTTCAATTGGAAGCGGCGCCTCCGGCGAAGAAGAACAAGAAGAAGATGCGGACGAGAAGGACAGCGGAAGAAGATGGAAGAACACGCCGGGCAAGATGCGGGAATAGAAGACCCAAGACAGAAGCAGAGGAAGAAGAAGGAGGAGGAAGAAGAAACCCGAAGGAAAGAAGAAAGAAGATAATAAAGGACTTGTCAAAAACCGGCTCTTGTCGTTTTTAACCCTTTACATTTTTTTTACTCGTGAAATGGTAGAGGTACAAGGTACCCCATTACCATTTCACACAGGGGGGGGCCGGGATCTGGGGGGCCCCTTTGTTAAAGGGGTCTTCCAGATTTTGATAAGCCTCCTGCCCGCAGACCCCCACAACCACCGGGCAAGGGTTGTGGGGAAGAGACCCTTGTCCTCATCAACATGGGGACAAGGTGTTTTGGGGGGCACCCCAAAACACCCTCCCAATGTTGAGGGCATGTGGCCTGGTGCGGTTCAGGAGAGGGGGGGGGCCGCGCTCTGTCCCCCCCCTCTTTTCTGCGGCCGGCCAGGTCAACGTGCTCGGATAAGGGGTCTGGTGTGGATTTTAGGGGGGACTCCACACCATTTTTTTTTTACATTTGGGGTGGAGTTCCCCTTAAATTCCACACCAGACCTGAAGGGTCTGGTTATGGATATTTGGGGGGAACCCCACGTCATTTTTTTTTAAAATTGAGGGCGGGGTTCCCCTTAATATCCATACCAGACCTAAAGGGTCTGGTTATTGAATTTGGGGGGACCCCCACGCTTTTTTTTCCCTTTTTTTAATGAATGAATTCTCCTGCAATTGCCGGGAGCCGACAATTCATTATTGCCGCGAGTCAGTTTTAAATGGCTTTTTTTTTTTTTTTTTTTTTTTTTTCAGAATGTCATTTTGTGCAAAGACATATTTCTAACCACAGGAAAAGTGCGCTTTATTCACCTGCTGACATCCCCCCCCCCATGGTACGAATTTTTAAATAATTATTCAAATGACGTGGGGGTCCCCCCAAATTCCATTACAGGCCCTTCAGGTCTGATATGGATATTAAGGGGAACCCCGCCGTCAATTCAAAAAAAAAAATGACGTGGGGTTCCCCCCAAATATCCATAACCAGACCCTTCGGGTCTGGTGTGGAATTTAAGGGGAACTCCACCCCAAATTTAAAAAAAAATGGCGTGGAGTCCCCCCTAAAATCCACACCAGACCCCTTATCCGAGCACGTTGACCTGGCCGGCCGCAGAAAAGAGGGGGGGACAGAGCGCGGCCCCCCCCCCTCTCCTGAACCGCACCAGGCCACATGCCCTCAACATTGGGAGGGTGTTTTGGGGTGCCCCCCAAAACACCTTGTCCCCATGTTGATGAGGACAAGGGTCTCTTCCCCACAACCCTTGCCCGGTGGTTGTGGGGGTCTGCGGGCAGGAGGCTTATCAAAATCTGGAAGACCCCTTTAACAAAGGGGCCCCCCAGATCCCGGCCCCCCCCCTGTGTGAAATGGTAATGGGGTACCTTGTACCTCTACCATTTCACGAGTAAAAAAAATGTAAAGGGTTAAAAACGACAAGAGCCGGTTTTTGACAAGTCCTTTATTATCTTCTTTCTTCTTTCCTTCGGGTTTCTTCTTCCTCCTCCTTCTTCTTCCTCTGCTTCTGTCTTGGGTCTTCTATTCCCGCATCTTGCCCGGCGTGTTCTTCCATCTTCTTCCGCTGTCCTTCTCGTCCGCATCTTCTTCTTGTTCTTCTTCGCCGGAGGCGCCGCTTCCAATTGAAATCCCCGCTGTCTGCCGGACCACGCCCCCCCCTCTGACGCCACGGGCAAGCTCTTAGGAAAGTCCCCGTGTGGTGCCTGTGCGTCAGAGGGGGGCGTGGTCACATGTTCCAGAAAGCGGGCAATTCAATTGGAAGCGGCGACTCTGGCAAAGAAAAAGCCGCGCACGAGCTTCAAATTGAATTGCCCGCCCTCTCACTTGTGACAACGCCCCCCTCTGACGCACTTGCAGCACACTCCTAAGAGCTTGCCCGTGGCGTCAGAGGGGGGGGGCGTGGTCCGGCAGACAGCGGGGATTTCAATTGGAAGCGGCGCCTCCGGCGAAAACCAAGAAGGAGAAGAAGATGCGGACGAGAAGAACAGCGGGAGGAACAGAAGATGGAAGAACACGCCGGGCAAGATGCGGGCATAGAAGACCCAAGACAGAAGCAGAGGAAGAAGAAGAAGATGGAGGAAGAAACCCGAAGAAAAGAAGAAAGAAGATAATAAAGGACTTGTCAAAAACCGGCTCTTGTAGTTTTTTAACCATTTACATTTTTTTTACTCGTGAAATGGTAGAGGTACAAGGTACCCCATTACCATTTCACACAGGGGGGGGGCCGGGATCTGGGGGGCCCCTTTGTTAAAGGGGTCTTCTAGATTTCGATAAGCCTCCCGCCCGCAGACCCCCACAACCACCGGGCAAGGGTTGTGGGGAAGAGACCCTTGTCCTCATCAACATGGGGACAAGGTGTTTTGGGGGGCACCCCAAAACACCCTCCCAATGTTGAGGGCATGTGGCCTGGTGCGGTTCAGGAGAGGGGGGGGGCCGCGCTCTGTCCCCCCCTCTTTTCTGCGGCCGGCCAGGTCAACGTGCTCGGATAAGGGGTCTGGTGTGGATTTTAGGGGGGACTCCACGCCATTTTTTTTTTTATTTGGGGTGGAGTTCCCCTTAAATTCCACACCAGACCCAAAGGGTCTGGTTATGGATATTTGGGGGGAACCCCACGTCATTTTTTTTTAAAATTGATGGCGGGGTTCCCCTTAATATCCATACCAGACCTAAAGGGTCTGGTTATTGAATTTGGGGGGACCCCCACGCTTTTTTATTGGTGTTTTTAATGAATGAATTCTCCTGCAATTTCCAGGAGCTGACAATTCATTATAGCCGCGAGTCAGTTTTAAATGGCTTTTTTCCTTCAGAATGTCATTTTTCACATGCTGACATTACACCCAGGGCCGCCATCAGGGGGGTACAGGCAGTACACCTGCAGGGCCGCCATTAGGGGGGTACAGGGATTACACCGCCCGGGGGTCCCCAGGGGCCCCCAGGGGCCCGGATGGGAACCACCCTAAAACAAAAAAAACCTTTTTTTTTAGTTTTATTTTTTTAAGGGCATCGAAGGTCCCCAGGGGCCCGGAGGCCACTAAGGGCCCCAGATGGCAAGCCCTTTTTTTTAAATAAAATATATATATTTAAACAAATAAATATATTTTTTTAATATATTTGTTTTTTTTTTTTTTTATGAAAGGGCCCAGAGGTCCCCAGGGCCCTGGAAGGCAACCCCCTTGTTTTTGTAATTTTTTGGAAAAATGTTATATTAAAAAAATATATATATATGTATTTTCTCTCTTTTTTATTTTTATTTTATAAAGAGCACAGAGGTCCCCAGGGCCCCGGATGGCTACCCCCCTTTTTTATATATATTTTTCTTTATTTCTTATTTCTGTCAAAATTTTTGTAAAGGGCCCCCCCGCTCCTCAATTTGCGGCACCCCCCCCCCCCCCCCCGCTTCTCAATTTCATGCGGCAGCACCCCCCCCCCCCGGTTCTCTGCTCCAGGGGGCCCATGCCTGAAGCTGTGTAAGGGGCCCCAAAATTCCTGATGGCGGCCCTGTACACCTGTAAGGGGCCCGGGGGTCCGGAGGTGACCAGATGCCTGGAGGCCCCCCAGCGCCCCAGATGGTAACCCCCCTCTTTTTTTTTTTGTTTATATATTTGGTAGTTGGTTTTTGTAGGATTTTTTATTAAAGGGCCAATTTTTGGAATTTAATATTTTTTAGCAGTCTGGAGGTCCCCAGGGGCCCAGAGGCCCCCAGGGCCCCGGGTGGCAACCCCCCATATTTTTTGTTATTAAAGGGCCAATGTTTTGTTTTAGGGGTCTGGAGGTCCCCAGTGGCCCGGAGATCCCCAGGGCTCCAGATGACAACCCCCCACCTTTAAAAAAAAAAAAAAAACAAAAAAAATTATATATTTTTTGGTTATTTTTTTAACATATATATATATAATATAATTATGAAAGCTCCCAGAGGGCCCCAGATGACAACCTTTTTGCTTCTAAAAATGTTATAAACATTTTCCCCAGGTTTGTTACTTTTTACTTTAATTTCTTTTGTAAAGTGTATTTTGTGCGTGAAGTCGAGAGAGAGGAGCTGGACTTGCAATCGCCATCCTTCTCCATGCCCCCGGTGGCAATGGTGGGTGTGAGGGGGGCCTCCCACTCACCCCACCTGCTACACTTGGGAGCCCGATGGGACAGAGGGACTCCCCCTATGAGGGAGTGTAGCCCACCCAGCCAGCCCTGTAGGTCCTTCGCCTCCCTTTATTTTAGGAGACCTCATGGCCAAAGTGCGTGCAAGTGTGGTGTTTTTTGTGGGGGGGGGGGTGGGCGTACTAAGCACAGGCGTACCTTGCATAGCACACCCATCGGGAGCCGGGCTGAGACCACCAAACTCAATTCACATGTAGCCGAGACCGGGATCCGAACCCTTGGCTGCAGAGGTGAACGGTTTGTCAGCGCAGTGCCATTCACGTTGAGCCACCGCAGCTCCCACCCCATGTTATTTTTTTTTTTAGATTTTTGGTAGTTATTTTTTATTAAAGGGCCCAGAGCTCCCAAGGCAACCCCCTTTTTTATTATTTTATATATGTAGATATATATATATAGATATTGTAATTTATTTTTCATTAAAGAGCCCAGAGGTTTATTTTTATTAAAGGGCCCAGTGGTCCCCAGGGCCCCCGGATGGCTACCACCCTTTTTAATATATATTTTTCTATATGTATTTTTTAGTAAAGGAACCCCCCGCTTATCAAATTGCGGCAGCCCCCCCCCCTTCTTAATATCAGGCGGCACCCCCCCCCCTATTCTCTGCTCCAGGGGGCCCATGCCTGAAGCTGTGTAAGGGGCCCCATAATTCCTGATGGCGGCCCTAATTGCCCCCCCCCCATGGTACGAAATTTCAAGGAATTTTTCACTTTTATTGTTGCACTTTAACCACTTCCATACCGTGCCTATTCTGGCACTTCTCTCCTTCATGTAACAATTATATTTTCTTCCTTGAAACTTACTCAGGACCCCCAAACATTATATATATTTTATTAACAAACACCCTAGGGAATAAAGTGGCGGCCATTTTTTCGGACACATTTCCAACAGTATTTGTGCCAAAAATTTGCAAACGTTTTTTTTTTGTTTTGGCTTTCAACAAAAAACCTGTTTCATGAATGACAAAATAAGAAAGCAGTAAAGCTAGCCCAATTTTTAGGGATAAGGTAAAAGATGATGTTACACCGAGTAAATAGATACCTAACTAGTCACGCTTTCATATTGCGCACACTCATGGAATGGCGCTAAACTTCGTTATTAAAAATCTCCATAGGCAACGCTTGATTTTTTTTCTCAGGTTACCACTTTTGAGTTACAGAGGAGGTCTAGTGCTAAAATTATTGCTCTCGCTCTAACGCACGCTATGATACCTCACATGTGGGGTTTGAAGGATGTTTACATATGTGGGTGGGACTTGCATGCGTGTTCGCTTCTGAGTGCGAGCTACTAGGGACACGGAGCATTTAAATTTCTTTTTTATTTTATTTTTTAACTTAATATTTTCATTTTTGCACTTGTTTGTCCCTTTTTTTGTATTATTTTTCTCTTTTCTTCCTATTACAAGGAATGTAAACATCCCTTGTAATAGGACTAGTGTGTGACAGGTCCTCTTTATAGAGAAAGGCGGGGTCAATTAGACCCCACATCTGTCCTCCAGGCTGGAAAGCATGGAATTGGTAAAAAAAAAAACATCTCATGCTTTCAGCTGCAATCATGTTCGTTCAGCACAGTAGTGTAGTGTGTAGCAGGTTCACCTAGCAGCAAAAGGGTTGCTGGTTCGAATCCCGCCCGTGACACTATCTGCCTGGAGTTTGCATGTTCTCCCTGTGCGGGTTTCCTCCCACAATCTAAAAACATGCTGTAAATTGGATCCTGTCTAAATAAGCCCTAATATGCAGTAGGATATTTAGGTTTTGTGCTTCCCTAGGCCTGACCAAATTTTGGCACCCCCCTAATAGAAAAATGACCCACCCTTCCTGTCAAGGCCACACCCTGTTTTTTTATGACCCACCCAGGAATTTTCAGGGGACACACACAAGTTCTGTGGGGGGGGGGGGGGCACAGGAGACCCTTAATTTGCCTAGTTTTTCGATCACTTCCTGTTTGGCTATGGGGCAGGAAGTGAAGGCCAATCTCCCCAAACGGACAGGGATAATACAAAATAAACTGACAGAGCTTCTAACCCCCCCCCCCAACTCTATCCAAAATGAAAGAAATCCAAAAAATAAAAGTGATGATTATTGTTCCAGTTTAACCCCAAATTTCATATCATTTTATTGAGAGGCTTAAGAAAATATAACCATGCCAATAGGCCAGGATCCAGCGTTGCTAATATGTATGAATGTGTGTTAGGGACCCCCACAAACACCACCCAATGTTAAATCAACTATTTTCTTGTTTGTTTTGGGGATGCCTGCACCCCTGATAGGGTAAAGACACCTCACAAATGTTGTCACTTTCTACTTAATTCATTCACTTCCTGCCACACAGCCAAACAGGAAGTGAGGGAAACACCTGAGTAATGTTTTGTTGGGGACACACAGATCAATATAAATAGTTTCCCATTTTGGAAATGGCATTTTGCTGTGTACACCCCAAATTAGTAGGAATCTTGGACTTTGGGGTCCATTTACTAAAGGCAAATCCACTTTGCACTACAAGTGGACAAGCAAGGAAGAAAACTCAAAACTTGGCGGGATTGGAAGTAAAAACCATCAGTGCTTCCCTTCTGATTTTCATTGCCTACGCTTCTACTGCAGAGCGGCTTTGCCTTTACTAAACCCCAAAATAACTAATCATTTGGGGTGTACACTGCAGTGCAATTTGCTTAATGGTGACACTAGTTAGATTGACCTGTGTCCCAAAGAAAAGACCATTGGTAGGGTTTTAACCTCACTTCCTGTTCAGCTGTGTGACAGGAAGTGAAGCCAATTTTAGGAAAAGGGACACAAAGCCCAGCCTAAAAACACTAGCAGGGGTTCTAACACTCAATTGGCTTCCCTCAAACAACCCACAATTAGAATAGGATTGTCTTGTGCTAGTTTCAAGCACAGCGCTGTAAATCAGCACTTCAAGCCTGTCCACCAATACACCACCCCCCCCTCCAACAGGCCCTGTTTGCAGCTTTTCCTACATCTTGCACATGTGCTTTAAAAAGTCAGTCTGGACATCAGTTCTAGGAAACAATACTTACCGCTTTGTCCTTCCTTTTCTGGTGACTAAACATTTCATGCATACACACCAGGAAAGAGCTTAGAGACAAATCACACTTGATGGTTTAGGCCCAAACTAGTTCAGCTGCAGCGGTTGAAATCCATAGCAGGAAAAAAATATCACAAAACAAACTTCAAAATTTGAAAGTAATTTTATTGGTCCACAAAACAAGGAAAGCAAAACAAAAAATTACAAATAAACACACCAAAAATATATAAAAACACCTAAAAACAAAAAAGACCAACGTTTATTTCACAGTCATTGGAAAATAAATCATGCTTTTGAAATAACAGGATAGACCCACAGGATTAAAACATTAGTCATTAACATCTTGAGAAACATTTAGCAAAATTATGTAGCAGAGAAAACATCAAAAAATACAAAACTTGCTCCAAAACATCTCTGTTTCACTCCGCCATTCCTTCCAGCCAGCAAATCTGCCCCCTCTGAGGGGCAGCTGACACGTGCAGTATCCACGCTTTTTATAACATGTGTGCTAATGAACCAATTGGAAACACATGAAGAAATGTCAGCCTCTAGTTTGTGTGCACTTGTAACTGCTTACACCTGTTAAGGATGTCCTTAAATTACTAAGCCAAAAAAAAGAGCTTTCTGAGCATGCTCAGAAAGATGCAAGTCATTTTCAGGATGAAACTTCCAACTTCTTTTTCTAACTGTTCGAGCATGCCCAGTTCACTCGAAATGCAGTACCAGAATCAAATCTGCAATGGCGGATGAAAGCATTAGAGGTGTTAATTATTTTTTTTGGTCCCCATGAAGTGATGCTTTACAAGCTGAACGGGAGGTCTTATCGAATTTTTACGTAACAAACCTAAATAGTAATAATTTAAAAGCCCCTGTCCCTAGTAGCTCGCAGTCAGAAGCGAACAAGCAGCATTTTTATTGTTTCCCGTTACCAGTTTAGATTTACAGATGAGGTCTAGTGCTATAAATATTCCTCTTGCTGTTACGCACGCTATGATACCTCACATGTGTGGTTTGAAGAATGTTTCCATATATGGGGGCGGGCCTTAAATGTGTAAGCCCCGCCCACATATTGAACCCCCGTTCAAACCCCACATGTGAGGTATCATAGCGTACGTTAGAGCGAGAGCAATACTTTTAGCACTAGACCTCCTCTGTAAATCTAAACTGGTAACCTGAAACACATAAAAAAACGTTGCCTATGGGTATTTTCAAGTACTGAATTTTGGCGCCATTCCATGAGTGTGTGCAATATTAAAGTGTAACATGTTGGGTATCTATTTACTCGGTGTAACATCATCTTTCACATTATGGCCATAAATTGGGCTAACTTTAGTGTATTCTTAAATTGTAACCACTTGAGCCCCAGAGCATATTACTGGTCACTGACGGGGCCATTTTTTGCATTTCAACACTGCGTCATTTTGACTGACAATTGCGTGGTTGTGCGACGTGGCCCCCAAAAAAATTTGGCGTCCTCATCCTCCCCCCCCCCCCCCCTAAAAATTTAGTTTTTTTTTTTTGTTGGTGGTATTTGATCACCTCTGCGTTTTTTCTTATTTTTGCTTGACCCAAAAATATAGCGACAATTTGGTAACTAAAAAAACATCTTTTTTACTGTTTGCTATAATAAATCTCCCCCAAAATATATTCAAAAAATGTTTGCCCTCAGTTTAGGCCGATAAGTATTCTTGGACATCTTTTTGGTTGCAAAAAATCACAATAAGCGTTTGATTGGTTTGGGCAAAAGTTCTAAGTAGGGGTTGGTCTTATGGGTTTTTTTGGAATAATTTTTTGTTTTACTAGTAATGGTGGCTATCATTGTTTTTTCTGTCTAATGCGACATTGTGGCGGACACATTTTTGTGAGATTTGGCATTTTTGTAGCGAGCAATGGTATAGAAATGCATTGCTTACTATAAAAATGACACTGGCAGGGAAGGGGTTAACACTAGGGGCGCGGAAGGGGTTGAATATGTTACCTGGGTGTGTTCTAACTGTAAAGGGGGTGGGACTGTGTAGGGGAAATGACAGATCGCTGTTCATACATTGTAGGGACAGACGAGCAGGCATTCCCCCCCCCCCCTGACAGGACCGGGATAAAGGGGAACTCCACCCCAAATTTAAAAAAAAAACGGCGTGGGGGTCCCCCTTCAGGTGCACAACAGGCTCTTAGATTTGATCTGGAACATAAGGGGTTAAACCCACGCCAAAAAACGGCGTGGGGTTCCCCCTCAGATCCAGACCAAACCCTTCTCCCAGGCACGCAGTCTGGCCGGACAGGAATGGGGGTGGGGACGAGCGAGCGCCCCCCCCCCCTCCTGAGCCGTACCAGACCACATGCCCTCGACATGGGGGAGTGTGTGCTGTGGGGGAGGGGGGCACTGCCCCCCCACCCCAAAGCACTCTTGTCCCCATGTCGATCGGGACAAGAGCCTCTTCCCGACAACCCTGGCCGTTGGTTGTCGGGGTATGCGGGCGGGGGGCTTATCAGAATCTGAGAGCCCCCTATATTAAGGGGGACCCCCAGATTCTGGCCACCCACCCTATGTGAATGAGTATGGGGTACATCGTACCCCTACCCATTCACCGGGTGGAAAAGTGTAAACACCAAAAAAAACACACAGAAAAAAATAATTTATTAGTCAGCTCCGGGGGTCTTCTGCCGGGACCCCCCACCACCAGCCCATTGGGCCCCGGGCTTCGCCGTCTTCTGCCGGGGGGGGACACCCACCGATGATCTCCGCCATGTCCAGCCAGGCCCCCACCCCAAAATAAGCTCTTTCACATCCGGGGGGGGCCGGCCGAAAAAAGCAGAGAACAACGGGGGCGGAGCCCCTCGGTCTTCCAGACGTTTTCTGCCGGGGGGGCTCCAGCCCCGCACCGGTCTTCGCCGCCGCCTTCCGCCGGGGGGGGACACCCACCGATGCTCTCGGCCATGTTCGGCCAGGCCCCCTACCCCAAATCAAGCTCTTTTACATCCGGGGGGGGCCGGCGGAAATGGCGGAGAACAACGGGGGCGAAACCCCTCCTCGGTCTCAGTGCAGCTCCTCCCACTGGCAGTAGTTCCGGCTCCTCCCACTCCCTTCAGTTTGCATCCTGCTGGAGAGGAGTGAAGACCTATTTTCTGAGCTCCTGAGTTCCAGTGCTTCCAGCCACCAAGACCAGCCTCCAGCCCCAGCCCCCGGAAGAGGGATGGCCTCCCTCAGCCCAGGGGAAGGACCAGCATCCGGCCTCCGGAGGAACCAGCAGCACCTGCCCTCCAGCCAGACCACCACCACCATCAGCAGGGAGGACCGTCTCTTCCTAGGGACCCAAGAAGGACTTACAGATTGGACCACTCCCCAGCCAGGTGAGACGGAGGCTAAAGCTAGGAAGAGGCGGGAGAAGATCAAATCCCTGCTGGTGAAGATATCCCAGGCCTGCGTGGAAAAAATGACATCTCTCGCAGGCCTGAGGGACAAGAGGGACAGGTGTACCAGTACTAGGAGGTCGGAGTTTAGGGGGGCCATCAACACCCTAAACCTGGAAGTTAAAGAAATCTGGGAATATTTAGGGGGGTTTTTTGAACGTGGGGCTGGGGAGGTGAGCTTCTTAGAGGAGCTCAGGAAGACCCTCCAGCAGGCAAGCCGGGAAGGAACCCAGGCGGCGAGGAGGAAAAGCGGGCGATCAGAGTCCCAACCCCCCAAGCAGCCGGGGAAGTCAGGAGAGCCTGGGTGTAGTAGGGGTGGGAGTTCCGGTGGTGCAGGGCCCAGCATGGCCATAAAACCTGGGGAGGGCTCCCGGGAGTCAATCCCTCGGTCCGTGAAAGGGACTGGGGGGTTGGCCAGGTCGGGGGAGTCCAGTGATCCAGGAGGTCGCAGGGCCCAAGCGCCGCCGGAGGTACCCCCCCGGCGTCTACAGGTCAGCATGCCCAGGCTCCCTCAGGATGGTCACGCTGCTGCTGCTGTGGAAGCCCGCTGTGTGCCTGTCTCCAGGACCCCCCAGCCTGCAGTAGAGCGGGAGGACCTGGTAAGTGCAGCGCCAGTGACTGCTCCTGCGGCTAGTGAGCCATCGGGTGAGAGGCAGGTGCATGGCGGTGAAGTAGAAGTTCAGACAGCAGCAGGAAAAATACTTGTTTGCAGTGTGGCCAAGATGGCGCCGGCTGCTGGGGGAGGAGCATCTGAGGCCAGCATCAGGGACCCAGAAGTACCCCCCCGCGAACCGGAAGTGACCCCCCCCCCCCCCCGCGAACCGGAAGTGCCCCCCGCGGACCGGAAGTGACCCCCCGCGGACCGGAAGTACCCCCCGCGGACCGGAAGTGCCCCCCCCGCGAGTTTGCAGCCAGTGTCACCGGCTTGGAGGACCCGGGGGATGAGAGATCGGGTGTAATGGACAATAGAATGGACGGTATAATGGACGGTATGTTGCCTACCCCCAGGTCCCCATGAACATAGCCACAGGCCCCGAGGGGCTCCCTGCAGCACAGGCGGGGTGGGGGGAATGTCAGGTGGGACCCCTCCCGGTGGACTGTGTAGCCTATGACTTTATCCGGCAGTTGGAGGGGTCCCAGGGGGGCATCCCCCCAGTACAGGTTGAGTCCCAAGGGGCTGGTGAGATCGCGGAGGGGTCTGGGTGGGGGAGTTTGGTGGGGGTGGTACCCCCCTCTGCTGTGGTCCCGGGGGGGGGGGAGCCTGTAGTCAGGCCAAAGGTGGTGGGTCAGGGTGGTCAGGGTATATCAGCGGGGGTGGGTGCAACACCACCGGCAGGGATGGGGGCCCCCCCGTCCCCCCCCACTTCTGGGGGTGCTGAGGGGGGTGCCCCACTTCCGGAGAACATCTTTCGGGGGTCTCCGGAGGCCAACTTATTGTCTGCCCTAAAGGGGGGTCGCTCTTTCGCCCAGGTGTTGGGCTCTCGTGCCCCTCTGGACCACCTGTACAGCCGGTTTGGCGCCCAGAATTTCCGCGCCCCCCCTGCTGACCAGGAGAGGACGCAGGGGTCGGCGTGGACGAGGGGTACAGGCGGTCCAGAGAGGAGGCGTAGGAATGTTGTCCAGCTTCGGTACGAGGGTCCGGACCCCTGCCCCGCTCGAGGTGAGGTGGTGGGCCTGGTACTCTCCTTGGGTTTTGGGGTGGATGACCTTTTTGCTGTCATCCATCCCACCAACACACGGGAGTTTGATATAAGTTTTGTCACTCCCGTGTGTATGGAACGCTTTATCACCAGCTTTGGGTTGGTGAGGGGCGTTGACCCTTGGAAGAGGTACAGGCTCATTTCCATCTCCAGGCAGGAGGAGGTTAAGAACATCACCATCCTGGTGAGGAATGAGTCGCTCCCTCCGGAGGACATTGCCACCTGGCTCGGGAGGTACGGGCAGTTGCAGACCCCCCTGAGGAAGAACCTTGATGAGCGCGGGGTCTGGACCGGGGCTTGGTTGACCAGGATCCGGCTCAAGAGGGAGGGCAACAGTGTTGCCCACCTCCCTGGCAGCGCCTTTCTAGGCAGAGACCGGATCCTGGCGTTCTACCCGGGACAGCCCCGTCGTTGCTTCAAGTGCGGCAGCCCGACCCACATGAGCTCGGACTGCACGGTGGTCAGATGTGGCCGGTGCCACGAGTTTGGCCACCAGTCCGAGTCATGTGGGAAGATATGCTGCAACTTGTGTGGTGAGATGGGGCACCCATTTAGCAGGTGTCCCAAAGCATATCGGGGTTCTTCCTCAGGGGGGGGACCTCCCGGGCCGGGAGCGGCCGAAGCCCCCCCGGCGAGTGATGGCCGGGGGGGTGGGGATCCTGGAGCCCCTAGTACTGCTCCGGAGGGACCAACAGGCCCATTGCCTCAAAGAAGGCGGAGCAGGCGTGGGCGTGGGGCTCCCCCCCCGGGGGACACGGGCTCGGTTGGCCAGGAGGCTCCCGATCCTCCGGAGGGCGGAGCCGGTGGGGAGGAGTCGGGGAGGCCTGGGGGTCCCGGGCCTGAGGGTCCGGGGCCAGGGCCTTCCCCTCCTAATGTTGCAGGGCCGATCCCCATCCCCCTTCCCTCTCCCCCTCCTCACCATTGCCCCTCCCCTCCACCTGGCCCTCCATCTGTTTCCCCATGCCCTCCTCCCTCATCTTCCCCTCCTCGTACCCCCCCCCTCGTCCCCCCCCTCCCAAGTCCCGTCCCCCCCCTCCCCCTTCTTCTTCCCGTCCAGCTAAGTCTGGTCCCCCCCCTGTCCTCTCCCCTGTCTCTGGCCCCCCTCCTGCCTCTTCCATTCCCCCCCCTTCTGGACCCAGAGTCTCCTCTGGCCCTGTGGCCATGGAGATGGAAGCTGCTCGAGCCTCATCCAAGAGGGAAATCTCGAGCAGCGGGTCCGAGGAGGGGGGTGGTGTAGTCATCTCGGAGAGGTGGCAGGAGTGGGAGCAGGTGAGACGCAAAAAGAAGAAGGGGAAGGCTGCCAGATCTGGGGGCGGGAAGTCCCCAGTGAAGGGTGGGGTTCCCCCAGGGGCACGAAGTGGGGTGTCCCTGGGGAACCCGTTTGGTATCTTCTCCTCCTCCTCGGGCTCAGAGGAGGAGGAAGTGTAGATATGTAAATATGTTTTTGTGTTTGTAGTATGAAGGAGAACATGACCACTTTCAATCATTCTGATGGCGGTACCCTCTCCAATACGGCTTGCGACCATTAATGTCGCAAGTATTCGTTCTGCGGGGGCTCGTTTTATGGCCTTCGATTTTCTCAGCCATGTTGAAGCTGACATTTTGTTTTTGCAGGAGACCTGGCTGGCATCTGTGGCAGAGATGCATCTAGCAAAGAGGGAGTGGAGATGTGGGCCCTCCCTCTGGTCTCTTGCGGCCGAGCCCTGCAGTGGGGTTGCGGTCCTTTTTAAGACTGGTCCGGTGGCTTGCCGGCGAGTGATTGAAGTGGAGATCGGTAGATGTCTGGTGGTGGACGCTGTCGTGAGGGGGCAATTCCCTGGCTCATAAATTTTTATGGGCCTCAAACTAGGAGGGAGAGGAGGAGCCTCCTTACGGCGGTTAAGCCTTATCTTTTTACGTCCCAGCAGGTGATTTTTGGTGGCGATTTCAATATGATCACTAGGCCCAAAGACCGGGCAGGTGCCGCCAACCCTCTGGGATATGATAGTATTTTTTTGAATAACGTAGTGAGGGAGGCCAGGTTGGTGGATGTGCACGTTCGTCACCTCCCCAACCTCACTGGTTTCACATTTTCCCGAGGTAGTAGTAAGAGTAGATTAGATAGGTTTTTTTTAAAGGAGGACTCTGTCTGCTCGGCTCCTGAGCTGCAGTCGGTAGAGTTCTCCGATCACTGTATGGTATCTGTGGCCCTGAATGTCGCTGACACTCCTCAGAAAGGGAGGGGTTTGTGGCGCCTGAATGGGTCGCTACTGGAGGATCCTGAGGTTAGGGAAGCCTATGAGGTTTTCTTCCTGGGCCAGACCTCGCTCCTTGAGGGCAACTGCTCCCGCCTTGAGTGGTGGGAAGTAGTTAAAAAGAGGTCTGGCGACTTTTTCCGGGAAATCTCTGGGTACAGGGCAGCTTCCAAGTACCAGGCTTACCAGAGACTACGCAGGCAGCTTGACCGCCTGGTGTCCTCTGGGGGCTCTCAGGAACAGATATCCGGTCTGAAGGCGCAGATGAAGGAGTGTCAGTACGACCGTCTCGCCTCCCTGGTTTTTGAGAGGGATTATGGGAAGTTTATCTCTCCTGATCCCTACAGGAGCTGTGGTGAGGTGGCGAGGTCGAAGGTCGTACATGGCCTGAAGGATGCCTCAGGATCTCTGGTCCGGTCCAGATCGGGGATCCTGGGTGTCGTCAGAGACCACTTTTCGGACCTCCTGAAGAAGCGGCCTCTAGACATGGAGAAAGTCAGGGAATTCCTTGATGAGACCCCGCTGGAAGTGGGGTCTGACCTTCCTGACTCTCTGACAGAAGAGATCTCGGTAGCTGAAGTTGAGCAGGCTATTAGCTCTTTAGCTTCTAAAAAGTCACCTGGGCCCGATGGGCTCACGGCCGAGTTCTACAAAACCTTTAAGAGCCTCTTGGCTCCTCATCTGAGGGACGTGTTTAGTGAATGTTTGGCCTATGGCCTGCTGCCTCCCTCAATGAGAAGGTCAGCTCTGATCCTACTGTCAAAGGGGAAAGATCCGTCTGTGGTGGAGAATTGGCGTCCGATCGCCCTTCTTACCACAGATAGGAAGATACTGGCAAAGATCTTGTTTACACGTCTGTCTGCTTTGGCGGGCAGGATGCTGTCTCCCTCTCAGCACTGCACAATTCCTGGCCGGGGCACTTTTAGTGCCGTCCTGAGCGTCCGGGAGGCTGTGGAAAGGTGCAGGGCTGATGGCAGCGAGCGGTATCTGCTTGCATTGGATCAGGCTATGGCGTTTGATCGGGTGAACCACGAGTACCTTTGGCTGCTTCTGAGGAGATACGGTCTGCCTGATCAATTCGTTGATTGGCTGCAGGTATTGTATAGGGGAGCTGAGAGCTTCCCTCTTGTCAACGGTTGGGTGGGCCGGGCCTTTGCCGTGGACTCTGGCGTCCGGCAGGGGTGCCCGCTGAGCCCCCTCCTGTACATCTTTGCGGTCGACCCCTTCGTAAGGAGGCTAGACTGCGGGCGTCTGGGGGGGGTTCCGGTGGGACCTGTCGGGGGTCCGGTTTCGGCGGTGAGGGTTGTGGCCTATGCGGACGACGTCTCGGTGGTGGTATCTGGTCGTGAGGAGGCCCATTATGTGGAGTCCCAGATCGGGTACTACTCTGAGGCGTCAGGCTCGCTGGTCAATTGGGACAAGAGTGAAGTTTTCTGGTTGGGGAAGGAGGGGGAGCAGTTCCCCCTTCCGGACGTGTTCCCCACGCCCGTACCAGAGATTCGAGTTCTTGGCATTCATTTCGGCCCGGGTGATTATCCCAAGCTAAACTGGGAGCGCAGGCTGGTGAGTGCCACTCGGAAGGTGAAGGCCTGGAAAGGTTGGAAACTTTCCCTGAGGGAAAGGGTAAGCTTGGTCAAGACGTACTTATTGCCTGAGTTTCTCTTTGTAAGCTATGTGTGTCTTTTGCCAGCATCTATCTATGCTCGGGTCTATGGTCTGTTCTTCCTGCTGTTGTGGGGAAGCAGACTGAACCTGATCAAGAGGGAGGTCACATACCGCCAGCGACGGCAAGGTGGGTTGGACATGGTCAACCCGGTGGTGTTCTTTGTCACCATCTTTGTTAAATACAATTTGCAGTCCATATTTGTGGACGAGCCTTCCTGGTGGGAGTGTTCATGCAAGGACTGGCTCTTGCTGTTCTTGAGGCAGTGGGGGGAGGGGGGGAGGCCCGGCGATCTGAGGAGATCGCATGGGTATCTCCCTTCCTATGTCCCCCTGGCATTAAAGGTACTGAGGCAGTGGCGGATAACTGCCCTGGAGGTGGGCTCTTTGGGTCGGCGGGAGCTGTACTTGAGGGTCATGGCCTCGGACATTTTGAAGCCCCTGTCTTTGAGGGACTGCCCTGAGAGGGTCCTCACGGAGGGGCTAGCCCTCTTGAATTCTTCTAGAATTCCAAGTAAGTTTTGGGATCTCGCATGGAGGTCGTTCCATGGACGACTCTATGTCCGTGCGAATCTCAAATACAGGAACCTGGGGGACAGGGACTGCCCCCGTCAGGAATGTGGTGGGACATTGGAGACCATGGACCATTTTCTGGTCCAATGTCCCTTCAACATGGAGGTTCTTACGAAGGTAGGGGGTGCCATTGGCTACCCCCGCCTTCCGGCCCTGACCTATGCTGAGCGAGTGTATGGTGATTTTGGGGTCCGCAGGGGATTTGAGTTATCGTCACTTTATTTAGTCAGCCTAGTTGTGCTTTATTACACTTGGCACGCTCGGTGTTTGGTGTCCACTAGGGACAAAATCCTGCCTGTGCATGAGGTGGTGGGCGGTATCTTTCGGGAGTTGGTGAAGGTGCGGGATCTGGAAAGGAGCAGGGTCGGGCCTGAGAGGTGTGCCCATTTATGGAGGGGGTTCCTCTTCCAGCCCCCTTAGGTCACGGCTCTGCCCCTCTCCATGGGTAGGGGCATCTATCCTTTTTCACCCCCTTAGATTTTGTTTATGGTATTTTTTTGAAATAAGGCTACAGACATGTCTGACTATCATGTTCTTGCTCATACGTGGGTTGTAGGTATTTGTTGTTGTGATGGTGGGGTGTGTTGTGGGTTGGCGATGATCTGGACAGTAGTGGTTTCTATGGACTTTAATATCTCCCTACTGTACCAGTGAGCCGTTTTAAGTGGTTTTTTTTTTTTTGGCAATGATCTGGGCAAGCTTTTCCTGATGGACTATAAAGACTTTCTCTTGTACCAGTGAGCCTGTTGTAAATACCTGTTCTGGTGCTATTTTTTTTTATTTTTTTTTCTTTATAGTTATTTCTTGGTGGGTGGAGGTCGGTGATTTGATGGTTTGTGTTTTGTTGTTTGTTTTTGTGTTATTTGGTTTATTTCGTTATTTTGTTTATTTTATATATTTGTTAACCTTTTGGTCGTAGTTTTATAAATAAAAAATTACCCCTCCTCGGTCTTCGCCTTCCGCCGGGGGGGTACACCTACCCCCCCCCCGGTCTCCGCCGCCTTCCGCCGGGGAGAGAGACACCCACCGATGCTCTCCGCCATGTTCGGCCAGGCCCCCTACCCCAAATCAAGCTCTTTTACATCCGGGGGGGGCCGGCGGAAATGGCGGAGAACAACGGGGGCGTCGCCACTCCTCGGTCTTCTAGCCGTCTTCTGCCGGGGGGGGAAACACCCACCCATGCTCTCCGCCATGCTTGACTGTGCCCCCACCCCAAAATGAAGCTCTTTTACATCCGGGGGGGGCCGGCCGAAAACAGCGGAGAACAACGGGGGTGTCGCCCCACCTCGGGCTCCTCCGCTTCTGCCTGGCTCCTCCCGAGGCCAGGGCTTCTTTCGCCGTCTTCCGCCGGAGGGCGCCACTCTCCGGGCTTCTCGACGTTGTCTTCCGCCGCGGGGGCCAGGCCTTCTTCTTTGCCGCCCCCTTCGAATTTTTCGGCCTGGACGGGGGTCGCACATCCCATCCAGGACTTGGACGTGGCGGGCTTCTCGTCGCCGTCTTCTGCCGCTGCCCCCTTCACCACGAAGCTCCGTGCTTGTTTGATGAGGGCAGCGGGCTTCCGTCGTCTTCTCCGGGGCGAGGGTCGTACATCCCACCCCGGATTTCGTCGCCGGCTTCTGCCTGGCTCCTACTAGGGGCCAGGGCTTCTTTTGCCGTCTTCCGCCGGAGGGCGCCACTCTCCGGGCTTCTCGACGTTGTCTTCCGCCGCGGGGGCCAGGCCTTCTTCTTTGCCGCCCCCCTCGATTTTTTCGGCCTGGATGGGGGTCGCACATCCCATCCAGGACTTGGACGTGGCGGGCTTCTCGTCGCCGTCTTCTGCCGCTGCCCCCTTCACCACGAAGCTCCGTGCTTGTTTGATGAGGGCAGCGGGCTTCCGTCGTCTTCTCCGGGGCGAGGGTCGTACATCCCACCCCGGATTTCGTCGCCGTCTTCTGCCGCTGCCCCCTTCACCACGAAGCTCCGTGCTTGTTTGAGGGCAGCGGGCTTCCGTCGCAGTCTTCCGCCGCGGGGTGACACTCGCGGGCTTCTTCTTCCATTCGATGTTGACACGGCGAGGTCCGGCGCTGAAATGCCTTCTGAGCGGCGGGCAAGGACTTATATTGGCATTGGGCGTGGGCGTGGTTATGCCAACATGTGACCTTAACCCATGTGACAGTGATGTGACGTGACATCACTGTCACATGGGTTAAGGTCACATGTTGGCATAACCACGCCCACGCCCAATGCCAATATAAGTCCTTGCCCGCCGCTCAGAAGGCATTTCAGCGCCGGACCTCGCCGTGTCAACATCGAATGGAAGAAGAAGCCCGCGAGTGTCACCCCGCGGCGGAAGACTGCGACGGAAGCCCGCTGCCCTCATCAAACAAGCACGGAGCTTCGTGGTGAAGGGGGCAGCGGCAGAAGACGGCGACTAAATCCGGGGTGGGATGTACGACCCTCGCCCCGGAGAAGACGACGGAAGCCCGCTGCCCTCATCAAACAAGCACGGAGCTTCGTGGTGAAGGGGGCAGCGGCAGAAGACAGCGACGAGAAGCCCGCCACGTCCAAGTCCTGGATGGGATGTACGACCCCCGTCCAGGCAGAAGAATTTGAAGGGGGCGGCGGAAGACCCTCAAAAGTGAAAACGTTCACCAGGTGAATGGGTAGGGGTACGATGTACCCCATACTCATTCACATAGGGTGGGGGCCCGAAATCTGGGGGCCACCTTATTAAACGGGGCTCCCAGATTCTGATTGGCTCCCGCCCGCATACCCCGACAACCAATGGCTAGGGTTGTCGGGAAGAGGCTCTTGTCCCGATCGACATGGGGACAAGAGTGCTTTGGGGTGGGGGGGCAGCGCCCCCCTCCCCCAAAGCACACACTCCCCCATGTCGAGGGCATGTGGTCTGGTACGGCTCAGGAGGGGGGGGGGCGCTCGCTCGTCCCCACCCCCATTCCTGTCCGGCCAGACTGCATGCCTGGGATGAGGGCTTGGTACGGATCTGGGGGGGAACCCCACGCCGATTTTGGCGTGGGTTAACCCCTCACGTTCCGGACCAAGCCGGAGAGCCTATTGTACCCCTGGGGGGGAAGCCGCGCCGGTTTCACATTTGAAATTTGGCGCGGAGTTCCCCTTCAGTGTCAGCGCAGCCCGAGAACAGCTCGGAGCTTGCCGTGCGCCGCTCCAGGCAGTGCAAACACTGCTACGCCGCCTGGTATTTACCAAGGATTTCCCGGCGTACTGAAGAGGCGCGCGGTGAGCTCCGATTTTTCCCTCTGCGCATGCCCAGTATGCAAGTGAACCTTCCGAGGTTCTAGCGTACTTTGCAAGGGCACGGGGATCGGGTCCCAAAAGTCACTTTCCCTTTCAAATCGGCCCGCCACACAAGTTTAAACACATGTCACTACACTTCCCCTGCATCACCCCCCTCCCTCCCCTCATAAACTCCCGCCCGAATCCCCGATGTTTACATTACTAAATGCCGCACGCCAGCTCTGTACTGGCGTGCTGTGCGCCCTCTTCTGGGCGCATTAGGCACTTTAGTAAATGAGGAAACACGCTGCACTGGCAGCGTGTTTCTTTTGTAAATGTCAAAAACAGGTTTACTCCTGCTTGTGCACCATGAGTCTTGGCGCACAGGCTTGGTAAATCAGCCCCCATGTCATACCACCAGGGGCCATCCAACAATACAATGAGAGGGGGGCCGAAGGGGTGCGCCCGGCGGCGACACCGAACCGGGCAGCCAAGATCCAGCAGGTCCAGACTCATCAAGCACTCCTAGGGGTGAAAAGGGGAAAGTGGTGGTGTAAGGTATGTGAGTGTAGGGTGGAAAAAACTAATGAAGTTAAATAATGGCAATGGGGTGGGTGAGGAGAGAACATGGAATGGATCGGGGAAGAGAGGGAAAACAAAAGAGGTGGTGAGGACCATGGTGAAGATCGACACCAACCATAGGGTGAGAAAAAGGGGGGGTTGGGGAGGGGGGGCAGGAGAGGTGTGGTGTTGGGGTGACCCCCCCCCCGGGAGTAAGGGAGGAGGACCACGGTACAGGGTCCCCACCGGAACATCCCAGGGAGAGCAAAGGATAGGTGGGATAGGTGTACCTGTGTGAGGGACAAGGAGAACCCAGCCGGGTGTGAGGAATGCTGCAGTAGGGGACCGCTCAGGGAGATCCAGGCTGCTGGAAGGGCGACCGCCCAATAAGTATGTGCGCCGCCACTGGCACGCCCCAAACGTCACGATCGCGAATGTGGGAGGGGAGGGACAAGCGAGGACGCCCAGCACTCAGGTGACAAATCGCCTGAGAGCCGGCTCCAACGCAGCACCGCCCCTGGAGCACATGTTGGATTTAATTTGAATCACGTTGCTTTTGCAGTCAAGAATTATATTGTTCCCAAAACATGGGCTGATTTCCCAGCTGTATGGGATAAATGGGTGTCCTTTAGCAATAGTATAGGTTTTCCTTTTGACTCACCCTGACTTCGATTTTGGCTCTTCTGAGCAGTTTATTTGAAAAAAGGGTTTCCTATAGTCACTTGGCTAAAGTTTTGGCAGGTGTCCCTTTTTTCTTAAAATCACGCTTTTTTTTTGCTTGTAGTATTTTTTTCCTAATTAAACAAGCGGTTAAAGGCTATAAGGCCGCGTACACGCGATCGGTCCAAACCGATGAAAGTGGACTGAAGTTCAGTTTCATCGGTCCAAACCGACCGTGTGTACGCCCCATCAGTCTGTTGTCCTTCAGTCCAAAAATGTAGAACTTGCTTTAAAATAGGACGCCTACCGATCGGTCAAAACCGATGGTTAGTACGCAAAAGCATCGGTTCAAAACCCGCGCGTGCTCAGAATCAAGTCGATGCATGCTTGGAAGCATTGAACTTCATTTTTCACTGCCCGTCGTTGTGTTTTATGTCACCGGTTCTTGAACTGATGGTGTGTAGGCACATCAGACCATCAGGCCGCTTCAGCGGTGAACCGATGAAAAAGGGCCATCAGACCATTCTCATCGGATGCACCGGTCGTGTGTACGCGGCCTAAGTGTTCTCATTTTGTACCAGATGATTGGAACCTATAACAATTGATGTCCTAATCAACCTGTCTCATACAGTTAACTCACTATGTTTTTCCTCATATGAGGCTCTTCTTTTTCAAGCTGTTTTCATTATTGCCTTTTTTTTTTAGCCCTACGCATATTGGATATTTTCCCAAGCAGTAAGAAGGGTCGAGTTGGGTTTATTGTTTCATCATTTGGTTTTATGTTTCAGATTATAAGTTCAAAAATCTATGACAAACCAGTTGGCTAAGGGGTCCTGGATTTCATTATTTTCATTATTTTATTATTTTCTTGCATGGTCAGGGCTATTTGTTCTGTCTCAGTTATTAGAAATTATCTGAATGTAAGACCCAAAAGCATGGTTAATTTATTTATACACATAAACGGCTCCCCTGTTACAAACTATCAATTATTTTCAGTGTTGAAGTGTTTCAAGTATTTGGGTTTATAAAAATATAATTTTACCCCTTATTCCTTTCGTATAGGAGCTGCAACTGAGGCAGCCAGGTTGGGTCTGAACGAGGCAGTAATTATGAAGTTAGGTAGGTGGGAGACTAAACGGTTTAGTATTTGTTCGGCCTGGTCTTTCTGTTTAATTTAAGGTTCTAAATTATATATTTGGATCATTGGTCATTCATTGGTCTTCTGGGCACATAAGAGGGTGCCTTTAGGTTGCTACTTAGATAATCTGAACTTTGATCCAGAACACCATATTGTGGAAAGGATGTATACAAAGTAAGCACCCGTGTCTCTTGTGAATTAAATTATATTAAAAGTAATTATAATTAACAGACATTTTTTTTTCTTTCGTTATTGTGGAAAAAAGTTAGAAGCCTCCAGTGGCCTAATTTGTATTAGTATCTTTCCAATTTGTTTTTAATTTGGGTTTCTCATTCCATGTTAACCACTTAAGACCCGGACCAATACGCTGGCAAATGACCCAAGGGGTTTTTGCGATTCGGCACTGCGTCGCTTTAACAGACAATTGCGCGGTCGTGCGACGTGGCTCCCAAACAAAATTTGCGTCCTTTTTTTCCCACAAATAGAGCTTTCTTTTGGTGGTATTTGATCACCTCTGCGGTTTTTATTTTTTGCGCTATAAACAAAAATAGAGCGACAATTTTAAAAAAAATGCAATATTTTTTACTTTTTGCTATAATAAATATCCCCCAAAAATATATAAAAAAACATTTTTTTCCTCAGTTTAGGCCGATACGTATTCTTCTACATATTTTTGTTAAAAAAAATCGCAATAAGCGTTTATCGGTTGGTTTTCGCAAAATTTATAGCGTTTACAAAATAAGGGATAGTTTTATTGCATTTTTATTAATTATTTTTTTTTTTACTACTAATAGCGGCGATCAGCGATTTTTTTTCGTGACTGCGACAATATGGCGGACACTTCGGCCAATTTTGACACATTTTTGGGACAATTGTCATTTTCACAGCAAAAAATGCATTTAAATTGCATTGTTTACTGTGGAAATGACAGTTGCAGTTTGGGAGTTAACCACAGGTGGCGCTGTAGGGAATGTGTGCCCTAATGTGTGTGTTTACAACTGTAGGGGGGTGTGGCTGTAGGTGTGACGTCATCGATCGCGTCCCCCTATTACAGGGATGACGCGATCGATGCTCCGGCCACAGAGAAGCACGGGGAAGCCGTGTGTACACACGGCTCTCCCCGTTCTTCCGCTCCAGGGACGGATCGCCGCACTGCAGCAGCGATCGGGTCCGCGAATCCCGCGGTCCCGGTCCTGGAGCTTCGGACCGGGTCGCGGGCGCGCGCCCGCGACCCGCGGCTGGGTACTAAAACCAACGTATATATACGTTGATGTGCCCAGCCGTGCCATTCTGCCGACGTAAATGTGCAGGAGGCGGTCCATAAGTGGTTAATTGTGCATCTGAGGAATAATGATGTGGGCAAAATGAGAACACTAGATTTAATGTAAGTGATAAAACATGCCAATTTGGTTGTTTGTGACTTTTTTGTAATATTTAATGGTTGTATTTGGAGCTTTTTGGGTGAATAGTCCCTCCACTAGACATGTGCATTCTTTTTTGTCCGAAAGCATTTTCGTCCGAATTTGAGGGATTTTCATTTTAACAAACGATAACGAAAGCACAGAAAACAAAAACCGAAAGATTCGACAAAAACAAATGCTTTATTTTCGTTTTTGTTGCGGTCGAATGTGCCTAACCTTAAAGTGGAGGTTTACCCTCCAAAAAAATTCTGACATCACATTCTCTCGAGTTATCCTACCGACAGAATGCCAGTGTTTTTTTTTTTCTCAGCACATGCCTCGTAATCCAGATTTTCACCCCCCGTCTCACCCGCGAGACTGGGCGTTCCTAATCACTGCCTGTGATTGACAGGCTTCCGTCCGGCGCATATTGCACGTCACAGGTTGCCGACAGAACCCGAACGTCGGTGCGCAGATGCCGTATAGAGCCGCACCAACGTTCGGGTTCTTTTGGCAACCTGTGGCGCGCAGTATGCGCCGGACAAAAGCCTGTCAATCACAGGCAGTGATTGAGAACGCCCAGTCCCGTGGGAGAGCCTGGGGGTGAAAATGTGGATTACGAGGTATGTGCTGAGAAAAAAAAAAAAAACACTGGCATTCTGTCGGTAGGATGACTCGACAGAATGTGATGTCAGAATTTTTTTTGAGGGTGAACCTCCACTTTAACTCTATTGGTCCAATATTATTCTACATAAAGAGAAAAGATTTGACATTATAGAGACATAAAGAAGAGTCGACCTAGAGAGAATAGATTTGACATAGAGAGAAAAGATTCGACATAGAGAGACATTAAGATTTTATGAAGTAGCTAAAAACATACGATGGCAGCAAGCAGACATTTATGTTGAAATGCTCTGCCCATAGGCTATAGAAGAATTCTAATGTTGGTTGACGAGTAATAATAATTAATAAATATAATTATTATTAGTCAAAGTATGCCTGTGAAATAGCGCATGTTTCCCGTACATAGAACTGTCTCTGCACAAAGTGTCACTTGTGGCTATAATGAATTGTCGGCTCCGGGCAATTCAGAGAGAATTCATTCATAAAAAAAAGTGTGGGGGTCCCCCCAAATTCAATTACCAGGCCTTTCAGGTCTGGTATGGATATTAAGGGGAACCCCGCCGTCAACATAGGGGGACCCCCAGATCCTGGCCCCCCTATGTGAATTGGTAATGGGGTACATTGTGCCCCTACCATTTCACTAAGTAAGTGTAAAGAATTGTAAAAAAAAACACACACACACACCGTGGAAAAAAGTCCTTTATTAAAAAAAAAAAATAAATCCAGCACTGGTAATCCTCTCTCGATACCTGGTCCCCGCTCCAACGTTGTCAGTATCCAGCAATGGGTGATCTCCTCTCCGCTTGGGGGTCCAGCAATGAGAAGATCATCCAGGTCCAGGATCCAGAGCGCAGTATCGCCGGCCGCCTATCTCCACCGGTTGACAGCCCGACAAATGACTCGCCTGAAACTAGTAACAGTTCTTATATAGATGAGGCAGGCCACCCGTCACGTGACCCCGCCCCCCTCTGACACAAGGGGGAAGTCTGGGCTTCCCCAGTGACGTAGCAGAGGGTGTGTCAGAGGGGTGGGGTCACATGACTGGTGGCCCCGCCTCACCTATATAAGAACTGTCACTAGCTCCAGCCGCTTAATTCGCCGGGCTGTCTCCGGTGGAGACATGCGGCCGGCGATGCTGCGCTCTGGATCACAGACCTGGATGATCTTCTCATCACTGGACCCCGGCAGAGAGGAGATCACCCGTCGCTGGATACTAACAACATTGGGAGCGGGGATCGAGAGTTGATTTTTTTTTAACCACTTAACGCCCGCCGCACGACTATGTACGTCCACAGAATGGCACGTACAGGCAGATGGGAGTGTATATACGTCCATGCCTCCTAGCGGGTCGGGGGTGTATTAGTGTCGCTGTTGCCGCTAGGTAGCTAATTTTTTTTATTGCGATTTTTTTTCTTTTTTTTTAACTAAAGACATGTGGCTGAATACATTTTAGCCTAAATGTTTGACTAAAATTTAGTTTATTCAATTTTTCTTATAACAAAAATTAAAAAATATTGTTTTTTTTTTCAAAAATGTCTCCATGGTGTGTGTGTTTTTTACAATTCTTTACACTTCCTTAGTGAAAGGAAGTGGGGGGGGGGCAGGATCTGGCGGTCCCCTTTGTTAAAGGGGTCTTCAAGATTCTAATAAGCACTCCGCCCGCAGACCCCCACAACCACCGCTTGCTGGTTATTCTCGGGCTTACCTGACCCATCAGTGAAACCTGGGAATGATGGGATGTTGTCGGTAGCTGAGTATGGAGAAGAGTGAGGCCAAGGTGGCTGCCACTCATCTCTTTTGCCCTTGGAGGACCAGAGCAACGTCTGATGTCACTTCTGATTTCCGGGCCATAGTAAATATATATACCGTATTTATCGGCGTATAACATGCACAGGCGTATAACTTTAAGAGGGAAGTTTCAGGAAAAAAACTTTCCACAGCCCCCTGCGTATAACACACAGGCACAGTTTACCCTCTATTTTCAGGGTAAAAAAGTGAGTGTTATACGCGAATAAAAACAGTATATAAAGTATAAAGTACAAGAATAAATATTTTTGATCTTTTCCTTTAAAGGTCTTTTGGATCCCAGATCACTCAATAAAGAGGACCTGCTATCATTATTTCTATTAAAAGGGATGTTTACATTCTTTGTAATAGAAATAAAGGAATTTAAAAAATAAATAAATAAAAGGACAGCGTAAAAATAAAAATAAAATTTAAAGTGCCTCATCCCTCTGTGCTCACACACAGAAGTGAATTCATACCTAAGCCACGCAAGCCTATGTAAATGGTGTTTAAACCATACATGTGGAATAAACGGCTCTAAACAGGTAACCAGTAAAAATGTTTAAAATGTCACATATGGAGGTTTTTAAGTATCGTAGTTTGTCACCATTCCACGAGTGTGTGCAATTTTAAAGCATGACATGTTAGGTATTTATTTACTCAACGTAAAATCATCTTTCACATTATACAAAAAAATTGGAGTAAATATTGTGTTTAGATATTTTGTTTATTCATCAATTACTTGCCAATCACTTGTCGTTATATGGGAACAAGAGTCAGAACGGGGATTTGTCAATGTAAATAGACAGATCCCTGTTCTGACAGGGGAGTTAGAATGAATGAATGAATGAAAAACTTGTATAGCGCTACAAATGCAAACTTCTAATTTGGCCTTCAGAATAGGTGGGTCTTGAGTTTTTTTCTGAAGTACTGGTGATTAATTTCCGTTCGGATATTGATTGGTAATGCATTCCACAGTCGGGGTCCTTGGACTGCAAATCTGCATTCTCCTTTTGGTCTTGTAACGGGCCTTGGGGATTTGAAGTCGATTTTGGTTAGTTGATCGGAGAACGCGATTGGGGTTGTGGTATTTTATTTTCTCACATAAATATTGGGGAGCAATTCCTTGTACACATTTGTGCGTCAGGCAGAGGGCCTTGAATGTGATCTGGTCCTTCACAGGCAGCCAGTGAAAGGACCTGAGGGAGGGAGTGATAGATTCCCAGTTTTTTTTCCTGTTACAAGTCGTGCCGCCATATTCTGGACGACTTGTAGACGAGCAACCTGGTATTTAGAGAGACCAAGGTGAAGGGCGTTTGCATAGTCGAGCCTGGAGTTGGCTATTGTTCCCACCACTACTGCTGTGTCTTCTTTTGGAAAAAAGGGAACAAGTGACTACTGAACCTATTTGTGCATCCATTGTCATGTCGGAGTCAAAGGTGACTTCAAAGCTTTTGACTTTGGTGCTAGGGGTAATAGTTTGTCCCAGAATGTGTGGCGGCGTCCATGTCATCGTAGCTAGTCTCTTTTGGTTTCTGTGGAGCAGAAGAAGTTCTGTTTTTGATCCATTAAGTTTAAGGTAACTCTCCGTCATCCAGTTCTCTATTAAAGTGAGGCATTTTTCTAGCCCAAGAGAATGATCCTTTTTGCTGCTGATACAGAAATAAAGTTGGGTGTCGTCGGTGTAGGAATGGTAGAGTAACTCCTGGTTACTGATAATTTTGAGGAGAGGGCGGAGATAAATATTGAATAGTATGGGGGGCAAAAAAAAGGGTGACCATTGGGGAATCCACATGACATGGTACATTGTTCTGAAGTGAAAGGACCTAGTTTCACTCTCTGGGTTCGATTTTCCTGGAAGGAGGAGAACCAAGGAAGATCCGAGTCTGCAACTCGATCTACTGTATTAAAGGCAGCACTCAGGTCCAGCAGTATCAGAAGACATGATTCTCCTTCGTCTGCTGCTTCGAGAGCATCATCCCATTTTTTGAGAAGTGCTGTTTCTGTCCCGTGACCAGGACGGAAACCCGATTGTAGTGGGTCCAGTAGTTTGTGGGTGTCTAAGTGGTGTTTTAGCTGTTGCACTACTGCTTTCTCCATTACCTTGGAGAAGACGTTTAGGCCTGTTATGGGTCAACAATGGTTTGGGTCTTTGGGGTCGAGGTTGTTTTTTTTTTGGAATGGGTTTAATTATGTCTTCCTTTAGGGAGGTCGGTACCGTACCTTTACTTAAATGATTAATTTATAAGGTGTGTCATCGCCGGTGCCAAAATATCGGCACATTCTTTTAGCAGTTTTGAGGGAATGATGTCATTAGGCGATGTACTGTCTCGCAGGGTTCCGATAATATTTTTTGTGGTGTCGATGGTAATTTATTTTAGTGTAAATTTTGTTGATTGAAGCGCATTAGTATTGATACTTAACTTTTTGATTTAAAGGGGTGGGGCTTGTATTTTTTTTTGCTAATTTGTTTCACTGATTTTTTCTATTTTGTTAATGAAGTAATCTGATAATTCTTTGCAAAAATCTTGTTTCATAATTCGGAGCCTCTAGGCAGGCTGGATTCAGGGTGTGAGTGACTAAGTTAAAGAGCTTGCGGGAACGGTCTCAGGCTTTTGCGAGGATATTTGAAAAATTATATTTTTTTGCTTTAAAGATTTCTTTGTAATATTTTTTAGTGATTAGTTGTAAATTGTGTTTTCCTTTGTTGATTTTTTTTCTCCAGGCGGCTTCTGCTCTTCTGCGTTCTTGCTTCAATAAGGTGAGCACGTCATTGAACCAACCGGAGTTGTTCTTCCGGGTGAGCGTTCTGTGTTTCGGAGCGATTATGTCTGGTGTCTGTAGTAGTGCTTTGTTGATGAAGTTAAGTGTTTCTACTGCTGCTTGATGTTGTTCTATTGTTTTTATTTTGTTTAATAGTGTCGTTTTGAAGAGTTCCAAGTGGGGCTTCTTCTGGGATCGTGTCCAGTCTGTTGTTAACGGGTTTGGCGTTTTTTTTAAGACGGTGTTAGTTATTTTGAATTTGATTGCGTGGTGATCTGTCCAGGGTAAGGGCCTATTCTCCATTATGTTGATATCCATATCCTGTTTGAAGATGAGATCGAGGGTGTGACATGAGGCATGCGTGGGCACGTATATTAGTTGCTGCAAACCTAGTCCTTCCGATTGGTCAATGCAGGCGTCGGCGACAGGATCCTGTGTAGAGTTGGCCCAGAGGTTGAAATCCCCAAGTAACAGGAGGTGTTTGGTATTTAAGGTGTAGGTCGAGATAAATTCTGTCAGCGATGTACAGAGATGCGTCTTTGGCCCTGGCGGTCTGTAACATAGTAGTATGTGGATGGTGTCCTGGGGTGTTGTTTGGAGTTGCAGATCGCTGCTAGGCCTCCTCCTCTTTGCCCCACTCTGTTTTCGGTGAAGATATCATAGTTCTCTTGCACAAGTTCTCGTAGAATGGTGTTACCAGCTTTCTGTGATGAAGAGGCAGTCTATGTTGTGTTGAATGATGAAATCATGGATTTCCTGTCTATGGTTTACTGTGGATCTTGTGTTGATCAGGGCGCATGATAACTGTTGTAGCTTAGATGGTGCCGTCCTGTTATTGACGGTCGATCGTTGATCGATTCTTAGCAGTTGTTCATAGTGTAGTATTTTTTTAATGGCATCCGGTAGAGTTGAAGCGGTAGTCCTTAGACCACAAATGTTTTTTGCTGAATATTTCATGTTGATCAAGATGCAAAAAGTGCCGAAGATGATGAGATGGTTAGTGGTACTAGTGCTGGTGATCACAATGGTGGTAACTATCTGGTGGAGAATTCTGGTGATGATGATCGGTGTCGATAGGGTGGACCCCCAATCTGACCCCCCCCAGTTGATCCAGAGGAAGGAAAAAAAACTCCTGCTGGGCAAGGCCAATCGGCTACAGCCGGGGAGCAAAATTCCTTCCTGATCCCTCAGAGGCAATCGGGTGAACCCTGGATCAACTTACTATGGTGACAGAGGGCTGGGCCCTTACCAGAGGGCTGGTTCCCGTATAGTCTTATGGAGGCTGAGGGGGGTAGGGATAGGTTAACTGATTCCTTAGTTCCTCGGCTGGGTGTACCAAGATGGCCGCCGGATGGAACTAGGCCCAAGCCGCGGACTTTCCTTCTGGGGATGGAGGCCGTTGGCTCGGGAGGGCTCCGGGGGCAGGGGGTGAGCCGCCGAGGCTGCTGAGGGCGGTCTGGGGCAATAAACTCACCTCGTGGATGGGATCGTGGGTGCCGGACTTTCCTACAGGAGCCGCAGACTGTCGTGGGGATCAGGCGCTTTCCATTTTGAGCATTCAGGATCCCACTGCTGGTTGGGTGGCAGCTCTGTCGAGCTCGATGGCTGGCGACCTGGGGAAAAAGGAGGTAGGAGAAAGGGGTGGGCGGCTGGATGATTTTAGGCCGCAGCCGCGGTCTGTCCTATGGGCCTGCGCCGCTCAGGTGGCCAAGGAGACAGAATTGTGGCTGCGGTCGACTGCTGTTTAGGTTAAGGGAGGGCTAGGAGAGGGAGTCTGCTTTCTTGGGGGCCCAGTTAGAGAGAGATCTGCTGTTCCTAGTGATTAGGAACAGCTATCTCTCTCCTCCTTCAGTCAGCCCAGCCCCCATACAGTTAAACACTCCCAGGGAACACACTTAACAACCTGATCGCCCCCTAGTGTTAACCCTTTTCCTGCCAGTGACATGTATACAGTAATCGGTGGCTATTTTTAGCTCTGATCGCTGTATAAATGTCAATGGTCCCAAAAATGTGTTAAAAGTGTCCGATCTGTCCTCCGCAATGTCGCAGTTCTGCTAGAAATCGCAGATCGCCACTAGTAAAAAATAAATATATATAAAATGCCATAAATATATTCCCTATTTTATAGACGCTATAACTTTTGCATAAACCAATCAATATACACTTATTATGATTTATTTTACCAAAAATATTTCGAAAAATACATATTGGCTTAAACTGATGAAGACATTTGTTGTTTTTGTTTTTTTAAATTTGGGGATATTTAATATAGCAAAAAGTAAAAAATATATATTTTTTTCAAAATTGTCTCTTTGTCTCTCAATTGTCAGTTAAAGCGACGCAGTGTTGTATCTCAAAAAATTATCTGGCCATTAGGGGGAAAATCTTGCAGTCTATAAGTGGTTAAAGCGCATTTTTTTCTTAAAATATGCATTTAAAAGAACGCTGTGCATAAACTATAGCAACCATAACCATATTATTCTCTAGGGTCTCTGCTAAAAAAAATATATTCACTGTTCAAAAAAATTAAAGGAACACTTTTGAATCAGAACTCCTGGGATATTGATCTGGTCAGTTAAGTAGCAGAGGGGGAGGGGTATACACAGAGGGTGTTGTTAACCACTTAAGGACCGCCTCCTGCACATATACGTTGGCAGAATGGCATGGCTGGGCACATGCACATGCCTTCTCGCGACCCGGTCCGAAGCTCCGGGACCGCGGGACCCACAGACTTGATCGCCGCTGGAGTCCCGCAATCGGTCTCCAGAGCTGAAGAACGGGGAGAGCCGTTCTTCACCTCTTATAGGGATACACAATCAATGACGTCACACCTACAGCCACACCTCCCTACAGTTGTAAACACACATTAGGTCACACATAAGCCCTTCAGCACCCCCTTGTGGTTAACTCCCAAACTGCAATTGTATTTTTCACAATAAACAATGCATTTTAAATGCATTTTTTGCTGTGAAAATGACAATGGTCCCAAAAATGTGTCAAAATTGTCCGAAGTGTCCGCCATAATGTCAGTCACAAAAAAAAAAACGCTGATCGCCACCATTAGTAGTAAAAACATAATAATTATTAAAAATGCAATAAAACTATCCCCTATTTTGTAAATTTTGCACAAACCAACCGATAAACGCTTATTGCGATTATTTTAACAAAAATAGGTAGAAGAATACTTATCGGCCTAAACTGAGGAAAAAAAAAATTATATATTTTTGGGGGATATTTATTATAGCAAAAAGTAAAAAATATAGATTTTTTTTAAAAAATTGTCACTATTTTTGTTTATAGCGCAAAAAATAAAAACCGCAGAGGTGATCAAATACCACCAAAAGAAAGCTCTATTTATGGAAAAAAAAGGACACCAATTTTGTTTGGGAGCCACATCGTTAAAGCGACGCAGTGGCGAATCGCAAAACCTGGCCGGGTCCTTTAGCTGCCTAAAGGTCCGGGTCTTAAGTGGTTAATCAGTTTCAGGTGCTTTGCTGTTATTAAAATTAACAGCAACAGGTGCACTAGATGGACAACAATGAGACGACCTCCAAAACAGGAATGTTTTTTCAGGTGGAGGTGTATGACATTTTTTTTCCCCTACTCATCGTTTCTGACACATTTTTCAATAGTTTTGCATTTGGCTAGAGTAGGTGTCACTACTGGTAGCACAAGGCGATACTTGGACCCTATATAAAAGGAAAAAAATCTGCGCTGAAACCCTTATTAAATAAATAATAGTGAAATAAATTACACCAACGTGCAAACAAGAAAATTGCAAAAAATATAAATAAATGATAAATAAAGTGGTGCTGCAATCTAAAAACCTTAAAACTTCAGTCAACATTATATATATATATATATATATATATATATATATATATATATATATATATATATATATATATATATATATATATATATATATATATATAAAAATTATTGCGCTCCCACCTAGAAAATGTAAAATTATCATACAAACTCAAGTGTCCTTCAACAATAGTGTTCATACAAAAAAACAAAAACATGTGAGTTCATAAATACTAAAGGGTTAACTGAAGATATGTTCCAATACATAAATATGAGCGGACTCATGAATGGCAAAGTCCATATAAATTTATTGGGATACGGAAAACTTGACAGCAGGTGAATCTACTCTGATGTTCTGTTCATCTAGTAAAAGAAAGGCATTCACAGCCACTTACCAGATGGAAGATCGTATAACGCCCATCAAAATATACTCCACCCAGGCCAAGATAGTCATCCGGGGATTCCTCCTCCCAGGCACACCGTTTACGTTGTGCTGATTTATGTTTGGCTTACACTGGATTCCTGCTGCGGTATACTCCTCACAGTTTCACCTGATCAGATCACCGATTCCATGTAACACTCAGGTAGAATGGAAAGAAGAAAGCCTCATGGTGTAGTATGAAGATTCAAAGGCATTTACTAAAAAAGTTGCACTGCACTGCAAACACACCGCAAATACACCCATAAGTATTTTTCTACAAGATCACGTCATTCACCATCTCCTCGGAACTTCGGGAAACAGATCGGGTAGTAACTCTGGACAGACTGGTGCCGGTTCACAGGCACATTCTCATGAAAGGAGTGAAAGACAGGGGTTGGTACCAAGCATTGCCCTAGATGTTATTGTCGGATGTCAAACGGAGGGAATGCAACTTGAGGAGATCTATGTTATAGACTACATACCCACTTCAATCTGGTGAGCGCATAGCACATAAGAGGTGGTGGATACACACACTTAAGGGTGTATAAAGTCACAGATATTTGGCCGAATCTACTGGCAACATTTTGAAGGAGAATATTGGACTTTCTTTTGTTATATATAATTCTTTTGGCTTGGGGACTGCACACTGTGGGGTGTACCACAGTTGGAACACATTGGTGTTCTAATATTTTCTTTATTCTATTGTCATTTAATTGTTGTTGTATATAATTCTCAGTACATAAGAGTTTTTTTTTTAGGATCAGCGCAGTAGTATATGTTATACATATACAAACGCATACAATGTTTTTTAATGACCTATAAAGAGGATTTTAGGTTTATCAGGTAACACATGTTAAATCAATGTATTGGTTACTATGTAAAATCAAATGTGATTAGGCTCTTAGGAATTTTTTTTATTGAATTTTTTATGCTATTTTATTAACATGTATTTACAATAAGCAGAAGTTGGAGTGGCAGTGCGAGCTGTGATGGAATACGGACATTTTGTCTGTTTCTATGGCTCCCTTTGCACCCGTTTTACAGAGGAGCATGTGTGTCACCGGTGGGCCGACTTTGTTTGTGGCTTCCGGTGTCTTACGATGCTTTTCGTGCCTTTTTCTTGCCTTTAAAATGTCGTGGTAAGTGACGTCTGGATACGATCTCCTTTCCCAGAAGAATCCTTTCATGGGGAAATGCGTCGGGTGGAGTCAGTATTCCTCACGTCACCACACACAAGCCGATCAGACTGTGTTTTTTTATCTTTGCATGACCTTTGGTGTATTTTCGGTGTGTTTGCAGTGCAGTGCAACTTTTTTAATAAACGCTTTTGAATCTTCATGCTACACCATGAGGCTTTCTTCTTTCCATTCTACCCGAGTGTTACATGGAATCGGTGATCAGTGATCTGATCGGGTGAAACTGTGAGGAGAATACCGCAGCAGGAATCCAGTGTAAGCCAAACAGAAATCAACACATGTAAACGGTGTGTCCGGGAGGAGGAATCCCCGGATGACTATCTTGGCCTGGGTGGAGTATATTTTGATGGGCGTTATACGATCTTCCATCTGGTAAGTGGCTGCGAATGCCTTTCTTCTACTAGATGAACAGAACATCAGAGTAGATTCTGACCAAACAATCAAAAACAGACTTCATGGGGGTGGCCTGAGGGCCCGACATCCTCTAGTGTGCTCTGTGATCACTGCCGGACACTGTGGAGCTCGACTGGCATTTTCCATTAAATACCAGAATTGGCAGGTCCGCCACTGGTGCCCCATGCTTTTCACAGATGAGAGCAGGTTTACCCTGAGCATATGTGACAGATGTGAAAGGGTCTACAGAAGGCGCAGAGAACTTTATGCTGCCTGTAACATCGTTCAGCATGACCAGTTTGGTGGTGGGCCAGTGATTGTCTGGGGAGGCATATCCATGGAGGGACGCACATACCTCTACAGGCTACACAATGGCACCCTGGCTGCCATTAGGTATCGTGATGAAATCCTTGGACCCATTGTCAGACCCTACTCTGGCGCAGTGGGTCCTGGGTTCCTCCTGGTACACGACAATGCCCGGCCTCATGTGGCAAGAGCATGCAGCCAGTTCCTGGAGGATGAAGAAATTGATACCATTGAATGGCTCCCACGTTCACCTGACCTAAATCCAAACGAACACCTCTGGGACATTATGTTTCGGTCCATCCGGGGCTGCCAGGTTGCACCTTAGTCTATTCGGGAGCTCAGTGATGCTTTGGTCAGGATCTGGGAGGAAATACTCCAGGACACCATCCGTCGTCTCATTAGTAGCATGCCCTGATGTTGTCAGGCATGCATACAAGCACTTGGGGGCCATACAAACTACTGAGGATCATTTTGAGTTTTTGCAATGAAATTTCAGCAAAATGGATTAGCTTGCTGCATAATTTTTTCACTTTGATTTTTGGGGTGTCTTTGAATACAGCCCTCTGTAGGTGGATAATTTTCATTTCCATCAAAGGATGTGCCATCCTTTTATTCCTAACACATTACCCAGTCCATATCAGTATAGATATTCAGCATGAGATTTTTGCCCATTGAGATCTGATATGTTTTCAACGTGTTCCTTTAATTTTTTTGAGCAGAGTATATATTCTTTGGGGGTTTTCTAGCAAAATATATTTTTTGTTCCGTTAGCAAAAAATACTAATTTAAATGTTTAAACAAAAAGTTCCAGAAAAGGCCTGGTGTTCAAGTAGTTAAATAGGAAAAGCCACCTTGTTTTTTGGGATTATCATGACATGTAAACATCAAATTTAAAAGTCCACCTGTAAGAAGAGACATATGTGGCAGCCATAGCTGCCCTCTCCTAAAATATTTGTTGCTTGGATATTATGTTTCTGCTTTAGATTTAATACTTTATGAAACATTATAAAGATAATAATAATTCCATGCGGACGCTCCCCGTCCTCAGTGCAGCTGATATGATATAGCTGATTTTAGATATGTGCATTCCCGTTCGTACGAATGTTATTTTCGTACGAAAATGTTTATTTTCGTACCCGCGGGATAATGTGTACATACGAAAAAATTAAAGCACCAAAATACGAAAACGACGGGATTACGAATGAGCTGCATAACGAACAACCGCAAATACGAACGAACGATCCGAAGAAAAAAACGACAAAATGAAAACGGCAAAAGAACGAAAATGACATCTATAACAAAAGATTTGCATTCTGTATTTTGTTTGAATCCTTTTTCTGTTTGTTTTCAGTCATATGTTCATTGTTCATATGACATCTATACAAAAGATTTGCATGCTGTATTTTGTTTGAATCCTTGTTCTGTTTGTTTTCAGTCGTATGTTCATTGTTCATATGACATATATAACAAAAGATTTGCATTCTGTATTTTGTTTGAATCCTTTTTCTGTTTGTTTTCAGTCATATGTTCATTGTTCATATGACATCTATAACAAAAGATTTGCATGCTGTATTTTGAATTCCTATTTTCTGTTCGTATTTTGTATTCAAAATACAGAATGCAAATCTTTTGTTATAGATGTCATATGAACATACGACTGAAAATAGCAAAAGAAAAGGGTTTCAAGATACAGAATGCAAATCATTGACGAAAATTCACGAAAAATATTGTCTAACAAGTAACGAACATGAATTAAACAGAATAACGAACCATCCCGCATGTATGAAAATAAAACAGTAACGAAAATACGAAACGATCGGAATCCGAAAAAATCGCGTCGTACGAAAAACGAACGGGAACGAACAGGAAAACGGGCGTCTTACGAAAAAACGAATGGAAAAAATTCTGTGCACATGTCTAGTACATTTTATCACCAGAAAAGTGTTGTTAGGACTTTATGAAATCCCCAAAATTGTATTTTCTGTGGTTTTATTGTACTAAATGCTAGCTCCAGTAGATTAGAATTACAGTGCCCAGATGCAGCCAAGTACGTAGCATTTTCAGAAATTGGACAATAATGACAGCCACAATATGTCGTTTGTGACAAATCTGGTGCAGCTGTGCATGGTAGCCAATCACCTTCTAACTTCAGCTTGTTCAATTAAACTTTGACAACAAACAAACAAACTGGAAGTTGATTAATTTCTATGCAGAACTGCAACAGATTTTGCCCTCCTCTGTTTTGGTAACGCAACCCCAATGCATGCATGCTACAATATTACAGGTAATATACATCTGAAAGCCAACAGTGTCTTTCTAGCGATTCCAGGAAACTCAGATAAAGTGGAAATGTAAAATAATGCTGTTTGTGATGTCATGGCATTTGGTTCACACACGATCTTCAATTCATAAAACTGATTTATAAAGTGATAAACCTTAGCAGTCCTACATATATTTACACCATGATCTTTAAACACAAAAGACAATTAAAAGTCACTGACTGAACAGGATGAACAAAGCCTCTATCTTACTCAATATCCTGTTTTTTATAACCTCTCTCATTAAATGGCTTATAATGAGGAAGCAGAAACAGATGGTAATCTAAAAGCTATAAGCAGAGCAGCAGGAAACTTGAAATAAAGCTGTATCAACTTGCATCTTCTATGACTACTTAAAGTGGAGTTAATTGGACAAACTATGCTTTTGTGTTTTATACAATAATATTTTATTTTGTACTACAGTTTGTTTAAAGTTACTACTTATGGGTCAACAACACTTATGCAATACTAAAACTGTACTACATACCGTATATACTATATATGAAATTGTTAATGTATAGCAGCCTCACCATGTGACAACAGATAAGCAATATCATCTTCTTTTTATAGATACTGACTGACTTAGCTGGCAGACTCATGATTTAAGTAAATTACTCCACATTTCTAGTATTATTGAAGAATGCATTATTGGTCCATTATTCAGTAAAGCAGGAAATATCTATCTTACTACAACCAATCTTTTTTTTAATGACTTTTGGAACACAAGCATTTTTTGTACCTTAACTCCATCATGAGATCATTCTTTCCTTTTTAAAGTGTGTGTGTTGCCCCAACAGGTAACAAGCTCTTATGCATCTGAGAACAAAGGGAACACAGGAAATGTGACGACTTATAAAAAAGGGGAAAAAAAGTATTGAATTTTTTTTAATATCTATACACAAATGGTTTGCCTTTCATTTCTGTTTTAAACTGAATGGATTGTTTTACAAGGTGATCATTTACAACTACTTTAATAAATGTGAGCAAAGGAAAGAAAAAGTATTGGGAAGGTATTACATGATAAAGTAGTGGCTATTTGCTATGAAACCTAAAATAGATCTAAACATTAACTGAATGAGACTTTGTTGGCTAAAGCATTCTGTGTCATTAATTGATTTTAGGGATTGTTTATCATAAAATACTGTTTTGGCTCACGAGAGTGGTTAAAGCGGAGGTTCACCCAAAAATCTAGTTGATCTGCCATTAGATCCAGCATACTGCTGACATCTGCAGTATGCTGTTGTTTTTTTTTTGTTGTACTTATTGTTTTATCAGGCTTTGTTATCTGGCTCCGAGCAGGGATTCCTGCGGGGAATAGGCGTTCCTAAGACAAACAGAGTTGATTGACGGGCTGGTAAAGCACATCACGCCTTCCAAAAATACCCGAAGTGACACTCGGGTGTTTACGGCGCTATACGGCGCCTGCTGTGTAGAGCTGACTGCGCAGGCGCCGTAAATTGCAGAGTGTCACTTTGGGTATTTTCGGAAGGCGTGACGGGCTTTACCAGGCCGTCAATCAACTCCGCTTGTCTTAGGAACGCCTATACCCAGAAGAAATCCCCGCTCGGAGCCGGATAACAAAGTACGAAAAAACAAAAAACAAACAGCATACTGTAGATGTCAGCAGTATGCTGGATCTAATGGCAGATAGTTGATTTTTGGGTGAACCTCCGCTTTAATATATAAAAAAAATATTTGCAATAACTTAGTTTCAGCAGCAAAAGCCAATTGTGCTAATTAGGGATGAGCCTAATGTTTGAGTCAAACGCAAGTTGGAGTCGAACATCGGGTGTTAGGGTGTTTGCCGAATATCGAATAATATTCCGTGTTTGCGGCAAATTAAAAAGCCATGGAACACCGTTTAAAAGTCTATGGGAGATTAAAATAAAGAATCTAAAGTGCTAATTTTAAAGTCTTATATGCATGGTATTGTCATAAAAAGTGTTTGGGGACCTGGGTCCTGTCCTAGGGAACGATTGATGTATCAATGCAATTTGTTTATTTGGGAGCAGTGATTTTAATAATGCTTAAAGTGAAACAATAAAAGTGAAATATTCCTTTCTCGTTCCACTTTCTCGTTCCTCCTATTTTCCTGCGGCCTGTAAGGTTGCGTGCTTGGATAAGGGTCTGGTATGGATTTTTAGGGGACCCCTACGCCATTTTATTTTTATTTTGGCGCAGCGTTCCTCTTAAAATCGATACCTGAAAGGCCCGATATGGAATTTGTGGGGACCCCATACGTTTTTTTTCAATTTTGGTTTGGGGTTCCCCTTAACCACTTAAGCCCCGGAACTTTTGGCTGGCCAAAGACCAGGCCACTTTTTGAAATTCAGCACTGTGTCGCTTTAACTGACTATTTTGCGGTCATGCGACGTGGCTCCCAAACAAAATTGACATTCTTTTTTTCCCATAAATAGAGCTTTCTTTTGGTGGTATTTGATCACCTCTGCGGTTGTTATTTTCTGAGCTACAAAACAAAAATAAAGCGACAATTTTAAGAAAATTTCAATATTTTTTACTTCTTGCTATAATAAATATGCACAAAAATATATACATAAAAAAAAAAAAAAGTTTCCCTCAGTTTAGGCTGATACGTATTCTTCTACATATTTTTGATAAAAAAGCGTTTATTGATTGGTTTGCGCAAAAGTTATAGCGTCTACAAAATAGGGGAAAGTTTTATGGCATTTTTATTAATAGTATTAATAGTTTTTTTTTTTTTACTAGTAATGGTGGCGATCACCAATTTTTATCATGACTGCCACATTATGACGGTCACATCGGACACTTGATACCATTTTGGGACCATTGTCATTTTTACAGCGATCATTGCTATAAAAATGCACTGATTACTGTAAAAATGACACTGGCAGTGAAGGGGTTAGCCTATAGGGGGTGATGAAGGGGTTAAGAGTGTCCTGGGAAGTGATTCTAATTGTTAAGAGTGTGGCTCCCAATGACAGGGAACAGACGATCAGTGACATGTCACTAGAAAGAACGGGGAGATGTGATTACACTGACATCTCCCCATTCTTCAGCTCTGTGACCCGATCATGGGACACCGGTGGACACCGAGTCCACATGTCTCGCGATCACGGAGCTTGCGACAGGGTCGCAAGTGCACTGCCAGCGGCGCGTGCGTGCGACTACACAGCAGCAAATTAAAGGTGACGTACCTGTACACCCATTTGCCCAGCTGTGCCATTCTGTCGATGTAAAAAGTCATGCGGTGGTCCTTAAGCGGTTAATTTTCATACCAGACCCAAAGGGCCTGGTAATGCACTGGTAATTACTTTTTTCCTCCAAACACTTTTTATGACAATACTAGGGATGAGCTTCGAGTTCGAGTCAAACTCATGTTCAACTCGAACATTGCCTGTTCTCCAAACAGCAAACAATTTGCGGTGTTCGCTGCAAATTTGAAAAGCCGCGGGACACCTTGTAAAAGTCTATGGGAGAAAACTAAAGTGCTAATTTTAAAGACTTATGTGCAAGTTATTATTATAAAAAGTGTTTGGGGACCTGGGTCCTGCCCCAGGGGACATGTATCAACGCAAAAAAGTTTTAAAAACAGACGTTTTTTCAAGAGCAGTGATTTTAATAATGCTTAAAGTGAAACAATAAAAGTGAAATGTTCATTTAAATTTTGTACCTAGGGTGTGTGTATAGTATCCCTGTAAAATAGCGCATGTTTCCCGTGCTTAGAACTGTCCTTGCACAAAGTGTCATTTCTGAAGGAAAAAAAGTCATTTAAAACCACTAGTGGCTATAATTGTCGGGGAACTCCACCCAAAATTTACAAAAAAAATGGCGTGGAGTTCCCCCCCAAAATCCATACCAGACCCTTTATCCAAGTACGCAATCTGGCAGGCGGCAGGAAAAGAGGTGGGAAGAGAGGGCCCCCCCATCTGAACCATACCAGGCCACATGCCCTCAACATGGGGAGGATGCTTTGGGGTTCTGTGACCCTTCAAAGCACCATGTTCTCATATTGATGGGGACAAGGGCCTCATCCCCACAACCCTTGCCCGGTGGTTGTGGGGGTCTGTGGGCGGGGGGCTTATGGGAATCTGGAAGACACCTTTAACAAAGGGGACCCCCAGATCCTGGCCCCCCCATGTGAATTGGTAATGGGGTACATTGTACCCCTACCATTTCACAAAGAAAGTGTAAAGCAAGGGAAGCCAAACCAGTGCTTCAGCGGAAATCCCCATGGGTCATTCAGATTCCCCCTTAGTGAATCAATGGTGTATTTCACACACTATCCAATACGTGCAGTAATCAATCACAGGCATGATTTTAATAGGAGAAATCCAGGACGTTTTTCCACCTCACCGACAATGGTGTATTATAAATGTAAAAAGAGAGATGCCTCCTCATAGCGTAAAAAAAATGTGGATACAATTTATTTTCAGAAAAAAAGTCCCTTACAGCCAGGTACAAATCAAATAGAAAACATCCAAAATGAAAAAAAAAATCAAAAGCTCACTGTTGGGGTTGCTGGGACCAGCGCATTTACCCTACGCGTTTCGTCTTCACAGACTTCAACTTAATCATGTTAGAAGCACCACGCTTTTATTATATATTTTACAAACTAGTATTTTTGTTGTGTTGGCAGCTATTTCACACATTTGTAGGGTTGGTGCAATATGCAGATGGAAATATAAGATTTGCTATTGCTGATTTTTTAAGGGCAATGTCCTATGGTTGTAATCCTTATTCTTCCTCTACCACTTGGAAAGTAACTGCCCTGGAACAAAGTACTGTATGTGTATATCATATATTGGGTTTCCTTGAAGTTCCTCTGGAAAATAAGTATAGGAAATGTTGCTCATAGCAACCATTTGATTGTTCAAAAGAAATATAAAATGCCACTGCTGCTAAAATGAACTGTTTAATTTCAGCGTTTTGTTCCATTTTCATAAAACATGGTAGACTGTATTCCTAAGTCATTCTAATAATGTTACATTCTTATATACAGTATTTATACCATGATTGTTTTTCCTTCTTCAGAGATTTGCGCTGTGCTCTTTCCCCCATAGAGCAGACTCATCAGTTCTGTCAGTATGAAAATATGGTATTTGTGCTCCTCAATTATCAACACCATATGTTAAAAGTGCTTATTTTATACTGCATAAATCTTTTTTCAGACGTATAAAAACATCCAGAATAAGTTTCTTTCTATATATGCTAAAAGCACTCCTGCTTATTAAATATTATGATAATTTTGTTCATGTTTCAAAAAATATTTTGTTCTGAGCACTCCTAGTCAGTGACTCACGTTGAAGCAGATAGAATTTTAATAGGAGTTTGTATTGTTATTTAAAAACAGGATTTTTTTTAAAGTTAAGACTTAGAAAAGAAAGACCAGTTATCATGATAATCTGACCCGATGGAACTACATTACAATAAAATGCATGATTTTGTTTTTCACTGCATGTTGACTAACGGTATTTAAAATAATAAACCCAAACATGTAGAACATTAGATCTTTCCATAACTATTTATGCGTATATGTCTGAGAATAATAGCTATATATTTGCATATCACATTTGCACGTTTCCTTTTTCATGTAAACCAGTATCAAATCAAATGGAAAAGGCAATGTGCAAAGTGGGGCACCCCCATGACAGTCAGTCAGCAATTATTAGTAAGGGTTGGTTCAAAAAAAGCCCCCACAGTAGAATGCAGCATATGATAGTGTGGCCAGGTGCCAGTGTGAGGTCCAGCAGGACATTGTTTGCTTTTTTGTTTTTTATCTTTGTTTGAAATGTCAGATAGTGATACTTCATTCAAGGTAAAATCTTCTTGGTTACTGTACTTTGCACAGAATTGTTGCTGATTGTGCTCCCTTAATACCGTATTTGCCGGTGTATAAGGCGACTGGGCGTATAAGACGACCCCCTAATTTTACTATTTAAGCTGAAGCTACATCCTGTATTAATGCACATCCAGCAGGCATCCAAGCAGCTGACCTGGCGTATAAGACGACCCCAGCTTTTTGAACAGTTTTTTTTAAGTGTAAAAGGTAGTCTTATACGCCAGAAAATACAGTAAATATGTTTGGTAGTGTTCAAAACCCTAAAGCTTAGCACTATCAGATTTGGCTTTTTGTATCTCCACCTTTTTTTATTTTTTGTGTCATACAAATACAAACAAAATAAATAAACATGACAACAAGATGCAGGGTTGCCAATATTTTTGGTCATGGCTGTATATACAAAAAATGAGAATATATACTTATATAAAGAAACCTCTTAAAATAATAAATACAACTATTGCATGCATAAAAAAAAAAAAAACAACATGCAAATCGAATTTAAGCTCCATCAATTTGGTATTAGATAATGAAAAAAAAATTCAGTATAATTCATAGAATTACCAAAAGAAAAAAAAAAAAATATATATATATATATATATATATCCAGTATAATTAATTGTAATAATGTACTACCTAATGATTTTTACTTTATAACTTTGCTAGAGAGGTTTTTCCAGTGAAGCCTACTGTATATTAGTTCATTAGAGAAGAAATTGTGCACATGCAGTTTTTTAAAACTTTGTAACTATCAGGGTCCAGAAAAATGATTAAGAGCCCTTTCACACTGCAGAGTTTTTCAGGTGCTTTTGGGCTAAAAATAGTGACTGTAAAGCGCCTGAAAAACGACCCCCGTGCAGTCTCAGTGTGAAAGCCTGAGTGCTTTCACACTGAGGCGATGCCATGGCAGGACATTAAAAAAAACTCCTGCCAACAGTATCTTTGGAGCGGTGTGTATACCGATCTTCCACCACTCCTGGCCAATGAAATGAATGGGCAGCACGGCTAAACTGCTGGCAAAGTGCCGCTGTAGCGGCTTTGTGGGTGGTTTTTACCCTTTTTCGGCTGCTAGCGGGGGTTAAAAATGTCCCGCTATCGGCCGAATACCTCTGCAAAAGCGACTGTAAAGTGTTGCTAAAAATAGCTTTGCTTTACCGCCAACACAGCCCCCGCCCCAGTGTGAAAAGGGGTCTTACAGAACTTTGCACCTAATGCATCTAGACAGGAAGTGGTTGAAGGATATTTGAGCGGCACTGAGACACTTAAAACAGTATTTGTATAGAAAAACAACAATTGTTTATGACACGCAGCACTTTGGCTAATAAAGGTGCCTGCTTGGACTAAGATGTTTCTGAGATCATTTAAAAATTGAAACTCTTATTACACATGCTTTTCTATGCACAGAATATAGACAGACAGCTAACTAGACAGCTTAACTTTAAGTAAAACGTTATTAAAATAGTTAGAGGAAGAACTTAAAATTGGGGCTAAGCATAGGCGTGCGCACAGGGTGTGCCAGGTGTGCCCAGGCACACCCTAATGACCCTGTGCAGCACAGATTCCCCCTACTGCCTAGGTTCCCCCCTTCTTCCCCTTGCAGCGCTGCCGGCTTCCCTACTCTCCTCTCCCTATGGCTGTTGCTGCAGGGATGTTTTAGGATGAGCTGGGGAAGGGGCCCTTAAATATCTAACTTATCGGCCCCTTCCCTTTTATTGTGAGTGATCGGTAGTATGTTTTTGAGCTTTGGGGTGCACACCCTAATGCAATAGGCTGTGCACACCTATGGGGCTAAGTAACATCAAGCAGCTGTTAAGACAAATGGCACTGTGGTCGGGAGTATATAATATACAGAACTATATAACATAAATAATAGTATATACAGTGCAGCAGTCAAGTGAATGTAATGTACAACTAGGCTTATAGAATGCAGAGATTAGGAGTGGAAAACACAGGAGAAGATACATGGTGCAAAGGTCGGGAGTATTTAACTTAGTCCCTCCTGCTGGACTGTGGGAGACAAAAATGTCTCAGCTTGGCAGTCAGTAGAAGCAAAAAAATTACTATATACAGTAGGTCAGTGAGTGAAGACATTTCCCATCATCAATATCAGTGAGAGGAAGAATCCTTGCTTACAGCATCTGTATCTGTACCAAGAAACTGGTGGTCGGTGGAAGCAAAATTCCCTCCACCCCATCCCAGGTACTGGTGTCAGTGGATTAACCCCCCCTCCCTCTTTTAAGACATTGGCAGTCAGTAAGGGCCTATTAACAACTGGGCATTGTGATAACACCTGTTTTTTGCATTGCTGCAATATGGTGCAATTTATTACAAATGGCACTTCAACACAACTTCCCAACACAACTAGTGCATGTCCAGTATTTGGTCTCCTGTGGTGTGCTGGCAGCTTCAATGCAACCCTCATTAACATGTGTGTTATAATAACTGCAACAAATCACCCTGGCATGACTAGGTCCTAAAGGCCCCTACCTTTCTTTAAATGCCTTGGTAGTCATGGTCATTGAAGGTCAGGAGACTGTGATGGCGTGACAGTGTTTAAACTAAAGTGGTTAAATGTGGCAGATGATTCACATGTTCACATAGAAATCAGTTGCCCATAAAGGGGCACATTGGTGGTCAATGGTGCTTCTCCGCCTTTCCCCTAAAAAGCATTGGTGGTGAGTGATGTTTCTACACCCCTTGCCTCCCCTACCTGGATGTGCTATTGATATGTTCTATCCCACCCTGCACATTTGCAAAACAGATGGGTCAGGAGCAGTTATTTGCCACTTGCATATATCAACCCTGACAGTGTATTTCCAACAATCTGATGACATGGTACCCAATGAACATCTTTACTCATTAGAGACAGTTAAATTTCTCCATGGCACACCAGATTGAAGTCCCCTATTAAGGTGCTTGTAGAAACAAGTAGATGGAGTAACAGGAATAGCAGAAAGATTTATGACCAAGATACAATGTATCAGATATTTGTGCAACATGGTTGAACAACAGTCCTCGATCACTGTGAAAGACCTGATGGTACAAAAAGTATATATGAAAAATGGAGGACTATGGTGCCAAGCCCATTAACTAAATAATCTGGAGGTGGTGACTGGGGACAAAGAGGTCAAATGTATTAAATACCTCCTTCAGCTCTGTGTATACAAAGGAGCATGGGGGAGCTCAGGTCTATAAAGGGGATTATAGTGAAACAGCCCCAAATGAGCCAATATGGTTAAAAATGTATATGGTCCAGAAATATTTAGACAGAATAAAGGTGAATAAAGCACCTGGACCAGATGTCATACACCCACGGATCCTAAAAAAATGAAGCTCTGTCATTTCAAAGCCATTGTTTCTGTTTGGGACTATTTAATGACTGACATAGCACCATTGGATTGGCATAAGGCCAATTTGGTGCCTATATTTTAAAAAGGAATCAAAGTGTTTACCAAATAATTATGTGGTTAGTTTAATATATAGTTAGGTTACCACTTGTCCACCAGAATGCCACGGCTGGGTTAATGGATGTTACCTTACGTCGTTTTGCCTTTTGGCCACTAGGGGCGCACCCCTGCAGCGTGTACACGGAGTCAGTGCGAGTGCCCGGTGGGCGCAATGACCGCTGGGCACCCACGATCGCTCGTGAAAGAGCGAGGACCATGATCTGTGTGTGTGTAAACACACAGATCACGGTTCTCTCAGGGGAGAGTAGACTGATCGTGTGTATAGACACTGATCTCTCTCTTCCCCTAGTCACGTCCATCCCCCCTACAGTTAGAACACACCTAAGGAACACAGTTAACCCCTTCATCGCCCCCTTGTGTTAACCCCTTCCCTACTAGTAAAATGTATACAGTAATCAGTGTATTTTTATAGCACTAATCACTGTATAATTGTCAGTGGTTGCAAAAATGGATCAAAAGTGCCCGATTTGTCCGCCGCAATATCACAGTCTCGATAAAAATTGCTGCTATTACTATTGAAAAAAATTATAATATAAAAATGGCATAAATCTATTTTATAGACGCTATAACTTTTGAACAAACCAATCAATATACGCTTATTACGTTTTTACCAAAAATATGTATAAGAATACATATAGGCCTACACTGAGGAACAATTAATATTATTTTTTTTTAAATGTGGGATATTATAGCAAAAGTAAAATATGCTGTTGTTTTTTTCAAAAGTGTCAAAAGTGTCACTCTTCTTCTGTTTGTAGCACACACACAAAAAAACGCAGAGGTGGTAAATTACCACCAAAAGAAAGCTCTATTATGGAAAAGAAAGGACGTTAATTTTGTTTGGGTACAGTATCGCATGACAGTTAAAGTCAGTTAGAGTGACACAGTATCACAAAAAATGGCCTGGTCATTGAGCAGGGAAATCTTTTGGGGCTGGTTAATAAAAGACCACATAAATAAGTTCTTGCTGGAAAAAAAGACAGCATGGTTTCATGAAAGGCAGAAGTTGTCAGACAAATCTGGTTTCTTTTTATGAGGAGGTGAGCAAACCCTTAGTAAAGTAGTGACTGTGGACATAATATACTTGGATTTTGCCAAAACATTTGACACAGTTCCCCACACATGGCTAATGTGTAAGGTAAAGTCTACAGGCTTGGAATAATCAGTTTGTAAATGGATAGAAAACTTGCTAAAAGGCTGTAGTCAGAAAGTAGTGGTTAATTATTCATACTCTGAGGCCGCGTACACACGGCAGAGAACCTCGACGGGCAGAACACATCGTTCCGCCCGTCGAGGTTCCCTGCCGGCCGTCGAAATCGGCGACCCGCCCGTCGGGAATGGCAACCAGCCATTCTTCCAGGCGGGCCGTCGAGCAAATAGAGAGCGTGCTCTCTATTTCTGCTCGACGGGCTTCCCGACGGGAAGCTCGCCGACAGCGTACACACGGCCGAGGTCCTCGCTGGAATGCAGCTTCCAGCGAGGTTCTCGCTGGTTTCCAGTGAGAACCTCGGTCGTGTGTACACGGCCTGAGTGTTTTAAGGTTATTAATGGTGTACCCCAAGGTTCAGTGTTGGGACTCTTACTTTTTTTATAAATATTTATAAATGATATAGGGTCTGGGGTTAAAACTACCATTTCAGCTTTTGCAGACACCAAGCTATGCAGTGGAATAACATTCTTACAAAATGTCTCCAACTTACAAGCCAACCTACTTTAATTGGGCAACTGTATGGCAAATGAGGTTTAATGTTGATAAATATAAAATTATGCACTTGGGAGCTAAGAATATGCATGCATCATACATACTAGGGGGAGAACAGCTGGGGGAGTCAATGGTGGAGTAGGGTCTGGGTGTTCTGGTAGATTACAGGCTTAATAAAAGCATGCAATGTCAAGCTGCAGTTTCCAAAGTGAGCAAAGTCTTTTCTTGTACTAAGAGAGGTATGGACTGCAGACAGAGAGAGAGAGAGAGAGATTAAGATTAGCTGAAATGCATTTATTCTCTCTTGAGAAGAGGAGATTAAGGGGGCTGTGATCAACATGTATAAAAACATAAGTGTCAAAAAACACACAGATTTTCCAAGCTCAACTTAACAACCAATCAGCAACCAACTGAATTCACCTGTCTAACAGTGCGTTAAAAACAGGGGTTTAGTTGCACGCATTTGAAAATATATGCGTAAGCTGCAGGCCCCGTCAAGGCTCCCTGTGTACTGCAGACCCTAACTCTAAAATGTAAAGAGTCTCCTTAGTGGAAGCACATATATACTGATGGATAGATTAAGGGTAGATGACTGGAGGGAGCACAACCCTTAAAGCGGAGCTCCACCCTGAATTTAACTTGATGTCAATATTAATAATGGTACAAATCAATGCTAAATCGGATAGTTTTAGATAAAAACGTTTTACTGTACCATCTGAACTGGTATGGCTTCCGGTCTGCAGCTCCTCGGGTTTCTGTCGGGTTTTCTCTGATTTCCTGTCCCTCGCTGTGTATTCTGGGAGCTTGTCTCGTAGCTCCCAATTATCATATTTGGCCCTGTGAAAGCAAACATTGCGCAACTTCGTGTAGCAGGAAGTGACGCGGATGTAAACAAAGGAAGGAGGGCGGGCGTTTTGAACAATCTCCATTACACAGATCCATTACACAGATACAGATTGCTTGTGCGCATGCGCGAGATCGAGCGGTGGATGCTGGGACATCAGCATCCACCAGAACAAGGAAGTGCCGGGCTGTGGGCTTATGCCCACAGTTAAAATGGAGAAGAAACCGGAAGGAGGAATATACGTTTTTATTTGAGACTGTATAGCAGCGGAGCGGCCGGAGGAGACAGGACACGTGAGTTGCGCAAATTACGGTCATTTAACTTTTAAATGGCCATTAAGAAAAAAACGTTTTCGGCGTGGGAGATCCGCTTTAAAGAGGAAGTAAACCTGCTCTGAACAAAAACCTGCAAGACAAAGGCATAATGAGCTAGTATGCATTACTTACCTGAGAACAAAGCCCCCGCAGTGGTCCTCGGACATGTCCTCTATCGCCGCCATGTTACCCGGAGTGACTTCCGGGTGTCGCTGCTCCGGCGTTGTCACTGGCTGGGGCAAAGATGACATCACTCCCACGCATGCGTGTGGGAGCAGCCACTAAAGGCATGATGCCATTAGTAGCGGCACGCTCAGTGTGCCTGCGTGCCGTTTTCTACGGCGTATGCGCCATAGACATCAGTGCTGTCTTTCACCTAGCATATTGCACAATGGCAGCAAAGGTGCTAGTGCGTTGCCTGACTGCAATGACTACAATACAAAACACATCCTTAAGCATACATGTGCTTCCACTGAGGAGACGCTTTAAATTTTAGAGCTAGGGTCTGCAGTACACAGGGAGCCTTGACGGGGCCTGCAGCTTACACATGTATTTGCAAATGCGTGCAATTAAACCCCTGTTTTTAACACACTGTTACACAGGTGAATTTGGTTGGTTACTGATTGGTTGGTAAGTTGAGCTTGAAAATTATGTGTGTTTTTTGACACGTGTTCGCCCGTTCCAGTGCTCCTTGCTGTGAAGACCAGTTATAGGTAGGGGCAGTGACTGTTGTTTTTGTAAAAACATAAGTGGTCCATATATTGAACTTGGTGTTGATGTTGAGCTATTCACTTAATGATCATCACAGAAGACAAGGGGGCACTCTTTGTCTGGATGAAATGAGATTTAATCTCCAAATACGAAAAGGCTTCTTCAGTGATGCCTCGTACACACGACCGTTTTCCTCGACCGAATTCATCCAGAAACTTGGTGGGAGAGCTTTTTTGCCAAGGAAAACGGTCGTGTGTATGCATTTCATCAAGAAAACTGTCAAGGAACTCGACGAGGAAAAAAGAGTTCTCTTTTTCCTCGACGGGAGTCTCAATTTCCTTGTCGTGTTCCTCGTCGGGCTGGTTTTCGACGAGAAACACGTTTGTGTGTATGCTTAGAAACCCGCGCATGCTCATAATAAAGTATGAGATAGGAGCGCACCTTTGGTAAAAGTAGCGTTTGTAATGGAGATTGCCATGACCAAGATGGAGAGCTAGGAATCTATTGATCACAGTAAACCTGTGGTAGAACACTTCACTCATATGAAACACCAGACACATGCATTTAGAGGTATGATCATTGAAAAGATGTATGGGTCCCCTAAGAGTGGTAATAGAGATTGCCAACTCCTGTGTAGCATACTGAATATAAACGTTTAGACACTGTACATCCTAGAGGACTTAACACAAAACTCTGACTACCTTATTTCCTCAATGAGAGATGACAGCAAATGTATCTTGTGTATAACTTTCACCAGTTTAAAATTCCAATCTTGTTCAGGTAATATCAGTATTCATGCCCTTTAACATTATATAATCTGTGCCCATTTGACCCCCTGTAGTCCATTTTACTCATTACACTTAGTGGCCTGTCTTTTAAACAAGACAAGGGTGCTTAAACCAACACAGAGAATCACTGTTATCTTCTATTCTCTAATCTCTATTTCTCATTTAATAAGATATGTTATGTGCATGATTTATTTTTTATGTAATTTTTGTATTCTTCTGTTTCTCACCTCATACTCTTTACAGCAGGTCTATAGATCATTCTGTATATTAACCCTTTGTTTTGTTTACTCCTTGTACCTTTTTTGCCTTTTTCATCTATATGTGTTGCTATTGGCAACCATCTGACAATGCGAGCCATCACTGTATGCCTGGAGTACGCAACCTGTTCCGTCACGTGACGCCGTCTATGTGGAGCTCCCGGCTTGGAGGACGGTAGCTTTGGCTACTAGACAAATTTTGGCGAACAACCTAGGACTGCCTATCTGGATAATCATTCCTAGCCTTGGACGGAAGTAACCTGACTACACGATAAACTCCCGGATGGGAAGTCGGTAAAGTACCTTCATCATAGGGGGAACGCATTTAGCCCATGAAGTATTCCTGCAGAGTGCATTGTATAAAAATGGTCTCCCTTTTCCCTTAAACTCTTAAAGTGTGTTGATATATCAAACAAGACTAATGCCAGGCTGTTGCTACCTGATTTCTGATGAAATCCAGCTGAACTGTCTACATTTCCATGACTGTGTTTATTCCAATGCCAGGACTTGCCAGAATTAACGATCTTCTAATCGCTGGACCGGAGAGGAGATCACCCATTGCTGGATACAGACAACGTTGGAGCAGGGAGCCGGGACCGAGTGGATTACCACCGCTGAATTTTTTTTATTAATAAATGACTTTTTTCTACACAGTGTATGTGTTTTTTACAACTATTTACACTTCCTTCGTGAAATTGTAGGGGTACAATATACCCCATTACCAATTCACATGGGGGGGCCAGGATCTGGGGGTCCCCTTTGTTAAAGGGGTCTACAGATTCTGATAAGCCCCCCACCTGCAGACCCCCACAACCACCAGGCAAGGGTTGTGGGGATGAGGCCCTTGTCCCCATCAACATGGGGACATCCTTCCGATGTTGAGGGCATGTGGCCTGGTATGGTTCAGGAGAGGGGGGGCCGCACTCTGTCCCCCCTCTTTTCTGCGGCCGGCCAGGTTAACGTGCTCAGATAAGGGGTCTGGTATGGATTTTTGGGGGAACTCCACGCCATTTAAAAAAAAATTGGGGTGGAGTTCCCCTTAAAATCCACACCAGACCTGAAGGGTCTGAAATGGATATTTAGGGGGAACCCCACGTATTTTTTTTTTTTAATTGACAGTGGGGTTTCCCTTAATATCCATACCCGAACTGAAGGGCCTAGTAATGCGATATTTCACATGCTAACTTTACACCCCCCCCCCCCCCACAGGTACGAAATTTAAAGTATTATTTCACTTTTATTGATTCACTTTTAGCATTATTAAAATCACTGCCCCCGAAAAAACGGCCGTTTTTAAAACTTTTTTTGCATTGATACATGTCCCCTGGGACAGGACCCAGGTCCCCAAACACTTTTTAGGACAATAACTTGCATATCAGCCTTTAAAATTAGCACTTTAGATTTCTTCCATAGAGGGTGTTCCGCGGCTTTTCGAATTTCCAGCGAACACCCTAAATTGTTCATTGTTCGCCGACAGGCGAACAGGCAACGTTCGAGTCGAACATGAGTTTGACTCGAACTCGAAGCTCATCCCTACTGTGGACAGCCATTTACCAATATAACTACTAGTTCAATATTAAGCCAATGAGATTTAAAATATGATAGAATATTTAGGTTCAACATCTCCAATTACTATTAGTATTGATGCAAGTCAATTGCCTTGGCTATTTCACCTTTTAAGTATCCCCTATTAGCTTCCCTCCTTCCATTTAATAGCCCCATACCCTATTTCTTACCTTTAGAGCCACACACAGCCAGCCTGTCAATTTTTGACTAGCCAATTGACATGAATCTTTATTTAAAGATAACTTTCATGATTACATTTTCATCTGACAGGCTGTTTGCCTATCGATATACTAGGCGTCCGGACGTTCTCCTGTATTGTTATATGTAATGTCTTTTGTCAGTATGTGTATATGTCGTGTTTAATCTATAACTGCTTACAGCAATTGGCCAATTTTTTGTGAAACTGCACTTTTCTATATATCATATTTTTTTGATTGTATAATAATTTTTTGAATCCATTCATAAAAATGTTGATATTTTATAATAAACTCAATATGATACAATTTCTGATGCCATAGGTAACCCTTTCCTGACGTTCTATGTCAGGCTATTTTTTGTTCTATATGCTTTTTTTGGTTACAGCAACAGCACATCACATGGTGAATGATCTACGATTGACTACTCAATGTATGTGGCCAAACATTTGTGCTAAGCTTGCTTTTTGTTCTCTATATGCCTGGAGTTTGCCTATATAGATGCAGTACAGCAACCCAAGTTGCAGATACTGTGTCGCGATGGATGCCGTCCACTGCACATGTGTTGACACCTACTGTCTTTTTGCTAGCCATCCATATGGGAACAACACTGAGGGACATGTCCCCCTTTGGGAAACAGATAACACGATCCCTGGCCACTGAAGGAGCATCCATTAGGTATTTATGTTAATTGCTATGTTTATTTAAGAGGGTTGGGCTGGAATATGACATTACTATGCTGGTATGGTAATAGTAATTTGTCTTTCCATTGGTTTCTCTTCTGTGGATACATATCTAGTTATAATACACATGCTATGTAAATTTGTCTGATTAAGGGACCTTGTGTGGGTTTTAAGCGTTGTAGTTTTGTTTGCCATATGCCAGTCTAATGTCAATAAAATGAAGCTTTATTCAATAGGAAGGGGTGCTGAATACTCAGCTTGCAAGTGAACTCTCATTGTTTGATTATCTGTTTAACATTGATTCACAACTTTAAAAGAATAACTTGGCAGTAAAATAAGCCCTAACCACTTATTTTCTTCATTTCTGAGGTTTTTTAATAACAACATTAGTTTCAATTGCCAACATTTGACTAAATGAGCATAGACTTCTGTGACACCACATTTCAAAAGTGAATAACATCGCTAGTTCATAAACACGTTAATTTCAGTTTTATTTTACCAGAAAGCTAGAAAAAAGGGAAAAACATACAATATCAAAAACAGATGGTAAAATGAATTTCAAATACTCTGTTATCACTAAGTCAGTTTGCAGCAATCTGTCAACATTAAATATGATTTTTTTTAAAAGGATTAAAATATTAAAGATCGTATTGACAATTAATTTTGAGTATACGTGTTTTCATATATTCACATGCTTGTACAACGTATGATTGCCCAATACATTTTTAAAACAAAAAAGTCCAGATAAATAAAGATAACAACTTTTTCTGCACAGAACAAAACTAATCAGAGAAATATATGTTGAGCAATCCTAAAGAGAAATGCATTAATGCAACCCCACTGTATGACATCAGAATTTAAAGGAAGAAGACTAACAGGCAAAACACATCTTATATAGCAATATTCTATTAGTAAAAAATTTAAAAACTCAACAGTGAATAAATACCACAAAAATGCCTTCTTTCTCTAGGGCATGAGCCAGCCGAGATTTAAGCTGATGGTGCTACAGAGGCCATGGGATGAGGGGATCTGGCTTGTCCTGATCTGTACAAAACGTATTTAGCTGGCCAGTTAACCCAAGTGCACAATCGACTGATATTGGAAAAGTCCAATGCAGCGGTTTTGGAGGCAACTTGTCTGGGTTCCTATGAGACACTGCAGAATGTACTTTATTGCATGTATGGAACTCAAGCACCTTTTCCCCTGACACTGGCTATGAAGGCTGTCCTGAGAGCATGGTCTGTGGCCTTTTCCTTGTGCCCTCTACCCTCTGGGTATATCCCACCACACATCTTTACCAGAGTTTAGGTCCATACCTGACCTGAATATATGGGCACTTAGGGGCATTAAATATGTGGATCAGATATGCACGGGTCAGCTTCAGACTTGACAAGTTAAAGCAAAAAAATGCCATACTAAACTCACATCTGTTTAGATTTCTGCAACTTAGGCATGATTTTAATACTCATTTTGAGAACTCGCAAGTGGCTTTTTATACTTTGACTCTGGAGGACTTGTTTAGAGACGAATCTATGATTAAGCCTTTGTCCACTATATACAGAGAATTTTTACCTAATGTACATGGGGGACTTTAAACTTTTAAGACCAAATGGGTTGAGGACTTTCCTACAATGGACATGTGTCTGCAAGGGACAGACTGATTCAATTTAAAAGAGTGTATTTCACACCCACATGATTACATAAAATATACCCAAATATCCCAGATTCCTGTTGGAGATGCGCTGCACCCTCAGCAGACTTCATGTATATTTTTTGGTTCTGTTCACAAGTAAATTATTTTTGGAATTAAGTCATCACCTTTATTCTAACAGTTACCACTATTGACTCGTGTCTGTTAGGCCTTGTAGAATCTCTGGCCAATCACCGGGTGGTCCGAACCCTCCAAGGATTATTACTGTATTATGCACTCAAGGCCATTGTACTCAAGTGAAAAAAATGTGTGCTAAATACCACGCTGTACACATCTAAATATATAAAATGTGAAATAATTGTGAAGGTACAAGGCCACTTATCTGTCTAGGGGGTGTGCTAAGAAGTTCCATAAAATGTGGAATATCTGGATTGAGTCTTTAGCTACAAATGCAGATTCTCTGGATGAATAATAAGTGTCAGGCTTTGAAATTTGTGCCTCCTTAAGTGGCGGAACATTGTGTCTCTCTTCCACACCAGAGTGACTGGGTTCTGGGAGGGAGGCATCTCATTACCTGGTCTGCCACTGATGATTGCCTGGTAAGACTCCTGTACCCCAATTTGCATAGTTTGACTGAGCGCACAACTCTTGGTTGTTTTAGGATGTTTTGGTCTTGCTTTTACTGTTTTAGTTTTTATTCTTTTGTGTCTCTGAGCCTGGGTATGCCCAAGAGGCTCTGTTTTGTAATCTACGATTAAAAATACAATAAAAACAAAAACAAATTTCTTTATAAATTTTGGCCGAAATTTATTCTGCTACATGTCTTTAATAAAAAAAATCTGAATAAGGGAATATTGGTTGGTTTGTGTGAAAGTTAGAGCATCTACAAACTATGATATATATTCTGGAATTCTTAATATTTTTCTTTTTTTTTTATACTACTAATGACGGTGATCAGCAACTTATAATGGGACTGAGATAGTCCCAAGGGCAATCTGACATCAACTAAGGCTGGGGGTAACTGACTAACTGCCACTGAAATCACCAGTGATATTAATACAGTAATCATTAATAATACTGCACACTGTCACTATACTAATGACACTGGCTGGGAAGGGGTTAACATCTAGAGCGACCAAGGGATTCAATGTGTGCCTAAATATGTGTAATGTGTGTAAAGTGCGTGGCTTTTACTACTATATCTCTCAGTTTCTGAGAGAAACTATGAAGATGACAAAAGTTTATGGTTCAGCGTGTCAATCCGAAATAATAGAAGGGGTTAACAGTTGCAGTGAGCTGATTTATTGCTTCTTAGTAAAAATTGTAGATAGAGATGATATAGTGCGGGTAGGCCCTACACTATTACCGGATGGTAGTTTTTGGGAGAATTTTCAACAGTGACAGAAACTCCAAAAGAATGAAGCTAAGCCCAGTAGACAGAAAGATTGGAAAGCTAACTTGGAGCTAAAGGTGGTGCAAAAGAAAAACAGTATGACCGTTAAATTGTGCTTATCAATATGTAAGAAAGTGTTGAGTATCTTCCTTGCTCAGCATTGCTAGTGGCAAATGGACAAAAAGGAATTTGATTCCCAAATCAAATTGTTTGAAAATATGTCCCCAGCCAAGCCAGATAAAGGTATAAGTTTTGATTTAGAGAAAACACACAAATATGTTTTTATAAGGTTATTTGTCTCAGATGCTAAAAGCCAGTGCAACCTTTGCAGTGTAATGCTACAGTGGATGTGCTTACAAGATGATATCTCAACTTAAGAGTCATCTTTATACCCCAAGAGCTATGTCTAGTAAACACCTTGGGCCAGATTCACAGAGCCATTACTCCGGTCTATCTCCTGTTAGACCAGAGTAATTTCAAATTACTCTTTGAATCCTCAAACCATGATAAGGCGGCTTCGGGCTTGGATCCGACAGGCTTACGTCTTCGTATGCCGTTGGATCTACGCTGCAATCTTTTTCCGCCCACTGGGTGGAGTTTGCGTCGTTTTCAGCGTCGGTATGCAAATTAGCTTTTTACGACGATCCACAAAGTTACGATCGTCTGTAGCATTCTCTTACGGCATCTGTAGTAATCTTTTTGCTGCGTATATAGGGAAGCAAAAATGTGGTCTATAGTTAGACAGCCCATGTTAAGTATGGCCGTCGTTCCCGCGTCGAATTTCAAATATTTTTTTGTTTTTGCGTAAGTCGTCCGGGAATAGGAATGTACGTAAACGACGCTACTCAAAAAAATCTGACGTAACGACGTAATTTCACGCAATGCACGGCGGGAAATTTCTGAACAGAGCATGCGCAGGCCGATCGCCGCGGGGACGCGCCTAATTTAAATGCTTCACGCCCCCTAATCGTGTATTTCGCTTCCGCCGCGAGAAATACACTACGCGGCCGTAACTTACGGGCCGAAATCTACCAGAATTTGTCTTAGAGCCAGGTAAAATACGGCGGTGTAGTGTACTCTGCGCCAGGGCAATTGTACCTGAATCTGGCCCCTTGTGTGTAATATGATCAATGTGACTCTGATTAAAATACTCATCGCTCTTAGAATCATACCTGTGAGAAGCCATTAAAAATGTCCCTTGTGCATTTATGCCAGGGTGGTACTATGCAAGTGTAAAATATACCTCTGGTTGTATACATGGTTGTTAGTCCTTAAATGCCATTTGGGAAGTTCTGCAATCAGAGGTATCTCATTTCTAAAAAAGGGAATGGGAGAAATGATCCTAGTGGGAAAGCACACATGTCCTGTAGTGGGCAGGCCTACTTTATAAGAACAGAACCAAGTCAAAGCATGAAGATGCAAAAAATGTCATTAATGGGTGCCAAGACTAACCGGTCTGTTATGGATACAATGAGCTTAAAGGAATAGTTAAGGATTTTTTTTTTTTTTTTTCTGAAATGACTGTTTACAGGGTATAAGCAAAAACGGACATGGAGGACATGAAAGCAGGACTGCTATAAGGTAAAGCAAGCTATTTAGCATTACATTTTTTTCCTTTACTGATCCTTTAAGAAAATATGGTCATTGTTCTGGGAATTCATGTGTTCTGACCCCTGGGTCCAAAGGAGAGTGTGGGGTTTATGGCAGATCAATGTCCTGTCACTTTGAAAAAGTTGCAAATTATGACATGGATAGAGAAAAAGTTAGCATGCAAATTGTAAAAACTGGTTGTAAGTTGGGTGTTGCTTTCAAAAGGCAGTCAGTCTGGTCAGCAAATAATAGGAGTATGTGTCTGTGTGCTGGCCTTTCTCCCCTCAATTATACATGTTTGATCAAGACAGTATTACAAGAGGAAGAGACCCTGTAAACGTTCAAAGTGGATAAATGTAAAGTCTTTGGATGCTAAAACATGTATGCATCATACATTTTATGAGGTCTAAAATTGAGTGAATTAATGATAGAGAATGAACCGATAGTCCTTGTTAATTATAGACAATCATAACAGCTTCCAATGTCAATCTACAATATCTAGAACATGCAAAATAATTTATTGCCTTAACAGAGGTATAAACTCAAAAGAAAGATATAATATACAAAGCCTTAGTAAGACCTCATTTTGAAAATACATTTCAGTTTTCCCAATGCTGACAATGGTAAGCTGATGGCTTACAAATAGCAGCAGTGGCGTCACTAGGGTTGGTGTCACCCGGTGCGGTGAAACATGGTGTCACCCCCCCAGAACAGGCAGTAGGGCATTACGCGCCTCTCACATTGTTGTTCTATCCCCCCCCCCCCCAGGCTGCCACAGTGCTAATTGGTAGTGTCACCCAGGGCATTCTTCTTAGGGAAAACGTGCAGGAACTCAACCTTGCACCACATTTCCCCCCAAAGTAGAGGGGTGGGGGTTGAGCACCTCTCTCTCTCTCTCTCTCTTGCATCCCCCCTCTCTCTCTCTCACCATCGCATCCCCCTCTCTCTCTCTCGCATCCCCCCTCTCTCTCTCTCTCTCACCATCGCATCCCCCCTCTCTCTCACACCATTGCATCCCCCCTCTCTTTATCTCTCACCATTGCAGCCCCCTCTCTCTCTCTCCATTGCAGCCCCCTCTCTCTCTCTTCATTGCAGCCCCCCTCTCTCTCTCCATTGCAGCCCCCCATTCTCTCTCTCACCATTGCAGCCCCCCCTCTCTCTCTCACACCATTTCAGCCCCCCTCTCTCTCACACCATTGCAGCCCCCCTTTCTCTCTCACCATTGCAGCCCCCCTCTCTCAACCTTTTTTTTTCCAGGTAAAAATAAATAAGAAATCCACGAGAGAGAGCCAGAGAGGGGCTGCAATGGTGAGGGAGAAAGGGGGTGCAATGCTCTGCAGGCCAAAACCATTATAAATGCACATTTATTTTTACCTGCTCTAAAAAAAAAAAAAGAAGAAATAAATCCATGAGAGAGCCAGAGAGGGGCTGGGCTGCAATGGTGAGAGAGAGAGATGGTGCAACGGTGAGAGAGAGAGAGGGTGAAACGGTGAGAGAGAGAGGGTGAAACGGTGAGAGAGAGAGAGAGAGAGGGTGAAACGGTGAGAGAGAGAGGGTGAAACGGTGAGAGAGAGAGGGTGAAACGGTGAGAGAGAGAGGGTGAAACGGTGAGAGAGGGAGGGTGAAACGGTGAAAGAGAGGGAAGGTGAAACGGTGAGAGAGAGGAAGGGTGAAACGGTGAGAGAGAGGGAGGGTGAAACGGTGAGAGAGAGAGGGTGAAACGGTGAGATAGAGAGAGAGGGTGAAACGGTGAGATAGAGAGAGAGGGTGAAACGGTGAGATAGAGAGAGAGGGTGAAACGGTGAGATAGAGAGAGAGGGTGAAACGGTGAGATAGAGAGAGAGGGTGAAACGGTGAGATAGAGAGAGAGGGTGAAACGGTGAGAGAGAGTGTGCGCTACGGTGAGAGAGAGAGAGAGAGGGTGAAGCGGTGAGAGAGAGAGAGGGTGAAACGGTGAGAGAGAGAGAGGGTGAAACGGTGAGAGAGAGAGAGGGTGAAACGGTGAGATAGAGAGAGAGGGTGAAACGGTGAGATAGAGAGAGAGGGTGAAACGGTGAGAGAGAGTGTGCGCAACGGTGAGAGAGAGTGTGCGCAACGGTGAGAGAGAGTGTGCGCAACGGTGAGAAAGGGTGCAACAGTGAGGGGGAGGTGCAACAGTGAGAGACAGAGTTAGCAACAGTGAGAGAGAGGGTGCAACGTTGAGAGAGAGAGAGAGGGTGCAACGTTGAGAGAGAGAGAGAGAGCGGGTGCAACAGTCAGAGAGAGAGGGTGCAACGATGAGAGAGGGTGCAACAGTGAGAGAGAGAGAGGGTGCAACAGTGAGAGAGAGAGAGGGTGCATTGATGAAAGAGGGTGCAATGGTGAGAGAGGGCGCACCGGTGAGAGAGGGGGTAGCAAAGGTGACGGAGAGAGGGGGGTGCACCATGCAATGGTGAGAGAGTCTGAGAGACTCTCACCATTGCATGGTGCACCCCCCTCTCTCTGTCACCTTTGCTTCCCCTGCAAATTGTAATCTGTATAATAATCTCTCTCTCTCACCATAGCATGGCCCCCCCCCTCCTGAGATAATTATACAGATTACAATTTGCAGGGGTAGCAATGGTGACAGAGAGGGGGGGGCACCATGCAATGCCTGGTGAGAGAGATTGTTATACAAATTACAAGATGCAGGGGCAGCAAAGGTAGGTGACACTGACAGAGAGAGGATGGGGGGGGGCCCTGGGGGTGCACCGTGCAATGGTGAAAGAGAGATTCATTATACTGTAATTGCAATTCATGTGTTCACCTGAATTTTTGTGCTCCGAGGGCTGCCAAAGCTGTTCACTCCTTCTATGCCCTCACTTGTGACCTGCCTGCAGACAGACATTGTGGGCGATGCTTGCGCCGCACGGGCCGATGGAACTTGGAAGGGGGAAATTGAGCAGAAGAACTACAGCGCTCTGACGTTCTGCTTGGTTCCTCCCCTCAAGGTTGACACGCTCACACCGAGTCCTCCGCAGGCGTCGGATCAGATGACAGGAAAATTGCGGCGGCTATCATGGCGGCCGCAACCCGCCTGCCTGCCGCTTCCTTTACTGATATGATCTGCACCCCCACACCCTCCGCACGTCTGCACCCCCACACCCCCCCACTCATCTGCACCCCCCCGCACACCCATAAAAAATATATATATAAAAAAAAACGGAATGGTGTCACCCCTCTAGCGGATGTCACCCGGGTGCGGGCCGCACCCCCCGCAACCCCCTAGCAACGCCTCTGAATAGCAGTAGTGTTGTCAGCCAGCCTTTCACTTTTTTCAGTTGGTCATGGGGCTGCCTATAAGGTCTACACATGCCTCCTGAGAACCTGATAGACAGCCCAATGGATAACTGAAGGAGTGCATGTAGCAACTCGACAATTTTGTTGTTAATTGCAAAGTAGTAACTAAGTGGTGTCAGACATTGCAACAGATTCACAGAAAATATTTTCTTAGGAAAACTGTATGCAGTGATATATTATGCAAAACATTCTGAAAAGTTAATTTTAGGATAACATACTGTACATTATTTTACCTGTTAGCATTCTATCACAATACAGATTGTATACTGTCTTCAGGGCTGATCCGCCCTATAGGCTCACTATGCAAGCCGCTTAGGGCCCTGCAAAGCTGCGGAGGGCCCCCCAAATTACTAGAGGCCCCCGCTTGGTGAGAAGTCATTTTCGGCCCCTCACCCCACTTCTCAACTCGCTGGCTGCATGGGAGAAGAGGTAAGAAGTCAACACCCCCCACTTCTCACTTTAATGTAAGATGTCATTTCCAACAGTTTATAACAAACAGGGCCAGATTCAGAGAAGGGGGTGTAAATGTGTGCGGGCGTAGCGTATGCTCTTTACGCTACACCTCTGCAACTTTTATGGGCAAGTGCCCTATTCAGAAAGCACTTGCTCCATAAGTTGCGGCGGCGTAGCGTAAAGTGGCCGGCGTAAGGGCGCCTAATTCAAATTAGTCATGTGGGGGCGTGATTCATGTAAATGAATCATGACCCCACGTAATTTATGTTTTTTCTGAACGGCGCATGTGCCATCCGTCGACGTATCCCAGTGCGCATGCGTGAAATCACGTCCCAAGTTGTCAATGTAAACGACGTGAATGTAACCTACGTCCAGCCCCCTTCCCGAACGATTTACGCAAACGACGTAAACGACCTACAATTCAACGATGTCCCAACGTCCATACTTAACATTGGCTGCGCCTCATATAGCAGGGGTAACTTTACGCCGGACTAACGCTTACGCAAACAACGTAAAATACGACGCCCGGCCGCAAGTACGTTCGTGAATCGGCGTATCTCCCTAATTTACATATTCGACACGTAAATCGACGGAAGCGCCACCTAGAGGCCAGCGTAAATATGCAACTAAGATACGACGGTGTAACAGACTTACGCCGCTCGTATCTTAGCTGAATTCCGGTGTATCTTGTTTTCTGAATACAGAAAAAAGATACGCCGGCGCAAAATAGACTTTACGTGGCGTATCTATAGATATGCCAATGTAAAGGCTATCTGAATCTGGCCCTTATAGTCTTTATTCATGATAGTTCATGTTTAATTAAAAATTACATGAGCTGACTAAATACCCTTGCCACACCTGTATCTATGATACAGTATATTGCAATTGTTATCACAATTCAGGGACATTTTGTTATTTTTGTGATCAGGGGACATTTTAGTGATACGTACCTGACTTGAGTTAAATTATTCTTTTCATTATTTAAAAAAAAGATTTATTGAGCTGCTATGTTTGTCCAGGATATAGACTGTGCAAAGACTAGGAGAGAAATATAGATTTGCTGCCACACTTATCCAGAAAGAATGTAGCCAAACAGTTTATTTTGAATGTGTTCTGTTTTGTTTAGCTGTCTTAGTGGTGTTTTGTATCATTTTTAGTGTGCATTTGTAGCTGTTCTTTTCTGTTTATAAAAACATTGTTTTAGAAATACGATTCTCTTTCTATTGCATAATTCCTAAATTAAATACAGATTTCGTTTGCAGAACTGTGAACTGTAATCTACCAGTACTTGGACAGATAATGGGGAGATTTTCCTCATTAGAATCCAGCATCATTAAATATATAGGTCATCCAGGAAATGTGTAGGAGATACCACAAAGCTTGACACTCTTATAATGTATTATCTGAAACTGGGTAATTCTTGTCAAAATTCCTTTCCAGTGGCAAAAGCCACATGGCACTGAAAATCTACAGCAATTCCTTATTTCTGTATTATATCTAGGCTCAGAAAAATGAACCATATGATCTATGGAAACAATCTGATCCAAAATTCAGCCTACCGGTTGCTAAGAGAGATGAACAGATTTCTTCAATCTTGTTCCACTGATGTTGTGTTCTTTTGAATACATTTCTGGTGAAGTTGTGATTTTAACACTTTCTCATTTTGCGCTCATATAAGGTTTTAAAGTGTTTATAATGAAAAATTGAAGCATAAAAAATTCAGTCACCAAAAGCAATTTAACGAATAACCAAAATAAACTATCCTAATCAAGCAAAAAATGAATTTCTAGTATTTAAAATTCCAAGTATTTTTTAATAACAAACTGTGCTATTTTAAAGCACACTACATTTTAATTTAAGCATAATACTGTTGCTTTAAAATAAAAGGTGTTCAAAGTCTATTTGCTTAGAAAGAAACCTGAGAAAGAAAACTCTCTGCCATCATGCTGTAAAGCAGTAGTCTCCAAACTGCAACCTGCATGACAGGTTTGGGCCTTTTGCTTGCCTTTATCCTGCCCCTGGGACACTGTTCCTTCCACTAATACAAGGCAGTGGTGACAATGATGAGATGCCATTAATTCCACTAACATAACAGTGAGGCACTATTCTTCCAACTGAAAACAACTGACACCAACTAATACCAACAATGGGGCACTATTCATCCCACTGATGGGGCTCAATCTTTCTATTGATAATAATATTGGCACTATTTCTTCAACCGACACCAGTTGGGCACTATTCTTTTCACCCTTTTTTCTCCCACTGACGCCAACGTTCAGGCACCATTCCTCCCTTTAATACCAGTGATGGAACACTATTGCTCATCCAACTGGACACAGGTGCTTATTAATCTTTTTCACCCCTTCACGACCACGCTATAGCCGAATGACGACCTACAGTGTGGATGCACATTGCCAGGAGGGCATCATATGATGTCCTTGCATGATCGTGCTAGCCGCACACGCCCCCTGCGGTGCACATCAGCAATGATCTGTGATCACTGTGTCCTTTGGACGCGGCTAATCATAGATTGGGGTAAAGAGCCAATCACAGTGGCTCTTTACTACATGAACAACTGTGTCCAATCACAGCTGAACACAGTGTAAACCGGTTTTAGGCATTAATCTCCTTACGCTGACAACAGGTGAGAAGAGGAGAGATGATAATTGGCAAATCCACACAGGGGACATCAACACTGATAATCAGGGCACTGATCACCAGTGTCCTGATCACAGTGCACACCAGTGCTACCAATCAGTGTCCACCAGGGCTACACATCAGTGCCACTTATCATTGCCACCGAACTGTGCCGCATATCAGTGCCCATCAATGCTGCCTATCAATGCCACCTATTAGTGCAGCCTATCAGTGCTCATCAGTGTAGCATATCAGTGCCCACCAGTGCAGCATATCAGTGCCCATCAGTGCAGCCTCATCAGCGTACATCAGTGAAGGATAAAAATAACTTATTTAATTTGATAACACAAACTAAGAAAACTTTTTTTTTCAAAATTATCGGTCTTTGTTTACTTAGCAAAATGAAATTAAAACCCAGTGGTGATTAAATACCATCAAAAGAAAGCTCTGCCTGTAAGAACAAACAAGCGGCTGAACAGCCACTATGATTGCTCTTATGGTGCAGGGAATCGCCGGCTCTAAAAGAAGATATATGAATGATGCCTGTAGCTGCAGGCATTATTCATATTTTCCCACTCAAAGTTGACAACGCCATGTGACGTCGTTGGGGGAAGTGGTTACATATGTAATACCTTGTTTTACTAGGTAAAGTAACAAAAGCTACAGCAATACACACTCCTATCCCACCCTCACCTTTCTCACTACTGTATTGCCCACCACCATAGCCAGCATCAGTGAAAACAAATTATAATTCACTGCCCTCCTACCTTTCTTCCTAGCTGAAGTTCTTATCACCAGATATGATTACAAGCAGGACCGCTGATAAGGCAACAGAACCGGCCGTCTGTACTGGACCCAGGCTCCTTTATTTTAACATGGGGCCTGGGCATGGCACCTTACAAGCAGGAGGGCTGGTTCTCCTGTTCTATCAGCCTTAAAACAGAGAGTGCTTCTAGAGTACCCACTAGTGTAAGACAATATAAATAAAAGAAAGCATATATTGCTGCTATCCTCTGTGAACACAGTCACAGGCACCGAGGTCTTGCCGATTTGTGAGTATGGGGTCTTTCCTTTTTCTGTAAGGCCCTTCTTATCGTTAGACCATCATTTATTCATGTATTACTTTTTTTGTCATTCATTTCCAGATATATCCTACATGCATCCACCCCTGAAGAGCAAGTCACATCTTGTGAAACATGTCGGGTGTTATAGATGTGATATATACTCATGTATCTATAATGCAATGCAAACTGTAATCATGTACAATTGTATCGACTTTGCCTTTGTTTATGCTACTCTTATGTGAGATTATTTCTGCATTAAATATTTTTATTGTATTTAAATTTGTCAATTTCATTGGTCTACTGTACACACCTCATATAAAGTCCCAAAGGACGATACCTTTGTTTTTATTGTGTAAGACAAACTTGAAACAATGTAATTTCCTCACTGATTTCTGTAGCTGTCACTTGTTTGACACAAGACAGCATAGAGCTGTAGTTAGGAGTCTGTGTCCCGATCTTTGATCCTTGATCTTTACAACTCAGCTCAGCATGGACTACAGAGGATCCGCAGCTGAGCCTGAGTTGTAAAGATAAAAAGATCGGGATACAGACTCCTAACTGCAGCTATATGCTGTACAAGCCTGTCGAGCAAGTGGCAGCTAATGAATATGGTGAGAAAATTACATTCTTTAATGTTTGGATTAAAAAGAAAAAAAAAAAGATTCCAGGGATACTAAATAATCTCTTAATGCAATACAGTATAAAAGTTCATAAAGGTGAACATGTAAAGTCCAAAAAATGTCAATATTTTCCTCACACCCCAGAATGCTGAAATGTCAAATACGCTTCTTATTTATCCCTTCCACCTTAACTCCACCACATGTGCTTATAAAATGGACACTCACCCCAAATATTGATCCCTGGTTAAGGAAGGCCAAAAACGCTTTTTTTCCAATAGGTTTTCAGCCAGAGCGGGTCTGATAATCTTCCTTCAATTTCCAATAGCAATTCCCACCTTCTCCACATACTACTTTGCTGTGTCTTGCTGTATACAGCTGTATACAACCACAGCTCAATCACTGGCTTTTACTGCCCCACGCCAAATTCATAATAGAACTAGTCCTAAGGGTTCATTTACAGGTGTGAATAAGTGGTTTGTTCATGTGGCTGAACTCACTCTGAAATGCCTTGTACACACGATCAGTTTTTCTATCGGGATAAACTCCGACTGAATTTTCAGATGGAATTGCGTTCAAGCTGTCTTGCATACACACTGTCACACCAAATTCAGACCATCAAGAATGTGGTGACGTACAACACTATGATAAGCTGAGAAAAATTAAATGCTTCCAAGCATGTGTTGACTTGATTCTGAGCATGCGTCGGAGTTCCCTACAGACAAACATGTTCTCTTTCTAAATTCCGATGGAAAAAAGTCAGATGGGGCACACACGCGGTCGGAATATCCGATGAAAAAATTCCGTCTGACTTTTCCCATCGGAAATTCCGATCGCGTGTACAAGGGATTACACTGCGGGTCCTAATTTGATAGCTTTAGCAGGAATTTTGTAAGTTATGTTGTGTTTGTGTCTGCTAATAATAATTTTAGTGTATTTTTTTTGTGAAAACATTGTTTTAATGTTTTCTGGGGGGGGTCCTGTCAAAAAGGCTTTACAGGGCCCCCTGATTTTTAACAGATTACAAGCTCCTGATACTTTTAATTTTCACACAGCCACTCTACCCTCTCTAGTAGAGCCGACATATTGTATATCTTGGAGGGAAGCTTCAAGCCCTGATCATAAACAGAGGCACATTTTTGGAAAGAGAAATTTGTGGAAGCAAAAAAGAATGCCGTTTGTATAATTCAGATAGTATTTGTTCCTCCAGTCTGTTATAATCCTTTCTGCAGATTGCAGAGTATATGCCTCGTTGACGAAAACATTGCAGTAAAAAAAGCCTTTTCTCACGGTGTTTATACTAAAAATGTAGAAAAACACCAATAATCTGTATAAGAGTCTGGAACTTTTCCAATTATTTTTCTATAGCCATTATAGTGTAAAATAAACTGCCTTCATTTGAAAATCCACTTAATATTCCTTTGTAATGAAACATACCACTTGCTCTGAGGATACTTAACAAAACTCTAATATCTTGTTCAGCCAAAAATCAGGAGCATGTTTTTTTTTAAATCCAATTCATTATTCAAACATCTTTAAAATATGCAAATCTAAACAAGCAACATAGAAATGCAAACTTAACCACTTCAGCCCCAGAAGGTTTTACCCCCTTAAAGTGTTACTAAACTCAATTTTTTTTTTTTTATTAAAATAACAAACTTGTTATACTTACCTCCTCTGTGCAGTGGTATTGCTCAGAGTGGAGGGGAAGGGTGGGTGCACAAAGAAATTAAAAACGTTTTTTACCTTAATGCAAGCAATTAAGGTAAAAAAAAATGTTTTTAGGTTTAGTAACACTTGACCAGGCCATTTTTTGTGATATGGCACTGCGTTAATTTAACTGACAATTGTGTGGTCATGCAATGAAATACCCAAATAAAATGTGTGTAATTTTTGCTCCCACAAATAGAGCTTTCTTTTTTCTTTTTTGCAATAAAAGTTTTTATTAAAGAGTAAGAGAACAACAAAATCAAAAGATACACAATAATAATGTACAAAATATAGGTGACAATTACAAGTACCATAGATCCATAGTGGACCAAAACATTGACCTTACGGCAAACACAGGTTAGACAAATGTAAAACAATGTAATCAGTCTTCTCAGCTATCTCTTGTGTACTATAAAACACCCCCAATTTAATGTTGATGAGAAAAAGATGTTGTTTGAAGTTAAAATATGGAAAGCAGACTAGGGTGACAACACTCAGGGCCGATCCTAGGGTCACAGACGCCTGGGTGCAGAAATATTTCTGGAGCCCCCACATGGCCTTGGTCATCTTACTAACTCCTCCCCTTTATAAATGTTTATATGGCTAGGACTCAAACACAGAGATGCTCCAATAAGAAGTCTTCATTAGTGTCCCCCATCACAGCAGGTCACCCCCATCAGAGTCCACCCCAGCAGGTCTCCCCCATCAGAGTCCCCCCCCCCAGCAGGTGTCCCCCATCAGAGCCCCCCCCAGCAGGTGTCCCCATAGATCAGTACTTGTCCAATAGATCCCTGTAGCTTGGGAGCAGAAGCACATTACAGGGGGGTGGGGCATATGTGGCATCTTTGGTTGCTTGGAGGGTGGCACTTGGAGAGCATTTCTGGGAGTGTACGGGATAATTGGCAGCAGCTATGGCCAACCCAGAAGCCTCTCATCACACCGTCTATGGGAGAAGAGTCGACACATGCAGAGGGGGTGGGGCAGACAGGAGACTGCTCCATGCGCACCGGAGAGAATTAATTAATTAAGAATTAATTAGTGAAGCCTAGTACCGGAACGTGTTCCGGTACTAGGCTCCGCTGTGGTACCCAGCCCGGAGGTATGCGCTCTTGTCAGTTGCCAGCAGAAAGAGCAAGCGGGATGGTTGCAGCACCATCTACATGCGCTCCGCCTTTGGACACAGACAAGGAGGAGGTAAGGGAGCACTTTGGAGCTTCGGCGCCCCCCCTCTGCAGCGCCTGGGTGCGGAGCACCCCGTGCACCCTGCATATGATTGGCCCTGACAACACTGCTCTTTTATACATACAGTACATAGAGTGAGCTCTGCTGACCTAGAACACAGAGTGCATTACTTTCAGAATCAAGAAACTTGCATAAGGAAACTAACAGAGCCCTCCCATCTAAGGACTAGCACGTTTTTAAATTCTTGTGTTTGGGTTTAGATACGCTTGAAAGAGAGAATTGTTTGTGATGTAACACTACAAATATTTTGAGGATTTAGCTTGGCAGTGGGGATACTAACATACAGGGTACCTGGCTAACAGGCCTGGAGCAAACTACTGCTACCCAGGCGACTAAAGCTTAGCACATACAGACTAAATGTCCGGCGTTAATGGCCGGTATTTGGACGTGGCCATTCGGTTGGCTTCTGTCAAAGGTCTGTCAAAGGTCTGCCGATCAGCTCTCGATTAGCTCTCTCAGCCACTGACCGAAGTGCTCTGGCCGGGGGGGACATCCTCCTGTCACAACACAATAGCACATCAGGGGAGATCATTGTACTAACATTGGATTGTTAGTACAGTGGCTCCAACCTGAGTTGTCAGTTTTGTTTTTGTTCAACTAGCTGCGTTGAACAAAAAAAAATAGTTGTGTGTATGAGGCTTTGCTCAGGCTTTAAACAGGTTGTGTCTCACCAAACATGGGTTGTATTTTACCACACAGGTACTCCAGAGCTTCTTCTGACATTCACAGAAACTTGTTCCAGAGTGAAGCAAAATGTCTCAGCAAACTGAGAGTTTATATATAGTACATGACCACCAGCCTATATAGCCCACAACTACTAAAAAAATCACAATAAAAAAAAAAAAAATATATATATATATATAATATATAAAAACTAGTACTAAACCCACCTATCTACCTGCTGTTTTCTTTAGCAAATTAAAAGTTAGGAGCAGCAGACAGCATGTGTACAGTAAATGAAAAATAGTCTACAGGGAACATGAGTTCCCCAGCCTCAAGTGGATTTGTTAATTAAGATTACCTTTAATCCTCTGCAACTTAGGTTATGTAAAACATTTAATTAAATATAATGTGGGAAAATAAACAAACACAGTTATGTTAATCAAAGTCATTTTTGTTATGTTATTTTCTGTCATCTTTTGCAATTATTTGTTTAAGAAAATCATTGATTAGAGAAAATACCCGTCTGAGAAGCATAATTTATGAAAAAGAAAAAGATGGAGGGCGCAGCGACCTAGTGTGATACCGCTAAATTAATTTTTATTAAAATATTAAAATCAATCATTATACTCACAATGTGGAGTTAAAATCAGGCTTAAAAGGACAGTACAGCAGAGATCCAGCAACAACAGCAGAGCTTGATAATCACTTGAATCTAAAGTCGATGTTTAGGGCTGACGCGTTTCAGGGGCGTACCCCTTTCCTCAGAGCTTGGTGGACTGCAAACCATCAGGAACCAATTACCACAGTTCACAGTCATGTAATCACAATGACTGCTGTGAGATGGAGAGCATATGAGGTTTGGTAATATACATACAGTAACTTTACCACGTTTTCATTTTTTTGTCTATTTGTCTTGCCCCGTACACACGGCCGGGATTTCCGACGGGAAAACTGCGATCAGAGCTTTTGGCTGGAAATCCCAAAGTTTGTATGCTTCATCGCAGTTTTTCCGATGGGAAAGATGCCAAAAACGTGCGGCAAAAAAAAGAAAGAACTGGCTCTGGGGCATGAGAGTTATTGTTGACTTAACCTCATACTAAAATACTGCTAGATTTGGTCTGGACCTCCAGCCATGAAAGGGTTAAACCTAAAACTATATAAGATTTCTGCTTCCAGTATATTTAGCACACTGGTGCTGATGCCAGAATAACATACGAGACAAGCATAGAAACCTCTTCAGTGGAAATGCAATGTTAGGCAGTCTTACAGTGCGTGGCAAAACCACCAAATTCATTTTAGTCAGCTTTTTGGAACTTAACCAGAAATATTTCTATAAATTGACTTGACATAAAATTTCCCCGAACTGACATAAACATGTAGTTTGTATAGGGTTTTAAAATTTGGCATGACAGGAATTATTTTAAAACTGTAAATATTTCAGTAAATGCCAATATGTCACAACATTAAAAAAAAATCTCAATAATTTTCTGAAATATTTCCATATACTTGGCTAATGGCATGCTTCTATGTTATCATTTATTCATGAATTTATAACCACAAGGGTAAAGTAAATACTTTTATTTTTCTGGTTGTATTATAAAACTGGTCATGAAAGTGACAAACCTTAGTTTAAAATGTCTACTTCCTACTAAGTGGAAAATAAACATGATTCAGCCAATAGACATCAATCTTTACACTACACTTTGTACCAAGTGTACCTACATTATAATTCAAAATTAATGCATCCTATAATTTGGCACTCAGATAGTTAAATAGAATCTTCTTTGCACTTTGTGGTTTTTAATGGAGGTAACATGTGCAAAGGATAACATGTATTCCATAAAGCCATTAGGGTGCAGCATATTTCAGTTATTACAGACTTTACTAGGAATCCTTATAGCCCTTGAATTACATTAGAAATTGCATCCCAAAGGCTTTAACATTACTGTGTTGATAATGAGAAGAACACGATTTTCTAAAAGTAAATAATTGACAAACAATCATTAGAAACTCATTCCACCACTTACGCATTTGAACAATTAGGCACACTAGTGAGGGAAGGGGAAAAACATATGGAAAAAGAAACTGCTATTTTAACCAACCAAGAAATAGATCCTTTGTAATGCATGCATTATACATAGAGTTATTTCACAGATGCTGCATGTTAATGAAAGATGTCAGTTGCAAAGTATAGCAAATTACAGTGAATATTACCATTCATAGTAGTATTTACATTCAGTGGGTGGAACCTTTAAACCCGTAGGCTCCCCCAAGCCTTATTCTGTTTGCTAGTTACACATCGTCTACACAGAATGGGTTTGATTTATTAAAACACCTTGGCTTTGTTTTTTGTTTTTTTCTTGTCTGTTGCCAAGATATGAAAAATGTTACAATGTTAGAATTTGGTTGAATTTTTTTTGACAAAGTAATGATTCTAATTTACACATAATTCCTCTATTTCCTATGCAATGTAGAACATAAGTCTATCACAGTATGTACATTCCCTGGATGGTTTATAAGATGTAATTTGTCTCCTTTCCTATTTTCACTGAAATAACTACTGTCATTGGAAAAGCTTGTAGTATTGCTTAGTGGTTTCAGTGGATATGTCTACAAGAATCTTATGATATACTTGTCAGGTATATTTACATGACAGCTGACCATACTAAAACATGAACAATATGAAAGCACACAGTTTTGGAGTTCTCTTGTGAGGCAGGAGTCATAATTGATAGTGTTGTGGACACATTTGTTTGAATGAAGAGGAGCTTAACTCTGAAAGCTGACAGACAGTCAGATGACAAAGCACTTTTCACCAGTATTTCCTGGGAGCTCTCTGTAGCTGATTCTTCCCTATTACTGGTTTTCTATACCTTACTCTGCACTGTGTCTCTAAGTGGTGACGGCCATTAAGGTAGAAGCAGGACATTGCTTCCTCATTTCAAAGCCTCCAGTGAGGCAAAAAAGTAAACAGCACAATAGCGGTATCCCCAAATCTCACTCCCAGTTTTGTGAGACTAGCAATCAGAGGTGGCAGTGCCTTTCAAGCTCATACTGCAGATATATAGCCATCAGGCTGTAGGCGCAGGAGTGCAAAAGCACCCTAAAGTGTTTGTAACCCTAAAACCCCTTTCACTGGCAGCCCCTCTTCTTTATATTGTGATAACTCTCTGTGTAAGTGTTTGTATAAATATACACTTCTAAATACCTTTTTTCAGTTATCTTCAGGCCAGTCACATGACTCCCGGCCACTCTGCTACTACGATCCAGGGTTACAGTGGGAGGGCCTGAGATCTCCCTCTGATATCATTCGGGATGTCACGTGACTGCTGTGCTGCCCGCTTTGCACCATTACTGTAGCCCTGGATCGTAGTAGCAGAGCAGCTGGGAGTTATGTGAAGTCATGCCTGAAGATAACTGGAAAAGGGTATTTAGAAGCATCTATTTAAACAAACAATTACACAGTGATTTATCACAAGATAAAGGAGAGGGGCTGCCAGGATATTTTGTAAAGGTTTTATTTACTAAGAATAGCGACAGGAGTGGGGGAAGCAGAGAAAACTCACACAGACATTGCAGCTGACAGGCAGGGAGGGAGGGGGTGAGGAGGACAGAGAGGTGCTGTGAATGATGGAGGGATGTAAACTGACCATGATAGTCAGGGCTCAGTAGCAATGAATATTGTGGTCAGCTCACGGAGGGGGACAAAGGAAGTGGCAGGATCAGCCAGTTTTTTTTTACCGTTTAGAGATGGGCAGATTAGACAGCACAAGCACTGTGCTGTTTAATGTGCTATAATGGAGCAGGATTCATGTAAAAAAATGGGTTACAAACACTTTAACATAACAGAAAGAGAACTGCTATTTTTCAGGAATTCAGTACAAAAAATATATACATTTTCTCTGTAATTTTCTCTGTAACATAGCAAGTCTTCGCTCACCTTTCACTTTAATCACATCATCGTAAATTGATATATTTGATAATGTGATACATATATTCACACAGGAGCAAAACTCCGGGAAGATATGAAAAGCATTAATTAAGTCATTTAGTAGTAATTAGTAAAGCAGTAAGTGTATTTTTTTTAATGCAACTTGAATTATCAGAACAGATATCAATGGAGTGCTTTCATTCCATACATACATAAGTAAAGGAAAATGTATTTTTATAAAAGATTTTTGCTCCCGTAGTTGTAATTTTCACATCTGAAAATGTCTTCAGATATTTCACTACTATGCAGATATACCAAAAAAATGAACAGCCCAACTAGGCAACTGCCACCAGTGCTCTCTTCAAGTTGCAAAGCTAAATACAGAGAGCATTTGAGTATACAAATTAGTTAATTCAAAATATTAGCTGCTCAAAGCATAATTCGACTATTTACAGGCATTGAAATGTAGCTGATTTTGATTGTTCTGCTTCTTAAGACTCAAGTATAGTTTCACACAGATCAACAGCCCAAGGCTTTATAACATGTTTTAGTAATTGTGTGGGCCTTCTACTTGAATGGCAATGCATTTCACTTAAAGTAAGGCCAGTATTGTTTTATTTTTGCTTAGAAAAACAATCAGTGCTATGGTCCTTTATATAACATTTCTTCATTTGCTCCAAAAAAATAAAATAAAAACAATTGTATATCTCATCTGGGTGATTTATTTTTATAATGTCTTTTCAAGAGTGATGATCTAATTTATTACTATAGTTATTAATAAAGTATTATTCAGTACAATCGTTCTTACTAAGATTTTCTAGACTGGTAAAAATAACACTGTACTGTAGCTAAATAATAATACATCCCACATATATCTTTCACTACAAACTTTCTTTCAACACTCAAATCAATTTCTACAAACCTTGCACAGTTAGTAACCTCGTGACCAGTAAAGTTTTGTTGTTATATGATGTATTAAGAAGGCCATCACATTATAGACCCTTTTACTGGTTCACCTCATGCTCATAGCATTCGACCAGTGCACAGTGTACTAAAAGTCGGCCAGTTCATCATGTTTACTGCTGTCTGTTCAACAGTAGCCATTGCAAAGACCAGCTTCTGTCGCACAGTCTTGCTGGAAAGCCAGAATTCGATCATCTGATTAGTGTATTCTGGTGGGGGGGGGGGGGGGGCCCTGTTAGAATACAATGGCACGGCAAGAGAGATTCACACATCACATATTGTTATGTTGATGTGTGGATCTGTCAGTTTTTTTTTTTAATTGTTCAACTCGCTGTTTGAATGAAAAAATAAAATAAATATATAAATATATATATATATATATATATATATATATATATATATATATATATACAGTATATATACCGTATCTATCGGGGTATTGCGCGCTCCGGGGTATAGCGCGCACCCTTAAAGTGGACCCTATTCCTGTGGAAAAAAAGATTTTTGTACTTACAGTTTTGGTGTCTTGCGCGGCGTCCATCGGCGGCCTCGTCGGGTCCGGCGTCCGTCTGCGGCTTCGGGGGTCCTCTTTTGTCGGCTCCGGCGTCCTTCTGCGGCTTAGGGTGTCCTCTTTGGCGGGTCCGGCGTCCGTCTGAGGCTTCGGGTGTCCTCTTCGCCGATTCCGGCGTCCTTCTGCGGTGTCCTCCCCGCTCGATCCCCACTTTCCCACGCCGAGTTTGAATACTGCGCCGACATATACCGAGCGCAGTGCACTCGTGTATAGTCGGGCAGGCTCGGCTACTCTCGCGCTCACGTCCTGTACGTCCAGGACGTGAGCACGAGAGGAGCCGAGCCTGCCTGACTATACACGAGTGTACTGCGCTCGGTATATGTGGGCGCAGTATTCAAACTCGGCGCGGGAAAGCGGGTATCGGCGTATATCACGCACCCACGATTTTGCCCTGATTTTCAGGGCAAAAAAGTGCGCGGTATACGCCGATAAATACGGTATATATATATACAGGCATACTCCACTTTTAAATACACAATGGGGTTTATTTACCAAAACTGAAAAGTGCAAAATCAGGCTCACTTCTGCATATAAACCAATGAGCTTCTAACCCCAGCATGTTTAATTAAGCCTGCTAATAAAACCTGGAAGCTCATTGATTTCTATGCAGAAGTGAGCCTGATTTTGCGCTTTCCAGCAATAGTAAATAAACCCCATTGTGTACTTAAAAGTAGGGTATGCCTGTGTATATATATATATATATATATATATACAGTATATATATATATATCCAGCCTAAGTACGGATTACATGACTTTTGAATGCATATTTTCTTTATTGATAAGTTCACTGATAAAGAAACGATCTGCATTCATTTAATTGTTTATATAAGCACCACTGTAGAGGGCAGACTATTTTAAACATACTATATTTTCCAGTCTAGAAATGTGTCTATCCTAGGTAGGCTGGGGAGGTTAAACCTGAATGTTTTAGTTTCAATAGTTTTTATTAGTTTTAACAGTTTTAAACATAGATGACATGAATAGAGAAAAAATAAAAAATTAGTTAAATACGAAGAAACACATCAGTGAGTTGGGTCATAGGGTGAGGAGGCATCTTATTCATACATCACACCAAAAGGGCCATTTTTCATGTAGAACCGAGACAATATAACATCTCTAAACTCACCACGTCTGAAATTAGATAGTACAACTGATATGGCAAAAACAAGAAAAGGAACAGAAAAAGAAACAAAAACAAACAAAGTAGCAGCCTGAAACTCGGGCATCAGGAACATACGCAGTCAATCATCCTTAGCAGTGGGCAATATATCTCCCGGTAAGAGCCAACTCATTTGGGGCCAGGGCCGGGTTGAACCTTATACCATTCGGTCCAAGGTTCCCAGATTTTCTTAGCCTCTGTATAATTTCCGACCCCTGAGGCAAATTGTTGTTCATATGAGCCATGGGTATTGACTATCTGGATAACTTCAGACAATGTAGGTCGAGGAGCGGCCTTCCAATGTCTGACCAAGGCTAGCCTAGCGGCTAGAAGAATGTGGGATAGAAGGGTCCTAGAGTGATAAGGGATATGATCCATACCCAAGGAGAGTAATGCCAGCCCAGGGGACAGGGTCAGATTAAGTTAAATCTGAATGTTTTGATCTGTAAATGATTGTACATTTAAAATATGGTATAACTGACAAACTATTTGTACAAAAATAAAGCATAATATTAGTATTATTTCATTCATATCCAAAAAGATAACTACACTAAAGAGACTTGATTTTGTATAAAGAAAAACAATTGTTATAAGAAGGAAAAAACTTTACTCTTGCAGTGCGTTCCTCTCCACACTGCAAGGGTTACCCACTCATTTTACCTAAGAGATAATGAATACGATGATATACTGTACTTACCTAACTCTGCTGTCCGCCATCCTGGGTTGTGGGCAGACCCTCAGTGTCCTCATTAACAATGCAGGACTGTTGGTCCAGTAATGTAAAGGATGATGTCAGAAACCTGAACCCAGTTGACAGCAAAGAATTTTGACTTCCTGGGACCTGTCATACAGTGAAAAAGAATTCTGTGGGAGCACGGAATAAGGAAAGTATATCATAATATTAATTATACTCTAGGCAAAATAAGTAGGTAACACTTGCAGTGGTTCCCCCTCTACACTGCAAGAATTACCTGCTTATTTTAAATAAAATGAAATAATAGTGCGCTAATCCAATAAAATATATTTAAGTATATAGTACAGCGAAAAAATGCTAATACTCAAACAACAACAATAATAATAATTCATATGCAGAGTGTTATAAACATGTTGTGCAAAAAGTTGTGCAAAAACAAGTACAGGGTATTGATAACAGTCCAAATAAAGTCCAGAATATAAATATAATGGCAATCACTTCTGTGATAATATTTCACTTCAAATCCATGCCACACATTGATTTAATAGTGTGTGATTCGAAAGACTACCATCACCAACTCAGTGCAAAATTGCTGAGTTTTTTTTTTTTTTTTATTAAATGTGTTTTTATTAAATAGTATTAGCATTTTTTAGGTGTACTATATACTTAAATATATTTTATTGGATTAGCGCACTATTATTTAATTTTATTTACATATACTATTAGTGTGAGATCACTATTGAATAGTTGCAGCTGTTCCTCTTTTATAAACATGTTTATTAATTTTTATTTACAATTTTTATTTTACATAGCAATGCTTGGGTATTTTACATATACCTGCTTATTCTGCCTAGAGGATAATGAATATTGTGATATACTCTCTTTTTTCCCTGGTAAGGGAAAAAATATATGTGTCTACCAATGTGATCAGCATCACAGATGTAAAAATAAATAAATTTATTCCACAGCTCGGCTATTCTATCTGTGCTCCTACTACACAGTGCCTTGAAAAAGTATTCACACCCCTTGAAATTGTCCACATTTTGTTATGTTACAACCAAAAATGTAAATTTATTTTTATTGTGATTTTATGTGATAGACCAACACAAAGTGGCACAAATTTGTGAAGTGGAAGGAAAATAATAAATGTTTTTTTAAAATGATTTACAAATAAGTATGTGAAAAGTGTGGCATGTATTTGTATCCAGCCCCTTTACTCTGATACCCCTAACTAGAATTTAGTGGAACCAATTGCCTTCATAAGTCACCTAATTAGTAAATAGAATACAACTGTGTGTGATTTAATCTCAGTATAAATGCAGCTGTTCTGTGAAGCCCTCCGAGGTTTGTTAGATAACCTTAGTGAACAAACAGCATCATAAAGGCCAAGGAACACACCAGGCAGGTCAGGGATTAAGTTGTGGAGAAATTTAAAGCAGTGTTAGGTTATAAAAAATATATCTTTGATTGTGAAAAAAAAAAAATCTCAAGCTTTGAACATCTCACGGAGCACTGTTCAATCCATCATCTGAAAATGAAAAGAGTATAGCACAACTGCAAACCTACCAAGACATAGCCGTCCACCTAAACTGACAGGGCAGGCAAGGAGAGCATTAATCAGAGAAGCAGCCAAGAGGCCCATGGTAACTATGGGGGAACTGCAGGGATCCACAGCTCAGGTGGGAGAATCTGTCTACAGGACAACTATTAGTTGTGCACTCCACAAATCTGGTCTTTATGGAAGAGTGGCAAGAAGATATTGTTGAAAGAAAGCCATAAGAAGTCCAGTTTGCAGTTTGTGAAAAGCCATGTGGGGAACACAGCAAACATGTGAAAAAAGGTGCTCTGGTCAGATGAGACCAAAATGTAACTTTATGGCCTAAAAGCAAAATGCTGTGTGGAGGAAAACTGACACTGCACATCACCCTGAACACACCATACCCACTAATGGTATATGGAGGGGGCGCTAATAATGAATAATAAAAGAATAAACAATAAAGTGAAATCTAATAAATGGTCCGTCTGAACCAACAATAGCAGACGTAGTGAGCAGCAACACACTGAAAATAGTGAAATAGAAATAGATTGTCCAAAAAAAAAGATGAATGAATAAATAAATAAAAGTCCATTCAAAGAGTGTTAGATAAAGTCCAATCAAGGCTAATCTTTCTCAGATGCAAATTGTTGAAAATTCATTGTAAAAGGTGTCCACCTCCACCAAGAAGATCCCCCAAATGTGCACTAATGGATGGCTCCTTACCGCACGGTGTTGACCTGATTGTTTGGAAAAGGTCAAATACAGCAGTTGGTCACTAAACCAGTTGAATGATTCAGCTGCGCAGCTCTGTTTCCCGGAATCAAACACTCTCATGAAGGAGGGGGAGGGGAAACCACCATAGTGAAGTACAGTTTATTTAAAATATGTCACAGATAAAACAGCATAGCCAAATGGCCTCTTACTTTAGTAGTGCCTAGGACCCGGCACTGAGGCTGGTCAGCATGGCAGGATGGGCTATGATGGGAGTTCCTCGCTGGGGAACTGGCGTGTAGTCCAAGCCGGATAAGGGTTCCTCGCTAGGGAGCTGGCGTGCGTTCCAAGTCAGAGGACCAGCGGGACCGGAAGTGCGTTGTTTTTACGTATCCAGGCGCTTCGACGTACGTTTCGTGATTAACACGTCGTCAGGAAGCATGCCTAGATACGTAATGGACCCATAGAAATAGGTCTAGCAGTTGGAATGGGTGGGGTTGGCCTATGACGAGCCTCAGTTCCCAGGTGCAAACAGTTAGTTAACCCATGCTAGGTTCCACATAATATAAATATAAAAACATGTGTTCAAACCCACATTTAAAATATCATACACACATATAACCACTGATTGGCTGATAAATGTATAAAATATAAATATATAGAAGAGAAATAAAATAAAATAAAATCATTATTCATTGGTTAAAAAGCAGTTTAAATCCAACTCAATGTTTAACCCTAGTGGCTGCATTGTCCTTAAACGATGTATCCATTCCGTTTCGTTTTGCGATACGGCTTTTTTGAGGTCAGTGCCTCTCCAATGTTTAGTGACCCTGTCTATGCCATAAAAGGTCAGCTTGCGAGGGTCCTTATCATGGCAGTCTGCAAAATGTTTCACTATTTCACTATGGTTTCATATACCATTACTGTTCAGTTCAGACCTTTGATGAGGTCTCTATCTTAGGGGAGCTGCTTATTCACTATAATTATATGTTGTTGTCACATTAATTTTATTGGCGCGAGATACCACACCTTTTACACCATACCCACTATAAAAAAAACTATGGTTGCAGCATCATGTTGTGGGGATACTTTTTTCAGCAGGGACAGGGAAGCTGGTCAGAGTTGATGGGAATATGAATGGAGCCAAATACAGGGCAATCTTAGAGGAAAGAATGTTAAAGTTAGCAAAAGACTTGAGACGGGGGCGGAGGTTCACCTTCCAGCAGGACAACAACCCTGAACAGGGCTACAATGGAATGGTTTAGATCAGGGGTGGCCAACCAGTGGCCTGCGGGCCACATGTGGCCCGTGTAGCCCTCTGATGTGGTCCGCGACCTCCTACTCTGGAATGGCGGGTTGGCAAGCCCAGATCGCAGGTTACAGACCTGCCATACTGCAACATCAGTGTTGTGAATGAAGCTGGTGGTAGAGGAAGAAAGCAGCTGCGGTGCAGAGCCCCATAAGCCAATGCTTCCTCTACAGCGCTGGCTTTTACCACAGGCAGAGTCTATGGTAAAGTTCAGCTAACCTGCAGGTTAGACACAGGTGCACTACGCTGCACCCGCAGTGTGGGTAAACCGCAGCACATCAATGTGAAAGCAGTCTTAGGCCCTTTTCACATGATTAACCCGCAAATGGGACCCTCAATTCACCTCTACAGAGTAACAGATGTCCGTTTACGCCCGCCAACCTCCAATCCAAAAAACTAAAGGGAATTCTTGTATCCTTCCATCTGGGCGGATCGGAGGACCTATAGAGTAGCCGTGACCTGTCATCCGCCCGCTTCGCTCATTGTGGCCCGCGACTGGTTACCAAGTTGCTTAAGTGGCCCTTGCTCTTCAAAAGGTTGGGCACCCCTGGTTTAGATCAAAGCCTTTTCATGTGTTAGAATGGGGCGAGAGCTATTTTGCAAAGAAAAATGGGCAAAAATGTCACTCTCTAGATGTGCAATGCTGGTAGAGACCTCCTTAAAAGACTTGCAGCTGTAATTGCAACAAAAGTTGGTTCAACAAAGTATTGACTCAGGGGGGCTGAATACAAATGCATCCCACACTTTTCACATATTTAGTTGTAAAAAAAATTGAAAACCATTTATAATTATCCTTCACTTCACAATTATGTGCCACTTTGGGGCTGATTTACTAAAGGAAAATAAAATGTATACTTTGCACTCTGCAAGAGCAGTTGCTTAAGAGCTTAGTAAATGAGCAGAAGTTTTGCTGACTTCTATCATCCAATCATGTGCAAGCAAAAACAAAAGTTTCCCTGCACGTGATTGGGTATTGCTTGGGGGGAAACACAAACACTATTGGGGACATTTACATTCACAGAGACCAGAGTTTGTGGATGAAACAGTAAGAAAAGCACCAGAGAGTGCGGCTTGCTCCAAAAAGGGAAGAAAGAGGCGTACAATCGTTAATGGCGCAGACTTGTGATTCGGACCTCGGGCGTAAAAAAAAATTAGTGACTGGACCTCCTTGAATTTATTTCACTACCCCTGGTCTATTACATATCATCACAATAAAATATATTTAAGTTTTTGATAGTAACATGACAAAATGTGGAAAATTTATACTTTTTCAAGGCACTGTAAATGCACGTTTGAGCATATGTGACAATACATATGAACAGTGCTATGGAAAATGTGTTCCAAGCATAACCACTTGACTACTGGGCACTTAAACCCACTTAATAACCAGACCAATTTTCAGCTTTCGGTGCTCTCACATTTTGAATGACAATAACTCAGTCATACAACACTATAACCAAATGAAATTTTTGTCCTTTTTTTCCCACAAATAGAGCTTTCTTTTGGTGGTATTTTATCACCTCTGCGGTTTTTATTTTTTTCACTATAAATGAAAAAAGAACGAAAATTTTGTAAAAAAATGAATTTTTCTTCATTTCTATTATAAAATTTTGCAAAAAAGTAATTTTTCTTCATAAATTTGGCCTAAAATGTATACTGCTACATATCTTTGGTAACAAAACAAAAAAAATTTAGATATTATTTAGTCTGGGTGAAAGTTATAGGGTCTAAAAGCTATGGTACCAATTACTGAAAATTGATCAATTTGATCACATCTGATGTACTGACATCCTCTCTCATTTCTTGAGACCCCAACATGCCAGAAAAGTACAAATACCCCCCGAATGACCCCTTTTTGGAAAGAAGACATTCCAAGGTATTTAGAAAGAGGCCTGGTGAGTTTTTTGAAGTTGTAATTTTTCCCACAATTCTTTGCAAAATCAAGATTTTTTTCATTTTTATTTTCTTTCCACAAAATTTTCATATTAGCGGGTTATTTCTCACACACAGCATATGCATACCACAAATTACACCCCAAAACACATTCTGCTATTCCTCCCGAGTATGGCGATACCCCATGTGTGGGACTTTTACACAGCGTGGCCACATGGAATGGCGCCAAACTTTGCGACTTAAAAATCCCCATAGGTGACGCTTTAAATATTTTTACTGGTTACATCATTTTAGTTGGAGAAGAGGTCTAGGGCCAAAATTATTGCTCTCGCTCTAACGTTCGCAGCGATACCTCACATGTGTGGTTTGAACACCGTTTTCATATGTGGGCGGGACTTGCGTATGCGTTCGCTTCTGCATGCGAGCTCACGGGGACAGGGGCGCTGTATGCCCAGAGTATTGCGGAGTATGCCCAGAGTATTGCGGAGTATGCCCAGAGTATTGCAGAGTATGCCCAGAGTATTGCGGAGTATGCCCAGAGTATTGCAGAGTATGCCCAGAGTATTGCGGAGTATGCCCAGAGTATTGCGGAGTATGCCCAGAGTATTGCGGAGTATGCCCAGAGTATTGCGGAAGTATGCCCAGAGTATTGCGGAAGTATGCCCAGAGTATTGCGGAAGTATGCCCAGAGTATTGCGGAAGTATGCCCAGAGTATTGCGGAAGTATGCCCAGAGTATTGCGGAGTATGCCCAGAGTATTGCGGAGTATGCCCAGAGTATTGCGGAGTATGCCCAGAGTATTGCGGAGTATGCCCACCAGAGTATGCCCAGAGTATGCCCAGAGTATTGCGGAGTATGCCCACCAGAGTATGCCCAGAGTATGCCCAGAGTATTGCGGAGTATGCCCACCAGAGTATGCCCAGAGTATTGCGGAGTATGCCCACCAGAGTATGCCCAGAGTATTGCCCCCCCCAGAGTTTTGCCCCCCCCAGTGTATTGCCCCCCCCCCAGAGTATTGCCCCCCCCCCCCAGAGTATTGCCCCCCCCCAGAGTATTGCCCCCCCCCCAGAGTATTGCCCAGCATTGCAGAGTATGTGCAGCAGGGATGGCTGAGCAGGGAGGGATGGATGGATGGATCTGTGACTACATTTGTCACAGATCCATCCCGCAGCACTGGCGCTGCCATCCGCTCCCTCCCCTCTCCTCTCACACTGTACCGATCGGTACAGAGAGAGGAGGGAGGAACCGGCGTCATCAAATGACGCCGGTCTGTTTACATCTGATCGCGCCGTCATTGGACGGCGCGATCACGTGGTAAACCGCCGCTATCAGCGGCGATTTACCGTGATTCGTGACCCGCCGGGTCCTCTGGACCCGGCGGTCACGGACATTCCCGTGTGCGCGCCCCAGGGGGCGCGCGGGAGCGCGACTCTGGAATCACGTTATATAACGTGATCCCAGAGTTAAGCAACCACCTTGCCGCCGTTATTTTTCGGCAGGTGGTTGCTAAGTGGATAAACAATATAAATGCAGAAAAAGAAAAAGAAAATAAAGAAATTGAGCTGAAACATGTGTCAATTTATATTTTCTTATGCTTCATATACATCAGTAAGATCCATATCAAATGTCCATTTAAACAGCATGTAAATGTGCAACAAAGTCCCAACTTTTACAGTCCTTGCTGTAAAGTAGACATCCCCCAGGGCCTTCACATACCACCCCTTTAACCCATACACCCTCCTTATTCTTAATATTGCACCCTTGAAAATTCTGGGTATTGAAGTGCTTTCCTGCCACCCCCCCTTACAGCCTGGGCCTATATAAGGCTCTAGTACTGCCACATGTGGGTGTGGTAAAAAAACAAAACAAAAGCGGAGTGCATCTTATGCCGCGTACACGCGATCATTTTTTGTGATGAAAAAAAACGACGTGTTCTGTGAAGTAAAAAACGACGTTTTTGAAACGTCACTTTCAAAGACGATGTTGCATACACACCATTGTTTTTTTTTCACAAAAAGCGAGGTTACGTTCAACACTCTTTTCCATTGAAGCTCGCTTCATAACTAGCTTCTGGGCATGCGCGGGTTGAAAAACGTTGTTTTAAACGACGTTTTTGCTACACACGGTGACTTTTTGTGAAACAAAAAACGACGTTTTGAAAAACGACACAAAAAATTCAAACATGTTGGAATTTTTTTTTGGTCGTTTTTTTGAAGACAAAAAACGACGTTTTGCCCACACACGATCAATTTAAATGACGTTTTAAAAAACTACGTTTTTTCATCGCAAAAAACGACCGTGTGTACGCCGCATAAGAGTATCAGTGGAAAATAAGTAAATTGGAATCAATGTATGCAGCTCACCTTGATGAGGAAGTGGAAGTTCGTCACTCAAGATGACATACGAAAAATGATATTGCTTTATTAAAGAAACATGAAGAACGTTGTAAAACCAGCCTATTTGTTTCAAGCGTTAGTCCTTAGTCATGGGTGTCATGAGTAAGGACTAACATCTGAAACGCTTATGCCGCATACACACGACCGTTTTTCATGACGAGAAAAATTACATTTTTTAAATTGGTCGTTAAAAATGGTTATGTGTAGGCTCCAGGGCATTTTTCTTGATGTGAAAAATGGGCATTAAAAATTTAGAACATGCTCTATTTTTTCTCGTTGTTTTTCATGTAGTAGTTTTTTTCATCGTGAAAAAGCGGTCGTGTGTACGCTTTAAAGCCGGGGGGGAAAAACGTGCATGCTCAGAAGCAAGTTATGAGAAGGAAAATTTGCATAATCAGCCCATAGAGTGGGGCCATTCGAATGGAACTTCCCCTTTTTAGTGCCATCATATGTGTTGGACGTCACCGCGCTTTGCTCAAGCATTTTTTTCCACGATCGTGTGTATGCAAGGCAGGCTTGACAAGAATCACGTCAAGAAAAACTTTGTTTTTTCCATGAAATTAAAAATGGTTGTGTGTATGCGGCTGTTCTTATAGCGTTCTACATGTTTCTTTAGTAAAGTAATATCATTTTTTGGATGTCATCCCGAGTGCCGACCATCCCTTTCCTCATCTTGGTACGCTGGAGGTGTCGGCAGCCTTGAGGTCTGAGCAGCAAAAGGGAGCTGTAATGTGGGAAGGTAGAAGCACCTACACAGCTGCTTTCCTATGCAGCTCGCCTTAGCAAGTGGCTGAGTAAACACTAGTGTTGCTCACGAATATTCGCATTGCGAATATTCGCTACGAATATTGCATATTCGAGTATTCGCGAATAACTCGAATATTGCGGCGAATATTCGCTATGGCGAATATTCGTATTTTTTCAAATTTAGTTGTAAAACAGATCACATCCTAGTGATCTCCATCGACGTCTAAAAGCATTGCTGGTATGATTAGAGAGAGACCCTGGGCCGAGTAGCTGATGCGATTCTTTTATGTTGCCGAAAATTCGCATTGCGAATTTTCGGCAACATAAAAGAATCGCATCAGCTACTCGGCCCTTCTTTTAGAGAGAGACCCTGGGCCGAGTAGCTGATGCGATTCTTTTATGTTGCCGAAAATTCGCATTGCGAATTTTCGGCAACATAAAAGAATCGCATCAGCTACTCGGCCCTTCTTTTGCATCAGAGCCTATCAGAATAACTTGAATATTCGGCAAACGTAATATTGCGCGATTATCTTCTCCGCCTTTCTTTTGCATCAGAGCCAATCAGAATAACTTGAATATTCGGCAAAAGGAATATTGCGCGATATTCCTTTTGCCGAATATTCGAGTTATTCTGATTGGCTCTGATGCAAAAGAAGGGCGGAGAAGATAATCGCGCAATAGGAATATTGCGCGATTATCTTCTCCGCACTTCTTTTGCCCCCTTATTCTCCTTTCTTTTAAGTAGAGTTAGTGTAGAGTTAGTGTTTAGTGCATATTAGTTTAGTAATACAGGAAATGATCTCCGTTTATGAGAATTTCGCAATCATTTTGCAAAATGTTTTTTTGGATAAAATATCACGAATATTCGATATTAGCGAATATTCGCGAATATTCTTCTATATATTCGCGCAATATCGCAAAATCGAATATGGCGTATTCCGCTCAACACTAGTAAACACCAACTAATGGCTTGATTTGAAGAACAAGCTAAAATAACAGGAAACCACTGTAAACATCTATGAGCTCCTGAAAAACATATTCCAAGAATGGGTATATCAGACTTAGCTTTTTATTTGTGTTTCTAACACAATCAGTCAATAAAGAAAATATATGAGTGTCACTCCTTTTTTTCCAGTAGCTTTATTTCTATGACATTTTTTAACGTTTTACCTTATTTTAAGTTTTTCAGCAATGGTTATTGCAAAATACATTTTGGTGACAAAAATGTGTTTATTTATACTTTACAGGGGCTGTAACTTTTTTTTTGTTGTTGTTCTGAGCTGAACAAAGCACATGATACAAAGCATGGCATAGTATGTATTTCTAAAGGAAAGTAAATACTGTACATATTAAAATAATAACTGAACAGACTGCTTTGAAAATGTTTAGTATGCATACTAGCTCATTATGTGGCACTTACCTGAAATCGAAGCCCCCCAAGTGCTCCTCGTTCCCCTTTGCCGCTGCCGCCATACAGTGTTGCCAACCTACCAGATTGAAATTTACTGGAACGACACCCGAAATTTACTGGCGCAGCCACGTTTTTACTGGCATTTCACAAAAGTTACTAAATTACATTTTTAGGTGCAAATTTCAGTATTTAGGCTACAAACAAGTACGTTAGTACTTAGGCAAATAGCAATGTGATTTAAGGTGGATATTAAGGTAAGAAAACATATTTTTGTTATTTTTGGGCACATTATTTAGTCAAATCACCCCCTGCCTCCATCCCCCTCTGCCACCAACACCCCCTGCCTTCACCCCCCTCTGCGGTGCCACAATCTCCCCCTGCCTCCAATCTCCCTCTGCCTCCAATCACCCTCTGCCTCCAATCTCCCTCAGGCCCCCTGCCTCCAATCACCCCTTGCCTTCAATCTCCCCCTGCCTCCAATCTCCCCCTGCCTTAAATCTCCCCCTGCCTCCAATCTCCCCCTGCCTTCAATCTCCCCCTGCCTTCAATCTCCCCCTGCCTCCAATCTCCTTCTGCCTCCAATCTCCCCCTGCCTCCAATCTCCCCCTGTCTCCAATCTTCCTCTGCCTCTAATCTCCCCCTGCCTCCAATCTCCCCCTGCCTCCAATCTCCCCCTGGATCCCCCTCTGTGGTGCCACCAACAACCCCTGTCTCCATCTCCCACCCTCTGCGGTGGCACCATCCCCTTGTGCGGTGCCACCAACACTCCCTGCCTCCAATCACCCCCTGCCTTCAATCTCCCCCTGCCTCCATCCCCCTCTGCGGTGCCACCGCAGCCACCATCACCCCCTGCCTCCAATCTCCATGCGCAGTTCCAAGCCGAACCGATCTCGGCTATATTTAGTGGCATATTCCCGCAACCACTGACATTTACGAATGGAGGGAAAAGGTGCCTGTTTTTACGAACTGTCAGTAAAAATACTGACGGTTGGAAACACTGCCGCCATGTCCACTTGGAGATTTTTTCAGGGTATCGCCGCTCAGGCGAGGTGACTGGCCGGAGCGGCGATGACGTCACAGCAATGACCGACACAATCCTACGCATGCGTGCGGGACCGGCATAATCCCAGCATGATCTCATTTATAAAGCCGGGATGCTCAGTGCGCCTGTGCCGCTGTCTACGGCACCCATGCGCCGTAGACATCGGTGCAGTGTTTTTTGCAAACATCTCCTTAACCGTGTAGGTTAAGGAGATATTTATTGCACCTACAGGTAAGCCTTAATCTAGGTTTACCTGTAGGTGCAAGTTGTCAAAGTGGGTTTACACCCACTTTAATGAAAAATTACATCTAATACATGTAACCAGGGGTGGTACTTAAAGTGTTTGTTACCCCAACACTTCATATTCCTGATATGTGCCTGCTGTACCATATACTGGTATGATAAAGCATAATGTTCTCTCTGTATTGCTTCCTTTGTGTGAAATCCCTGGTGTTCCTGCTAGTCCCTCTGCTTTCCTATTTAAAACTCACCACACTAAGCAGGAGAACACACCGTGGTCAGTTCTCTTGCTGTGCTGAGACATGCCAGCCTTTCACTGGCAAGCTCAGTGTGCTGCTGCTCCCCCACCCCCCAGCTCTTATGCAGCTGAGAACAGAGGAATGTGATCACTTATAAAAAAAGTGAAAAAAGATATTTATAATGGGTTTATAAAATTACTTTACCTAACAATAGAATTAAATGCTACACGTTTTTAAGATGAGTGAACCAAGCTGCAAACTCCAAAGACATCAAGGTTACTGCTTGTTCAATATTAGACATGAGAATATTGAATCATCCTGTGTCATTCTGTGTTGTTTTACAAAGTATTTCTCAAGTCACAAGGGACACTCGGTGCACCTGAAATCCTTGGGCAATTTTTATGTAATTTTAGGACAAAAGTTTACCAATATCTCTGAATACAAATGTATTTATTTTGCCTGTGTATAGAACATTTCGATCAAGCACCTGCATTTTTTGGAATATTTTCAGAAATTACCAGATTAGTACATAATTCAAGAAAAAGAGGAAAAAAAAATCAGTCTACAATTTTTTATTTTTAATATTGTTTATTAAGCTAGATAAATGCAAGCAGGTGATAGTTGAATGGCTTATAGATGCAATTAAAATCAGGGAAGTCCTCATAAAAGAATAGATTTTAGATTAATTGAAAAGATTTCCTACTGAGAGCTTTCCAGTTCAGCTAATCCTCAATTTAAATTTTCATTAATCCCAGCAAGAACAGTGTCTCAGGGGGCAAGCAATGACTGGCTAATACAAAATACCTGGTATCCCTCTCAATACAAAAATGACCTTTATCTGCAGATGGTTGAGATACACTTGATCACGCTGATAAAGCCATGATTCAACATAATACACAAAAATCATTCAAGATCATGACCAGGTTTAATTCGGAAGGAAAATAAAACATCTTCAGACTAGATATGCTGGAATTAGTAGGTTTTGCATCTTAAAACAAATAGCTCTTCTAATTGTATTTATTTTTCATGCTTTAAGTGTATAAGTACATGTTGACTTGTCATATACTATATGATAAAAAAATAAATAAAAAATCTTAGTGTATGATTTGTCTTACATGCTATATTTTGGTAACTAATTTAAAGGTCGGAAGTCAGCTACACGCTACAAACCTGTCACCTACATACAAATTATATCAACATCTGAACAGGGATAGACTAATAACAGAGCTATGATAACGTGGTTGTAAATCTTAGACATGAAAAATTAACAAATAAGTGTTTACTAGCCTCAATCCAATGCAATGAGTGTGGTTCCTCTCATATCTCTCCTCTCTCTGTCATCTGCCTGAATTCCTCATAAAACTCTAAGGCGGCGTACACACGGCAGGGAATCTCGACGGGCAGAACACATCGTTCCGCCCGTCGAGGTTCCCTGCCGGCCGTCGAAATCGGCGACCCGCCCGTCGGGGATGGCAACCAGCCATTCTTCCGGGCGGGCCGTCAAGGAAATAGAGAGCGTGCTCTCTATTTCTGCTCGACGGGCTTCCCGACGGGAAGCTCGCCGAGACCGTACACACGGCCGAGGTCCTCGCTGGAATGTGCATTCCAGCGAGGTTCTCGCTGGTTTTCAGCGAGAACCTCGGCCGTGTGTACGCCGCCTAAGGCCTCGTACACACGACTGAGAAACTCGACAGAATCCATCAAGAAACTTGGTGGGAGAGCTTTTTTGCCGAGAAAAACGGTTGTGTGTATGCTTTTCATTGAGAAAACTGTTGAGGAACTCGACAAGGAAAAAAGAGAGCAAGTTCTCTTTTTCCTCGACGGGAGTCTCAATTTCCTCGCTGTGTTCCTCGAAGGGCTAATTTTCAACGAGAAACACGTTGGTGTGTATGCTTAGAAACCTGCGCACCTTCGGTAAACGTATCATTTGTAATGGAAATAGCACATTTGTCACGCTGTAACAGACTGAAAAGTGCAAATGTCTCTTACCAAACTTTTATCTAACACGCAGTAACATGAGATTAGCAAAAGCAGTCCCAAGGGTTATGCCAGTGGAATCAAACTTCCCCTGCTGTTGTATGTGTTGAAGTCGCCGCGTGTGTATGAGGCCTTAGGCCTCGTACACACGACCGAGGAACTTGTCGGAAAAGACACATCGTTTTCCTCGACGAGTTCCTTGCTAGGCTTGTCGAGAAACTTGACAAGCTGTCTTTGCATACACACAGTCAAGACCAAATCTCCTCGTTCTCAACACATACGACAGCAGGGGAAGTTCGATTCCACTGGCACAACCCTTGGGGCTGCTTTTGCTAATCTCATGTTACTGCGTGTTAGGTAAAAGTTTGGTAAGAGACATTTTCACTTTTCAGTCTGTTACAGCGTGACAAATGTGCTATTTCCATTACAAATACTACTTTTACCGAAGGTGCGCGGGTTTCTAAGCATACACACCAACGTGTTTCTCATCAAAAACTAGCCCGACGAGGAACACGACAAGGAAATTGAGACTCCCATTGAGGAAAAATGGAACATGCTCTCTTTTTTCTTCGTCTAGTTCCTCAACAGTTTTCTTGATGAAAAGCATACACACGACCGTTTTCCTTGGCAAAAAAAGCTCTCCCACCAAGTTTCTTGATGGATTCTGTCGAGTTTCTCGGTCGTGTGTACGAGGCCTAAGCCAACACAATGTTAACAGAAGCTGGTTATCGGCCCTCCTTTAATCATTCTGACAGCATGAGGGGAGGAGAAGAGAGCCAATAACCAGTAGATATGTGCATTCCCGTTCGTACGAATGTTATTTTCGTAGGCAAATGTTCATTTTCGTGCCCGCGGCATAATGTGTACATACGAAAAAATGAAAGCACCAAAATACGAAAACGACGGGATTGCGAATGAGCCGCATAACGAACGACCGCAAATACGAACGAACGATCCGACGGAAATACGACAAAACGGCAAAAGAACGAAAATGAAATCTGTAACAAAAGATTTGCATGCTGTATGCCTTTTCTGTTTGTATTTTGTATTCAAAATACAGAATGCAAATCCTCTGTTTATAGTATAAACAGAAGATTGGCATTCTGTATTGTCTTTGAATACAGAATGCAAATCTTCTTTTTATAGTATAAACAAAAAATTGGCATTCTGTATTGTCTTGTACTACATTTGCAGAATGCAGTGAGTGTAGTTAGTGAAGCAGCTTTTTTTTGTGCTGAGTAAAGCCAAATAAACTTTTCTGTGGATTTTCATCTGAAGGGAGATCAGTTGGCCAGACTTTTGAACCCAAAAATGGTTTTTTGATGGAGTTTAAAAACAAACAAATTTTCTGAGAACGATCGGAAAATCATCGTTTTTATGTTTGTTGTTAAAAAAGTCTGACCAAGTGTATGGGGCTTAAAAATAGTTACTATGGATGAGCCGCATGTTGAAAGTGCCGTGAATCCCGCAATATATTTACGAAAGTACAAAATGACGAAAATTCACTCAAATTATTGTCTAACAAGAAACGACAATAAATTAAACAGAAAACTATTTTTTTTCCTGATTATCAGTGCAGTCTAGGGTGACCACGTGTCCCGGATTGCCCGGGACAGTCCCGCATTTTGAAGGTCTGTCCCAGGTCCAGGGCACCTTCATTCCAGGACAATACAGCATCCCAGAATGAAGCTGACACGGCCTCCCCACTTCCCTCTAACTGGGGAGTGGCCAAAAAAGGCCACCACAATGCTACTTTACTCGCTGACAGCACTTGTCCTGGCCGGGAATGTCTGGAGAGGGACAATCCCCGCCTCCTGCTTGCGATTGGAGAAATCATAAATCCCACCTCTTGTGTCTAATTCCTGCAGGGCAGTGTAAAGCCAGCATTGGAACAAGGTAAAACAGGTTTCAGCCAGTCGGGACAAGTGCTGTCAGTGAGTAAGTAAGTTGGCGATGCTGCTGGCTTTTTTGGGGCATGACCAGTGCTTCTGGGTAGAGCGCGCATCCGCCGCCCCAGCTGTGATGTGATTCATTACAGCACAAGCTGATTTTTGGGAAGGGGGTCCCTGAATGGCCGTTTGGAAATGTGGTCACCCTAGTGCAGTGTCAACAGTGCCCACCAGTGCTTCCAAACAGTGCCCACCAGTGCTGCCAATCAGTGACTACCAGTGCCTCCTCATTGGTGTCACCTATTAGTGCCACGTTCCAGTGCCCATCAGTGCCACCTATTAGTGCCCATCAGTGCCACCTAGTAGTGCTGCCTGTCAGTGCCCATCAGTGCTGCCTATCAGTGCAGCCTCATCAGTGCTTCCTCATCAGTGCCCACAAGTGTCACCTCATCAGTACCCAACAATGCAGCCATTCAGTGGCTATCAATGCAGCATCATCAGCACACATCAATGAAGGAGAAAAATCACCTGTTTGCAAAATGTATTGATTTGTTTGTTTAGCAAAAAATAAAGAACCAAGTGGTGATTAGATACCACCAAAGAAAACTCTATTTGTGTGAAAAAAATTATAAAAATGTATTTTGGGTACAGTGTTGCATGACCGCGTAATTGTCATTCAAAGTGTCACAGTGCTGAAAGCTAAAAGTTGGTTTAATAACCACTTGAGCTCTGGAAGGTTTTACCCCCTTCATGAGCAGAGCATTTCTTTGGTATTCAGCACTGCATTACTTTAACTGGCAATTGCACAGTCATGCAACACTACGCAAATTACATTTTTATCATTTTTTTTTCACACAAATAGAGCTTTTTTTTGTTGTCATTTTATTACCACTGGCTTGTTTTATTTTTAGTGATATAAATGAAAGAAGACCCAAAGTGTATTCTGCCACATGTCTTTAGTAAAAAAGAAGCCCAATAAGTGTAAATGAATTGGTTTGTGCAAAAGTTATAGCGCAAACTATGGTATATAAGAAGGCCAGTATGGTGGCCTGAGTTTATGGGAGGAGCCCGGAGGGTATTTAAGCAGCCCACTCACACATGCTCTTTGTCGGTTTAGTGTTCAGTACTACACGTCACTGGGCCGACTCTTCCCAGCTCACCTCATGTCCGTGAGTCTGCGCATTCAATCGCATTCGACATCGCAATCGCTTTCTGGCTTCTCCCTTCATGGTCTTCGCCGGCGGTTCCCGCTTACTGTCGCAGGTAGGATTCAAACCTTTTCGTATCTTGTGCAATCTTGCAAATCCTGCATCTCTTTTGGAAAATAAATCTGCCTCTGAGTTATTGTTGCTCATGTTCCAACATCATTTGAATCAGGCGTAGTACATTTGTAACTTCCTTCTGCCAAACATACGATTCATTTGTAAATCCATTTGGAGATTAGCATGTGTTTGTATGGGTTCTTTGGCAGATTGAGGTGGTAATTGGACTCACATGGTGCCTTGTCTGCACTTGATTAGCCTGGGGGGATGGGTGGTTGATAGGTGTTTGCTTTCAAAGCAAGGGGTAGCATACACTCTACAACCAAATCGTATCAGATTCGTTCAATACTCCTTACTACCGATTCGTATCGAATTTGTTTCATGCATTTTTACAACCGTTTTGTATCAGATACAATGCATGCTTTCTACTGTTGTCATTCATTGTTCCCCCATGCCGTGTGTTTTTAGTTCCCGCAGCGGAACTTACGAATTGTTTGTTCATGGTTCTTCTCTCTCATTTATTTACCAAAGTTATTGCAAACCCAGTCGCACGTTCACTGTCCCAGGTAGGATTCGTTAGCTTGTTTGTCATGTCAAATTCGTGGCCACTCATGGTGTCACCCGTACCATATGTTTGGTTCCCGCAGTGGAGCTTACAAAGCATTGATACGCACTTCTCGTGTTCTATTTTCTACACCAAACCTCATTGTTTTGCCCCATGCACGGCATCACGCTACACCTTCCCGACATGTTTCACTCCAGCCACAGTCCGCCGCAAACTCACTTGCATGGCCCACTGTCGCAAGTAAGAATGTTATTACATTCTTTATGTCCTATCAATTTGCTACCATTCGTTGTCTCCCATATCGTTCATTAGTGGTCCCTACGGAACCACGATTCAAACAGCCGTTGTCCTTCTACCTTCTACTGCTTGCTTAAGGTACAAACAAACCAGGTGTTTCTATCCTTTCTCAGTAACCCAATTCTTATTGATTGAGACCTTGCAACCATGCAAATCATCTCAGCAGCCTGACACCCTTGTTAAGACCCTTGCAACACATGACCTTTACAAAACGCAAAAAATAAAAATAATAAAAAAATAAATAAAAAAAATAAAAACCTTTGCCACCTCGCCATCTCAGCCCCTCGGCAACCTGACACCTGTTGAGACCATTTTCAACCACACAAAATCGTCTCAGCAGCCTGACACCCTTGTTGAGACCCTTGCAAACGCAATATCGTCTCAGCAGCCGTCACACTCATTGAGATCCTTGCAACCACGCAAAATCAGCAGCCTGACACTCTTGTTAGACCCTTGCAACACATGACCTTTACAAGACATAAAATAAAAAATAAATATAAAAACGCAAAAAAAAAAAAACGCAAAAACAAAAAATAAATAAAAAAAAAACCTTTGCCACCACGCAATCTCAGCCCCTCGGCAACCTGACACCTGTTGAGACCATTTGCAACCACGCAAAATCGTCTCAGCAGCCTGACACCTTTGTTGAGACCCTTGCAAACGCAATATCGTCTCAGCAGCCCTCACACTCATTGAGATCCTTGCAACCACGCAAAATCAGCAGCCTGACACCCTTGTTAGACCCTTGCAACACATGACCTTTACAAGACGCAAAATAAAATAAAAAATAAATATAAAAACGCAAAAAAAAAAAAAACCTTTGCCACCACGCAATCTCAGCCCCTCGGCAACCTGACACCTGTTGAGACCGTTGCAACCACGCAAAATCGTCTCAGCAGCCTGACACCCTTGTTGAGACCCTTGCAAACGCAATATCGGCTCAGCAGCCCTCACACTCATTGACATCCTTGCAACCACTCGTATATCGTCTCAGCAGCCTGACACCCTTAAGACCCTTGCAACACATGACCCTTACAAAAGGCAAAAAATATATATATATATATATAAAAACGCAAAAAAAAAAAAAAAAAAAGGGAAATTAAACATTAAAGTGCAAAAAAAAAAATATTTTTGCCACCGCACAATCTCGGCCCAGCAACCTTACACCTGTTTAGACCATTGCAACCAAGCAAAATCGTCTCAGCAGCCTGACACCCTTGTTGAGACCCTTGCAAACGCAATACCGTCTCAGCAGACCCACACTCATCGAGACCCTTGAAACCACACAAAATCATCTCAGCAGCCTGACACCCTTGTTAAGACCCTTGCAACACAAGGCCCTTACAAAAACGCAAAGAAAAATATATATATAAAAAATAAAATAAACGCAAAAAAAAAAAAACGTTGCCAACACGCAATCTCGGCCCAGCAACCTGACACCTGTTGAGACCATTGCAACCACACAAAATCGTCTCAGCAGCCCTACATTCATCAAGGCCCTTGCAACCACGCAAAACCGTCTCAGCAGCTTGACACCCTTGTTGAGATCCTTGCAAAAGCAATACCATCTCAGCAGCCCCACATTCATCAAGGCCCTTGCAACCACGCAATACCGTCTCGGCAGCCTCACACCATTGTTGAGACCCTTGCAAACGCAATTCCGTCTCAGCAGCCCCACATTCATCAAGGCCGTTGCAACCACGCAATACCGTCTCGGCAGCCTCACACCATTGTTGAGACCCTTGCAAACGCAATACCGTCTCAGCAGCCCCACACTCATCGAGAGCCTTGCAACCACGCAATACCATCTCGAGCAACCTCCCACTCATCAAAGACCTTTGTGACCACGCAGTCTCGCCCCAGCAACATGGCATTCATTGAGACCCTTGCAGCCAGAAAAATGGGTGTTTTTCAGCCACCCCTGATCTCTCCTCTATGTTATCTTACCAGTACGTCTACACAGGATCCCCAATCACTCCTCTATGTTATCTTATCAGTACATGTACACAGGAGCATTTATAGTAATTTCTAGGCAGTTGAGTTCAGAAACCTTCTCGAAAAAAAAAAATTGGGTTCAGACGGCATTCGAAACGCCGATGCCTGTAACAGCTTGTAAACACAGCCACATGTGGTAACTCATGTTTACCAGCGTTTCATTTACAGTCGTTTTTATAAAAAAAAAAGAAAAAAAAAGGGGGGAATATTGTCTCAGCAACTTGACACTCATTTGAGACCCTTGCAAAATGTAATATCCTCTCAGCTACCTCACACTCGTCTAGACCTTTGCAACCACACAATCTTGTCTCAGCAACCTAACGCCCGTTCAGACCTTTGCAGCCATACAAAGTCGTCTTAGCAAACTGACACTTATTTGACACCATTGCAAACGCAATATCGTCTCAGCAACCTGACACCCGTTCAGACCTTTGCAGCCATACATAGTCATCTCAGCAGCCCGACACTCACTTGAGACCATTGCAAACGCAACATCGTCTCAGCAACCCCTCACTTGTTGAGACCCATGCAACCACACAAGGCCATCTCAAAACAAACCTCGTAATCATCGAGACCTTTGCAACCACGCAATATCGTCTCAGCAAACCAGACTGAGACCCTTGCAACCACACAATATTGTCTGCAGCAGTATAAAACACTTTGCAGCATGCACCTACGTGCAAACCCGAATACAAACTAAACTTGCAAACACACCTCAGTGACAATCAGCCAAACAAACACACAGTGGCACCCAGTTGGCCATTCATCTTTAGTGGCACGCGGGCCACTCATCTTTTCCCTGTCTTTTTCCCTGCAGTTAGTTCAGGTTTCCATCCAGCACCAGCGAGCGCACGTTGGTCTGCGAGTGCACGTTGGTCTGCGAGTGCACGTTGGTCAGCGAGTGCACGTTGGTCAGCGAGTGCACGTTGGTCAGCGAGTGCACGTTGGTCAGCGAGTGCACGTTGGTCAGCGGGTGCACGTTGGTCAGCGGGTGCACGTTGGTCAGCGAGTGCACGTTGGTCAGCGAGTGCACGTTGGTCAGTGAGTGCACGTATATCATCTTGTTGAGCACCTGTGTATTGTCTTGATTTTCTCACACCAATGCAAGATCCAGTCCAAGTTCTTAAACTAGACCAAGCATCAGTAGCAGACTTAGCTATGTGGGACAACTTCCCCACCTGATAGAACAGCATTTCAATCTTCATCCCGGCAGTGTCAGCCGAGCCACCACAGGCTTTTGCGTGCATTTTTCGTCCGCCACTGGTTCTCCAAACCTTGGCCCCCAGAAATTCTCTTAAATTTCTGCTTCACCCAGTCTTCATCACGTCTCGTGCTGTACCCCATTGTGGCAGCTGCCCAGGTTTGGGGCCACACTTGAACTGGACAGACAGTGTTCTTCACCACAGACAATCAGGCCACAGCCGACTTCATCAATTAAGGTAGATCAAGCCTCTCCCCATCACGTCCTTCCTGCGCAGGCTCGCGCAGCTGTCACTCCGTCACCAGTTTAATATCTTCTGTAGTCATATTCCAGGCAAATGCAAAATCGCAGCTGATGCTCTGTCCCATTCTAACCTTATTTGTTTTTCCAGCAAGAGCCTGGAGCTGACCCAATAACCATCCCTGTCCCACCCTGGTCATTGCTGACGATGGACTGAAGTAGCATCTCACCAACTCGACCCAGCTTATTAACTCCTTGGCACGCAACACACTGAAGGCCTAATACACTGCTTGGAATACTAACTGCTAATTTTTGGCCACTTGCCTCCGAGCAGCAATAGGCAACGTTAGACACGTCCTAGCCTTCATATCGTATTGCCACACGCAGCTGACCCTTTCTCACAATACTATCACGCCATATCTAGATGGCGTCCAGCATTTCCTGTCCCTGCAGGACCCCAGTAAACTGTCAGTATTCTCGAGCCCATGCAGTCAAGTCCCTCCTACAGAGCATACAGAAGCACCAACCTGTAGTCAGTAGCAAGCGCCTAACTTTCAAGAGTGCCCTCTTTAGGCACATGTCTGAAATCCTTACTCGTTCCCCATTTAGGGCCTTGCCCAGCATAGTCATCCTAGCAGCCATCTACCAGGCCTTCTACGGTTCCCTACGGCCTAGTGAATTTACAATCAGTGGCTCCGGCAGTCAGACACTGCTCCGACGCCACCCGACTCGCTTTCGAACCCCTACACTCTCAGTTTGAAAACGCAACAAACCAGCCCCGGGGGTTGACATCAACCTGTTTCAGACTAACAATGCCTGACGCCCAGTGACGGTGCTCGACCAACTACTGCTCCATCTACCCAGCCAATCTGATGGTAGCTTGTTGCTACCCTTTCTAAACCAGCTTCCAGAGTGGCAGCCAGTTTGTCAAGCATGTCAGAATCCTAAGCAACTTGGGCTTCAAATCCCAGTCTGTTCTCAGGACATTCTTTCCGAATTAGAGCAGCCTCAACTGCCTCACAACAGGGAGTACCAGACCACGTAATCAAGACACCAGGCTGATGGGAAGTCTCCTTGTTTTGCCACATACATCCCAAATCCTCAGGAAGAAATGGCATAAGCCTTTACCAAGCTGGCTCAATAAATACAAGAAATCAATATAAGCTATTTCCCTATCTGAGTCTTTTGCCCCCTTTTCTTGGCATACTGACCAGACCACCAAGGCACACTTCAGGTCTATTTATGTTGTAAGTCTTGTCGCGTGTTTATGTGATCCACATCACTCTCAGTCAGAGGGCCACGACCATAAATAAGAAGGCCAGTATGGTGGCCTGAGTTTATGGGAGGAGCCCGGAGGGTATTTAAGCAGCCCACTCACACATGCTCTTTGTCGGTTCAGTGTTCAGTACTACACGTCACTGGGCCGACTCTTCCCAGCTCACCTCATGTCCGTGAGTCTGCGCATTCAATCGCATTCGACACCCTCCCGCCCTTCCCTTTTTCAGGGCACTTCTCAGCATATCCTTCTTCAATTAACTACCCATTACTTACTTTGGGTATGCCCCCTTTTCTTGGCATACTGACCAGACCACCAAGGCACACTTCAGGTCTATTTATGTTGTAAGTCTTGTCGCGTGTTTATGTGATCCACATCACTCTCAGTCAGAGGGCCACGACCATAAACTGTATATACTGGAATTTATGGAGCTATGACACTACAATGGTAATGGAAGTGATTGGTGACTTATAGTGGGACTGTAATAGTGTGGTGGGTAATCTGGCCCTGACCTTGGCTGGGAGGTACAAACTGACACTAACAGTATTGACACTAATACAGTGAATACTGTACACTGTCACTGTACTAATGACACTGCATGAGAAGGGGTTAATATCTAAGGCCAATTAAAGGGTTAACTGTGCACCTAACTATGTGTAATGTGTGTATTATATACTGCATTTACTTTACTATCTGCCTGTTTTTTCTCCCTGCTTCTTTTTTAATAGACATCTGTGCAGGAACCCTGTCAAATCACCTCTGAAGTCGGACTGCATTGACAGTTTGAAATTGTGTGAGTTTAGCTTAACTTGCACAATTTCAAACCCTCCCTCAATGTGAACCTGGGCTCAAATCTAAAATCAAATTAGTTATTTTGCACACGTGCACCCCATTCTGTGTGCACCAGTTTTAGTAAATCTTTCTCTTTTTTATTTTTTGGTATCTGCATCTCATAAGGAACATTTTCCCTTACTTCCTGTCCTGTAGACCTACTAGGAAGTGAGATGTATCTTTCCAATGTGAGCATAGGTGTGCTTAGCCTATTGTATTAGTGTGTGCACCTCAAAGCTTCAGGGGAGAAGCCTACTTTCAGCTGCTGCAGAAAAAAATACAGATCGGTTCCACTAATTTTCACCCCTGCTGCCTATCCTGTTCTGGGGGTCAGCAAGTAGGGATTGCGGCTTACCTGTTACCTGGGCACACCTGGCACACCCCTTGCGAACGCCTATAAATGTGAGAGATACGCCTGCAGATATCTTCCTTATTTTTGTTCTGTGGTAGCTCAATTTGTGATTGTAAGGACCATAGGTGTGCGCAAGGGGGGTGCCGGGTTTGCCTGGGCACATCCTAATCAACCCGTGTGGCACAGATTCCCCTGCTGATATTTCACTAAAGCACCCCAATGCAGTTCCAAAAAAAATTGCAAGAAGTAATAAAAAAAAAAAATATTTAAAACAACTACTGACACTACTGACACCAACCTCTGCCCAACTGACCACTGCTCTACTGATGCCATCCACTGCCCTACTAACACCGCACATGTTTTAATACATTTAGGGTGCACACTTTAATACAATAGGCTGCGCACACCGATGGTAAGGACATATAAATAGGGTGAATCCCCTTAATGGGGACGCAGACAGAAATAAAAAGCTGATGTATATTTTGGGGTGAAAATATTTTTATTATTATGTCAATTCTTGACAACAAGCAATCAAGGCACAACAATTGAAAAGAAAACAGTAATTCAGCTGCAATGGTTATCGCCCATAGCTTGACATGTACAAAACATAGGCATACAGTGTAGAATACCAGCTGTGTCACGGTAGATCAGCCAGGTTAATAATAACACCTAATTTCGTCCATAATGCAGATGACAAGAGAAAGACAAAATGTAAAACTAGGAGAAAAACATGAACCAAAATTGAGAGCATTATAATGATCAACCTAGGGTCAGCCCAGTGCAGGGCCGATCCTAGGCAGGGTGCATGGGGTGCTCCGCACCCAGGCGCTGCAGAGGGGGGGGCACCGAAGCTCCAAAGTGCTCCCCTACCTCCTGCTGCGGTTACCCATCCCGCTTGCTCTCTCCGCTGGCAACTGACAAGTGCGCATACCCAGAATCCGGGCTGGGTACCACAGCGGAGCCTTGTACCGACACACCATCCAGTACTAGGCTTCACTAATTAATTCTGTCCGGTGCGCATGGAGCAGTCTCCTGTCTGCCCCACCCCCTCTGCGTGTGACGACTATTCTCCCATAGACGGTGTGATGAGAGGCTTCTGGGTTGGCCATAGCTGCTGCCAATCATCCCGATGAAGACTTCTTATTGGAGCATCTCTGTGTTTGAGTCGTAGCCATAGAAACATTTATAAGGGGGAGGAGTTAGTAAGATGACCACGCCCATGTGGGGGCTTCAGAAATATTTCTGCACCCAGGCGTCTGTGACCCTAGGATCGGTCCTGGCCCCGTGTATTATAAATAGACGAAATGAACCATTTTGTACAAGAAATAAAAAGCTAAGAAAAAGAGAGGAGAAGAAATCAGGGGGAACATAGAGAAGAAAAAGGAGGAAGAAAAGTGAAGGGTGAAAGTACAATAGGGGTGGGAGCAAAGATGGTGTTCCAAGGATGATAGCAAAAAAAAAAACAATATTCTGTGCAAAACAACATAATAAGAAGAAAAAATATACTAATACACATACAATGAATGTTTTGTAAAATACCAAGGTGCATTAACATTCTTGAAGTGTGTACTGTATGATGGAGTAATGGACAGAAGAGCTCTGAGAAAGTAACCATACTTCAATCTGTTTGTGAGGCTCTTGATTGTTCTGTATATATTTTCTGATGCTAGTGGGTTTAGTCACCTACTGCCATATTGTTAAAAATGCATTAGGCTTGAGTGTGCAGCTCATTTCTCCTGCCATAGTTATAATGGTGGTGGGATCTCATTGAATCATGTATTGTATGGTGGTAGCATTAAGCATTGAGACGTATTCAGTAGCTGCTGTACTGGTAAGACTGTATGGCAGGAAATAGAAGTAAGTCCTGAAAAGTCACTTATGAATACAATTAGGTTATTTTTAATACACTAGCCATTTACCAAATTTTCCAGTTATTACTAACATGTACAGTGTTCAACTTTAGGCCTGATTCACACCTATGCATTTTTAGTGCTTTTTACATTTTGAAGATTTGCACTCCAGAACGTGTTGCATAGCAAGCCATGTTAAATGGACTGTAGTGCAAATCTGAAAAATGCAAAAAGCACTAAAAATGCATAGGTGTGAATAAAGCATTAGAGATCAGCAAAACAATAAGATCTTAAATAATTTTGATTATTTTGAGATATGATAAAATACATGTATTCACTATGTTAGGTATGGAGGATTATATTCACATTTTTTTGTGACATTCTATGTTATATAATGTCCTTGGGCTAGATTCAGTAAGAAGATACGTCGGCGTATCTCGAGATACGCCGCGTAACTTTTAAGATGCGCCAGCGTATCTTTTTTCTGTATTCAGAAAACAAGATACGCCGGAATTTAGCTAAGATATGAGCGGCGTAAGTCTCTTACGCCGTCGTATCATAGTTGCATATTTCCGCTGGCCGCTAGGTGGCGCTTCCGTCGATTTACGCATCGAATATGCAAAAGAGCTAAATACGCCGGTTCACGAACGTAGTTGTGGCCGACGTATCAATTTGCGTAGTTATTTACGTTAGGCTTACGCCCGGCGTAAAGTTACCCTTGCTATATGAGGCACAACCAATGTTAAGTATGGACGTCGGGACAGCGTCGTATTGTACGTCGTTTACGTCGTTTGCGTAAGTCGATTCAGGATGGGGCTAAGTTACGTTCACGTCGTTTTCATTGACTATTTGCGATGTGATTTGGAGCATGCGCACTGGGATACGTTCACGGCCGGCGCATGCGCAGTACGTTCGGCACGTCATTTACGTGGGGTCAGTGTTAATTTTAATACAACACGCCCCCTACCTGCCCTATTTGAATTACGTGGGGATACGCCGGCCCATTTACGCTACGCTGCCGCAACTTACGGAGCAAGTGCTTTGTGAATACAGCACTTGCCTGTAAAAGTTGCGGAGGCGTAGCGTAAATCGGATACGCTCTCCATCCTGAATCTAGCCCCTTATATTTAAATATACGTTTATCCCAATTAGCAGATTGACTGGTATCAATCGCTTCTTTAACACTTGGTTTGAGGAGAATGAAATTTTGTTATAAAATTCTCTTGGGCTATCCCAGATTGGTCCAGCAGGTGTCATCAGGTTCTGGGTTTAACACAATTAGTTGTGAAATTCCTTTAGGTTGCGGGCTGCTTTGATAGGGAGCGGTTGTCCATGTAATAGGAGTTATATTTCTTTATTTAGAACGAAGGCACCATATGCTGTGTTAATCCACTATATGGTGCTGGCATTTTTGCCCATAGTCAAAATGGCGTTTTCGTTGCCATTGGTTTGCATCTCACAAGGTCTGACTATATTTATATGGTGAGTTACTACTGTGCCCTATCCCATTAAAAACGTCTGTTTGATGACGAAACACGCATGGGGGGACACGCAGTGACGTCACCATGCTGATGTGAGGAGGAAGGGCTCCTTTTTGTTGCCGGCCTGCATCTGTTTTTATATGTTGCAAAATATCTGCTTTCTTGTAAGTACCACTTACCTTTTTTAATAAAACGTTTATATGGAATTATGCTATGGTGCACCTTCTTTCTACATATGCCTGTTCGATTGAATGTATGAGTACGGAGGATGCTATTACCCAGAACTTCTATCCTGTGAGTCTACTTCAGCTGTCAAAGGCCGTGGCTGAGCTATAGCCGATTGCTGAATCGTGCTTGCAGGGCCGATCCTACCCGGGGTGCACAGGGTGCAGTTCACCCAGGCGCAACAGAGGTGGGGGCGCTGAAAGCGCCAGAGTGCTCCCCTCAATTCTTCTCCTCTCCTTGTTGGTGTAGAGCCACCGCTGCTGTGTTTGTCCTATACTATGGCCGTCCCCCCTTCCTCCTCCTGTTAGAGGAGGGGAGTGAAGAATCCGGAGATCGGAGCGGCTGTCTCTGTGTGGAGAGACGCTAGCTGCTCAGTGACGTTGCTGAGGGGGCCGTCCATGCCTGACACATATTCTGCTCCTCTCTGTGTCATAAAAAAACTCCTGTCTGCGGGCGGCACGACTGCACACTGTTACCTCCTCTGCAGCTGCCACCCGGGTGTTTTTATGTACCGTAATGAAGGGGGGTTTGTCCTGGGGGGGTCTGTTGTAATGTAGGGGGCATTTTTCTTCCTGGGGGGATTCTGTACTAATGGGGGGTTTATCCCGGGGGTCTGCACTAATGGGGGGGTGGTCCTGGGGGTCTGTACTAATGGGGGGGTATGTACTAATGGAGGGGTTTGACCTGGGGGTCTGTACTAATGGGGGGGTTTGTCCTGGGGGGCCTGCACTAATGGGGTGGTTTGTCCTGGGGGGTCTGTACTAATGTGGGAAGTCTGTACTAATGGGGGGTCTGTACTAATGGGGGGGCTTGTCCTGGGGGTATGCACTAATGGGGAGGTTTGTCTTGGGGGGATCTGCACTAATGGGGGGGTTTATCCTGGGGGGTCGGTACTAATGGGGGGGTTTGTCCTGGGGGGTCTGTGCTAATGGGGGGTTTGTTCTGGGGGGGTCTGCACTAATAGGGGGTTTGTCCTGGGGTCTGTTCTAATGGAGGGGGTTTGTCCTTGTTGGGTCTGTACTAATGGAGGGGGTGGTTCGTCCTGGGGGTCTGTACTAATGGAGGGGGGTTTCCGGGGGGTCTGTACTACTGGGGGGGTGGTTTGTCCTGTGGGAGGTCTGTAGTGATGGAGGGGGGTTTGTCCTGGGGGGAGTCTGTACTAATGGAGGGGGTTTGTCCTGGGGGGGGAGTCTGTACTAATGGGGGAGGGTTGTTCTGTAGGGGTCTGTACTAATAGAGGTTTTTTTTCCTGGGGGAGTCTGTACTAATGGGGGGGGTTTGTTCTGGGGGAGTCTGTACTAATGGGGGACTGTCCTGGGGGGGTCTGTACTAATGGAGAGGTGGGTTTATCCTGGGGATGTCTGTATTAATGGAGAGGGGGGTTTGTCCGGGGGGGAGTCTGTACTAATGGAGGGGGGTTTGTCCTGGGAGGAGTCTGTACTAATGGGGGGATTGTCCTGGGGGGTCTGCACTAATGGACATAAGGGTTTGTTCTGGGGGTGTCTGTACTAATGGTGGGGTTTGTCCTGGGGAGTCTGTTCTAATGGGGGGGGGGTTTGTCCTGGGAGGAATCTGTACTACAGGGGGTTTGTCCTGGGGGGAGCCTGTACTAATGGGGCGGTTTGTCCTGGGGGGGAATCTGTACTAATGGTGTAGGGTTTGTCCTGGGGGGAGTCTGCAGTCTCTGACCATCTCCTGTATTATATCTCCAGTCACTGACTGTCTCCTTTAATATGTCTACACTCTCTGACCATCTCCTGTACTATGATTGCAGTCTCTGACCATCTCTTGTATCATGTCTACAGTCTCTGACCATCTCCTGTCTGGGGCACTTTCTAACAGCATCAGAGAGGTTCCCCTCCAGGTCTCATTAGTGTACGCTCTTTCAGTATTTTCTTTATTGTTAAAAGATCATGGAAGGATCCCAGGGTAACAAAGACTTCTTAGAGGAGCATCTCTGTGTTTGAGTCATTGCCATAGAAGCATTTGTAAAGGGGAGGAGTTGGTAATATGACCATGCCCCCTTTGCGGGGGCGCCAGAAATATTTCTGCACCCAGGCGCCTGTGACTCTAGAATCGGCCCTGCGTGCTTGCCTCTGGTAAGTAGCTTTGATACTCGGTGGTGGGTTGTTTGACTCAAGTGTGGAACATCTGTGGATTCACTGTGGTGTGAAGTTTTGGAGTACAATTTTAAGCATCCATTATCTGTGTGCATATTGAATGGTGTACACCTGGACTATAATTTATATAGATTTGCATTCTGGTCTTCAGTGGACTTTATGTTTGATTATGTATACATGTAAGCTTGTTTTTAAGATGTGTCCCTTAGGCCTGGTTCACACCTATGCATTTTTTAGTGAGTTTTCAGTTTTGCAGAAACACACTACAGTCTATTTAACATGGTTTCTTATGGAAGTAATTCACATCTGTGCATTTTATGGAAAGGGCCAGGAACTTTTTTCTGGTTTTTGGTTACATAGACTTCAATAGATCAAAAACGTATTGAACGCAAAATGCAACCTACATAGGTGTGAATCAGGCCCAAAGTAAGTAGAAATGGAGATGTACTTTGAAACAACTATATGGTACAAAAAATTAAAAAAGTTAAGCGTTTAAGGAAAGGATACACGGTATACATCGTCTACTATCATAATACAATAGAGAAAATATTACAAAACAGGCACTGTGGTGTTTTATAACCAATTATTGATGCAGCACAGAATGAATAAAAACCCCAAGGAAGGCAAAAGGTTGCAGACCAAATGATACAAAGAAATGCAGATCATGCTCTAATGAAATAGAAATAGATCTTTCTATATTTATATTGCTAAAGTATATTTAAGTATAACCACAAACCACAAGCTATAAATTACTGCAGCAAGTTACATTATTATCTATGTAGAAATCCATTTCTTACTTTTTACATGTTGTTATTGTACCGACTTTTTTGCAAAACCAAGTAAATGTTATTGGCCAAAAATATTTTTAGTAGTGGAGTTCACAATTAGCTTTTAATATGGTAATTACATATTATGCAAGGAAACATTTTTATAGGCTTCAATGTCACCGTAACTAAATTAAAAGACAAACATGGTTGTAAACAGAAACATAAGACTATACTTAGTTCAAAGTGATTGAAGGATGCTTGTTCTTATTTGTTTTGTGTTTATTATTTTGTCCTTGAGTCTAACTTTCTGAAACCATCACATTATTAATTAGCTTAAGGGCCAGTTCACACCAGACGCAGTTCCGTACAGTTTCGTGTGCAATTTTCTGCACTAAAAATGCATGCAGAGTGTTTTCCATGTATTCCAATGGCTCTAGTTGGCTCTAGTTCACACCATGCAGTCAGTTTCCGATCAGTTTCCGGTGCAGAAACTGTCCAGAAACTTACTGCATGGTGTGAACTAGAGCCAACTAGAGCCATTGGAATACATGGAAAACACTTTGCATGCATTTTGTGCAGATAAAAAGCACACAAAACTGTACGGAACTGCGTCTGGTGTGAACTGTCCCTTACACTGCTGATAACTACAGTATGGGGTTAAAGAAAGAAATCATTTCCAAATATTGGAAAAAGACACTGCGCTGTAACTAAACGTGAATGCTGCCAGTACCAAAAATTGTAGATACAAATTTACAGAAATGTTAAAGGATAAGGTACAGCGCAAAAACAATAATCGATAGCCTGATGATGACACCCAGGTGTGAACAAGTGAAAGAATATAAATTAATAAAGTATTAATAAGAAAAATAGAACCTCCTCAAAAATCAATGAGGTTAAATAGTGTACATAAGCAGCAGCTTATAACCTCCTCAAAAATCAATAAGAGGTTAATTAGTGTACATCAGCAGCCAATCCCTGACGACGTCATCTTGTGACGAAACGCGTAAGTGTGGCTAGCATCCTGACGTCATCACGTTCACCTACACTGCAGACTAATACAGTGGAAGGATAGGAGAGGACGCTAAGATCATTTACATATTGCCAGTGAGATTTTTGTACACCGCGCGCTACATCATTAATCCTGTAAGTGCAATACTTTTATTAAATGTCATTTTATCGCAGTCAACACTATGGGGCTCTTTTATTTATCTTTTGAGATACCTATGAATGCCTGACCTAGTGAACAAGAGCAGGAACCAGATACTGCATAAGTCTTTTTGGGGGACTATAAAACACCCTGGGCTCTGTCTGACCGCTGCGCTTGTGGTCATACCAACGGGAAAGGAGACTACATCACCATATCACTCGGGTGTCTATTTGGTGGAAGAAATACGCAAAATCTTTTTTGATGTCACATCATTAATGATAAGAAGATTCACGATTCCCCTATTGATATATTCACACTTGGGACTTTTTTTCTGACTTATAATTAATTTGTCAAACTAATTTTTCCCACTTATATTTATTTATATATTTTTTTATATATATAATTATTTCTTTTATGAGTTTGGATTATGTAAATAATAACATCAATTTATGGTTGTATATGTTTTATACACATTCGCATCTAATCAATTGTATTTTTTTATGTACACTATTTAACCTCCTATTGATTTTTGAGGAGGTTATATTTTTCTTATTAATACTTTATTAATTTATATTCATTCACTTGTTCACACCTGGGTGTCATCATCAGGCTATCAATTATTGTTTTTGCGCCGTACCTTATCCTTTAACATTACAGTATGGGGTTGTCAAGTGTAAAATCTGGTGCAGCTGTGTATAGAAACCAATTAGCTTCTAGTTTTTTTTGCCAGGGCTTAATTGAACCAGCTGACGTTAGAAGCTGATTGGCTACCATGCACAGCTGCACCAGATTCTGAGTGCACTGGTTTTAGTAAATCTACCTTTACAGTACCTGCCCGCGAGAATGTGTTTCCAGCGTGACTGCATAGCGCTGGTTCTCGCGACAGGGTGCTGTACATGTCGTGCTGGCTGCAATAGGAAAAACACATTACGTCGAGAGCGAGAAAGAAGCGACGGGATCCGACTTGGATTCCCGCTAATTCCAAATCAATACATAAAAAAAAAATTAGTAATTATTTTGTACAATCAAGAAAAACAACCTGTGATGTAACTTATTAGTTGTTGCTATGCCTTTGTTGTTCTTTTTTTTCTCAGGTTTATTTGGATGCTTTCGTTATTATTGTAGTGTTACATTTATTATACTGTGTGCACTACTCTGTACATTCTACATTATCCACATACTTCCTCTGGTACAATCTGATGATTTAAAGTTATTGAATACTATTTGTATCATATGCCAACCTATTGGGTTATCTCTTGTATGTTTCAAAGAAGGACATTTTTACTTTGTCTTACACTTTGTTTGTACAAGATTGTCCTATGCCAAACCTAATAAAATTATACTGTTGAAAAAAAAACCTGAACTGTTTGCACTAAGGCCTCGTTACATGGGTATACTTGCGTATGTTTGCCTGCATGGGGATGTACGGGGGTTCTGTGAATCCCCGTTCAGGTAGTTCTATTCAAAATGGTGATACAGCCACTGCTCTAAATGTGATAGCTGTGCAGGTGTGGGTCCCTGAATGCATACTATCTGCACGCACACGGCTGCACCCGTACACACATGGCTGCAGTTTGGGAGTAGTGGTTGTATCTATGCAAACACTTCATCATAATTGACATGAATGGGACACCTGTGCATCCCCATGTAGGCAAGCGCAACCCTTGAACGGACAAACGCTTAAGAATGCTCATGTGAGGGCGCATAGGCGGAGGCGTCCAAGATTGCCGCTTAAGCCGGGAGCTCCGCTCTGCCTCAGCCATCCACCGGCCATAGCAGCGGTTTCACGGCGGTGCAACGACCCGTTTTGAGAGGATTCGACGGGGGAACGGATTCTCGTTACCCCCTATGTACAGCAGCACAGTTCGGAGAGGCCTGGAAGCGAAATACACGGCGCTGGAATTTCAGGCCGAATCCAAGATGACGGCCGCGCCTCAGCCGCAGGTCTCCTATACTGAGGGATGCACTGAAGTGAGGCAAGTACTGTCTACTACAACACTAAACTTCTCCTCACAGTCAGCCCAGGGCACCTCAGGCACCACACCAGGACCAATGGCTACTCTAGAAACCTCAATATTACCCACAGGATTCTGCTGTTCTCCTCAATACTCTTTCCCCTTCAGGAAATGCTGACCTTATGGTCCCTCAGAATGCAGGGGAGTTATTTCAAAAGTTTTCTGAACTACTTGAAAGGGGCCTTGCACAAACAGTTTTGAAAATAACTAATGACATTCGCTCTGACTTTCAGAATTTGGGCTCTAGGATGGAGATAATAGAAAATAAGCTTGACATCACAGTTTCTAGAGCCAACCAAAATACTGAACAAATACAATCTCTTCAAGAGCAACTAGATGTAGCCCTCAGCAGAATAGATGACCTTGAGAATCGTTCCAGAAGGGACAATTTTAGGGTCAGGGGCCTCCCTGAGTCCATAACAGATGTACCCAAAGCTGTCCAGGACCTCATTAAGAGCATGCTTCCCTCTATTGCTCCACACAAGCTAGAGCTGGATAGAGCTCACAGATCTTTGGGCCCTCCGAGGAAGGATGGCTCTCCCAGGGTCATAATTGTAAAACCACATTACTACACTGTGAAGGAGGAGATTATGAAAATCTCACGTCAGCAATCCCGCATTTCTTTCCTTGGTCAAGATATACAAATTTTTGCCGACATCTCCCCCACAACTATACAACGGCGAAGGACTCTGAAACTATTGTTAGTGATCCTGACGCAGAAGGAAATTAAATATTGGTGGGCATTCCCATTCGCTCTGAAATTCACGTACAAAGGCAAGACCTACACATTCACCACACTTGCTGAGGGAGAAATAATCCTGCTTGCCCTTCGGTTTATCTCATTGGAGTCAGCAATGGACACTTCAAATTTTCAAACAGGGTCTTCCAAACGTCCCACCCAGACCAGTCCTTTTTCCCCTACATGGAAGATGGTTAAAAGTAGACGCACCAAGGATCCTGCAAAAACCTGATCAGGGGACTGAGGCTGTTGATTTCTACTTCTCCCCCGATTAAATACCCTTAGGGTATCTCTGAATTGGGTCTCCCATCTGTGGTTAGGGACTCTTATGTCCTTAAATTTCATCTACAAAATTACTCTTGGCTATTGAAGGCTTCTCTCTGACACATCCTCTCCCGCTCTGTTCCCCCCCTAACCCCCCTTCCCCTTTTTTAATTTTTTTATTATGAGCACTAATATGTTTGCACCGACCGTGTTCTGTATATTTCTATTTCATGAACTGTTATAATTTTGGATTAAGTATGTTTGCTGAAATGCTTAAGTTTTCTTTTGCTTAATCTGAAGGCTGATGGAGGCTGGGGCAGTCGCTGTGCGCCTCTGACCACTACTGGACGGTGGATTATTCACTGTCGAGGGGTGGTCTAGTAGCCCATTCTAGGGGCTACGTTAGTGGTTTGAATGACGAGGATGATGGGATACTTTTTTCCTCCCATTCTCGTTGGTTTACATTAATTATCTTCATGATATGTTTTCATCTCTGTTTTTCTTGTCTTTCTGTTTTTCTCTTCCGTAACCTTCTCTCTTTGATTGTCAGCCTGTTCTTGCAGTACCTTACTCATCACGCCCTGGGTCCACCTGAAGTCTGCAGCCCGTGCTTCCCTCTCTCATGCCTCACATTGTTCAGGGTAAGTAATATGTCGACCGCTTTGTCCTCCCACCATTATGGCTACGTCCAGTAACTCCCCACCTCCTAGTATTTTGAAAGTCGCTTCACATAACGTCCAGGGACTAAACTCCCCCGTTAAGAGAAGGAAGATCTTTCAGTCGTACCACTCCCAGAAAATGTCTGTGATTCTTTTACAAGAGACCCATTTTCCAACCAGCTTTACCCCAGCATTTTTGCATGCTCAGTACCCACAATTCTTCTTAGCAAATGCTGAGGACAAAACTAGAGGGGTAGCAATTCTCTTTGCAAAAACCTGTAAATTCAACCCCCTTCTAATACATAGAGACCCGGACGGCTGGTTAAGGGTTTGATAGACGAACAACTAATGTCCTTTATCTCTTACTTTTCCCCCAATAGAGGTCAGAAACTGTTTTTCCAGTCTATGTTTACTACCTTGGAACCCCTCCTAGAGGGATCAATATTATACGGAGGCGATTCAAATATAGCTTTTGACCAGAGCCTGGATAAGTCCAAACCTTTGGCCAACAGACTAACCCGCCCAGTCAAAGCCAGCTCCCATATAGCCAAATTAATTTTCCAACAAAATCGTGTAGATATATGGCGGGAAATTAATCCGACAAAAAGAGATTACACCCACTATTCGAACCCACATCGATCATACTCCAGGATTGATCATATTTTCATTTCTGCTAGACATGTCCCCCTGGCGAATAAAGCCATTATCAAAGACACATCACTTTCAGACCATTCGATGGTAATCTGCTCAATACAAACACAAAATACAGACTCCCTCAAATCACACTGGAAATTAAATGAGTCCCTTCTTGGTGATCCTAACGTAGTCTCAGAGGTCAACAAAACAATAGAAGAATACTTCACGTTAAATGATGTTGATGGAACCTCGGCTGAGATTCTATGGGCTGCCCACAAAACTGTTATCCGCGGTAAACTAATTCAAATAGCCTCTAAACGTAAAAAGGAAAAGAACGCGGAAATAGCTAAACTTGAAAAGGAGTTTACACTATTGCCCAAGGAACATAAGAAGGACCAGACGAAAGTCCAGGTCGCACAGCTTGATACAGCCCGGCTGGCGTTAAATTTATCGCTTACTGTCAGGGCCGAAAAATCTTTAAATTGGAGTAATGCGAGATTTTATTTACAGAAAGATAGAATGAATACAATGCTGGCCACTAGGCTCTCACCGAGGTTCCGTACGTTTGCACTCCCCAAAATCAGAACAGGAGATGGGACCATTACTCTTTATCCTAAGCGCATTTTGCACGCATTTGAAACTTTCTATTCCTCCCTGTATCAAAGGTCAGGTACAACCAGACAATCTGAAATTAAATCCTTTTTAGACCAACTAACAATCCCATCCCTACAGAAATGCCATATTGAATTAATGGAAGCCCCAGTTTCAGTTGACGAAACGTTGAAAGTAATCAGATACCTAAAGGGGGGTTCAGCACCAGGACCTGACGGCCTCTCAACACCATATTATAAAACCTTTGCTGAAACCTTAGGCCCCCACCTCACAAAATTCTTTAACTCAAAAAGAGGAGGGGAAAGATTGCATCCACATTTGAACGAGGCTTACATTACGGTTATTCCCAAACCGGACAAGGACCCAGAACTAGTAGAAAATTATAGGCCCATCTCATTAATTAATAATGATCTAAAGATACTGACCAAGATCCTTGCGAACAGAATGAACTCTTTTATACACCTTTATATTCATAAGGACCAGGTTGGCTTCATCCCAGGGAGGCAGGGTCCAGACCTGGTGAGGAGAGCAGTGGACATTCTCTCATTGCTTCAGTCGGGATGGTCTGAGGACCCTTCTCAGGAAGGACTTTTTCTGTCATTGGATCTCCAGAAGGCCTTTGACTCCCTATCTTGGGAGTACCTTTTTGAGATTCTGCAACAGTGGGGCTTTGGAGAATGTTTCCGGGGAATTCTGAAATCTCTTTATTCTGAGCCCAAGGCAAGGGTTAAGTTACAGGGACATTTTTCTGATCCCATTAGTATTGCAAGGGGTACGAGGCAGGCATGTCCCCTTTCCCCCTTGATCTTTGCAGTAGCAATAGAGACATTGTGTCAGGGGAATATAGCAGATCAGTACTGTGTGACTGCACAGAGAGACCAAACAATATAGCTAGTGAAGTAAAAGGAGTTTATTTTACAAGTAAGTGAGGACCACCAGTGCAAACAGCAAACAACATATATAATCAAAAGGGAATACCGTATCATAAGTCAAGCCAGGCCGAGGTCATACACATGGGGAGTCAGCCGATGGGTAAGGATGGGACAGGACAGAGTAGGGAGCAGATGGATGGGACAGGACAGAGCAGGGAACGGATGGATGGACTAGCTGCGGGGTAAGAACTCAGGGGAGACAGGAACCAGGGGACAGGGCAGACAAGTCCAGGCGGGATCAGGGATCAGAATCGCAGACAGGATCAAGGCACAGAATCAGAGTCCAGAAGACGGGGTCAGGGTACAGGCTCAGATCCAGAAGGTATGACGATACCAGGGCGAGGAGTGATTACACACGCCGGGTATTATAGAGGCGTGCTGATTGCATTCAGGTCACACCTGAACGCAGGAAAGGCTGTGTGCTCCAAATGACCAAGAACCCCCCGCTGGTGGAGGCCAGTACTGCAGCCAGACTAACAGGCAGATTTACCAGCAGGGGGGACCATTCCTGACACATTGGCTATAGCCATTCGATCGGAGTCTGACATAAAGGGGGTGACCTGTGGATCTCAAGTCCACAAATGCGCTCTGTTCGCGGACGATCTCCTCCTTTTTGTCACCTCTCCCACTACCTCTCTCCCTATCGTCTGTAACTTACTCAAGTCCTTTGGAAAGATCTCAGGTCTTAGGCTCAATTTAGATAAATCCCAGGCTCTAAATATTTCCACACGGCCCTCGGTAATCGACTCCCTGAAACCTCATTTTGATTTTAAATGGGCAGATACATCAATTCGTTATTTAGGTATTAATTCTCCCCGAGGATTGAACAGCTTTATCAGGCCAACATCCCTCCCATGTTCCGTAGATTGTAGACTGATTTTCAGATGTGGGCTCGACTTAAAATTTCATGGGTGGGTAGGATTAATTCAATAAAGATGATCCTCCTGCCTAGATTGCTCTACCTATTCAGATCCCTCCCGATTGCTATCAAGAAGGACCAACTGAAATACTTCCAGAGTAAAATTCTCAAATTTATCTGGGAAGGTAAAGGTTATAGATTGGCCCAAAATGTATTATATGGACCCAAGACACGGGGAGGTCTGGGCCTCCCTAACCTGTTTAAATACTACCAAGCTGCCAGATTAGCCCAACTTTCCTCTATCTACTCTAAATGCGAGAAACCTGACTGGTTGGACATAGAGAGGTTGGCGGTCCCTCACCTGACCCTGGAAAACTTACTATGGATACCCCAAAAATCTAGACCGGCGATAATGTCCCCAACACTGTCCCAAGCGTTGAAGGTCTGGGATGACCTGAGACATCTTCCTTCTCTGATTTCAGGAACTAGGCCCCTAACCCGAATTTTCCACAACCCCCAATTTATAGCAGGAATGGACGTTAAAGCATTTCAATGGTGGTTGGACAAGGGGATTTACAGAATAGGAGACTTTCTTCTAGCCACTGGACCACTTTCCCTGGAGTATTGTATAACAAAGTTGGGTATGACCACGAAATGTCTCGATATTTTCTCATCTTCAACTTTGTGTCTTTGTTCTGGAATGCTAGCTCCGGCTCCCGTACCTTCACTGATTATGAGCGCTGGTGCTCTCGGATGAGAGAACACAGAGGGGGAATCTCTACGATATATACATCTCTGTCTGAGGTTTGCACCAAGTTCACATATATGGAGACATGGGAGAGGGATCTGCAGATGAACTGGGATCTGGAAGAGTGGCACAGGGTGGGAACAAAAGCCTTTAAGGGACTAGTCAATACGTCTCTGATAGAAGCCAATCTAAAAGTCTTAATGAGGTGGTATATGGTCCCTAGCAGGCTGGCTTCAATGTTCCCAACTGCCTCACCACTTTGCTTTCGAGAGTGTCAAGCTCAGGGCACAATGATCCATATTTGGTGGGATTGCCCCAGAATTAGAGGATTTTGGAATAAGATCTTTAGTCTTATTAGAAAGGTCACAGGAGTGCCCTTGGAGAAAACTCCTCAAATTGCATTATTAGGGGCTTCTAAACACACGCAAAGGTTAATACACTTTATGCTTCTGGGTGCAAAAACTACTTTGGCAGGGGTGTGGAAACAGCCTAAAGTCTCCTATCTTACAGCCAAAAGGAAGATATCCTGGGTCATGACCCAGGAAAAAATGGTCAGCTCTATTTTGAACACCACAGACTTCTTCAAGGCGGTCTGGGAGCCTTGGGCCAGATATATGGGGGTCCCCTTGCTAGCAGGACCAATTTCTCCCTCCATGAACACTGGATATACAGGCTGACAGTCAACTTAACCCTTTTACGTTCTTTCCTCTCTCTATACTCTACTCTCTATTTTTCTTTGCTTCTTTCTCATTTATACTCCTCCCTGTCCACAAGCTCACCTTACCAGTTTTTTTGCATTTAATAAGTCGTTTTTGATGTAAAGGTATGGGAGAAAGGGAGGATCCTTCCACATTACTACATAGGATTGCACAGGACTTATTATTTCCTGATCTATCTCAGTAGTAAGATTCTGGACTTTCTCAAGACGCTGCAACGGATTGTTACACCTTGTTGCTTTAGGTTTTTTTTCTGAAGTTCTTCTTTAATTTTTATGCATTTTGTTGTCCTCAGACATCCTCTCGGCACACAGACCCTTTGACTATCAGAAGCCGTTCGGATAGTTTGACGACTTTTAGGTCAAGATTTAGGTTTAGGATATGGGTTCCCTTTCGACACAGTTTGTTCCCCTTAGGGGTGTCGAAACGGAATTACAGGTCTATTACCTGTTTCATGCTACTCATCTATTATGGAAATTCATATGCAGACTGTGATAGGCTTATATTTTTCTTACAGAACGTTAGCTTGGGTCTTTGCCCTCATCTTATTTTTTCTTTTTATTGTTATACTTATTTACAATAGTATGTCTTATCTGTTTTTTATATATCGCTATCCCCTTTATTGAATGTATTTGAGGAAAGGTATATTACTCTATTTGAAAAATTACACTGTATATATTCCCCTTTTTTTCCCCTTTTTTTTTTCTTCATTTTTCTCTCCACTTCAAGATTGTATTAAGAGCACTGATTGTATTTTTCTGATATCTATTTAATAAAACTCTTAAACTTAAAAAGAAAAAGAAAAAAAGAATGCTCATGTAAACATGAACTCAGTACACCCATGTGGATGAGGACCAAGCAGAACTCTGCTTTGTTTAGATGCTGAGCCAGTGAGAATAAGGTCTTTGTGGTCACTAATGAAAAATAAAAAACACATACCGGTAGTTTTTGCCAGCCTCTGCTCTGAAGCCATGTTTAAAAAGTCTCTCATCAATGTAACAACTTTATTGAGACATGCATTATAAAACACATAGCAGGCCCAATTTATTGCAGTAACCTAACATAGATGGTAAAAAACATAGCTACAAAGTTGCACTGTTAGGTTGAAAAAAAGACAAAACTCTAATTCAGCCAATAGAAAATAAACGAATAGAAAACCTCCATATACACACTCCCATACTCACGGTTGATCAAGAGGAAGGCAATAAAACATACAAAACATATTAAACATTAGTTTCTGTAACAGTAAATTCAGATATGTTTTTTGTTTTTAGTCTTGAATAGAGTAGGAAAGATTATTACAGGCATACCCCACTTTTAAGTACACAATGGGGTTTATTTACTAAAGCTGGAAAGTGCAAAATCAGGCTCACTTCTGCAAAGAAACCAATGAGCTTCTAACGCCAGCTTGTTCAATTAAGCCTGGTAATAAAACCTGGAAGCTCATTGGTTTCTATGCAGAAGTAAGCCCGATTTTGCACTTTCCAGCTTTAGTAAATAAACCCCATTGTGTACTTAAAAGTGGGGTATGCCACCTGACTGATCAAAAAAACAAGACAAAACACACATTCCAGGTGGATGAGGGAATCCTTCCTCCTGCACTATTGTATTGTATTACTTTTGGTAAATCTTGAATTATCTATGGCCAGCTTAAAATGGAGGTTCACCCTCCAAAAAAATTCTTACATCACATTCTGTCGAGTCATCCTACCGACAGAATGCCGGTGTTTTTTTTCTTCTCAGCACATACCTCGTAATCCAGATTTTCAACCCCTGGCTCTCCCGCGGGACTGGGCGTTCCCAATCACGAACGTCGGTGCGGCTCTATACGGCGTCTGCACACCGACGTTCGGGTTCTGTCGGCAACCTGTGATGCGCAGTATGTGCCGGACGGAAGCCTGTCAATCACAGGCAGTCTCGCGGGAGGGACGGGGGGGACGGGGGGTGAAAATCTGGATTACGAGGTATGTGCTGAGAGAAAAAAAAAAACACCGGCATTCTGTCGGTAGGATGACTCGACGGTATGTGATGTCAGAATTTTTTTTGAGGGTGAACCTCCACTTTAACTCCAGGAAATCTCAGTGGATGATCATTTTGTTTAAGTACATTTTTAAGAAAAACTACAATAAATGTTTTATTCATACACAGTACAAATGTGTGTAAGGAAATGGTACAGAGTAAAAATATGTTATATGAATGCTTAGAAAGCATGGGTACATTTAAATATGTAAAGTAAGCTCTGCTATAAATAAATAAAAAACGACAGTTATGGTACTGAAATATTGTTGAGTTTTGTCTATTCAGATAAATAATTCATGCATACTTGCACTATTTCCTAATTCCCTATTTCTTCTATAGTTAAACATTCTAACTGTTCCCCAGACTCCGAGGTGATATCTGAGTTAGTAAAAATTGATGTCAGATCACAGGAATAAAGAGAATAAAAGTGTGAAGTGGATTCTCGTAGCAAGCCATCAACTCACAATTCCTAGTTCGTCATGGATAACACATAGATAGTATAAAGATGCAGTTCATTTATTCTACACTCTAAACAGCAGGGGAAGCAGTTTGGGTGTAAGCACATATAATACAAAGAGGCAATCAACCCTTTTCAGACTAACTAAATAAAAATGTAGTTTAAACTTTAAAATGTACATTATATCCGAATTCAGATAGCTATTCAGATGAATGTAGCCCACATAAAGTTAAAGTAGACTTAAAACCAGTGGTGTTGCGTCCATAAAGAGTGCAGGAGCGCCGCCCCCTCTATCCTGCACCTGTCTATCACCATAGATAGATTCATCGATGGTTGCTGCTGCCACCCCCCTATTCAGGTGTCTGGCCCCTTCTCGGGTGCCGGGCATCTGAATTACAGCAGCGTTTTTTTTTTGGCAGCACCTGATAGAGCCGTTGGCTCTAATAGGCGTCCCGATTAAGGCTCGATTCACATCTATGCAAGTTGCTTTTGAGCGTTTCTGCAGTGCTCTTTTTCGGTGCTTGCCACGTTTTTCAACACACGTTTTTACTGCGATTTTACTGTGATTTGCGTTTTTTATTATTATTTTTTACACTGTATATAGCTGTCAGCGGGCTTCTCGCTAAGTGTAAAAAAAAGAATTGCTGGGTAAAAAAAAAAAAGAGAAAAAAAAACTGCTTGTGGGTCGCCCTAAAATCCATACCAGACCCTTATCCAAGCATGCAGCCCGGCAGGTCAGGAAAGGCAGGGGACAAGCGAGCGCCACCCTCCTGAACCATACCAGGCTGCATGGCCTTAACATGAGGGAATGGGTGCTTTGGGGTACGGGGACTTTGCGTCCCCTACCCCAAAGCACCTTGCCCACATGTTGATGGGGACAAGGGCCTCTTCCCGAAAACCCTTGCTCGGTGGTTGTCGGGGTCTGCAGGCGGGGGGCTTATCGGAATCTGGAAGCCCCCTTTAACAAGGGATCCCCCAGATCCTGACCCCCCCATGTGAATAAATATGGGCTTTTACTGTAATTTTTAACACTACACTACTTTTTTTAGTGAATAGAAAGGGGTACAATGTACCCTGCATTTTGATTGCCCCTGGTGACGTTTTATCTCCTTCAGCACTAGCTGATTTTTGCATGAAAAGTCTAACCATTCAATTTCGTGTGTTGCTTTGGTTGAGAGAGCATAGTAGAAAATAAATGTTTTGTAAAGAGGTTTGGAGTTCTTTAGTTCTTATACCCCTTCCTGACCAGGTGAAATTTCAGCTTCTGGCACTGCGTCGCTTTAACTGACAATTGCGCGGTCGTGCGACGTGGCTCCCAAACAAAATTGGCGTCCTTTTTTCCCCACAAATAGAGCTTTCTTTTGGTGGTATTTGATCATCTCTGCGGTTTTGCGCTATAAACAAAAAAAGAGCGACAATTTCGAAAAAAAGTCGATATATTTTACTTGTTACTATAATAAATAGCCAATTTTTTTTTTTTAAATAAAAACATTTTTTTTCTCAGTTTAGGCCGATACGTATTATTCTACATATTTTTGGTAAAAAAAAAAAAACGCAAAAGGCGACTGGTTTGCGCAAAAGTTATAGCGCTTACAAAATAGGGGACAGAATTATTATTAATTTGTATTATTATTTTTTTTTTACTAGTAATGGCGGCGATCTGCGATTTTTATTGAGACTGCGACGTTATGGCGGACACATCGGACACTTTTGACACATTTTTGGCGCCATTCACATTTATACTGCGATCAGTGCTATAAAAATGCATCGATTACTGTATAAATGTGACTGGCAGTGAAGGGGTTAACACTAGGGGGGCATGGAAGGGGTTAAATGTGTATCCTGGGTGTGTTCTAACTGTGTGGGTGGAGGGGGTGACTGGGGGAGGTGACCGATGCTGTGTCCCTATGTACAAGGGACACAGATCGCTCTCCTCTCTCCCTGACAGGACGTGGAGCTCTGTGTTTACACACAGAGCTCCACGTCTTGTCCCTGTAGCCGCCGATTGCGAGTGTCTGGCGGACATCGCGGCCGCCAGGCACGCGCATCGGTATCTCAGGGATGCAGCGGACACGCACGCCCTCTAGTGGCCAGGAATAGCACAGGGCGCATATATGCGCCCTGTCAGAGATTCAGAACCACCCGACGGCCGCATATATTCGTACGGGCGACGGGAAGTGGTTAAACAAATTGAAAACGGAAAGCCCCATTGATAGGTGATTTGGTGTTGCAGTAAAACTTGAAGAAGTGGCTTCAAAGCCCGACGCTTAGAGATGGTGAGCTGAGATAGATCAGCAAAAAGTTGATAGGTATGTCCCTGGAAAATCAGTGAATTTTTTGCTCTAGCTGCAGCTAGAAATTGTTTCTTGGTACGAAAATAGTGAAATTTGGCGATAATATCGCATGGTAGTCCATCAGATTTGCGAGGTGTGAGGGCTCTATGAATCAGGGAAGTAAAAAGGAAGTAAAACCCACCAGGGTTTACTTCCTTTTTAAAGGAGTTGTAAAGGATTTTTTTTTTCATAATAAGCATCCTTTACCTGCAGACATTCCTCTTTTTACTTCCTCATTGTTCGTTTTTGCTCAGAAGTTGCTATATTTCTTCTCTGTTCTGTTCCCTTCCTGCTTGTCTGATTGTTACTCACCACCGTGAAGGGAGGCTTTACTGCGGTGGTTAGTGACATGCTCGCCCCCTCCTGGGAACTACATCTGTGTGGCAGGATGCTCTCTACGTATTAGAGACTTCAATGAGGTGTGAATTACTGGGCGTGCCGCAATGCACACTGGGAAATGTAGTTCTTACATGAACGAGCACCGCAAATCAGGAAGTGAATGAGAGAACAGAAACTAGAACGCCGGAGGCGATATAGATGAAGAAATTTAATCGGTATTTACTGTTTTTTTAACAGAATCATTACACTTTTCTGTCTGTCTACCTTGCAGACATTAATTTTAGGCAAAAAAAATGTTCCTTTACAACTCCTTTTAGGTCGCGTACACATGATCGGTTCAAACCGATGAAAACGGACTGAAGTTTGTTTTCATCGGTCCAAACCGATCGTGTGTAGGCCCATTAGTCCATCAGTCAGCTTCATCGGTGAACCGATGAAAACGGTCCGTCGGACCATTCTTATTTGGATGGACCCATGGTGTGTACGCAGCTTAAGGCTTAGGATATGGCCTTAAAGCGGTGGAATGAAGAATCAATATAGATATGGGCTTTGCTCCTAAATTGGATATAAGGACAGTGCAGAACTGGGCGGTGTTAATAAATTTGCATATTCTAGACATTTACAAAAGAAAAACCTTTAAAACAGTAAACCTCAAATAGAACCAATACTCAACAATTAGAATTCACAGAGCACCAGATGCATCAAATTTTAACACAAAAAGAATTGCTTTAGTGGGGATTTATAAAGCAGTGAATTTATTTGTTACTGGTGGTGAACCAAACATTTTCATTTAAAACACATGCACCTGGAAGATTCACCTGCAATGAATGTTTGATCAATATCAGATTCACAGCTTTATAAATATATCCTTGAGTGTTATTCCTACATATTTTTGATCTGCAGCAAACAGAGATTGTCATTATAAGCTCAATTACTAAGAAATAGATATTATGTTGGAAAGTCAAAAGTCTTTAGACAAATTATTGACACAGATCAAGAGTAGTGCTGCTATTACAGCATGGCAGGGGTCCACTCTGTGCCACTTCCCTAACAGAAGTGGATGATACTTCACTTTAGGCATTATTCACTATACAACTGTATTTGGAACTAAACAAAACAGAGTTGTTTTTCTAAAGACATATAGGCTGTTAACTTTGCAATGGAATTTCCCCTTAGGGTGAAGTAAAGTTTTTTTTGCTTGCATCACCCAGTCATGTGTTTTTTTTATAGTTTTTATTTTTTCTTGCACGTTATTTGGTATTTTTTGCAAGGTGAATTTTCAACATATTCACTAAGTTAAAGGGTTCCCGTGATGCGCCAGAGGGGGGCACGGATACCCGTGACACCATGGGGAAGCTGCCTGAAAACCCCCATTATGTCAGAACAGGGCGGGGTCACTCGTCCACATCACGTGTAGCCCTGCCCTCTGTTATAAAATAAATGTTACACGGCTCACACGTAATTCGCCCGGGAGTATTCTTTGTAGGAGGCTGTATTGTTCGTAGCGGCGGGTAGCGCGGGTCCAGGTCGTGGAAGGATGTATAACGTTGGAATATTGTATTTATTTATTTTAATTAAAGGACTTGTCTCAAGCTGTCAGTGTGTTTTTTTTACCTTTTTGACACTTTTTTGTGAAATGGTAGAGGTACAATTACCCCGTTACCAATTAACCAGTTAAAGGAGGCTTCCAGATTATAATATGCCCTCCCGCCCGCAGACCCTTACAAACACCGGGCAAGGGTTGTGGGGATGAGGCCCTTGTTCCCATCAACATGGGGCCCCCAAAGCATCCAAAGCAAGCATGTGGCCCCCAAAGTATCTTCCCCATGTTGAGGGCATGTGGCCTGGTATGGTTCAGGAGGTGAGGTGCTCTCTCATGCACCCTCTTTTCCTGCCGCCTGCCAGGTTGCATGCTTGGATAAGGGTCTGATATGGATTTTTTGGGAGAACCCCACACCATTTTTTTGATTACGCGGGGTTCCCCTTAATATTCATACCAGACCTGAAGGGTCTGATATCGAATTTGGGGGACCCCACACATCTTTTTTTTTAACTTTGGTTCCCTGCAACAAAAATTACATTTTTGGTGAGATATTTCCAATAGGAACCAATCTAAAGGGATGCAGGCACAGCAGCTTCCTCATTAGTGCTCTGCATCTGCCGCAGCTGACAGTCAGTTATGAAACTGCTCCCATTAGACCCACTCAAAACAGAGGTACAGACAAACACACATGGATTACTTCAGAATAACAATAACAAGGTAGGAATCTGCAAACAATATTGTTATAATCCTTGTACTGTACATAGATCAAACAGAGGAGAATGTTTTTTTTTTTTTTTTTTTTTTATCAACAAAAGTGGAGTTATGCTTTAATTAAGGAAAAGTGAAATTTCACTTACAAAGTGAACAGTATATTTACCAGTGGCGGTTCGTCCATAGAGGGCACTGGAGCGCTGCCACCTCTGACTCTAACCGGCACTGAGTCTAATAACATAGATTCATTTATTGCACAAATCTATGTTATTATCGCCGCTGCCGCTGTTCTATTCAGATGGTCGGCGCTCATATCCGGCCATGTGAATAACGGCAGCTGGTTGGCTGTACGGAAGTGCCTAGGTTTTCCAAGTACAGCCCTCGGGTCCCGGAAGCTTATCCTCGGAACGCACAGGGGGTGCGTTTCTTGGATAAGACTGACTGACGTCTCAGCCAATCAGGTTGGCCGGTTCTGGCTACCGGTAACCTGATTGGCTGAGATGCCTTTCAGTCATCGAGGGCGGCAGAAGACATCGAGGGACGTGGATGGCTGACTCCAGTAAAGGTAAATGCCGGGCGGGGGGCACTTTACAGGGCACAGCGGAGACGAAGGGCACAGTCAGTGACATCAATGGGCACAGTGGCGACAATAGGCACAGTGGGGACAATGGGGACAATTGGCACAGTGGCATGAATGGGCACAGTGGCGACAATTAAAGGGCACAGTAACATCAACAGTGGAGATAATAGGCACAGTGGGGACAATGGGCACAGTGGGGACAATTGGCACAGCGGTGACAATTAAAGGGCACAATGGTGACAATTAATGGGCACAATGGTGACAATTAATGGGCACAGTGGTGACAATTGATGGCACAGTGGCTGTGTTTGATTGCATGGCACACTGGCTGCGTTTGATGGCATGGCGCAGTGGTGACAATTGATGGCAAAGTGTCTGCGTTTGATGGCATGGCACAGTGGCTGCGTTTAATGGCATGGCACAGTGGTGCGAATTGATGGCACAGTGGCTGCGTTTGATGGCATGGTAGAGTAACTGCATTTGATGGCATGGCACAGTGGTGCAAATTGATGGCACAGTGGCTGCGTTTGATGGCATGGCACAGTGGTGACAATTGATGGCACAGTGGCTGCATTTGATGGGCACAGTGAGGCTGCAATTTTTTTTTTCGTTTCCCCCCCCAAAAAAAATGTTGAGCACCAGCCACCACTGATATTTACCTATAGTAAATTAAACCAAATATCTCTTTTTCTAATACAACGTTAACTACTAACCCCTAGCCTTGTCATACTGCCATTAGCATGTATTCTCAGGCCTCGTACACACGACCGAGGAACTCGTCGTAAAAGACACATCGGTTTCCTCGACGAGTTCCTTGTTAGGCTTGTCGAGAAACTTGACAAGCTTTCTTTGCGTACACACAGTCAAGACCAAATCTCCTCATTCTCAAACACGGTGACATACAACACATATGACGGCAGGGGAAGTTCGTTCCACTGGCACAACCCTTGGGGCTGCTTTTGCTAATCTCATGTTACTGCGTGTTAAGTAAAAGTTTGGTAAGAGACAATTTGCACTTTTCAGTCTGTTACAGCGTGACAAATGTGCTATTTCCATTACAAACGCTACTTTTACCGAAGGTGCGCTCCTGTCTCATACTTTATTCTGAGCATGCGCGGGTTTCTAAGCAAACACTAATGTGTTTCTCGTCGAAAACTAGCCTGACGAGGAACACGACGAGGAAATTGAGACTCCCGACGAGGAAAAAGGGAACTTGTTGTTTTCTCGATGAAAAGCATACACACGACCGTTTTCTTTGACGAAAAAGCTCTGCCACCAAGTTTCTTGATGGATTCTGTCTAGGAAAACGGTTGTGTGTACGAGGCCTCATACGTAGGCATTATTATCTCCAATTTAAAAAAAAAATATCCATTTGTTTTATTACTCTGATCCTTTTGGTGGTTACATTTATTAATTGTAGTTTTGTTTTAAAAAATGCTCATACTCAGAGTGTTAATTTTAGTACACAAGCCTTTACCTGAGTGCATGTTTTCTATTAACCACTTGCTTACTGGGCACATATAACATTTTATAGCTATAGCTTTTATAGTTATAGGCCCAGATTCACGTACATCTGCGCATCTGCGCATTCGATGCGGATAGTCCTGTGTGTCTTTGGCTCAATTTCAGGGCCGAATTCAGGCAAATATTTGACCCTGATTTGTTTCTGAACCTGGGAACAGGGACCAGGGTCATACCTAGAGCATCTGAACCCCATTACATTACACAGAACCCTGCACCTCTGGACCCCTTTACATTACACAACCCCCTGTACCTCTGGACCCCTTTACATTACACAAACCCCTGCACCTCTGGTCACTTTACATCACACAACACCTGTACCTCTGGACCTCTTTACATTACACAGCACCTGCACCTCTGGAAATTTTTGCCCAAAGAATTTTCCTACTTTTTTTGTATAGTGTTTACACAACTTTCGAGAATCTTTGTATGAAAATTCCAAAAAAACGTCAAACTCCCAAAAAATTCATGTATGTGAACATAACGAACAAATTTCATTTAATGTGTACCAGAAAAGAAAGACTGCGCATGATCAGAAACAATAAACAACAAAAAAGCCTTTGTCATATGAGAATATTCGTAAGAATTTTCGTACAAATCGGTTCCGATTTGCTGTAAAACATTGAGAAAAAAAAATCGGACAAATGTTCACCCGATTTTCTTATAGTGTATTCCCCACTTTGGTGTTATTCCCAGTGTCAAAATGATTCATCAGATTATCAGTAGATTATCAGAGGAAAAATTATTGTTTACTCTATCCAAAGCAATTTAAAAAGTTTTTGACTGAACCCATTACATTGGAGTGCAGGATTTATGTAGGAAACGCAAGGTACTTTGCTCTAAAAAAAACGTGCAAAATAAACTTTTCATAATATACCTTTTGTTTATTATTTAAAAAACTTTATAGGGGTGGTTTTCTAAAATTGGAAAGTGTGAAATCTGGTGCAGCTGTAAATGGTAGCCAATAGGCTTCTAACTTAGGCATGTTCAATTAAGCTTTGACAAAAGACCTGGAAGCTTATTGGTTTCTTATTTTTTTTTTTATAGTCAAATAAATGGTAATAACAGCATGGCTTAAACAGGGAAAAGAAAAAAAAAAGACATTCTGTTCAGAAATCCTTACCGGAACCTCTTAAGCATAAGTGGCATATGCAAAGGTGATACATCAGTAAACAAAATATAATAGTACAATAATTAACAGGTAACTTAAATATGTCCAGCCCCATCTATCCGTTGCTGACCGTGGCCAAAAAAAAGGGGGGGGGCGTGGAGTAGGTTGAGGGGAAGGACATGAATAGATAAAGGAAAGGGGGTGAGGACATCACCAACTGCACTCTCCATCATCCAATGATCAAAACATTTAGGTACATCCCTCCATTAGCATGACTCAGGGTTGACCACCCTCAAGATCTGAGGTTATATGGCCCCTGTACAAAAATCTTATTGGTTTCTATGCAGAGCTGTACCAGATTTTGAACTCTCCAATTTTAGTAAACCAACCCCAATGTGTCAAATCTTTGAACTGAACAGTACAGTCACATTCCAATCTAGAGGAACTAGACACTTGCAGACTTTGTACATTTGGGGGAAAGCTCAACCTTCCATGTTTTCTATAAACATACATTTAAACCCACTTAAAAAGAGCATACATGAGGGTCACAGGCATCGTAATAGGGCAAAGTTTTGATAGTTTCATAAGCTTCATAAAGCCTAAATAAATTTAATTTTGTAAATAGATTTAACCACTTCAGCCCCAGAAGAATTTACCCCTTTCTTGACCAGAGCACTTTTTGTGGCACTGCATCGCTTTACCTGACATGTGACGTTGCACCCAAAGAAAATTAACGTCCTTTTTTTTCCCACAAATGGAGCTTTCTTTTGGTGGTATTTGAACACCTCTGCGTTTCAATTTTGAAAAAAAAGAGCAATATTTTTTACTTTTTGCTATAATCAATATCCCCCAAAAATATATGAATATAAATCCTTTCTCAGTTTAGGCCGATATGTATTCTTCTACATTTTTTTGATAAAAAAATAATAATCGTAATATATATTGATTGGTTTGCACAAAAGTTATAGCGTCTACAAAATAGGGGATAGATTTATGGCATTTTTTAAATTATTTTTTTATTAGTAATGGCGGCGATCTGCGATTTTTATTGTGACTGTGACATTGCAGTGGACGCATCAGACACTTTTGACACTATTTTGGGATCATTGTAATTTATACAGCGATCAGTGCTATAAAAATGCACTGATCACTGTGTAAATGACACTGGCAGGGATGGAGTTATACATTAGGGGGCGGTCAATAAGCCGTGATTTTAAGGGGACTTACCTGTACTCCCATTTGCGCAGCCGTGCCATTGTGCCGATGTACATTGTTGTGCGCTGGTCGGCAAACAGCTTAAGTAGATTAATAAAAAACAGAAATAGCGATCATTGTATAGCCATGACAACAAGTGATAAAATAGTTACGACATGCCTCTTTTGTTAAAAACAAAACTTGGTGTTCTCTTCCAATTAAGTTTTCTTCCAATTATTCTGGGAGTAAATGTTTTTTTCTTCTAAGTTATACAACTAAATTAAGCCTTTATTTATTTACTTTTTTGTTGCACATTTGTTTTGAGCTACATTTCACAATTAATCATTTTAATTACCTAAACATTTGAGATGTTGTTTTGACAAAATATTGTACTCAGAAATAAATAACCTCTCTTCACAAAGGTTTCTGTTTACAAAATAAATAAAAACAACTTGATATTTTATTTGTAGCGTAACGTTAAGCATTCCATTTATCAAACAAAGTAAAATCTTGTATTATATTGACTAAACGAAAGTAAAAAAAAAATAAAAAAAAAAATGAGACAACAGCATAGTGCAGAGATTCAAATAAGAAGTCAATGGAAAAAAAAACACTGGGAAAGTGATGACACCCAATGCAATTTGTATTTTCACTCAGGAATTGTGAAGGAGCTGAATGCGTTTGTAAAGATTAAGTATTGACCTTAACATGACTCTATTTTGATCATTATTTACATCTGACATACAGTAGCACAATTAAACAACCATTCTGCCACTTCTTCTCTCAGAACACTAAAGGCCAACAGAATAGCAATGTGTGCTGGTGAATCACAGGATCAAAGATCGCTGGTAAATCAATAAAGTCAGCTCCTCTATATTGATCATCACCCAAGGCCATACATACTGATTACTCCGTGAATGTGATGGAAATAGAAGAAGCAAGATACACACCTGTTAGTGATAAGGTTATTAACCTATGCCCAAGAACAATTTAATATATAGCAACTTTTTGATCCAAATTAACAACTGACAAAAAGGTGAAAATGTGTAATGCTGCTGCTCATTAAGTTTGATTAATGCAAATGTGTTTATTGTTCATTCAATTCTAAAAAAGTGTAACATTAACCAAGCATAATACTTAAGAGAAACTTAAAAAAAAGTAACATTATTAAAAAAAAAAAAAGTATGCCCTTCATTACCTTAATTTGGCAGTGATTAACCACTTGTCCATTGGGCGCTTATACCCCCTTCCAAACCAGGCCAATTTTCAGCTTTTAACGCTCCTACATTTTGAATGACAATTACTCAGTCATGCAACACTGTACAGATATTACATTTTTGTCCCCTTTTTCCACACAAATAGAGCTTTCTTTCAGTGGTATTTAATCACCACAATTTTTTTTTATTGTTTTGTGCTATCAATACAGACTGCAGCTCCATCATAATCTACAGTCTGTAAGGACACAAGACAGAAGTAATAGATATGTTTGGAATCATGAGTGGTGGACAGTAAGGTACGTGTCTGTAGATTTTATGGAAAGCTTTGATATTTTTGCAAAAAAAGTACATGAATGCTATATTGGTGCATAGGGGAGCTGGAATTTCAGATATTAACATACATTAAAGAAACCAATTTATTTTAACCACTTGCCGACCACGCTGTAGCAAAAATACTGCTACAGCGCGGTCGAGTAGTTTTGACACGACGTCCCTGGGACGTCCTTGTTCACTTCCGCGTTTGCGTGTCCCCTGGAAGACCCGGCGCATCACGGATCACGGTAAATTGCCGCTGATAGCGGCCGTTTATCACATGATCGCTCCGTCGAATGACGGAGTGATCACTTGTAAACAAACCTGCATCATTTGATGACGCCGGTTCCTCCCTCTCCTCTCTGTACCGTTTGGTACAGTGTGAGAGGAGGGGGGGAGCGGGTGGCAGCAGCAGGGCTGGATCTGTGACAACTGCAGTCACAGATCCAGCCATTCATCCATCCCAGCTCAGCTATCCCTGCCCCATACTGTGCAATAACCCAATACTCTGCAATACCCCAATACTCTGCAATACCCTGCGCAATACTCTGCAATACCCTGCGCAATACTCTGCAATACCCCAATACTCTGCAATACCCTGCACAATACTCTGCAATACCCCAATACTCCGCAATACCCCAATACTCCGCAATACCCCAATACTCCGCAATACGCCCCCCCCCCCTCCTGCCACCCTCCGGTGCTTTTACAGACTCACCGCTACGATCGAAGCCAGGATATATATTTTTTCAGTCTTCCCAGCCTAGAGGTGAGATGTGGGGTCTTATTGACCCCACGTCTCACTGTAAAGAGGACCTGTCATGCTATATTCCTATTACAAGGGATGTTTACATTTCTTATAATAGGAATACAAGTGATAAAAAAATGTATTTTTGGGGAAAAAAGTGTCAAAATCAAGTAAATAAAGTAAAATGAACAATCATTTTTATTTATTTTTTTAAAGCACCCCTGTCCCCGTGTGCTCGCATGCAGAAGCGAACGGATACGTAGCCCCATAGCACCCAGCAGATCTTTGTAATATGGTGAGCTCCCGATTGGGGGCGTGCACGTTGGCGGATGCCGTATTCTGGGTATCACCATAGCATTGAGTCCGGGACATTGTGATACTGCGCCCGGCCTTGGACACCGGCTCCGTTGAAGCTGAGATCGGGTTTCCCCTGAAGGATTTTCCCTCACATTTGGATCCACTCGACTTCTGATGATCGATTGTCTATTGGCTCAACGGTCTCCCATTGACACCATCGCTTTCCAGGAGTTCGTACACGCTTGATCGACACACTGTCGCTGACGCGTGTGTCCACGCCATGCGGTAAGAGTACCCAACTTTTATCTGTACTGATTGGATGTTGCTGTGGATCATATGAGATTGACCGCCGATGGGGTTTTTACTACCTGTTTAAATCACTGAAGTATCCGATTTCTTGCTTTTTATTTACATTGCTATTTACAACATATATTAGCATTTGATTTCTTATCTTTGGACGTATCTTTCCGGGGTATTTATTTGTGATACATATCTATTTTCACTTGAGTGTGAAGTACCCTGGTGGTACCATCTGGTATGTCACTTATTTTGATTTTTATTTTTTAGCTTTTTTAAAAAACATTTTTGTGCACATTATTTGATATGTACACGTATTGGTCTAGTGCAATTTTATATATTCTTATATTTGCTCCATAATTGGGACACCTGATTTGAATACCTTGATTACATATTTGGTTTCACTCCAGATATTATTTAGCGCTGCACTTTTTTTCTTTTTTATTTCTGTATACAACATGGTCCATTGTTGGTGCTGGCTGCTATATTCCTACACTTGTTTTTAAGTCTAGCGTAACTTTTTAGTTATTTTCTATTTTTGCATACGTATGTCCCGCCCACATATGAAAAAGGTCCTCCGTAACTAAAAACATATAACCAATAAAAGTAATTAAAGCGTCGCCTATGGGGATTTTTAAGTAGCGAAGTTTGGCGCCATTCCACGAGCGTGTGCAATTTCGAAGGGTGACATGTTGGGTATCTATTTACTCGGTGTAACTTCATCTTTCACATTATGAAAAAAAATTGGGCTAACTTTACTGTTTACTGCACAAAACAGTTTTTTTTTTTAAAAACACGCGTTCAAAGAATTTCTGCGATAATACCATGCGAGATAAAAAGTTGTAACGGCCGCCATGGTATTCTCTAGGGTCTTTGCTAAAAAAGCATATATAATGTTTTGGGGTTCTATTTAATTTTCTAGCAAATAAATGATGATTTTTACATGTAGGAGAGAAATGTCAGAATTGGTCTGGGTGTTCCAGAACGCCTGATGGCGCTCCCTGCATGTTGGGCCTCTGTATGTGGCCACGCTGTGTAAAAGTCTCACACATGGGGTATCGCCATACTCTGGAGGAATAGCAGAATGAAAGGTCCCAGCAATATGCTGGACCAACATGGGCTAGTCCAAAGGAGAAGTTGCGATACGTGCAGTCTCCTGCTTGTGTTTCTCCCCTAGGAAGCCGCGCTGCACGGGGCAGCAACAGCGTGTGATTGGATATGGAGAAGAGCAGCCCATTGGTCAATTCGAGCGGGGGATTCGCCCGCGCAGAAGGAGCTGATAAAAAGGCTGCAGCACGCCGGTCTCCTCAGCCCGTCCTGTCAGCCAGCGTCGCCCACCCTCCCGCCCTATTCTTAAGTCATGTTGTTGTCCAAAAGGGGGATTAGTCGTCCAGCTTTTGCTGGATGGACACCATGTTATTATTATTATTTCTAATATATATCTTAGCCAAGTTGGCTTATTTAATTCGTTTGAATAAATATTAATTAACCCCTATGGATAACACCGTGGCCATATAATTTTCCATTTAATAAATATGTTGGATTATATCTTTGTGTTATGTTTTCATTTAAAGTTCCTTTGTGCTGGCCCATGTGTTTTGGGGTGTAATTTGTGGTATGCATATGCTGTGTGTGAGAAATAACCTGCTAATGTGGCAGAAACAATTATTTATTTATTTTTACAGAATTTTCAGTCGTTTTTCTTTTATAGCGCAAAAAAAACCCCAGAAGTGATCAAATACCACCAAAAGAAAGATCTATTTGTGTGAAAAAAGGACAACAATTTCAAATGGGTACAATGTTGTATGACTGAGTAATTGTCATTCAAATTGTGAGAGCACCGAAAGCTGAAAATTGGTCTGGTTAGGAAGGGGGTTTAAGTGCCCAGTGTTCAAGTGGTTAAATAGGTTGCCAAAATGTGCCTTGTGGTTCATTGCAGTGCTGGTCCCTTGGTACATACAGTATATATGCACTGGGAGGCCTTTCTAAATGAAGGTCTGAAGGTGCTTTATGATCATTTTAAAATGTATTTAAGAATCATTTGCAGCAATTGTGCTAGTAATGTTGCAGACTGGCATATTTTACAGTGACTCCATTGCATACCATTCTGCATGTTTTGCTTGCTTTATAACAATTCCTGTTAAGAAATATTTGTAATACTTGAAATGAACTCATTGTCAAGCATGTGCATCAAATTTATGCTGGGTTAGATTAGAAAACATTCCATCTATAGCCAGCCTTTGTCTCATTTGCATAAAGAGGCATGGAGGACGTCACATTAGAGGAACTGAATTTATTCTCTCTTGAGAAGAGGAGATTAGGGGGGATATGATCAACATGTACAAATACAAATGCATAAGTGGTCCATATAGCGTACTTGGTGTTGAGTTATTCTCTTTAACGTCATCACAGAGGGCCATGGGGCACTCTTTATGTCTAGAAGAAAAGAAGGTTTTTTCACAGTAAGAGGTGTGAAAATGTGGAATAGACTCTCTCCAGAGGTGGTTCTGGCCAGCTCAGTAGATCGCTTTCAGAAAGGCCTAGATTATTTCCTAGATATACATAATATAACTTGCTACTGACATTTATAGGTAAAGTTGATCCAGGGAAAATCTGATTGCCTATTGGGGGATCCGTAAGAAAAATGTCCCCTGTTGTAGCAAATAGAATCATGCTTTGCTGGAGTTTTCCGCCTTGCTCTGGATCAACTGTCGGTGAACAATTGTGTTTATGGGGTTGTATCATTTATTTTCTTCTTATTGGTTGAACTGGATGGACTTGTGTCTTTTTTCACCCCAACTAACTTTTTTAACTATGTATATAATCACTGCTTATTGCTTTACCTTTTTAGCTATGGGTTAGTGATACTTCTGCTGACCTATTCATCACTACCTATCCCTGTAGTGACACAGGGCTCCGGCTGGGGCAGGTATATTCCCAGAAGTGTTGTTTTTCAAGAATCGTCTCGCAGGAATTCATCTTCACTGGGGTTGCACTCAGTAACATCAACAGCAATAAAGGTGAGTATTTACATTCTTCCTTTCAGCTAACTCTCATTTTTTAGACTTTGAGCAACTGTGTCACTTAAAACTATAGATCCAGCTGTTATTTCAAAAACATGTAATTTGCAAACAGCCAAAAAAAAAAATGCTGTATCGATAATCCATGTATCCTGCAGGGTACCCTGTAGTGCACAGGTCTTTAAGGCAAGCTGTATGAATCACTTAGCACAGTTGTAACTAATGGAAAACCTTGGGCCTCATATATCCTGGCCCACACATAATATTATTTCTAATCCTGTTTATCAAGAAATTATATGAAGGAGTAAACATTAAGCTTTAATAACAATTTGCACTTGATTTGGGAACTTCTTTCAGATACAATGAGAAAGGAATCTGTTTCTTCATGGTCCAGGACCAGCCTCCTGTCCATGGACTTCCCAAAATCCACCTCCCTCTCAAACCCCTCCCCCACATGGCTACATTTGAATAATTTCCAGCATACATACCTTAATGCCAGGTATTTTACAGGTTATCCTCCTCTTCATCTCAAGTGATGGGCATTCTTAAATGCTGCAAAGACTGTCACTCACTGTAAACACTGTTTAATGCAGTATTACGACATGTGCTCATGCTGCATAATGCTCTCCAAGAAAGGCGATGGATGAAGCAATGCAGAAAATAATTATTATGTTATCATCAAAAAAAATAAAAAAATTCTCAGTGACAGCTGCACTCACAAAATGTCCACATAAACATTATACATATTAATTGTATTTAAAAACATACATATTAATTGTATTTAAAAACATGTTGTCAATATAAAGTGCATAAATTAATCAATCGAGTAAAAAAGTCATATATATCGAGAATTATAAATAAGAATGTGTTAAAAAACATCGATAAATGATTCAGTAAAGTCCATCAGAAAGAAGAAAAGTGCAAAAAGTTCATATATATGTGTATTTGTTAGAAAGTTTTTCTTTAATCTATTATCTAATATTCATCTATTAACATATATTAACAAATAAATGAATGGATTGGAAAAAAAATAAAATAAAAAATAAATTTGTGGCGCACAATCAGTTTGAGCAAGCAACCTAGTCTAAAATTGAAGTTAAAATAAACATCAATTAGGCATGTGCAAAAGTGAAAAATTCGTTTCGTTTCGTTTCGTTTCAATTCGTCATTTAATAAATTTCGTTAAGTTAGGTTCGTTACATGTGTTGAATTCGTTTTCGGAATTCGTTCGTTTTCGACCGAATTTCGAAAAATACGGTCGAAATCGAAAATATTTCGACCGTTTTTCGAATTCGTTCGTTTTCGACCGAATTTCGAAAAAATCGGTCGAAATCGAAAATATTTCAACCAGATTAGAAAACAAATAGTCTCTTTTCTAATAGAATTTTTTTCGAATTAAATTCGAAAATTTTTTTTTTTTTTTTTTTTTTTTTTTCGAATTCCGATCGAATTTAGTCCGCGGGTATTCGATTCGGAATTCGAAAAAAAAAAATCGATTTCGACTTTTTTTTTTTTTTTTCGAAATTCGGTCGAAAATGAACGAATTCGGAAAACGGTCGAAATTTTTCGTTATTATAGCAATTCGGAAATTCGTATGCATCCGAATGTCCGAATAATGGAAAATTCGTCCGAATTTCGATTCGGAACGAAACGAAATGCACATGCCTAACATCAATCAGTATAAGTCCATATGGTAACAAAATACTCCGGACAGTCCAGTTTCAGCAGTTGGATAAATGATATATATATTTATTATTATTATTATTATTTTTATTTTTATTACTATTATTATTATCATTAGTTGTTATTCCAATTTCTGTATAGTATCTAGGTCTCTCTATATACACATAGTTGTGGGTATGTGTGTGCATGTATGCACACTCATGCTCTAAATTAAACAATTCTGTGTATATAATTAGTCCCTATATATATATGCACATATATATTTTATATGTGTATGTATATTTGATTCCTTGTGTATTATATAATTTTTAATATATACACATGTTTGTAATATATACACAGTTGTTTTTATGAATGGCCATAATAGTTTACATTTTTACATTTTTAATAGTATTTTCAACACATTTTTAAATATTCCAACATATCTAGTTTTAAATAATATTTTAATAACATTTTTAGTGTAATGACAGACGGAGATTTTCTATTTTCTCTATTTCCAGTACTGTCAAGATTTATACATTTGTTTATTTATTCCCTTTCAAATGTCCCCGGATCGCCATCCCTTTTCTGTTAATTGTTAATTGCGATCGAATCTTTTTATTATTAGTAATGTCTCTCCATGGCTTGTAGCTGTTATTTGTTGTCAATTTGTTAGTTATTGTTTGGTGTGCCATTTCCAACCAATCATGTTTATCCTGCTCGTATAACTCACGTCCGTTCCATACGGACGCCATGGATCTGACGAAACAGCTGACGCTGTGAAACGCGTAATCCGATTGGCTGGCCGGGTACCTCACGTCACTTCCGGGGCGACGACGATACGCCACGCTCCACGGTGGAATGCACGCCACATCAGACGGCTCTTCCTGGTTTCCTGCGTCCACTATACCACACTTGCGGCTCACAAACCTGGGACGAAGAAACCTTATTCGGAGGAACTTCTTATGATGACCCCGGCCTCTTAGCCACACCAATGCCTATATTACTCCATGTTTGTGAGTAGTTACTTTATTGTATCGATTTATTACTGATTAAAAACGACATACTGCACTTAGTTTGGCGCATCTCTCTCTTGTATCAAATGAATGGATTGGGTCTTTGAGAATAATTGACTTGCTTATATATATCATTATATATTCCAAATATGGAACCCTTGAAAGTGCCAGAAGAGCACCAGAAATTGCCTGGGGGAAATAGTGGGAGAGATATCATTCAGGTTGTAGATTTAGCCCAGTGACAGCCTGCCAGAAAAGGTAAGATCTGTGTCAGCAGCTCCTTGCTCTGCTCTGCTTGAGAATACCATTTCTGTATTATACATTCTTGCCCCCTATTCTGTGCCCTCCTGCCCCCCCCCCCAAATTGTGTTCTCTTACCCCCCTGTACTGTGAATTCCTACCCCCTCATACTGTGCCCTCCTGACCCCTGCACTTTGCCCTTCTCCCCCCATACTGCACTTTCCTGCCTTTTGTACTGTGCCCCCTTTCCCCCTGTACTGTGCCCTGCTGCCCCTGTACTTTGATGTTATTGAGAGTTCATGTCACCAGATCTTTGCAAAAGGAAGAGAGACCTCCCAGGTATTTCAGCATGGTGGATTTGTCATTTTGCATTGCTGTAAGGATGAAGGGGAATCTCCATCTGTACAGCATATCATTGTCTCTGAAAATCATTAGAAAAAGTTGTTGGAGCTGGCATTGTTGAAGGGTAATCCCTGATAGGACTCCTTCTGGATGGCTACTTAGCCAAATTCTATGAATCACATGTCACAGGAGTTTTGTGGAGATATAGTTACTTTTGTAAAGTCAGTGGTTGCTCTCTGAATATCAAAAATCGAAGTGCATATGTGAAGAACAGGAAGGGTGATTGCTAAAGCTACACATATTTTTGTGTGGCTATAGTTACTTTTGCAGACAGTGGTAACTTTGTATCTGAACTTAAAAATCATTGTGAAGAACAGGGGTGGGAGTGATTGCTAAAGCTACATATCTAAATAATTGCAGTGGTGTATAAACACTGTGGCCTGGATTCACATACATCGGCGCATATATATGCCGCCGTAGTGTATGTCTTTTACGCTACGCCGGCGCAGCGCGGAGAGGGCAGCATGGAATTCACAAAGCAAATGCTCCCAACTCTGCGCCTGCGTAGCGTATATTCGTAGGCGTAAGCCAGCATAAGTGGAAGTAGGTGGAAGTGGGCTGGAAGTGGGCGTGATACATTGTAATGAAGCATGACCCCATGCAAATGATGTGCCGAGTGCTAGGCAAGTACTTAAAACGAACGGCGAATGCGCTGTCCCGTGGACGTATCCCAGGGCACATGCTCACAATAACGTTGAAACAACTGCCTAAAATACGTCGAATCACTGCCTACGTCGTGAACGTAACCTACGCCCAGCACTATTCACGTGCATTTGATGGTATTCGTTCCCTGGTCCATACCTTTGCATGTGTTGCGCCTCCTATATGGGGAATAACTTTACCCCGGACGTACGACTTACGCAAACCGTGTATATTATGTGCCGGGCGCAAGTACGTTCGTGAATCGCTGTATCTGCCTCATTTGCATATTTGAATCAAAAATCAATGGGAGAACCACATGCGTCCAGCGTAATTTTCGCCCACTATACGCCGGCGTAGGAAAGTTATGTCGGCGGCTGAAGCCTATTTTTCAATGTATCTTGGTTTGTGGGTCCGCGCATAGATACGGCGGCGCACATTTGTACTTAAGTTGGCGTATCTGGAGATACGTCGGCGTAAGTGCTTTGTGAATCCGGGCCAAAGTATTGTCGATGATGGTTTGTAAGGTGGGCTTGAGGTCCTCCTTCTGTGCCTTTGGGAGACCACTAAAGTTGTTATGTCTCCCTCCATTCTCAAGATCCTCGAGGTGGTGCTGAAAGTTCTTTAGAGTGGAGGCTTGAGAGGTTCAGTGATCTTAAATTTTTGCAACTTTTTGTTTCAAATCCCTCTGGTGATTCTACGCAGATCAATTCTCTAATATTAGGGAGGATTAGGAGCTAAGAGCCCTTAAACAGATTGAGGTATGTGTTGTTGCTTGGAGGGTACAGGGATGGTGAAGTATGTTGAGAATATTATGTGTCTACCCATTGGGAAACCTTGTGCTGTGCGTTGTTGCAGGAGTTCCATTTTACAGTAAAGGAAGGCACTGAGGAGGAGAAGACTCCAGTGGAGGAGAGAAGAAGAGAGGGGAGGTCACTGCCACCACACTATCAGTGCCATCTTGGTAAAATCATGTGCCACCAATCGCCTGAATCTCCATCATAGTTGGAGGTGGTATGGCTATCTGGCGATAGGATTTAGAGGAGTTTTGAGGGTCTTTTTGTTTTCTATGTGTGCCCATTGTGAGCATTGTAGCAGGGTTGAATGTCTGTTAAAGGCAGGCTCGTAGAAGAGACTCAGACTTATTCATCCCTCCTTGAGGCCATTAAAGCCATGCCCCACCCCTGCAGTTTTTTGTTTCATGCACTTGTGCATTTATAAGGCTACATTATTAATTCTTCCTCAAATTTTAGTAACTTGAAAGTGTATCTAAAATTCACAATTATATCAATAATAGTATCAAATATGAATAATTCTACACTGTAACCTAGAACAAGTTTTTTTTTTTTTTTTTTTACCAAACTTGTATGTTTAAGTACATACTGTATATAGCCACAAGCCATTTTATTAGAACAACATGAAAACAGCTTAACAGCTCAATTGCCTATGGGCACTTTAACTAAAATCTAGTGTCTACATTTAGGCCAATAACATTGGCTGCCTGCCTGAAACTTGCTACCTAAGCCCATTAATTGGCAATGAATTCCATCAAACTTAAATATCCCAGCTGGCGATTCATTAATATGCTAGTATTACAATTGAAGTAAATGAAAAAACTTACATTAATTGTAGTCTGTCTACTAATGAAATGATATGCCCAGCAACTAACTTTGATATGAAAAAATATTGTCTGAAATACACCTAGATAACAGGGAAAAATAATACATGTATTCAAGTGAGTTTTTACATTCTCATAGAAAAGCAGTTAATGTTGAATACAAAAAAAATTATGTAAAAAGCTCTGAGGGCATGGATCGGTTCTTCTGCTTGGTGCCCCCTGGTCAGCAACACCCAACATGCAGGCAGACTGATACACAGTCAAAGCAGGTTGATCGAAAACAACAACAAAAAATGCACGACATTGTACAAAGCTTATTTTGCACTGCCAATGTACGATCACGTCCAAAAAGTCCTTAGAAGTCCTTATGTAGGAACTAGGAAAGAAATGGGAAGATTACAACAATATTCTGCAGCTCCGTCCTGATGAAAGATCTGTGCAGGATCCCCTCAGTGGTATATGCAAAAGAAGACATCAGCAGGCCACAGGAACTAGACGATCAAAGAAACAACACTTTTAAAAAAATAAATAAGCAAACTTAAAAAAATAAAAAAATACAAATGAATAAAGTAAATTATACATTAAAATACTCATCTTTGCTGTCACTGGTTGGAATTAGAGGGAGCTCTAATTTCAACCAGTGACAGCAATGATGAGTATTTTAATGTATAATTTACTTTATTAATTTGTATTTTTTTTATAATTTCTAGTGCCATATAGTCCTTGAAAGGATTTGGTAGAGACCCTTTTTATATTTACCTCAATTTGTGCTTTAAATGTAACTTAACTCAGAGCAACTTTTTTTAATATAGGCTTTTATTTATAGTTTAGAATATTAGCAATAAATGTCTGTAAAGAAAAGCTGAAGTTAGGGTGCTAAGCAGTAACTTGGCGAGATGCCTAGATGCCGTGGTCAGTCTGACTTTAAGCGGAAGTAACAAAAAGCTTGTAATTTGAAATATGAGATATTTGTATTACCAATGTCATATACAAGTTGGATGGTGTATGTTTATAATTGGAGATAACATAGTTGGGGGTGTATAAGACAGACCCATGTAGGTGGTTCCGTCCCCTATTGGTGGTAGAACTATACGTGGACAGTCTCTATTGGTTTAATGGAAATAATGCCTGATCAGATCCTCTTTTGTATGTTAACATACTATGGTAAAGCGCCGCTAAAAATTGCTGCTCTTTACCACCCACACCCCCAATGCCCCAGTGTGAAAGGGCTTTTACCCAGGATTTGGAGTGTCGGCTTCTTCTATTGGAATACTGGCTGTTTGTCACATCTTGGCATGGCTCTCATCCTTGCTATCACTCTGATTGCAATTAGTTTCCTGCTTGTGAGTGTGTTTATTTTAATAAAGTGTTGATTCTTTGACCTTATAATTCCTGTGCCCTACAATTGTCTTCTTGAGCAGGTTGATACCACCAGACAGTTCCTGTGTATTTTAAGTGATAACGTCACTAAGCAAAGACAGTATCTCCTGTTATCACTAAGGCCGCGTAGACACGGGGAGACATGTCCGCTGAAACATGTCCGACGGACCATTTCCAGTGGACATATCTCCTCGGATTTTTGTCCGATGGCGTGTACACACCATCGGACGAAAAAAAAAAATCTCCTCTCCTCCTTTGCGGCACTAACTGGACTTTGGGGAAAATTAGACAGTTAGGGTTATGGTTGCTGAAGACGTCGAGAATAAGATTCTTCATCTGCTTCACCATTCTTTGCTTGCACTAAAGGACTTGTGCCATGTTATGGTTATTGCCACCAGGTGGCAGTAGTCGGAAGATTAATAAGGGACTTCCTTTTGTTTTAGATTTAGTCACATCTTTAAGATTAGAAGGAAAGTCCCACCTCTATGGAGGTACAGCTCTGCTTCTTTTGAAATGTCCTGATATTATAATGTTATTTGTTTGTGCGTCTCTGTTTTTTTTTAGGTAAGCCAGATCTTCTGTCAAGACCACTGGAGAATGGGTGGGCTAGACAGTTAGTGAGGGGATGTAATGTATATATTAATGTGATGTTATTGAGAGTTCATGTCACTGTTTATATCTTTGCTTCTTTTCCTTTCCTTCCCTCCCTATCCAAGTTTTTTCTGAGGTTCAGGTGCTGGTCCTCATGACTGAGGACTTTGTTTTTTTCCCAGACACTGGGGACAGTGTCTTGTTAAAGCAGGGGGGGGGTATGTAGCGCCTTGCTCCTGATGACCATGTCAAATTTAGATGGTGTCTGAGCTGATAGTTTAGCTCAGACTTTGTTAATTAAGGCTAAACTAGCCTTTGTCCGGCTACGGCTGTGCTTGGAGGGATTTCCCTTTGTTTGTCTCTAGGTGGCGATGTTGGAACTAAGGCAATCCATGGTGTATTGGGTGTCTTTCCTCAGGAACAGACCAGTGGGAGTGATCTCCTTGCTGGGCATGCTGGGAAAGGATACTTAAGGGGCAGACGCCATTTTACAGGGCATTTTTTCGCCTCATGGCCCTCCTGGTGCGAGGTATGTGTCATGTGATTTTTAGCCTCTGGACCATGCTGCCCCGAGGCTGCATTTCTGCCTGGTAGGCCCAGTTACCCTGACTGGGGACTACACTTTGGATGTGATCCTGTGCTGTCTGTCCTGCAGGAGGAAGCCACTCAATGGAGGAAGCCAGGGGAGGACCTGTCCCAGAAAGGACCGAGTGGAAGGCTGGAACTTTGGGAGAGGCCAGGTAACTTATTGAATGATGCACCATAGCTTACAATACCTTACAGTGTGCCGGGTTGGCTTAAAGGCTCTAGAACTGTAAGGCTGGATTTCCGGGTACCATATCCTGTGGCAGAGGATTCTGGAATCCCTCACCTTCTTGTCCGTGCATCATCCCAGGCTGCTAGGCCAGGTGAGAGGGGCCTATCTGGGTGAGCAATATCCACTCGAGAGAAAGTGGTGAGTGTGACTTTGAAGTTTAGCAATTCCCCAGCGATCTGCCTTGTGCGCTGAACCTTCCCCTGATCCTTCATCCCTCTACTTCTACAAGTTGTTTGAAAATAAAAGCGAAAGAAATGGAGCTATAACTTGTGGACATTGAACTTATTATAGACTCTCAACCCCTAGACGATGAGGAATGAAGTAACGTGCAAGGCCCAAATTTAAACCAGCAGATCCTACGGGGGTAGTGCAACAGTAGTCATGTTGCATATTTAACTTTGAGAAACCTGTCGCATTTGGAATTAGTGGTATATTTTAAAATACACGCTATATCAAAGTTTATTTTACTGTATGAAGCTAGAACATATATAGAAATAAAAAATGTACAACATGTCCTCCAATTAAATGCAATTGAAAACTACAACCATCACAGCAAGAGGTGATAGAAATAAATTACTTTGAATTTGCAGTCAAATTATCCGAATTCATAATCATTAACACATTTGCTATGATTATGGATATAATTAGTCATTTCAGAATTTAATGTAATATTACTTTTGCAAAAAAAAAAAACTGTAGCAGTGCTTAACTTTGCTAATCACATTTATGACATTCAAAAATATCAGTCTAACAGTGCAAGTATTAAAGTTCATGTTCCCATGGCAACTTCATTTCTTATTTGAACAGCAGACAACTTGGTTTCATTAAACTTGAGTCTCTCCTCTAAATAAAGACCACATTTTGATTACCAAAGTAAAAAAAGGTTTTCAGCTGGAAAACATTCACTTTCTAAATTACCGCTTCCTCTATTTCGTTTTTTAATAATTTATGTGTTTACTAATTTTTATTTCGAATAAATCTGCCTACATATGAGAATGAACCCAGTGTCACGTCTTAAACTTGAGTAAGGGCCTGTTCATACCTGAACTAAGTCAGTCATGGCAAAGGACAGAGAACAAGTAGTGGTTATGCGGGCAGTTAGTGTTAGCAGACCATAAAATTCCAATAAATTATGAGGGCTGGTTCAAACCACATGCAGTCCAGTGTTTTTTTTCTGCATGAAAAACACATGGAAGGTAGGTTAAATGGTTTTCAATAGCATTGTTCACACCGGTGCTTGCAGTTCCAGTGAATTCCAGTTCCAGGAAAAAAAGGAAAACATGATGCATTTTTTCCTGCACTGGAACGCTGTAGAACACATCAAAAACGCACTGGAATGCACCAAAAAATTGCACTGGAACACACGTTCTTATTTAGGCCCCTTTCACACTGGGTGGTGGGTGTGCTGGCGGCAAAGTGCCGCTAATTTTAGCATCAGTTTTGCGCCGCTATACGGCCGCTACCAGGCGAAAAAAGCCATTAAAGCAGGGCTTCAGGGAGAAAGCCCTCGGGTTTTCACACTGGTTTATGAAGAGAGGCTCTTTCAGGGTGCTTTGCAGGTGCTTTTTTTAGCATTATAGCGCCTGCAAAGCACCTTAGTGTGAAAGGGGTCCTAAGGTTAAGGAAAATAGGGGGTAAAAGGCACTGGATTGCATCAAAAACGCACCAAAAATGCATCAAGATGCACTAGAATGTGCCAAAAACGAGCATGTAGAAAGGCATTTGGAACGCATCCAGACTGCGTTTCTATTGTGTGAACTGGCCCTTAAACATTATTTATTTCCATGTTTTAGATGTTAACTAGAAAATCCATCAGAAGAGATTTAATTCCCCCACTTAGCCTTTACAGTGGTCAAGGTCTAGGGTGGGGAAATCTTAACCACGTTCCTGGCACAGCACAGTTTTTATTCATGGTATTCCCATGATGTCATTGACCAAATATGGTCATGTCCATGGCATCACCCAAGGCCCCATCCCTTTGCTTATATAGTGGGAGCAGGAACTGGGAGATGACATCCAATGGGCATCAAGTGGCACATTCAGACATGTCTGTGTTTTTTTTTTATTTATTTGATGGGTCAGCGTTGATCAGGCATTGTGACTGAATTGGATCTGCATCACTAGACAATGTGATTGATGTTTAAAGGGTGGAAACCTTGCACCAAATGTTATTTAACACTATAGACCACAGTAAGCGTATAGCTGCTCCCCACTTTGCACAGTGTTTGACGTTGCTATTAGAAAAATAAGTGATAAGGGGCGCTGAAAACCTAAATTGTGTACCTGTTAGTAAATGACCATATTACATGGAATAAAGTGACATGTATAAAAAAAAGTGCTGCATGAGGTATCCAATACCTACCAAAAACAATACTCAACAGTGAGATATTGGGGCTGATTTACTAATGAATCTGCGCTGCGCCGGTACATGCCTTAATTAGTGCGCTGGATGAATCCCTAATTAGGCGCATGAACCGGCGGCAGCAGCAGCGCGATGTGATTGATAAGTAAAGCCGCCGCCGAACTCCCTGTATAAGTCTATGGGGGAAATCTTAATAGTGAATTTTAAAGGCTAATCTGCAAGTTTTCTCCTAAAAAGTGTTTGGGGACCTCAGTCCTGCCCCAGGGGACATGTACCAATGCTTTTTTTATTTTTTAAAACGGCCGTTTTTTCGGGAGCAGTGATTTTAATAATGCTAAAAGTGCAATAATAAAAGTGTAATTTTCCTTTAAATTTCGTACTATGGGGGGCTCTAATGTCAGCATGTGAAAAAGCGCATGTTTCCCGTGGTTAGAACTGTCTCTGCACAAAATGTCATTTTTCAAAGGAAAAAAGCCATTTAAAACTGACTCGCGGCAATAATGAATTGTCGGCTCCCGGCAATTGCAGGAGAATTCATTCATTAAAAAAAGGGAAAAAAAAGCGTGGGGGTCCCCCCAAATTCAATAACCAGACCCTTTAGGTCTGGTATGGATATTAAGGGGAACCCCGCCGTCAATTTAAAAAAAAAATGACGTGGGGTTCCCCCCAAATATCCATAACCAGACCCTTCAGGTCTGGTGTGGAATTTAAGGGGAACTCCACCCCAAATAAAAAAAAAATGGCGTGGAGTTCCCCCTAAAATCCACACCAGACCCCTTATCCGAGCACGTTGACCTGGCCGGCCGCAGAAAAGAGGGGGGGACAGAGCGCGGCCCCCCCCCTCTCCTGAACCGCACCAGGCCACATGCCCTCAACATTGGGAGGGTGTTTTGGGGTGCCCCCCAAAACACCTTGTCCCCATGTTGATGAGGACAAGGGTCTCTTCCCCACAACCCTTGCCCGGTGGTTGTGGGGGTCTGCGGGCAGGAGGCTTATCGAAATCTGGAAGACCCCTTTAACAAAGGGGCCCCCCAGATCCCGGCCCCCCCCCTGTGTGAAATGGTAATGGGGTACCTTGTACCTCTACCATTTCACGAGAAAAAAAATGTAAAGGGTTAAAAAAGACAAGAGCCGGTTTTTGACAAGTCCTTTATTATCTTCTTTCTTCTTTTCTTCGGGTTTCTTCTTCCTCCTCCTTCTTCTTCCTCTGCTTCTGTCTTGGGTCTTCTATTCCCGCATCTTGCCCGGCGTGTTCTTCCATCTTCTGTTCCTCCCGCTGTCCTTCTCGTCCGCATCTTCTTCTCCTTCTTCTTCTTCGCCGGAGGCGCCGCTTCCAATTGAAATCCCCGCTGTCTGCCGGACCACGCCCCCCCCTCTGACGCCACGGGCAAGCTCTTAGGAGTGTGCTGCAAGTGCGTCCGAGGGGGGCGTGGTCACATGTCAGAGGGCGGGCAATTCAATTTGAAGCTCGTGCGCGGCTTTTTCTTTGCCAGAGTCGCCGCTTCCAATTGAATTGCCCGCTTTCTGGAACATGTGACCACGCCCCCCTCTGACGCACTGGCACCACACGGGGACTTTCCTAAGAGCTTGCCCGTGGCGTCAGAGGGGGGGGCGTGGTCCGGCAGACAGCGGGGATTTCAATTGTAAGGGCGGTCGCTCCGGCGAAGAAGAAGAAGGAGAAGATGCGGACGAGAAGGACAGCGGAAGAAGATGGAAGAACACGCCGGGCAAGATGCGGGAATAGAAGACCCAAGACAGAAGCAGAGGAAGAAGAAGGAGGAGGAAGAAGAAACCTGAAGGAAAGAAGAAAGAAGATAATAAAGGACTTGTCAAAATCCGGCTCTTGTCTTTTTTTACACTGACACTTTTTTTTACTCGTGAAATGGTAGAGGTACAAGGTACCCCATTACCATTTCACACAGGGGGGGGGCCGGGATCTGGGGGGCCCCTTTGTTAAAGGGGTCTTCCAGATTTCGATAAGCCTTCCGCCCGCAGACCCCCACAACCACCGGGCAAGGGTTGTGGGGAAGAGACCCTTGTCCTCATCAACATGGGGACAAGGTGTTTTGGGGGTCACCCCAAAACACCCTCCCAATGTTGAGGGCATGTGGCCTGGTGCGGTTCAGGAGAGGGGGGGGGCCGCGCTCTGTCCCCCCCTCTTTTCTGCGGCCGGCCAGGTCAACGTGCTCGGATAAGGGGTCTGGTGTGGATTTTAGGGGGGACTCCACGCCATTTTATTTTTTTTGGGGGTGGAGTTCCCCTTAAATTCCACACCAGACCCGAAGGGTCTGGTTATGGATATTTGGGGGGAACCCCACGTCATTTTTTTAATAAATTGACGGCGGGGTTCCCCTTAATATCCATATCAGACCTAAAGGGTCTGGTTATGGAATTTGGGGGGACCCCCACGCTTTATTTTTTCGTTTTTTTATGAATGAATTCTCCTGCAATTGCCGGGAGCCGACAATTCATTATAGCCGCGAGTCAGTTTTAAATGGCTTTTTTTTTTTTTTTTTTTTTTCAGAATGTCATTTTGTGCAAAGACATATTTCTAACCGCAGGAAAAGTGCGCTTTATTCACCTGCTGACATTCCCCCCCCCCCCCCATGGTACGAATTTTAAAATAATTATTCAAATGACGTGGGGGTCCCCCCAAATTCAATAACCAGACCCTTTAGGTCTGGTATGGATATTAAGGGGAACCCCGCCGTCAATTTAAAAAAAAAATGACGTGGGGTTCCCCCCAAATATCCATAACCAGACCCTTCGGGTCTGGTGTGGAATTTAAGGGGAACTCCACCCCAAAAAACAAAAAAATGGCGTGGAGTCCCCCCTAAAATCCACACCAGACCCCTTATCCGAGCACGTTGACCTGGCCGGCCGCAGAAAAGAGGGGGGGACAGAGCGCGGCCCCCCCCCTCTCCTGAACCGCACCAGGCCACATGCCCTCAACATTGGGAGGGTGTTTTGGGGTGCCCCCCAAAACACCTTGTCCCCATGTTGATGAGGACAAGGGTCTCTTCCCCACAACCCTTGCCCGGTGGTTGTGGGGGTCTGCGGGCAGGAGGCTTATCGAAATCTGGAAGACCCCTTTAACAAAGGGGCCCCCCAGATCCCGGCCCCCCCCCTGTGTGAAATGGTAATGGGGTACCTTGTACCTCTACCATTTCACGAGTAAAAAAATGTAAAGGGTTAAAAAAGACAAGAGCCGGTTTTTGACAAGTCCTTTATTATCTTCTTTCTTCTTTTCTTCGGGTTTCTTCTTCCTCCTCCTTCTTCTTCCTCTGCTTCTGTCTTGGGTCTTCTATTCCCGCATCTTGCCCGGCGTGTTCTTCCATCTTCTGTTCCTCCCGCTGTCCTTCTCGTCCGCATCTTCTCCTTCTTCTTCTTCGCCGGAGCGGCCGCTTCCAATTGAAATCCCCGCTTTCTGCCGGACCACGCCCCCCCCTCTGACGCCACGGGCAAGCTCTTAGGAAAGTCCCCGTGTGGTGCCAGTGCGTCAGAGGGGGGCGTGGTCACATGTTCCAGAAAGCGGGCAATTCAATTGGAAGCGGCGACTCTGGCAAAGAAAAAGCCGCGCACGAGCTTCAAATTGAATTGGCCGCCCTCTGACATGTGACCACGCCCCCCTCTGACGCACTTGCAGCACACTCCTAAGAGCTTGCCCGTGGCGTCAGAGGGGGGGGCGTGGTCCGGCAGACAGCGGGGATTTCAATTGGAAGCGGCCGCTCCGGCGAAGAAGAAGAAGAAGGAGAAGATGCGGACGAGAAGGACAGCGGGAGGAACAGAAGATGGAAGAACACGCCAGTCAAGATGCGGGAATAGAAGACCCAAGACAGAAGCAGAGGAAGAAGAAGGAGGAGGAAGAAGAAACCCGAAGAAAAGAAGAAAGAAGATAATAAAGGACTTGTCAAAAACCGGCTCTTGTCTTTTTTTACACTGACACTTTTTTTTACTCGTGAAATGGTAGAGGTACAAGGTACCCCATTACCATTTCACACAGGGGGGGGGCCGGGATCTGGGGGGCCCCTTTGTTAAAGGGGTCTTCCAGATTTCGATAAGCCTCCTGCCCGCAGACCCCCACAACCACCGGGCAAGGGTTGTGGGGAAGAGACCCTTGTCCTCATCAACATGGGGACAAGGTGTTTTGGGGGGCACCCCAAAACACCCTCCCAATGTTGAGGGCATGTGGCCTGGTGCGGTTCAGGAGAGGGGGGGGGCCGCGCTCTGTCCCCCCCTCTTTTCTGCGGCCGGCCAGGTCAACGTGCTCGGATAAGGGGTCTGGTGTGGATTTTAGGGGGGACTCCACGCCATTTTTTTTTAAATTTGGAGTGGAGTTCCCCTTAAATTCCACACCAGACCCGAAGGGTCTGGTTATGGATATTTGGGGGGACCCCCACGTCATTTGAATATTTTTTTTTTAATTTCGTACCATGGGGGGGGGGGGGGGGGGAATGTCAGCAGGTGAATAAAGCGCACTTTTCCTGCGGTTAGAAATATGTCTTTGCACAAAATGACATTCTGAAAAAAACAAATAATAAAAAAAAAGCCATTTAAAACTGACTCGCGGCAATAATGAATTGTCGGCTCCTGGAAATTGCAGGATAATTCATTCATAAAAAAACAAAATCAAAAAGCGTGGGGGTCCCCCCAAATTCAATAACCAGACCCTTTAGGTCTGATATGGATATTAAGGGGAACCCCGCCGTCAATTTATTAAAAAAATGACGTGGGGTTCCCCCCAAATATCCATAACCAGACCCTTCGGGTCTGGTGTGGAATTTAAGGGGAACTCCACCCCAAAAAAAAAAAAATGGCGTGGAGTCCCCCCTAAAATCCACACCAGACCCCTTATCCGAGCACGTTGACCTGGCCGGCCGCAGAAAAGAGGGGGGGACAGAGCGCGGCCCCCCCCCCTCTCCTGAACCGCACCAGGCCACATGCCCTCAACATTGGGAGGGTGTTTTGGGGTGCCCCCCAAAACACCTTGTCCCCATGTTGATGAGGACAAGGGTCTCTTCCCCACAACCCTTGCCCGGTGGTTGTGGGGGTCTGCGGGCGGAAGGCTTATCGAAATCTGGAAGACCCCTTTAACAAAGGGGCCCCCCAGATCCCGCCCCCCCCCTGTGTGAAATGGTAATGGGGTACCTTGTACCTCTACCATTTCACGAGAAAAAAAAAAGTGTCAGTGTAAAAAAAGACAAGAGCCGGTTTTTGACAAGTCCTTTATTATCTTCTTTCTTCTTTCCTTCGGGTTTCTTCTTCCTCCTCCTTCTTCTTCCTCTGCTTCTGTCTTGGGTCTTCTATTCCCGCATCTTGCCCGGCGTGTTCTTCCATCTTCTTCCGCTGTCCTTCTCGTCCGCATCTTCTCCTTCTTCTTCTTCTTCGCCGGAGCGGCCGCTTCCAATTGAAATCCCCGCTGTCTGCCGGACCACGCCCCCCCTCTGACGCCACGGGCAAGCTCTTAGGAAAGTCCCCGTGTGGTGCCAGTGCGTCAGAGGGGGGCGTGGTCACATGTTCCAGAAAGCGGGCAATTCAATTGGAAGCGGCGACTCTGGCAAAGAAAAAGCCGCGCACGAGCTTCAAATTGAATTGGCCGCCCTCTGACATGTGACCACGCCCCCCTCTGACGCACTTGCAGCACACTCCTAAGAGCTTGCCCGAGACGTCAGAGGGGGGGGGCGTGGTCCGGCAGACAGCGGGGATTTCAATTGGAAGCGGCGCCTCCGGCGAAGAAGAAGAAGAAGGAGAAGATGCGGACGAGAAGGACAGCGGAAGAAGATGGAAGAACACGCCGGGCAAGATGCGGGAATAGAAGACCCAAGACAGAAGCAGAGGAAGAAGAAGGAGGAGGAAGAAGAAACCCGAAGGAAAGAAGAAAGAAGATAATAAAGGACTTGTCAAAAACCGGCTCTTGTCTTTTTTAACCCTTTACATTTTTTTTCTCGTGAAATGGTAGAGGTACAAGGTACCCCATTACCATTTCACACCGGGGGGGGGCCGGGATCTGGGGGGCCCCTTTGTTAAAGGGGTCTTCCAGATTTCGATAAGCCTCCTGCCCGCAGACCCCCACAACCACCGGGCAAGGGTTGTGGGGAAGAGACCCTTGTCCTCATCAACATGGGGACAAGGTGTTTTGGGGGGCACCCCAAAACACCCTCCCAATGTTGAGGGCATGTGGCCTGGTGCGGTTCAGGAGAGGGGGGGGGCCGCGCTCTGTCCCCCCCTCTTTTCTGCGGCCGGCCAGGTCAACGTGCTCGGATAAGGGGTCTGGTGTGGATTTTAGGGGGGACTCCACGCCATTTTTTTTTTTAGTTGGAGTGGAGTTCCCCTTAAATTCCACACCAGACCTGAAGGGTCTGGTTATGGATATTTGGGGGGAACCCCACGTCATTTTTTTTAAAAATTGATGGCGGGGTTCCCCTTAATATCCATACCAGACCTAAAGGGTCTGGTTATTGAATTTGGGGGGACCCCCACGCTTTTTTTTTGGTGTTTTTAATGAATGAATTCTCCTGCAAATTCCAAGAGCTGACAATTCATTATAGCCGCGAGTCAGTTTTAAATGGCTTTTTTCCTTCAGAATGTCATTTTTCACATGCTGACATTACACCCAGGGCCGCCATCAGGGGGGTACAGGCAGTACACCTGCAGGGCCGCCATTAGGGGGGTACAGGCATTACACCGCCCGGGGGTCCCCAGGGGCCCCCAGGGGCCCGGATGGGAACCACCCTAAAACACAAAAAAAAATATTTTTTTTTTTTTTTTTTGTTTAAGGGCTCCGAAGGTCCCCAGGGGCCCGGAGGCCACTAAGGGCCCCAGATGGCAAGCCCTTTTTTTTAAATAAAATATATATATTTAAAAAAAAATATATATTTTTTAAATATATTTGTTTATTTTTTTTTTAAGGAAAGGGCCCAGAGGTCCCCAGGGCCCTGGAAGGCTACCCCCTTGTTTTTTAACTTTTTTTCGATAAATGTTATATTTAAAAAATATATATATATGTATTTTCTCTCTTTTGTATTTTTATTTGATAAAGAGCACAGAGGTCCCCAGGGCCCCGGATGGCTACCCCCCTTTTTTATATATATTTTTCTTTATTTCTTATTTCTGTCAAAATTTTTGTAAAGGGCCCCCCCGCTCCTCAATTTGCGGCACCACCCCCCCCCCCCCCGCTTCTCAATTTCATACGGCAGCACCCCCCCCCCCGGTTCTCTGCTCCAGGGGGCCCATGCCTGAAGCTGTGTAAGGGGCCCCAAAATTCATGATGGCGGCCCTGTACACCTGTAAGGGGCCCGGGGGTCCGGAGGTGCCCAGATGCCTGGAGGCCCCCCAGCGCCCCAGATGGTAACCCCCCTCTTTTTTTTTTTGTATATATATTTGTTAGTTGGTTTTTGTAGGATTTTTTATTAAAGGGCCAATTTTTGGAATTTAATATTTTTTTGCAGTCTGGAGGTCCCCAGGGCCCCGGGTGGCAACCCCCCAAATTTGTTGTTATTAAAGGGCCAATGTTTTGGTTTAGGGGTCTGGAGGTCCCCAGTGGCCTGGTCCCCAGTGGCCCGGAGATCCCAGGGCTCCAGATGACAACCCCCCACCTTTACAAAAAAAAAAAAAAAAAAAAACATATGATATATTTTTTGGTTATTTTTTAAACATATATATATATAATATAATTTTGAAAGCTCCCAGAGGGCCCCAGATGACAACCTTTTTGCTTCTAAAAATGTTATAAACATTTTCCCCAGGTTTGTTACTTTTTACTTTAATTTCTTTTTTAAAGTGTATTTTGTGCGTGAAGTCGAGAGAGAGGAGCTGGACTTGCAATCGCCATCCTTCTCCATGCCCCCGGTGGCAATGGTGGGTGTGAGGGGGGCCTCACCCCACCTGCTACACTTGGGAGCCCAATGGGACAGAGGGACTCCCCCTATGAAGGAGTGTAGCCCACCCAGCCAGCCCTGTAGGTCCTTCGCCTCCCTTTATTTTAGGAGACCTCATGGCCAAAGTGTGTGCAAGTGTGGTGTTTTTTTTTGGGGGGGGGGGGGTGGGCATACTAAGCACAGGCGTACCTTGCATAGCACACCCACCGGGAGCTGGGCTGACACCACCAAACTCAATTCATATGTAGCCGAGACCGGGATCCGAACCCTTGGCTGCAGAGGTGAACGGCTTGTCAGCGCAGTGCCATTCACGTTGAGCCACCGCAGCTCCCACCCAATGTGATTTTTTTGTTAGATTTTTGGTAGTTATTTTTTATTAAAGGGCCCAGAGCTCCCAAGGCAACCCCCTTTTTTATTATTTTATATATGTAGATATTGTAATTTATTTTTCATTAAAGAGCCCAGAAGTTTCTTTTTATTAAAGGGCCCAGTGGTCCCCAGGGCCCCCGGATGGCTACCACCCTTTTTAATATATATTTTTCTATATGTATTTTTTAGTAAAGGAACCCCCCGCTTATCAAATTGCGGCAGCCCCCCCCCCTTCTTAATATCAGGCGGCACCCCCCCCCCTATTCTCTGCTCCAGGGGGCCCATGCCTGAAGCTGTGTAAGGGGCCCCATAATTCCTGATGGCGCCCCTAATTGCCTCCCCCCCCCCCATGGTACGAAATTTCAAGGAATTTTTCACTTTTATTGGTGCACTTTAACCACTTCCATACCGCGCCTATTCTGGCACTTCTCTCCTTCATGTAACAATTATATTTTCTTCCTTGAAACTTACTCAGGACCCCCAAACATTATATATATTTTATTAACAAACACCCTAGGGAATAAAGTGGCGGCCATTTTTTCGGACACATTTCCAACAGTATTTGTGCCAAAAATGTTCTAACGTTTTTTTTTTTTTTGGCTTTCCAAAAAAAAACCTGTTTCATGAATGACAAAATAAGAAAGCAGTAAAGCTAGGCCAATTTTTAGGGATAAGGTAAAAGATGATGTTACACCGAGTAAATAGATACCTAACTTGTCACGCTTTCATATTGCGCACACTCATGGAATGGCGCTAAACTTCGTTATAAAAAATCTCCATAGGCAACGCTTGACTTTTTTTCTCAGGTTACCACTTTTGAGTTACAGAGGAGGTCTAGTGCTAACATTATTGCTCTCGCTCTAACGCACGCTATGATACCTCACATGTGGGGTTTGAAGGATGTTTACATATGTGTGTGGGACTTGCATGCGTGTTCGCTTCTGAGTGCGAGCTACTAGGGACAGGAGCATTTAAATTCCTTTGTTATTTTATTTTTTTACTTAATATTTTATTTTTTGCACTTGTTTGTCCCTTTGTTTGTATTATTTTTCACTTTTCTTCCTATTACAAGGAATGTAAACATCCCTTGTAATAGGACTAGTGTGTGACAGGTCCTCTTTATAGAGAAAGGCGGGGTCAATTAGACCCCACATCTGTCCTCCAGGCTGGAAAGCATGAAATTGGAAAAAAAAAAACATCTCATGCTTTCAGCTGCAATCATGTTCGTTCAGCACAGTAGCGTAGTGTGTAGCATGTTCACCTAGCAGCAAAAGGGTTGCTGGTTCGAATCCCACCCGTGACACTATCTGCCTGGAGTTTGCATGTTCTCCCTGTGCGGGTTTCCTCCCACAATCTAAAAACATGCTGTAAATTGGATCCTGTCTAAATAAGCCCTAATGTGCAGTAGGAGATTTAGGTTTTGTGCTTCCCTAGGCCTGACCAAATTTTGGCACCCCCCTAATAGAAAAATGACCCACCCTTCCTGTCAAGGCCACACCCTGTTTTTTTATGACCCACCCAGGAATTTTCAGGGGACACACACAAGTTCTGTGGGGGGGGACTTGGGGGGGCCCTTAATTTGCCTACTTTTTCGATCACTTCCTGTTTGGCTATGGGGCAGGAAGTGAAGGCCAATCTCCCCAAACGGACAGGGATAATACAAAATAAACTGACAGAGCTTCTAACCCCCCCCCCCCAACTCTATCCAAAATGAAAGAAATCCAAAAAATAAAAGTGATGATTATTGTTCCAGTTTAACCCCAAATTTCAGATCATTTTATTGAGAGGCTTAAGAAAATATAACCATGCCAATAGGCCACGATCCAGCGTTGCTAATATGTATGAATGTGTGTTAGGGACCCCCACAAACACCACCCAATGTTAAATCAACTATTTTCATGTTTGTTTTGGGGATGCCTGCACCCCTGATAGGGTAAAGACACCTCACAAATGTTGTCACTTTCTACTTAATTCATTCACTTCCTGCCACACAGCCAAACAGGAAGTGAGGGAAACACCTGAGTAATGTTTTGTTGGGGACACACAGATCAATATAAATAGTTTCCCATTTTGGAAATGGCATTTTGCTGTGTACACCCCAAATTAGTAGGAATCTTGGACTTTGGGGTCCATTTACTAAAGGCAAATCCACTTTGCACTACAAGTGGACAAGCAAGGAAGAAAACTCAAAACTTGGCGGGATTGGAAGTAAAAACCATCAGTGCTTCCCTTCTGATTTTCATTGCCTACGCTTCTACTGCAGAGCGGCTTTGCCTTTACTAAACCCCAAAGTAACTAATCATTTGGGGTGTACACTGCAGTGCAATTTGCTTAATGGTGACACTAGTTAGATTGACCTGTGCCCCGAAGAAAAGACCATTGGTAGGGTTTTAACCTCACTTCCTGTTCAGCTGTGTGACAGGAAGTGAAGCCAATTTTAGGAAAAGGGACACAAAGCCCAACCTAAAAACACTAGCAGGGGTTCTAACACTCAATTGGCTTCCCTCAAACAACCCACAATTAGAATAGGATTGTCTTGTGCTAGTTTCAAGCACAGCGCTGTAAATCAGCACTTCAAGCCTGTCCAAAAAAAACACACCACCCCCCCCCCCCCCCCTCCAACAGGCCCTGTTTGCAGCTTTTCCTACATCTTGCACATGTGCTTTAAAAAGTCAGTCTGGACATCAGTTCTAGGAAACAATACTTACCGCTTTGTCCTTCCTTTTCTGGTGACTAAACATTTCATGCATACACACCAGGAAAGATCTTAGAGACAAATCACACTTGATGGTTTAGGCCCAAACTATTTCAGCTGCAGCGGTTGAAATCCATAGCATGAAAAAAATATCACAAAACAAACTTCAAAATTTGAAAGTAATTTTATTGGTCCACAAAACAAGGAAAGCAAAAAAAAAATTACAAATAAACACACCAAAAATATATACAAACACCTAAAAACAAAAAAGACCAACGTTTATTTCACAGTCATTGGAAAATAAATCATGCTTTTGAAATAACAGGATAGACCCACAGGATTAAAACATTAGTCATTAACATCTTGAGAAACATTTAGCAAAATTATGTAGCAGAGAAAACATCAAAAAATACAAAACTTGCTCCAAAACATCTCTGTTTCACTCCGCCATTACTTCCAGCCAGCAAATCTGCCCCCTCTGAGGGGCAGCTGACACGTGCAGTATCCACGCTTTTTATAACATGTGTGCTAATGAACCAATTGGAAACACATGAAGAAATGTCAGCCTCTAGTTTGTGTGCACTTGGAACTGCTTACACCTGTTAAGGATGTCCTTAAATTACTAAGCCAAAAAAAGAGCTTTCTGAGCATGCTCAGAAAGATGCAAGTCATTTTCAGGATGAAACTTCCAACTTCTTTTTCTAACTGTTCGAGCATGCCCAGTTCACTCGAAATGCAGTACCAGAATCAAATCTGCAATGGCGGATGAAAGCATTAGAGGTGTTAAATTTTTTTTGGTCCCCATGAAGTGATGCTTTACAAGCTGAACGGGAGGTCTTATAGAATTTTTACGTAACAAACCTAAATAGTAATAATTTAAACGCCCCTGTCCCTAGTAGCTCGCAGTCAGAAGGGAACAAGCAGCATTTTTATTGTTTCCGGTTACCAGTTTAGATTTACAGATGAGGTCTAGTGCTATAAATATTCCTCTTGCTGTTACGCACGCTATGATACCTCACATGTGTGGTTTGAAGAATGTTTCCATATATGGGGGCGGGCCTTAAATGTGTAAGCCCCGCCCACATATTGAACCCCCGTTCAAACCCCACATGTGAGGTATCATAGCGTACGTTAGAGCGAGAGCAATACTTGTAGCACTAGAGCTCCTCTGTAAATCTAAACTGGTAACCTGAAACACATAAAAAAGCGTTGCCTATGGGTATTTTCAAGTACTGAAGTTTGGCGCCATTCCATGAGTGTGTGCAATATTAAAGTGTAACATGTTGGGTATCTATTTACTCGGTGTAACATCATCTTTCACATTATGGCCATAAATTGGGCTAACTTTAGTGTATTCTTAATTTGTAACCACTTGAGCCCCAGAGCATATTACTGGTCACTGACGGGGCCATTTTTTGCATTTCAACACTGCGTCATTTTGACTGACAATTGCGTGGTTGTGCGACGTGGCCCCCCAAAAAATTGGGCGTCCTCATCCTCCCCCCCCCCCCCCTAAAAATTCTTTTTTTTTATTTTTGTTGGTGGTATTTGATCACCTCTGCGTTTTTTCATATTTTTGCTTGACCCAAAAATATAGCGACAATTTGGTAACTAAAAAAACATCTTTTTTACGGTTTGCTATAATAAATCTCCCCCAAAATATATTCAAAAAATGTTTGCCCTCAGTTTAGGCCGATAAGTATTCTTGGACATCTTTTTGGTTGCAAAAAATCACAATAAGCGTTTGATTGGTTTGGGCAAAAGTTCTAAGTAGGGGTTGGTCTTATGGGTTTTTTTTGAATAATTTGTTTGTTTTACTAGTAATGGTGGCTATCATTTGTTTTTTCTGTCTAATGCGACATTGTGGCGGACACATTTTTGTGAGATTTGGCATTTTTGTAGCGAGCAATGGTATATCAATGCATTGCTTACTATAAAAATGACACTGGCAGGGAAGGGGTTAACACTAGGGGCGCGGAAGGGGTTGATTATGTTACCTGGGTGTGTTCTAACTGTAAAGGGGGTGGGACTGTGTAGGGGAAATGACAGATCGCTGTTCATACATTGTAGGGACAGACGAGCAGGCATTCCCCCCCCCCCCTGACAGGACCGGGATAAAGGGGAACTCCACCCCAAATTACCAAAAAAAACGGCGTGGGGGTCCCCCTTCTGGTGCACAACAGGCTCTTAGATTTGATCTGGAACATAAGGGGTTAAACCCACGCCAAAAAACGGCGTGGGGTTCCCCCTCAGATCCAGACCAAACCCTTCTCCCAGGCACGCAGTCTGGCCGGACAGGAATGGGGGTGGGGACGAGCGAGCGCCCCCCCCCCTCCTGAGCCGTACCAGACCACATGCCCTCGACATGGGGGAGTGTGTGCTGTGGGGGAGGGGGGCACTGCCCCCCCACCCCAAAGCACTCTTGTCCCCATGTCGAAAGGGACAAGAGCCTCTTCCCGACAACCCTGGCCGTTGGTTGTCGGGGTATGCGGGCGGGGGGCTTATCAGAATCTGAGAGCCCCCTATATTAAGGGGGCCCCCAGATTCTGGCCCCCCACCCTATGTGAATGAGTATGGGGTACATCGTACCCCTACCCATTCACCGGGTGGAAAAGTGTAAACAAAAAAAAACACACAGAAAAAAATAATTTATTAGTCAGCTCCGGGGGTCTTCTGCCGGGACCCCCCACCACCAGCCCATTGGGCCCCGGGCTTCGCCGTCTTCTGCCGGGGGGGGACACCCACCGATGATCTCCGCCATGTCCAGCCAGGCCCCCACCCCAAAATAAGCTCTTTCAGATCCGGGGGGGGCCGGCCGAAAGAAGCAGAGAACAACGTCACTGTCACATGTCACATGGGTTAAGGTCACATGTTGGCATAACCACGCCCACGCCCAATGCCAATATAAGTCCTTGCCCGCCGCTCAGAAGGCATTTCAGCGCCGGACCTCGCCGTGTCAACATCGAATGGAAGAAGAAGCCCGCGAGTGTCACCCCGCGGCGGAAGACTGCGACGGAAGCCCGCTGCCCTCATCAAACAAGCACGGAGCTTCGTGGTGAAGGGGGCAGCGGCAGAAGACGGCGACGAAATCCGGGGTGGGATGTACGACCCTCGCCCCGGAGAAGACGACGGAAGCCCGCTGCCCTCATCAAACAAGCACGGAGCTTCGTGGTGAAGGGGGCAGCGGCAGAAGACGGCGACGAGAAGCCCGCCACGTCCAAGTCCTGGATGGGATGTGCGACCCCCGTCCAGGCCGAAAAAATCGAAGGGGGCGGCAAAGAAGAAGGCCTGGCCCCCGCGGCGGAAGACAACGTCGAGAAGCCCGGAGAGTGGCGCCCTCCGGCGGAAGACGGCAAAAGAAGGCCTGGCCCCCAGTAGGAGCCAGGCAGAAGCCGGCGAGGAAATCCGGGGTGGGATGTACGACCCTCGCCCCGGAGAAGACGACGGAAGCCCGCTGCCCTCATCAAACAAGCACGGAGCTTCGTGGTGAAGGGGGCAGCGGCAGAAGACAGCGACGAGAAGCCCGCCACGTCCAAGTCCTGGATGGGATGTGCGACCCCCGTCCAGGCCGAAAAATTCGAAGGGGGCGGCGGCAGAAGACCCTCAAAGTTCAAACCACCTTCACCAGGTGAATGGGTAGGGGTACGATGTACCCCATACTCATTCACATAGGGTGGGGGCCCGAAATCTGGGGGCCACATTATTAAACGGGGCTCCCAGATTCTGATTGGCTCCCGCCCGCATACCCCGACAACCAATGGCTAGGGTTGTCGGGAAGAGGCTCTTGTCCCGATCGACATGGGGACAAGAGTGCTTTGGGTGGGGGGGCAGCGCCCCCCTCCCCCAAAGCACACACTCCCCCATGTCGAGGGCATGTGGTCTGGTACGGCTCAGGAGGGGGGGGGCCGCTCGCTCGTCCCCACCCCCATTCCTGTCCGGCCAGACTGCATGCCTGGGATGAGGGCTTGGTACGGATCTGGGGGGGAACCCCACGCCGATTTTGGCGTGGGTTAACCCCTCACGTTCCGGACCAAGCCGGAGAGCCTATTGTACCCCTGGGGGGGAAGCCGCGCCGGTTTCACATTTGAAATTTGGCGCGGAGTTCCCCTTCAGTGTCAGCGCAGCCCGAGAACAGCTCGGAGCTTGCCGTACGCCGCTCCAGGCAGTGCAAACACTGCTACGCCGCCTGGTATTTACCAAGGATTTCCCGGCGTTCTGAAGAGGCGCGCGGTGAGCTCCGATTTTTCCCTCTGCGCATGCCCAGTATGCAAGTGAACCTTCCGAGGTTCTAGCGTACTTTGCAAGCGCCCGGGGATCGGGTCCCAAAAGTCACTTTCCCTTTCAAATCGGCCCGCCACACAAGTTGAAACACATGTCACCACACTTCCCCTGCATCACCCCCCTCCCTCCCCTCATAAACTCCCGCCCGAATCCCCGATGTTTACATAACTAAATGCCGCACGCCAGCTCTGTACTGGCGTGCTGTGCGCCCTCTTCTGGGCGCATTAGGCACTTTAGTAAATGAGGAAACACGCTGCACTAGCAGCGTGTTTCTTTGGTAAATGTCAAAAACAGGTTTACTCCTGCTTGTGCACCATGAGTCTTGGCGCACAGGCTTGGTAAATCAGCCCCATTGTATGGATAATATAAAGTGCAACAAATCGTATGGCAAATGTGACCACAAACCTATTCAAACAATTTTAGCAAAAGACATGAAAAAAATGATAAAAGTCTATATTAGCAAAAAAAATGGTACAGTTAATGCGCTGTAGGGAAATCCTTATAGGAACCCTTGATTAATTAGATGAAAACTATTGTGTCTTCCTTTGCTCCAAATTATCTCATAAGGAAAACAAAGGGACAATCCATAGCGCAATACCGTTTAATAAATAAAATGAATACAAACAACAGAATGCCTGCTTACATTTGTAAGTGCCTTGGCCTTATCGAAGCCACCGGCAGAGGTGACCGTGTCCTCTTCTGTGTTAGGTATGGAGCTGAGTGAGGGGAAGATGGCCTCCAACCCATCTCCATACCACTGCAGGGCGGAAGCGACGTCAAAACATCACTTCCACCCATAGCTCTTAAATAGCGTAAGAGTGTAAATATGATATCTGAGGTCGTTTTTTTTTCCCATATGAATATATATATATATATATATATATATATATATATATATATATATATATATATATATATATATATATTTATATATATATATATATTCTCTAGCAAAAAAAATGTTTAACTTGTAAACAGCAAGTTTGAAAAATAGGCTCGGTCTTAAAGTGGTGGCTTCCAGATTCCAATAAGTCCCCACCCTCAGACTTTCACAACCAGGTCTGTAGGGAAGAGGCCCTTGTCCTCATCAACATGGAATAGGGGGTCCTCCCTACTAAGATTCTTACCATGTTTTAGGCATGTGGCTTGGTATGGTTCAGGGAAGGGGTTGCACACTTGTCCCCTCCTTTGTGGCCACCAAGGTTTGTTAGGTCAGATAAGTCATTTGTATAGATTTTGGTGTTCCCCTTCAAATACATACCCAACCTAAAGGGTCAGGAATGAATTTTGGGGGTACCCCATGCTTTTTATTTTTTCATTCTTTACACTATCCCCTTGTTTGTTTACATTCACCCATCAGTCAGGAATCCCTGGACTGACAAGTAATTTTGCCAGACAGGAACAAGTCACTGGTTGTTAGGACACCAGCGTGTGCTGACTCCCTAACATTCATTCTGCCATTCACACAGGAATATTCATAGACTTTACACAATGCAGAGGTCTCCCTTATTTTATGTTCCTGCTGGTTGAATATTTTTATTCAATTTTTATTCTATAGTGTTATGCCGCATACACACGATCAGAATTTCCGACAAGAAAAGTTTGATGTGAGCCGATAGTTAAGGAATCGATAGTTAAGGAATATTATATTCACCAAGGGGAAGGAAACAAAGAAACTATTGCACACAAATTACAAACATTGTGGGTATTTTTTGTTGTGCTTGCACAAATATTGAAACTGCAATTTGTACCACTATTATGAAGATTTCCTCGGCTACAGCCATTGATGAATGTATTCTGACAACGGAGGAGTTCCACTGTCAAAATGCAATGGTACAGCATGGATGACATCTCCATCCACATCAATTGTGTGTAGGGGCATTACGTCTTTTTTTTTAAAGCGTTTTTTTCAGATCAGTGTGCAAGAAAATAAAAACAAAACAAAAAAATGTATCCATCAATGGCCAGCATTAACTTACAGCAAATTTTGTCCAACTGTTTGTGCCCTAGTTATTGCAATATTTCCCCTTCCAAGTAAACTTTCCATACCAAGCATTGAAAATCATTAGTGTTAATTAATACTTTGTTGCATATCTGTTACAAACACAACGATCAAATCAATTAGTGGGTCACTATGTGAATATTTGCATGAGAGCAGATTGAATGCCAGCAGAGCAGCAGAATGTGCTTAGTTACAAATGTCCTTTTAGTACTGTTTCAGTCAGATTGAGAAAATGTGTGAAGAGACTTAAAAAGTAAACAAATAATCCCATTGTGACACATTAGCTTCTACTTAACATACTTGCTTTTAAAATGGAAATGAAATGAAATTTCTCAATAGAAATGCTGTTGACATGTTTTTTTCATATGTTCTTTATAGTGAAACACTTATTTAAAAATGTAAAAGAGGCACTATAATGGTTTTGGAATTTATTTCGTTTTTTTTGCACATTTTTTTTATTTTTTATTTTTTTAAAGTTTTATATAATTTTCCTCTTCTATATCTTTTTTTTCCTCTTTCCTTATTGGTCACAGTATTCTTAGACAATGTGGTTATACTGCCACCTACAGGATAATTAAGACACTGGCAACAAAAAAAAAAACGGTGACCAGTGTGGTATAACTTCTCCTACTCCCCACATGCCTCCGTTTTCTCTACTAAGAAAAGCTAAAACAGTTTTGCTAGCCATTTCATCTTATTTTTTACATATGTAGCGCCTGTGTACTTTCAGTCCAGGTGTTATCTTAAATTTAGAGGGGGGTGAGAGAGTTATGTAGCTCTCATCCATGTGATTTGTGTAAATTCAACTTTATGTCTAGCTGGGCTGTGCTGTCAGTTCATTCTGTGTTCCTGAGGTGCTTTTTCACCCCGGGGCGACAGGTGGTGGCAGTGAAATTCAGACCAGAGCGCCTTCTTGCCAGCAGCCAATCAGAGGGGTTTCTCCCTCGCGGGGCATGCTGGGGGTGGGTACTTCTAGAGAGACGCCATGTTGGGCGGGAGAGTTCGTGGTTGGATTCGGGTGCGGCACCCACCTTCAGGCCGGGGGGCGCACGTGCCACGCGTTATCTTTGGTTCTGGGACCATGTTGGCCTGGAGCAACTGAAGCGGTGATGGGACCCAGTGACTTATTGGGTCCCCCATCTTTGGAAAGAAGATCCCAAGTGAGTTGTGCTGTTTGGTGGGGAGTCAGTCTGAGGAGAGCCCCGAGGCAGGCGATCTAATAGGGCCTAGACAAGCCATCGGGGATCGAAGTGACCGGACACTGGGAGTTTGTCTAATTTCAACCGGTCAGTTGGTGACTGAAACTAAGAACTACCTGAGGGAGATTCAGGCAACTACTTTTATTGAGAAGGATTTGCGCCATTAATCTGCATTCCAGAGCAATGCCCTGTGGCAGAGGTTCCACTCCTATTTCTATTTGAGCCAAGACTGTGGAAGAGACTTGTTTCTCCTTCTCAAGGATCCAAGTGATACTCTGGCTGCCAGTTCTGTGAGAAAGACTATCCAGGTACACTACACCCACTCTGACTGGAGTGGCGACGAAACAAAAGTATTGTTGGAAGCAGGACTGCTTCTGCAAAGTTAAGGCCTGAATCTGCAATTCTCCTTCTCACCCATCTTTATTCTATCTACTCCAAGTTCACTGTTTGCCGTGTTGGGCAAGAATAAAAGCACAGAAAGACACTAGCTGTTTGGACATTCCTTCATTGTTCTCATCATCATCATATCCCTAGACATTCATACAGGTAACACGCCATCCCAAATCTATCCATCGGCTCCTGAGGGGTAGCGCTACACATAATATTTTTCTTGGACTTCCCCCTCCTCTGAGGACAAATATTGTTATTTTTTACTCAGAGGCTTAAAACTTCAAGCACTGACCAAATCCAGTGGTCCACTTAGAAAAAATGCTGCTCTCCCACTCCAGTCTATGTTGTTAACATGTGAGATGGCCTTAGTCTTACACTACTCCATAAGCCACACCTTCTGACATGTTTCACCCCACCCTCTTGGGCATAGTCATGACCTCCATGACTAAGCCTAAGAGGGTGGGGTGAAACATAGGTTTGTGGAGTGGTGTAAAGCTGAGGTCATTTCACACATGTTAACAACATAGACTGGACTGGGAGTGTGGCGATTTTTCTAAGCATGCTACACACTACTGAATGGTGGTATTCAATGCTCTTCCAAAACAGCTAACTCCAACCACATCGCTTCTGGTGACTCTCCAGCAGAAGTTATTGCATATTTTGATGACTTGGCTGTGTAGCACTCACCCCCGAAGGAGCTGCTGGTTAGAATTGGGATGGCGTGTTACCTCATGGCTCCGGTGAAGTGTCTAGGGTGAACGATGAAATACAACAGCAGTAAAGGAATGTCCGCAAATAGGAGGTCTCTTTATATGTGCTCTTTATTACCCAGCTAGGTAAAAACAGTTAACAGGTGATGGGTAGGATAGACAAAAGTTGGAAGGAGAACAGCAGATTCAGGCCTTGGATATGGAAACAATCCTGTCTCCGACAACAATCAGTTTTCTTTCACCACTCTTTTACCCACCGAGAGAGGAAACAATCCCTCAGTGTCCAGTACCTTGATCCCCGATGGTTCGTCTCAATACTGTTGGACCGCCAGCCTCTCAATGGCGCTCCTCAACTGGACTCCCCACCGAACAGCCAAACTCGCTTGGGATCTCTATAAGTGAAAACCCAGTCGATCACTGGGTCCCCATACTGCTTGGATGCTCCGGACCAACTTGGCCCTGGAACCAGGAACACTGCGTAGCACCCACTCCCCAGCCTGGTAGGCCATAACGCTCGGGGCACAACGATGTGGTCACCCTAAAGGTGGGAGCCACACTCCAGGAAGAACTCCTAAAAATGGCGTCTGCCTCATAAGTACCCTCTCCCAGCATGCCCAGCGAGGCCCATGCCTCCTGATTGGTCGCTTGGAGAGAACACCCAAACCTCAACTTCCACTGCTGCCACCTGTCGTCCTGGGGTGGAACAACACCCCAGGCACAACAGAATGAGCCCTTGGAAGTACATGGGCGCTACAGATGTTGTCACAGAACACCGGCAGCGTATACACTATGGTACACAATATAATGAGTGGATATTGTAACCAACAACAGTGCTGCCTCCAAGGCGGCTACAACTTTTTTACTCCTTATCGATTTAGAATAGTTTCCAATTTCCAATGTTAACATGTTTCACAAACCAAATCGCTTAATCAGAACCTTGAGTGTCCTACAGTTCTATTTGTTGGACACATGATTTTGACAGATCATGTAAACAGGCTCTCCTTCCAGCTTTTTTTTCTCATTTATCAATAGACCCCCAGTGTTTTTTATTTACACTTTAACTGTAGAGGAAGAGTACTATGTAAAAATCTCTATGAAAAGTTATATTACTGACTCTATACTTGCATGAGTAGTTAATATCTTCAAAGAATAAGCAAAATTAAAGCTGAATGGCAGGGTAGGATTACTTTAGGCCCTGGAAATATAAACTTTAATTTTAAGCACAACTGGTAGCGTTTCCTGTATCTTTTTCACACTGATTTAACTGAACAACAGCAATGTTTCATTTCCATAGTTCTCTGTGCAGGCCTATATTTAATCGTGGGAAAGTTGCCTCCTGAAAAGAAGAATGCTATTGATTTCTGTACAACAGAAGTTTTTGGATTAGTGAAGTTAACATGCCTTTCAGATAATGGGTAGAAGCGTGCAGTAATGTAATTATCATGTTGTGATAGGTCTAATTATGCAAATGAGATGCAAAGAGAATTAAGGATAAAGATTTAAGCAATCGCAAGGGAGTTACAATAAACCTGCTTTTCCAATATATCATACTAAATCAGGAGAATTAAAGACCTCAATGTGCTTCCTTCCAATAGACTATTTGAAGTATTTGAAAAAAAAAAAATGTTATGGAAATACTGATAGAGAGTAGAAAATTAAACCGTCAAAGTGTGAAATGTAGTAACTTGTTTTCAGTTTTTTTTTTTTTTTTTTCAGTAAGAATGATAATACATGACCAGATTTTTTTTTTTTCAAAAGATTTTTTTTTTCTAGACTTTGTCTGACAGTGATAGCACCACCATGTATGGGCTACTGCTGACATTTAAAACCAAGAGAGACTCACATAGTTATCAAATTGGGATACAGAATGTAATCATATAGGAACCTCATCAGTGTGAGCATGGTTAGTTTTAGTTTAATTAAATGGTTAGTTTGTTTTAATAAAGACTTAGGCCGTGTACACACGATATGACATGTCCGCTGAAACTGGTCTGCTGGAAACCTGTCCGCATGCTTAGAAACTTGTCCGCTGGAAACCTGTCCGTCGGACATGTCCGATGGTTAGTACGCCCAACCAACGGACCGAAATCCTGCGCATGCGTCAAATTGATTTGACGCATGCGTGGAAGCATTGAACTTCCTTGTTTGAGCACGTCGGTGTCTTCTACGTCACCACGTTCTCTGTCCGCGGGGATTTTGGTCTGATGGTGTGTACACACATCAGACCAAAATATCCCTGGAGACATGTCCGATGAAAGCGGTCCTTCGGACCTGTCTCATCGGACATGTCTCCTCGTGCGTACGCGGCCATAGACACCCAGCAACAACTCAGACAACCTATTTATTGTCCAGAATCATCTAACACTTTCTTCCACAACCTGACTATCCCTATCCCACTCCTGAATTCAGTTCTATAATCAAGAAGGCTATGGGTCTAATAGTGATGTTATGTGCTACCTAGAGTGACCTTCATGCAAATGCAGTCTGCCTAAGAATGTCAACTCCTCACTAAACATTTTAATGTGTGCATAACTTCTTCCAAACCTGCTACTTGCATCTGGGGCTAGGGTAGGGTGACCAGACATGCCCAGTTTCAGGGGATAGTCCCCTGATTGAGGACATTGTCCACGGACCAAGTCTGTCCCTGGTTTTGTCCCCAGATTGGATTTAATAGGGGGTAGGGGCAATTTCAAAGACAATCAGTGCAGAATTAAAATAAAAAAATTAGAATTACACATCCCTGCTCCGCCGTGCCTACTAGCATAGGGGGGTTGTATTTTTCCCATTATCTGTGCCCCTTTATGATGATCATGTGCTGGTCGGAGTGGAGGGAATATTTCTTCAGTTTCGGGCGCATGCCCAATCAGCTTCGCTCGCATGTTCTTCTGCCTTGGCTCCAATCCTGACCAGCCACCTGCCTATCTCCTTGCCTTCCCTGGCAGAGTGATCTTCCTCCGCTCCCAATCCAGTAGTAGCCGGGGCCCAAAGAGTAAGGCCGCGTACACATGATCAAATTTATCTGCTGAAACTGGTCCGACGGCCCGTTTCAGCGGACATATCCGATCGTGTGTACGGGCTAGCGGACATGTTTTCCCAGCGGACAAATTTCAAAGCATACACTAACCAGCGGACAGAAATCTCAGGGCATGTGTCGAATGGATTTGACGCATGCGTGGAAGTATTTTACTTCCTGTAGTTGTGACGTGGCGGCGTCAACGTCACAGCCACGTCACCGCGTCCTCAGCCCGAGGGGATTTTAGTCCGATGGTGTGTACACGCCATCGGACCAAAATCCGATGAGACATGTCCGCTGGAAACGGCCCGTCGGACATGTTTGAGCGGACATGTCTCATCGTGTGTATGCGGCCTAAGACTTGAGAGGCTGTGAGGCGGGCGGCGATGGGCAGAGAGTCGCTGATTGTTGCCATTACTAGTAAAGAAAAAATATGTCCCAGGATTTCATTTAAAAAATCTAGTCACCTTAGGCTAAGGGTTCTTGAAAAAAACAGAGCCAGGGCACTGTGAGGTTTTAAGGTAGCTCTGTACACCACCCTGCTGGCATCTCCTACGATTTATGACCTGCCCTCATTGTACAAAGCTTTCATTTTGTAAATACTACAGAAATACTACAGAAATTTTATTATATTATATATAACAAAAAATAAAGATTATGCAAGGCTCACCGATTTTCTTTAACATTATATATACGGTAATTATATATATACACAGTAATTACTGGCCTGACAGGAGCATGCATCGGCCACGCTGTTTAGAGTGTGCAGTGGTGAAATCTGTACCCGGAGGACACAGCGGATTACTGTTTATTGTTCTGGCGAGCTGTGAGTGGTCCTGGTACCATGTGATCGCTGTGACCAATCACAGCAACCACAGTTACAGAAGTAAACAGTAGTAAACAAGGCTGTATATGTTTACTAATGTGTATCACATGGTTACAAGCCAAATCACAGCAGCCCTGTACAATGTAATAGCTGTGACCAGTCACCACCATGTTCCTGGGTTTGAAGCTGGTTCCTGCTTTTCTTGCGCTGCATCTCTGTTCCCTCTGTCACTGGGGAACCTGAGTTGTTCAGTATACACCTTCCATAGTACAATCTTTCATCATATAACCTTTCGCCATCAGAAGTAGAGGTTCTTCGTCTAGGTCTAAGTTTCTGCCCAGTTCAACCAATTGACAAATTTACGCTAGCAAAAGACTTACATCTATTCGCCAGAAATCTTACCTACAAATATATTTTCGATAATGATGGAGGAAAATTGGTGGGCAGAGACGAAGACATGTAGTTCAAAGTGCAGGACTTTAGAGCTCTTAAAATTCTTATCCAACTTCTAGATGAAAATGAGAGTACGGGGGATAGTGGTAATGGACAAAAGCTATTATATTACTATGTGTAACATCAAGAATGGTACAGGCAAGTTCCATCTGACAGTTTAACCGAAGCAAGGAAGCAGTACCAATACATTTTGAGAGATACATACGAGTGATCCTTAATTGATAAGGATCTTTTCGAATATCTGGACATAAAATGGCCGGTCACTCCAACTTTCTATTCAATGCCTAAAGTGCATAAAAGCTTAACTAACCCCCCAGGCCATCCAATAGTATCTGGGATAGGGTGTCACACAGAGACAGCCAGTAAATACGTAGACTGTCAGCTCCTTCCTCATGTTATGGCATTACCATCATACCTGAAAGACACCCTGGACCTTCTCAAGGTCATCGAGGGACTGACAGTCCCGGCTGGGGCAATTTTAGCTGCTATTGACATCGAGGCGCTTTATTCAAGCATACCCCATACCAAAGGTGTAGAGACGATTGCCAGTTTTCTAAGAGAGCAGGACAGACATAATTGGAAGTTATGCCACTTCGTGACCTCCCTACTTGAACATATTCTTACAACTAATATCTTTTTGTTTAATAGGTCCACTTACCTCCAGGTACAGGGGGTTGTGATGGGGCTTTGTTTGCCCCATCATATGCCAACCTGTACCTGGGGGGGTGGGAAAGAGAACGGCGGCGCCGTGATGTACCTCTGCCACATTTTGCTGTGGCGGAGGTACATCGACGATGTCCTGCTCGTCTGGACGAGAACAGCTAGGGAACTGGCAGAATTTATGACATACATATCTCTGAATACTTTCAATCTGAAATTCACCATTGAATTGGATACATCTAGCATCCCCTTCTTATGCCGCGTACACACGATCACTTTTTGTGATGAAAAAAGACAACGTTTTATGTGACGAAACAAAACAACGTTTTTCAAACTTCGTTTTCCAAAACGACATTGCATACACACCATCGTTTTTCCAAAATGCTCTAGCAAAGCGTGGTGACGTACACCACGTTTGACGGCACTCTGTTTCATTGAAGCTCCGTCTCATAACTTGCTTCTAAGGATGCGCGGGTTTAAAAACGTCGTTTTCAACGTCGTTTTGCCCACACACGATCACTTTTTATGACACAAAAAATGACATTTTGAAAAACGAAACAAAAAATTCAAGCATGTTCGAATAGTTTTTTGGTCGTTTTTTTTTTAAGACATAAAACTATGTTTTGCCCATATACGATAATTTTAAATGACGTTTTTGAAACGTCGTTTTTTTTCATCACAAAAAGTGATCGTGTGTACGCGGCATAAGACTTAAGACTTTTCCTTGACATAATTGGCTCAATACATAGTAGCCTGGAGGGAGGAGTCCAAGATGGCGCGTCCTGCACGTCAAGGAGGCTAGAGGAGCGCCCAGCCGACAGGTCTCACCGCGGGATGCGGATTAAACTACCCGACGGCTCCCTTGCGACCAGCCCGGCTTCCCCCCTGTGAGGACTCCCCCCCCCTCCTCCTCCTCTTCCTGCTTCGTTGCATGCAACGCTGCTGGCCGCGGGACTGAAGCGCGGACGGGCCGCCTCGCTCCCGGAGCACATCGCACGTTTAGAGAGAGGCACGTAGAGCTCGTAGAGCGATGGCGACGGGGGGGGACAGGACCGCGGCGATACAGGTGAGGGCGCGCGCCCTTTTGCGGTGACTGCAGTGCTGGCAGAAGCGATAGTACTCACTGAAGAAACGAGGAAGTCCGCTACCACGGCCGAAGCTTGTCACCCTGCTCACATCTTGCTCACATCTTGCTCTGCGGGGCCAGGAGAGGCACTCAGCGTCTAGTGCCCAGCACGTGACAGCGCCTGGCAGTGCTTAGCCTTGATGACCCCCCTGGATTAGGGGAACACGGAGGGCTCTTCCCCCCCGCGCCGTTCTGTTCCGTTCTTCCTGAAGGACCCCTGCAGGGCATAGTCAGAATAGCACCACTAAGCCCTATCAAAAGCAACAGCAGCAATATAAAGCAACATAAAGCATCACATAGCACAAAGTACAGGGATACCCCTTTTTTTTTTCTTACTTTGCTTTGCGCTTGGATAAAGCAGAACCAGGAGTAACACCCACAACATCTACAATAACATGTAAGTAGAGTGTATGACAGCCAGAAGGTGACGCTGAATGAGGGCTTCAGAAGAAAACATCAGATGGTAACTGTGAGTAAAACCTTGCTTCACTATTATTGCTATGGTTCCCGGGTATCTGATATTTGAAGCGAAATGTAACATGCTTTGATGCTCTAAAGCTATAAGGCTGGAATGCTCTAATCATGCTTTAATCATCTCGACGGAAGGGACTGTTAATATTTAATACTTAAGAGATGTTTAAGAGATAAGAGTCTGCATAGAGGTCCCATAGAAGCCCCAGCCAATCAATCAGTAAATTTTCATCCTCAGTATTCTTTTTTTTTTCCTTCCGGAGGTTAAGAATTGGTTGACGTCAGTGGGTAGACTTTCCAGAGCTTCCTGTGCTGTTTTTGAGCTCCACCAGGTTGTAAAATTAAATATGGAAGCATAGCAAGTAACATGGCGGGGCCTGAAAGAGCTAAAAATTAATGAATAACTGTTAATGGATGTTAATAGATCTAAAAACAGCTACAAGTCTACTCCAAATCGAGTATATATAGGAAATCCTTATACTGATCGGTCCGGGGATTGAGATCGGCTTGGTAAACGGAGGAGCTCTCCTGTACCTAACTGTAGCTAACTGTATCTAATCGCCTGACTGAGAATAACATAGAGTGAAACATATATTGTAAAACGACATTTATGGGAAAAAAACTCGGTTCAGCTCGGGCATAACTATGAGTACAAGAGCAAGAGGAGCAAGAGGAGGAGCAGCTTCAGCTCCACGCTTAAGCCAAAGCCCTGGCCCAGGCTCAGGCTCTGGCCCCATGAGTAAATACGTAACCCACGTAACCCAGGGGGCCAATGGGGAAAAATCAGTAGTCGAGAAGCAGCAGGGGGGCAGAGGTCCTCAAGCGGAGAAAAAAAAGGACAAGATAAAAGCGGTATCAAACAATTCAATAGACACTGAAACTATACCTGAGATGGTGATTGAACACGATATGGACCCGATACATGATAAAAGAATGACTGATGAACAACAAGACAGACTGGCACTACCTACAAAAATGGAAATGCAGGGAATGTTTGCGGCGCAAATGGAGAGAATGGAGAGAAATATGGGCTTTATGCTGGAAAGACTAGAGGGAGTAGAAAAGAAAGTAGATCACAATTCTAATATCATTAAGAAACTGGAGGAAGAAATCAAAGAAATTAAAAAAGAAAAAAAGGGAACAATCGTATAAAGTAGAAGATCAGGAAAATAGAGATAGAAGGAAAAATATTAGAATACGTGGAGTACCAGACTCGTCTCAGTCAGAAAATTTACCCGAAATCATACGAAAAATCTGCAACCCGCTTCTGGACAGAGAAATAACCTCTCCATTAAGCATTGAGCGGGCACACCGGATTAGGAGGCCTAGAGAAATTCCCCGGGAGAGCCCCAGAGATATTATTATAAGGTTTGAAAATTGGGAGGAAAAAAATCAATTATGGAAAAACCTGAGAGGAAAGTCTCCCATTAAATTCGAGGAATATAACATCCAAATTTTTCAAGATCTATCTCAAGAGACACTCAGAAGAAGAAGAAATTTAAAACCTTTATTACAGGTGCTGCAAGAACGAGAAATACAATACAATTGGGGCTTCCCGGCATGCCTGATCGGTAGAAAAAATGGGGTCACCGCAAGACTAAGATTCATAGATGAAATACCAGAATTCTGTCAAAAACTGGAGATCCCAATACCATGAAAATACAGAGTGGGGGGGAAGTTGGAGGGGGTGGAGGTGGAGGGGAGGGGAGAGGGGGGGTGGGAGGCGGGAGGGAGAGGGGGGGAGTAAATAAGGGAATAAGCTAATTAGGTGAAAGATAATGGTGAGACCTAGGAGTGGGTGTGATTGACCACCTTGGGGCAATCCCCCTGGAAGCAGGGAGAATGAGGTCGTGGCGAATGGAATTCCGCCTCGGGGAAGGGAACATAAGAGCACAAGGAGGTGCAAGTCGAGATGTTCCCCAACACGACCATAGGGTCACGGTAACATCCAGGGTTAGAGGGGGGGAGGAAAGGGTAGGGAGGGGGTGGGGTGGGAGAGGGGAGAGATGGGGGAGGGGGGGGGTGGAGGAGCGGGAGGGGGGATGGGAAGGGAGGGAGGGGCGGAGGGATGGAATGGGAGGCTTGGAGGGGAGGGATGGGAAAGAGTTTCAAGAGTAGCGGTCTGTCCGAAAAGTGTAACGAGAGCGGTAAGGGTAAGAACAAAAAAAAAAAAAGAGAAAAAAGGAGCATGTCTAATGTAAATCTAATAACATATAAAGTAAGAGGTCTTGGCTCCCCGGGGAAAAGACATATGGTGTTAAAGGAGATCGAAGGACAGTACGCAGACATAGTCTTCCTTCAGGAGACACACATGGCGGCTGACTCAGGAGTCAGGCTCTACTCTCGGGCGATACCAACCTGGTACTATGGCGACTCTCCTCAGAAAAGATCTAGGGGAGTCGCCATAGGGATAGGGAAAAATATCAGCTTCAAAGTTGAAGACAGAAAGGTTGACCCAGAGGGCCGTTATGTGTTTCTGAGAGGGATTCTTCAGGGGGAAAAATATACCTTGGTTAATGTATACTGTCCCAATAAGCACCCTCAAAAATACTTAAAGAAGATCTTAAATATATTAATGGACTTCAAACAGGGACATGTAATACTGGCAGGGGACTTCAATTTTACTCTAGAACATCATTTAGATAGGGCATCAGGGGTTCATATAACAAACACTAAGCAACAGCAGTTGCTGAAGAGAAAATGTTTCAAACAACAATTAATAGACCCCTGGAGAATCGCAAACCCAAATAAAAGAGATTACACATATTATTCGACAGTGCACAATATGTACGCAAGATTAGATTATATAATGGTGGACCATGAAATATTGGAATACGTAAATAAAACATCGATAGGGGCGATTACGATATCCGATCACGCCCCTGCCCTGGTTAGAATCCATTTCCCAGACATTGAAGAGAGAAAGGGCAGTTGGAACTTAAATGAGGAACTAATAGAGGACCCAGAAATATGCGATATAATAAAAGCGGACATAGAGGAATATTTTGCAATAAACAATACACCGGGAGTGACCTCAGCAATTTTATGGGAAGCCCATAAGGCATATATTAGGGGAAAGCTTATTTCCTTGGGGGCTGGGAAGAAAAAAGCAAGAGAAGCCAAAAAGAAGCAATTAATTAGGGAACTCCAAGAACTGGAAAATAAACACAAAAATACAAAAGAAACCGAATTATATAAGGAAATAGTAACAAAAAGGGTCCAACTAAGAGACTTAATGGCAACTGAAACACGGAACATATTTAAAAACGTCTCAAAAGAAAGATATGTCTGGGGGAATAAACCTGGGAAATACCTGGCCAGGATTTCAAAGGAAAAAAGGAATATAAATTACATAGAAAAAATCAAGGATCAAGTGGGACAGATGAAGTATAAGACGACTGAAATCGCAGAGGCCTTTCGGACGTTTTATAGTACATTGTATTCAATTAGAAAAAGAGAAACACAGGAACAGAAGGACATTAGGTTAAAGAAAATTAGAGAATATATTGAAGAAGCTAACCTGCCAAAACTGACGCAAGAAACTATAGAATCTCTGGAAGAACCAATAACATTGGGGGAAATAAGACAAGCAATTTCAGAAACACCAAGTGGAAAGAGCCCAGGACCAGACGGGCTCCCTATTAAATATTATAAAAAATTTATGGAACCGTTGGCCCCGGTGATGTGTAATTACTTCAATAAACTGGGTGAAGAAGAAGAAATTAGAAAGGAATCCCTCCTTGCCAATATCACAATCATCGCCAAAACAGGAAAAGACAACACCATATGCTCTAATTATCGTCCAATTGCATTATTAAATGCAGATATAAAGACCTATGCAAAAATATTGGCAACGAGGATAAAAGCCCATATGCCGAATTTAATCAATGAAGACCAGACTGGGTTTATTAAAGGGAGAGAAGGACGAGACAATAGCTTAAAAACGATTTTGTTACTGCAAGACAAGCAGAAGAAACCCCCAGTCATACTCATGTCAATCGATGCTGAAAAAGCTTTTGACAGGGTTGACTGGGGGTTTATGATGGAAACATTGCGGAGCGTAGGACTGGGCCCAAGATACATGAAATGGGTAGGAAATCTATACAACGCCCCTACGGCAAGAGTAAAGGTAAATGGGAACATGTCGTCCTCTTTAGATATGAATAATGGAACAAGACAGGGTTGCCCACTCTCACCTCTCCTGTACGTAATAGCGCTTGAACCATTGCTCAACAAGATAAGAAATAACTCAGATATAGGGGGGGGTGAGAGTTGGAGAAAATGAACACAAGGTTGCAGCGTATGCTGATGATATACTCTTATATATTACTAGACCAAGACTCTCTATCCCAATAATAATGAATGAGATAAGAAAATATGGAGAACTCTCCAACTTTAAAATAAACCCAGTAAAAACAGTAATATTGAACCTGGGTATAGAGACCACAGAAGAAATAGCTTTACAGGAAGCATACCCCTTTACATGGGAAAAAGAATCAATAACGTACCTAGGGATAAAAATTACACCAAGAGTAGATAAACTATACGAGGCCAATTACATCCCGCTAGTTAATGAGATAAAACAAGATCTAAAAAATCTCACAAAAAGACAGATCTCCTGGATAGGGAGGATTAACGTATTTAAAATGATGGTCCTTCCAAAAATAATCTATAAATTCCAAATGGTCCCAGTAAATGTCCCACAAAGCTTTTTTAAGTTAGTACAAACTATAATTTCAAAATTTATTTGGCAGGGCAAAAAACCGAGGATAAGTTACTCAATCCTTTCCCGCAGTAAAAAAAAAGGAGGACTATCGCTCCCTTATATAAAAAGATATTATTATGCTGCAATAATAACTAGATTGGTGGAATGGACAAATAGCAACACAGAAAAAAAATGGGCACAGATAGAGAGAGAAACAGGTCTGGCACAGTTAGACACAAACGTGTGGATCCCACCCAAATTTAGAATAGTGAACACTGACACGCACAGTATAACAAAAAATGCACTTAAAATATGGGGTATGTTGTATAGGCGGGAAAAATGGGAATATAACTCCCTATTAATCCCACTAGCGAACACTAAATTTTTTCCACCAGGAAATAGGACAAAATTAGGAAGGAAATTAGGAAATAAAAGAGTAGGTGAAATAGTCTCACTAGGGAGAATCAAGGAAAAAAAAGAAATACAAGTAATAGAGGGACACCAACAGTTAAGCGACTGGGAGTACATACAATTAAAGCACGTTGTGAGCACACTGTTAACCTCAATAAGAAAGAATAAAGCACAGAATCTGATAGAAAATTTATGTTCCACTGTAACACCATTACAACACGGCATCACGAAGCTTTATAGGATATTAACAGATATAGGGTCTAAGGGTACTTTGAAAAACATTGAGAAATGGGGACAAGATATTGGGGAAAGGATTGAGGAAACCTCTATGATAGGAGCGGTGTTCAATTATGCACAAGACATAAAAACCATCGAAGCCAATTATAAATGCATGATGCGATGGCATTTGACCCCTGTCAGAATGAATAAAATGTACCCAACCAACTCAGCCCTCTGCTGGAGAAATTGCAACCAAGTCGGTACTACAAAACATATCTGGTGGGACTGTCCGAAGATCCAAGAATACTGGCAAGAGGTCCTAGAGAATATAGAGGAAATAACAGGAATAGGGGTACCTCAAAATCCCCTGTCATGTTTATTCCATGGGTCGAGAAAACAAATAGAAAATTACGGATTGACACTGGTCCCGATTCTGCTAAACGCAGCAAAGGGCGTAATACCTAAATTTTGGCTGCAGCCAAAAAAGCCAACGTTAAATGAATGGATACAACGGGTCAACCACGTTTCAGAGATGGAAAATCTAAGGAGGGCAGACTTGGGTGATAAAGAGAGTGACAGTAGTAGACTGGTCTGGGACAAATGGAGATTATTTAAAACTACAGAAAAATTCGCTCAGATTTCGATTGAAATAGATAGCGGAGACCAAGGAAATAGTAGGTAGGGGGGAAAAAAAAAAAGGGGTCGGAAAGAGAGGGACAGAACCGCTAAGTATAACGAACTCAGAAAAAGGGAGGGGGGGGAGGGGGGGTATATTAGAAGGGAAAGGTAGAATCAAGGGAGGAAGGGATGTAGGAGATGGGGACAAAGGGAAGATTTAGGGCAGAGGGGCGCTGAATAAGAAAGATACGCGCTTCTTCTTTTTTTTTTCTCCTTCCGACAGTTTGCTTATTCTTGTATAATCCCTTAACATATAGATATCTTGACAAGAGGAAAAAAAAATAAATAAGAAAGGAACAAACGGAAGAATAAAGGAAGAGAAAATAGCACAAATTATGCGAGACCGAGGAGGAAATGTGAAGGGCGGAAATATTGTGAGCATCCCCCACTTCCAACCTAACCGGATATGACTGATGTGCAAAAAAAAAAAAAAAATACATAGTAGCCTTTATAGAAAGGAAACAGCAGGCAACAACATTTTTCACTATTCTAGTGCTTATCCCCGTCCTAAGCATCCTATTCAGGCAGTATTTGAGAATACGCCGGAACTGTGCTAAGGGGGAAGATTTCGAAATAGAAGCAAAAGCATTATATGCAGGACTTTTACTGAGAGGTTATAGTAAAAAAAGTTCTAAAAACAGGCAAATCAGAGAGCAAAAGTCCAAGACAAGGGAATCATTGATTTTTCAACCCAAAACCAAAGAAAATATGTCCACGACTAAGTACATAACAACATACAGTTCTAACCAAGACACTTTTCACAACATTATAGCAAGCAACTGGCACTTCTTGGCTGAAGATCTTGTTGTTTCTAAATATTTTGCAGCAAAGCCTGAAATAGTATACAGACGACCACGTTCCATCAGAGACAGAGTAGTACACAGCCACCTCACCCCTGACTCTCCCAATGCAGCTGCGACAGGAGGCAAAGGGACTTTTAAATGTGGGCAATGTGATCAATGCCCCTGGGTTAAGGAAGGAACAGGATGCCCCCTACCTAGAGGAGGGTATCACAAATCAAAATCTTATGCTGATTGTACTGCCATTGGAGTGGTATATTTGGCTACCTGTTTATGTGGTGCATTCTATCTTGGCAAAACAAAAAGACCATTCACCAGACGTATTCAGGATCATCTCTATTATCTTGACGCAGGACTACTTTATACCCCAATATGTAAACATTCCCCCACAAGAGAGAGGAGAACATTTTGATAAGAAGGTGCCTTAACAGGAAGCACAATGGATATTCAACCAAAGGGCCACTTATGCACCGGGACTTAATACAGCCCTTTCATTTAAACCATTCCTATAATTATGATAGGACAAAATAGAATATAATTTGTGGGTTCCCTATTAGGTAGAATGTGACCTCTCCTGCTACCTAGTGGTTAAGTGAAATGTTAGCATCTAAACAAGATCATAGTTTTTTACATTTTCTTTTTTTCTTTGAAATTTGCTGCATATGGTATATCATGTATTATTATAAATATACTGTATATATTCTAAAACTTTTTTAACATATATATCTTTTATTTTCTGTCTGGTTGGGCTATGTATTAGAGCGCTTGATGGATCCTCAGTGAATATTGGCCATGGTTGTTAACACACCACTAGGTGGAGCATGCGCCGCTAGGAATAGCCACCAGACGTGATGTCAGGGGTCAGGCTTGACCCTTTACTTCCGGGTGGACCTTATCACTTAAACACTGGCGCGCGCGGACTAATGGCTGACACGCATCCCTAGCGTCTTGGGTGGATAGCGTTATAACAGCACGGGGAGCCAAAACGTGATCACAAGGTAATGTACCTATGAGAAACTTGCACATTCATATTATAACTGCAACGTTGGACTTGGCATCTGTAATGGGCAGTGTGGGAGGGACTTAGCTTATGCTAATGATATTTTGTATATACTCCCCATAAAATAGAAGACCCATTATCTGGGATTTAGTATCTTCCCCTCTTGTAAAGGAGCTATATCTATAGTCCTGTTCAATTGATACTTTTTACTACAAATGCATTTATTATTATTGTATTCATTTTTCTCATATTTTAGAATATCACAACATCTTGGACTCAATTTTTCCATAAGTCCTAGGCTTCTCCCAGTCACTATCTACGTTACCTTTGGGGGTAACACAAGTGTGAAATATTTTTTATATATAATTAGCAGGTATGTTTGGGGTTATTGGGATGTAATCTCCCCCACCCAATATTGAATGTTTTCAATATGAACAAAACCATAACCATAATAATATTAATTACTCCTAGATGTTGTTTTATCATACACCCCAATAAGTACGTTTAAGGTCCAGCAGCTTCACAGTAACCCGACAGGTCTGGCTCCCGTCGGGGGTGTGTTTTCTTGGCCGACTATTACCCTTGAGGTTCATCAACCGCTCCGTGCTGCTCATTTAAAACCTGACAGACTAGGTGAGCATAAAATTGTATAGAAAGTAAAGAGTACTATTAACCACTTTAGCCCCGGACCATATTGCTGTCCAAAGACCAGAGCACTTTTTGCGCAATTAGCGTTTATTAATTGGTTTGCGCAAAATTTATAGCGTTTACAAAAAAGGGGGTCGTTTTATGGCATTTGTATTATTATTTTTTTTTACTAGTAATTGCCGCGATCAGCGTTTTTTTTTCGGTACTGCGATATTATGGCGGACACATCGGACACTTTTGACACATTTTTGGGACCATTGGCATTTTTATAGCGATCAATGCTATAAAAATGCATTGTATTACTATAAAAATGCCATTGGCAGTGAAGAAGTTAACACTAGGGGGCAGGGAAGGGGTTAAGTGTGGTCCTGGTGTGTTCTAACTGTATGGGGGGGTGGCCTCACTAGGGGAAATCACTGATCTTCTGTCCATACATTGTATGGACAGAAGATCAGCGTTTCCCCTGCTGACAGAAACAAGAGGTATGTGTTTACACACATACCTCCCGTTCCCCGCTCTGTAACGAGCAATCGCGGGTGCCCGACGGCGATTGTACCCGCCAGGCACGCGCGCGGGACTACAAGCTGCTAAAGGGAGGACGTAGAGATACGTGCTCCCGCGTAGCAGTGCCACCGTCCCGCAGTAATATGACGGCGGGCGGTCGGCAATTAGTTAAATGTGAAATATTATCATGCCCTGTAACATAAATACACTGTATATACAAATAATATGTTTTATTCTATTTTGTAAATAACCAGATGAAGAAATAAATGGATGCGGCGCCCTGACGACGCTTCTTTTTGAGAAACATGTTGGCAATCAGCCCTTTCTCCATCTAATCAACTTTATCATTAGCACTGTATCAGGGCAAACAATTGATTTTATTATCAAATTGGTTTTATTTTTATTTTTTCATATATTTAAATAAAATTTGATATTTTTGTATTAAAGCGGAGTTCCGGCCACAATTTCACTTCTTAAATATAAATACCCCTGTAATACACAAGCTTAATGTATTGTAGTAAAGTTAGTCTGTAAACTAAGGTCCATTTGGTTAGGTTGTTACAGCATTTAGATACTTTATAAAACAGGAATTGACTGGGGCAATCTTAAGTGTGGGCATCCATGAAGCCAGACTGTATGACTTCCTGGATTTCTGCCTTGCAGATGTCGCACATGCTCAGTGCTGCACAAGCAGTGTAATAGTTATCAATAGCAACGGGAGTGTCAGAGGAAGTTGCCGCCCCTTATCTATGCAATACTCTCCTCCCCTCCTCCTTCCAGGAACCAGTAAATATACTCAATCATTTAAAATTGAGTACTGTCCGTGATACTTTTTTTATTTGCAATAACATACAATTTTTCAGGACAAGCTTTCGGGGTGAAGGGGTAACACCCCGAAATCTTGTCCTGAAAAAATTGTATGTTAGTGCAAATAAAAAAAAGTATCACGAACAGTACTCAATTTTATCTGTCACAATTGCACTAATACGGCGACAATCACATCACTAAATCATTTGTTATGTAGATATATCTGCACAGCGCACCGCACCGATCACAGCACAACACAGCAGTGTGACAGGGGCCGATGCGGTGTGACAGGGCCGATGCGATGTGACAGGGCCGATGTGGTGTCCTGGGGCCGATGCGGTGTGACAGGGGCTGATGCGGTGGGATGGGGGCCGATGCGGTGTGACAGGGGCCGATGCGGTGTGACAGGGGCCGATGCGGTGGGGCCGATGTGGTGTGACAGGGACCGATGCGGTGTGACAGGGGCCAATGCATTGGGGCCCATGGGTTGTGATGGGGGCCGATGTGGTGTGACGGGGGCCGATGCGGTGTGACGGGGGCCAATGCATTGGGGCCCATGGGTTGTGATGGGGGCCGATGTGGTGTGACGGGGGCCGATGCGGTGTGACGGGGGCCGATGCGGTGGGGCCAATGCGGTGTGACAGGGGTCGATGCGGTGGGGCCAATGCGGTGTGACAGGGGCCGATGCGCTGTCCTGGGGCCGATGCGGTGTCCTGGGGCCGATGCGGTGTCCTGGGGCCAATGCGGTGTCCAACGCACCGATCACAGCACAACACAACGATCACAGGACACCGCATCGGTCCCGGCACACCGAATCGGTCCCTGTCACACCACATTGGCCCCTGTCACACCGCATCGGCCCCTGTCACACCGCATCGGCCCCTGTCACACCGCATCGGCCACACCACATCAGGCCCTGTCACATCTCATCGGCTCAACACATTGCATCGCTCCCAGCACATATGGATGCGTTTGACGGGCACATTGAGGCAGTGTTTGGCACAGTGGTTGCATTTGATGGCACAGCGAGGCAGCTGTTTGCTGGGTGCAGTGGCAGCGTATATGATGGCAAGCTCCACTCTCCCACCAACTCTACCTCTCGCCCCCTCCTCCCCGGGTGCCGAGTACATAATTAGTGCGGTGGGCGGGGCTGTTAATCATCTCTCCGCCTCCGCCTGCCCATTAGAGATATTTTCAACTGCGGCCGAGTACATAATTAGTGCGGTGGGCGGGGCTGTTAACAGTCTCTCCGCCTCTGCCCCGCCCTCCCGCCCGCTCGCTCAAAATGAAACTCGGCCGAGTACATAATTAGTGCGGTGGGCGGGGCTGTTAACAGTCTCTCCGCCTCCACCCCCGCCCTCCCGTCCTCCCGCCCGCTTGCTCGAGATGAAACTCGGCCGAGTACATAATTAGTGCGGTGGGCGGGGCTGTTACCAGTCTCTCCGCCTCCGCCCCCGCCCTCCCGCTCGAGATACTTCTGCCCAGCCTCCTGGGATTCATGACAAACATCTCCCAGGAGGCATAGCAGGGCTGGATGACGCAGCGAGACTGCTGCTCCGCGGCGGGCGAAATAAACTCACTGGAATAACACGTTGAGTTTAAAAAAATAAATAAAAAAAACACTCCAAATGTATTTAAGGGGGCAGTGCTAAATACAATACAATTAAGTTAAAAAATAGGGTGGAGCTCTGCTTTAAATTTTGTTATTTCTTGCTCACCTACATTAGACACATGTCTCCAACAAGGTCCTAATTATTCTGAAGTAGCTAATACCCACTCAGTTTGTCCTCTTCAAATTTTCTTTTAATACTTTAAGGACTGGAGTACTGTGTCTGTCCTGGGAATCGTCCAATAACTCTCTTTAAATACACCTTCCATAGTACCTCTTCTCCTAGTACTATCTAGCCCCATCTGCCTTCCCGCTGCAATCAATCCACAATCAACAAAAATCGATGCTCACCACCGTTAATAGTAAAAAAATATATATTAATAAAAATGCCATAAAACTATCCCCTATTTTGTAGACACTATGGCCCAGATTCACAGAGTGTGGGCGCACATTACGCCACCGTAGTGCAAACGCCATACGCCACGCCAAAGTAGCGCGAAAGGGCAAGCATTGCATTCAGCAAGCTATTTCTCCCAACACTGCGTCAGCGTGGCGTAGGTTTCGAGGGCGCAGGCCAGTGTGGGTGGAAGTGGGCGTGACCCCATGCAAATGATGGTCCGAGCATGTTGCAGTGTTTTACTATTTATTATAGCAAAAAGTAAAAAATATTATTATTTTTTTCAAAATGGACGCTTTATTTTTGCTTATAGCGCAAAAAATAAAAATCGCAGAGGTGATCAAATACTACCAAAATAAAGCTCTATTTGTGAGAAAAAAAGGGTGTCATTTTTGTTTGGGAGCCATGTCGCATGGCCGCGCAATTGCCAGTTAAAGCATCACAGAAAAAAATGGCCCGGTCATTGGGCAGCCAAATCCTCTGGGGCTGATGTGGTTAAGAAGGAGTACACATAAAGTGAAACAAAATTAGATGGGTGCCCCTAACTAACTTATGATGGTAAAATCAAACTGTTATTAAAGTGGAGCTCCACCCTAAAGTGGAACTTCTGCTCATCAGAAACCGTCCCCCCCTCCAGTGCCACAATTGGCACCTTTCAGGGGGAGGGAGGTGCAGATACCTGTCTAAGACAGTTATTTGCACCCACTTCCGGGCTTACTCTCTGCAGGTAGACTGTGGGCAGAACGTCAGTTCCTGTCCCCCCCCCCCCGTCCCCCCATTGTGCACTGGAAAACACACAGCTCCCAGAACACAGCGAGGACCAGTGAAAGACGCCCAGCGCTGCTCGCGCATGCGCAGTTTGGAACTGGGCAGTGAACCGGCAATGCTTCACTTCCTGGTTCCCTCACCGCTTGTAAATATTTAGCATGAAGGATAGGCAGACAGCATGAGCTTGAACATGAGCTTGGACTTTATTCAGTAGTCTCCATCTTAGAACTGACCACAGATCCCCACCCCCAGATCACATGACCAAAACTGTTAACTGTTTCCTAACAAGATAAGGAACTGGGTATAACAATTGAACTTGAAGTATAACAAAGCATACACATCATTACATCTTCCCTCTCAAGTATGAAGCATTTAATATGAGACAAAGTCCCTCCATATCTTTGGTTTAATAGCTTGACCATGGCGAGAGAAAGTAACCGCTGGCTCATCATCCGTAGGATTGGTGTCCAGTTGAGAGTCACTCCCAGCATTATCACATGCTGGTACATTTATGCTGTCCTCTGTAGCCTCAGTAGACTCAATATCCATGTTTCGGACTTCTGTGCTGTCATGGGCTTGTTCTTCATCTCCATTGTCACACGGTTCCTCCAATGATGTATCCGCAGCAGTGTCTGGACGAAGATGACACCTGTTTCGTCTCAGTTTCTGTCCACATTTGGTCTCAATTATATATGATTTTGGTGCATTGGCTTCTTTGACAATTCGAGCGGGTTCCCATGTATTCCCAGTTACTCTGTGTCGCACAGCTTGCCCAGCAGAGAGTGGACGAAGGGATTTTGTAGATTTATCAAAATACAGTTTTTGCCTTTTCATGTTTATGATCCTCTGATTTCTTACTCGATCCTGTGGAATGGACTGAGGCTGCAATTTCTGTGGTGCAATAGGCACTGTGGTCCTCAGTGTTCTACCCATTAGCAGCTGTGCAGGTGAGCATAAACCTTCCATAGGTGTTGCACGATAGTTTAACAGTCCTAGGTACACATCCTGCCCTGATGATTGCGCTTTCAGTATAATGGACTTGGCTATGCCAACATACTTCTCTGCTAGACCATTGGCCTGTGGGTGATAGAGGCTTGTGGGTTTGTGCTCGATTCCCCCCATTCACGCAGGAAGCACTGGAACTCAGAACATGAGAATTGTGGCCCATTATCAGACACAAGTTCTTCACACACTCCATGTCTTGAAAGGATTGTTTTGAAAGCCCATATGACTGTTGTTGCTTTTAAGTTTCTCAGCTGCACTAGCTCAAAGTATTTGCTGTAGTAATCTACTACTATCAGGTAATGGTTGTCCTCAAAATGAAAAATATCTGTAGCCAGCCTCTGCCATGCCCGTGAAGGAGCATTCCACTGTGTAAGCAGTTCTTTTGCATTGTGTTTCTGAAATGTCTGGCAGGTTTCACACTTCTTCACAAGTGTCTCAATATCAAAGTCCAAATTAGGCCAGTAGACCAACTCCCGCGCTCTGCGCTTACACAGAGTGATGCCCAAATGCCCCTGATGGATTTGTTTCAGTACTTCTGTCTGTTGTGACTTAGGAATGAGAATACGGTCACCCAGAAATATGATGTCCGAGTTAATGTAGAGCTCATCTTTCATAGGCCAGAATCCCTGTAGTTTAGGACACAGCTTCTTTCGTTTTTCTGGCCAGCCATTGCACATGACACGAGTTAGTTTTTCTAGAACTTTATCCTGTTTGGTGTCTTGTCTTATCTTCTCCAGCCGTACATCTGATATTGCAATGTTCGCTAGTACTGTATGTACCTGTTCTTCCAACTCAGGTTCATCCCGTGCTTCATGTCCTTCTAGAAACACCCTAGACAGGGTATCTGCCATTGGAATTTCCTTTCTAGGTTTATATTTTACTGTGAGATCATACTGCTGTAATTTCATAACCATCCGCTGCAGACGCGGAGGTGTAGAAGCTAGTGATTTCTGTAGGATGTACTCCAACGGCTTGTGGTCTGTTTCCACAACTACCGGGCGACCATATATGTACTGGTGAAATTTCTCACATCCATTCACAATAGCCAGCATCTCTTTCTCAATTTGGGCATAATTGGCTTGCGTTGGGGTCAGTGCTCGTGAAGCATACGCCACAGGACGTCCTTGTTGAGTCAGTACAGCACCTAACCCAAACTGGGATGCATCCACTTGAAGTACAATGTCACAGTTTACGTCAAAATATTTCAGTATTGGCCCTGGATGTTTAGTGATCAGTTTTTTCACTTTGTCGAAAGTCTTTTCCATGTTTGCATCCCAACACCAAACAGCATCCTTCTGTAGCAGCGTACGTAGCGGTGCTATCTGTTGAGCAAGGCCCTGAGAGAATTTGGATAGATAGTTGAAGATACCTAGTGATGTCTCCAGCTCCTTTCTGGAGGTTGGGGCTTTCATGTTAAGAACTGCTGTAATCTTCTTTGGATCAGGCTTCAGACCCTCTCTGGTTAGTATGTGTCCAAAATATGTAACTTCTTCTACCCCAATTTGCATTTTGTTAGGATTGAGTGTGAGATTCTTCTCACGACACCGATTGAGCAAAGCAGTAAGGTTTTTGTCATGTTCCATTCGATCCTTTCCAAAGACCAGCAAATCATCAACTATGACTTCAACACCCTGTAGACCAGCGATCAATTCGTGTGATTTCTTTTGAAATATTTCCTGTGCAGATGCTATGCCAAAAGGCACCCTTGTGAAGCGCCATCGACCCGAAGGGGAGTTAAAGGTGGTCAAGTAACTGCTGGCTTCATCAAGACGCAGTTGCCAGTAACCAGAATGGGCGTCTAGTACACTGAATACTGTTGCTCCTACTAGCTTGTGCGATATATCCTCTATGGTGGGGAGTTTGTAGTGTTCTCTCATTATGACTTTGTTCAAATCACGTGGGTCAATGCATATACGAATTGCACCTGTATTCTTCTTCTCCACCACAACCATAGAACTGACCCATTCCGATGGTTCTGTGACCTTTTTTACTACCCCCAGCTTCTCCATCCTAGTGAGTTCTTGTCTGACTTTATCCACAAGAGTTAAAGGTATTATTCTTGGGGCGTGAATGACAGGCTGTGCCCCCTCTTTTATACGTATGCGGCTTACACCCGGGAGGCACCCCAGGCCCTTGAATAGATCACAGTACTCACGTTTAATGTCAGCCTCTGTCAGACCTCTGTGCCCACCATCCACAGTCATTATGATCTTCACAAGTCCAATCTCTTTACTTGTTCTGAGACCTAGCACGGCTGGGGCTTGAGTTTCTATCACAAACAATTGTAAAACCTTTTCAGATCCCTTGTATGAACATTTTGCATGACAGCGACCCATTACTTTCAGCTTTTCACCACCATATCCCATTAGTTTCAGTAGGTCTTGAGTCTCTAAGGGGGATTCATCACTGAGATGTTCCAGGTATATGTGGCTTGGTACACAATTCACTTGTGCTCCTGTATCTATTTTAAAAGTAATTGGAGTTTTGCTAGCACCTATCTGTAATGTTACAGTTGCTTCATCTGCAGACTGATGTGGTTTTTGTATTGCTGCAAGATATATTGGGGTGCAGTCTGACCCTGCATTGTCATCGTTGTCCTCTATGGTGTATACAGAACGTGTTTTTGGCCTTCCATTTTGTGAAGACAGATTACAAACCTTGGCAAAATGTCCTCTTTTCTTGCATCTATTGCATATCTGCCCCCTTGCTGGACAGACACTATTTTTGTGGTGCATGTTTCCACAATATCCACACGCTGCTTGTGTGTTACTTGTCCCAGGGCCATAGGTGCCCTTTACTCCTGTGTGTGTTCTTTCTTGCCCATATCTGCTGCTGTGATTATCTATAGCATTAATCTGGAGCTGTGTTCCTTCCAGTACCTGCATGTCCTTTCTTGACATTTCATATGCTCTGGCAATCCTTATGGCTTTCTCAAGATTTAAGTCTTCTTCCTGCAGCAGCTTTTCCTGAACTTCCTTAAACTTGCTGCCCATCAGAATGTGGTCTTTGATCATATCTCCAGCATCATAGAAAGCACAGTCTTTGGCAAGCAAGCGCAGCTGTGTCACCCATTCATCCAGAGACTCACCTCCACATTGCTTCCTCTCATAAAACAGTTTCCTTTGCACTGTGGAGTTTCTCCTTGGGTTGCAGTATGCCTCAAACTTTGCAAACAGTACCTCTGGTTTCTTTTTGTCCTCTGCAGTGATGTCCCCACATGCTTGCCACGCTCTGCACACATCACGTCCTTTTTGTCCCACACAAATCAGAAAGTGAGCTGCTTTCTGCTGGTCAGACCATCTCTCTGCATCTGGCCCTGCAAACACCAGTTCTATCAGCTCTCTCCACTGTAACCAGTTTTCAGACACATTTCCTGATTCCAAATCCAGGGATGGAATGTTCTTTGTGTTGCTGTGTGCTGCCATGACTCTCTGTTACCCCACTTCTGGTACCATGTAAAGATTTAGCATGAAGGATAGGCAGACAGCATGAGCTTGAACATGAACTGGGTCTTTATTCAGTAGCCTCCATCTTAGAACTGACCACAGATCCCCACCCCCAGATCACATGACCAAAACTGTTAACTGTTTCCTAACAAGATAAGGAACTGGGTATAACAATTGAACTTGAAGTATAACAAAGCATACACATCATTACACCGCTGATGGCGGTGGGGGCAGCCGAGAGATGAGCGATTGCTCGCCTTCGGCTGCCGGCGTCGCTGGACTCCAGGACAGGTAAGGGTCTTAATATTAAAAGTCAGCAGCTGCAGTATTTGTAACTGCTGGCTTTTAATATGTATTTTACCGTGGAGCTCCGCTTTAAGCAGGGTCTTTATTGTGTATAGTGTACTTGTTTTTAAATCAGATTTATTCTACAAAAAAAAAATAAAAAAAAATAACATTTGTATTATTACTTACCTGGACATAAATGTTCAGCTTCAACCCTTTCGCATTCACAATGTGTCAGAAGGCATTACTTACTTAGCTCTTTGCCACTGTAATGTGTATCTAACATTAAATGACATGTCAGTTACGGCAAGATGAGGTTTTCCGTTTCTAACAATGGTCACAAATGAGCAGTACTGAGATTTCTGTTCTAGGTAACAATTTGGAGGAATAAACTCAAAGTCCTTTTTCTTTATTTATTTTATCTTGGGGAAAGGTTACAGTTGGCAAAACACACGACCAGTAGGATTTTTTCTTCCTCTGTCTTTCAATGTTACACAATATCAGTTAAATGTGATGCATACAGACAATGTGAGAGATTACACCATGGTGATAATGCATAATTTTTTCCATGATATGATATGTAAAATCAGATAAAACATTATAAAATACATAAATAAGTGATGCAAGCAGCATTTGTTGTCCATAACACATCAGAAATGTGATGGGTTGGGGTTAACCGATCTCAAATTTAGGGCCAGCTCATACCAGAAGGATGTGGCAATGCACAAGTACTTAATATGCTGCATCACTCATTTAACTAGTTCCAGACTTTTGGGCATGCTACCCACAGCCCAAAAGAACATTGTACACAGATTGTGTGTAGGACATTCATTCTTTCTGTCATGCTGCTGGGACCCTCCACCTCCCAGTGTACAACAATTGTCTGCTTTGAATAATCAAAGTACTCAGAGGGCCAGATTCAGGTAGATGCGCGCATATTTTCGCCAGCGTATCGCATCGCATATACGCTGCGCTGGCGCAAACTAGCGAGTGAAGTACAGTATTCACCAAGCGCCTGTCCGTTACTTTGCGCCGGAGTAACGGAAATGCGCTGGCGTAACCCGACGCAAGTGGAAGTGGGTGTGATCATATGTAAATGATGGGCGGAGCCCAGCGCAGAGGCTTACGTTCAGCGCATCACCCACGGAGCATGCGCAGTGAGTGAGGCTTCACTCGGCCCCCTGTGCGCATGCTCACAACTTCCGTCGGCACCACTTCATTCCGGCGCAAAGTATTTCCGTTTCCCCCCACCCCAGGGAAGTTACTTTTGCTCTGTAATGGCTGCTCCCGCTCCCCCCAAAGAGAGGAGAAACCTGAATTTTAATCCCCAGGAGGTCTCGATTGTAATTTCGGCTATGGAGACCCACAACGATGTCCTCCACGGCAGGAAAAGCAGAAAGACCAGCCGGGACAGGAAGCAGGCCATCCTGGCAAGCATTGCTGCCAGAGTAAATATTTTGGGGTACTCCACCCGGACTGCTGCCGATATACAAAAAAAAAAATGACCTGCGGCGCAAGGTCCGTGGCAAGGTGGCCACCATCAGGAGGCATGAGAGGGGCACGGGTGGTGGACCCCCATGTGCGGTCAGCCTGACCACGGAGGAGGAGGTGGTCGCCCGCTGCCTGGACAGGGAGCAGTTGGAGGGGGTCCCTGGATATGACTCCGTGGAGGAAGGCTCCAGGACAGGTAAGTGATTTTTACCCCCTTTTTGTTGTGTTGCATGTGGGGGGGGAGGGTACATGTGCCAAGTGTGTGGGACCACCCAACATGTGTTTGCTTTGTGTCATCCACAGATGACGGAGCTGGGCCATCATCTGTTGGCGGCCAGTCCACCCCATCCCCCCAACGGCATCCTGTGCCCGAGCCCCTGGGTGGTGAAGAGACCGAGGTGGAGGAGGAGAGTGCCCACACCTCACCTGCAGAGGTGGTTGAGGAGCAGCCTGTTGTGGCAGAGCAGGACATAATTTTATTTTTGGAGGAGTCCTCCTCTTCTGCAGGGCCCTCTGTAATACCCTCCCCCATCCTAGGAAGCCCTTCAAGGGCGACTCCATCCCCCCGGGGACAACCATCTCCTGGCCCCAGGAAGGCCACTCGTAAGACCAGGGGGGTGTCTGATCTGGTCCAGGACCAGGTGGCGAGGGATCACGCCAGGCAGACGCAGCAAATGGGGGACATAGTTGGGCACCTGGACAGAGTGGCTGACAACCTGTGCTCCGTGGCCCAGATATCCAATGCAGTGCAGGATGTCAGCTGCAACTGCGCTGCAGTGATGACCAGTCTGGGGGAGGTGCAGGGTGATATAAGGCACCTCACTGCAGCCGTCCAGGCAAACACTGCTGCCATCCGGGACCAGGGGAGGCAGAGTCGGCGGGCCCAACAATACCAGGTCACCCGGCAGCTCAGGATGCCGGCCCAGCAGCTCAGGATGCAGGCCCAGACCAACTCTTACCTCGGCCGGATAGCCATGGCCTTGGAGGGCATGCAGGCCACACCTGCCAGGAGTGGCCCACCCGGGGATCAGCCACCTCCAGATGCCCCCCCACCCCCACCCACTCCATCCAGGCAGCTGAGGAGCCAGAGAGGGGCCACCAGAAGGAGCCCCCGGCATTCCAGATGATTTTTTATTTTATTTTTCTTAATGCTCAGGACATGAGATTTTTATTTTATTCTTAATGCTCAGGTTATGAGCTTTTTTATTTGTGATTATGCTCAGGACATGAGATTTTTATTTTATTCTTAATGCTCAGGTTATGAGCTTTTTTATTTGTGATTATGCTCAGGTTATGAGCTTTTTTATTTGTGATTATGCTCAGGATATGAGAATTTTTTTTATTGATACTGCACACGTTGCAGTGTGAATGGTGTGTGAATGTGAGGGGGTGGCACTCCTGCCAGTAAGGGGAGTTACTCTCGGCCGTGGTGGAGAAGTTATCCCCACGGCTGTGTGAATGATGTGTGAAAGGTGTATGAATGGACAGCGACATCATTGGGGCCTTGACGCTGGCGTTGCTGCTCCCAAGCAGGGCTGGCCCAAGACATTGTGCTGCCTGGGCCCAAGAATTAAATGCTGCCCCCCCCCAAAAAAAAAAAATTACGCCCACCAAAAGGCCCCCACATTCATTATTTCATATCATGACAATTAAAATGAAAATGTAATGTATTAGGGAGTTAGATTTACATGCAACAGTGGTGGTTGGGGGGGTTCCATCCAATGCAGCTGTGGTGATGGTGGGGGGTTTAGTCAGAGGCAGCGGTGGTGGTGGAGGGGGGGGGTTCAGACAGAGGCAGGGAGGGTCAGGAGGGCACACACCAGTGAGGGGTCAGGAGGGTATACACCAGGGGAGGGGGGGGTCAGGAGGGTATACACCAGGGAAGGGTCAGGAGAGTATACACCAGGGAGGGTGTCAGGGGGGTATACACCAGGGAGGGTGTCAGGGGGGTATACACCAGGGAGGGTGTCAGGAGGGTATACACCGGGGGAGGGGGGGGGTCAGGAGGGTAAACACCAGGGAAGGGTCAGGAGGGTATACACCAGGGAGGGTATACCCCAGGGGGGGGTCAGGAGGGTACTAGGAAGGGTCAGGAGGGTATACACCAGGGGGGGTGTCAGGAGGGTATACACCAGGGGGGGTGTCAGGAGGGTATACACCAGGGGGGGTGTCAGAAGGGTATACATCAGGGGGGGTGTCAGGAGGGTATACACCAGGGGGGGGTGTCAGGAGGGTATACACCAGGGGGGGTGTCAGGAGGGTATACATCAGGGGGGGTGTCAGGAGGGTATACACCAGGGGGGGTGTCAGGAGGGTATACACCAGGTGGGGGGGCTGTCAGTAGGGTATACACTGGGGGGGGGGTTTCAGGAGGGTATACACCAGGGGGGAGGGGGGTGTCAGGAAGGTATACACCAGGGAGGGAGGGGGTGTCAGGAAGGTATACACCAGGGGGGGGTGTCAGGAGTGTATACACCAGGGGGGGTGTCAGGAGGGTATCTACCAGGGGGGGTTTCAGGAGGGTATACACCAGGTGGGGGGTGGGGTGTCAGGGGGGTTTACACCAGGGGGGGTGTCAAAAGGGTATACACCAGGGGGGGATGTCAGGAGGATATACACCAGGTGGGGGGGGATGTCAGGAGGGTATACACCAGGGGGAGGGGTGTCAGGAGGGTATACACCAGGGGGGGGGGGTGTCAGGAGGGTATACACCAGGGGGGGGGGTGTCAGGAGGGTATACACCAGGGGGCAGTAAAAAAACTGGAGACAGTGACAAATTCAATCATTAAGCCCAATTGTCAGCTAACAGGCAGCACTTTCATGCTAAACTGCAGGATTCCAGGAGATTTAGCATAGAGATGCCTGCAAGCTACACAAGGTATGGCAAGATGATTTTACCTCCACAGTCCACACACACACTGCCTTGTCTCCCTCTGCTCCCTGTCACACCAGACGGCACGATCTCGTAGGTCAGACGCACCCCCATCCCGCCCACTCAAACAGCAGAGGCCAGGAGACTCCACCTCAGGGATGTCTCTGTATTCCTGCAGGACAGTGGCTGTGCTTTAAAAAACAGCTGGAGGAGAGGTAGGGGGTGGTACAGGTCACAGAGATTCCAGTCCCCATCTACAGCAATCGATGTAATGAGCAATGAAGTAGTGGCTGTAATCTGTACCGGCGCGCTTCTGTCACCTCTAACAGCAGCAGCACCGGCTCCCTCTCTGTGCAATAAGCAGCAGACATGCTGGCTTGCGGGCAGCAGTTCTGCCACTGCTCATGGGCGGCAAACTGCCGCCCCCCCTGAAAGTGCCGCTCGGGACCTATGGTACCACTGGGTCCCATGATAGGGCCGGCCCTGCTCCCAAGTCCTACATGTTGGACTTGGGCTAATCCAATGTGATGTGGATGTGGTGTGTGTGATCTAGGGACATCAGTGGTGTGCATGCGTGCATTGTCCGTGTGATCATTGTGTTTGTTTAGTGTCCAAAGATGCCTACGGCGAGGACCCTCCTGACTGCTCTTCCATCAGCTGAATGGGTCTCCTCTGGCAGGGGGGGGGCTGTCTGGTTGGGGGGTCAGGTCATCACGTATGTCAATCTGCAGGCCTTTTCTCATGGCAAAGTTGTGCAGAATGCAACATGCACCGATGATCTGACACACAAAGGTAGGGGAATACAATAAGGCCCCCCCAGACTTATCCAGGCAGCGGAAACGGGACTTCAAGAGCCCAAATGTTTGCTCCACCACTGCACGGGTTTTGATGTGTGCTTCATTGTATCTTCTCTCTCCTCTGGTTTGGGGGTTCCGGAAAGGAGTCATTAGATGGGGTCCCAGTGCATATGCAGAGTCACCTGTAAGGGAAAAGACAGGAGGATGTTAGTCATGCATGTGGCCCTTGTGATGTGTGCATCATGGGAGGGGATAGTCATGCCTGCCACCCATGTCACTCACCAACCAGCCAGCTGTCCCCATACATGTTCTGTTCGAATTCCATTGGGATGGGGCTCTGATTGTATATGAAGCTGTCATGGCTGGATCCGGGGTGTTTGGCACGGACGTGCCATATGAGGCGTTGGGCATCGGCTATCACCTGTGTGTTGATGGAATGCCAATGCTTCCGATTGCGGTATATGTGCTCTGTGGCACTGGGGGGCTGTAGGGCCACATGTGTGCAATCAATGGCCCCCACAGTGCGTGGGAATCTGGCAATGCTGTAGAAATCTGTCATTGCCTTCAGCCGCAGCTCTTCAGTGGTGGGTCTGATGAACTGGTGGGACATGCGTCTGAGGATTGCAGGGACAACCTGGTGCACACATCTGCTCATGGAGGACTGTGACATCCCAGCCACCACTCCACTTGTACGCTGGAATGATCCACTGGCAAGGAAATGAAGTGTTGCCAGTACCTTCACCAGTGGCTGCACTGCTTGTGAGCGGTGTGTCTTGCTGGTGATGTCACCCTGCAGGGTTGTGGTTAGTTCAAGTATTGCATCAGGGCTGAATCTGAAGAGGCGATACACCTCCTCATCCCCCATGCCAAAGAGGCTAATGCGCGTGCGGTATATCCTCTAACGTGCCCGCCTCCTCCGTACCGGGGGACCCAGTACTAGTGCTAGGACCGCGACTGCCCCTGGCATGTTGGCACACAGAGTTGTTGTCCTTGCACGTGTGGTTGTTCAGCTTGCTAGTTTCGTCGGTAACGCTGCTGCTGTAGCTGCTCTCCTGCTGACCTGTGGCCGTCTGGAGTAAAGATAAAGCAGCTATTTGTAGAAATATCTTTGCGCTAGCCATTCCACATACGCGCGGCGCATGTAGCCAGCGTATGGTGCTAATCCGTTCGCGAATCGTGAAATCTCCCTCATTTGCATATTTGCATGGCAAATCAATAGGTGCGACGGATGCGATAAGCGAAAATATGCGCTATCGATACTCTGGCGATGGTAAGTTAAGCCGATCGGAAAAGGCCCGTTTTCTGGCGCATCTAGGTTGGTGGGTACGGCCACATAGATACAACAGCGCATTTCTTTACAGTTACGCGATGCATATCGATTTACTCCAGCGCAAGTCTTGCTGAATCTGGCCCAGAGAAGGTGTCGGCAACTGCAGCTGTCAAAAAAGCATGAATTAATGTGTATAAACATCACCGCTCGATGTGAATCTAGGAAGATACAAAGTAAGAAATTTTACTTTTGTATCATTCTGTTCAAAGGAATGAGCTTAGATCTGCAGATGATGTCAGTTAAAGCAACCTGACAAGTAAACAAAAAGTTTTTTTTTTTTATTGAAATTTTTCATCTGTTTAACCACTTAAGACCCGAACCAAAATGCAGGTAAAGGACCTTGCCCTTTTTGCAATTCGGCACTGCGTCGTTTTAACTGACAATTGCGCGGTCGTGCGACATGGCTCCCAAACAAAATTGGCGTCCTTTTTTCCCCACAAATAGAGCTTTCTTTTGGTGGTATTTGATCACCTCTCCGGTTTTTATTTTTTGCGCTATTAACAAAAATAGAGCGACAATTTTGAAAAAAATGCAATATTTTTTGCTATAATAAATATCCCCCAAAAATATATAAAAAAACATTTTTTTTCCTCAGTTTACGCCGATACGTATTCTTCTACCTATTTTTGGTAAAAAAAATCGCAATAAGCAGTTATTGGTTGGTTTTCGCAAAATGTATAGCGTTTACAAAATAAGGGATAGTTTTATTGCATTTTTATAAAAAAAATTTACTACTAATGGCGGCGATCAGCGATTTTTTTCATGACTGCGACATTATGGCGGTCACTTCGGACAATGTTGACACATTTTTGGGACAATTGTCATTTTCACAGCAAAAAATGCATTTAAATTGCATTGTTTACTGTGAAAATGACAGTTGCAGTTTGAGAGTTAACCACAAGGGGGCGCTGTAGGGGTTATGTGTTCCCTGTGTGTGTTTACAACTGTAGGGGGGTGTGGCTGTAGGTGTGACATCATCGATCGCGTCCCCCTAAAACAGGGATGACGCGATCGATGCTGCGGCCACAGTGAAGCACGGGGAAGCCGTGTTTACACACAGCTCTCCCCGTTCTTCAGCTCCGGGGACCGACGTATATGTGCAGGAGGCGGTCCTTAAGCAGTTAAACCCTTATTAACCCTTAGTTTACTCTAATCAGCCCTAATTAACACCTTATTCTATTTTCCTGCTGATTTTTATATATATTTTTCTGTTTTATTAACTTTTTTGTTTGTTAATATTTTTTACACAACTACCATATACTGTATATCAATACATTTCCGACTTTTATTTTATTTGTAAATAACTTTGCAATACTTTGTACTAAAATAATAATTGTAGTGTTATTTTAAATAGAACAAATTACAGAATACAGTGTGCACTTTGTATCTGCAGCAATGCTGTATCCTGGCCTAGGCCAACAAGGCCCAGGCCTAGGGCAGCACTTTGCAAGGGGGCAGCACGAAAATAGTCCACGCCAGCTTGCGCTACAGTAGATAGAGTAAGGGAGGGTTATAGCCTGTGTCACTTTATTTTTTTTTATCATCCCTGTCCCATTGCAGAGATTTCCCATCACTTCCTGCCCCATAGCCAAACAGGAAGTGAGAGGAAAACTATGCAAATTAAGCTAATTCATTGCCCGCCCCCCCCCCCCCCCCCCCCCCAGCCTCAGAACTAGTGTCCCCACTCGAAAATTTCAGGCTGGCTCCAGCAAAGGGTGTGGCCATGATAGAAAGGGTTGGGTCATATTTAAATTAGGGGGTGCACAAGTTTAGTCAGGCCTAGAGCAGCACAAAACCTAAATACACTACTGATCTGCAGTAACACATTACTAAAAAATATAATAGGATAAAGATACAGCGCTACTAATCTAATAATTACAACACAAAAAATTAAAAAAATAATAACCAAATGTAACAAGCTGCATCAAGTGTATGGTGCACAGACCAAAATGTAGAAAAATGAAAAATATAGGATGCGCTATATTAAAAAAAAAATAGACACCAGAACCCTTATTCTTGATGAGAATTTACCATTGATTTTTTGGGGGAGAAACTTATGCAAAAAAAAAACAGCAATGGGTCCCCTCAATTTTTGGGGGGACTCAATGTCATTTGTTTTTTGCATAAGAAACCGATTTGGTCTGAACCCTATTCCTAGTCAGAAGTAATAACACAGAGTTCAGAGATCCATAGTGAGTAAAACAAAGTTCAAAGATCAATAGTTTTTTTACATATTTTTTACATATTTTGATGAAAAACGGACGTTAGCGGATCGGATGGTAAACGGATCATCCGCTAACGTCCGTTTTTCGTCCGTTCTGTTTTTTGACGGAAGAAAAATAGGGTTTTCTTCCATCCAAAAAAACGGAGCTTACCGCAGACGGATGTTAACGGACGTTAGCGGATGCTCATCCGCTAATGGACGCTAACCCATAGGGAAGCATTGAGGTCCGTTAACGGACGCCCAAAAAACGGACGAACTGAACGGACGTGTGAAAGAGCCCTAAGGCTCCAAGCACACTGAAGCTCACACTGAAGATGATAAACTGCAGTTTATTGGCGTTTTGACTTTTTTTTTTAAAGCCCATAAACTGAACTCTATGTTAGCCTATGTGCCCATGCACACCTGGGCGTTTTTTCAGTGTTAATGAGCTTTGGAGTCTATTGGCTTTTTTTTGAACGACAAAAATTTGCGTTCAAAGTGCCATATTTTGGTGGGGAAAATCGCTGAAAAACGTTTTTTTGTCCATTGAAAAAAAAAAAAAAAGCTGATAAAAGCTACACTGAAAAACGCTGATTAAAGCTATTGCAAAAAAGCTAAAAAAATTTGCAAGGCTCCCTGCAAAGCTACTGGCGTTTTTTTTATAGCTTTTATCAGCTTCAGTGTGCATGGAGCCTAATAGAAGAGTGCAGGGGTCAATAAGTGACTTATACAGAGTTCATTGGTGAGAACTTGAAGTATTGAACATAGAGTGCAGGAGTCAGTAACACAGAATTAGAAGGTCAATAGTTTCTGAGTTGGGCTGAACAACACCCCCCCCCCCCCCCCTTACAGTTCAGTTTGCGCAAAAACTCTCGAACATCGCAAAAGTTTGGACCCAAACTCTAATGCCCTATACACACGATCGTTTCGTCTGATGAAAGCGAACCAATGGATTTTTTCATCAGATATCCAATGAATCCGACTTTCATCAGTCTTGCCTACACACCATCGGTTAAAAATCTGATCATGTCCAACACGGTGACGTAAAACACAATGACGTGCTAAGAAAAATGATGTTCAATGCTTCCGAGCATGCGTCGATTCTGAGCATGCGTGGATTTTCTACAGATGGATTTCCCCACAGGCAATAGTTTTTTTAACCATAAGAAAATTTTAAAACAGGTTCTATTTTTTTTCACAGATGGGAAAAAAAACTGATGGGGTCCACACACATGATCAGTTTGTCCGATGAAAACGGTCCATCGGTCGGTTTTCATCAGACTAACCGATCATGTGTACAGGGCATAAGCCTTTTTAAAGTCTATGGGACCCAAACTTGAAAAATCAAAAGTGCCCATTTTGAAGGCTTATATACAGGTTATTGGCCATAAAAAGGGTATGGGGCCCAGGTACTTCCCTGAGGGACATTTATCAATGCAAGTATTTAAAAAAAAAAAAAAGTTTCTACAGAAGTAGTGACTTTAATGATGCTTTTGAAGTGAAGCAATACAAATTTGAATCTCCTTTAAATATAGAGCCTGGGTGGTCCCCTTAGTCTGCCTGTAAAGTGGCACATCTGTGCCGTGTATTGAACCTGCTGCAGCAAAACTGACATTTATAAAGAAAAAGAAAGGACATTTAATATTCCGGCAATACAATACCGTTGCCGGAAATAGAAAACATTTAAAAAAAATGATGTTGGGTCCCCCCCAAAACCCATACTAGACTCTTATCTGAGCATACAACCTGGCAGCTCCTCCGGAACCATACCAGGTCACATGCCCTCAACATGGGGGTGTTTTTACAGAGCCCCCCACCGCAAAGCACCTTGTTTCCATACTAAGGGCCTCTTCCTGACAACCCTAGGCTGTGGTTGTGGGGGTCTGTGGCTGGGGGTTTATCAGAATGCCCCCCCATGTAAATGAGTATGAGGTACATAGTGCCCCTACCCATTCACCAAAAAGTGTCAAAAAGAACAACAACAAAAAACACAGTTTTTAACAATTCCTTTTTTTTTATATCCAATTAAAACTGTCACAACCTTAAAAACGAAAAAAAAACAAGTTCTACCCGCAACAAAGGGTAAACCGCCAACTGCAGGCTCTGTTGTTTGACAATTCTTATATAGGTAAAGGGCAGGGCCACCTGGTGACGTCACCTGTTGGCAAGGAAGATTGATACTTTAGCTCCCAGTATTTCTAAGTCAGTTCTCTGCAGGGGTTTTATTCAGGTGGAACTTGGTGGAACTCAGTTCCACCACCTCTGGCTCAGACCCTTTTGTGCCTGCTCACCAAAATCACTTGTAAACACAGAAGTCCGGTTCCTGTGTTTACAAGTGACAGCTCTGCACTCTGTATGTAATGCAATACTGGTATTTAATGCCCCTTTAAGACCCTCCTACTGTTTGTGAGGTGTGTGTGGGGGCAAAGGTTTTCGAGGGGGGGGGGGTTGTGGTTGAGTTCCAGCTTCCACCTATTGTTTGAGAAAAAAAGCACTGGTTCTGTATTGCCAATTGTAGAATAGTGTCACTATCATTAAAATGCAAAAGTTTGCACAGAAATGGCTTTGGGTGCCCCCTGATAGAGGAGCAGGAAATTACAGGCTTTGAGCCCGCTACACTGAGATATATGGAGCTCTGGACCAGTTGTGGGGGAGGCAGGTTAATCCATTGAAGCTGTGTACTAACCAGCAGACATGTCGGACGGACGGGTTCCCAGCAGACAGATTTTAAAGCATGCTTTAAAATTTGTCTGCTGGAAAAACCTGTCTGTCCGCCCATACACACGATCGAATTTGTCTGCTGAAACAGTCCGTCAGACCGTTTCCAGCAGATAAATTTGATTGTGTGTACGCGGCCTCAGAGTTGGTGGGGCTGCAGAAACACACTGTTGGGCACTAATCAAGATAGAAAGCTGGAACCCGAATGGAGCTGAAGGTTTCCCATCAACTCACGTGAGCGGCTGAGCCCTGCCCCCCCACCCCCAATGCTTAAATGTAAATTGAGGTTCTGGAACCAGAGAGATGAATAACGTTATAGACCAGAGGCTTGCATTCCAATAGAACACCTACTGCCCTTTTAACCACTTCAATACCAGGCATTTTCACCCCCTTCCGGCCCAGACCAATTTTCCCATAAAAAAAAAGTTTAGGCCAATATGTATTCTTCTACATATTTTTGGTAAAAAAAAAATCGCGATAAGTGCATATTGATTGGTTTGCGCAAAAGTTAATGCGTCTACAAAATAGGGGATACATTTATGGCATTTTTATTGTTATTTTTTTTTTACTAGTAATGGCGACGATCTGTGATTTTTAGCATGACTGCGATATTGCAGTGGACACATCAGACACTTATGACACTATTTTGGGACCATTCAAATGTATACAGCGATCAGAGCTATAAAAATGCACTCATTACTGTGTAAATGTGACTTGCAGGGAAGGGGTTAACACTAGGAGGTGGGAAAGGGGTTACATTTGTATCCTAAGGAGTGAGTCTAACTGTAGGGTGAGGGGACTCACAAGGGGAGGAGACCGAACTGTGTTTCTCTGTACTGGGAACACACATCGGTCCCCTCTCCTCTGACAGGACGTGGATCTGTATGTTTACACACACAGATACACTGTCCTGCTGTGTACACACACAATTGTGGGTGCCCGGTGGCCATCGCAGCTCCCGGGCATGCGTCTAGAGGCTCGGAAAGTAAAAAACATCATATGATGGCGACCCAGAGGGACAAAGGGTTCCTGCCGCCGTCATATCTCTATGGCCTTGTACACACGAGCAGACAGATTTGTTCAAATTAGAGGTTAGAGGAGTAAACTTTCAGACTTCAGCACTGTAATGATTGTAAAAATGAAGGAAGAAGAGAATGGACAGCCGCACTCCAATACGATGTAAAATGTAAAAAATGGTGCCTTTTTTCCAGTAAAAATAAAACAGCAACAAAAAAGCAAACAGTGGGGTAACAGTGCTGACACGTTTCACATCAATAATTGATGCTTAGTCATAGCTGTAATGATTGTACTCTCAACCTAACCATGCACAAAGATTTTCCAGCTGGTGGGACCACAATCTGGGAACAGACTAATGCTGCGTACACACGATCGGAGATTTCGACAACAAAACCGTGGATTTTTTTCCGACGGATGTTCGCTCAAACTTGTCTTGCATGCACATGGTCACACAAATGTTGTTGGAAATTCTGAACGTCAAGAACGAGATGACGTACAACACTACAACAAGCCAAGAAAAATGAAGTTCAATGATTCCGAGCATGCGTCAAATTGATTCCGAGCATGCGTAGGATTTTTGTGCATTGAATTGTGTACACACAGTCGGAATTTCCGTCAAGAACTCTTGTTGTCGGAAAAATTGAGTACCAGCTTTCAAACATTTGTTGTCGGAAATTCTGACAGCAAATGTCCGATTGAGCATATACATGGTCAGATTTTCCGACAACAAGCTCACATCGAACATTTGTTGTTGGAAATTCCAACCGTGTGTACGCGGCATAAGAGTGATTATCACTGAGAATGGTTAACTCCACAGTTAAAGGGATTGTAAAGGCAGAAGGTTTTTTAACTTAATGCATTCTATACATTAAGATAAAAAACCTTCTGTGTGTAGCAAGCTCCTTTAGCCCCCTAATACTTACCTGAGCCTGAGCTTTATCAACGTTGCAGGAGTGTCTAAGCTGCCCAGGACTCCCCTCCTCATCGGCTGAGACAGCAATGTTAAATAAAATCAGTCAGCCAAACAGGAGAGAGAGGGGGTGGAGCTGGGTCATGGCTCTGTGTTTGAATGAACACAGAGAGCTGTGACCCCCCCCCCCCCAATGCTTTTTTCTCTGTAAATCTCAGTGTTGATGTAGTAGGTTGTATGCATCACACATATAAAACACTTTAAGGCTCCATGCACGCTGAAGCTGATAAACTGCAGTTTATTGGTGTTTTGGCTTTTTTTTTTTTTTAAGCCCATAAACTGAACTCTATGTTAGCCTATGTGCCCAAACAAAGACAAATCTCCTGCGCTTCGGTATTTTTTGCTATGGGGCGGTGTAATCCAATTAAAAGGTATCTTCCAGAGTCTTGCAGCCCTCCTCAGAATCGTGGGAATTCATGAAGCTAAGAAAAGAGGAAAAAAGAACGGAGGGCGCACCGACCTAGTGTGATACCGTTGAGTGAATTTTATTAAAATATTAAAATCAATCATTATACTCACAACTTGAGTTTAAAAACAAGCCTTAAAAGACAGCGCAGGAACAGGACACAGCAACACCAGCAGAATATGATCACTTGGAGGGGTGGTCCTGATCTTTCAGCACATGCCCAGTTCTATGCATGTATATATATTCTTACAAGTTTCACTGTGGGGGAGGACTGCAGACCACCAAGCTCTGAAGAAAGGGGTACACCCCCGAAACGCGTCAGCCCTAACATCGATTGTAGACTCAAGTGACTATCATATTCTGCTGGTGTTGCTGTGTCCTATTGCTGCGCTGTCTTTTAAGGCTTGTTTTTAAACTCAAATTGTGAGTATAATCTCACACCTCTTTACTTAGCTTCATGAAAGCCTATGTGCCCATGCACACCTGGGCGTTTTTTAGTGTTAATGAGCTTTGGCGTTTATTGGCTTTTTTCTGAACGCCCGAAATTTGCGTTCAAAGTGCCATTTTCTGGCGGGAAAAAGCACTAAAAAACGCAAAACGTTTTAAAAAGCTCAAAACCGCAAAGCCAGTGTTTTTTTTTTGCGTTTTTTTATCCATCAAAAAAAAAGTAAAAAAAAAAAAAAAAGAATGTAAAAAAAAAAGAAAGTAAACAAAAAAAAAAGTAAAAAAAAAAAAAAAAAAAAAGCTACACTGAAAAACGCTGATTAAAGCTATTGCAAAAACGCAAAAAAACGTTGAAAGGTCCCTGCTCCATGGAGCCTAATAAAGGAGGGTCAGGGTATCTACCAGACATGTTATTTCATGGAGTTTTGCATTTTTAATGTTTCATTTTAAAGAATAAGTTCACATATAAAATGTGCATTTACTATTTTTTTTTGAAGGAGCTTGGAAAGAATTGCATCCACAATCAACACATTGCGCGTGCCATGTAGGACTTCTACAGACTGCCAGACTGTCAGTTTCACACTGACAGGAAGAATACAACAGTGACCTGGTAGCCTATTAAGAATTACAAGCTGACAGCCACACAGGCTGTCGATACTTCTAGTTTTCACATTCACAGAACTCTGTGAATGAATGATGTAGTGGCCTATCCCATTTGTTTGACCATCTCCTGCCTATTTTCCTAGAAAAATGCCTGATCTGGTTTCTAACATTCAACTCCCATTGACTTCAACTGGGGTTTGGATTCACCACCCAAACATTTCATCATGTTCCCTGTTCTCTTTTCGAACCAAACCCAGGTATGTGTGTTTTATCATCCAATCACTAATGCCTAAGAACTCTTTACTTTGAGGTTACAATCCTTTGGTACAGATTTATTTTTTAAACCCCCTATACATATCTTTCCTGACAGACTCCATGGCAGCCTACGCGTGGGTTAATCCCGCCTCTCATACCTAATATGACCCTACTCCCATAAAGCTTTGCTTCTAGCCATAGACTGTGTTCCTTTTTTGAACTCCTCCTAGGACCTAGGTAGTCTTACCTTTTAAAAAAAAAAAATTCTTTGGTCCGGTCCTGGTAGTTTGCACATGAGTGAGAGTATATTCAGGCGGTTTTCTGGAGTCTAACAAGTCCCAGCTATTAGCAGGTTGGACACGGGAAGTAAAATCAATACTTTGAGGAGCTTACTAGCCAGCCATTGGCGGACAAGCAGTTTTATGGCCAAACGTCCTGGCTATTAGCAGGAGGCCCCCTACAGAGGATGCCCAGGTTGTGCAGTTTAAGCGACACAGCTCCCAGTCCCAGGCTGGATCGAGTGGATGCCTTGGTAATGTATCATCTTTTCTCACATTAGCAGCTGTTTTGTTTGTTGTATTGTCAGGCGCCATTTTGTCCTTAGTCCTTCCTGGTTATGGCCGCTGGAACGCATTTGCGTTCCAGTTTGCCCCCTTTCAGGATTTCTGTGCATGTGCAAGCCTCGTCTTGGTCGAGGCTTGGTTGCGCGTGCGCAGTCGGGTCTGTTTTTTCCGCGATCGTGCATGCGCGCAAGGTACTTGGGGTCATGCCAGTCACAGCACAGTCGCGTGGTGTACGCGGCGGGCGCGGTGACGTCATCACAGGGCGGAAGCTTCAAATAGCTGTCAGATGCAGCTATTCTGGGGATTTCTCGCTGGCTCATTTTCTGCTCCCCAGGCGCAGTGCTTGTCTCTCAAGGTAAGGTGCCTTGCTGCACTCGGTCCCATTATACTGATTGTCTTTCCATATGCCTTGCCCTTATAGTTATTTCTTGGTGGATTACTTTCAGTATGTATATCCCTTCTGCTATGGATGTGTCACCGCCCCCCAGTGGCTAACCCTTACGCCGCAGGTAGGATGGAATTCTTCTTTTCCTCTGCCTGTGGTTTTGGGTTTTATTATAGGTACATGTTTTTCATTTTCTTCACCATCAGCCCCTCTAGCTCTGATCACCAGCCCTCAGTTCATGAAGATATTGATATTTCTAGATCGCAACATCGTCATTCCAGGTCAAGTTCTAGATATCCCAGATCATCCTCCAGACACCATGGAGAAAAATCTAAATCCACGTCTGACCGTCATTCTCACCGCCATTCCAGCCATTCTGGGAGAACAATTTGCTGGGGATGCAGGGCTCAGGTCCCGGCAAATCCCTCTGTGAACCTTGTTACGCTTGAGCTGCAAGAGAAACGGTGGATGGAGACCAACAAGTGGAGGCTCTGGTCAGAAAAGTGATCCAGGAATCCCTGAACAAGTCTGATTCCAACTGTAATATTATTCCCCTGGTTGATCCAGCTCCAGTTCTTGTGCAGGATGACCCTGCACAACGCTGAGATGGACCCGGTGAAGTGTTAACAATTCCACAGGGTTTGATTTTTCCATAGTCCCAAACTTGGTCAAAGCAGTCAAAGTTGCTTTAAAATGGGAAGATCCGGTTGAAGCACCTTCCAAGCAGAGGAAGTACTTCAAACATCTCAAAAAGGAGCGTTCCAAATTTTCCAGTCTTGGGTGAACTTGGAGAAATTATCACTGTGGCATGTTTATTTTGTGATCGTTTTTAATTAAAGGAACATTTTTGGAGTGCGGCTGTCCAGGCAGTATTTTTAGAAAGGAAAAACTCGTTGCTCTCTAAAGTAGCAAAAATATATCCATTCAAAAGCGGAGAGGTGAAACACTTTTTGCCGCGTACACACGATCATTTTTCGTCATGAAAAAAAACGACGATTTTAAAAACGTAATTTAAAATGATCGTGTGTGGGCATCACATTGTTTTTCCTCTTCTGAAAAACGACAAAAAAAAGCATGCACGCTCATAAGCAAGTTATGAAATGGGAGCGCTCGTTCTGGTAAAACTACCATTCATTGTGGAGTAAGCACATTCATCACGCTGTAACAGACAGAAAAGCGCGAATCGTCTTTTAATAAACAAGGAATCAACTAAAAGCGGCCCAATGGCGAATAGAACTTCCCCTTTAGAGTGCCGTCGTACGTGTTGTACGTTACCGCGCTTTGTTCGTTATTTTTCAAAAACGATGGTGTGTGGGCAACATCGTTTTTAATGATGTAGTTGGAAAAACTTAGGGCCAGATTCTCAAATGAGATACGACGGTGTATCACAGGAAACACCGTCGTATCTCTGTTTTTTTCCTTGGGTATCTATGCGTCTCATTCATAGAATCATTTACGCATAGATATGGCGAAGATCCGACAGGTGTAAAATACTTACACCATCGGATCTTAGATGTAATTACTTCGCTGGCCGCTAGGTGGCCTTTACGTTGATTTCTCATTTGCCTATGCAAATGAGCCTAATACGCCGATTCCCGAACGTTTTTACGCCGCCTCGTCGTCGTTTACGTCGTTTCCGTAAGCGTAAACCTACCCCTGCTATATGAGGGGTAGGCTTATGAAGTTCCATCGTATGCCATGTTAAGTATGGCGTCGGGTCAGCGTCGTCTTTTTCCGTCGGTTACGTCGTTTTACTAAGTCGTTCGCGAATAGGGCATTGCGTGAGTGACGATCACGTCGTTTTCACGTCGGTTTCATCTACGTTTTGCGACGTGAGCTGGAGCATGTGCACTGGGCTTTTTTCCCGGCCGGCGCATGCGCAGTTCGGTCGACGCGGGGGCGCGCTTAATTTAAATTCAAGCCGCCCCCTTTGAATTGGGCGGGGATACGCCGGGCCATTTTCACTACGCCACCGCAAACTACGAAGCAAGTGCTTGGAGAATACGGCACTTGCTCCAGTAAGTTGCGGCGGCGTAGTGTAAATGGCTTACGCTATGCCGCCGCGGATTCTACCAGAATCTGGTCCTTAGTTTTTTGGACATGCTGAAAAACAACTTTTTTTTTTTAATGCCGAAAAATTATCGTGTGTAAGCGGCATTAGAATCAGCTCCTTTGATTGACGCTACCTTAATGAGGCTGGTGAAGCACGTCACTCCCTCTGGAAGATACCGTTTACTTTAAAGACGGTTTGGATAGGAAGATAGATCTCAAACGCATATATATTACAGCAGGAATGGCCTGTAAATCAGCTTTGGCTCTTGCAGCCCTGTCCAATGTAATGGAGACCTGGACAGATGAAGTGGATTCTACCTTGCCATGGGTCATCTTCTGTCACAGCTAAACGTGCCCTATGGCTTCGTCCTTGGGTAGCTGACCCGGCCTCTAAGCAGGCATGGTGCAGGATCCCCTTTCAGGGGTCTTCCCTTTTTGGGAATAAACTCGACAGCACCATCACCCGTGCCACAGGGGGTAAGTCGGGGTTCCTTCCCCAGGATCGCCCTCCCTTTGGTCAAAGAAGATTTTTTCCCAGACAAGATCAGGATCGTTCAAGAGATGCTCATCGGTACAAACCTGGTCGTGAATTCAGCAAAAACTGGAGGAGAAACCAGCCTTCTGGTCAGAAGTCCACAAAAGGGGCTTCTTCTGGTGGACGTGAGGCACCTAAGTCTATTTGATATAGGGTAAGCTCAGACGGAACAAGTTGTAGCTCGGCTTCTTCAGTTCCGGCACGTCTGGGTAGCCTCGATAAAAGATTTCTGGACTGTCAAAACAGTATCCTCAGGTCACTCTTGGACGTTTGTCAATCCACCTATACTTCAGTTTGTACCCACAACTCTACCCTGGTCAGAGCAAAATAAACAAATTCTTCTAACATACACAACCACTCTCTTAGCCCAGGGCGCCGCCATACAAGTGCCAACAGCCGAAAGGTTTCCAGGGATGTACATGCCCCTGTTCATGGTTCTAAAAAAGACCGTCTCCTGGAGACCAGTGATAGATTTGACACATCTAAATACCTTTATCAAAAAGGAAAAGTTCAAAATGGAGTCACTACTCACAATACGCCAGACAGTTCTACCAGGCGAATGGCTTGTGTTAATAGACCTGAAAGATGCCTACTTTCATGTCCCGATAGCAGTAGTTTCAGAAATACCTTTGGTTTAAAGTAGACAGTATTCACCTCCAGTTTACATGTCTCCCGTTCGGGCTTACAACATCGCCTCGGGTATTTTCGAAGCTCTTACTGCCTGTAGTAGCCTTAATAAGAACAAAAGGTATTCATCTACATCACTACCTGGACGATCTGCTATTACTTTCACAAAGCAGGGAGCAACTGTTGATACATCGGGCCCAGGTCATCCTCACTCTGACCAAGTTCGGTTGGCTTCTAAACAGAGAGAAGAGTCATCTAGAGCCTACACAGTCTCTAATCTTTCTTGGTGCCCAAATCAATACAGTTCAGAGTACCATCTCCTTGCCCTTGCAAAAAATTCATGTCGTTCGGGACAGAATTTGTCTTGCATTGAAGTCTCCTTTCCTCAAAGCCTCACTTTGTCTTGAGATAATAGGCACCATGGTGTCCACGGTTCCCATGGTGAGATGGGCACAGTGGAGGATGCGTCCCTTCCAGAATGATTTTTCTCCAACAATGGGATCCGAAACTTTGGGATCATTTGATACGAATAACCTCGTCTATGCGAGAAAGTCTTTTCTGGTGGCTACTGCGGAAGAACCTCCTCAACTGCCATTCTATAGCCCCTGTCTTCTGGATCACGTTTACATCCGATGCCAGCAACAGAGGCTGGGGTGCTCTCTGCCTGAAGGAAGTAGCTCAAGGAAGGTGGGACTTCCCGTCGCGGAAGGTAATATCCAATATCCTGGAACTCCGTGCAGCCTTCTGTGCCCTTCAAACCTTTTTTCACCTAATAAAGGGGTCGTCAGTTCTACTAAGGATGGACAATATTTCAGCTGTATCATACAGTACATAAAGAGACAAGAAGGCACTCGCAGTCTGTCCCTACTGAGGGAGGTAGATCCGATTATGTTGTGGGCACAGACACATTTGACAGATCTGACAGCTGTATATCTCCCCAGAGCTCAAAATCTACAGGCAGATCTCCTCTCGAGAACGTCACTCGACAACAACGAGTGGTCTCTCCACAGCGAAGTTTTCAGTTGGATCCTGTCCCTGGGATTTGTACTGGAAGTGGATCTGTTTGCATCTCCATGCAACTTCAAGCTGGAGAAGTATTACACAAGATGTCGTTGTCCCCAGGCTTTCGGGGTGGATGCCCTAACAGAGCCTATGCCTTTCCCTCAGTCCCGGTCATTCTCCGGTTCCTGTTGAGACTCAGGTGGGAGGAGGCCGAGATAGCTGCGATAATTCCATACTGGCCCAACAGACCATGGTTTCCGTTGCTGTTCCAACTGAGATTTTGGGATCCAGTTCTGCTCCCAACCAAACCAGACCTCCTGTTGCAGGGAGTAACCCCTCACCCATGTCCGACCCATCTACATCTGATGGCCTGGTTTTTAAGAGGGGAAGGCTGGAAGCATTAGAGTGCCCAAGCCGAGCAATCTCTACTTTGTTAAATGCTAGGAGAGCAAGCACCAACAAGGTCTATCAAAGAATATGGTCCAAATTCTCAGACTACACCTCTTCCATGGACGGTTCTCCTAATGATCCCAGAATTCAAGATGTTCTAGGTTTTCTTCAGATGGGGTTTGATCTACCCTTATCAGTTAGCTCCTTGAGAGTTCAAGTTTCGGCTATCTCTGCCTTCACAGGTATATCCTGGGCTAGACACACCCTCGACAGGCAATTCTTTAAAGCAGCTATGAGGCTGAGACCTCAAAGGAAACTGAGGTTCTCCAAGTGGAATCTTCCCCTGGTCTTGGACTTTTTCTCAGAAAGTCGACACTCGGATCATCTATCTATCAAAGATTTCTCCCTCAAAGTTGTCTTTCTTGTTGCCAAAACATCGGCTAAGAGAGTTTCCGAAATTGGTTCTCTAGGATCCAAAGAACCATTCCTTACTTTCTTCCTGGATCGTGTCGTATTGATCCCGATGCTAGGATCTTGTTTACAAAAGTTTATTGAAAATTTTAAAGAACAGTTAAAAGTATAAAGTTGAACGATATGACAATGAAGAGTAAACAGTACATTATACAATGCATCATATAGGGGAGTATTGAAGCTGTTGGGCTACGAACTGAATTGCAGGTAAAACAATGACAGACATATATCATGGTGTTAAGATACAGTAGGGGAGGAGGGGGTATGATCAGTTACTGTGGAAGATTCCAAAAGGACCATTTAAGGTCGAATGTCTGGAGACTATCATTCAGTGTGTGGTTTATTTTTTCGGAAAGTTTTATTGTCTCCATTCTGTCCAATACTTGCGGCCACAGTACTTTATCAGTTTTCCAATTGAGAGCTATCATCCACTGAATAGCGCTACATAAGGAATGAAACATTCTTGTGCAGGGGATGAGAATATTTGGCATCTTAGCATATAGGAGGCATAAAAAATATGGAACGCTTCACCAATTTGTCATCCTTGCGCAGGGGCCATGCTAATCTTCTCTGTATCGTTCCAATTTTAGTATATGTCCTGCCGAAGCGAGGACCCGATGCTAGGATCTAATCCAAGGGTAACATCAATTTTTCATGAGAACCAAGAAATCGTCCTCCCCACCTTTCGGTCTTCTGAGAACTCTAATATTCATCCACTGGATGTTGGAGAAGTTTTAAAACAATATCTGGAGGCTAGAGCGTCCTTCCGTCAGTCTGATAATCTGTTTGTTTCCTTTCATGGGAAAAACAAAGGAATGCGTGCTTCCTCCAGAACCATTGCAGCGTGGATCGTCCAAGCTATCCAAGGGGCTTATAAGGCGAAAGGGTTGGCTCCTCCTGAAGGGGTAACCACTCATTCTACTCGGAGCATTTCCACATCATGGGCGGCTGCCTGGCATGTTTCCCCAGAATTGATCTGTAAAGCAACCTCTTGGTCGTCGTTGAACACATTTATGATCCACTATTGCGTAGAACCGGCTTCATTATCGTCGGTTAATTTCGGTTTACATGTTTTATCTGTTGACAATGTCAATTAACCTTTTCTTTAACCAGCAATTCCCCACCCGGGTGTGTATGGCTAGTCATTTCCCACACATAGGCTGCGGAGTCTGTCAGGAAAAGGGAAAATTTATATGAAATACTTACCGTAATTTTCCTTTCCTGATGGACTCCATGGCAGCAGGAGTTCCCTCCCTTTGCTGGAGTAGGCTATATTACGGAACACAGTCTATGGCTAGAAGCAAAACTTTATGGGAGTAGGGTCCTATTAGGTATGAGAGGTGGGATTAACCCACACGTAGGCTGCCATGGAGTCCATCAGGAAAGGAAAATTATGGTAAGTATTTCATATACATTTTCCTATATTTTCCATCTGTCTTCAGGCCAGTCCAAAGATTTTACAGGTTCTTCCCCTTATTCTGGGGAGGGAGGCAGTTCTTCATTATAGAGTAAGTGGTGCTCTCATAATGACTCATAAGCACTGCTTGAGCCTAGTACACGCTATTAGTTCTTTTTTTTCTTTAACCCAGCAGGGGTTCTTTAACCCAGCAGAGAAGCTGCTGTACTAACCATGTAATGTTAGTACAGCGATCTCCCCCGTTCTGCTATTGCATTCTGGCAGGGGGACAACCACCAGAAAACTCAGGTCAGCAGTCTAAGCGATTGACTGAGAGCACTGATCAGGAGCCGATCAGCACACCTTTTTTAGGCATGCCCCATCGACAGAACCCAGCAGTACACATGAGTCGAATTTCATATGGTTTCTCTTGAACTGGCCGATGCCACCCAACATTCGGCCTGTGTGTACTAGGCTTAAGTCCTGGAGCACTGAGAGTCATGGGAGCCCAGACTGAGTGATAATGATGCTCCATGACAGCCTGGGCTCAAAGAAAGTTGACTTGGTGGAGCTGCCTGTCATCAAACCACAAGACTGGTGGCATTTATTAGTTAACCTCTTCCTTACCGGGTCATTAAAAAATGACGCCGGCAGGAACCCTCCCTCGATCCTTTCATCCTGGCAATCTAGGACGCGCACGCTGCCGGTGGTGTGCGCCCGCGGCACCGCCCGGGACCCGGCGTGCGTGCCCGGCGGCTGCAAAGTCCGCAGGGCACCCGCGATTGATCATGGACTGTGTAAACACACAGATTTATCCATCTCCTGTCAGAGGTCAGGAGACCGATGCTGTGTTCCCAGTACAGAAGAACACACATCGCTCTCCTCACCCTTATGAGTTGCGAAATTGTGATTTTTAAATTGTGGTATTTATTAAATCAAAAATTAAAAAATATTGTGTTTTTTTTTAAATTGTCTTTTTTTTGTTTGTTTATTTTTATTTTTTTCAAATTATTTTTATTAAGGCTTCCAAACAATACACAAAGAAAAATACACAAGACAAACATAAGAACACAGCTCAAATGCATACATTGTAGAGATAAGAACTCATGGTGAGTTACATTGCAACAGTGCGCCTCCATTGGCAGATGCGCAGGGATGGGGGGGGGCAGGGGTGCACCCAAACACAAACAAGGCATAACCTCAGTGTGCCGGCACACTAGCTCGGCATATACCAATAACAGGACACTGGCCACTAGACAGACATAGCATTTACATTGTACTATCAGCCAGCAGTTTCGGCCTCCGCCAGCCAAGCGCGCCAAACTTTGTCGTACTTCTGTGGGCAGCCCCGATTAATATACGTTTCCCTATACAGGGGAAGGCTGGTGTTCACCAGATGCCTCCACTGCACCAGGGAGGGGGGCGTGGATTTCTTCCAGTGCATGGCAATATTCTTACGTGCATAGAAAAGAAGCAGGCTGATCAATGTGCGTTTAGCGGAGGTCGGAACAATGTGTTCAATAATACCCAGGAGACAGATCTCCATTGCCAAGGGCAGTTGAACCGCCGCAATCTTGTTGGTCATTTCCAGTACCGCTTCCCAATACTGTTTCACTGCGGGGCATTGCCAAAAAATGTGAGAGAAGTCGCCAGGGGAGGCGCTACATCTCCAACACTCTGGGGAATGTGCAGGGTTCATCTTGTGGAGCCTGTGCGGGGTGAAATATGCCCTGTGGACAATCTTAAATTGCAGCAGCCTGTCTCGAATAGAGACCAGGGTGCAGAAGGGAAGGTCCCATACATCATCCCAGTCATCTGTGTCTAACGTAGGAATGTCACCCTGCCACCTGGATCGCAGCCCGTCCAGGGGAGGGAGAGAGACAAAGATCAGGTATGAGTACAGATGCGAAGCGGGCTTCGTCTCACAGCAAAATCGAAGTGTTCTCTCCAACTCCGACTGGGCCACAATGCAGAATGACAGCGGGAACTGTGCCACGAACGCATGTGACAGTTGGTGGTATCTGAAAAGATAATGTGGGGGTAAATTAAATGTGGACAAGATCTCTTCAAAGGGTATCAGTTTGTTTTGAGAGACAATGTGCGAGATCAGTTTGATACCGCGCCTTGACCACGCAACGGGGTCTAGAAGCTTATAGAAGTGGTTCAAGGTAGGGTTCAGCCAGATAGGGGCATTGGGGGAAACCTCGGAGGGATTGCACTTCTCAATGGCCAGCCCCGTCCGCCACGCCCGCAGGGTGGTAAGCATGGAAGGGGTCAGGGGGTACGGCGCGCGGGGGCCCCGGAACAGCAAAAGCTGGAGGGCCTCCAACGATCTGACCACTGAGGCCTCCAGGACAGTAGAGGTGTTGGTCCCGTCCGGTCGCAGCCAGCAGGCCGCAGTCACCAACTAGGTTGCCAGAAAATATTTGTAACAGTCGGGGAACGCCATTCCCCCCTGCGTCCGTGGCCTCATTAATGTTGCTAACTTGTACCGTGGCGGAGAGGGGCCCCAGACGAAAGAGGAGAAAACCTGATTAAATTTACAAAAGAAGAACTTGGGCACCCACTGCGGGGAATGGCGAAATAGATACACAAGCTTAGGGACAATTTTCATCTTGATAAGATTAACCCTTCCCCAAACAGAGAGCGGGAGATTACTCCAAGCCTTAAGCCTGGATTGGGCTTCTAGTAGAACCGGGGACAAGTTAAGCGAAATAAAATCAGAGGCTGAGGCAGAGATCTGTACCCCTAGGTATTTAGAGGAACTAACCCAGCAGAGAGGGCTATCGGGTGGGGAGGTGGACCGGGCCGCCTGGTCAATTAGGATGAGCAGCGATTTGGACCAATTCACCTTGAGTCCAGTGACCGAGGCGACCGTGTCTAGAACAGTCAGTGCACCCTGCAGCGAGGGACCCGCGTCATTTAGGAACAGTAGCATGTCGTCCGCGTACAGGGCCACCCTCTCCTCCAGCAGGCCCACACGTAGACCTCTAATAAGCGGTGAGGAGCGGAGAGCCTCCGCCACCGGTTCAATGGCAAGGGCAAATAGGGCCGGAGAAAGAGGGCAACCCTGCCTCGTACCTCAAAAAAGCCTGAAGGGGACGGACAGTCCACCACCAAGACGCACCGAGGAGGTGGGGGTCTTGTAGATTACCTGAAGCCATTTAATAAAAAGTAAGGGAAATCCCATCCTACGCAAAGTTTCCCACAGGAAAGGCCACTCGACCGTGTCGTAAGCCTTTTCAACGTCTAACGAGGCCACAGTCCTCGTCCCCACATTTAGGTGCTGGGTGTGTATGTTGGTAAACAGCCTCCTGAGATTCACATCTGTAGACCTCCGGGGCATGAAGCCTATCTGGTCCGAGTCGATTACCGTGGGCAGCATGGGATATAACCGAAGGGCAAGTCAGGATTTTTAAGTCTGTATTCAGGAGAGCAATGGGCCGATACGAAGCACAGGAGGTCGGGTCCTTGGGGGGTTTGTAAATTAGCGTCAAATGAGCGTGGTACATGGAGGCGGGGAGACTGCCATCTGTCAAGCATGAGGTGTACTGCCAATCTGGGCCAAGCAAGGGGGCCAAAAGTGCCCATATTGTGCCCTATAGCAAGTCCAGGGGGAAAAGGCCCATATGTGCCCTATAGAAGTCCAGGGGGAGCCCATCCGGCCCAGGCGCTTTGCCCGACGGAAAGGACTGGATGGCCTTTTTCACATTTAAGGTCGTGAAAGGTTGGACCAGAGCTTCCCTCTCCCCATCCGAGAGCCAGCCCAGCGCCAGCGAGTCCATCAGAACAGTCAGAGTTTCAGGTCGGAAGTCCGCGGGTAGGCCAGAGGAATATAGAGTCCTGTAAAAGTCACTAAAGGTCTGGAGGATTTCTTGGGGGGAGGACACAGTTCCACCCCCAGGGGTCCGAAGGAGCGAGATCGTCGTGAGGGGGTGGTCATGCTGGGCCATCATGGCCAGCAGGCGGCCGTTACGGTCCCCTTGCCCGAAGGCCCGTTGCTTGCCCCTGTGGATCTCCAGGCGCGTTTCCTCGGCCAGGTGTAAATGCAAGTCCCGTTGGGCCGCCATCATCAGATCAAAATGATCTGGGGTGGGGTCCAAGTTGTACCTGTCAGTCTTGTCAGAGGTTATCTGCTCAAGCTCCCGAGTCTGAGCTGAGTGCTGTTTCTTGACATTAGCTATGGAGGAGATGTACTGCCCCCTAGTATAGGCCTTGAAGGCATCCCACACAACCTCGGGAGAGGAAGTGCCTGCATTACGTTCCCAAAATTCGGTTAGTAAGGGGGGCAAGGTATCAGCTACGTCAGGATGGGTAACCCATTGCACGCCCAATCGCCAAAGCGCAGCATTGCGCAATGCTGGAGAGTGGAGCACTACCACCTGAGGACAGACCGCTTGGAAGATAGTCCGCCTCCAACACATCCGCCAACAGTGCGGGATTGGAGAAGGCCAAATCTATCCGGGACACGGTCTTGTAGGAGGTTGAGAAACACGAGTAAGCTCTCACCTCAGGGTGCTTCCACCTCCAGACCTCCTCCAGACCCACCGACTGAGCCAAGGCAGGCAGGTCCACACCGATGTTTGGGCGGTGCCGGTCTGTCCAGGTCGTGTGATAAGATGGCGTTAAAATCACCCAATACCAACACCTTCCCTGGGCAAAACGGCGTAATTTTATCCATTACCTCATACAGTAAGGCAGGTGCAAAAGGGGGGGGGGGATGTACAAATTTATAACAATGTATCTCTGGGCCCAGAGCGTGAAGACCAGTATCACATATTTACCCAGGGGGTCCGTACGGACCTCCTCAATCACACAAGGGAAATTTTTGTGAATAAGGATTGACACCCCCCTAGCGTAGGTAGAGTATGTTGCATGTATCGCCCGCTGCACCCAGGGCTTCTTGAGAGTCAGGATCTTGCTGCCCATGAGATGAGTCTCCTGGAGTAGGATAAGCTGGGGTGAGCTGCTTTTTAGGTATTGAAAGAGGGTGGCACGTTTAAATTTAGAGTTGAGGCCTCTGACATTCCAGGAGAGAATGGTAAATGACTCACTTGAGTGATCAGCCATTTGGCGGAGGGGGGAGGAAATAGAAATTATAACTATAGAGGTACACCCCGGAGCACCCCAGGAGCTGCAATATCCCGAGCACATAGCACTGCATGATATGAACACTTGAGCATGGCATAATCAAAAAGCAACAACAGGCATTGAGCTTACAAGACAAAACTAACATTAAGAAAAACCAAATTCCCAGGCACTGAGTGCCTATCCTACTATGTCCCAGCCCTCCAACAACGGTCAGGGGGGTGGGAATAGTTTCTTCCCAAAAACCGTCAAACAACAGTGTAAATGAGCCCCTAAAAACTGGGGGCCCTACACGGCAGGCGTCAGGTCGCCCACTCTGGTACCCATACATCGGGTACAGCAAAAACCAATGGTCAGTGTCCAGGCTCCGGAGAGCAAAAAAAAGGGGGGGCAAACACAAAAAGGGGAGGAAAAGAGGAAAAAAGAAAAGAAAAAAAGGGGAGACCAGCAAAAAACACAGGGGGGGGGGGTAGCAGTCCTGGAGTGCCACCACGTCCGTAGGCCGAGGTAGTGCGTGTCCTAGTTCGTGCACTGAGCAGTCACAACTCCTGATAGCCGGATCAGGACCGATTCCCGGGCAAGGCAGTGCATAGCGGCTAATGCTCCATGTCAACTGAGGAGGAGAACTTGAAGGGGGGCCGGGGGGTCCAAAAAAACTAAGAAAAGGAGGGGGAAACAAGAAAATATGAGTATGGGGGGTTCAGAGGGGGGGTAACAGACCACGAATCAGTCATCAGGTGGCACCGCAGGTGACACGACAGACCTGCACACCTGCCAACAATGGGAACTCGGGGGGAGAGGTGAGGGCAGCGGCAGCCTTAATGGAAAAAGCAGACAGGAATGACCACAATCATGAAAATTGTCAGAAGAGGAAAGGCAGTGTTGGGAAGGCGTAGGTCAGGGCGCCGTGCCAAGGAAGCCAGGTGAGGGGAGGCAGGCATCACATGGGAGGCAGGCAGGGCAACAATTAAACATACTTGCCCCAAGGTGAATTCCTTCAGTGACCCTCCAGCCAGGACATGGCCGCCTCTGGATCCAGGAAAAAGCGTGTGCGGTCCCCATCGATCACCCGCAACTTGCTGGGATAGAGCAGGCTGAACTTGAGCCCACAATCTCGCAGGCATCTCCTCACCTCTGTAAAGGAGCGGCGTCGGTGCTGCACCTCTGGGGAGTAGTCAGGAAACAGCATGATCTTGGCCTCTGTGTAAAGCAGGTCCCTCTTCTCCCTGGCCGCAGCAAGAAGTCGATCCCTATCCCTATAGTTGAGCAGGCGGAGCAGGAAAGGCCGATGGGGGCTCCCGGGATCGGAGGCTTGGGGGGGACCCTGTGGGCCCTCTCAACCACAAATGTAGGCGGCATGGCTGGCAGGCCCAAGAGGGAGATCAGGAAGGTTTCCGTGAATTCTGCAGGCCTGAGGCCTTCCGCCTTTTCAGGGAGGCCCAGGACCCTGATATTATTCCTTCTGAGTCTGTTCTCGGTGTCTATAGACTTCTCCTGCAGGGCTTTGACCTGTAGTTGCAAGGCATGCAGATCCCTAGAATCAATCCTCGTGGAGTCCTCCAACTGAGAAATGCGGCCCTCCGCCTCTGTAAACCGGGCCCTAAATTTGTCCATGTCATGGCGGATCAAGCTGACATCCGCCACTAGGTGATCATGTTTGACCATTACCCAGTCCCGGCCCTCCTTAATAGCCGCCAGGAGCTCAGCGTGTGAGGCGGCGTGGAATGCCGGCGGATTAGGGGAGGCTGGAGAGCTAGCCGACATCTCCTTTGCGGAGAGCCTCGTGGGCAAGATGGCCGCCGCGACTCGATCGCCGATCCCCGCGGATGAACGGAGTTTACCCGGAGACAACGGAGGAGGCCTCGTGGTGCCGGGTACCTTCTTTCGCCCCAGGGTGTCGGGCAGGCGGTTGCTGGAAGGAGGAATCAGCACTGGAAGTCACACCAGGATATCGGTAGGAGCGGAGCTCAGGTAGCACATGTCCGCTCTTGTTCACATCCTGGCCACGCCCCCCCTTTTTTTTTTTGTTTGTTTATAGTGCAAAAAAATAAAAACCGCAGAGATGATCAAATACCACCAAATGAAAGCTCTATTTGTGGGGGGAAAAACGTATTGATTTCATTTGGGTACAGTGTTGCATGAACGCGCAATTGTTATTCAAAATGCAACAGCGCTGAAAACTAAAAATTGGTCTGGGCAGGAAGGGGGTGAAAATGCCCTGTATGGAAGGGGTTAAGAAGAATGACAGGGGACAGCTACAAATTGAATGTATGTTGTACAGCAAAATCTTCAATTTGTTTTTGCAGATCTACTGCAGCATTAAAAAATCCAAAGCTATCTCTTCAACAGCTCACTGAATGCCTTCACCTATTGCTAGAATTTGTTTGTTAGGTTATTATATGTATTTGGTCAGATAGTATTTGAAACTATGAAAAATGTGCCTATTTGTATTTAATAATTTACCAAGAAAGTAAATGATCTTATTATCATTCCAATAATATATCATTACAATGTGGTTACATTCATATAAGCCTTGTGTGATGACATTGCAAGCAGTGATTATGAGATACAGCTAAAATCACACCATAGACTATTAATAGAATTTTAATCATGGAACATGTTACTATATATTTGGTGTGAGTCACCTATGAGGCAAATAAAAAACTTGGCAAGAAACAGTGTTGCACATTATATTATATATTATATTTTTAAGCTACAGTGAATGTTGAAGGAAATCTATGATTGAAGAATAAAATACACAATATATATATATATATATATATATATATATATATATATATATATATATATATATATATATATATATATATATATATATATAAAAAATTATACACAGTGCCTTAAAAAAGTAAGTGATTTTATGTGATAGACCAACACAAAGTGGCACTAATTGTGGAAATAATTGTGAAGTGGAAGGTAAATGATAAATAGTTTTCATTTTTTTTTTACAAATAAATATGTAAACCTACCTACCTAAAAAGAAAGCTCTCTATTTGTGGGAAAAAAAGGACATCAATTTTGTTTGGGTGCAATGTCGCACAACTGCGCAATTGTCAGTTAAAGCAACGCAGTCCTGAATTGCAAAAAAGGGCCAGGTCATTGGGCAGCCAAATCCTCCGGGGCTGAAGTGGTTAATAATGCTTTTGTTGTACTTATCTGAATTTGCTTATTTGTCAAAACAGAGTCTGACTCCCACTACAACTACTGAGAAAAGGAAACATTTAATATCTATATTATAACCTAAATGTAGTAAATAAGAAATCTAAAACTTTGTTGATCTTTATTTATTCTTCCAAACACTTAGAAAGGAATATTTTCTAGTTATCTAAAAAGTAGTAGATCATTTGAACAAGGAATAAAATGTTACATTGTGCGTAGGATGTTGAAATTCATGATGCTTACTGATCAGCAGAAATTGGCTAATGCTTCAAGCTAAACTAATAGATGCAAATAAAAGTAAAAAAACAAACAAAAAAAAACGAATTAGAATATTTTCCTAATGCGGTAGTATAAGTACACACTTGCCAAATCAATAAAGAAGAACCACCATATGTGTAAACTTTCATGTCAAGTTAAAATGCATTTTTTATTAGCCTGAAATTTTCCATAGTTCCCATGGAGCAGGTAGAATGGAATGTTTTCTGCTTCTTTTGATATAATAAATAGAGATAATAATTTAATTTTTTTATACACGTATCATTGTAGTTATTACTGTTTCCTTTTAGTTTCCTTTAAGTGCTGAAGAAACCCAAAACGGTAAGGCTTCATGTACACTGCTGCTGGTAAACGGTAAGCTGCCCCTGAATAGAGATGGCCTGGCAGTTCACCCGACGGGCGTTTCGCGGCGAACTTTGCTCGTTCACGGTCCGCCGAACAGGCGGACATCTGGCGATATTTGCGGAGGTCCGCCAACTTTACATTGAGAAGAATTTTGACCCATGACACATCCATCAGGTGGTACAGGAGAGCCAATTGAGACATTTCAGCACATGGACATACCCCCTACCTTATAAATAGACCTGATCTGGTGACCATTTCTACTTTTTGTCAGTGTAGGGAGAGGGTGCTGTTTGGAGCAGGGACAGGCTGTATTGAATCAAATAGCTATCTAAAAGGTCCACAAAAGTCCTTTGAAGGACTGGTATATGTGTACTACTTGCTGTGCAGTATATAGGGGTGTAATACACTCATATACTTTTTGTCAGTGTAGGGACAGGTTGCTGTGTGCAGAGCAGGGACAGACTGTAGTGACACAAATAGTTACCTAACAGGTCCACAAAGGTCCTTTCATGGACTTGTATAGGTGTAGTACTTGCTGTGCAGTATATAGGGGTGTAATACACTCATATACTTTTTGTCAGTGTAGGGACAGGTTGCTGTGTGCAGAGCAGGGACAGACTGTAGTGACACAAATAGTTACCTAACAGGTCCACAAAGGTCCTTTCATGGACTTGTATAGGTGTAGTACTTGCTGTGCAGTATATAGGGGTGTAATACACTCATATACTTTTTGTCAGTGTAGGGACAGGTTGCTGTGTGCAGAGCAGGGACAGACTGTAGTGACACAAATCGTTACCTAACAGGTCCACAAATGTCCTGGTATAGGTGTACTATTGTTTGGTGTGCAGTATATAGGGGTGTAATACACTTATAATATACTTTCGAATATAGAAAGCATATTATAGTGGATTTGTATTGTGCAGCATTGTGACTGGTGGTGTATTTGGGTACTGCAGAATTTTTGCCTCTTTCGCTGTGTTACCTCTGCTACACGCATTGACAAAATTTCATTAAAAAAAAGTTTCATAACTAGTGCGATAAACCAGTAGCCCCCCAAAATGACAGATTGAAGCGGGGTGTTATCTAAAGATATACTTTCATAATAGTGTATTTGGGTACTGCAGAATTGTTGTCGTTTTCGCTGCGTTACCTCTGCTACACACATTAACAAAATTTCATGAAAAAAAAGTTTCAGAACTGGTGCGATAAACCAGTGGCCCCCCAAAACGACAGATTGAAGCGGGGTGTTATATACCTTCTTCCACATATACTGCGCTTCTCTAGAGAGATTTATCACAGGGTCATTTAAAAAATGACAGGCAGAGGAAGAGACAGGCCCTTCCGCAGGGGTGGTAGGGGTAGGGCAGGAGCACCAGGCTGGAGCCAAAGTGGGAAGTGGCACAATGTTCGTTCGATTACGTCAAAGGATGCAATAGACTTGGTTGAATGCCTCACCACCAACACCATATACCCTCTGCTTGAGTCACAGGAATTATTTTCCGATCCATCAGAAGACATTTCCGATGCGCAGCCATTCTTGGCATTGGATCAGGAAAAGGAGGTAGCAACAGCCGTCACTCAGCAGTCTGACGACAGTACCCAGATCAGTCCAAGGAGGTTGGTGCCCACTGTTGCTGCCTACTCCGAGATCTCTATCGTTAGTGATGGGGAAAGTGACGTTGATGATGACGTGTCTATAGATGTCACGTGGGTGCCCACAAGAGAAGAAGAGGAGGGGAGTTCAGAGGGAGAGATGGACCAGCAGATAGGGAGGAGAAGCAGGCCGAACTTACAAACTTACAAACCAGACTCCTAATGTATCAGGAGCGAGTCATCAACCATGTACGGTCACATCTGGCGCTCCCAGGACGCCGGCCCATGGCTCCGCAGTGTAGGCTTTTTTTAACGTGTCCGCTGCAGTCAATAGTGCTGCCATCTGCAGCCTTTGCAGTCAACGCATAAGTCACGGTAAGCCCAACACTCACCTAGTGACGACCGCCTTAAGAAGGCACCTGGCCTCCCATCACCGAGCCCAGTGGGAGCAAAGCCATCAGAACCCACAAAGCCACACTCCAGGCTCTCACCATCCAACCTCTTCTCCTTCTCCTCTATACTCACAATTGTCCTCCACTCCACCTTCCATAATGCCGTCCTCACGTTTTTCTGCAAAAAGGCAGGCTTCCGTGGCCCAAATGTTTGATCGTAAAAAAACGATGACGCCGGATAACCCTCTTGCCCAACGGTTGCCATATAAACCGCTACTGCCATATAAACTGGTGGACTCTGTGGCCTTTCGAAAATTTGTGGCCATTGGAACACCACAATGGAAGGTCCCAGGAAGGATTTTTTTTTCACAGAAGGGCATCCCAGAGCTATATGGTAATGTTCAGCGGCAACTGAATGTATCTCTGGCACACAGTGTCGGTGCCAAGATACATCTGACTACAGACACGTGGTCTAGCAAACATGGGCAGGGAAGATATATAACTTTACTGCCCACTGGGTGAACCTTCTGACGGTCATCAAGCATGTAACCCCTGGCACCCATGTAGATTTGGTTTTACTGCCACGGATTGCATGCAGCCCTGCCTCTTCTTCTCTTACTCCATCCTCCCTCTCCTCCTCGGCTGACTTCTCCTTTTCCGATGCTACCGTCTCTTCCGCTGCGCGGCCCAAGATCCCCAGAACCTATTCGACATGCCGAATGAGACGTTGCCATGCTGTGCTGCGTCTGTTGTGCCTGGAAGACAAAAGCCACACTGGTCCTGCACTCTTTTCAGCTTTGCGTTCACAGGCAGATCAGTGGCTAACATCGCTCAATTTGACAGTTGGTAAAGTGGTGTGCGACAACGGTGCCAATCTGCTGAGCACGATGAAACAGGGCAAAATTACACCCGTGCCATGCATGGCACACGTCTTGAACTTGGTCATGCAGCGATTGGTTGCCAAATACCCTGGGTCCAGGACGTCTTGCGTCAGGCCAGGAAAATCTCGGCCGATTTCAGAAGATCTTACACGGCTATGGCTCGCCTTGCTGACATTCAGCGGTGACACAACCTGCCCGTCAGACGTCTTATTTGTGACTGCCCCACGTGATGGAACTCAACCTTGTATATGCTTGATAGGCTGCTCCAGCAGAAACGTGCAGTTAATGACTACCTGTACGAACTCTGCTGCAGGACAAGTTCTGGGAGCTTGTTTTTTTTTCACTGGGCCAGTGGCTGCTCACCAAACTGGTCAGTCGCAGCCAGGGCGCCATCAGTGACATCGTACCTTACGCCTTCTTTCTGGAGCGTGCATTGCATCATGTCATTGATCAAGCCGTTGAGGAGCAGGAGCAGGAAGATAAGGAAGTCGCAATGCTGGATGAATTTCCAGGGGGGGCTACTCCACCTGAGACAAGTTAACAACAGGAGTCTGAAGAAGAGTCAGAGGAGGATGGTGCCGGGGCGGAGGAGGAGGAGCAAGAAGAGCATGCTATAAACTTTCTTGGATCCCTGGTGTTGTCCGTGGATGGGGGGCGGAGAACGAGGATGACATTATCCTGGATGATGAGCAGGAGCCAGGCCACTACAGTGCTTCCATTTTAGTACAAATGGGGGCCTTCATGCTCCAGTCTTTTAAGAGGGACCCCGTATATAAAGCATGAAGGGCAAGGACCTGTACTGGGTGGCAACGTACTTAGACCCCCGGTACAAACAAAACATGGCGGAAATGCAGCACTTCCAGGCCTTGCTTTGAAAAATGCTGCATTCTGCTTTTGCGTGCGCTGGCAGAGGAATTTCCACTCACAGAGAAACAGTTTTGGGTACCAATCCAACAGCGCCTACAAGAAGAGGGCGGTTTAAAGATGTGTTGAACACTAATGATATGGGACATTCTTTCAGCCGACCCATCGACAGCTGTCCTCGAGAATCCAGCACCAGGGAATGCCTATACTGACAGGTGTTCGACTAAACGGCCAATGTGGACGCACTAAGAAGTGATGAGAAGTGATGAAACCCTAGACTACTGGGTGGGCAGGCTTGACCTCTGGCCAGAGCTTGCACAATTTACAATGGAACTGTTGGTTTGCCCCTCGTCCAGCGTCCTGTCCGAATGGACTGTGGGCTAATTTTTTGGGCCTGTACTGATGGGCAATTACTTCTGTATCCGGTGAATGCCTAATGTACCACCAGCCACAGAATAGAAAGTTGTTTGCTGTCAGGTGAACGTCTGTGGCCATGGGCTAATTTTTGGGGCCTGTATTGGCCGACACCTACTTCTGTATCCGGTGAATGCCTTATGTACCACTAGCAACAGAATACAAAATTGTTTGCTGTCAGGTGAACGCCTGTGGCCATGGGCTTTTTTTTGGGGCCTGTAATGGCCGACACTTAATTCTGTATCCGGTGAATGCCTATTGTACCACCAGCCTCAGAATACAAAGTTGTTTGCTGTCAGGTGAACGCCTGTGGCCGTGGGCTAATTTTTGGGGCATGTAATGGGCGGCACGTACTTCTGTATCCAGTGAATGCCTATTGTACCACCAGCCACGGAATACAAAGTTGTTTGCTGTCAGGTGAAAGCCTGTGGGCTAATTTTTGGGGCCTGTAATGGCCCCAAAACCTCGCTGGGAGCTGCATTCCAGTCAGAACCCTGGCCATGTGTACGGTCTCTACTCGCCCCGCCCGTCGGGAAACCCGTCGAACAAATAGAGAACAGGTTCTCTATTTGCTCGACGGCCCGTCGGGATGAATGGCTGGTTGCCATTCCCGACGCGGCATTAGTTTTATTTATTTGAAGTTTGAAAAAAAAATCGTTTATACCTCATAAAGGAAGGACCACCATGTTTAATCTGCCTGCATGCTTGACTAAACCACAATTCAAATTCCCCTATAGGGATCAAGACTGCTGAGGATCAAAACCTAGGAGAAACCAGCTGTTAAGTCCTGTTAAACCTGAGAAACCTTGCCCCCCTGTAAAAGAAACCACACTTAAAACCATTTAGTTGGGTGTAAAAAAGGGGGCAAGGTCACAGCTTTATTTAATTTCCAACATGTAAACCATTTTAACCAGTGCTAACGCTTTAACCTTAACTATTAAAATTCCAAAGGGGCCTGTCCTTACCATAAGTGCTGGACTGACAGACTAATTCCATCTTTCGATCCAGGGCATAGCCCATTACAGCAACTTTAAATGCTGGCAAGGTCAAAAAAACACCACTCGCATGTCAGTATTTTTCTGATGAGTGCTCCACAGCATCTAGCTCCTTTCCTACACTGTACTGAAGGCCAAGGTTAAAAATATCCATGCCAATATTATTGAAATGAAAACCATCCGATCTCAACAGAGCACTATTCGCACCCTCCAAAACCTTGTGCCAGACAACGATCTGTTTGATAGCAAAGATGCGTAACCCGCGTCATTCCCCCTAGCATGAAGGACCAAAACAATGGGACCGGAAACATGCGATCGAAGACGTAAATACCCTGGAATAACCTGCAACCAGCGTAAACCATGCATCCCACCCAACGAATCCTGTCAACATCATATGTGAAGCCCAACTTTGTGCCATAACTCCGAACTTCTGCCCAGTGGGAGGCCCAATAAATAAAGGAGTCCTTGATGATCCAGATCAAGGCACGTGGAAGCTCAGAATCAGTAAAACAAATGTGGGTAAACATACAAGGAAAAGCGAGAAGATTTCCACCTGCCCAGACACTGAAGCTCTGTATCAGAAAAACCCATGTCAAAGGTCACGCTAGTGGCACCAATACGAAAAGAGTGTAACAAACTCACATGAGGGAAGGCCTAATTTGTCAAGGCAATGATTTCACGCCAAGCAAAGGAATCAACCTGCAACAACCTGGACACCCCCGCCCATTCTGGGCAAAATCATCACCCCTAGCGCCAAAGTCAAAAGTCTCGGGGTCATCTTTGACTCCTTTATGACAATGGACGCACAAATAGGGGCAGTAGTCAGCGGATCTCACCATCTGTTGCGCCTACTACGCAGACTTACCCCCTTCATCCCCAAAGAAGACTTAGCGGTCGTGGTGGGAGCAATTGTCAACTCCAGATTGGACTATGCAAATGCCCTTTACCTCGGACTCCCCAAGTACCAAATCGCTTGTCTGCAAGTCGTTCAAAATACGGCCGCCAGACTTGTGACTGGAAAAAAACCCTGGGAATCAATCTCACCTTCACTGAGATCCCTTCACTGGCTACCAGTTAAAGACAGGATTGCTTTTAAAGCTCTCTGTCTAACGCATAGATGTGTCCATGGGAATGCCCCCCAATATCTATGCGATAAAATAAAAGCTCACAATCCCAATCGCATCTTGCGATCCACCAATCAGAACCTACTACAGATCCCAAAAGCCAACTACAAGTCCAAAGGAGAAAGAAGATTCGCCGTCCAAGGTCCCAGACTATGGAACGCTTTACCAGCCAGCATTCGGTTGGAGGCGAATCACTTAGCCTTCAGGAGAAAGATCAAGACTCATCTCTTTTGATATCAAAGGAGACAGGAACAACAAGCGCCCAGAGGCGATTCAGTTCGCATGTGCCGCGCTCTATAAGTTTTTCATTCATTCATTCATTCATTCAATGATGAAAAAACCCTAAAAAATTCGTACCTGCTCAAAGGAGAAGAGTCATAGTGCACAAGAAAAGCGGGGGAGGGGGGGGGCGGACAGACATGACGTGTAAGGGGAACAAGACTGGACAAAACTGACCCCTGCAAGTTTACAAAACAATACCTCTACTGAAGCTGTCTGTTTTAAAGGCCCAAAGTAACACTGATACACAATGCTCAGAGACAAGCATGTCCTCGGTTCTAACACCACCCGCAGGGGATTAAGATCTAGAAACCAACTTACCGATGCGAAAGGCCCCAAAAATGCCCTGGAAAAAGCTAATGGGAACAACAGGGTATCAAAAACCGAGAAACATACGAACGGCAAAAGCGAGAGGAGATTGGCAAGTATAGGGAGCGAAAAAGGGGGCACTGGAATCTAGGGCTTGTGTCGCACGTCTGCAACTCCCACCAAACAGAAAAGTCCTTTGTGATGTCTTCCCAACCCAGTAGTATCCCTGAAAACCCTTCTCTTTAAAGAAGCTACGTGAGCTACTTTCTCACATGTAGTGCAGCATAATCACCTGGCTGCTCTATGTGTGTCACTGGAAAAATGCGCTCCCACTACTATTAGGTGTGACTGGGGCCTGAAAGTGAAAATGGTTTGTTTACACAAGAATAATGAGGCTCCATTCACATCTGTGTGTTTCCAAATGCATGGCAAACTGCATAGAAAATGCGCGTTTCAGAAACTATCAGGGCTGGGCTCAGACCTTCCTTCTCAGAGCTCTGTGCTGAGCTGTCAGTTTTTGCCAAAGTCTCTTCCTTCCACAGTGACTCACCTGGTCTTCATTTCCTGCTCGTCAGCTAGAGCTACTGGTCATATAAACTCCTTGGATCAGATCTTCAGTGTCTTTGCCTTGGTTAACATATCCGGACTCTCTCTGCTGTGTTTTAAACATTTTCTTGGCTGACTTTCTTTCTGGTTTCTGATCCTGTGTTCTGCACCCTACTTCATGGATCTCTGGACTCCTGTTTCTCTGGCTATGTTTTGACTAAGTTTTCTCTGTTTATACCATTTTATTAAATAGTGTGATGTTTACTGCCCTTCTGTCTCAGTCTGAGTCATGGTTCCTGAGAGAAACACTGCAAAGTTGCATTGTGCTTGTGTTGTCATTACACGTTAAAGGCTCCCCAAGTGCAGCAAATGCCCCACAAAATACAGTAACGCCCCATGCTCTGCTCTAAAAAAAAAGTTCTAGAGCTTTTCTGGGGCAATTGTCGTGCATAGAATTGAATCTGTTTCCCTATGCATAAGTAAAAAAGCTCCAAAACGCCTATAACAAATGCATGCCGGAATGTAAGTTTTCGCTGGATATGTGAACAAGGCCTGACAATTGAGTGTCCCCATCCACTACCTCCTATGTACTTGCATAAAGATAGCCATACACTATGCAATCTGATTGTATAATCTCTGTACAATTTCCTTTCAATTTACCAGAACTATGGAATAGGATGATAACCTGACCAATCCATTCAATTTGTATAAAATCAGACACTATATAGCTAATAGTGATTGTACAATAAGATGGTATAGAAAGTGGGTGGAAGGTGGTATTGTAAAGAGAGAGGTGTGGTCCAGAGTGGTGAACACACCGTATCACGCCCTCTTCTGTGATGCCACACAACAGTAAAGGCTTCTGGGAAATGACCTAACAGGAAGTGAATGCTCAGCCCAGGAAGTGATGGAATCTGAAAAATAATTTCAAACATTCAAATAAACTGACAAGATTTTACACCTCGTGTGGAGGAGGTGAGAGAAAAGCACACTGGGGTGGCTGGGTCAAAAAATGCTTCTATTTATTATGAAAAGTGAAATTCTGCCCGCAAAGGTGAACTTATCCTTTAATTAATCACATCATTTTTTTGTTTTTTTTAGGTCATGTGTAATTGTTAACCTCATAGGAATACAAGACTAACAGGATGATAGCACATTTCATGTTTTTCATATTTACATCTAATTGTTAATTTTATGTTTATTTTTCAATTAATATTTTTTTTGTTATATATTCTTTATTTGTATATTTAGTTTCTTTTGTTTATAGATCTGGAGGCTACCTTCTGACTGTTGTGGCCCGTGTCTTCACTCTCTTCCATCTGGATTGTGCTTGGACTTCTCCAACTGGGAACAACATTTTCCTGAGTGGTGGATGTTGGGCATATACCCTCTCTATTGGTGCTCCAATGTGGAATGCATAGGGACTAAGCAATAACCATCCTGTGGTATCCTCTTTCTGTGTGTGAACAGCACATGACAAGATGGAGAGGTTTTTGGGATTGAGCACGGGCCAATTGTGTCACTTCCGATTTTGCCGGAAATGGCATATGATGGGCATCTCACTTCCAGTTCCACCGCTGCCATTTCTGGCCATGGCAGAGACCACGTGGCTACCACATATACGGAGATAGACTGTGATGAAGAGCAAAGAGGAGCTAGCCGATCCTCTCTAGGCCCTTATGATTAACGTGTTGCCCCTGGGAGTTTTGGACAACCTCCGGGGTGGAGCCAACTACTACTATTTATTGAGGGACCCTCATTTAACATTTGGACATTCCCCATGCAGGAGCTAACATAACCTGTATGACCCGAGAGTCCCCGTAGGAGTACATTTTGGATTTGTAGTAAACTTTTTCTTTTCGATGTGGCTCATACATTTTTTCCTTTCCTGTATCTGCTGGTTAACAGTGGTATTCTGTCTTTTTGGCTTGAATATATGTTATCAATTTCCCTTTTAGAATACCTGTGGTGTTTTATCAGCTCAACCCTCTACCTCTACCATTTTAAACTCTCATTGAATGTAATCTGTAATGCCCTGTACACACGATCAATCAAACCGATGAGAACAGTCTGATGGATTTTTCCATCAGTTATCCGATGAAGCTGACTGAAACAAAATTAATTGACTTATTATCATATATATATATATATATATATATATATATATATATATATATATATATATATATATGTAAAGTTCTGTTTCTCTGTCCTCCCTAGAGGGGTAAAAGTTTCACAGTATCATGATATGATCTAGTCTGTTTATTGAGCATTTACTTCATATTATGTTTATTTAAAAAATTGTATGTGGCATTTTAACTACATGGGAATATACAGTATATGAGTTCTGTAAGGTCCTGAAGAAGCAGGCTTTTCTGTGAATGGCGTAAACTGTAACAGGGCCATTGTTTATAATAGTGAATAAAGTGATAGCGCAAATTGTAGACCAAACATAACATAAATCAATACATGTGATAAAGTGCAACAGTGCTAAATTAAAGTGCATATGGAGCCAAAGTCCAAAATAGGTGCAACAAATATTCCAACAAGTGCAATAGTTTTCCGTAATGGTGAGACAATAGAGGAGGATGCCCACTGATCCGAGAGTTGTGAAGAAAGACACCCACACACCGGGTCTGGTCTCCCAGAACTCTCACCTTCAGCAGGTATATCAGAGCATCAACAGATCCTTTCACTGGCAATCTCCCGGGAGATCCTGTTCACCACCACGGATCGGTGGAAAGGTAAATGCCTGCGGTCTCAAAGGGACAACATAGAAAGGGGAAGAAGGAGGAAGACAAAGAGGCCTCCAATCGTGTATTATCTTTGATGATCCGTTTTAATAAAAGTAAAAACACACTTACAATGAATGAATAAAATCGAGCTTGTATTACAGCGGTAGCCGCAGCGCAGCGCAGGTGGCACGTCACTCGATGCACGTCTTCTCCCGTTCCCTACGCGTTACGACACTGAATCACGTGTCTTCATCTGGGCCATTGTTTATCCCAAGTTGGGCATTTTCGAATTGGTTGTTGTCAAAAATTCAGGAATGTAATAATGATTTTAAACTTTATACATGCATTGTTTTTAATATTTGTATCAAAAATATGATGGTATTTTTAGTTCTGAGCTCCCATAATTAGTCTTTTGTTTTCAATATATGTCACATGAATGATGCCTCCTTTGGTAAATTGATATGAGGATCACACATAAATATTATATATTATATATATAATGCATGCAAGGTATGAAGTCATGGTACAAAAAAGTATCAACTAGTGTGGAGCGGAATACGCCATATTCGATTTCGCGATATATCACGAATATATAGAAAAATATTCGAGAAATATTCGCTAAAATCGAATATTCGTGATATTTTATCCAAAAAACTAATGCGATTGCGAAATTGTGTGCGAAATTCTCGTCCGCGCATGCGCATGCGCGCGAACAACACGCGAAAACAGAGATCATTTCCTGGACCTTTGGCAGTGGATTTTGGGATCGCTTTTTTGTGCTGCCCTTCGAAGCGAAGATGGTGGGGAGTAACTTTACATCCAGTGAGGAAAAACTGCTGATTAGTATAAGTAATTTCACCACTGTTATTTCATTATCTTTAACTGCATTTTAGACTATTTTAAAAGTTAGGATATAAGATCAGATATTACAGTAAAAAATATATAGGTAGATGGCGCACGACTTAAAAAATGCAATCAAAAGAATTAATAGTATAATTAGCACTTAGTGAATCAAAAGGTCCATGTCAATATCAAAAGGGAAAAAAATAAATGAATAAAATAATAAGTGACCATATAATGATAGTCCAAATAAATATCCCATTGGCTGGCCCGAGATTCGACGTCACTTCCGGTCGTACGGCGATAGACTGCGCTTCATGCTGGAACGCATAGCGCGTCCTTTCCAGGAAACACAGCTTCTGGATCTCCTGTCGCTCCTTCCAGGCTTCCCCAGGATGGGTCTCCATAACTCCCAAGACTTGGCCAAGTCAGCCTGCCTGCAGATGTAAACGATCGCTGTGACCCTCGACCAGCCATTAACCCCTGATGTGCCCTTGCTCTCAATTGTTTTGTGAGTAGCCAATCTACTGTTCACTATTATTTTCACTTCATTAAATCCCTAATTTACTACACTTAGTTTGGCGCATGTCCTTCTTGTCTTTAAGATCAGATATTAGTATTTCCCAAAAAGTGTGTCTCCAGCTGTTGCAAAACTACAACTCCCAGCATGCCTGGACAGCTGCAGACACCCTGGTTGGTAAATGTGTATTTAGGCACTTTTCTTGCTATTTAGCATAATTAACATGTTGTGGACATAGGACGTATGCAAACGTCCTGACTTCAGGGTCCTTAAGGCCCAAGGACGTTCGAATACATATTGCCCTTTAGATGTTGCAGAACTACAACTTCCAGCATGCCTGGGCATGCTGGGACTTCTAGTTTTGCAAGTTCTGCAGGCCCACATTTTTCAGACCACTATACACGGGTCTCTAAACTGTGGCACTCTAGATGCAGCAAAAGTAAAATTCTTAGCATGCACTGACAGACCATGCCTGATGGGAGTAGTAGTTTTGCAACAGCTGGAGGCGCACTGGTCTTGAAACCCTGAGTTAGGTAACAAACTCGCAGTGTTTTGCAACCATTGTGCCTCCAGCTGTTGCAAAACTACAACTCCCTGCATGCAACTGACTGCAATAACCCCCCCCCCCTCCCCCCAATGTGAATGTACAGGGTACATTCACATGGGCTGGGGCTTACAGTGTGCTTCTAGCTGAAGCAAATTTGGCGCTGCAGCTTAAACCCTCAGCGGGAAACTACTGTGAACCCCACGCCCCTCTGACTGTACCATAAAAACACTACACCACACAAAATAAAAATGAAAAAACACAACATATACACATACCCCTACATAGCCACCCTCCCCTCCACAATAAAAAATAAAAACGTCTGGTACGGCACTGTTTCCTAAACGGAGCCTACAGCTGTTGCAAAACAACTCCCCAGTATTACCGGACAGCCATTGACTGTCCAGGCATGCTGGGAGTTAAAGTATAATTGTGGTACAGCTGGTGACGTTGAGCTACATGGTGTATCAGAGCATGCTGGTAGTTGTAGTTTTTAAATAACATCAACTCCATTATTTATTCAAAATGAATTCATCAAAAAGTCAAAAGAAACAAACGTATTATTGTTCATATATAAAGATAGGGATGGAAAAAAAAATCTATTGTACAGGCCCAGTATAAGGGTCAAAAAATAATTATAGCGGTCAGATGAATAGCAACTCATTTCTCCCCTATACGTGTATCCTGTGATGTTACTCATATATACATAATTATGCAAATGATAATGGCTGCTATATTTATGCAAAAAAGGTGGCGACCAAAATGGCAAGATATAAAATCTGTCATGTTACCCCTGTCAGTGATTAATAAGGCGAGAATGCTTCCAATTGTTGAATACCATACATTTACGTCATATATCCATAAGGGTTTAAACAAAAGTATTATAATATACTTTGTTCTTCATCTTGCAGACGTTCCTGCAACACGGATATGACCAAATTCGGAGCCAGCAGGAAAAAAAAAAATTGTCCACTCCCTATTGCGGGAGTTACGCAAGGTGCATGGCCGCACACATGACCACATGGCCATCTTAAAAAAGTGGTCTGACCTAAAGAGGTGCCACATGGGCCAGGTGACACAGTTTTGTGATGAATTTCATCCAGGTAAGTTATTGGTGACAGTTATGTAAGGTCATATGTAATTAACCTTAGGGCAGATGTTGTTAACCCAGACGCCATGTTGTGGTAACATATATCACCACCCAAGGTATTCATAGTACTGTTGAAAAAAGACATGGGACAGCAGACAGGAACACTTATTAACTATAATTAAACTAAATAAACAAGACACACCATTAATAGACTAATACTGGTCGAGGCTGCTTTATTATTGGATTTCAGACATATATTTTAAATAAATACTTTAATAACTTAAAAAACAGCCTAGTCACTACGGCTCGGGCTGTACATAAATATATTCCAACTTTAAAATGTATCCAACAACAACTAAACTAAACAGATTTGTCCCCCTTAGTATATATATATTTTTTTTTTAAACAAAGGTGACCATCCCACATAATTAGCAGCCGCGACAAAAAGAGAAGAAAAAAGGGGGGGGTTGGGGAACACCACAGTCCTGTCTACTGAGGCGACTGAGAGCAAGGCTGACGGAACCCTACTTATATACCCCTAAGTAACACTGGATTTTTCCAGAACCAGCAGGCCCACAGGCCTAAAAAGTGAGGGAAAAGCACGTGTAGGCCGCGTGATCACCTCGTGTTCACCAAAAAAACGGGGAAAACACGTTTTCCATCTAACTAGGCCACGTGAGGACCAGCTTACACCTAAAGAGCCCTATTAGGTTCCCAAAAGGGGAACTTTAAACCGTCACTACTAATTTTATTAAGTCCTGCCGCTTTCCCATGAGAAAAGGGGGAATTGAAACCTTCTCCCCCTTTTCAAACATTATTCCATCAAGTTAAACCATGGAATTAAAGTGGTGGTGTGGTGGGTTAAAGGGGAAGGGGTGGTATTTTATAACTGAATTACCACTAAATTCCTGTGCTAGGCGTGGGGTTACCATAGAAATCCTGTGTACTCCATCAGGCCCTTTTTTTAACATGAGATCGTCAGAATTATACAAAGGAAACACAAACAGCTCATTTTACCATGGTGGCAGCCCAGCTCACACTCAGTCCCCTGTAGTGCCAGCAAGACCCTTTAATATAACATTATCCCATTGGTTAACTGTCTATATAAATAAATTTGTATTCATATACAATACAGCAGAGTACACAGAATTTGCATACATTATTAGAAATCATTTTTACATATATGAACATTGTGTTATTATAGGAGCTCCTCTACCATCTGTGCGCCCCAAGTGCACAAGGCGACAGGCCGCAGAGGAGGAGGATGAGGATGAAGAGGAGGAGCAGGAGGAGCAGGAGGAGGATGCACAGGAGGAGAGGGATGAGGAGCAGCCAGGGCCCTCCCAGTCTTTACCACCCCCAGCTCCTGTTGAGGAGCAAGAGAAGGAGCTGCAACCCCCCCCCCCCAAACTCCTGGTGAATCGGGTGATGGAGAAGAGGAGCAGGAGGATGAGATGGTTCCTGTGAGCCTCAGTCAGGAGGGTAAATATGTGCACAAAGATTAATAACATTTCAACAATAAGATGTAGATATAAAAATGGACAGCATTTAAAGCGCACCCGTCAGATTTCAGAACAATAATATGGTATTTATGATAGAAGTATATGTGCTAGACACATAACAATTGTATAGACATTATAATGATTGTTTAATAAGCAACATAAATATTTTATTTATTTGGTAACGGTCTTTGAAATCCGAATTTTTTTTTCTTATATCCTAACAGTTTTAAAAAAGATGGTAGAAAACCACATTCTCATCCAGAGGACCAATGATAAAATCCTCTCAAATTGTCGGAAAATGAGGATATTAGACCTCCAAAACCAACAGCTGGAGCAACAGCAGAGGAAGAATTTGGACGCGATGACTGAGCTTCAGAAGCTCATGCAAAATTACATTTTAATTTTTTTTTTCTTTTAATAAAAAATGTTATTCTTTTAAAATGTTTCCTTTCTTATTGAGATTGTTAAGTTTTTCAACACATCTAACTTCACATCTAACACATCAACATCAACATCAACATCAACACATCTAACTTCATAATAACCAAAAACATTTTATACTATTATTTTATTTAACACAAACCTAAGACAAACTAAAATACACGGACACAGAAACTACTAACACAAACTAAACTGTTGAAAAATTAATATAACAAAAGCTACAATATATATATATATATAGAGAGAGAGAGAGAGCGAGAAAGAGAGAGAGAGTGCAGATTTGCTCTTGCAGACAGGCTAATGGTTGCAGTATAAAGGCCGCAAACCAGGGTTTAACATAAAGTTCAGTGTTTTAGTCACACTTGCTGTTACGATCCGGTCTGGTAGCTTGTAGCGGAGGCTGTTGGTGGATCCGATGTGCCAGAGAGGTCATGAAGCATTACTCAGCATGAAGGTAGTATTACAATATAATGTAATTATCACACAGGCAACATTTACAAGCAGTAGTGGTAATAGTACTAGATAGCATCTAAACACTTGGGCAAGACTTGACAGCAGCAGTAGTGGTAATAGTAGTATATAGTGGCAAATAACTTGTGACATAGGTGTCTGAGCAGCAGCAGTAGTAGTAATAGTAGACAATATAGGGCCAGATTCAGGTAGAGTTAGGCTGGCGGATCAATGGATCCGCCAGCATAACTGTCACTTTAAGCCGGCGTTTTTGTTTTCTGTAACCAGAAAACAAGAAACGCCGGGTTGGAGTTCCGATGCGATCGGCGTAATTGAATTTCGCCATCGCATCGTTACTTCAACTTAAAAATGGCGCCGGGGGCGTTCCCGCCGATTTACGCTCAAAAAATATGTTAATGAGCGGAAATCGTCAATTCACAATCTTTTTCGGGTGCGACGCAGTGACTTTACGATGTTTCCGAAAGCGATACGCGGCGTATAGATAAAGCAGCCCCCTAGTGGAGTATCCTATGTTAGGTATAGCCGTCGTCATCGCGTCGGAAAAAAAACAAATCGCGTCGTTTGCGTAAAACATTCATGAATGGGGACGTGACGTCATTGACGTTCACTGACAGAACTTGGAGCATGCGCACTGGGATGCATTGACACTCGACGCATGCGCAGTACGTTCGCCGCGGGATCGCGCATAGTTAGAATACTACACGCCCCGTACCCGCCCAATTTGAATTCCGCTGGCTCATTTGCGATGCGCTGCCGCAACTTTAGGAGCAAGTGCTTCCTGAATAACAGCACTTGCTTCTAAAATTTCGGCAGAGTAACGCAAATGAGAAGCGTTACTCCAGAGCAAAGATGCTCTCATCTACCTGAATCTGGCCCATAGTGTTTTATCACTCGGGAAAGAGGTGCCATGAACAGCAGCAGTGGTAATAGTAGTATATAGTGGCAAATAACTTGTGACATAGGTGTCTGAGCAGCAGCAGTAGTAGTAATAGTAGACAATATAATGTTTTATCACTCGGGAAAGAGGTGCCATGAACAGCAGCAGCAGTAGTGGTAATAGTAGTATATAGTGGCAAATAACTTGTGACATAGGTGTCCGAGCAGCAGCAGTAGTAGTAATAGTAGACAATATAGTGTTTTATCACTCGGGAAAGAGGTGCCATGAACAGCAGCAGCAGTAGTGGTAATAGCAGTATATAGTGGCAAATAACTTGTGACATAGGTGTCTGAGCAGCAGCAGTAGTAGTAATAGTAGACAATATAGTGTTTTATCACTCGGGAAAGAGGTGCCATGAACAGCAGCAGCAGTAGTGGTAATGGTAGTATATAGTGGCAAATAACTTGTGACATAGGTGTCTGAGCAGCAGCAGTAGTAGTAATAGTAGACAATATAGTGTTTTATCACTCGGGAAAGAAGTGCCATGAACAGCAGCAGCAGCAGTGGTAATAGTAGTATATAGTGGCAAATAACTTGTGACATAGGTGTCTGAGCAGCAGCAGTAGTAGTAATAGTAGACAATATAGTGTTTTATCACTCGGGAAAGAGGTGCCATGAACAGCAGCAGCAGCAGTGGTAATAGTAGTATATAGTGGCAAATAACTTGTGACATAGGTGTCGTGAGCAGCAGCAGTAGTAGTAATAGTAAACAATGTAGTGTCAAATCACTCGGGAAAGAGGTGCCATGAACAGCAGCAGCAGCAGTGGTAATAGTAGTATATAGTGGCAAAGAACTCATGACATAGGTGTCGTGAGCAGCAGCAGTAGTAGTAATAGTAGACAATATAGTGTCAAATCACTCGGGAAAGAGGTGCCATCAACAGCAGCAGTGGTAAGAGTAATAAAAATGGCAAATCACTCGGGCAAGAGGTGCCATCAGCAGCAGCAGCAGCAGCAGCGGTAAGAGTAATAAAAATGGCAAATCACTTGGGCAAGAGGTGCCATCAGCAGCAGCAGCGGTAAGAGTAATAAAAATGGCAAAACACTGGGGCAAGAGGTGCCATCAGCAGCAGCAGCAGCAGCGGTAAGAGTAATAAAAATGGCAAATAGCTCGGGCAAGAGGTGCCAGCAGCAGCAGCAGTAGTAATAGAAAGTGGCAAATCTCTCGGACAAAAGGTGACAGCAGCAGTATGAGTAATATATCGGTACATAATCACTCAGCCTTTTGGCATTAGCAGTAGGAGCCCATATCGTGGCAAAATTACAAAAGCTTGAAGTTGCAGTAGCATGGTGATTAAATTTGAAAAGCAGAATGACACAGTTCTTAAGTAGCTGTAGCCTGACTATACCATAGTGCCTCATAATTTAAAAGTTTGATTAACGTTATTTCTATGCTATACGTGACTTTTTAAATTCATGATGAGCATTGAGCAATTACATTTCAAAATAATGTGGCAGCAGCATCAGGACTCCTTATAGTGGCTTAATGACACAGCATGGAAATATTTATGCCCTTAACACTACTTGCCCACTATGAGTTTCAAAGGTATAAATACTTCAAAGAGGTAATGAATGACAAGGGACCATTCAGCGCCCTGAACCAACGGCGGGTGCCAGAAAGTCACCGCCGATCCAGGACTCATTCATCTTGATGAATGTGAGTCTGTCCACGGAGTCTGTGGACAGACAGGTCCTCTTGTCCGTGACCACCCCACCTGCCGCGCTAAATGTCCGCTCAGATAGTACGCTGGAGGGGGGGCAAGACAATAACTCCAGCGCATACTGAGCGAGCTCGCGGCAGGTGTCCAATCTGGCAACCCAGTACTCCATGGGGTCGTCGGTGCTCATACTGTCAGAAGCACTGACGGACCCCATGTAGTCTGCCACCATGTGGGCCAGCCGCTGGTGGTGACTGCTGCTGCTGCTGCTCAGTACTGGGTCGCTCAGATTGGAAGAACATCCTCATCTCACCCATTAGGTTCCCTGCTCGGCTGCTGCTGCTGCTGCTGGGTGCAGCCACCTGCTGGGTGAGATGAGGGGGGACAACTGGAGGCCGGAGAGTTGCCTGCTCCAACCGGCTGACTATGCGTGCCTGCAGTTCCTCCATCCGGTGCTGCCTCCGGCTGGCTGGGAGGTACTGCTCCAGTTTCCCCTTGCATCTTGGATCTAAAAGGGTGGCCATCCAAAATTCATCCCTCTCCTTGATAGTCTGAACCCGGGGGTCCCTCCTGAGGCATCTCAGCATGTGGGCAGCCATGGGGAAGAGCACAGCCCGCTGTGACTCCTCATGGCTGCCCGGGTCCATGACATCCGAGTCTTCATGCTGGAGGCGCTGCTGCTCATGCTCAGAGATGCCCAACCCCCGGACTATCGGTGCCCCCAACACTGGCTCTCCCTCCTGACCAGGCCCTGACTCCAGGACGTCACCAGTAACCTCCTCATCATCATCATCCTCCTCCTCCTCGTCCTGGGCCTGGTCTTGGTGGAGCAGTGTTGCCTCCTCCTGCTCCACCAAGGCACTCTCCCCAGCTTCGAGCAGGCGATCTAGTGCCCTGTCCAGCAGGAACACTATAGGGAGCACGTCGTTTAGGCCGACATGCTCCCTGCTCACCATCTTGGTCGCCTGCTCGAAAGGGGCCAACACATGACAGACCTGGTGTATCTGCCCCCACTCCGCACTGGTGATGTACGGGAGTGTTTGTGATGGCCCGCCAGTGCCTTGCTCCAGCAGGTATTCCTTCACCGCCCTTCGCTGCTCCCACAACCTCTCCAGCATGTGGAGGGTGGAGTTCCACCGCGTCACACTGTCCACAATCAGCCTGTGAAGGGGCAGGCTGTTGTCCCGCTGCAACTTGGACAGGGACGCGGTAGCGGTTGGGGAGCGCCTGAAGTGGCTGGCAATCCTACGTACCCTTAGCACAATGTCACTCAACCCGGGATAGGTGCGCAGGAACTTCTGCACCACGAGGTTGAGGACATGTGCCAGACAGGGCACGTGGGTCAGACTGCCAGCCTGGAGGGCGGAGAGTAGGTTGCTGCCGTTGTCATAGACAACCATACCTGCCTGGAGCCTTCGGGGTGTCAGCCACTTCTAGACCTGAGCCTGAAGTGCGGTCAGCACTTCTTTTCCAGTGTGTCTCCGGTCCCCTAAACTAACAAGCTGGAGCACAGCCTGACAGCGCACGTGCCCCACACTTGAGTAGCTACGGGGGCGCTTGCTGGGAGGCTCCGCAGCTGCGGAGACAGTGGCTTGAGGGAGACCAGCAGTTCTCCCCTGGACACCCCGGGGCGGCACCACAAAATCTGATGCCGCCAATCCCTCTCCGGCGCCTCGGAGGGAAACCCAATGGGCCGTGAAGCTGATGTACCGGCCCTGCCCATGCCTGCTGGTCCAGCCATCCATTGTGAGATGCACCCTGTCGCTGACAGCGTGATCCAGCGACAGGGTTACATTCTGCACAATGTGCTGGTGTAGGGCAGGGACACCAGTCCTCGCAAAGAAATGGCGGCTGGGGAAACGCCATTGGGGTTGGGCCTGCTCCAATAACCCTTGCCAGGAGCCCATTGAGGGAACGCACACGTCGGTCTCCAGGGGGGAAGGGAGTGGTGTGTACGAAAGTGTCGCAAAGCGACGCCTGGCGCCGGACGGCAGTGCAGGACACCGAAGAGGAGGGTGCTGTGGAAGTAGAGGTCTGGCTGCCGGTACCAGTACCTCTACTAGAGGGAGCGGGGGTGCATGACCTGCTGCTAGCCGATGAAGCTGTGGCAGGGGCTGCTGTACCCTGCACACTTGTGGTGGTGGCGCTGCTACCACCACCATGCTTCATCTGGTCATACTCCCGCCAGTGGTTGATTCTCAGGTGCTGGTTCAGAGCTGTGGTACCCACCCGAGCCAAGCACTTCCCTCTCTTCACCCTGGCACGACAAATATGGCAGATGGCTACGGTCTGGTTATCTGCTACCAGGGTGAAGTAGGCCCAGACAGGTGACTTCAGCGCCGCCCTCCTGTCAGATGGGGTGACGCTGACTTGCACCTGCTGGGACTCGGTGTGCACAGGTGGAGCTGCCTGCTGCTGCTGCTGCTGCTGCTGCTGCTGCTGACACCTCCTGCTGCCATCACCAGTGGAGACCCTGATGCTGGTCTCCCTGGTGACCTGGCGCACCGTTTCCCCAGGGTGCCTACCTTCCTCGTCGTCACTGCTGCTGTGAACCGACAAGTCAGGTGGCACCCATGTTGGGTCACCCTCCTCTTCGCCCCCAGATATGCCAGGGCTGAAATGTGGTGGTCTGAGGGAAACAGCTGACATGGAGCCGCTAGCCTGGCTCCGCTGTCCCCTCACCGACGCCTGGGTCTGACTAGGTGCGGGTGTTTCCTGCACAAAAACACCAGCACCACTTGGAAGGGATGTCTCTGGGATACTGACAGCAGGTACCCCATCCTCCTCCTCCATCAACCCTTCAAAAAGGTCCTGACCAACAGGACAGAACTGGATGTCTGCCTGATGCAGGGCATCCCCCAAGATATCCCTCTCACTGTCGCTGTCATCAAACAGTAAGAGGCTGGACTCTTGGGGGCTGGGGGTGGGTACTAAAGGCACCGGTGTACTGGTGGTGCTACTGGGAGTCGGGACTGACGACTCAGTGGCACTGCTGTGCCCCATATACTCCACCACTACTGGAGCCTGAGAAGGCAATATCGGGCGGCTGCCCGAGGGAAAAAACTTGCGGATGAGGCGGACTCCCCTTCCACCTGATCCTCTACCACTAGTAGGGGCGCGAGAGGTACCCCATGCTGGCAGCGACCCAGCACTGGGAGTAACTCCCCTACCCCTGCTGCCACAGCCACGTATGCTGCTCATACTTGCTGATGTGGGGGGGGGGTAAACTTTATTGGGGGGGGGAATGTGAGAAAGGAGTGTTTGTTTTTTTAGCAAGACAGGCACGCAGACAAAGACGCAGACAAAGACGCAGACAAAGACGTAGACAGCTACTAAACTAGAATAAAACTACTACACCTACAAGTTTTTTTTTTTTTTTTTTAGACTGAAGGACGCAGACAAGGACGAGGACTACAAATACTAAACTAATATGCACTAAACACTAACTCTACTTACACAAACGTATATGACTAAACTAAAGCTACATTTTATTTATTTTTTTACACTGACTGACAAGGACAAATACGAGGACTACAAATACTAAACTAATATGCAACACTAACTCTGCTTACACAAACTTATATGACTAAACTAAAGCTAATTTTTGGGTTTTTTTTTTTTTTATACACAAAAAACAGACACTAAACACACACTAAACTAAGCTACCTTAAAGAAATGTACACTTACACTAACTACACAGAAATCTATCTAACACTAAGCTACACTAACCTGGAAAACAACAACACAAATCTGAGCTTTTAGAAAAGCTGTTGGGTCTTTTGCTTTGAAAAAAGCAGTTTAGAAGCAGGAACTACAGAACTGAAAGCACTATAGAAAGCACAATGCTGATGCTCTAAGCTCTAATATCGCACAGAAACACTCCACTCTCTCTAGCCAGCCACCTTGTGAATCTGCACTGAAATACTGCTGGGAGTGATCTTATATAATGGTCGTGCAGGCAGGTTCCTATTGGTTGCTATGGAGGTTGCTAACCTCTGACAACTGTGGTAGGAGAACTCTGATTGGCTCTGATGCAAAAGAAGGGCGGAGAAAATAATCGCGCAATATTCCTTTTGCTGAATATTCGCATTGCGAATATTCGACAGCATAAAAGGATCGCATCAGCTACTCGGCCCAGTGTCTCATACCAGCAATGCTTTTAGACGTCGATGGAGATCACTAGGATGTGATCTGTTTTAAAAATAAATTTGAAAAAATACGAATATTCGCAATAGCGAATATTCACAGCGATATTCGAGTTATTCGCGAATACACGAATATGCAATATTCGTAACGAATATTCGCAATGCGAATATTCTTGAGCAACACTAGTATCAACCACCCCAATCTATAACTTTTGCAGAAAAGTGCACATGGAAGGGCAAAACAACCAAATTGCCCCTGTCTAACAGTTTACATTAAAAACATTTTTTTTTTTTTTGCAAATTTGCAAATAAATGCGTAAGCCACAATGCCCATGCCAAGGCCCCTCTTTACAGTATAAACTGTGGTTTTAACTCTAAATTTCCAGCACTTCCATAGTAGGAGCACATATAAGAATGGGTAGATTTAGGGCAGGTATGCCTGGAGGAAGCCCACTCCTCTTTAAACACACAGGACACATGTGACACGCAGCAAGAGCACAATGGCAGCAAAGACTTTCTGTGCATCCCTGCACCCAATTCGTCCAACTTTACAAAAAAGTGTCAACCACCTGAATCTATAACTGGCCCTTGCAACAAGGTACATATGGAAGGGCAATACAAATCACAAACAAACAAAATATTTACCAGCACACCTATCAGCCAGCCTGCAAAACAACTAAGTTAGCCCTGTCTAACAGTTTACATTAAAAACAGAGTTGTAAATATATACTTAAGCCACAGTGCCCACACCAAGGGACCTCTGTACTGTATAAACTGTGGTCTTATATGTGCTCCTACTATGGGGGCGCCCTGGAAATTTCGAGTTAGAACCACAGTATTTACAGAGATCCCTTGGCATGGCAGTGGTGGTTTACGCACATACAGTGGAACCTCGGATTACAAGCATAATTCATTCCAGGAGAATGCTCGTAATCCAAAGTACTTGCATATCAAAGCAAGTTTTCCCATTGAAGTCAATGGAAACGAAAATAATTTGTTCCACATTGACTTCATGGCATGCAATGCCGCATGCGGCCAGAGGTGGGGGGCACTGGAGAGCCTCGGAAACGCCAGAGGACACCTTAGCTGACCTTGGCAAACCTCAGAAAGACTCAGGAACTGAGTATTTTCGTGTCTTTCCGAGTCTTCCCGAGCATTACCGAACGGCGCTGATCGGCTGTGAACGGCGCCATTTGGCTCTGCTCAGCTCCGACGCCTCCCCTCAGGCCAAACGCGGTTCTGCTCCTGTTGCGAGACAACACTCGCAAACCGAGTTAGGATTTTTTTAAATACAGTGCTCGTATTGCTAAACGCTCGTTAACCACGTTACTCGCAATCCGAGGTTCCACTGCATTTGCAAATGTGTGCAAATAAAACCCTATGTTTTGTCCTGCTTGGTTCAAAGCCAGTTAGTGCCACTCTTTACTTCCATGGCAGTGTAATGCACAGCACCACTTTTTAACTGATTGTATAGCAGTTTCCATTTTTGGGTAACAATCTATTTTAGTAATAATATTTAAATATGATAGAATGTACTGTATGTTGTGCAATTATATTTGTGAATAATACCTGCATATTCCATTGTTCAGTGCCTTATTGCTTCCTGATGAAGCTGTTTTCTGCAAAACACATTGAGATGTTCCCTCCATCCCTTGGCAACACAGCATTCCAGTAATACGTTGTAAATGTTTTTTCATCATATGCATTATATGTGTTGACTACTCTGTTTACTATATGCTAAAAATACCTGCGGGGGTGTTATATTCGTATAGATCTCATTATTCTAAGTATCTAAATGTAAGCACTCCAATTATAGTGCATTTTAGCACATTATTTGTTTTTATACAAAGTACACAATAAAATGATATGATTTTTATGCATGTTGAATTGTTTTTGTACTCTTTTTCTGATATTTTAAGCACCTTAAAAGTTCAATACCTTTTCATTTTTTTTTTTTATATGTGTATTTTAATTAATAACAAAATTACTGCTGAACCAATAAACCTGTGGCGAAAGTATAAAAATTGCTTTAGTCCATATGGTAAACAGCTGTGAGAGCTGAAGCAGTTAGGTAAGCAAAACATCAACAAAAATAATTACATAAGCAAATTACATACAGTTCAGTTGACCTTATATGTTTTTTCTTAATTTCACCTTTTGTAAAACATCAATTGCTACAGATACCCTACTGTGTAGAAGTCTAATCCCACGTACGCACAGTCATTTTTCGGCTTGTAAAAAAATCCTCTAGAAAAAACTATGTTTTTTCCAACTTCATCATTAAAATTACGTTGCCCAAACACGATCGTTAAAAAAAAATGCTCTAGCAAAGTGATGTCACGTACAACACGTACAACGGCACTATAAAGGGGAAGTTCCATTCAAACAGCGCCACCCTTTGGGCTGCTTTAGCTGATTTCATATTAGTAAAAGACGATTTGTGCTTTTCTGCCTGATACAGCGTGATGAATGTGCTTACTCCATTACGAATGCTAGTTTTACCAGCTCCCGTCTCATAACTTGCTTCTGAGCATGCACAGGTTTTTAACGTTGTTTAAGCCCACACATGATCATTTTTTACAACCCGAAAAACAACATACTGTAGTTTAAAATGTCGTTAAAAAATGCAGCAGGTTTGACATTTTTTATTTGTCATTATTTTAGAACCCGAAAAATGATGTGAAGCCCACACACGATCATTTTAAATGACATTTTTTTTAAACTTTTTTTTTTTCATGCTGAAAAATGATCGTGTGTACGCGGCATTAGGCAGGTTGGAAAAAATGCTGTAAATTAAGAATGCTTTCAAAAATAGAAGTGTTAATGTTAACTTTGCAAAAAGTCATATGTGATGTAAGTGTTTAATTCTAAAGAATTACCCTGTGTCCTGAGGTTTATGCATGCCGGTTTTACTTTCACTTGTGGTTCTGTAAGCGTGGGAAATACAGTAAGCTAAGTTTTTATTTACTATTCCCCTTCAAGCCACACCTAACATTATGAATAGTCTTTCCACACCCATCACACACTTCAGTGTGCTATCAACACTTAATTCTTCTCATCATTATACCCCAAGGTGCCCCATCTTTGGCAATTCTAGCAAAACTTCTGCTATCTATAGAACATTTAAAAAGTATAATGTTATAGTAATTTAAATGTAATGTGAATATAAGTTATTTTATAATAGGGTGGGTGAATCTGCCTGGGTTTGATTTTTCAAGGATACTACGAATCCTGTTTGCAATTCGACTGACTTGAACTTAGTGACAAATCACATCGAAGTCTCTAGGGGAAAATCCTGTTATTGAATTCTGACCAATATGGGGCTAATAGGCTGCAATATGTAATGGGAAAACACATGGGAATTGAGGAATTGCCATGGAGGACATGTACCAATGAAAAAAAGTAAACCAAAGTAAAAAAAAATCATGCACTATCATACATTATAAATCTTCAAAGGCAACACTGAAACTCCAAAAATCAAATAAATGACATGCTTAACCACTTTTCAATTGACAGCTAGCGGGTGGCCGGCTAGTTCATGTGATAACCTTCCGTGCTCACGCTTCTCGCGTATCCCCCCCCCCCCCCTCCGGGCCCGGCACCCGGATGTGACCATTATTGTGACCCAGGACAAATCACAGAGAGCAGATCACTCCGTGCCACCACAGTGTCATCAGTGTCCTTACAGTGCCATTGCAGTGCATCAATGTCTCGACAGTGCCATCAGTGCCCCTACAGTGCCATCAGTGTCCCTAAAGTGTCATAAGTGTCCTTACAGTGCCATAAGTGCCCCTACAATGCCATCAGTGTCCTTACAGTTCCATCACTGTGCCATAAGTGTCCCTACAGTGTCATCAAAGTGCCATCCGTGCCCCTACAGTGCCATCACAATGCCACCACTGCCCCTACAGTGCCATCACAGTGCCCCTGCAGTGCCATAAGTGTCACTACAGTGCTCATCAGTGCCTTTACACTTAGGGTTCAATTCTGGTCCCCATTCATATCTCCCCACCAACCAATCATGTTAGCTTCATGCTTACCCTAGCTTAATTCCCCCATTCACTTCGTTTTGACTCCCAGATACTGATAACTTTTTTCACTTATGCTTTCTTCTTTTATCAGCACCTGCACCAATGCTTTATGTTATGTCTCCTATTGGTTTTGAAACTGTGTTGTGACTGTCCGGTTTCCTCCTCGGCTGATGTCCCACGCCATCCATTCCTTGGCTCTCATTCCTGCTGGAGGGTTCAACCCCAGAGAAGATAGCTCATCCAGGACCACCATCCCACTTCCCAATTGGAATGCTTGATTTGACTCTTTTTGGCTTTGCCAGTGGTACAAACTCATCTAACTGCTTTTTGTTTTAAGCATGACATTATTATTCTTTAGGATCTTATTGACCTAATCATCTATCCCTCGTTTTAGCTAAATTGCACACACCCCACTCCTGATGACTGGCTTTAAACGCCAAGAAACACGTCAAGTCCATACTCAGGGATGCCAAGCAAAGGCCTGTCCAATTATGTCATATATCAACTATTCTGGATTTATACTTTTAGATAATCATGTTCACTTACTCTTTTTTATTTGGTGCCACTACAGTGCTTATCAGTGCCACTACACAGCTCATCAGTGCCTCCACACTGCTAAAGGTGCCCAACAGTGCCCATCAGTGAGTGCTTATCAGTGCACATCAGTACCCTACAGTCCACATTAGTGAGTGCTTATCAGTGCTCATCAGTGGCCTACAATGCTGTGAGTGCTTATCAGTGCCACTACACAGCTCATCAGTGCCTCCACACTGCTATAGGTGCCCTACAGTGCCCATCAGTGAGTGCTTATCAGTGCTAATCAGTGCCACTACAGTGCACATCAGTGCCGCTACGGTGCCCTATTAGTGCTCATCAATTCCACTGCAGTGTCCTATTAGTGCTTATTAATGCTCTGCAGTGCCTATTTGTGAGTGCTCATCAGTGCCACCCTATCAGTGGATCCTCATCAGTGCCCGTCAGTGCCATACAAATGTGTAAAAAATGCGTAGAAAAATGTGTTTTCATTTTCTTTTCACATTTTCCAAAAACTTGTGTGAAAAAAATGACATGTTCAAAAGACTCAGTATGTCTCATAGAATATATACGTTGGGGTGTTTGCTTTCCAAAATTGGGTAATTTTATGGGTGTTTACACCGCCCTGGTGCTCCAGGGCCTTCAAAAGAGTAATAGGTAGTCAAGAAATTAGATGTGTAATTTATGTCCCTAGAACACCAGACGGTGTTCCTTGCACGTTGGGCCTTTCTATGTGACTAGGCTGTGAAAAAGTCTCACACAGGTGGTATCACCATAATCAGGAGGAGTAGCAGAATGTATTTTGGTGTGTGTAACGGTCACCACCGTTTACGATTTCCATTCCACCAACCCAAGACAGCTTATCCGACACTCCACAATCCAGCAGACACAAACCATTCCATTTCCCAGAATAACCGAGACACAAGCTCTGGTTCTGGTTCCAAAATGAATGAATTCTTTAATGGTACACTCAGCTTGTTATAGACACCAAAAAGCATGCTGCAGTAATTAAAGGAACAAAGACACACTCCACCCACAACATCACATAATGGGGGGGCTAACAAGTCTCCAATACACATCCCACAGACTTTTCGGCACTGGTCTGACATAATTAATATGAACTAATTACTACAGCTGACAAGTCACATTCCACATCTTAGACAGACGTTCTGACTCTGCGATAATCTATTCACTGCTACATAATGCACATTCCTTTGTAGAGGTAATTGACATGCTAATCCAATACACCTGAAAAGAGACGTCTGACCTTTAGACTGCTAACTCACAACACATCTATCATCAATAGTATCTTCACACCAAACAATGTCATTAGCATCACACAATAGACAATAGAATGTAATCACTGCAAGCCCCATCACTACAGCCAGGTAAGGTAGCTGGAGGTGATGTAACATCAATTAACATCTTTCAATTAACCTGTTGGAGTCAGACTTTAACAACTTGTAATATTTCAATATATCCTGCAATACATGAATTATCAGTAATGTCCCATCTAATGTAATTTATGATATCATTTCTCAGTCATCCTATGCCCCTAAGTGACATAGAATGACCCTAGACCCAAGAGTCATTGGTGAAGCTGGCACAGGAGTACATCGCATCCTTCAAAAGTCTCAGAGTATCACGGGTCAATTCCGTTACAGCGTTACATGTTTGCTATGTACATGCTATCTGTTAGAAATATCTTATAAATGGACAATTTTGTGTAAAAAAAATGTGTTTTCATTTTCTTTCCACATTTTCCAAAAACTTGTGGAAAAAAATTACACATTCAAAAGATTTATTATGCCTCATAGAATACACATTGGGGCGTTTGCATTAAAAAATAATAATTTTGTGGGCGTTTCCATTGTCCTGGTGCTCCAGGGCCTTCAAAAGTGTAATAGGCAGTCAAGAAATTATATGTGTAATTTGAACAATGTCCCTAGAACACTTGATGGTGCTCCCTGCATGTTGGGCCTCTCTATGTGGCTAGGCTGTGAAAAAGTAGAGGGGCGGGGGGGGTGTGGTGCAGTCTCTATACACAGATCAGGCACATCACTCAGGGAGTCACACTGTGCCAGCTGGACTCACCTTTGTGTTAGGGGTGTCTGGTGCTTGCTAATCTACACCCCAGGTACTCCAATACCGGATCTGTGCGACTGCATACCATCCGATAATCCTTCTGGGACAGTGGCAGTGCTCTGAGGACTGGACCAAGATCGGACTAGGGTGTGTTCAGTGTGAGCTGCCTCCTATTTGACCCTCTGTTAGACATAGTCATTTCCCATTCCTACACGTGAGCAGAGGCTTCACTATGGTTAGTGTCACCTGGTACAGAAAAAAGCATGGTGTCACCCTCCGCTGCTGGGCCTTCTGAGAAACCCTGAATCTGGACCCCCTTTTGCAGAACCAGTATATGATTCTATCTTCTAGTGGGGAACCCCTAAACTACAATTATATTTTCCCCTCCAGGGAACCTCTATCTGGGCTCTGGATCCCCCCTAAAGAACCAGTTAATTAGTACCCCCCTCTCAGGAACATAATTTCCACCTTTGAGGATCCCCGATCTGGATGCTGGAGCCCCCATCTGAGGATGCCCTGATCTATACACCGGCCCCCCTTCTGAGGAACTCCTAATGTCAACTATGAAACTCCCATCTCAAGAATACACAATTTAGACTCTGTACACCCCTCTTATGAGCAACCAGTATATGATTCTGCCCACCACCCTTCACCCAAAAAAACGACACATAGCATTAGGATTGATTGTACCCCTTTTTTTCAGAGTAATAAGAATTACTGTCTCTGGGGGTCACTTGCCTGGTTGTCCTTCCCACAGCATCTGTACAGTACACAATGTCCTGAAGCTGCGCTGGGGGGAAACTGCATCTCAGCCTGACCAAGGAGAACTTGTATATAGCCGAAAAGGAGAAAATCACCCTGCTGCTGGACAGACCGTTGCTGCCGGAACACAGAGCTTGCTCAGGGAGTACCTGCTGTTGGAGGTGATATGTTACTAGCTGCTGGAGGAGCTGGACCTGGGACTCCACCGAAGATCTTGGAGGAAGCCAGGTATGGCTGGGTGGCGAGCAGAGGTGGAGCCGCTTGGTGTCACTGGTGGAGTGGAGAGCTGAAGAAAAGCCAGAACTTGAATCAGCACTGAAAACACTGCCTAGTCCAGGGTCAGGAGGGCAGTGGCAACAGCAAAGCGCCAGGCACCTGAGCCCCCCCATGCCACTGGCTCATTGTGTCCCTGACTCCCTATACCTTGTTTGCCTCACAGCAGATACACTCCTGGTAGGCACCTGCCTACATACCAGTTGCCTGCAAGCATGGGATATATCTTTACAGGTAAGTGATTTAACTGCAGCTATGACACCACAGTGTAACACTGACTAGCAGAAAGACAATTTTCACAAACCATGATACGCCGGCTTCTGGCTTCGATCCGACAGGCTTACGTCTTCGTATGCCTTTGAGTCGTAGGTACAATATTTCTGCGCCTGCTGGGTGGAGTTCGTGTCGTTTTCCGCATCGGGTATGCAAATGAGCTTTTTACGGCGATCCACGAAGGTACGAGCGGCCGTGGCATTCTCTTACATCGTCGTTAGTCGGCTTTTTACGGCATATAGTTAAAGCTGCTATTATCCGGTCTATAGTTAGACTTGCCATGTTAAGTATGGCCGTTGATCCCGCGTCGAAATTTCATTTTTTTTTATTTTTTTGCGTAAGTCGTCCGTGAATAGGAATGTACGTAATTTACACTAGTAAAAAAAAAACAACGTTTCGATGTAATTTCGCGCAATGCACGGCGGGAAATTTCTGAACGGAGCATGCGCAGTTCGATCGCTGCGGGGACGCGCTTCATTTAAATGATTTGCGCCCCCTACCCACCGATTTGAATTCCGCCGCCAGAAATACACTATGCTGCCGTAACTTACGGCGCAAAATCTTCCAGGATTCGACTTAGAGCCAGGTAAGATACGGTGGCGTAGTGTATCTCTGATACACTGCGCCAGGGCAATTGTATGTGGATCTGGCCCTATGTTTGTGTAGCCACTTGTAGTCTTCATCAGGATTACATGTGAAAATATGACAACACAGGAGCAAAATTTGATGGGAGTTGTCATCCCATTACAGGAAGTGCCTAATGAGGACCTTCATAGACGCACAACCAACTCTTCTTTTAATGACAGCTGCATAATTTTAAAGACTAAAAACAACTTCTAAAATGACATTAAAAGTTAAAGCTTAAATGAAATTTAATGACTGGGGTTAAATCTTAACTAAGAGGGGAGATACAGAGAAGAGTGAAAATACATTTTAAAATTGTACAATTATTTCTGAACATGAGTAACATTAGAGTTAAGTGAGAGTGTCACAGTCAACTTATGCTCAGTTCCCTATAAGCTGTAAATAAATCATAAATGCAATCAGCCTTCCCATTGTCACTCCGCTCCCTCCCATGAGAGCTATTGCTGACATAACACTATAAGTGGGTGGTGGAAGCCGTAAGGTTCAGAAAAAAAAAAAAAAAAACCTTCTGTTCATATGCAAACTGCCAAATTTATTGTAAAACATTTTGAAAATGGTTCAAAGCAGAAAGCTGCAATTTATGGTAGGAATTGTTTCTTTTCTGTCACCCTGAAACATCAGAAAATGTGCAGTTGCGCTATTTTTTTTTTAACAATAAAGAAGCAAGTTGATATCCTGAAAAAAAGCGCTGAATCTGCAACTTTGGTTTAGAACATAATCTGGATAGTTAATCTTTTTTTCTGATTTCTGATGTCTGCTGATTTTAGGATACTGAATATCCACAAAGGAAAATTATTCATGTGGTTATTAAATATAATTAAACTGTTAACATCACCTGAAATACATGCAGGTACATATTTAACAGAAACAATTCAAGGTTAATATTTTTAGGTTAACAGTCTTGTAAGTATTATTTCACTTTCACTCTTTTTAGCCTGAACTGCAAACCTGTTATTAAATTGCTGTTATGTGGCATTCAAACTTTTACAAGGAACTTTATGCTGAGGAAAATTAAACTATGCAATCGCAGATCCCCCTACAGCATATAAATCTGTAAGGCCGGATTAACACTTGTGCGGTGCGAATTTCAGCTCTCTTATCTCTGCAGAGAGATGAGAGAACTGTTCAGCAGATCAGCTCTGTTTTAGATGCGAATTTGGAGACCCGGGAGAGGGGAGAAGTGTATTGAGCTGAATGAAAGAAATCCTGAAGAGAAATGAACACATGTGCGAATCAGACGAGTACCCATAGAAGATAATGGGCCTGAATTTGCACCTGAGCCACACCGCAATGCCTAGAAAATGCACACGTTTTTTCGGCAATGCGCAGTGCGAATGCATCGCACATATGTGAACCAGCCTTATTGAAATCAATGTATTTTATAATGTAATGCGAATTGGATGTGGTTTAAGCCGCAACCAATTTGCATAGGTGTGAACCCGGCCTAAGGACTTTTTACAAGATTTGGCTCTGTTTCTCCCACCATGGGTTCTGTCTCTCCCAATTGTTTTGGTAATGAGGTGTGGAATCAAAGTTTGTGTTAGAAAAAAAATACTTCTTTAAAACTTGATTATAATCTCCATTCACCCTTTACTAGTGATTAGGGATTAATTTACAATTACTAGTATATGGTATTCTGTCTACATGCATGAGGAATTAGTTTTTTATTTTTCTAACAATTTCTCTCCAAATTGTGTAAAATGGAACCATCAAGCTGCAAAGATCTCAAACCCAAGAATATAGACATGGGAGGGTAAGGCACATTATTTAAAGTGATTTTAAAGTCTCAAGGTTTTTTTCCTTAAAGTGTTTGTTAACCCCCCCCCCCCCCCCAACAACAAAAAGAGAGATCCTGGTCCCTTAAAGCAGATTAAACAGCACAGTGCTTGTGCTGTGTAATCTGCTCCTCTCTAAAGTGTAGAAAATCTGCCTGATCCTGCCACTTCCTGTGTCCCCCTATCTGCGCTGACCATGATAATCTGGACTGCTGAGCCCTGACCACTGTGGTCAGCATACATCCCCCATCATCTGCAACCCTGCTCTGCCCTCCTCTCTCCCCCTCACCCCCTCCTCCCTGCCTGTCAACTCTATGTTTTGTGTCTCTGTCTCCACCCTCCCTCTCCGGTATTAGTAGAAATAGATTTTACAGATTGTCACTATATATGTGTTACATTACAACGAGGCATGGAAATACCGTTGTAAAGTTATCTTCAGGCCGATCACGTGATAAACCTTCTATGCTGCAGCTACCCCCCCAGGCTCCCCTTTTTTTCACATGGGCCCGATTCGATTCATCGATGTGCACAAGCCCAGCAGCTCCTGCCACAGTCTCTCTCCTCATTGGACAGATTGATAGCAGCAGAAGCCAAAGGCTCCCATTGCTGTCAATCAAATCCAGTAACACGGGAGTGGGTGGCAGGGCCAAGTCCCTCTGTCTGTGTTAATGGACGCAACAGAGGGACTAAGGAGTGAGCCAGTACGGGTGCCTCCAGGGAAAGCATCTTTCTGTGGGGGAACCCGATAAAGGGAAGGAGCCAGGAGCGCCAGCAGGGCACCCCAGAAGAGGAGGATAGGGGCTTCTCTGTGCAAAATCCTTGCACAGAGCAGGTAAGTATAACTATATTATTATTTTTGTTTAAAAAAAAATGAATCTTTACAACCCCTTTAATATGTGGGGAACTGACTACACTAAAATCAAAACAGGAATTTTGTGTTTGATAAATGACCCAACACTTAGAAAGGTTGTGACTTTTTAAGTTTATACAGTAGGACTCAAAAAAAAAAATACAGTATGTGATAAGGCTGTAATGAAAAAGCCATTCCCAAACACACCTAGTTTTTTTGCTTTGTGACAGGTTTCCTCTAATTAGTTTATATGAACGTGAAAAAAAGTAACCATAAAATAGATTTCTTTTTTTGTTCAATAAAGTTTTTATTGAGTAGAAAGTATATGTGAGAACATAAAATTAAATTAGGAAGTAACAGAAATAACAGAAAATAACAACCACGGTAGCAAAAAGAAAACGTATTGCCAATTTCAGCGAATAAAGTGACTGTGCAGTAATCACCATAAGGAGCATGGAGACATACTGATGAGAGAGATAATCAGGGGTACTTATGAAAACATCATAGGAAAGTATGAACCGCTCCCGCATCTTCCTATGTCATTCCAAAACAAACAGAACTAGAGCTTTGTGTCGCCCAAAAAAAAAAAGAGAAAGTTAGAAATGGAGAAGTAAAAGAAGAAGGAAAAGGTGAGGGTAGGGGAGGGGGGGATGTAAGGGGAGTTCCTCTGCCCCAGTCTATCATCGCAAACCAAAGAAGTATCTAAGGCTTAATACGACATCAAATTGACTGTAGGGGGCATGACATCAGACAGGTTGAGACATAATGTCAGCATATGCCGACGTAAACTTAAAGGCGAACCAGTCGGACCATATTTTTCGTGACAGATCGGATTTATTCTTGAGAGAAAAAGTGAGATCCTCCATATAATAGATATGGTCAACCGCCTCTAGCCATTGACGCAGCGAGGGAATAACCTTCTGCATCCAATAACGGGGATTAAGGGACTTTGCAGCGTTTAGTAGATGTGGAGTAAGAGATTTTTTATATGATCCGACCGGTTCGGCTGTACAGTGCATCAATATCACCCAGGGATCATTCGGAGTTTCAACCCCTTGTATTTCCTTCATCCAGTGTAAAATAGTTAACCAGAAAGGGCGGATGAGTGGACAGAACCACCAAATGTGCGCATGAGAAGCACTCCCACCACAGCCTCACCAGCAGAGCGGGGATGACAGCGGGAAAATCCCATGCAGCACAACCGGGGTGTAATGCCACCTAGTTAATAGTTTATAATTAACTTCTGCGTATCTCTTTGAGAAGGTGAGAGTTCCTTGTGGAGATCCTTCTCCCACCTAAGCAAAAAGGCCGGAGTACGATGTGTAGAAAGGGAGTATACTGCTTTATAAAAATATGAGAGGGGTCTCTCCAGCGGCCGGTCCTCGGCAAATGCTAATTCCACCATTGTTAGGGATGTATTATCCCTTAGGGGTTGAGGCAAAGAGCGAACAAAAGCCGTCAATTGACAGTATTTCCAAGACTCCATAGGCGATGCCACCTCAGATCCAACAATATCAGAGAGAGGGGCAATGTCAGAGGAAGAAATAACATGCCGAAGGAGCGTTGCAGAACCCAAGGACCAGGGTCGGTGTTGTGGTAGAGTATTGCCAGGGGGAAAATAATTATGACCAGAAAGTGGCATTAGGGGGGAGTAATACGGCCAATCATGAGTCCTGCATAGTGAATCCCACACCATCAAAGTAGAGCATGTCAGGGGGGATTTCGTGATGGACATGGACCTAAACTTCCGAGGGCTCCATATTTGAGCATAAGGGTCTACAACACACAACTCTATCTCCAATGACACCCAGAGCTTAGACTCCTTATGGTATCTCCAGTCCGAGATCCTGGTCAGGATCACCGCGTGGAAATAGCGTTTGACATCCGGTAAAGCCAGCCCACCCTCCCTCTTGGGCCTAACTAGCGTATCCCTAGCAAGCCTAGGCCGCCTCCTGTTCCATACATATTTACAAAATAAGGACCGTAAAATCGTGAAGAACCCCACAGGAATCTTGTACGGGATCATTTGAAATAGAAATAGTAATCTGGGCAAAATGTTAATTTTCAGCACACTAATCCTCCCTAACCAGGAGTGTGCCAGTTGCGACCACTTATGTAAATCAGACCTAATCGCGTTCAGCAAGGGGATAAAGTTTGCGCGAAACAAGGATGCGGGGTTAGCGGTAAGAGATATGCCCAAGTATTTCATCGAATGGGCCTGCCAGCTAAAGGGGAAGGATGCTTTCAATTGAGGCACAATACGGGGGGAAATTGTTAGGTTCAGTATCTCTGACTTGGACAGGTTAATCTTAAAGTTAGAAACTGCACAAAAAGAGTAAAAAGCAGCCATTAAATTTGGAAGGGTTGTGACTGGTTGTTGCACATAAAACAGAATGTCATCTGCATAGGCAGCGTATTTGTGTTCTGTAGTACCCACCCTAATTCCCCTGATATTCGGATTGTGCCTAATTGAAGATAAAAATGGTTCAAGTGAAAGGGCAAACAGGATGGGTGAAAGGGGGCAGCCCTGGCGGGTTCCATTATACAGAGTGAAGGGTTCACTTAACGTGCCATTTATGCGTAGTTGAGCAGTAGTGTTGCTCACGAATATTCGCATTGCGAATATTCGGATCGAATATTGCATATTCGAGTAATCGCGCAATATCTCGAATATCGCGGTGAATATTCGCAATTCCGAATATTCGGATTTTTCAAAATTTATTTTTAAAACAGATCACATCCTAGTGATCTCCATCGATGTCTAAAAGCATTGCTGTGCTGATTGAGAGACCCTGGGCCGAGTAGCTCATGCGATCCTTTTATGCTGCAGAATAATTGCATGCGATCCTTTTATGCTGCCGAATAATCGCAATGCGATTATTCGGCAATATGAATATTGCGCGATTATTTACTCCGCCCTTCATTTGCATCAGAGCCAATCAGATTTTTCCGAATATTCGACAATGCGAATATTCGGCAATAGGAATATTGCGCTATTATTTTCTCCGCCCTTCATTTGCATCAGAGCCAATCAGATTTCTCCGAATATTCGACAATGCGAATATTCGGCAATAGGAATATTGCGCGATTATATTCTCCGCCCTTCATTTGCATCAGAGCCAATCAGAGTTCCCCTACCACAGTTGTCAGAGGTTAGCAACCTCCACATCAACCAATAGGAACCTGCCTGCACGACCATTATATAAGCTAACTCCCAGCATGATTTCATTGCAGATTCACATGGTGGTTATAGAGAGAGAAGTGTTTCTGTGCTATCTCTGAGCTTGCATTGCATTGTAGTGCATTTCAGTTCTTTGGTTCCTGCTGTTTCATTTCAGTTCTCTGGTTCCTGCTGCTTATATTTCTAAACTGCTTTTTTCAAAGCAAGAGACCCAAAAGCTTTTTTAAAAGCTCATATTTGTGTTGTTGTTTTGCAGTTTAGTTTAGTTAGATAGATAGATAGATAGATAGATTTCAGTGTACTTAGTGTAATTGTTCTTTAAGGTAGCTTAGTTTAGTGTGTGTTTAGTGTCTGTTTTTTGTTTTCTAAAAAAAAAAAAAAAAATTTAGTTTTAGTTTATTCATATACTTATCTCTGCTGTGTTAGCAGAGTTACTGTTGCATATTAGTTTAGTACTTGTAATCCTCGTCTTTGTCCTTGTCAGTCAGTTTAAAAAAAAAATAAAAAATTTTTTTTTAGCTTTAGTTTATTAATTTAAGTGTGTGACTAAGCACTGCAGAGTTAGTGTTTAATGCATAGCTGTCTAGTACGTCTTTGTCTGCGTGCCTGTCTTGTCCTTTATCACATTTACCCCCCCCCAATAAAGTTTACCCACCCCCCCACATCAGCATGAGCAGCATACGTGGCCGTGGCCGTGGCAGCAGGGGTAGGGGAGTTACTCCCAGTGCTGGGTCGCTGCCAGCACGGGGTACCTCTCGCGCCCCTACTACTGGTAGAGGATCAGGCGGAAGGGGAGTCCGCCTCATCCGGGAGTTTTTCCCCTCGGGCAGCCGCCCGATATTGCCCTCCCAGGCTTCAGCAGTGGTGGAATATATGGGGCACAGCAGTGCCACTGAGTCATCAGTGCCGACTCCAAGTAGCACCACCACCAGTACACCGGTGCCTTTAGTACCCACCCACAGCCCCCAAGAGTCCAGCCTCATACTGTTTGACAGTGACAGTGAGAGGGAGATCTTGGGGGAGGTCCTGCATCATGCAGACATAGATTTATGTCCTGATGGTCAGGACCTTTTTGAAGGGTTCATGGAGGAGGAGGATGGGGTATCGGCTGTCAGTAGCCCAGAGATATCCCTTCCAAGTGGTGCTGGTGTTTTTCTGCAGGAAACACCCGCACCTAGTCAGACCCATGCGTCGGTGAGGGGACATCGGAGCCAGGCTAGCGGCTCCATGTCAGATGTCTCCCTCAGACCACCACATGTCAGCCCTGGGTCTGACATATCTGGGGGCGGATGACCCAACATGGGTGGCACCTGGCTCGTCGGTTCACAGCAGCAGTGACGACGAGGAAGGTAGGCACCCTGGGGAAACGGTGCGCCAGGTCACCAGGGAGACCAGCGTCAGGGTCTCCACTGGTGATGGCAGCAGGAGGTGGCAGCAGCAGCAGCAGGCAGCTCCACCTGTGCGCACCGAGTCCCAGCAGGTGCAAGTCAGCGTCACCCCATCTGACAGGAGGGCGCAGCTGAAGTCACCTGTCTGGGCCTACTTCACCTTGGTACCAGATAACCTGACAGTAGCCATCTGCCAGCTCTGTCGTGCCAAGGTGAAGAGAGGGAAGTGCTTGGCTCGGGTGGGTACCACAGCACTCAACCAGCACCTTAGAATAAACCACTGGCGGGAGTATGACCAGATGAGGGGTGGTGGTGGTAGCAGCGCCACCACCACAAGTGTGCAGGATACAGCAGCCCCTGCCACAGCTTCATCGGCTAGCAGCAGGTCATGCCCCACCGCTCCCTCTAGTAGAAGTACTGGTACCGGCAGCCAGACCTCGACTTCCACAGCACCCTCCTCTTCGGTGTCCTGCACTGCCATCCGGCGCCAGGCGTCGCTTTCCGACGCCTTCGAACGCACCACTCCCTTCCCCCCTGGAGACCGACGTGTGCGTTCCCTCAATGGGCTCCTGGCAAGGGTTATTGCCCAACATCTGCTGCCCTTCAACATCGTTGACAGCAGCCCCTTCAGGCAGATGTTGGAGTAGGCCCAACCCCAATGGCGTGTCCCCAGCCGCCATTTCTTTGCCAGGACTGGTGTCCCTGCCCTATACCAGCACATTGTGCAGAATGTAACCCTGCCGCTGGATCACGCTGTCAGCGACAGGGTGCATCTCACAATGGATGGCTGGACCAGCAGGCATGGGCAGGGCCGCTACATCAGTTTCACGGCCCATTGGGTTTCCCTCCGAGGCGCCGGGGAGGGATCGGCGGCATCAGATTTTGTGGTGCCGCCCCGGGGTGTCCAGAGGAGAACTGCTGGTCTCCCTCAAGCCACTGTCTCCGCAGCTGCTGAGCCTCCCAGCAAGCGCCCCCGTAGCTACTCAAGTGTGGGGCACGTGCGCTGTCAGGCCGTGCTCCAGCTTGTTAGTTTAGGGGACCAGAGACACACTGGCAAAGAAGTGCTGACCGCACTTCAGGCTCAGGTCCAGAAGTGGCTGACACCCCGAAGGCTCCAGGCAGGTATGGTTGTCTGTGACAACGGCAGCAACCTACTCTCCGCCCTTCAGGCTGGCAGTCTGACCCACGTGCCCTGTCTGGCACATGTCCTTAACCTTGTGGTGCAGAAGTTCCTGCGCACCTATCCTGGGTTGAGTGACATTGTGCTAAGGGTGCGTAGGATTGCCAGCCACTTCAGGCGCTCCCCAACCGCTACCGTGTCCCTGTCCCATTTGCAGCGGGACAAGAGCCTGCCCCTTCACAAGCTGATTGTGGACAGTGTGACCCGGTGGAACTCCACCCTCCACATGCTGGAGAGGTTGTGGGAGCAGCGAAGGGCGGTGAAAGAATACCTGCTGGATCAAGGCAGTGGCGGGCCATCACAGACACTCCCGTACATCACCAGTTTGGAGTGGGGGCAGATACACCAGGTCTGCCATGTGTTGGCCCCTTTTGAGCAGGCGACCAAGATGGTGAGCAGGGAGCATGTCGGCCTCAACGACGTGCTCCCTATAGTGTTCCTGCTGGACAGGGCACTAGATCGCCTGCTCGAAGCTGGGGAGACTGCCTTGGTGGAGCAGGAGGCAACACTGCCCCACCAAGACCAGGCCCAGGACGAGGAGGAGGAGGATGATGATGATGATGAGGAGGTTACTGGTGACGTCCTGGAGTCAGGGCCTGGTCAGGAGGGAGAGCCGGTGTTGGGGGCACCGATAGTCCGGGGGTTGGGCATGTCTGTGCGCGAGCAGCAGCGCCTCCATGATGAAGAGGCACGCCTAGTCAGCCGGTTGGAGCAGGCAACTCCCCGGCCTCCAGTTGTCCCCCCTCATCTCACCCAGCAGGTGGCTGCACCCAGCAGCAACATCAGCAGCCGAGCAGGGGACCTAATGGGTGAGATGAGGATGTTCTTCCAATCTGAGCGACCCAGTACCAGCAGCAGCAGCAGCAGCAGCAGCAGTCACCACCAGCGGCTGGCCCACATGGTGGAAGACTACATGGGGTCCGTCAGTGCTTCTGACAGTATGAGCACCGACGACCCCATGGAGTACTGAGTTGCCAGATTGGACACCTGCCACGAGCTCGCTCAGTATGCGCTGCAGTTATTGTCTTGCCCCCCCTCCAGCGTACTATCTGAGCTGACATTCAGCGCGGCAGGTGGGGTGGTCACGGACAAGAGGACCCGTCTGTCCACAGACTCCGTGGACAGACTCACATTCATCAAGATGAATGAGTCCTGGATCGGCGGTGACTTTCTGGCACCCGCCGTCGGTTCAGGGCGCTGAATGGTCCCTTGTCATTCATCAATACCTCTCCAATCTATTTATACCAGGGGTGTCAAACTCCATTACATGTTGGGCCGCATCAGCATTATGGTTGCCCTCAAAAGGGCCGGTTATATCTGTAAGATTAGATGTCCAGTGCATCCCCTCCCCCTACATTAGATGTCAAGGGCCACCCCACCATCCCACCCCACCATCAGAAGTTGAGTTCCCCCTCTCCCTTACATCACAGTGCATCCCTCTTTCCTTTTGCTGCTGCTGGGAAGAAGTTGGATGCATTACTTGAAAGCAAAAAGTAAGGGTCTGGAGGGCCGCATTCGGCCTGCGGGCCTTGTGTTTGAAACTCATAGTGGGCAGGTAGTGTTAAGGGCATAAATATTTCCATGCTGTGTCATTAAGCCACTATGGGCCAGATTCAGGTAGATGAGAGTATCTTTCCTCTGGAGTAACGCTTCTCATTTACGTTACTCTGAAGACCCTTTCAGCGCAAGTCCTGTAATTCTGTAAACTTGCGCCAGAGTAACGATAATGCGCTGGCGTAACCCGACGCAAGTGGAAGTGGGTGTGATCATATGTAAATGATGGGCGGAGCCCAGCGCAGAGGCTTACGTTCAGCGCATCATCCACGGAGCATGCGCAGTGAGTGCGGCTCCACTCGCCCCCTTGTGCGCATGCTCACAACTTCCGTCGGCACCACTTCCTGGGAAACGTCAGCGCAATGCGTTCCGCTGGGCGCTTAAAAGCGCTGGCGGAAACGCCATTCCGGCGCAAAAGTAGTTCCATTTCCCCCCACCCCAGGGAAGATACTTTTGCCCTGTAATGGCTGCTCCCGCTACCCCCAAAGAGAGGAGGAACCTAAACTATAATGCCCAGGAGGTCTCTGTGATAATCTCGGCTATGGAGACGTTTAATGATTTCCTCCATGGGAAAAAAAGCAGGAAGACCAGCCGGGAAAGGAAGCAGGGTATCCTGGCCACCATTGCTGCCAGGGTCAATGTGCTAGGGTACTCCACCCGGACTGCAGGCGACATTCAAAAAAAAATAAACGACCTGCGGCGCAAGGTGAGGGGCAAGGTGTCCACCATTCGGAGCCATGAGCGGGGCACAGGTGGTGGTCCACCATGTCCTGTCACCCTGACCGCGGAGGAGGAGGTGGTTGCCCGCTGCCTGGACAGGGAGCAGTTGGAGGGGGTCCCTGGCTATGACTCCGTAGAGGAAGGCTCCAGGACAGGTAAGTGATTTTTCCCCCCTTTTTGGTGTGTTGCATGTGGGGGGGGGAAGGGTACATGTGCCAAGTGTGTGGGACCACCAACATGTGTCTGCTTTGTGTCATCCACAGATGACGGAGCTGGGCCATCATCTCGTGCCGGCCAGTCCACCCCAACCTCCCAACGGGATGCTGATGACGAGGCCCTGGGTGCTGGAGACACCGAGGTGGAGGAGGAGAGTACCCACACCACTTCAGCAGAGGTGGTTGTGGAGGAGCCTGTCCCTGAACAGGAGTTTATTTTAATGTTGGAGGAGTCCTCCTCCTCTGCAGGGCCCTCTGTGATCCCCTCCCCCATCCTAGGTAGCCCCTCAAGGGCGACTCCATCCCCACGGGGACAACCTTCTTCTGCCCCCAGGAAGGCCACCCGGAAGACCAGGGGGGTGTGTGATCTGGTCGAGGACCAGGTGCTGTTGGACCACGCCAAGCAGACCCAGCAGATGGGGGAGATTGCTGGCCACCTGGACCGGGTCGCTGACAGCCTGGGCTCCATGTCACAGCTGCCCAGTCGTGTGCAGGGCGTTGTGACCAGCCTGGGGGAGGTGCAGGCTGATATCCGGCACTTGACAGCAGCTGTCCGAGACAACACAGCTGCCATCCGGGAAGAGGGGAGGCAGCGGCAACGTGACCAGCGGCATCAGATCACCCGCCAGCTGAGGATGCAGGCCCAGACAAACCTGTATCTGAGCCGTATCGCTGTGGCATTGGAGGGCAGGCAGCCAACAGCTCCCAGGAGTGGCCCACCCGGGGATCAGCCTCCTCCTGATGCCCCCCCACCCCCACCACCACCCACTCCCTCCAGGCAGATGAGGAGCCCGAGAGTGCCCCCAAGGAGGAGCCCCCGTCATCCCAGATGAGGGTTTTTTGTTTTTTTGGTTGTTATATATTTTTGTTTATACTCAGGATATGAGTTTTTGTTTATCTTTGAATATTATTGTTTATACTCAGGATATGAGTTTTTGTTTATTTTTGAATATTTTTGTTTATACTCAGGACATGAGTTTTTTTTTTTTTGGTTCTCAGGTTATGAGATATTTATTTTAATTTTGTACTGCACACGGTCAGGAGTGCAGGGGACAGTGTGAATGGTGTGTGAATGTGAGAGGGTGGCACTCCTGAAAGTAAGGGGTGTCACCCTCGGCCGTGGTGGTGAAGTTAACCCCACGGCTGAATGAATGACGTGTGAAAGGTGTGTGAATGGACAGTGACATCATTGGGGCCTTGACGCTGGCGTTGCTGCTCCCAAGTCCTACATGCTGGACTTGGGCTAATCCAATGCGATGTGCATGTGGTGTGTGTGATCCAGTGGTGTACACGCGTGCACTGTCTGTGTGATTAATGTATTGGTTTAGTGTCCAAAGATGCCTACGGCGAGGACCCTCCTGACTGCTCTTCCATCAGCAGACTGGGTGTCCTCTGGCAGGTGGGGACTGTGTGGGTCGGGAGTCAGGTCATCACGTATGTCAATCTGCAGGCCTTTTCTCATAGCAAAGTTGTGCAGAATACAACATGCAGCGATGATCTGACACACGAAGGTAGGGGAATACAATAGGGTCCCCCGGACTTATCCAGGCAGCGGAAACGGGACTTTAGGAGCCCAAATGTTTGCTCCACCACTCCACGGGTTTTGATGTGTGCTTCATTGTATTTTCTCTCTCCTCTGGTTTGGGGGTTCCGGAAAGGAGTCATTAGATGGGGTCCCAGTGCATATGCAGAGTCACCTGTAAGGTAAAAGACAGGAGGATGTTAGTCATGCATGTGCGATTTCTGTTGTGCATCACGGGAGGGGATAGTCATGCCTGACTCCCATGTCACTCACCAACCAGCCAGCTGTCCCCATACATGTTCTGCTCGAATTCTGTAGGGATGGGGCTCTGACGGTATATGAAGCTGTCATGGCTGGACCCGGGGTGTTTGGCACGGACGTGCCATATGAGGCGTTGGGCATCAGCTATCACCTGTACGTTGATGGAATGCCAATGCTTCCGATTGCGGTATATGTGCTCTGTGGCACTGGGAGGCTGGAGTGCCACATGTGTGCAATCAATGGCCCCGATGGTGCGTGGGAATCTGGCAATGTTGTAGAAATCTGTCATTGCCTTCAGCCGCAGCTCCTCAGTGGTGGGTCTGATGAACTGGTTGGACATGCGTCTGAGGATTGCAGGGACAACCTGGTGCACACATCTGCTTATGGAGGACTGTGACATCCCAGCCACCACTCCACTTGTACGCTGGAATGATCCACTGGCAAGGAAATGAAGTGTTGCCAGGACCTTCACCAGTGGCTGCACTGCTTGTGAGCGGTGTGTTGGGCTGGTGATGTCATCCTGCAGGGTTGTGGTTAGTTCAAGTATTACATCAGGGCTGAATCTGAAGAGGCGATACACCTCCTCATCCCCCATGCCAAAGAGGTTCATACGAGTGCGGTATATCCTCTCACGTGCCCGCCTCCTCCGTAGCGAGGGACCCAGTACTAGTCTTAGGACCACAATTGCCCCTGGCATGTTGGCACACAGAGGTGTTGTCCTTGCAAGTGTTGTTGTTCAGCAAGCTCCTATCGTCGGTAACGCTGCTGTAGCTGCTCTCCTGCTGACCTGTGGCCGTCTGGAGTAAAGATAAAGCAGCCTTTTGTAGAAATAACTTTGCGCCGGACGGACGAGATACGCGCGGCGCATGTAGCCAGCGTATGGTGCTAATCCGTTCGTGAATTGGGAAAAATACCTCATTTGCATATTTGCAGGGGAAATCAATGGGCGCGACTGATGCGCCCAGCGAAAATAAGCGCTGACGATACTCTGGCGTCGGAACGTTCCGCCGGTCGCAAATGGCCCGTTATTGGGCGCATCTAGTTTGGTGGGTACGGGCACATAGAAACGACGGCGCATCATCACAGTTACGCGGCGCATATCGAAATACTCCAGCGCAAGTGTTCCTGAAGGTGAAGGGCGGGGCATGAAATGTCCCCGCCCCCACCACCTATGGGACTGTGTCATACCAGAAAATAAAATTAAAGTTTAATTAATAAAAAAAAAAAAAAAAAAAAAAAATACTTACCTATGATTGGTTGAGCTTTTGTTGACAGTTGCCCCAAACAACGGTCCTCTAACCCAATAAAAAGATAGAGGATGCGTCAGCAGTGGGCAGAAGATTGGAGAAGATTTGGAGAAGCACATCTGCACTTACCTGTCATGGAGCAGTTGCTTCGCCAGATGAGGGACCGGGCCGCAGCTGAGGATGGTGATGGCTCTCTCTTCCTGGCTCTTCTCCCCTGTTTTCTCCTTCTCCCTCTTCTGCTGGTCGTGGACCTGTTTTTTTCCGGTCCTGCGGTGCCATGTCTTTCTTCCGCCCCCTGATATACTTTCTCCCCCTTGGACCTTTGGTGTCCTATAGTGGACTCTCCTCCGGTGCAGTGAGTGGCGGTTCCTCTGTCTCCTGCCGTCAGATGTTGTCATCTCCGCCTGTGTAATCGGCTTCAGGCCCTTCCTTCATCCGCGATGTCGTTCGGCCTTCTACTTCGGCTGGAATCGCTGGCGCGTGCACAGTACATCAAGGCAGATCAACACAGAGGCAGCTTAAGTGTCCTCTCAGGTTCGAATCTCCGCCTGGTCAGGTCTCTAGGGGAAAGAAGACAAGTTATTTCATTTAAATTTTATTGATAATTGTAATAATGATTTACTTAGGGTTTCTAATTGTTCTGCCTCTTTTTTAACCCCTTCTAGTGCTGTTACTTCAGCTGGAATGCCTCAGATTAATTTTGTAGGTCCATCACAGCCAGCCAATCCTGTTGTCATGGCGACTGGTAGTAAACAGATTTCTGGGAGGAAGCGTCTTTGTAAATCTATAGGTATTGCAATACCTTCTAATGTTTTGATGCATGGGTTTTCTGATCATCAATTAAATGCTTCCAGTTTTATTGATACAGCTCCTTCTTTGTTGACGGTTCCCGTTACCATGGCGCCTGATCATGACCATGCATCTCCTGATTTTGTCGTTTCTCCAAATCCGCTGCCTGCGAATGCCTCGACTGAGTTGGTTTCAGCTCCTGCTGGTGAGTTTAATAATTCTTCTCCAGTCAGGGAATTACTTTATTTATTTATTTATTTTTTTATTTTTATTTTTTAATTTATGTCCATGTTTGCTAATTCTTTTAATTCTGTTAATCAACCACAGTCAACTCCTACTTCTGTGTGGCTGGATCCTTTGTCTGAGGCTCATATTAGCCCTGTCTCTACCTCAGTTGCCACTGCAACGGTTATTCCTGCTGCTCATGATGTTTTGATTCCTCCTTTGGTCCCAGAATCTTGCTTAAGGGAAGTTTTGACGTGCGATTTGTGTCCTCTGGGGTTTCATTTATCTAGTGCAGTGAAAGAAATTTTTTGGAAAAGAGACTAAGTTTAAATTCTGACTTTGCTTCCGTCCAACCACGAGCTTAAGGTGGTTAAGAAGGATGGTGATCGTAAAGATGATAAAAAACGAAAATTGCCGCCACGCTCTTTTAACAACTGGCTGTAGGCATTTTGCATTTATGCTAGCGTGCTGGGTGAACAGCGCCCTGATTTGTGTTCTGGCTTATTCCAACATATCAAAATTATTTTGGAAGCATACAACATTTTTTAACGTTTTTCATGGTTTTATTATGACGAAGCATTTCGCCAGAAGTTGTCTGTGCACAAATCTTTGAAGTGGGGTTCAAAAGATATAGGTCTGTGGCTCAATCTTTTATTAACTCAGAAGCCGTTGGTTAAAGTTAATGTTTCCAATGCCAGTAATATGTATAGGAGAGGTGTGTGTATTTTAATTTCAATGATGGCATGTGTAAGCGGCCTAACAGCTGTAAATACAAACATGAGTGTAGTCATTGCGCTGGTTCTCACCCTGCTTCTCGTTGTTTTAAGAACGCTTCTGCTCCTTCGAAGGAGCTTTTTATTAAAAGCCACAACGCCGGTGAACATTCTAAACATGCTACCTTGGCTTCACAGGTATCCAGAATGTCAGAGGGCAATCGTCCTGCGTGTTGGTTTCTTGTTTGGTTTTCGATAACCTTCTTTTTCTGGGATCGGTTGTCGTGTCTTTCCTATTTGCATTCTGTTTCTTCTAATTTGGCTGTTGTTCGTGAGAAATTGAATAAAGAATTGCGAGCTGGTAGAATTGAAGGTCATTTTTCTACTCCTCCTTTTGTTAATTTTTGGGTTTCTCCGCTTGGTATTATTCCTAAGAAAGATCCAAACTCTTTTAGATTGATACACCATCTCTTATTCCCATTTAGATTTTCTTTGAACGATGATATTGACCCCTCGTTGTGTTCTGTTCAATATTCTTCTTTTTATGACACTTTGTTAAAAATTAGGAGTGTTGGTGCCTCTGCTTTACTTGCTAAAGCTGATATTCAATCCTCGTTTCGGTTACTTCCTATTCATCCATCCGCTTTTAACTCTTTGGGTTTCTGTTTTCAAAATTAATATTACTTTGATAGGGGTCTCCTGATGGGATGTTCTCTTTCTTGTTGTTATTTTGAACTCTTTTAAACGTTTATTGAATGGGTTGTTGGTTTTCGTGCTGGTTCTAATAACTCATTGCATTGCATCTGGATGATTTTCTGTTTTTTGGTGAAGCTGGTACATCTGATTGTTTATATTTATTTACTGAATTTCGGATTGTCTGTCGGGAGTTTGGTGTTCCGTTGGCCGATAAAAAATCTGTTTACCCTACGTCTTGTTTTGACTTTCTGTGTGTTCAGATAGATACGGTTTCAATGGAATTCAATCTTCCTGATGAAAAGATTGTTAAAATTAGGATTTTATTGGACTTCGTTCTTTCCAAACATAAGGTTAGGTTGAAAGTGTTGCAATCTCTTCTTGGTTTATTGGCTTTTGTGTCCAGGGTTTTGCCAATGGGTCGTGTCTTCTCTAAGAGATTGTATCAGGTCAGTTCTGGAATTTCTTCTCCTTTCCATTTTGTGAGAATTACATCTTGAATTAAAGAAGACCTTAAAGTTTGGCGTACATTTTTGGCTACGTTTAATGGTAATTGTTTGTGGTATACTCCTTTTTGTTCGGCCTCTGCTCTTCATCTGCATACAGATGCTGCTGGATCGTGTGGATATGGTGCTTATTGGGATGGTCATTGGTCTGCTGATTCGTGGCCTGAATCTTGAAAGGATGAGGGTTTGACTTCTAATATTGTTTTGTTGGATAGTTTTTCCTGTTTTAGTGGCCTTTGGAATTGTGGGGTGTTAATTTTAGGAATCGTCATATTTTACTTTATTCGGATAATAGGGGTGTAGTTTTTGCTCTTAATTGCTTATCGTCTACATGTCTTCCTGTTCTTGCTGTACTTAGATTGTTGGTGTTTAAATGTTTAGACCTTAATATTTGGCTTAAAGCAAAATCCATTCCTGGAAAAGATAATCTTATTGCTGATGCATTGCCCCGCTCTCGGATTCAAGAATTTTGACGATTGGTGCCGGATGCGGATCCTATTGGCCTATTATGCCCTCCACACTTATGGGACCTTCGGTGAATCCTGTTTTTGCTGCCATTAGGTGTTCTTTGGCACCCTCCACGTGGGCGTTGTATACAGCTTTGTGGAAATTATGGTGTTCTTTCTTGCTTTATTTGGGATGTGATCAACCCCCGTTTTCGGAAGGTTTGGTTCTGTCCTTTCTAAATTTTCGAATGTCTCGTGGTTATTCACATTCTCATTGTAAAAACTTTTTCCGTGTTTCCTTCTTTATGCATCTGCAGGGTATCAGGTCCTGTATGTCCTTTTTTCTCGGTCAAGCATGCCTTGCGGGGTTATAGAAGGAAACATTTGGTCGCTGATGATAGATTACCGATTTCTGTTGACCTTTTTGGTCGTCTTTGTGACGTTTCTAAGGATGTCTGTTTTTCTCCATATGAATCCCTCTTACTTTCTTTGTCATTTTGTTTATGTTTTTTTGGGGCCTTTCGGAATTGTTGCCACGTAAGGTTTCTGATGACTCTGGTCTCTTCTTTCGGGAGGTTTTTGTTAGATCTGATTCTATTCAAATTCTGCTTCATAAGAGTTAGAATGATCGTATGGATCATGGTCGGTGGATTACTTTGCGGGCTAATCCTGGCGCTCGCTATTGCGTTTTCTCTTTACTTAGACGTTTTTTGGGAGTGAGACCTATTTTTCATAGGCAATTTTTGATTCATGTCACGGGTGCTCCGGTGACTATTTATCAGTTCCAGGCCGTTCTACGTAGATGCCTCAAAGCATTACAGTTGGGACACCTGCGGTTTTCATCTCACTCTTTTCGTATCGGTGCAGCCACTACGGCAGCTATGTTTGGTCTTAATGAATCTGTGAAATTGGTGGTTGGCGATCGAATTGTTATAGATCGTATGTTAGACCTAATTTTCAATTTTGATTTTAGATGCCTGATATAACGTCTGGATAATAGGACACTCTTATATTTTCTGGGCTCAGAAGAGAGCTGAATGGAGAGTCTATGGCGATAACTTAGGTTTACCTCATCGGAATTTTACTTTTATTGGTATGGGCTATGTTGTATGCTTTGGAGCAATTTACCTTCTGTGCTATCTCATTTACATGTTTGTTGGCCCATACCACAGATCATCATTTTCCACTTATATGGTAATGATCTTGGAATACGCAAGACGTTATAGTTGATTTCTCAAATTAAGCTTGATATGTTATGTTTACATGCTGTTTTGCCTAATACTATTTTGGTCTTTTCTGAAATTGTTCCTCAACTAGATTGGTTGCTCTGCCCTGTGAGCGTAAGTATTTAGAAAGAATTCACAGGAGACTTAATAGGTCATTGGATAAATTCATGCCTTTGGTTCATGGTATGTCTTTTAGACATGTGAACTTAGAAGGTGGTTTGCCTGTTTTTTATAGACCAGACAATGTGCATTTATCTGACATTGCTCTTGACATCTTCAATTTAGATTTACAAACCTGTGTTGAATTGGCTGTCGCCTTGGTGGGGTGCCAGGCTCCTTAAAATTGGGCCTGGCGTGTGGATGGTATATTTCATGATTGTTTTAGCTTGAGCTTAAATGGCTAAGCTAATTTTATTATTATAAGATATATATATGGTTATATGTTAATAAAATTGATTTAATATACTTAAATTGATTATTTAATTTTGATTTAAGAATTGTTTGATATAATCAATTTATTTACACCTATAAATAAAGGCCACGGCCATTTCATACCACAGGTATATTTTGTAGTATTATTTATTTATTTATCTATTAAAATATTATATTAGTTCTTAAAAGGTTATGACTACAGTCCCATGAAGGTGAAGGGCGGGGCATGAAATGTCCCCGCCCCCACCACCTATGGGACTGTGTCATACCAGAAAATAAAATTAAAGTTTAATTAATAAAAAAAAAAAAAAAAAAAAAAATACTTACCTATGATTGGTTGAGCTTTTGTTGACAGTTGCCCCAAACAACGGTCCTCTAACCCAATAAAAAGATAGAGGATGCGTCAGCAGTGGGCAGAAGATTGGAGAAGATTTGGAGAAGCACATCCCACCCTCCCTCCCTGTCGTGGCCTTTTTTATGAGGTTTTAATCCCTTCTTGTAAGGGGATGGTATATTTCATGATTGTTTTAGCTTGAGCTTAAATGGCTAAGCTAATTTTATTATTATAAGATATATATATGGTTATATGTTAATAAAATTGATTTAATATACTTAAATTGATTATTTAATTTTGATTTAAGAATTGTTTGATATAATCAATTTATTTACACCTATAAATAAAGGCCACGGCCATTTCATACCACAGGTATATTTTGTAGTATTATTTATTTATTTATCTATTAAAATATTATATTAGTTCTTAAAAGGTTATGACTACAGTCCCATGAATCTGGCCCTATAAGGAGTCCTGATGCTGCTGCCACATTATTTTGAAATGTAATTTCTCAATGCTCATCATAAATTTAAAAGGTCACGTATAGCATAGAAATAACGTTAATCAAACTTTTATATTATGAGGCACTATGGTATAGTCAGGCTACAGCTACTTAAGGCCTGTGTCATTCTGCTTTTCAAATTTAATCACCATGCTAATGCAACTTCAAGCTTTTGTAATGTTGCCACGATATGGGCTCCTACTGCTAATGCCAAAAGGCTGAGTAATTATGTACCGATATATTACTCATACTGGTGATGTCACCTTTTGTCTGTGAGATTTGCCACTTTCTTACTACTGCTGGTGCTGCTGCCATCTCTTCCACAAGTGATAAAACACTTTATTGTGTACTGTTACTAATACTTCGGCTGCTCAGATACCTATGTGACAAGTTCTTTGCCACTATATGCTACAATTACCAATGCTGCTGCTGTGCTGCTGCCACCTCTTCCACAAGTGATAAAACACTTTATTGTGTACTGTTACTACTATACTGCTGCTGCCAGTGCTCAGATACCTATGTGACAAGTTATTTGCCACTATATGCTACAATTACAAATGCTGCTGCTGTGCTGCTGCCACCTCTTCCACAAGTGATAAAAAACACTTTATTGTGTACTGTTACTACTATACTGCTGCTGCCAGTGCTCAGATACCTATGTGACAAGTTCTTTGCCACTATATGCTACAATTACCAATGCTGCTGCTGTGCTGCTGCCACCTCTTCCACAAGTGATAAACAACACTTTATTGTGTACTGTTACTACTATACTGCTGCTGCCAGTGCTCAGATACCTATGTGACAAGTTCTTTGCCACTATATGCTACAATTACCAATGCTGCTGCTGTGCTGCTGCCACCTCTTCCACAAGTGATAAAAAACACTTTATTGTGTACTGTTACTACTATACTGCTGCTGCCAGTGCTCAGATACCTATGTGACAAGTTCTTTGCCACTATATGCTACAATTACCAATGCTGCTGCTGTGCTGCTGCCACCTCTTCCACAAGTGATAAAAAACACTTTATTGTGTACTGTTACTACTATACTGCTGCTGCCAGTGCTCAGATACCTATGTGACAAGTTCTTTGCCACTATATGCTACAATTACCAATGCTGCTGCTGTGCTGCTGCCACCTCTTCCACAAGTGATAAACAACACTTTATTGTGTACTGTTACTACTATACTGCTGCTGCCAGTGCTCAGATACCTATGTGACAAGTTCTTTGCCACTATATGCTACAATTACCAATGCTGCTGCTGTGCTGCTGCCACCTCTTCCACAAGTGATAAAAAACACTTTATTGTGTACTGTTACTACTATACTGCTGCTGCCAGTGCTCAGATACCTATGTGACAAGTTCTTTGCCACTATATGCTACAATTACCAATGCTGCTGCTGTGCTGCTGCCACCTCTTCCACAAGTGATAAAAAACACTTTATTGTGTACTGTTACTACTATACTGCTGCTGCCAGTGCTCAGATACCTATGTGACAAGTTCTTTGCCACTATATGCTACAATTACCAATGCTGCTGCTGTGCTGCTGCCACCTCTTCCACAAGTGATAAACAACACTTTATTGTGTACTGTTACTACTATACTGCTGCTGCCAGTGCTCAGATACCTATGTGACAAGTTCTTTGCCACTATATGCTACAATTACCAATGCTGCTGCTGTGCTGCTGCCACCTCTTCCACAAGTGATAAAAAACACTTTATTGTGTACTGTTACTACTATACTGCTGCTGCCAGTGCTCAGATACCTATGTGACAAGTTCTTTGCCACTATATGCTACAATTACCAATGCTGCTGCTGTGCTGCTGCCACCTCTTCCACAAGTGATAAAACACTTTATTGTGTACTGTTACTACTATACTGCTGCTGCCAGTGCTCAGATACCTATGTGACAAGTTCTTTGGCACTATATGCTACAATTACCAATGCTGCTACTGTGCTGCTGCCACCTCTTCCACAAGTGATACAACACTTTATTGTGTACTGTTACTACTATACTGCTGCTGCCAGTGCTCAGATACCTATGTGACAAGTTCTTTGGCACTATATGCTACAATTACCAATGCTGCTGCTGTGCTGCTGCCACCTCTTCCACAAGTGATAAAACACTTTATTGTGTACTGTTACTACTATACTGCTGCTGCCAGTGCTCAGATACCTATGTGACAAGTTCTTTGCCACTATATGCTACAATTACCAATGCTGCTGCTGTGCTGCTGCCACCTCTCCCACAAGTGATAAAAAACACTTTATTGTGTACTGTTACTACTATACTGCTGCTGCCAGTGCTCAGATACCTATGTGACAAGTTCTTTGGCACTATATGCTACAATTACCAATGCTGCTGCTGTGCTGCTGCCACCTCTTCCACAAGTGATAAAACACTTTATTGTGTACTGTTACTAATACTTCGGCTGCTCAGATACCTATGTGACAAGTTCTTTGGCACTATATGCTACAATTACCAATGCTGCTGCTGTGCTGCTGCCACCTCTTCCACAAGTGATAAAACACTTTATTGTGTACTGTTACTACTATACTGCTGCTGCCCGTGCTCAGATACCTATGTGACAAGTTCTTTGGCACTATATGCTACAATTACCAATGCTGCTGCTGTGCTGCTGCCACCTCTTCCACAAGTGATAAAACACTTTATTGTGTACTGTTACTACTATACTGCTGCTGCCAGTGCTCAGATACCTATGTGACAAGTTCTTTGCCACTATATGCTACAATTACCAATGCTGCTGCTGTGCTGCTGCCACCTCTTCCACAAGTGATAAACAACACTTTATTGTGTACTGTTACTACTATACTGCTGCTGCCAGTGCTCAGATACCTATGTGACAAGTTCTTTGCCACTATATGCTACAATTACCAATGCTGCTGCTGTGCTGCTGCCACCTCTGATAAAAAACCCATACAAGTACCTATGATACTAAAAACCAATGCTGCTGCTGTGCTGCTGCCACCTCTTCCACAAGTGATAAAACACTTTATTGTGTACTGTTACTAATACTGCTGCTGGCCAGTGCTCAGATACCTATGTGACAAGTTCTTTGGCACTATATGCTACAATTACCAATGCTGCTGCTGTGCTGCTGCCACCTCTTCCACAAGTGATAAAACACTTTATTGTGTACTGTTACTACTATACTGCTGCTGCCCGTGCTCAGATACCTATGTGACAAGTTCTTTGGCACTATATGCTACAATTACCAATGCTGCTGCTGTGCTGCTGCCACCTCTTCCACAAGTGATAAAACACTTTATTGTGTACTGTTACTACTATACTGCTGCTGCCAGTGCTCAGATACCTATGTGACAAGTTCTTTGGCACTATATGCTACAATTACCAATGCTGCTGCTGTGCTGCTGCCACCTCTTCCACAAGTGATAAAAACACTTTATTGTGTACTGTTACTACTATACTGCTGCTGCCAGTGCTCAGATACCTATGTGACAAGTTCTTTGCCACTATATGCTACAATTACCAATGCTGCTGCTGTGCTGCTGCCACCTCTTCCACAAGTGATAAAACACTTTATTGTGTACTGTTACTACTATACTGCTGCTGCCAGTGCTCAGATACCTATGTGACAAGTTCTTTGCCACTATATGCTACAATACCAATATGTGATAAAACACTTTATTGTGTACTGTTACTACTATACTGCTGCTGCCAGTGCTCATACCTATGCTTCTTTGGCACTATATGCTACAATTACCAATGCTGCTGCTGTGCTGCTGCCACCTCTTCCACAAGTGATGAAACACTTTATTGTGTACTGTTACTAATACTTCGGCTGCTCAGATACCTATGTGACAAGTTCTTTGGCACTATATGCTACAATTACCAATGCTGCTGCTGTGCTGCTGCCACCTCTTCCACAAGTGATAAAACACTTTATTGTGTACTGTTACTACTATACTGCTGCTGCCCGTGCTCAGATACCTATGTGACAAGTTCTTTGGCACTATATGCTACAATTACCAATGCTGCTGCTGTGCTGCTGCTGCCACCTCTTCCACAAGTGATAAAAAACACTTTATTGTGTACTGTTACTACTATACTGCTGCTGCCAGTGCTCAGATACCTATGTGACAAGTTCTTTGGCACTATATGCTACAATTACCAATGCTGCTGCTGTGCTGCTGCCACCTCTTCCACAAGTGATAAAACACTATATTGTGTACTGTTTTTACTATACTGCTGCTGCTCAGACACCTATGTCACAAGTTATTTGCCACTTTATACTACTATTACCACTACTGCTGCTGTCAAGTCTTGCCCAAGTGTTTAGATGCTATCTAGTACTATTAACACTACTGCTTGTAAATGTTGTGTGTGTGATAATTACTTTATATTAGAATACTACTGCTGCTGCCTTCATGCTGAGTAATGCTTCATGACCTCTCTGGCACAGCGGACCCACCAACAGCCTCCGCTACAAGCTACCAGACCGGATCGTAACAGCAAGTGTGACTAAAACAATAAACTTTATCTTAAACCCTGGTTTGCGGCCTGTTGATGTTGATGTGGATGTTGATGTGTTAGATGTGAAGTTAGATGTGTTGAAAAACCTAACAATCTCAATAAGAAAGGAAACATTTGAAAAAAATAACTTTTTGTATTTAAAAAAAAAAAAAATCAAACACACTCATGCATCTGCTTCTAAAGATCTGCCAACTCAGCCATAATTTTTAATTGCTGTTGCACCAGCTTCTGGTTTTCGCGGTCTAGAAACCGCATCTTACATTTGTTTGCAAGGATTTGGTCATAGGTGCTCTGCAACTCAGCATACTTGTGGTCAATCTTTTTTAAAACTGTTAGGATATAAGAAAAAAACATTTGGATTTCAAAGACCGTTACAAAATAAATATAATATTTATGTTGCTTATTAAACAATCATTATCATGTCTATACAATTGTTATGTGTCTAGCACATATACTTCTTGATAGAAGTATATGTGCTAGACACATAACAATTGTATAGACATGATAATACCATATACCATATTACCATATTATTGTTCTGAAATCTGACGGGCGCGCTTTAAATGCTGTCCATTTTTATATCTACATCTTATTGTTGAAATGTTATTAATCTTTGTGCACATATTTACCCTCCTGACCGATGCTCACAGCAATGGTCTCATCCTCCTGCTCCTCTTCTCTCAGATTGGGTACACCACCAGAAGTTTGGGGGGGGTGGGGTTGCAGCTCCTTCTCTTGCTCCTCCACAAGAGCTGGGGGTGGCGACAGGGAGGGCCCTGCCTGCTCCTCATCCCTCTCCTCCTCAGCATCCTCCTCCTGCTCCTCCTCCTCCTCCTCTTCATCCTCCTCCTCTGCGGCCTGTCGCGTTGTGTGCTTGGGGCGCACAGATGGTAGAGGAGCATCTATAATAACACAATGTTCATATATGTAAAAATGTTTTCTAATAACATATGAAAATTCTGTGTACTCTGCTGTATTGTATATGAATACAAATAAATTTATATAGACAGTTAACCATAACCAATGGGATAATGTTATATTAAAGGGTCTTGCGGGCACTACAGGGGACTGAGTGTGAGCTGGGCCTGCCACCATGGTAAAATGAACTGTTTTTGTTTCCTTTGTTTTGTTCAGACAATCTCATGTTTAAAAAAGGGCCTGATGGAGTACACGGGATTACTATGATAACCCCACGCCTACCACAGGAATTTAGTGGTAATCTATCTATATATATAAAACTCAACGTGTGTGTGTATGTATGTATGTTCCAGCATCACGTCCAAACGGCTAAAGATATTAACATGAAACTTGGCACACATGTTACTTATATGTCAGCCACAAACATAGGATAGGTGGTTTTACCCTTACCCACCACCATTTGCCACGGTCAGGGTTTTTCTTTAAAGTCCCATTCAACTCTATGGGAAATACATGTTACTTTATAACGGCTGTAGATATTTCGATAACACTTGGTCACATGTTACTTATATGTTCATTTAAACTATAGGATAGTTAATTTATCCCTTGACTACCCCCATTTGTGAGGGTCGGGGTTTTTGTTTAAAGTCCCATGCAAATCAATGGGAAATGTATGTTCCCACTAACTTCTGTACGCCTGGAGATATTTCAATAATACGTGGTACACATATTACTTATATGCCAAATAAAAATATATGACAGTTACATTAACCCTTGCCTAAACCCTAATATAAAAGATGGGTTTTTGTTTCAAGTCCCATGCAAGTATATGGGACTGTGGTCTCTTCATTTTCCTACACAAAAGGTTAAGATAGGAAGACCGGGCAACGCCGGTTATTCAGCTAGTTGAGTTATAAAATACCACCCCTTCCCCTTTAACCCACCACACCACCACTTAAATTCCATGGTTTAACTTGATGGAATAATGATAGAAAAGGGGGAGAAGGTTTCAATTCCCCCTTTTCTCATGGGAAAGCGGCAGGACTTAATAAAATTAGTAGTGACGGTTTCAAGTTCCCCTTTTGGGAACCTAATAGGGCTCTTTAGGTGTAAGCTGGTCCTCACGTGGCCTAGTTAGCTGGAAAACGTGTTTTTCCCGTTTTTTGGGTGAACACGAGGTGATCACGCGGCCTACACGTGCTTTTCCCTCACTTTTTAGGCCTGTGGGCCTGCTGGTTCTGGAAAAATCCAGTGTTACTTAGGGGTATATAAGTAGGGTTCCGTCAGCCTTGATCTCAGTCGCCGCAGTAGACGGGACTGTTGTGTTCCCCTACCCCCCCCCCCTTTTTTCTTTTCTTTTTGTCGCGGCTGCTAATTATGTGGGATGTTCACCTTTCTTTAAAAAAAAAAAAAATTATACAAAGGGTGACAAATCTGTTTAGTTTATTTGTTGTTGGATACATTTTAAAGTTGGAATATATTTAGGTACAGCATGAGCCGTAGTGACTAGGCTGTTTTTTAAGTTATTAAAGTATTTATTTAAAATATATGTCTGAAATCCAATAATAAAGCAGCCTCGGCCAGTATTAGTACATTAATGGGGTGTCTTGTTTATTTCGTTTAATTATAGTTAGTAAGTGTTCCTGTCTGCTGTCCCATGTCTTTTTTCAACAGTACTATGAATACCTTGGGTGGTGATATATGTTACCACAACATGGCGTCTGGGTTAACAACATCTGCCCTAAGGTTAATTACATATGACCTTACATAGCTGTCACCGATAACTTACCTGGATGAAATTCATCTCGGATCTGTTTCACCCGGGCCATGTGGCGTCTTTTTAGGTCCGACCATTTTTTCTGGATGGCCATGCTGTCATGTCTGCACCCATGCACCTCCCGTAACTCCCGCATAAGGGAGCTGACTATATTTTTTTTTTCCTGCTGACTCCGCAACTGGTCATATCCCTTTAGCAGGAACGTCTGCAAGATGAAGAAGAAAGTATATTTTAATACTTTTGTTTAAACCCTTATGGATATATGACGTAAATGTATGTTATTCAACAATTGGAAGCATTCTCGCCTTATTAATCAATGAGAGGGGTAACATGACAGATTGTATATCTTGCTATTTTGGTCGCCACCTTTTTTGCATAAATATAGCAGCCATTATCATTTGCATAATTATGTATATATGAGTAACAACACAGGATACACGTATAGGGGAGAAATGCGTTGCTATTCATCTGACCGCTCGAATCATTTTTTGACCCTTATACTGGAGTTGATGTTATTTAAAAACCACAACTACCAGCATGCTCTGATACACCATGTAGCTCACCGTCACCAGCTGTACAACTACTTTACTTTAACTCCCAGCATGCCTGGACAGTTAATGGCTGTCCGGTAATACTGGGGAGTTGTTTTGCAACAGCTGTAGGCTCCGTTTAGGAAACAGTGCCGTACCAGACTTTTTTGTTTTGATTGTGGAGGGGAGGGTGGCTATGTAGGGGTATGTGTATATGTTGTGTTTTTAAATTTTTATGTAGCGTGGTGTAGTGTTTTTATGGTACAGTCAGAGGGGCGTGGGGTTCACAGTAGTTTCCCGCTGAGGGTTAAGCTGCAGCGCAAAATTTGCTTCATCTAGAGGCACACTGTAAGCCCCAGCCCATGTGAATGTACCCTGTACATTCACATTGGGGGAGAGGGGGGGGGGGGTTATTGCAGCCAGTTGCATGCAGGGAGTTGTAGTTTTGCAACAGCTGGAGGCACAATGGTTGCAAAACACTGCAAGTTTGTTGCCTAACTCAGGGTTTCAAGAGCAGTGCGCCTCCAGCTGTTGCAAAACTACTACTCCCATCAGGCATGGTCTGTCAGTGCATGCTAAGAATTTTACTTTTGCTGCATCTAGAGTGCCACAGTTTAGAGACCCGTGTATAGTGGTCTGAAAAATGTGAGCCTGCAGAACTTGCAAAACTAGAAGTCACTGCATGCCCAGGCATGCTGGAAGTTGTAGTTCTGCAAAAATCTAAAGGCCAATATGTATTCGAACGACCTTGGGCCTTAAGGACCCTGAAGTCAGGACGTTCGCATACGTCCAGGGGCGGACTGGGGCTGGTGGCAGGCATGCATTTTCCCCCCAGGCCGCTCTTATTCCCTCTAAAAAGGCCGATTTGCTGGCAGCTGAGAACTGAGCATGTGCAGTTGGCTGAGTGTTACTGCTGTGGGTGACTCCGGAGGGAGGCTGGCAGGGCTGGATAACAGCCCAAGAGCATGCAGGAACGTGCGTGCTGTGAGCGGTCATCAGTCCTGTCACAGTGCTGTTCCCGGCTGCTTCTAAGCTGACAGTCTGTGACACTGTGTGCTGAGAACAGCCGATGGAAGGGGGAGGATGTGCTCTGCCTCCTCCAGCCCCCTCTCTCACTGTGCCCGCCCACACTTCGGCCGGCCTGTGCGATCCATCTGTGAAAGTGTGAATAGGACGTGTGTGCGGGAACGTTTAAACTGAGATCCGACGGTGCTCAATGTCACTGCTCTATATGGGACGCTCTGGAACCTGATACCAAGCTAGTGATATTTTGCCTGCTTCCTTCCAAGTGAGTAAGCTGTGACCAGCTTCCCCCCTTTCTCCCAAATTCCTCTCAACCCCTCTCTCTGCAGTTAAGGTTTCTTTCAGTAGCCTAAGTTGTGCAATACCTGGTCCTGTGTCATATGATTTGGGCTCACGCTGGTCTGCTACAGGTTGGCTGCAGTGTTGGTGAACTGCATGTTACCCTCTATTACACTTCTATTAGTTTGCACATTTTTGCTCCATTTTCTGAAAGTGCACAAAAAAGACTGCATCTTTGGTGCGCTTAAAAAAAATGCAGCAAAAACGCACAACCTAAAATAAGTCTATAGTACTGCAGCTAAGGAAAACTGTGTACAGTGGCCAAACTGCAGCACACCAGTGTGCGCCCAAAGGCTTGTACACACTTGCAGCAGACACTGCTCAGGTCACTTTTGCTCATGCTCAGCTGCTCCAACCAGAGCTGTCATTTTTTTTTTTTCAACTTGATGGATTGAGCAAAAAAATAATAAATAAAACTAGTGGTGTGTAATGATGAGCTCTGGCCTGTTTGCAGAGCCTGGCAGGAGGTCGGCACTGTGCTGCGCTAATCACAGGCAGGGAGACATTTCCCGAAGCGCGGCTGCAGAGATCGGGGAATGTCTCACTGCCTGTGATTAGCTCAGCGCCAACTTCCTGTGGTGTGTACAAGGTTTTACTATGTTGATAAAGGAATCAAGCAAGTTTCTGTAGTGGTCTCTGTGCAGACAATTTGGAGCAATGTCTCTCACTGTTAGTGGTGGCTGGTGCTCAAATTTTATTTGGGGGGGAGGGGGGGTGCAAACTAAAAAATACTGAATAAAACCCCATCAATTGCAGCCTCACTCTGCCATTAAATGCAGCCACTGTGGCCCATCAATTGCAGCCTCATTGTGGCCATCAAATGCAGCCAATGTTACCCCCCATCAGCATTTAACCAGCAGCCCCCCCCCCCGGCTCACTGTCTGACCAACACTTACCCCATCTTGGTGGTGGGTCAGGTAGCAGGTGACGGTGGTAAGCTGTGGGATGGGCAGCATCTCCTGTGTTCTCTATGCTTCCTCCATGCTTTTCCTCCTGCTAGACATCCAATAGGAGAGCCTGTCCTTTCAGCCAATCAGGTGATAGGTATCAGACCCGCTCTTCCTGATTGGCGGAGAGGCGGTTCAGTGTTAGAAAAGCAAATAATAATTTGCTTTTCTAACACACCTGGGTGCGCTCTGAGTCCATCATATCTTGAAGCCTATTAGAGCCTATGGCTCCAATCAGGTGCTTAAAAAAACACCCCTGCTGCTTCAGGCACCCAGCATCCTAAAAGAAACCCGAATAGGGGATGGCTGCAGCGGTCATGAATAGATTTATGCTGTGCATGAATCTATCCATTGAGCATATAGGGAGTGGCCTGGACAAGGGGGTGGCACCCCTAATGGACAGGCCGTCCCTGCTTTTTCTGTAGGGAAATGTGGAGTGGGGTCTCTGTGCAGGGATATGTGGAGCGGGGTCTCTCTCTCTGTGCAGGGAAATGTGGAGCTGTGTCTCTCTCTGTGCAGGGAAATGTGGAACGGGGTCTCTCTTTGTGCAAGGAAATGTAAAATTGGAGCCTGCCTGATGGAAGGAAACTGTCACTGACTGTGCCAGAAATCAGTCACGCTGCCTGAGGTGAGGTTGGGAGAAGTGAATGAATTAGAACATATATGTGTCATGGGAGCATGAGTCGGCAACAGAGGAGGAGATCACATCTCAGCTGGGGTTCATGCTGGGAGTTGTAGTCCTTAACTTTTGGGGATGTGAACCCCTCAGAGCTCAGGATGTGTCTCACACACCACTGCCCTCACCCCCCCCCAACTAGTGAAAGACTACAGGTCCCACTGTCCCAGCTTAAACCCCTAGTGAAGGACTACAGGGCACAACATGAACCTGTGGTATCTAAGGGGACACATCCTTAGTAGTGTTGCTCACGAATATTCGTATTGCGAATATTCGGCTCGAATATGGCATATTCGAGTATTCGCGATATATTTCGAATATTCGTATTTTTTCAATTTTTTTTTAGAACAGATCACATCCTAGAGATCCCCATCGACGTCTAAAAGCATTGCTGTTATGATTAGAGACCTTGGACTGAGTAGCTGCAGCGATCATTTTATATTGCCGAAAAACCGCAATGCGATTATTCGGCAATAGCGATATCGCGCGATTATTTTCGAGAAATTCGCAATATTGTTTTTAGCTAAAATAACACATATATTCGATTTCAGAGTGTTACTGTCGAAATTCCGCAATCAATTTCTCATTCGCATTTTTGCGAAATTACGATAAAATATCAAGAATATTCTGAGCCAATCAGAGTGCTCCTTCCGCATTTGCCGAATATTCGCAATTATTTTGTATTGTAATATATCACGAATATTCTGAGCCAATCAGAGTGCTCCATTCCGCATTTCTCGAAATTTCGCAATTATTTTGTATTATAAAATATCACGAATATTCTGAGCCAATCAGAGTGCTCCTTCCGCATTTGCCGAATATTCGCAATTATTTTGTATTGTAATATATCACAAATATTCTGAGCCAATCAGAGTGCTCCATTCCGCATTTCTCGAAATTTCGCAATTATTTTGTATTATAAAATATCACGAATATTCTGAGCCAATCAGAGTGCTCCTTCCGCATTTCTCGAAATTTCATTCGCATTCGCAATTCGCATTCGCAATTCGCATTCGCATTCGCATTCGCAATAGCGAAATTTCGCAATCATTTCATTTCCAAAAAATATCGCGAATATTCGCATTTAACGAATATATCTCGAATATTCGACTATATATTCAAAATATATCGCTAAATCGAACATGGCATATTCTGCTCAACACTAATCCTTAGGTCTCAGGGGTTCATGCTGGGACTTGTAGTTCGTCAGTAGTTGGGGGGGTCACATCCTTAGAGCTCAGGTATTAATGCTTGGACTTGTAGTCCTTCACTAGTTGCAAAATGGGGGGGAGGCAGGTCTTCAGCTGAGGGATTCTTACAGGGACTTGCTTGCCACATTGTCCTCTCTGCTGCCCCCCCCCCCCCACCTTTGTGATCATCAAAAACCTTAGACAATGTTTTCACGGTCCATCATTTTGCCTTCACCGGGTCTATGGGGCACTTGACTGGACTTGCCCCCCAGGCCTAATGCTGCCAGTCCTCCCCTGCATAGGTCCTATGTCCACAACATGTTAATTATGCTAAATAGCAAGAAAAGTGCCTAAATACACATTTACCAACCAGGGTGTCTGCAGCTGTACAGGCATGCTGGGAGTTGTAGTTTAGCAACAGCTGGAGACACACTTTTTGGGAAATACTAATATCTGATCTTATATTGTAACTTTTAAAATAGTCTAAAATGCAGTTATAGATAAATGAAATAACACTATAACAGTGGTGAAATTACTCACACTGATCAACAGGTTTTCCTCACTGGGTGTAAAATTACTTCGCACCATTTTTGCTTCGCAGGGGCAGCACAGTAAAGCGATCCAGAAATAGACTGGCAAAACTCCAGGAAATGAGCTCCGTTTTCACGTGTTGTTCGCGTGCATGCGCATGCGCGATGACGAGAATTTCGCAATTATATTTCGCAATAATTTCGCAATCGCGTTAGCGAAATTTCGCAATATTGTTATTTTGACAAAATATCACGAATATTCGATTTTAGCGAATATTTCTCTAATATTCTCCAATATATTCGGGATATATCGCGAAATCGAATATGGCGTATTCTGCTCAACACTATTGAGCAGTCGGGGAATCATACAAGGCAGAAATATGAGAAAGGAGAGAGGGACCCACGCCAATATAGGAAAGCGTGGATAGCAGGAGGGTGGGCTGGGAGGTCCGCTGAACATGGGCCTGCCTTCCGGGGATAAATCCTGTCTGGTCTCCAGAGACCCATCGGGGACAAAGGGGAGGAGCCTATTGGCAATCACTTTGGCATAGAGTTTGGCATCTAGATTTAATAAGGAAATGGGTCGATAGCTACTACAGACACACAGGTCCTTACCAGGCTTAGGGAGGACAGTGATGTGGGCATGGAGTTTCAGGCCGAAAAGATCCGTCTCCCGAGACCATGTTGGCATAATTGGTCAATCGTGGAAGCAAGGTGTCTGCAAAGGCCCTGTAATAAGCCACCGTGAGGCCATCTGGGCCCGGTGCCTTACCGTTGGCCATCGCTTTCAACGCAATCCGAAGCTCGGTAACGGAAAAGTCGTCATTTAAGGCGGCCAATGCATCCGCAGGGAGCACCGGTAAATCGGCCTGAGTCAAATAATCGCGAATGAGCTGCGCCCTGACATCTCCATCCTCCACTGTCCTCCACCGGCCCCTGGAAGACGATAGTTTATATCGAAACGGACATAGGGCGAGCGACGCGCTGTTGTCACCCAGTTCCCATATGTTCCACCAGTGGGCGAGTGCCTGAAGTTTTTTCTTGTGTTCCGGCCGGCACATTAATTCTCAAGGCGTTTTTTCATTGCATAATTGTAAGTGCATTTTATTCGCTTTTTTAATAAATTTTATTAAGTTTAATACACTATGTGGAGCATTTGATTGTTTTTGCATGGTGGGCATCCATACTGCTGCATGTTCCTGGCTACCAGCCCTTACCGGGAGTGACGGTCTGACATCACGCGAGTGAAACTCCGTATATGCTGTATCTGATCCTTTGTCATTGGTTTATGGTAAGAGACTATTCTATAAGTTTGGTGGAGGATACACTTGTTTTGTTTTTGACCACTTCTATCAACTTGTTGTGACTCAGGAGCACCGGTGTTTACTTTTTCACTGACTTTTTTTTTTTTTTTCTTTTTTTTCTTTTATATATTAATTGGAAATTCAGCAGAGGGACATTTATTTTTATCACCATATGTTTTTCGTCATTAACAATATCTATTAGGTGATCGTTTATTGTCCAGCGGCCATCATAGGTCACCCTTCTTTAATTTGTGTTTACTCACTTATTGATTTGTGGTCATTTATATATTCATATTTTATTCGATTTGTGGCAGCGCGATTTAATTTTTTCTTACCTCCACTGTCTGCCTGACGCGGTACAAAGACCGATAAAACGAACAAAATTCTTTGGCAATGGCCGAAGTTTCCTACACCAACGAATCATTGGAGGACTTCATTTTAGCAATGAACGTGGCAGACTTTTTTTGTTGCAACGAGCGCGCCAACAGCCGACTAGGCTTGTTGCCCCACTCGTGCAACCCCTGGGAAACAACACGAAACCGTTGTTTCTGCTCCAAATGAAAGAGGCCTCTTAGCTCCTCTCTCTTCTGGACCAGATCATGGAGAACCGACAGTGACAGCCCAGCCTTGTGCCTGCGTTCCAGGTCCTCAATGTCTCTGAGCAACTGCGTTTGTTGATGGGTGCGTTCCCTTTGTTTCCTAGCGCCTATTTCCATAAATTTACCCCAAATGCAGGCCTTATGGGCTTCCCAAAGCGTACCTGGCATCACCTCTGGTGTCACATTTTCCGCGAAATATTGAGTTAGCTTATCCCCGATCGCCTTTTTATCGATATCATCTAGGAGAAGATTATCATTAAGCTTCCAATTAGTGTTCTTAACCGGCACAGAAGGGACATTCAGCGAGAGGGAAATTGGAGCGTGGTCCGAGATGGGGGAAACCTCAACACACGTAGCAGTGGGGAGAGACAGGTGGTGATGGTCAATAAGAAAATAATCAATTCTCGAGTAGGAAGTGTGTAAGTGGGAAAAATGGGTGTAATCTCTCACTCGTGGGTGCATAACCCTCCACACATCCATCAGTTGGGCCTCATGCAGGCGTCTGTGTAAAAACGCTAGACGCCTCCAGGAGATACACGAGGACCCCAACAAAGTGTCTAATGACGGTTCCAACGGTACATTGAAATCCCCCGCTAGAAGGATGCAACCGCAAGCAAAATCTGTCAATTTTCTAAGGGTATTGGAGATGAAGGAAACCTGGTTGCGATTAGGAGCATAAATGGTCGCAATTGTACATGGCATACTACCTAGGCTACCCTTCAGGAACAGGAAGCGACCCATAGGATCACTCAGCATGGAATCTAGCACAAAAGAAAGAACCCCTACGGAACCCAATAGCCACCCCCTTAGCATTACGGACGTCAGAAAGGCTATAATACCACAGGGGAAACTGAGGGGAGAAGAGCCTGACCGGTGTGGTGTGTGTAAGATGAGTCTCCTGCAGGAGAACAATATTCCCCTGCAGGCGAGTCAGTTCCCGATACAGTTGGTGTCTCTTACCTGGGGTATGCAGTCCCCGCACATTAAATGAAAGCAACTTCACCTTAGCCATGGGATTCGAGAGATAAGGCTTCTCAGGACTGACCGGAGGCAGAGGAAGGTCCCCCGAGGAACAACGAGGAGGGGTTGGGGGGAGGGGAAGAATAGGAGGAGAGAAAAAGAAAAGATTAAGTAAAGAGCATCAATTTGACTTGACATAACAATCCACATAGGGAAAAGACATGCGCACGCATAAATCTTTATGGTCCTCTCTAAGCCCTGTAACAGAAAGGTCAGCTCGGACCTGGTGGGCAGTTCGTCCCCGCGGACCTCCGAGCGGCGGGAAGGGCTATCGTCTCCGTCGGAGCAGCCAGAGGAAGCAAGAGAATGGCGCCTCTTGTCCGACGTGCAGTGGGAGGCGGAGCTTGTAGCGGTGTCTGCGCCTCGAGGAAAGCGGCCTAGGCCATCCGTGTCCTCACCCTCGGCCACGTCCAATGCCAAAAACCTCTTGATAGAGCCCGATTGCGGTCCAGCCTTGGAGAGGGACTTGCCCGTCTTCTTCCGCATGGCGAATACGGAGGTGCGGTGAGTTTAGTACTGCAGGAAAAGCTAAAAATTGTGTCTGCGCCGGAGCTCGAGGGAAAAGCGTCCTCACAGCTGCATATCCAGGCTACGCCCCATAAAATAGATTTCTTCACTCCAAAGCCCAGTGAGTTCTATCACAACTACCTCTCTTTCCAACTCCATGAGAAATTAGTTCAAATGTTTTTTCTCTTCATTTCAGCTCAGCATTGTTTGTTAATGAAACCAAAAAGTCCATCTATTAACCTTATTTCAACCAAGTGTCAGAACTATGGTGGCTTTTCAAAAATGTCAACCTGTTCAAAAGCTGTATTATAAGTTCTATATCTTGGACAAGAATTACATAAAGTGGCAGCCTCACAGTTTAAGGCCGCGTACACACGATCGGTCAAAAACAATGAAAACGGACTGAAGGTCCGTTTCATCGGTCCAAACCAATCGTGTTTGGGCTCCATCCGTCAGTTATCCTTCGGTCTAAAAAAAAAAAAAAAGAGAACTTAAAATTTAACCGATGGACGCCTAACTGATAGGTCGAAACCGAAAGCATTGGTTTAAAAGCCGTGCATGCTCAGAATCAAGTCGACGCATGCTTGGAAGCATTGAACTTCATTTTTTTTCAGCACGTCGTTGTGTTTTACGTCACCGCATTCTGACACGATCGTTTTTTTTAACCGATGGTGTGTAGGCACATCAGACCATCAGTCAGCTTCATCGTTTAACCGATGAAAATGGTTCTTAGGACCGTTCTCATTGGATGGACTGATCGTGTTTACGCGGCCTTAGACGCACGTTGCAAGTCTTTCTACACTGAAGATCTGCTCTGGTGCAATTGGACAAAATTGCTGCATATAACATCCACAAACAGTTAGTACATGCAGCTTGTCCTTTTACAGAAGTAAACTATTCTGATGTTGTGGGCAAAAAATCATGCAGTGAACCATAAGGCCATTAAGGCACATCAAAACGTGGTCTCCTCTGCAGTTTTTATGACAGCAACAAGTGGTCACTTAAGTTTTCAAATTCTTTCGGTCGATGGGTATTTCTCAAATAGATCCTTATAGTTCCTCTGATTTTCATATCCCTAGCAAGATGTTTTTTGCAACTTTTGAAAGGTTATTGGCTTGATTCCCTAATGGCTAAGACCACAATTTCTACTCCTGCTTCAGTGAATCTTTGGTTCTATAGTTAAAATACTTTGTTGCAACACCTGTTCTACCATGGAAAATTCTGCACCCATGGCTGAAATGTAAATCTTTTACACCTTAGGGATTAAAAGAGATCTATAGTCACAGCACACATTTTCTAACATCAGCATTGTAATTGCAATACAAGTGTAGTACTACCCCTGAAGGAGCTGCTGGTTTGTTTTGGGTGGCACGTTACCTCTGTTTCTCCGTGTCTAGGGTACTTGATGAGAGTTGTAGCAAATTGAATGTCCACACAACAGCTGTCTTTTCTGTGCTTTTATTACCCAGCCGGGTAAAAACTGTAGAACTTGGTGAAGAATAAAGAGATAGCAGAAAAGGAGAATAACAGATTTAGTTATATGTAGATGGGAAACAGTCCTGCTTCCAACGACAACGTCTACTTCACCACTCTAGCCAGAGTGGGCATAGCGCATCTGGACAGGCCTCTCTCACCAGCCTGGCAGCCAGAGTGTCACTCGGAACTTGAAGTTAAGTCTCAGACCCTCCCAATGGTTGAAGAAAATTGAGATAATAGTGGTTCGGAATCCTCCTTAACAGATGCAGCACCCGGGTCTCCTTCAGGTAGTTTTAGTTAGGTTACCGACTGATAGGCAACCACGTCCAGCCTCTCAGTACCCGGTTTCCCTGGTCCCCGATGGATTGTTTTGGAACACCAGACAGCTTCCACCAACAGGACAGACAGCTCAGGACCTCATCAGATTGGGAACTTAGTTGCATCACTGGGCCCCAGCGGCAGATCAAATGCTCCAGGCCGACGTGGTCCCGGAACCAGGAACACTGCGGAGCACGCACACTCCGGCCCGGAAGGCCATTTGCCGGGGGTGGCGTGGAATGGCTTCCCTAAAGGTGGGCGCCACATGGGAAGAAGACCCAAGAAAATGGCTTCTTCCCCATAAATACCCCTCCCCAGCATGCGCAGCGAGGAACACTCCTCCTGATAGGCTGCCAGGAAAAAGTATCCAAACCCTTGACTTGACTCCACTGCTGCCATCTGCCGTCCGGAGGGTGACCTGAGTCCCTGAACGAAAGGTTATCCCACAGTACAGCCAAAGCTGGGACAAAGGCTCCAAATTTAAACAAATGAACCTGGTCAGAGTCACTTAACTCTCTGACCCCTCTAAATTTACACCAGCAGCGGTTCTGAAAAGTAACCAGGCGCTACACAAGTGAGTGAGTGAGTGAATACCTTGTATAGCACTACAAATGCGAACTGAATGACCTCAAGGCGTTTGGTATCCATTTACTTCTTTTTAGCCTTCAGAATAGGTTGGTCTTGAGTTTTTACCTGAAGGCCTGGTGATTCACTTCTGTTTGGATGTTAGATGGTAACTCGTTCCACAGTCAAGGTCCTTGGACTGCAAATCTTCGTTCTCATTTGGTCTTGTAAGCAATTGTTATTTTTGATAATCCAATCCAATATCAGCTTACTTAAAACATTTAATGTTGTGATTCATTCCTGTTTGCTGGCCATCTCTTTCCACAACATCTTGGATTCCCTGCATGCTTGGTATTTTAACATTAACCATAAATACACTTTAAGAGAGAAGGAGGTCATGGAATATGATGCCCACAGAATGTAATCAAAACTTTAAACTAATCTAGACATGATTTTGAAAACAGAATAATTTTGATTAGCAAGACAAACTGCTGCAGTTATAAAATGCAGGCATTTCATACCTGCATCATTAAAGGAGTTCTCTAAGCTAAAACTTTTAACCCCCGCTGTGCCCGGGCTGTAAAACTATACAAAATAAACTTTCACTTACCTGCCTACGATCCCCCGTTGTTCCGATATCGCCGTCCCGTTTTTCGGTCCCGGTCTCTTCCACTTCCTGCGGGTTGGTGACTCACAGTGCGCTCAGCCTATCAGCGGCTGAGCGCAGAGTGATAGGCTGAGCGCAGAGTGAAGTCACCGACCCGCAGGAAGAGGAAGCTGACAGGGACCGGAGCACGGGCGGCGATATCGGAACTACGGGGGATCGTAGGCAGGTAAGTGAAAGTTTATTTTGTATAGTTTTACAGCCCGGGCACAGCGGGGGTTAAAAGTTTTAGCTTGGAGAACTCCTTTAAAATTAAGAAATTTGTCTGAGACCATTCAGACCACTGCAGAACTAATAGCGTTGAGGCTTGATTAGTCAATCAGTCTTCTGTGCATTCCAATGGGCCAATGATAGTGATTCATCAATAGAAATGTGAGGGGCAGGGCTTATCAGTAAGTGCTGATACTACATGTAAGTTGTGAAGCTTTGCCTGTCAATATGGCCTGGCATTCAGCTGTAACAGGAAGGTTTGGGAGATTGCTTCAGTGGTCTAGGTGCATGCGCTTCATTCCTACAGCATGTTGTCCTTCTTCAGGATTTTAAGTCATTAAACGTATTTTCAGTTAATTGTAAAGAAAAAGTAATTGCGCAAAGTGCATAAGACCAACATATGTTGCATATAGGTTTGCAGAGTGATGCAAGTGACATATAGATCAATAGTGCACAATACTATAAAGTGCAAACAGAGTCCATGATGTTAAGAGGTGTTCCAGGATACCCGCTAGTTCCGTGAAAGATGTGCACTTCACCACACACACACTCTGGTCTCCCAGAACTCTCACTTCTAAACGGCTAAAAAGAGACCTCAATGTGCAGATCCACTGCTGGTTATCTCCCTGGTGTTCCTGGTGTCCACAACATGGATAGTATGATCTGGGTCTCAGAGGTGTGATAAAAACAGGAAAGAGGACCTTCAATAGTGCATTATCATTGATACAGAGGAGTTTAATAAATAAAATTTGCACTTACAAACATAGAAGTAAAACGAGCATATAACACAGCGGCACCGCGCTGGTATCACAGCAATCCCGGTGTACGTCTCCCTTCACCCTACGTGTTACGACATACGTGTCTTCAACTGGGGTTTTTGTGTGGACAGCTCGGGATTCCCTTTCTAGCTACGCAGACCGGAAGTTCGGCTCCGCCATTTTCTCGTAGTCCGCCAGGTTAGCCTGTTACCTATGCAGACCGGAAGTTACGGCTCCGCCATTTTCTCGTAGTCCACCAGGTTAACCTGTTGCCTATGCAAACCGGAAGTTGCGGCTCCGCCATTTTCTCGTAGTCCGTCAACAGACGGCAGATCTGCGATGTCTAGCTTCATAATGTGAGCTCATAATACATTTATACAAAACATTAAAAGAAATTGAATTCAATATCCAGGTAATCTATGTATTACTAAGGCCAAAAAAATCTATCCTAAGGTTTTAACTTACTTCCTACACCTCTATATATAGTGTGACGGCGAGAACGACAGTCAAATCTGTTTCATCGCCATCTAGTGGTTAAAAATAGGTATTACTAGTTTTAAAATTAGAATAAAAAAAAAAAAGCTGTTGTCTATATAGAGCCAATAGACACACTAGCTTGTTATACCTCAAAATGTCAGCGAATATAAGGTACTGACATAATTACCTAACCTCCATGTACATGATTAGCGAGATAATCGTACATCGGGCTTGTCGTGTCACATACCGCATTGCAAATGTAATAAATTCATGGTACATTACTATGATGGAAATAAAAAGAGAAAAAAATAAAATAAAATAAAAGGAGGGAGGGGAAGAAAATACGTGGAACCAGCCCACATCTATCACCCTATATATTAGAATATTTAAAAAATTGCTTAAAAAGCAGTTTAGATCGAACTCAATATTCATACCTCCAGGTGTTAGAGTACTCATTTTATGAATCCATTGAGATTCTTTTTGGCTTATAGTTCTTATTTTATGACTGCCTCTCCAGCTTTTTACATACTTATCTATTCCCCAAAATTGCATATGAGAGGGATCTTTGTTGTGCACCAGACCAAAATGTCTGGAAACATTATGCTTCGTGGATCCCTTGATAATATTTTTTACATGTTCCTTGATGCAAACTTTCAAGGCTCTTTTTGTCCTACCAACGTACTGTAAGTTACAGCTACACTGGATGACTAGTCATACTATAAGCAAACCATTGGGATAGCAATGGGAGCCAAATTTGCCCCAAGCGTGGCTAACGCATTTATGGCCCAATGTGAGGAATCAGCTGTATACGAAGATATGCCAGCAGAACTTTCCTTATATAAGAGGTACATTGATGACCTGATTATCATTTGGAATGGAAGCAGGGAAACTTTAGAGAACTTCCTAAAGAAACTAAACGATAATAATAAAAACATCAATCTAGTATGGAAGATCGACCATCAATCTATTGACTTCTTAGACCTGAACGTGAGGCTAGAAGGTAACAAGATAGTCACGAAGACTTTCTTTAAGAACGTAGACACTAACAGCTATATTTCTAGGGACAGCTGCCACTTTGCACCTTGGCTGTACAACATTCCTAGGGGCCAATTGGTCAGAATGAAACGGAATTGCACGAAGGATGAGGATTATAATAGACAGGCCCAATTGATTGGATCACTATTCATTAGCAAGGGATATGAAGAAAGCTCCATCCATAAGCAAATTAGAGAGGTTGCACTATTGGAAAGATCCAGTATGTTACAGACAAAGAGCGATGTACAGAGAGAACAACAGGCTCCCTCTCTTATCCTGAACTATAACACACAACATAAAGATGTTGCCAAGATTCTAAATAAACATTGGCATATCTTGCAAAACGATAAAGATCTGTGTACTATATTGCCGGACAAACCACTAATTATATACAAAAGAGAGCCTACATTCAAGGATCTTATCGTTAAATCCGTGGTAGAACCCCCACCCAAAACCCCTTTTTCCTTCTTTACGGGTAAAGGCTTTTTTCCATGTAAAAGTTGTTTTTCTTGTATGAGGTCCCAAAAACCACTTAAGAAAAGAACCCAATTTATGGCAACCAATACAGGAGAATCATTTGAAATTAAGGAGTTCATAGGATGTCATACCGAAGGAGTGATTTATGTCATCCAGTGTAGCTGTAACTTACAGTACGTTGATAGGACAAAAAGAGCCTTGAAAGTTCGCATCAAGGAACATGTAAAAAATATTATCAAGGGATCCACGAAGCATAATGTTTCCAGACATTATGATCTGGTGCACAACAAAGATCCCTCTCATATGCAATTTTGGGGAATAGATAAGTATGTAAAAAGCTGGAGAGGCAGTCATAAAATCAGAACTATAAGCCAAAAAGAATCTCAATGGATTCACAAAATGAGGACTCTAACACCTGGAGGTTTGAATATTGAGTTCGATCTAAACTGCTTTTTAAGCAATTTTTAAAATATTCTAATATATAGGGTGATAGATGTGGGCTGGTCCCACGTATTTTCTTCCCCTCCCTTTTTTTATTTTATTTTATTTTTTTCTCTTTTTATTTCCATCATAGTAATGTACCATGAATTTATTACATTTGCAATGTGGTATGTGACACAACAAGCCCGATGTACGATTATCTCGCTAATCATGTACATGGAGGTTAGGTAATTATGTCAGTACCTTATATTCGCTGACATTTTGAGGTATAACAAGCTAGTGTGTCTATTGGCTCTATATAGACAACAGCTTTTTTTTTTTATTCTAATTTTAAAACTAGTAATACCTATTTTTAACCACTAGATGGCGATGAAATAGACTTGACTGTCGTTCTCGCCGTCACACTATATATAGAGGTGTAGGAAGTAAGCTATACCTTAGGATAGATTTTTTTTGGCCTTAGTAATACATAGATTACCTGGATATTGAATTCAATTTATTTTAATGTTTTGTATAAATTTATTATGAGCTCACATTATGAAGCTAGACATCGCAGATCTGCCGTCTGTTGACGGACTACGAGAAAATGGCGGAGCCGCAACTTCCGGTTTGCATAGGCAACAGGTTAACCTGGCAGACTACGAGAAAATGGCGGAGCCGTAACTTCCGGTCTGCATAGGTAACAGGCTAACCTGGTGGACTACGAGAAAATGGCGGAGCCGAACTTCCGGTCTGCGTAGCTAGAAAGGGAATCCCGAGCTGTCCACACACAAACCCCAGTTGAAGACACGTATGTCGTAACGCGTAGGGTGATTGCTGTGATACCAGCGCGGTGCCGCTGTGTTATATGCTCGTTTTACTTCTATGTTTGTAAGTGCAAATTTTATTTATTAAACTCCTCTGTATCAATGATAATGCACTATTGGAGGTCCTCTTTCCTGTTTTTATCCCACCTCTGAGACCCAGATCATACTATCCATGTTGTGGACACCAGGAACACCAGGGAGATAACCAGCAGTGGATCTGCACATTGAGGTCTCTTTTTAGCCGTTTAGAGGTGAGAGTTCTGGGAGACCAGAGTGTGTGTGTGGTGAAGTGCACACCTTTCACGGAACTAGCGGGTATCCTGGAACACCTCTTAACATCATGGACTCTGTTTGCACTTTATAGTATTGTGCACTATTGATCTATATGTCACTTACATCACTCTGGAAACCTATATCCAACATATGTTAGTCTTATGCACTTTGCGCAATTACTTTTTCTTTACAGTTGTTCTTTTTCAGGTGTTGTGTTTACACTTTTGTTTTTGCTGCATTGTTTTTTCTGTGTGTTTAGGGCGACCTTGTAATTTTAGCGCAGAAGCCCCCCCTTTTTTCATTCATTATTTTCAGTTAATATTTTATCATATTATCTCAGTTTTCATTTTATCATATTATTTCCAATGTCTTCAATATGGCCTCCAAAAAGTGCCTCAGTATTCCCCTTGTCTCCATCTGTTTGGGTTCTAACCCTCTGTGCAGCCTTTTCAGGTTTATTAACTTAATAAGCATTAACTTAATAAGCAACCTCTGACATGAACTCTTCTATCCAGGTTGTTCTTTAACGTATGTACACACCAAAGATTGCCCTTATCTTCCACTGCATCCTGGGCTGGATGATGCTTTCCTTAGTCACAACAAATCACAAATCACAGAGGATGATTATTTTGCCCTTCACACCTTTGACACTGCCAGAAACCTAAAATTCTATCTTAGAAATTAGAAGTTCATTAGAATTTTTTTTCCCCCTACAGGATGAAATAGGAAAAGTTATGTTATCACACTTTATCTCATATTGGACAATCAGGTTTTAATTTATAAGAAAACAGTTCATAAATCCTCACCAGACATAGGGGGTTATTTACTAAAGGCAAATCCACTTTGCACTACAAGTGCACTGCAAGTGCACTTGAAAGTGCGCTGAAAGTGCACCTGGAAGTTCAGTCGCTGTAGATCTGAGGGGGACAATCAAGGAAAATAAAAAACAGCATTTTAGCTTGCACTTTATTGGATGATAAAATCAGCAGAGCTTCCCCCACTTCAGATCTACCCCTTTAGATTTAGAGCAACTACACTTCCAAGTGCACTTGTACTGTAGTGCAAAGTGGATTTGCCTTTTGTAAATAACCCCCATTGTCTCCTGTGGGTTCCTGCTGGCATGTAGGCTTAAACTGCCAGGCTTCAGATCTTGCTCCACAATGCTCTATAAAAGCACAAGTGCAGTTGCCCCTTGCACGTGCTCTTGCTCCAGAGCTTAATAAATGTGGAAGAACTCTGCTGACTTCAATTATCGAATCATGTGCAAGCAAAAATGTTCTCTTTTTAATTTCCCTTGCATGTGATTGGGTATTATTTGCGAAGTGAAGCTTTACCTCATTTATTAAGATCTGAAGCAACTGCACTTGCAGAGTGAAACTACACTTTCAAAAGTGCACAGTCTATTTTCATTAAGTATATCAACCCCAAAGCTCCTGCATTTCCTTGTAGCCTAGAGGCTGGAACATAACTGTTTCAGCTCAGTCCAACATTTTCCTGCAGCAGTAAGTCACTACTATAGTGATCAATTTGTGGTTGATTGCAGTAAGAACAACAGGTTTTTCCTACAAACAAAATGTATATGTAGCGGTCCCCCCAGCATTTAAGGGCCTAATGGTGACCCCCAGAGCCAGGGAGAACTGACATTCCTCCTCAGGGTGCAGGTCATTGGGCATTGTGGGTGTAATGTAAGTTAGAAACATAGGCACCAGTCATTTTTTTTAATGCAACAAATAAAGAGTTTCTGAACTAGAACTGGGGGAGAAAGGGTTTAGGGCAGAACACACTTAGGCAAATGCAATAGCAATTGACAGATTTTGCAGACCAAAATAGTAATAGCTAGACAGCTATGAAGGTTGAGGGCCTTTAAGCCGGATGCAGCGCACTGTATTTGTAGAACTGCTGTCTCATATAGCAACTGAACTTTCAACAGTCATTATAGATCTGCACACAACACTCACAGTATCACGTTGTAGATCTTCTCTCACATTATCCTACTGTAGATCTTCACACTGAGCTCCTAGTCTCTCACTAGACTTCCAAGATCCCAGCCACTGCTCAATCCCCTGAGCTCTTCCACAGCTAACCCGCTGTATACCTCAAGCTTCACCCACGCTACCCGCTGGGTCCCTGGCTATGACTAAGCACTGAAGCTACAGTGCGAAACGTTAGCTTTTTGTTCCAGTTTTGCTGTGGCATGTCTATTTTTGTTATTCATTTTAATTAAAGGAACATTTTTTTGGAGTGCGGCTGTCCAAGTTCCTTTTGTATTTTTGCATTTCCATTGCATTGCCGGCATCCAAGGTTTGGATCCAGTGAAGGAGTTTTCTGATTGCTAATGAGCGGTATGCTATTGTCCCTGACTTGACTTTGCTGAAGCTTTCCCACTTCTTCATCATCCCCAGCTAGTGAAAAAGACTACTCTGGTACTTCTTCAGACTTCATACACTGACCTCTGATAACAGGAGTGGTTGTCTCTTGGTGGCAACTGATTCCGCTTTACCTCTGACCTTGATTCTTATTTGCCTCCGGTAACAGGAGTGGTCATGCCTTATGACAACTGCTTCTCCTTCACCTCTGGCAACATTCAGTTCCCCGTTCAGCTGAACCTCTGCAACTTGGTTAGGCTCCCAACCTGAAGCCCCAACCCTGCACTGCTTCTTACAGTCCTGGATAGGCCTCAGACAGCCTAGCAGCCAGGTGCTCCCAGATAGGCCTTAGGCTTCTGGCCTAGCAACCGGGAGCATTACGACACACGTCCACCCAGACAGCCATCCAGATGGGACAGAACCTTGATCACCTGACTCCTCCCAAATAAATAGGCTCTCCAGGCAGTCCATGGAGCCAAAGAGACTCCTACCAATTGGCTGGGACAGCTTATCCACTCCTAACTCAAACTCACTATGTCATTCTTTTTTTTCTTTTTCATCAATACATTTTTATTGGGTTTATCAATTTAAAACACTTGAGGTAGTTGCATTCAATATACAACTTAAGTGGTATAATCACCTTGTACAGGCAAACATTTAACAGAAAAAGAATACCGTACTGGGCAACCTAGGCCAGCCTACCCCAATTGGATACAAACTGTAGGACTGGGAGGTCACCAAGATGATCAGTGGTACACCTATACAGCTAAAGTAAAAACAAATAAAGCAGGGGGAGGGATGGAGAAAACTGAAATAAAGGCTGCCGTTAGTCATTATCTATACCAAAGGTTCAGTATTTTATAATGTTATTCTTCAGACTATAGGAAGATTATTAAAGTAAGGAATCTTTTAAATATTTGGAAGCTTTCGGGTGGGTTAACCACATTATCCATTTTCTACGATAGGGGATTATAGAATCATTCTTATAGGCTAATAATAGTTCTAATTGAGCTTGGGTGTTTAATTTGGTGATGAACATTGGTAGGTTTGGGGCATCTGTGGATTTCCATAGAGAGGCCACTGTAATTCTTAAGGCTATCAAAATATGTAAGACAATAGTTCTGTACATAGTGGGGTATTTGTCTAGATCAGGGACCCTGAAACTACGGCCATCCAGCTGTTGCGGAACTACACATCCCATGAGGCATTATAAAACTCTGACATCCACAGACATGACTAGGCATGATGGGAATTGTAGTTCCTGAACAACTGGAGGGCCGTAGTTTGAGGACCCATGGTCTAGATCTATACCTAATAATGCGTTGGTAGGAGTAAGCTTGGTAAGGTTACCCGTAAGATTGGCGATAAAGGATGAAAAAAACTTTTTAGAGTCTTGCAACTCCAAACGTGTGCAGGAGGTTTCCCGTTTGCTCGTTACATTTCCAACAGATGTCGGATGCAGTTGGATACATTATGGATAACTTGTATTGTGTTAAGTACCATCTATTAATTATTTTTTGGGCATTATCCCAGTGTTCAATGCAAAAGGATGATTTACTTATTGTTTGAAATGCTTTAATCTGGTTCAGATCTCTTTCCCATTTCAGCATATTTGTGTTTTTCGTAAACAGTTGGGAGGATAACACATCGTAGAAGAAAGATATACATTTCCTGTTATCATTTTTCTGAGGAGAGAGGAACTACCAAAGGTTTATAGGGATTTCAATCAAATTACTGGGAGAGAAATCTTTCAGTCGGGTACACTTACCAATCTTAGTCTCGATGATGTTCTTAACATTAGGGGGTAGGTTCTGGTATAGATTATATCCATTACTGATCCACTCGTTTACAGAGAATCTGATTCTGCAATAATTAATGACTTCTGTGGGAAGATGTAATTTAGCCTTTTTCTCTACATGTCTGGTTTTTGAGAGAATGTGTTTCCAAGCGAATAAAGTACTTTTAATGCTTATTAGGTTGGGAATTGTTATCTTAGGCATAATGGCGCTAGCTATTGCGAGAGAAGGGAGGTCAAAATTGTGTGTGGCTAGACGTTCACTGTTTACCCATAATTTGTCATTTGTTGGGGTAAACCAATGTTTCCTCTGATCTAAGATAGAAGCAAAATAATAATTTCTAACGTCTGGGAGGCCCATTCCACCGGAATTTTTTTTAGTAGTAAGGATCGAGAAAGCAACTCTGTTTTTTTTTTTTGTTCCAGATAAATTGTCTAAGTTTGCTGTCTAGTTGTTTAAAGAACTTGGCAGGAATTGGTATAGGGAGGCATCTAAAGAGATATTACATTTTAGGTAACGTTTGCATCTTGAAAGTGGCTATTTTACCAACCCAGTTTAAGTTGGTTTTTTGAATATGCGATAAGTCACGGGATATTTGGCCTAAACGTGTGGGGAAATTGGCATCATACATTTTGGTTGATGGAAATGTGAGTTGGATCCCTAGGTATGTTATCGATTTGTTGTCCCAATTGTATTTATGTGTTGTGCGTAAAGAGTTGATTGTCGAGTCTGGTATGTTCATAGGGAAGATAAAGCATTTATCCTGATTGATTTTATAGTATGAGACATCTTTGAATTTTTCTAGAATTGCGTGTATTGTAGGCAGAGATATATCAGGTTCTGTCAGTGTCAATATGATATCGTCTGCGAAAAGTCCTAGTTTGTGCGCCCTTGTCATTCTAAGTCCACAAGCGACAATGCCACCTAGTGACAGAAGAGAGAGGTGAAAATGCAGGTTTAGGGCAAAAGTCAGTGGATCACCCTAACAATTAGCTAGGCTAGTTACCACCTAGCAGTCTAACTTTATAAGCAGCCCTATTTAGGATCAGGGTGCTACATTATACTGTATATGAAACAAGAAAGGTACACATAGTTACAAAAATGAATATATAACCACTCTAAAGCCAGTTGGAAGGGCAAAGCTGGTCTCATTCAATAAAACTAAACAAAAAAAAAGTTTAAATCACTTTCCTAAAAGCAACTCATATTTCCTCCTGGCTGCATTAAAGTAAATTCTGGTTGACTTATATAGGTTACTGAACTTCACACTAGATGCTTTGTTTCTATTTCTTTTTGCATGGATCATTGAATAAGCCCATTATATTTTGCTTCCAGACTGCTGTGGTATTAGGGATGGAAGGTCAATCAGTAATTTATCTAAACAAAAAACTCTATTCAAAGTTTTTGGTCATCATGCATAGAGAGGATAAAAATCTATGTCATGTTTTTAGATAAAAAACAACACAAACAGGGCAGGGGTTTTCACGACACCATAAAAAGTAAAGTTCCTATTGATTACATGAAATATTCTTTATTCATGCTTTTATATTTAAAATGTGTAGGTATGAATTAAATTTGTGCAGTTTAAAACATATTCACTGGTACACTACCTTCGCCATCTACCCCAGATATTAAGTCTTCAAAGGGATAACCAACCAAAATACAGTTTATTAGTACAGAAATAGCTCTTTAAGATAGAGTCCTTCAAGGTTTCGGAAAAGGGAGAAAAAAAGAAGCATCACTTCTCCACATGTTTCACAGCCAAACCAAGCAGCTTTGTTAGGATTCATAATCTACAATTTGACATACATACTGTACATACATGAATACATTAACGTGAGTAATAAGAAGAATAGTACCAAATGTACAAAAGCTAATTACAGTACATGACATACTTTATTTATGCCACAACAATAATGTTTATATAAAACTTCCAAATACATATGTGATTGTCCAGATATGATAGCCTGCCTGCCACAGCCCACCAAGGTCTCACTTTGCCAAAGCCACAGTCCACCAAAGAACAGCAGACCACTGGAACAACAGGGCATGCACTGGACACACAGAGCAAACAAACCAACCATACCGTCACCTACAAATAGTGACATTAATGAGAGCTGAATCAGTGTAAAGGAGTCAGGTTCAAAAGCAAGCAAAAATAGCTTTGATGATCCCTAGGTACACCGTCAAATCTATCATAAACAAATGGTAAGAACATGACACAACAGCAAACCTACCAAGAGACAGCCGCACACCAAAACTCATGCAACGGGCAAGGAGGGCATTAATCAGAGAGGCAGCACAGAGACCTATGGTAACCCTGGAGGAGCTGCAGAGTTCCACAGCAGAGACTTGAGTATCTGTAAATAGGACGACAATAAGCCGTACGCTCCAAAGAGTTGGGCTTTTTTTGGCAGAGTGGCCAGAAGAAAGCCATTACTTTCAGCAAAAAACAAAATGGCCACGTTTTGAGTTTGCGAAAAAAGGCATGTGGGAGACTCCCAAAATGTATGGAGGAAGGTGGTCTGATGAAACTAAAATTTAACTTTTTGTCCATCAAAGAAAATGCTATGTCTGGCGCAAACAAAACACATCACATCACCCAAAGAACACAGTCGGGACTGGGAAACTGATCAGAGCTGAGGGAAAGATGGATGGTGCTAAAAACAGGGATATTCTTGAGCAAAACCTGTACCACTCAGTGTGTGATTTGACGCTAGGACAGAGGTTCACCTTTCAGCAGGACAATGACCCCGAACACACTGCTAAAGCAACACTTGAGTGGTTTCAGGGTAAACATGTAATAAAAGCCTAGACCTCAATCCAATAGAAAATCTGTGGTCAGATTTAAAGATTGCTGTTCACAAGCGCAAACCATCCAACAGTTGCAACAGTTTTGCAAAAAGAAATGGGCAAAAATCCCAGTGGTAAGATGTAGAAAGCTCATAGAGACTTATCAAAAGCGACTTGGAGCTATGATAGCGAAAGGTGGCTCTACAAAGTATTAACTTTAGGGAGTGAATAGTTATGCACATTGACTTTTTCTGTTATTTTGTCCTATTTGTTGTTTGCTTCACAATAAAAAAAATCTTCAAAGTTGTGGGTATGTTCTGTAATTTAAATGAAGCAAATCCTCAAACAATCCATGGTACGGTAATTCCACGTTGTGAGGCAACAAAACACAAAAAAATGCCGGGGGGGGGGGGGGATACCTTTACAAGCACTGTATGTTAGGACAGCCATCTTATTCAGACATACTGGACACAAATATTGGAATTGGTTGACAAAATCCCATCCATATAAAAAACAATTCTACGTAACATACTAAATCTGGCTAAGTTTTAATTCCCAAACCTTTGATGTCATTAAAAACTCAGGCCCAGATTCACGTACATCGGCGCATTATCGGTCCGGCGTAGCGCACCGCCATTACGTTAGACTTGCGCCATCTAGCCGCGTAATCCCCCGATTCACGTAGCTTTTGCGCAGGAAATTGCGCAAGCGTAAGGTTTTTTCCAGAGGCGTAAGGAGGAGTAATACAAATTGGGAGGGACGTGGGCGTGTTACATTGAAATGAGCCGTGACCCCATGCAAATGAAGGGCCGGCCGGCTCACGCATGCGCGCTTGAACGAGACCATGTCAGCTCCGCTGTGCGCATGCTCACAACTCGGGAGCGGCGCAATCAGTGAAATTGGAAATGGACTAGGGCAACGTTGTGAACTACGCAGACAGCATAAATAGACACACACAAACGCACTTGCATTGCAAAAGTACATCCCTTTGTGTCCCTTCCCATTTAACCAAGTGCTTTTGTTCCTGTTGTTCGTTGCAGTGTGTCTTGTAGTTGTCAGATTAGTGTTCTGTGTGATCAAGTGCTTGTTGGTATATTTGTGAAAGTGTTTTTTGATAAGTGTTTGAGAGACTGTTTGTTTGATTGATATATTTTTGTTCGTTTGTTTTCTTGCTTTATTTTTTCTTTTATTTATTTTTTGTGACTGTTTCTTGCTGAGTGCTAGTGTGATTTGTGGGTGTTCATTTTCTCTTTGTGTGTGTTCTTGCCTGATTGGTTGTGCTTGTATTTGTGACTGATTTTTGGTGACTGGTAGTGAGTTTGTTTGGAAGTATGACTGAGAGAAAAAGAAAGCTCAATTTTACTGTGGGGGAAAAAAGAATTCTTGCCCTGTGGCACTCTGCGGGCGTTTTCTCCACGGCCCGCAGAGTGCCACCACCACCCCGGCCAGGAGGAGGGAGATATTGGATAGGATCACGGAGCAGGTGAATTCATCGGGGGAGGGGGAGACACGGACCCGGTCTGGGATCGACAAAAAAATAAATGATCTCCGGCGTCTGGTGAAAAAAAAACTGGCCGCAATGCATGCCCATGCCAGGGGCACAGGAGGGGGCCCACCATGCCGTATTAGGCTTACAGCGACGGAGCATGTGGTGGCCCTGACCTTTCACCGGCATGAAGTGGAGGGCCTGCCAGGCTTTGACACAAGTCCGGTCCCCGCGGTGCCAGGTAAGGTTTTTTTTTCTATCAGGTGTGTAGCATGTGTGGGGGAGGGGGTGAAAGGGAATATGTGGCAAGTGTGTGGATCCTCCAACCTGTGAATGGTTTGTGTCATCCACAGATGTGCAGGAGGGTGCAGGGCCATCTGGCCTGACCGCTCCAACACCAGGACAGCAGCCTAATGAGGCCCCCCCAACAAGGCCGGAGTCCGCGGAGGAGGTTCGAGAGGAGGAGGACGATCATGAGGAGGAGGACGATCATGAGGAGGAGGACGATCAGGAGGAGGACGATCATGAGGAGGAGGAGTCAGGCACTGGACGAGTGGTTTGTGCGGACTCTTCCCCTCTGGCTGGCAGAAGCCTGCCCTCCCTAAGGGGAACCCCCCCCCTCCTCCCCCAACATGGCTCCCCTCACAAGGGCCTCCCCTTCTCCCCGCCCACAACCATCAGCTGGAGGCAGGATGTCATCCCAGAGCACCAGGGGGCGCCCAATCTCCTGCCCGCCAGTCTGCGAAGGGACCAGGCCCTCCAGACCCGCCATCTGGGACAGCTCTGCCAGACTTTTGGGCGGGTGGAGGAGAGCCTGTCCTCCATGAAGGATACGCTGGGTAACCTGGACTCCCACTCCCGGGCTTTCACAACCTGCCTAAATGAACTGCAGACTACAGCAGCAGGCGTTGGGCAGGATGTGAGGGCCCTTACCAAGGCTATCCAGGCCAACACGGCAACACTTGGTGCTTCCCTGGACAGAATTGCCGTGGCCTTGGAGGGCAGGCCGCCAGGTGGGCAGATATCAGGGGCTGCTCCTCCTTCCCCGGGTTTGCCCCTCCCCCATGAGTCTCCCCTGAGGGGCCGGGGCCATGGCTGGGGGCGCCCCAGGCGTGGCTCACGCAGAGGGCAATCATTTTTTTTCCCCCCTTTTTTTTTTTTGGCTGACATTTTTTGCATTTTTTTTTTGCTGACATTTTTTTTAAATTTTGGGTTGTGCATGCTGTTTGAATGTGGGGGTGACATTCCTGCTGGAAAAGGGGTGTCATCCTCAATTTTGGTGGAGAAGGGTTCCCCAGGACCAGGGAGAAGTGATTCCCAGGTCCGTGTGAATGGTGTATGAATGTACAGTGACATAATTGGAGCCTTGGCGTGGCGTTGCTGCTCACAAGTCCTGCATGGTGGACTGGTGCCAATCCAATTTGATGAGGATGTGGGGTGTGTGTGCTAGGGACCATAGTGGTGTGCATGCATGCATTCTCATTGTGCCATGATTAATGTGTGTGTTTAACGTGCAAAGATGCCCAATATGAGCTGCCTCCTGACTGCTCTTCCCTCAGAAGACAGGGTATCCTCGGTTAGGGGTTGATTGTCTGGTTGGGGGGTCAGGTCATCACGTAGCTCAACCTGAAGGCCCTTCCTCACTGCGAGATTGTGCAGCATGCAAAATGCAACGATGATATGGCACACGAAGTTTGGGGAATACAACAGTGTACCCCCAGACTTATCCAGGCATCGGAAACGTGACTTCAGGAGGCCAAAGGTGCGCTCCACCACTGCTCGGGTTTTGATGTGTGCTTGATTGTATCTTTCCTCCCCTGGGGTTTGGGGGTTCCAGATAGGAGTCATGAGATGGGGTCCCAGTGCATATGCAGAGTCACCTGGAAGGGAAAAGACAGGAGAATGTTAGTCATGCATGTGCCACTTGTGAGGTGTGCATCACGGGAGGGGATAGTCATGCCTGACTCCCATGTCACTCACCAACCAGCCAGGTGTTCCCATACACGTTCTGATCGAATTCCATTCGGATGTGGCATTGATTGTAGATGTAGCTGTCATGGGTGGATCCGGGGTGTTTGGCACGGACGTGCCATATGAGGCCTTGGGCATCAACTATCACCTGTACGTTGATGGAATGCCAATGCTTCCGATTGCGGTACATGTGCTCTGTCTCATGGGGGGGCTGGAGTGCCACATGTGTGCAATCAATGGCCCCGATGGTGCGTGGGAATCTGGCAATTCTGTAGAAATCTGTCATTGCCTTCAGCCGCAGGTCCTCAGTGGTGGGTTTGATGATTTGGTTGGCCAAGCGTGTGAGGATTGCAGGGACAACCTGGTGCACACATCTGCACATGGTGGATTGTGACATCCCAGCCACCACTCCACTTGTACGCTGAAAAGAGCCACTGGCAAGGACATGGAGTGTTGCCAGGACCTTCACCAGTGGCTGCACTGCTTGTGAGCGTTGTGTTGGGCTGGTGATGTCCTCCTGCAGGGTTGTGGTTAATTCCAGGATGGCATGAGGGGGGAATCTGAAGATGCGATACACCTCAGAATCACTCATGCCAAAGAGGTCTATGCGTGTGCGGTATATCCTCTCCCGTGCCATCCTCCGTGCCATCCTCTGTGCCCTCCTCCTTCTTTGGTCATCTAAATTCACTAGTGCAGCTATGAGCGACGATGCCCCTGGCATGTTGGCAGTCAAATTGTAGTGCAACACGTGTGTGTGGTCTGCTCCTCAGTAACGGTGTTGCTTTCTGTGAGATGTAGACGTTTTTTTCAAAATTTAGACCAGCTTTTAGGTGCTCTAACTTTAGACAGGACATTTTGCTGTTGCGCACATCACGTAGCCTGCGCAGCAACTGCGTTTTTTTGTGGATCCCCGCAACTCCCTCATTAGCATATTTGACTAGCAAATCAATGGTGTGTCTAGCGCATTTTTGCGCGGACGGATGCGGCTGTCTAACGAAATTACGCCGGACCAAAAAAAGTAGATTTCTGGCGTAAATCGTTTTCTGAATCGCGCGCATCTAAACGCACGCGCACATTTAGACTTCCGCACGCGCAATACCAGTTGCGCAGGCGTAATCGCTCTGTGAATCTGGGCCTCAGTTGGTGGGTGAAAGGCTGCTTAGGATCTTCAAAATCTGCCAGATGTAAGAATTCAGATAAGTTAAGCAACACAATCTAGGCAGGTGGAAGACTTTTAAAAATCCAAAAACCTAACGTAATGAGATGGTTACTGTATCTGCTGAGACATTGTGGCGTTCCTATTTTTCTTTTTTACAAACTTACCTGTATCCCTTTGCACTGGACAACTTAAGTATAAGTATTATACTAAAGTATATTAAGATAGTAATGATTAAAATACCCTATGTTCCTATTGGAAGGAATCTATTTCTCTAGTTGTGTTGCGTAAGTTTGCAACAACAAAAAAACTTTGCAAATTTTAATAAAACTTCATAAAACTTAATAAGAACCCTACTTGCTTGGCCACGATTTTTATCACAGCTACTACATAATGCGTTTGGGGCTGTATGTTGTGAGGTTTTATGCTTCATGTGTGATGGGAATGTCCTAAAATTAGACATTTCTGGAACAGGGTGTTTTTGATGTTTCCGAAAGATGACTGGGCTCCCCATTGAACAACAACCACACTTACCCCTACTTAATGATTTTCCAACTGGGTGGCCACTCCCCCTCAAAAACACCTATTCTATTTCATGTTGTTGGCAGCGAAAATCACTATATCAGGAGCATGGAGGACCCCCTCAGTACCTTTTTTATGATTCAAACATAAAATATTATGGTCCATGATTCATAAAAAGATTTATTCTATTATTAATGACCAAAGCAATCTGTTTGAACAATGTGGGAACCTTGGGCCTCATATATACACGTCCTAGACTTCTGGTGAAATACAGCCTCTGGGCTCTTCAGCTCCCAGTTTACTTTCTCCTCTGACATAGCTCTTCCCACATCTCGGAGATCATCTTCCCCTACCACTATCTCCCTTCTATTTTTTTTCTCTTTTCTTCTTTCCTTCTTATTTACCCTTTCTTCCCTCTTGGGTTGTCTACCTTTTTACAGGTTGATTTTGGCTTTGTAATTTTTTAATTACTGGTGACTAAAAAAATGTATAAAGTGAATATCAATCTGCGCAATCTTGTGAAATAAATTAGTGTAAAAAAAAGAATATTTAATAATAGCTGCTATCACTAACAAGTGTTCTCACTTCACTTAAAAAGTGCAAATAATCAATAAACAGTGCTGCGCTTTAAATCAAAAGCAATCACTAATGGTACAAAAAGGAGAGGAGTTTGTGGGACTTTAAATGAGGGGGCGCCATGTCAAAGGGAAAAATGACATAAAATTTGATTTACAGTACATGATTTATTGGTTACAATCTTATATACATGTCAAATATTTTGTATCAAATAGATAGGTAGTCACAAGACTTACTCTAAATATGCTGCTACATAGCATGCAATACACAAATAAAAAACAGACATGGCAGATATACATAATAAAATAGATCAATTAGAAAACGTAGGAGATATGAACAGGTGATTGTTGGCATCTAGTGGCACTCTACGTTTTTCCTGGCATTACAGCCATTCATCAGGAGTGTTTTAAAAATGGTATACTGAAAATAAAAATAAACAAGTATAAATGATAATGCCTAATAAATAGAAAAGGACAGGGACTGTGTCCCAACAGGATGGAAAAAGTTGGGAGACTTACTCTACAACCTCGAGACCCGGTCCAGTGTCTGCCAAGGAGAAGAGGGGCAGATGCATGACATCCCCCGGGGTTGAGACGGGGAAACCCTCCAAGGACGGAGAACAGCGCCCGGAGCAGGAGACGGTGGTCATGGCCTGATCCAAATTACTATGTGTGCCCAATAGGTGCATAATGTGCCTAAAACGAGTGTATGAAGAAATTGAGAAAGAGTTAAAGAGAGAAGCAGTATAGCAATGTGTTCCCATAAGGGGATTGCATAGAGAAGTGTGCAAGCAACAGAGAAGAGGAAATGAAACATACCAAGAAATGATGGCTGAGCACCCAGCAAAGGGTGACCTGTGTGCAGGATCAGGTGTGTGGTTCCTTGTAGTTGAATCAAGCAAATGAACCACCTGCTACTCCAAGGCTGCTATATACCTCCAATCCCAGACGGGGCCCCATCAGCATCATGCCTGATTGGCCATACTGCACAAGGGAGGCGGGGAGGGAATTCCCAGCTGCGTATGGTGAAATCATCAGTAGTGGCTTCCCCGCCCATCTCGTGTGTGGTCAAAGATGGAAAAGACATCAAATTGATGTCACTGACACTGTATATACAGCGTCAATGCATGACGCCGATGCGCAGGAGTCCAATCCCCCACCCCCCCCCATCTAGCAAGTGGGGGGGGGGGAGAGCCGGGCTGCCGCGCATCACAACCCCGGAGCCTGAGAAACTAATGGTACAAGTGTAACTGAGAATGTTAATCAATAAACATATATTGCTAAAAGTTCATATAAAAAAATTCTTTGACTGATTGAAGTGAATTCAAAAAATATATCAACGGTGCAAAAATCCAAAGTGCTTGTGCTCTCCTCCACCAGTCTCACAGGCTGCTCACCTCACATCTGAATTAAATCTGGGGATAGTAGAGAAGACTGGCATGGTGCTGGTTATCACTTTCCTCCTCCAAATTCTCATGGGATAAAAACCCTGATCAAATCACCAAGTATGATGGTTATGTAAAAGGAGGAAGGCAGAATCTAGTGCTCTCTGTTTAAAATATTTATTTATATATAAGCAATGTATGCAAGCTAAAAACACATTTCAGACATAATGGGCCAGATTCAGGTAGGAGAGCGGATCTTTATTTTGGAGTAACGTTTGTCATTTACGTTACTCCGCCGAAACTTTAGGAGCAAGTACTGTTATTCACATAACACTTGCTCCTAAAGTTGCGGCGGCGTAGCGAAAATGAGCCGGCGGAATTCAAATTGGGCGGGTAGGGGGCGTGTATTATTTAAACTAGGCGCGATCCTGTGGCGAACGTACTGCGCATGCGTTGACTGTCAGTGCGCATGCTCCAAATTCTGTCAGTGAGCGTCAATGACGTCAATCCCCATTCACAAACATTTACGCAAACGACGCTAAACTTTTTAAATTCAACGCAATGATGACGGCCATACTTAACATAGGATACTCCACCTAGGGGGCATGTTTTTCTTTACGCCGCGTATCGCTTACGGAAACGTCGGAAAGTCACTGCGTCGGGCCCGCGTACGATCGTGAATTTCCGTCTCTCGCTGATTTACATATTCTTGGCGTAAATCAGCGGGAACACCCCGAGCGCCCATTTTAAAATTGCAGTTCCGATACGACGGCGAAATACAATTACGCCGCTCGTATCTGAACTCAATCCCGGCGTATCTTGTTTTCTGACTACAGAAAACAGATAAACCGGCTTAAAGTGTGAGTTATGCTGGCGAATCACTGATACTCCAGCGTAACTCTTCCTGAATCTGGCCCAATAGGTCTAAAGATAGGCGCAATGTAACGTCAAAACACAGGCTCTGTCCCCTAGACGCGTATCGTCAAAGCATTGACTTCTTCAGTAGGACCCCTACTGAAGAAGTCATCTTTGTGAGTTGTACACCTTACATTTTTTTATATAAATAAATATTTAAAAAGGAGAGCACTAGGTCTGTTATCCTTCTTTTGCATATCCATCATACTTGGAGAGATGATTTTTATCTTGTGGGAATAAGCGATTTGGAGGAGGAAAATGATTACCAGCACCACGCCAGCCTTCTCTACTATCCCCAGATGGGAGCACTGCTGATTTAATATAGATATGAGGTGAGCAGCCTGTGAGACTGGTGGAGGAGAGCACAAGCATTACTGGTGACTATCCGACTTTCATGTATCCTAAGCCTGAAGCAACGGAGTTATCTAAATCTTTCTGATTATGCATATCTCTCTCTGTCACAAACATTTATAGTTCTGTTTTTTTTTGCTCTTTTCTGTTTTTACTACACTGCAAACTGCATAATACTGTCACCGCTATGTTGAAACAATAAAAATGTATTGAACATAATACTTAATAAGAAAATAAATATAGTGACTTATTTGTTATAGTACTGTATATATAGTTTAATAGTGGAGTGCAGGATTCATAAGAAATGTTTTAATGAATTACATAATTTATAAAAAAAATTAGGACACCTACACAACCAAATTGTATTTTCACCCACTACCTGACAATAAATTACACTGTAATATGGAAGAAACTGTATTGAAAAGCCCACTGGGATATCAAGCACCAATTTACTTCATAAATAAAGTAAATCACTGATTGGTATCCCAGTGGAGTTTGCAATGCTGTTTCTCCTATATTATAGTGAAACTTTGTAATTAAGCCTTTTACAATGTTCCTATCAATTGGAAAGAAACAACAACATTAAAAATTAAGTAATTAAGGATTCTCAAAAAAAAAAAAGTGTATGGATACTTTCTACTTTTCATATATTGTTGAACATGTAAATGGTCCAATGGAGTTTACCATGGCAGATGGGGGTACACACCCAGTGCTAAAAGGTATATGGGCTGATACAAGTGTAGTAGGCAACCCACACAATAATGGATCTCTTTTTATGGGGTACATCACCTTATATGCTAGGTGTGCCAGCTTGAGATTTGTTTTATGGTAGGCATTTTTTGAATGTACATAACAATTATGATATTCTCATAAATGACTGTGAGCTAGTTTAGTCTCATCTCAAACCCAGCAGATCAGTTTAAGCTGAACTTTATGATTTTTTAAATGAAATGTCTCTTACATTTTTTACACTTGCACAACACACACTATGGAAATCATTACTTACTATGCCATGTAGTACAGTTAAAAACAAAACGTGAATTCAGTAAAGCCCCAACAACACTTTTCTGCTCATGGTGCCTTTAAAATGGCCTGCACCAGATGCAAAAAATCACTTCTGTTTGCTTCGTGGCTACTGTCACATGGGGCAGATTTAGGTGGGTCCCAAAAATGTAACTTATACAAAATGACACTATTGCTGCACCATATTCCAAAACAATTACCTTCAGGTCATAGATAGGGAAACTGAAGGTAATTGTGACTAACTATATGTTGGTGTACAGAAACAGGCAGAGTGAATGTCTCTGTACGCTGTGTAGCAGGCAGCATGTTAAGGCTAACAAACATTGATGCTGTCAGTGGGGGGAGCCTGATGGGGAAGCTAGTGTCTGCTATTCCCTTGTGATTGACAGCAGGCAGTGGGCAGATTCTATGTGCAACAGCAGGTTATGCATTGTCTATGTATCCACCCACAGACCCAGGCCCGGAGTGGCCAATCGGGAGAACCGGGAGAATTCCCGGTGGGCTGGTCGGGTTATGGGCCGGTAAAATACCGGTGAAATATGCCTCTTGCGTTCCAGGCGCGGACCGATGACATCACTCGGCGCCGCGGGATCAGATTGGCTGCTGGTTTCAGCACAATCCGTCAGTACATACTGCGCATGTGCTGTTCCCGGCTGGAGCTGACAGAGACCGACAGTCTGTGAAGTCTGAGTGTAGTTTCTTGTACCCTCCCCCTGTCTCTCAGCGCGCCTTATTCAAGTTCCTCACAGGAGATGCTGAGAGGGGGAGGAGTGGAGCCATGCAGCCTGCAGTGGGGGACGGAGTTCAGCCTAGCCTAAGGTAAACTAGCTGAACAACATGCAGTCAGTCCTGTCTGTGGCTTATCTTGGTGGGCAGGAGGAGGGGGAGAGAGAGAGGGGAGAGAAGGATGGGCTCTGTGTAGCAGGCTTCTGTCGTTTTTGTGTGTGGCTGTGAACTGCTCTGCTTCTAAATGCAGCATGTTTTCTCAGATCTCCCTGTCCCTACCCATTATCTGCTCACCAGGCATAGCCTCCACTCCTGTATGACCACCTCATGTGTCAGGCTGTGGCACTACAAATCCCAGCATGCCAGGAGAGGGGAGGCAGCAGCAGCAATATCACAGATCAGGCTGGTTTTGTAGATAAAGTGCTGGTGTTGTATAGTGTGTGTTTTTATAAAATGTATGATAATTCCATATTTGATTATTGCGCTTGATGGTCTTAAGGTGTTCATATTTTTCTGTAAGTAGTGAGCAAATTTGGTGTGGAAGCGCATTGGAGTATTTTTTTTTGTTTATAATGGAAAGACAGTGGAGTGATGGGGGAGGGATGTTGACAGAGAGATGGAAAGAGTGAGGAGTGAGTTGGGGTTCTTTCACACTTTTAGCAAGTAGGTAGGTAGTTGGGAGAATACTGTGCCATCAAACGCAGCCACTGTGCCATGCCATCAAACGCAGCCACTGTGCCATCAATTCGCACCACTGTGCCATGCCATTAAACGCAGCCACTGTGCCATGCCATTAAACGCAGCCACTGTGCCATGCCATTAAACGCAGCCACTGTGCCATGCCATTAAACGCAGCCACTGTCAATTGTCACCACTGTGCGCTTTAATGGTCGCCACTGTGCCAATTATCCCCACTGTGCCTATTGCCCCCACTGTGCCCTTTAATTGTTGCCACTGTCTGTGCCCATTGATGTTGCCGCTGTGCCCTGTAAAGTGCTCTTCCCCCGCCCGGCACTTACCTTTACTGGAGTGAGGCATCCACGTCCCACGATGTCTTCTCCCGCCCTCGATGACTGACAGGCATCTCAGCCAATCAGGTTACCGGTAGCCAGAACCGGCCAAACTGATTGGCTGAGACGCCTGTCAGTCTTATCCAAGGAGCATACAGCGTAAGCTTCCGGGACCCGAGGGCTGTACTGGGAAAGCCTATCAGAGCCGCTGGCTCTGAAAGACACTTCCGTACAGCCAACCAGCTGCCGTTATTCAGATGGCCGGACATAAGCGTCGACCATCTGAATAACAGCGGCGATAATAACATAGATTCGTGCAGTGCATGAATCTATATTATTAGATCAGTGGCGGTGAGAGCCAGAGGGGGCGGCACTCCAGCGCCCTCTATGAACGAACTGCCACTGGTCGGGAACTAAAGTGGGCTGGTCTAAGGCATGAAACTCCAGGGCTGAAAATGAGTCCCACTCCGGCCCTGCACGGACCTAATAGAGAACTAATGTCTGTGAATAGAAAAAAAATAGATAACTAGAGAACATAGTAAAACTTGCATGATCATGTAGTCCATTCAGCCCATTCGTCTCTTAAATCATAAATGACAGATCCTGAATTGGTCTATATTAGGGATGAGCTTGGAGTTCGAGTTGAACATGAGCATTGGCTGTTGGCTGATCTGTCCAATCCCGAGCAAGAGGGAGTGTCCTTTACATTTCGCGCGGCAGGGAAAACAGCTATTGAAACTAAAGGTGCCTATAATGTTCGCGGCGGCTGCGGCTTTGTACATACGGCGGCGTCATCATCATCAGGTTCGGGGGAGATGGCTGCACCTATGGGGGGGGACATGGCTGCGTATATGGGGGGGACATGGCTGCGTATATGGGGGGGGACATGGCTGTATATGGGGGACATGGCTGCAATATGTGGGGGACATGGCAGTATATGGGGGACATGGCTGCAATATGTGGGGGACATGGCTGTATATGGGGGACATGGCTGCAATATGTGGGGGACATGGCTGCAATATGTGGGGGACATGGCTGCAATATGTGGGGGACATGGCTGCATCTATGGAGGGGACATGGCTGCATCTATGGAGGGGACATGGCTGCAATATGTGGGGGACATGGCTGCAATATGTGGGGGACATGGCTGTATATGGGGGACATGGCTGCAATATGTGGAGGACATGGCTGCAATATGTGGGGGACATGGCTGCATCTATGGGGGGGACATGGCTGCAATATGTGGGGGACATGGATGCATCTATGGGGGGGACATGGCTGCAATATGGGGGGGACATGGCTGTATATGGGGGACATGGCTGCAATATGAGGGGGAAATGGCTGCGTATATGGGGGACATGGCTGCATATGTGGGGGACATGGCTGTATATGGGGGACATGGCTGCGTATATGGGGGACATGGCTGCATATATGGGGGACATGGCTGCATATGTGGAGGACATGTCTGCAATATGTGGGGGACATGGCTGCAATATGTGGGGGACATGGCTGCAATATGTGGGGGACATGGCTGCATATGTGGGGGACATGGCTGTATATGGGGGACATGGCTGCAATATGTGGGGGACATGGCTGTATATGGGGGACATGGCTGCAATATGTGGGGGACATGGCTGCAATATGTGGGGGACATGGCTGCAATATGTGGGTGACATGGCTGCATTTGGGGACACATTTAAAAAAAGTATCAGTATTCGGTATCTGCGACTACTTGAAAAAAAGTATCGGTACTTGTACTCGGTCCTAAAAAAGTGGTATCGGGACAACCCTAGTTAATATGCAAGTTATTGTCTTAAAAAGACATGTATCAATGCAAATAAAAGTTTTAAAAACTGAAGTTTTTTCAGAAGAAGTGATTTTAATAATGCTTAAAGTGAAACAATAAGGCCCCGTTCACATGGGGCAGTGGAGATGCGCTAGCGGTATAGCGCCGCGAGTTGCGGCCGCTAGCGGTGCGGTATTAACCCCCGCTAGCGGCCGTGAAAGGGTTAATACCACCCGCAATGCGCCTCTATAGAGAGGTATTGCCGCGGTCTCCCATTGTTTTCAATGGGAAGGAGCGGTGAAGGAGCAGTATACATGCCGCTCTTTTCACCGCTCTAAAGATGCTGCTGACAGGAGATTTCTTTCTCTCCCGCCAGCGCATCGCCTCAGTGTGAAAGCCCTCGGGCTTTTACATTGAGGTTGCTGGGGCAGGAGTTTTTCAGGCGGTATAGCAGCGCTATTTTTAGCACTGTACCGCCTGAAAAACTCCTCAATGTGAAAGGGGTCTTAAAGTGAAATATTCCTTTAAATTTCATACCTGGGGGGTGTCTAAAGTATGCATGTAAAATAGCGCATGTTTTCCGTGTTTAGAATTGGATGGGTGACCCTGCCCCTTCTGATGCAATGGAAACCACCCATCCACGTCACTGGGAAAGCCCAGCTTTTCCCCTTGCGTCAGAGGGGACGTGGGCATGTGACAGGTGGCCCCGCCCTTAGCTACATAAGAGCTGACAGGCTGGCGTCGCGTCATTCCCGGGGTGTCTCCGGTGGAGTCAGGATCGTGTGCATGTTCCTTTCTGGATATCATCGCTGGAGAGTGGAGATCACCCATCGCTTGATACCAAGAATGGATTCCATTGCTGGAGTGGAGATCGAGAGTAGATTAAATCGCTGGAATCTTTTGTTTATTTTTTTATTTTTATTAAAAAACCTTTTAAAGCTGTGTCTGTGTGGTTTTTAACAATTTGATTATTTGTGAAATTATAATGATACAATATACCCGTTATCAATTCAAATTGAGGGGGGCCGGGATCCCCCTCCAGGCTCCATGTGCTATATTACAATTAGCATTGTAAATTATTTAACCACCCCCCCAAAGCATTAACTACTTCACACATCTAAGACAAGGTGTTAAATATGGCAGTGATATGTAAATGAGCTACGTGATTACTCACTTGCAGTGCACTGAGCTCTGGCTACAGGTCCTGACGCTAAGTATCAGCAGCATCTTGTTGTCTTCAATTCCACGCTCCCAGCCTCTGAATCGTGACGTCACACCAGCCGGGACTAGGAAGCTCCTGTCGGGTGGAGATCATTCCATCTGACAGGGAAGTGAAGCAACGCTCACACCGCTCTGCTGCTACTCTGCTAGTGTGTAGCAGCGGTTCCGGTGTCACCACAATCCCCACCCCTATAGTGACACTATTGGACCCCTCTAAATGAATTGATGGGGCCCAGGGAATATATCTTAGGCCACCTGGGAGCCCGTGGAAGTAGGCGTAAGTGCTACGTGAATCCGGGCATTTGTTTTCATCATTTATATTCTTTGAAAAATGGCCAAGAAATCATAAATTCTGTAAACTTATGAGCACAACTATATATACATAAATATATATATACACACACACATATACACACATATACACATATATATTACTAGTATATTAAAAGCAAGGATAGTTTTCCCAAGACAAAATATTGTCTAGTCATTTTATCCATTTTGCTTTATGAGTACAGGAGTAAATCTAGGGAAACCTTTGTGGTTTCCACAGTAACAGTTGAGTAAATTGAATTATATTTCAATATAGATTCAGTGAAATTATCCATTATAAGTCACCCACACATAACAGAAGTGTCGTCAGTTTGAGGAGGATTTTCCTTCCTACACCCATTACATAAAAGATCTATTAGAAATGTAAATGCTGTTTAATGACAAGGACAAAAATAAGAAAATAATTATTTTTCAAGGTATAGGAAAGATTCAAGCTATGTTCTTTTTGTAAGACTAGCATATGTACAATAGGAAATTGGCAAATTGTCTTTGTGCATTGCAGTGTCCTGAAGGCACTCAGACCAATAATCTTCCAGGGCCAAAAGGTTATACCAGCCAAGGGTGATGCAGATCAGGGACTCCTTGCTGGATAACGATGAAGCATCATCTTTATAGACTTTTATTGATTACATGAAAAGTACAGTACCTGTAATCACCATTGCATATTGTCACATAGGATCAGATGCAGAAATCTCAACATGTAACCCAAGTTCATACATCCATCTAACAAGGATACTTGCTTGAGGCAGCTCTCAAAACAAAGTTAACAAGGAATCATAATGAATCCTCAGGTGTGGCCAAGCAAAAAAGAAAGTGAAGAAGGAGCTTTGGGTTACCTCAGAAGTGCCCCTAGCAAGAAAGAGGAAGATTTGGACTATCTCAGTACCTCAAGGACATTAACAAAAATGTATATTTAAAAAAATAAAATTAATAGAATATAAAGGATAAAAACATTGTGGAAAAAAACACATTGACAATGATTGTTTAATACAGTCAATAGTTACAGCCATATATACTACTTAAACATATGGAAATTACCCCCTAGTGTTGAGATGGGGTATCGGATATCATGCGTCCTGGCGATTATGCTTTACTAGTCTCGCAAGAAAAAGCTGCTTCTTCAGAAGGGTCAGTCATAAGCATCTGTTGAAATAAATCATAATCATAATTGAATTTTTTGTAAATATTTTATTATACTGTATTTCTTCATGAGACAACAATGAAGAAATACAACTTTGCTACAATGTAAAGTAGTGGGTGTACAGCTTGTATAACAGTGTAAGATTGCTGTCCCATCAATGTCTAAACTGCTGGCAACAAAAGTGAGTACACTGCTAAGTGAAAATGTCCAAATGGGGCCCAAAGTGTCAATATTTTGTGTGGCCATCATTATTTTCCAGCACTGCCTTAACCCTCTTGGGCATGGAGTTCAATAGAGCTTCACAGGTTGCCACTGGAGTCATTTTCCACTCCTCCGGGACAACATCACGGAGCTGGTGGATGTTAGAGACCTTGCGCTCCTCCACCTTCCATTTGAGGATGCCCCACAGATGCTCAATAGGGTTTAGGTCTGGAAACATGCTTGGCCAGTGTATCACCTTTACCCTCAGCTTCTTTAGCAAGGCACTGGTCATCTCGGAGGTCTTTTGGGGTCGTTATCATGTTGGAATACTGCCCTGCGGTCCAATATCTGAAGGTAGGGGATTATGCTCTGCTTCAGTATGTCACAGTACATGTTGGCATTCGTAATTCCCTCAATGAACTGTAGCTCTGCAGTGCCGGCAGCACTCATGCAGCTACAGACCATGACACTCCCACCACCATCATGCACACAAACGTTGTCATAAATTGCGAACGTCAAGAACGCAGTGACGTACAACACATACGACGAGCCGAGAAAAATTAAGTTCAATAGCAAGTGCGGCTCTGTTGCTTGATTCCGGGCATGTGCAGAATTGTGTGTGTCGGAATTGTGTACACACGTTTCGGAAATTCTGACAACAAGTTTTGTTGTTGGAAAATTTGAGAACCAGCTCTCAAATTTTTGTTGTCGGAAATTCCAACAGCAAATGTCCCATGGAGCCTACACACAGTCGGAATTTCTGACAACAAGCTCCCATCGAACATTTGTTGTCGGAAATTCCAACCGTGTGTACTCTTGTTGGGTGCAGAAATGGGCCATGCTGTTAAATATTATTAAATATTATTTCAAAAATTATAATTAAGCTCCTGTTAAACAAGAATAATTGTGCCATGGGTGCCACAACCATGGCAAAAAAAAAAGCCAAGCTCCCCTGACCCTGTCCTGGTGCCATACTCGCACAGGTACTCATTGATGGCCCTCTGCTGTGTGCGCAAGCCACTGCAGCATTGCCACCATTGAGTTCCACCTGGTGGGCTGGTCATAAATGAGGCAGTTGGTGGGCAGGTTGCATTTCCTCTGAATGTCAGCCACCCAAGCACTGGCATTGTATGACTGGCGGAAATGACCACAGACTTTTCTGGCCTGCCTCAGGAGATCTTGTAAGCCTGGGTACCTGGTCAAGAGGCACTGCACCACCAAATTCAGGACGTGTGACAAACATGTAACATGGGTCAAGTGTTACTGTCAGTGGGCAGAGAGAAGGTTGGTGCCATTGTCGCATACAGCCATTTCCGGCTGAAGCTGGCGTGGAGATAACCACCTCTGAGCCTGCCCCTGCAAAGCTGACAGTGTCTCTGCCTCAGTGTGACTCCTGTTCCCTAGGCAGACCAACTCAAGCACTGCATGGCATCTTTTAGCCTGCCTGCTTGAATGCTTACGGAACACTGATGATTCGGCGGACAAATCTGCAGAAGAGGTCATAGAGGAAGAAGAAGAGGAAGGGGTGGAGTAGAGATGGAAGCAAGAAGGTATGGACAGCCGCACTCCGATAAATGTAAAAAACAATAAAAGCCTTTAATCCAGTAAAAAAAACACTGCACAAACAGACTAAGCATTGTACAACAATGTAAAAAGCGTCAACTATATCATCCCACCGTTTGCTGTTTTTCTGTTTGTGCAGTGTTTTTTTTACTGGATTAAAGACTTTTATTGTTTTTTACATTTATCGGAGTGCGGCTGTCCATACCTTTTTGCTTCCATTTATGCTACGTGCATTGCCTGTACCCATTGGATTTTTCTGAGTCCACACTCACCACCGAGGTGCACTCATCTGGAGCGGCGTTCTCTTTCTCCTAGGGTGGAGTAGAAAGCTGTGGCAGACTCACCACTTTTTGGAGGTGTAGTGGCGGAACAAGCTCCAACGACACTGAACCCTATCCTTCCCAGCTGCCAGCAGAGTTACACAGTGCGCCATGAAGGAAAGATAACGTCCCTGCCCATGCCTGCAGAACCATGAGTCAGCGGTAATATGAACCTTACTGCTGACTGCCCTGTCCAACAAAGCAAAAACATTGCCTTCCACATTTTGGTAGAGAGCCAAAATGGCCTTCCGTGAAAAAAAATGCTGTTTTGGAACCTGTCACTGTGGTATGGCACATTCCACAAATTTACGAAAGGGGGCAGCGTCTACCAAGCTGAAAAGGCAGCAGTTGCAGTGATAACAATTTGGCCAAGCTAGCATTTAGACGCTAAGCATGTAGATGGCTGGGACAAAATTTCCTTTTTACGGTTCAGCAACTGGGGTAGGGAAATGTTGCCTGCTAAAATCTATTGCTATAACTATATTCCTCTCAGTGCAGGTTTTTGAGAGAACTGGAGGTCTAGTAGGGTTAGAGATCGCAGGTGAGGAGCAAGGAGATGTGGGTCTTTCAAGCGCTGTTGCTAATGGGCTGCAGGTCGTCATATGTCTGGTCAAGCATGTGGTGCCCAAGCGGCTGCTGTTCTAGCCACGCTAGATCCGCTTCAGACATGGGTTGCAAACAGCAACGTTGCGATCTGCTGCACACGTGTCAAAAAATGCTCACACCGAGGAACTTTTAAAAGTCAGCAGGGAGTCAGCAGCGCCCTGCGAAGATCTGCAGTTAGATGCGATAGTCTGGCTGCCCTTAAGCTGCCCCCTAGAGGACATCTAGCCTCATTTGAGTTTTGCCTTTTTCTCCTCCTCCTACTTTCCTCCTCTCTTCTCTCAGGCACACAAGTACAGTCAGTGACCTCATCATCCCCTCCCTCCTCGTCACTGGAGCAAACTTGGCAGTATGCTGCAGCTGGGGGAACATGACTGCCAGTTAATTGTCCTTCTGTGGCACCCCCTCTCTCTAGGCTCACCTTACTCCCTTCCTCAACCTGGAAACCAACATCAGAGCCTTTAAATCGCTGTGCATCCTCCAGAAGCATGCAACCGACACTGTGGTCGAATAATTCTGGGGACTTCTCTGTGCATGATGGTGGGGCTATGGAAGCAGTGACTGGACAAGGAGCCTGTGGAATAGGCCCCTTTAGCAGCTACATTGGAAGGCAAACTACTCTGAGCCTAGGTGACAGAAGATGTGGAGGATGAGGACGGTTTTGTTATCCACTTCACCAATTCTTCTGCATGTTGTGGCTCATTAACACAGGCAGCAGCAGAAAAAACGGACAAGCGTGCCCCACGGCCACCTGCAGAGGAGGCACCATGTCCATGACCACCACTGTTGACTTGACACAGAGGCTGCATGCCCTCTTTTAGTGGCCTGTGAGCATCTGCCTCTCATTGGAGGCCTTTGGGACATGATGTATTTTTTGTTTTGCAACACCACGCTACACTTTATTATATACTCTGTACTCTGCATGAAGTGTATTAGAAACTATACACCACTGAATGCACTGTATACTGTATATAGGCTACACTGAATGCAGGGTATATATATTGTAAGATGGGGGTTATTAGACTCAGGTGATAGATGCAGTTTCCCTTGAGTATACCAAGCCAGAACTTTGGTTTTTAAGGACCTGGTAGCCCAATTTTATTTACAAGCTCACAAAATACAAATAGCAGCCCTCGCAGGGGGTTCCACCATTCCTGTATATTGTCCTCCGGCTGTTTCAGACCTCCAACTCAGGCCTACATTCTGACCTTCAGAACTACCCGTTTCCTAACGGTAAGCACACAGCCAACTTACTCCTGACCAGCGTCTTGCTGCTCAATCGCACAAACCTGCCTCATGCAGTAGCTGCACCTATGCAGCGCCTCTGACTCCTCTCAGAGGGTTTTGGGAGCTCACACCTGGCTCCCGGGACCAGACTTCCTGTCTGTGGGTGGGGCCCTGAGCCACAGCCAGGCCAGCACTAAAGAGCTGAACACACAGCTGTGTCATTTATGTGTCTGTCCCTCCAAAATATGGCGAAAACCAGCCATCTTTCAGGAAGGACAGAGTCAAACCATCACAATATATATATATATATATATATATATATATATATATATATATATTAGGGCTGTGCAAATTAACTTTTAATTAATCGATTAATCTTTAATTTTTTTGATCGATCAAAATCTTTTTGATCAATTAATTTTTTTTGATTGGTACTCACCTCTCCGCCGGCTTCTGGGCCTTCAGGGAGTTCCGTCGGAGATCCGGTGATGTCACGGACACCGACGGGGGTTGCCGTGTCCATCTGAAGGGCTCCTTTGCTGTGCCTTCATATCTGCATGCTGGCGGGACTTTACTATCTGCCACATGCACATTACTCTTCCCTCAACCTGGGATTCTACAACCATCCACTGGGAGTTGTGATAGTTCCCTTCATGGGACATCTACATGCCGACGGACTGATGTTAACCTCTCCTCATCTGGATTCAGCAGTGGTATCATTTTACACGATTTTATACCAGTATCATACTTAGCTACATGTTTTTATGACTGCTTTTGCTACCGTTTGGTATTACTCGCACCATTTTTACAGTTTATGGAGCTACATCGATTTTATCTCCAGTGCAATATTTATTTGGTTACCTACCTGAAGACTATAAAAGTTTTAATGCTATTCCCATTGAGCGCTGCCTTTGTGTGTTTTTTTTGTATCCTGCGATACATTTTTCCCATGGTTGGTAGCTGCACTGGGAATCAGCCTGCAAGGAGATCTGCTAAAAGTAGTTGGATCTGTATGTGCGTTATAATTAATCAAAATTAGTCGATTTAATCGATTAAAAAAACAAACGATTAATCTAACACAAAAATTTTGATCAGTAACAGCCCTAATATATATATATATATATATATATATATATATATATATATATATAGTGCCAGATTCAGAAAGACTTACGCTGGAGAATATCGATATGCACCACGTAACTGTAAAGATGCGCCGTAGTATCTATGCGCCGTACCCACCAAACTAGATACGCCAGAAAACGGGCTTCCTCCGACTGACTTAACTTTCCTACGCCAGCGTATCGTATGCACATATTGATTTCCCATTCAAATATGCAAATGAGGGAGATATGCCCATTCGCGAACGGATTAGCACCAGACGCTGGCTACGTGCGCCGCGCGTACGTCGTACGTCCGGCGCGAAGATATTCCTACAAATAGCTGCTTTATCTTTACTCCTGACGGCCACAGGTCAGCAGGAGAGCAGCTACAGCAGCAGCGTTACTGACGAAAAAAGCAAGCTGAGCAACCACATTTGCAGGACAACACCTCTGTGTGCCAACATGCCAGGGGCAGCCATGGTCCTAGCACTACTGATGGGTCCCCCGGTACGGAGGAGGCGGGCACGTGAGAGGATATACCGCCTCTTTGGATATGAGCCTCTTTGGCATGGGTGATGAGGAGGTGTATCACCTCTTCAGATTCAGCCCAGATGCAATCCTGGAACTAACCACAACCCTGCAGGATGACATCACCAGCAAGACATACCGCTCACAAGCAGTGCAGCCACTGGTGAAGGTACTTGCAACACTGCATTTCCTTGCCAGTGGATCATTCCAGCGTACAAGTGGAGTGGTGGCTGGGATGTCACAATCAACCATGAGCAGATGTGTGCACCAGGTTGTCCCTGCAATACTCAGACGCATGTCCCACCACATCATCAGACCCACCACTGAGGACCTGCGGCAGAAGGCAATGACAGATTTCTACAGCATTGCAGGATTCCCACGCACCGTGGGGGCCATTGATTGCACACATGTGGCACTACAGCCCCCCAGTGCCACAGAGCACATATACCGCAATCGGAAGCATTGGCATTCCATCAACGTACAGGTGATGCCCAACGCCTCATATGGCACGTCCGTCCCAAACACCCCGGATCTAGCCATGACAGCTTCAGCCATGACTGTCCGACCCCATGATGCAGACATCACAAGGGGCACATGCACCACTAACATTCTCCTGTCTTTTCCCTTACAGGTGACTCTGCATATGCACTGGGACCCCATCTCAAGACTCCTTTCTGGAACCCCCAAACCAGAGGAGAGAGAAGATACAATGTGGCACATATCCAAACCTGGGCAGCCTGAAGTACCGTTTCCGATGCCTGGATAAGTCTGGGGGGACCCTGTTGTATTCCCCTACCTTCATGTGTCAGATCATCGGTGCATGTTGCATGCTGCACAACTACGCCATGAGAAAGGGCCTGCAGATTGACATACGTGATGACCTGACCCCCGACCCACACAGTCCCCACCTGCCAGAGGCTACCCCGTCTGCTGAGGGAAGAGCAGTCAGGAGGGTCCTCGCGGTAGGCATCTTTTGACAATAAACAAATACATTGATCACATATACAATGCACGCATGCACACCACTGAGGTCCCTAGATCACACACACCACATCCACATCACATTGGATTAGCCCAAGTCCAACATGCAGGACTTGGGAGCAGCAATGCCGTGCCAAGGCTCCAATAATGTCGCTGTCCATTCATACTACATTCACACGGGGATAACTTCTCCCCAACTACCGAGGGTGACACCCCTTACTGGCAGGAGTGCCACCCCCACATTCACACAACATTCACACTGTAGTCTGCACTACTGACCGTGTGCAGTTTGTATAAACCAAAAAGCTCATAACCTGAGCATAATAAAAACAAAAAGCTCATGACCTTAGCATAATAACAACAAAAAGCTCATAACCTGAGCATAACCAAAAAATGAAGAAAAAAAAGAGCAACAAAAAAAACCATCATCTGGCCTGACGGGGGCTCCTTCTGGTGGGCCCTCTCTGGCTCCTCAGCTGCCTGGAGGGAGCCTCGGTGGGGGGGGGCATCTGGAGGTGGCTGATCCCCGGGTGGGCCACTCCTGGCAGGTGTGGCCTGCATGCCCTCCAAGGCCACGGCTATCCGGCTGAGGAAGGAGTTAGTCTGGGCCTGCATCTTTAGCTGCCGGGTCACCTGATATTGCTGGGCCCGCTGCCTCTGCCTCCCCTGGTCCCGGATTGCAGCTGTGTTGGCCTGCACGGCAGCAGTAAGGTGCCGAACGTCAGCCTGCACCTCCCCCAGGCTGGTCACCACTGCAGCGCTTTTGCAGCTGACATCCTGCACTGCCTCTGTCATGTGTCCCACGGAGGCCAGGCTGCCTATGATGGGAGAGGGGATCTGAGAGGGCCCTGCTGAAGAGGAGGACTCCTCCAAAAATAAAAGAAACTCCTGCTCAGAGACGACCGGCTCCTCCTCAACCACCTCAGCAGGTGAGGTGTGGGCACTCCCCTCCACCTCTGTGTCTTCAGTGCCCAGGGGGTTGGGCTCAGGATGCAGTTGGGGGGATAGGGTGGAATGTCCGCCGGCAGATGATGGCCCAGCTCCGTCATATGTGGATGACACAAAGCATACACATGTTGGTGGTCCCATACACTTGGAACATGTACCCTCCCCCCCCCCCACATGCAACACACCAAATAGGGGATAAAAAAACACTTACTTGTCCTGGAGCCTTCCTCCACAGAATCATAGCCCTGTACCCCCTCCAACTGCTCCCTCTCCAGACAGCGGGCGACCACCTCCTCCTCCGTTAACACGCTGACCACACATGGGGGTCCACCCCCCCCCCCGTGCCCCTCTCATGCCTTCTGATGGCGGCCACCTTGTTGCGGACTTTGCGCCTGACATCATTTATCTTTTTTGATATGTCAGCAGCAGTCCGGGTTGAATATCCCAAGCTGTTGACCCTGGCAGCAATGGACTCCAGGATGGCCTGCTTCCTGTCCCGGCTTGTCTGGCGACTTTTACAGCCATGGAGGAAGACATCATAGGTCTCCATAGCCGAGATGACAGCTGACAGCTCCTTGCCATTAAAGTTCAGCTTTCTCCTCTGTCTGCGGGGAACGGGAGCAGCCATCTCAGAACAAAAGTAACTTCCCTGGGGGGGGGGGGGGGACCGGATATACTTTTGCTCCGGAATGGCGCATCTGCGGCCGCATTTATACGCGCGACGTAAGACGATGCGTCGACGTTTCCCAGGAAGTGGTGCCGACGGAAGTTGTGAGCATGCGCACAGGGAAGCGAGTAGAGCCCGACGTCACTGCGCATGCTCCGTGGATGATTCGCCGTACGTAAGTCTCTGCGCTGGGCTCCGCCCATCATTTACATATGGTCACACCCACTTCCACTTACGGCGGGTTGCGCCATCGCGTTTACGTTACGCAGGCGCACAGTAAGGAGCAAGTGCTTGGTGAATACTGTACTTGACTCACTAGTTCGCGTCGGCGTAACGTATATGCGCTGCGCTACGCCGGAAAAAATATGCGCCCATCTACATAAATCTGGCCCATAGTGTATATATATATATATATATATATATATATATATATATATATACATAGATAGATATTAATACACTGCCTGAAGTGTATTATAAACTGTACACACTGTATTAGATACTGTGTACACCGCCTGTATTAGAAACTGTACAACAGCTGCACTGTATTGTATACTGTGTACACCATCAGAAGTGTAGTAGAAACTGAACACACTGTATTCGATACTGTGTACACCTCCTGAAGTGAATTAGAAAGTATACTGTACACCACTGAATGCACTGTATATATAGGCTACACTGAATGCAGGGTATATATATACAGTATCACGCCTCACATTTTTGTAAATATTTTTATATATCTTTTAATGTGACAACACTGAAGAAATGTCACTTTGCTACAATGTAAAGTAATGAGTGTACAGCTTGTATAACATTGTAAATTTGCCCTCAAAATAGCTCACCACATGGCCATTAATATATAAATCGCTGGCAAAAAAATTAATCCCCCCCTGTTAAATTGCCCAAATTTGGAGCAAAGTATCAATATTTTAAGTGTCCACCATCTTTCTCCAGCACTGCCTTAACCCTTTTGGGTATGGATTCCTCTTACACTCCTGCATGACGACATCACTGAGCTGGTGAATGTTAGAGACCTTGATCTCCTCCACCTTCTGTTTTAAAATGCCCCATAGATGGTCAATAGGGTCTAAGTCTGACAACATGCTTGGTCAGTCCATCAGCTTTAACCTCAGCTTCTTTAGCAAGGCAGCGGTCATCTTGGAGGTGTGTTTGGGGTCGTTATCTGTTGGAATCCTTTCCTGCAGCCCAGTCTTTGAAGGGAGGGGATCATGCTCTGCTTCAGTTTGTTTGGGTCGAACATTGGACAGCGAACATTATGGGGCATATATATATATATATATATATATATATATATATATATATATATATATATATATATATATATATAAATATATATATATACTAGACTGACTATATATATATATATATATATATATATATATCAAATACACTGCCACTAACCGAATAACCTGCCTGTTTAATTTAACTCAAGCTATCTCTCTGTCCACGCCAACAACACTACACATGGCCACTATGTAAGCAGTCTTATATAGTGTGGGGCATGAACTTAGTCACCCTGAGCCATGATTGGCCAAAAGCACCCTGCCTTTGGCCAATGATGGCTCTCTCAGCAGAGCGCCCTGTGATTTGCCAAAGCATGCAGGTCAGGTGCATTATGGGGCGTTCCGCGGCACTCAAATTTCCCAGGAACACCCCATAATGTTCCGTGTTCATTGTCTGACGTTCAACCCAAACATCGAGCTCATCTCTACTTGTGAGGTTTAGGAACAAGAGTAATGAATGCTTTATTTGAGTCTGCTTCTATTGGACCGCCCATTTGGATGGCTTTAAAGAATTGTGTTAAGGAGGGGGCTAATATAGGAGTACATGTTTTATAGTATAGGGTTGTAAACCCATCTGGACCTGAAACTCTGCCCAATGGGGCCTGCTTAATAGCTGCCAAAACCTCCTCCACTGTAATTTCCTTATCTAAAAGGTCTCTATGGTCGTCTGTTAGGCCACGTACACACGATCGAATAAATCTGCTGAAACCATGTCCGCCTAACCAGCGTACATAAATCTCCCGCATGCGTCGAATGGATTTGACGCAAGCGTGGAAGTATTTTACTTCCTGGAGTGGTGACATGGCGGCGCTAACGTTACCGCCACGTCACCGCGTCCTCAGTCAGAGGGGATTTTCGTCCGATGGTGTGTACACGCCATCGGACCAAAATCAGAGGAGACATGTCCGCTTGAAACGGTCCGTCGGACATGTTTGAGCGGACATGTCTCCTCGTCTGTACGCGGACTTAGAGTTAGGATGGGAAGTTGGTCCACAAATTAGTCGAACTCTAGCTGGTTAGTAACATTCCTATCGTCATATAGGTTCTTATAGTAGGCTTGATATTCCTGCAAGACCGAGTTAGAATTTTGTTTTAGGTATTTTTGAATAAGTTTTACCTACATCTTCCCTTTGTCTTCAATGCTACTCCAGACTCTGCATCCGTAGCAGCAGACTTTTGAAACAAATGCTTTTAAAAAGCATTGCCAAATAGGGATGAGCTTCGTGTTCGAGTCGAACATATGTTCGACTCGAAAATATGTTCGACTCGAACATCGTATGTTCGATCGTTTGTCGAAATACAAACAAAACGGGTCGTACGCGCCAAATTCGAGTGACGTACCATGGCCCATAATTGATGATTGGCCAAGCATGCATGCTTGACCCGCATGCTTGGCCAATCACAGTTCTCAAAAACGGGGAGCCATAATTGGTCAAAGCCAGGGTGGCTTTGGCCAATTATGGCTCAGGGGGTTTAATACATGCCCCACACTATAAAAGGCAGCCTGCAGGTCGGCCTTGTGTAGTGTGTTGCGGCGGTGGTTAGAGAGAACAGAGAGAGACAGAGAGAGTGTCATTTTTTGCAGGTAGATAGAACAGGCAGGCTAGTCAGTTAATTTTACAGTGTGTAGAGGATATATATACATCCCAGGTGTTGTACATATATTTATACACTGTATAGTTTAGCTAGATCAGTTCTTCCTAATTTACTGGTAGGCAGGTGATTGTGCTATTTAAAGACATTTTCACAGGCATACTATAGACACCCAGCAGGAATTTTTCATTTTTTATTTAAGCATCATTAAAATCACTGCTCCTGATTCAGGAGCAGTGATTTTAATGATGCTTAGATAAAAAAAAAAAATTCCTTTAAATATTGTACCTGCTGGGTGTCTATAGTATGCCTGTGAAAATGTCTTTGAGAATCCGGGTCTTGCCCCAGGGAACATGTATCAATGGAAAAAAAGTTTTAAAAACGGTCCTTTTTTCAGGAGTCCTGAAAAAAATGACCGTTTTTAAAACTTTTTCTCCATTGATACATGTTCCCTGGGGCAAGACCTGGGTTCTCAGAGACGTTTTACGACAATAACTTGCATATTAGGCTTTAAAATTAGCACTTTTGAATTCGAACGTTCGAGTCCCATAGAAGTCAATGGCGTTCTAAATGTTTGCGCAAACGTTTGGTCCGTACGAAGGTTCTGGTGCAAACCGAACTGGGGGGTGTTCGGCTCATCCCTATTGCTAAAGTACAGATTTAAAAATGTTTCCTCAAAATCTGATCTTGTTAGACACATCCTATCTTTCAAGAACTCTGATGATTTTATGTGATTATTCTACCACAGATTCAATTAATATAGATACACCTTAGATATCTGGATTACTGCTTTAACTTTCATAATTTCTGGCCATAAACCAGACCAGACCAAATTAAGAAAAAATCGTAAAATAAGAACAAACTGCCCTTTAATTATAAAACTTGATTATCATCCTGTGCAGGTATTTTATTAAAGTCTTGGATTTTTTTTGTTTAAAAATAACAAATGTGTTGTACTCACCTGCTCTGTGTAGTGGTTTTGCACAGAGCAACCCTGATCTTCTTGAGTTCCTCACTGGAGCTCCTGACCCCTCCCCCCTACCAAGTGGTCCCAAAGAAGCAGCTTGCTATGGGAGGCACCGGAAGCCAAGCCGTTGCTCTGTGTGTCCATTTAGACACAGAGCCACGGTTCGGCCCTTTCTCCTCCCTCAACTTATTGGCTCAGTGACTTTGACAGCAGTAGGATCAAATGGCACCTAGCTGCTGTCTCAGCTAATGAGGAGGGAGAGTCCAAGGCAGCCGAGACATTCCTGTTACATTGCTGGATCGAGACGGGTTTAGGTAGGTATTAAGGGGGACTGAGGGGGGCTACTACACACAGAAGGTTTTTTATCTTAACCACTTAAGCCCTGGACCATTTCGCTGGCCAAAGACTAGAGCACTTGAGATTCTGCACTGCATCGCTTTTACTGACAATTGCGCGGTCGTGCAATGTGGTTCCCAAGCAAAATTTACATCCTTTTTTCCCACAAATAGAGCTTTCTTTTGGTCATATTTGATCACCTCTGCGGTTTTTACTTTTTTGTGCTATAAACAAAAATAGAGGGACAATTTTGAAGAAATTCACTATTTTTTACTTTTTGCTATAATAAATATACCCAAAAAATCTATAATTTTTTTTTTTTTTCCACAGTTTAGGATGATACATATTGTTCTACATCATTTCGGTAAAATAAAAACGCAATAAGCATGTATTGATTGGTTTGCGCAAAAGTTATAGGGCCAGATTCTCAAAGAAGTTACGTCGACGTATCTCGAGATACGCCGCATAACTTCTAGGATGCGCTGGCGTATCATTTTTCTGTATTTAGAAAGCAAGATACGCCGGAATTTTGCCTAGATCCTAGCGGCGTAAGTCTCTTACGCGTCGTATCTTAGTTGCATATTTACGCTGGCCGCTAGGTGGCGCTTCCATCGATTTACGTGTCGAATATGCAAATTAGATAGACACGCCGATTCATGAACGTACTTGCGCCCAGCGCATTTTTTTTACGTTGTTGCGTAAGCGTATGTCCAGCATAAAGTTACCCCTGCTCTATGAGGCGTAGCCAATGTTAAGGTATGAACGTCGGAACAGCGATGAATTTTTCACGTTTTACATCATTTGCGTAAGTCGTCCGTGAATGGAGCTGTGCGTAAATTACGCTCACGTCAAAAGCATTGAGTAGTTGCGGCGTAATTTGGAGCATGCACACTGGAATACGTCCACAGACGTAAAAGCGTCAATTAAGTGCGTTCACAAGTAGTTTACATAAAACACGCCCACGCGCTTACGCCGCCACATCTACGCTACGCCGCCGTAACTTAGGACGAAAGTGCTTTGTGAATACGGCACTTGCCTCTCTAAGTTGCGGCGGCGTATCGTAAAGAAGATACGCTACGCCCGCACAAAGATACGCCTCTGTACGAGAATCTACCCCATAGCGTCTACAAAATAGGGGACAGTTTTATGCCATTTTTATAAAAAAAAATTTTTACTAGTAATGGCGGTGATTTAATTGTGACTGCGACTTTATGGCGGACACATCGGACACTTTTGACACATTTTTGGGACCATTGTCATTTTTACAGCCATCAGTGCTATAAATATGCACTGTGAAAATGACACTGGCAGTGAAGGGGTTAACCACTAGGTGGTGCTGAAGGGGTGTCATTCTAACTGTTAGGGGGAATGGCTACGAGTGACACATCACTGATCACTTCTCCCGATTAGAGGGAGCATACGATCAGTGATATGTCACTAGGCAGAACGAGGAGATGCTTGTTTACACTTGCCTTTCCCCGTTTTGCAGCTCTGTGACCCGATCGTGGGACACTGGTGTTAGAAGGGGGGTGGGAGCAGTTTTAAGATTAGTTAGATTGATCCCGGGAATTCTATTTTATGGGCTTCACGCTGTTAAGATTATAACTATACTATAAACCAACGGTTCTGAATGTAGAGTTGGCCAAAAAACACAAATTAATTGTATGCATGGCTGCTTTCACTATCCTGAAATGAGGAATAAACCACTTGTTTTTAGGATTTGTGATGGAAGTGAGACATACTGTATACAGTAGATACCAAGACTTCTTTGCTTAATGTGACACTGTTGAAATGCAATTTCCACTCAGCTGGAGATCCTAGAGTTGTAGTTTGTACTTTGTTCATGGTGAGGTTTACAATGATTTCTACCATTCCCTAAAAAAAAGGACATTCCTACATTTTGTATTTTTCCTGCTTTTTAATTAACCTCAATTCAGTATACCATTCACACCAGCCTGGTAGCGGCCTAGTTACAGTTAACAATTGAGACATGTGTTTTTATGGGAACTTTAGGTAAAAATCCTATAACAATCACATAATTAGTCAGATTGAAAAAAGGCACAAGTCCATCCAGTTCAACCATAAAAAAAATAAAAAATAAAAAATAATATCATACAATCCCATATACCTAATCTACACCCACAGTTTATCCAGAGGAAGGCAAGAGCATGATCCAATTTGCTACAGCAGGGGAAAAAATTCCTTCCTGATCCCCCGAGAGGATTTTCCCTGGATCAACTTTACCTATAAATGTTAGTACCCAGTTATATTATGAACATTTAGGAAAGAATCCAGGCCTTTCTTAAAACAATCTACTGAGCTGGCCAGAACTACCTCTGCAGGGAGTCTATTCCACATTTTCACAGATCTTACTGTGAAGAAACCTTTCCGTATTTGGAGATAAAATCTCTTTTCCTCTAGACGTAAAAAGTGCCCTCTTGTCCTCAGTGTTGACTGTAAAGGGAGGCCCAGAGTGACAGGACAAAAAGCATAACGGAGGGCCGGGCATGACTGGGGTGGAGGATGGACAACAGAAGGGTTAAAGTTTGAAGGAGGTGCTCCAGGGGAGTGGCTGTGAGGCTGAGGAGAGTGGGGGGAGGAGCCCTATATATACAGGGGCGGGGCATCCCACGTGGCACAAGTCGGGAGGAATTCACACAGGGAGGCAGGTTTTGTTCTCTGCTCCCTGTACCTAGGCCCAAGCATGGACGGCGTGGACTTGATTTTGGCGCGGTTGTGCTCAGTGGCGGCTTCACGGGGGCCAGGTTGGTTGGAGGAACAGGTGGGGGGCCTTTTGGTAGAGGAGGCTGGGGGGTCCCAAGACAGCGGGGTGGTGTCCCCACGCGGTCGCCGATCGCGGCCGCCGGATCGGTATTCGCCTGGGCCTACGGCAGTGTCACAGCGGCGCAGCAGGAGTCCCCTGGAGGTGCAGTCACCCCCTCCTGCAAAACGGACATCCACTTCGGGTGGGGGGGCAGGCAGTCGGGACACAGGGAAACGGACGACCTCGGGGGGCGGAGCTATGGGCAGGAATGGCGCCCGTTCCGTGCCCGATCGGCGTGGCAGCGGTGATCGATCGGTTCCCCCCTCCACTACAGGGTCGGCGAGGGGGGCGAACCAGTGTGGGAGGCGCAGTGACACGACTGGGGGGCCGTCCCGGATCGCGGCCACCAGTTCCAGGGCAGGGGGGAGGCCGGAGTCCCCAGGTTGCAGCAGGGGGTCCAATCGGGGCCCTGCCGGTGGGAGTGATGGTGCTGAGACGTCCACGGCCGGGTCGAGCGTGAGAGGACGATCCGCCGGGAGGCTGGGATCTTCGGCCTCCAGGCCTTTCCTCGCCTGGGGGGCTGACATCGCCGATGACGCCGGCCTTGGAAGATCGGTCTGAGGGTGAAGCATCCGGTTCGGAGGAAGAAAGTCGCCCGGAGGAGTCGCCTGCGATGGATGTGCCTGTGACGGCTGTGAGGGATGTTCCCGGCCAGCTCGGTAAGTCCAATCTTGCTTCTTCTGGGGATGTAGCTTCTGCTTTATGTGCATTGTTGGGGGTGGGGGGCGGGGGTGCTCCGCTTAATGTGGGTGATGGGCAAAATGTGGGGACATCAGCCGGGGGTCCCGGGGGGACGGGCGGGGTGCCTGCCGCTCAGGGCCCCCTGGGGGGATGCAGGAGTTGTTGGGGGGGTTGAGGGACCTGTTGCAACGTTTTGCGGGGGGTTCTGGGATTCCTCCGCAAGCGGCGCCGTGGGTTGGCCCTGCCGTGGGTGTGGGGGCAGCGACATTGGGGGCACAGTCCACGGTGGTGGGGGATACATGGGGGGTACCTGACAGCGGTGCGGGGGGGGGGAAAGGGGGAGAGAAGCCAACGGCGGGTAGGACTGACGTTGTGCGTTTGGATGATGCCGCAAGAGGTGAGGTATATGTTTGTTTTGATGGGCCGTTAGGGGCGCACCTGAAACAGGAGGTCAAAGAAAAAATCGTAAAAGGTGAGTATGTTGAGATTTTTTCCCTTCTGCCACTGGAAAAGTTCAACCTAGATAGGGTGAAGCCAGACAGTACGAAGAAGGAGGATGAAGAAAAGAGGAGGTATAGGTTGATCCCTCGTACTTTTAGCAATTGGTGGCAAGCATTTGCGATTATGGCCAGCGTCATAGGGGAGAAAACTCCTGAACACTGTTCGGCGCTGTTTTGCTACATGGATGCGATAGGGGAGGCTTATCGGGCGTATGGGGGGACAGGCTGGTTGCGGTATGACGAGCAGTTTCGCCAACGGCGGGCTGTCCGCCCTACGATGCGGTGGGACCACAAGGAGATTACTCTGTGGATGCGGATGATGTCTGCGCCCCGGACTAATAGCCAGTTTTTTCATGGGGGGGCCGGGGGTACACCCACCTTTGGATCGCCGGCCGGAAAGAAGTGGGGGGTGTGTTGGCAATACAACGAGGGTTCCTGCAAGTTTGGGGGATCTGTCGTTTTAAGCATGAGTGCTCCGGTTGCGGGGGTGCCCACCCCTTGTCCCGGTGTTTCAAAAAAGGAAAGCGGGGGGGGGAGGCTGCTGGAAAAAGGGACGACGCCGGTGATGGGGGAAAGGATGGAGCCTTTTCTAAATAGGTATCTGGACAGGGCAGCAGCGAGGCTACTCGTGGCAGGGTTCTCCAAGGGTTTTGTCATTCCGTGTTCCTTGTCGAAGGTGCCTCCCTTGGCGAAGAACCTGCGGTCTGCTTTGGAGAACCCTGGGGTGGTGTCAGCAAAGTTGGCAAAGGAGGTAGAGTTGGGTAGGATGGCAGGGCCATTCACTGAATTGCCTTTGCCGGATTTGGTGGTTTCGCCCCTGGGAGTGGTTCCCAAGAAGGAACCGAACAAGTTTCGCCTCATTCACCACCTTTCCTTTCCAAAGGGGGGGTCGGTGAATGACGGGATTGATCCAGAAGAATGCACGGTGTCGTACACGTCATTTGACGCGGCGGTGCGGTGGGTTCGGCGCTACGGGAAGGGAGCTCTCATGGCGAAATCGGACATTGAGGCTGCGTTTCGATTGTTGCCGGTTCACCCGGACAGTTTTAGGCTGTTGGGTTGCCGGTGGCAAGAGGAATTTTACGTGGATCAATGTTTGCCAATGGGTTGCTCCATATCCTGCGCGTTGTTTGAAACGTTCAGTTCATTCCTGGAGTGGGTGGTCAGGGAGGTGTCGGGTTCGGATTCAATCATTCACTATCTGGATGAATTCCTGTGCGTGGGCCCTCCATCCTCCAATGTGTGTGCGATTTTGTTGGCAACGTTGCAACACATTGCGGACAGGTTCGGGGTGCCATTGGCAGCTGACAAGACGGAAGGCCCGACCACGGTGTTGAGTTTTTTAGGAATATTGATTGATTCAGAGGAGATGGAGTGCAGGCTCCCGGTGGACAAGGTGGAGAATCTTTGGCTGGAGATTCGTGGTTTGATGGGGCGGAACAAGGTTCAGTTGCGGGCGTTGCAGTCCCTGTTGGGCAAGTTGAACTTTGCCTGTCGCATCATACCTATGGGCAGGGTTTTCTGCCGACGGCTGTCGGCAGCAACGGCGGGAGTGAGGTCTCCGACCCATTTTATTCGCCTGACGGGGGAACTAAAAGCTGATTTGCAGGTGTGGCACACGTTTCTGGAGGCATTTAATGGGCGGGCAATTTGGATGTCGGGGCCGGTCAGCAATTTTGACTTGGACCTGGCCACAGATGCGGCCGGGTCCACCGGCTATGGGGCTTTCTTCAAAGGACGGTGGAGCGCGGAGGCGTGGCCCGAGTCATGGTTGGCAGCGGGTTTTGAAAAGAACTTGGTGCTGTTAGAACTTTTCCCGGTGGTGGTGGCAATTGAGCTATGGGGGGCGGAGTGCAGGAATTTGAAAATCAGGTTGAACTGCGACAACATGAGGGTGGTGCAAGTTGTTAACCGGATTTCCAGGTCATCTGCGCCGGTGGTTCGGTTGCTGCGCCACCTCGTGTTGCGTTGTTTACAATGGAATATTTTTCTGTATGCGGTGCACATTCCGGGAGTGGACAACAGACTCGCTGACGCTTTGTCTCGGTTTCAGTGGGACAGGTTCAGAGAGCTGGCTCCACAGGCGGACAAGGAAGGGGTCCCATGCCCGGGTTGGATGTGGGGAATTGCGTTGGAATCGCAGCAGGTTTGATCAGGAAGTCGGTGAGTGGGCCGACGTGGTCTGCGTACAGGAAGGTATGGGAGGAATGGGCATGTTTTAAACGACTGGCGGACGCAGAACTGGGGGAGGTGGAGACGGGATGGTTGGTTATATACTTTGTGGTTAGACATATGGAGAGTGGGGGGTCGGTTTCGGCTTTGGAGAATAAATTGGAAGGCGGGGCTGATCTCACTAAGAGCTTTTGGGTCAAACAGGCGGTTAAGGGGTACAAAAAGGGACACCCATGCAAAGATGCGCGCAGGCCTGTGTCCTTTTCCGTGTTGCAGAGGATTTTTGGAGTCCTGGGGGAGGTATGTTCATCCGGATACGAGGTGAGTTTATTCCGGGCAATTTTTTCGGTGGCGTTTTTTGGCGCTTTTCGTGTGGCGGAGCTGGTCAGTCCGTCGAAACGGGTGGCTGGGGGCCTTTTATTCGAGGATGTAAGGGCATCGGAAGACAGGGTGGTTTTTCGGTTGCGGCGGTCTAAAACGGATCAGAGAGGAAAAGGGGTGGATGTGTTTTTATATCAGTTACCGGGTTCGGAGATGTGTCCGGTGCGGGTGGTACGGGAGTTTTTCTTGGTACGACCAGGAATGGGCGGCCCTTTTTTGATTCATGGGGATGGTTCATTTGTGTCGAGGTTTCAATTTGGGGCGATATTCAGGAGGTGCTTAAAAAAGGCGGGGTTTGATGAGCGGCTGTTTGCCTCGCACTCCTTCCGTATCGGGGCGGCTACTGAGGCGGCCCGGTGTGGGTTGGATGAGGCTGCAGTTAAGAGAATTGGGAGGTGGGAATCAAGGAGATTCCGCTCTTATGTGCGCCCACATATGGTGTTGGATTAAGTTGGAGTGGGGGTGTTTTTTTCCAGGTTATGATGTTGGGGGGTGATTTCTGATTATTATGGCTGCTGTTTTTGTCTTTCAGATGGAGGTCATACACGCCTCGTGTGGATCATGGGGCATTCGTATGTGTGTAGGGGGGCCAGGAGAGCTGAGGCTAGGCCAAATGGTAGGCAGTTGGGGATTTCCAGGCGGGAGGCAACGTTGAGGTGGTTGGGTATCCCTGGGATGGGGTGGTGCAGGGTGCTGCCGGAGGTGCAGCGCTATGCTCTGCTCGATCGTCCCCCGGATGTGTTGGTGTTACACGTCGGGGGGAATGACTTGGGGATACGGCCTATAGGGGACTTGATCTCGGCTGTTAAGGCGGATGTCTTGACATTCCGGGCGTCTTTCCCGGGGATGCTGCTGGTGTGGTCCGACATTGTTGCACGTACTAATTGGCGTATGGCAAGGTCGGTGGATCGGCTCAACAACGGGAGGATTAAGGTTAATAAGGTTTTGGGACGGTTTGTGGCAAAGCATGGGGGGTTGGTAGTGAGACACGGAGAGTTGGAGTTAAACGTGGGGCTATACCTGCTCAGGGATGGTGTTCACCTAACTGATGTGGGTATAGATTTGTGGATAATGGGGATACAGGAGGGTATCCAGAGGGCCCTGCGTGTGTGGAGGGGCCCTTAAGGAAAAGGTTTTTCCCTTTCGGGCTGTGGCGGTGTCCTTGGTCTTTGGATGGTGACAGTTTACAGATGGAATGGAAAATGGTTGGGGGCTCATCTTGGGATGGGCCCATTATGGGGTTATTTGCAGTGGAACGGTGTCCGCTGTAATACGGTTGTGTACACTGCGGGTGAAAAAGTGGGTGTCTCCGAGCTGGAGTCGGCTGGGGGCCGTGGATGGTAAAGGTATAGCAGTGTGGTGGTGAGAATGGTTAATGGGGTACTGTCAAAAGACCAAGAGACTAGTGTTAATAATAAAAGTTTTGTAAGTATTGTTAATGAAGAAAAAGTTGGAATTTTATTTGAAATTATTTAAATTTGGTTAATATATTTAATTTGGTTATATAAAATAAAAATGGCTGTTGTGGCCAATTTACTCCAATATCTGTGTCGATCTCGTTAATGGGAAAAGGTTAAGGAGGTTAAGTTAAAGGGGGTGGGAGGTTAAGCTAAAGGGGTCAAGGGAGGGTTGGCCTATTAGAACTACACTAGTCAAGTGAATAACTTAACACTAAATTCATTATATGGACCCCTTATATATCTGTACATGTTGATCATATCCCCCCTTATTCTCTTCTTCTCAAGAGTGAATACATTCTGTTCCTCTAATCTTTCCTCATAGCTGAGCTCCTCCATGCCTCTTATCAGTTTCATTGCCATTCTCTGCACATTCTCCAGTTCCCCAATATCCTTTTTGAGAGCTGGTGCCCAAAACTGAACTGCATATTCCAGATGAGGTCTTACTAATGATTTGTACAGGGGCAAAATTATATCTCTCTCTCTGGAGGCATTGCATGCCATTATTGAGCTTATGATCTACCAAAACCCCCAGATCCTTCTCCACTACAGGTCCCCCCATTGGTACTCCCCCTAGTATGTATGATGCATTCATATTCTTAGCCCCCAAGTGCATAACTTTACATTTATCAATATTAAACCTCATCTGTCACATAGTCGCCCAATTAGACAGAGCATTGAGGTTGGCTTGTAAATTGGAGACATCCTGTAAGGACGTTATTCCACTGCACAGCTTAGTGTCATCTGCAAAGACAGAAATTTTACTTTTGATCTCAGACCCAATAATATTTATAAAGTTATTAAAAAGTAAGGTTCCTAGCACTGAACCTAGGGGTACACCACTGATAAACTTCGACCATTCAGAGTAAGAATCATTAACAAAATGAAAACCACAATGCTGGCGCACACAGGAACTACTATGATTTTAAATTGTCCTCAGTGCAGAGTCCTATAAGCTATAAAAAGCTTTGTAATGAGTCGCAGTTCTTTGATGAAAGGCAGCCTTGCGTGGGGAGCCGAAGCAATGCGCCAAAGACATGTAAAAAACAAACAAAAAGACAGGCGCCAAAAAATAAACTGCTGGACTTTAATGAAAAAGTAACATAAAAGCACTCACATAAAGGTTGAAGTACACAGGCATAAGATGAAGGTCTTCATGAATCGTCCAGACCAGCCGAGGATTAGTAGGGTCCCAGGAAAATCTTCATGCTGATGTCTGCTGTGCAGAGAGAACAAACAGCGCTGATTTCCGGGAACGTGCAGGTGTTGTGTGCGAGCGTGTCAGCGAAGGAAGCTGGAGCGCACTCTGGAACGCACGATGGGACGCTACGGCTGCGGCTTGGAAGGGGGGAATGACGTCATCACGCAGGACTTCAAGGATACGACGCGTTTCAATGCAAGTGCTGTGTGTTGAATCTCTGACACACGGCGCGCACCTTTTTCAAGTTGTTTGTAATAGGAAACTATAACCAACTTATATACAAGTCTACCTGTGATCGCCATCTTGTGGCTAAATAGTAAAATAACATCAATTATGAAAAAATAGTACTATATGTAATACTTGCTGTTACTACCCAATGAAATAATAGATTGATAAGGTTTTTTTGTGCTCAATAATACACGGACATACCTTATAACTTCAATACATATGCACACAATAAAGAGATATACATTGATATAAATTAAAAATAAATTAGTAATCACAGACCAGTGTTCAGTACTACCTAATGAAATTAAATATAAATATAAATATAAAAACATTATTAATTGGCCTATCTGAAATAACAGATGCTTGATATAATATAGGGAAAACTCCTAGTAAATAATGATGTGCACTGATTGTATTAATAAAATAAGAAAATATATATAAAACTTCATTTGGATGGGACAGATTTAAAAATTATTATTAATAATTGTTCTCATAAAATAGGGATAAAAAAATAGGGATAAAAAAATATATAGTAGAGGTAAATATGGAGTTGTTATGTTGTGGGACATTTCAAGATTTAATTAGAATGTATATAATCTCAAAAATAAGTAAATAAAAATATTATATTTGAAAACTGATATAAGATTAATTACCCACTTAAGGACCGCCGCATGTACATTTACGTCGGCAGAATGGCACCGACAGGCACATCAGGTAGCTAATTTTTTTTTAATGCAATTTTTTTTTTACTAAAGACATGTGGCTAAATAAATTTTGGCCTAAATGTTTGACTAAAATTTAGTTTATTGGTTTTTTATTATAACAAAATGTAAAAAATATTGATTTTTTTTCAAAAATGTCGCTCTATTTTTGTTTATAGCGCAAAAAATAAAAATCGCAGAGGCGATCAAATACCACCAAAAGAAAGCTCTATTTGTGGGAAAAAAAGGACGCGAATTTTGTTTGGGAGCCACGTCGCACGACCGCGCAATTTTCTGTTAAAGCGACGCAGTGCCGAATCGCAAAAACCCCTTGGGTCATTTGCCAGCGTATTGGTCCGGGTCTTAAGTGGTTAATGTTTACTCTACAATATTATCTCTATAGAATAGTGGCAATTTCTAATTCTTCATTCATACCTCCGGGATTTAAATCCCGGAGGTATGAATGAAGAATTAGAAATTGCCACTATTCTATAGAGATAATATTGTAGAGTAAACATTAATTAATCTTATATCAGTTTTCAAATATAATATTTTTATTTACTTATTTTTGAGATTATATACATTCTAATTAAATCTTGAAATGTCCCACAACATAACAACTCCATATTTACCTCTACTATATATTTTTTTTATCCCTATTTTTTTATCCCTATTTTATGAGAACAATTTTCTAATAATAATTTTTAAATCTGTCCCATCCAAATGAAGTTTTATATATATTTTCTTATTTTATTAATACAATCAGTCCACATCATTATTTACTAGGTGTTTTCCCTATATTATATCAAGCATCTGTTATTTCAGATAGGCCAATTAATAATGTTTTTATATTTATATTTATATTTAATATCATTAGGTAGTACTGAACACTGGTCTGTGATTACTAATTTATTTTTAATTTATATCAATTTATATCTCTTTATTGTGTGCATATGTATTGAAGTTATAAGATATGTCCGTGTATTATTGAGCACAAAAAAACCTTATCAATCTATTATTTCATTGGGTAGTAACAGCAAGTATTACATATAGTACTATTTTTTCATAATTGATGTTATTTTACTATTTAGCCACAAGATGGCGATCACAGGTAGACTTGTATATAAGTTGGCCATAGTTTCCTATAACAAACAACTTGAAAAAGGTGCGCGCCGTGTGTCAGAGATTCAACACACGGCACTTGCATTGAAACGCGTCGTATCCTTGAAGTCCTGTGTGATGACGTCATTCCCCCCTTCCAAGCCACAGCCGTAGCGTCCCATCGTGTGTTCCAGAGTGCGCTCCAGCTTCCTTCGCTGACACGCTCGCACACAACACCTGCACGTTCCCGGAAATCAGCGCTGTTTGTCCTCTCTGCACAGCAGACATCAGCATGAAGATTTTCCTGGGACCCTACTAATCCTCGGCTGGTCTGGACGATTCATGAAGACCTTCATCTTATGCCTGTGTACTTCAACCTTTATGTGAGTGCTTTTATGTTACTTTTTCATTAAAGTCCAGCAGTTTATTTATTGGCGCCTGTCTTTTTGTTTGTTTTTTAAGAATCATTAACCACTACTCTGAATTCTGTCTTTTAGCCAGTTTTTTTATCCATTTTCAAACTGATATTTCCAATCCTGTATACTTTACCTTACACATGACCCGTGTGTGTGGAACTGTATCGAACGCTTTTGCAAAATCTAAGTATACCACGTCCACCTCCATGCCTCTGTCCAAGGTTTTACTTACTTCCTTTTCAGCAAAAACTCGTCCATGTGGTCTTTTATTAATCTCGCCAGTATCTTCCCAACTATAGGAGTTAAACTAACAGGTCTATAGTTACTTGGTAAAGACGTTGTTCCCTTTTTAAATATAGGCACCACATTGGCCCTGTGCCAGTCCAGTGGTACTATTCCTGTCATTAATGAGTCCCTAAAAATTAGATACAATGGCTTTGAAATTACAGAGCTCAATTCTTTTAGGATCCGTGGATGGATGCCATCTGGACCAGGTGCTTTATCCACCTTTATTCTGTCTAAATATTGCTGGACCATATCACTTTTGAGCCATTGTGGATTTGGGGCTGTGTCACTACCACCCCATTATGGACATGAGCTCCCCCATGCTCCTTTGTATACACAGAGCTGAAGAAAGCATTTAATACATTAGCCTTCTCTTTGTCCCCAGTCACCCATTCTAGATTATTTAGTAAAGGGCCTACATGCTCAGACTTCACCTTTTTACTATTAATATATTTGAAGATTTTTTGGGGGTTTGTCCTACTATCTTTTACAATCTGTCATTCGTTTTGAATTTTTGCATCCTTGATTTCCCTTTCACATATTCTGTTATATTCTTTGTAACATTAAAATGACACTAGTGTTCCTTCATTATTATATTTTTTAAAGGCTCATTTTATTAAAGTTTATAGCTTTTTTAACTTTGGCCGTGAGCCACATAGGTTTTATTTTTTATCCTTGTAAACTTATTGCCCATGGAATATACTTTGCAGTGAGTTCGCAAACAGTCTTTTTGAAGAATTCCCATTTCTATTCCATGTCCATTTATGCCAATATTCTCTCCCAGTCTAAGTCCTGGAGGGCAGCCCTCATCCTTGGAAAATTTGCTCTCTTGAAATTAAGTGTTTTTATCTTTCCCGTGTGTGATTTTTGCTTACAGCTAACATCAAATGAAATCATGTTATGGTCACTGCTATCTAGGTGTTCCTTTATCTGGTGGACATCAAGTCCGCAGGTCCCACAGGCATGGTCATGGAGCTTGTGACTGGGGCGCACCCACGCGGCGGGGATTTCAAAGTGATGTAAATATACGTTACTTTGCCCAGCCATGCCATTCTGCTGATGTAAATGTACAGGAGTCAGTCCTAAACCGGTTAATGCATAAAATGCATTAAGATAAAAACCTTCTGACTTTACAACCACTTTAAGTGGATCCATCATTAAATACTTTTTTCTTGCTCTGAACATTAATGTGCCAATTACACCTTAGGCAGGTGCATTGTGAGAGTTTCACATCATTAGAGACCTCAAAAGGTCTATTGTTTTCAATGAGACAGAGCTTATCAGTGAAATAAGAGGATTAGCAGGAAGGAACTCCTGCTTATAAAATTATGAAGTTTGGCTGCTCCATGCACACCCATAATTATCAAACTATACTTAAAACAATAACATATTTGATTCAATCATTTACATTTTAGCTGATCAATTTCACACATACTTTGAAAATTCAATAAAAAGGATTTAGGCTCACTCTAATTCTATTCAGGCATAACTACACCTGTTGTAACTTTGGCTAGTGATATCAAAAGAAAGGTCTCACAACATCTTTCCACAATATTATCCAACACTAGCAACTTATATGTAAAGACAGATGCATGGGTGCATTTAAAGTAAATAAGCTAAAATAATTTAAGAACCCTTAGGGGTTCTCTGATTCATGCTGGCTCATTGCCACTACATAGATACAGACAATGTAAGTACTGTTGAGAGTGGTTTTGGGGGGTTTTCCTAGTTAAATATTACCTCTAATTATCTCAATTTCAATCTCCCCCCCATGACAGCGTCAGACCTTACAGATATTTTTGTTATTATTACTATACTACAGCATTCATTTTTCAACGTGCTCCTGAAGAGTGGGTGAATCCACTAAATGCATAGAGCTATTATGTGCCGTGTTTTTATGCCAAACTATGTAAACTTTGGCATCTCTTCTCCAGGGAGAATAAGTTTAATGTTTGTAGTCATTCCATACAACCAAAATCTTAGCCCCTTTTATTTGCTTTGTTACTCTTCTCTAAAATCTCCCCGGTTTAATGACATCCTTTTGAGGATTGGTCACAAGAACTGGATGGCATACCTAAACTGTGGCCAAACCATAGTTGTGTAAAGTGGTAGAACTATAGTTTTATCTCTTGAGCAATTATTTTACTATTATTTACTATTTACTATTTTACTATTCACTATTATTTTTATTTTACTGTTATTTTATTTTATTTTACCATTTTTAATGGTAATTTTTATTTTTACTATTACTATTTACTATTTTAATATTTACTATTATTTTTATTTTACTATTATTTTATTTTATTTTACCATTTTTAATGCATGCTAATAGTCTGACAGCCTTGCTTACTTTTCCTTCTTCAATTCCACCAAAGGTTCTCCCCTAGTGAGTAACTTGTATTCATATTTCTAGCTCCCAAGTACATTGCTTTATATTTTCTACTTTAAACCACATATACAATTTAGCTGCCCACCCCTTTGTTTTATCCGTGTCTTCTTGTAAGATTGATATATTCTGTTGTGAAGTTATTGCCCTGCTTGGTTTTGTATTACAAGCAAACACTGAGATTGATTTTTTTTCCAAACTCTATATATTTTATGAAAGCACCCTGCCTACAACTCCAGACCATTCATTAAATATGTTATTAATAATAATCTTCTGGATGTGCTCATGTAACCTGTATTCTATCCAGGTACATACAATATCATCAACGCCAACATTTTAATGTTGCAAACTAAGCATTTATGGTGTACTATATCAAGTGGCTTAGTTAAATTGAGATACAATACCTCCACCAGCCTTCTTCTATCCAAATTACAACTTATCTCCTCATACAAATGTTAAAAGGTTGGTCTGGCAAGAGCAGAGTTTCATAGATCCATGCTGGTTACTAAGGATGATACTTTTAATCAGCAATTTCTTATCATACCTTTTAATAGTTTACATACTATTAATGTAGGGCTGACTGGTCTGTAACTCCCAGGTATATATCATGACCCTTTTCCTGAAAATTGGTATCACGTTTGCTTTTTGCTGTTACTGTTTGCTTTTCCCTAGAAATTAGGAATACAGTTTAGACATAGCATGGCTTTGTTTGTTGAGGACTCCCAGATGTAAGCCATCTGGTCCTGATTAAACTTTTTTTTAACTGGCCTCTGTCAAGCACAAAGGAACATTCAATATACTGTTGTTAACATTACTGTTATGTTTATTATACCCCTCATTTTTCTTCAAATAAACTGTGGAGAAGAATGTATTTCATACCATTGCATTTTCCCTATGACTTCCAACTGCCCCATGTCATCTTTTCTGGGTTCAATATGTTCCAACCTTGCTTATTTACTATTAATATATTTGAAAAACTTTTCTTTGTTTTCTTGTTTTGCTGTCCTCAGCAATGTGTCTCGTGTAATCTATTTTAGCTGCCCTGATCACACTCTTGAAGTTCCTAATGCATTCTTTGTAGTTTTAGGCCATATATTTTTTAAAGGACAGTTTTTTTCTCACTAATATGTCTTTTTACATTAGCATTAAGCTAACCAAGTTAAATTTTTGTTTGCTTATATTTATTTATTTAGTGTACTTATGTTTTCCCCCATGTCTCCCTTTCCTATAATTTATGGCAAGCATAGTTACTTTGTGATCACTGTTTCCTAAGTTATCCTTTATTGTCAAAACAGTGAATTGTATGTGACCTGGCACAAACACTATAGCACATATAGTGACCTCCATCCCTAAATTGATTTGTAGAAAAGGAGAGCTGTGAGACTTTAATTGAGGCAACCGCCATGTCAAATATAAACAGAAGCATAAAATATTACAGTACATAATAAAACAAATGAACGAGGAAATGGCTGTCCCTATTATGTCTTTTAACCCATTTATTTTATGTACAATTATTATGTGAATTGCCATTTGTATTGCATGCTATGTAGCAGCATATTTAGTGTAAGCCATGTGACTACCTATTTGTTTGATACAATGTAACAATAAATTATGTACTGTAATATTTTATGCTTCTGTTTATATTTGACATGGCGGTTGCCTCATTTAAAGTCCCACACCTCTCCTTTTCTACTTATACTTTATTGTGTTGCTTGTAATTAGAAAGAACAGCAGAACATTCATTCTAGTTGTGGCTTTCACCATTTAACTCATGACATTTTGAAGCAGTTCTGCTGTAGTGTTCATTGAGGTCCTAGCTACAGAAGAGCTGGGGGGGGGGCTATTTCTAATCACTTTAAGAGCTAACTAAGCAGTATCACCTAAGGATCTATTTTGGAGAACACTGAAGACTGCCTGGTGGATGCTGGAAGGTGTGTATCTGCCCTGGAACCTTGTGAATACTGACCTGAGCTCAGGTACCTAGTGGCTGTGTGTTCTTCTGCATTAGGGTTGACAGCCAGTAGCTCTCTCTGAAAGCTCATATAGGGTCTCAATTCTGGCCTTCGCCACAATCTCATATTGCATAACGCACTGTTCCACGCACATGCAAAGCAGCTGTGGACATTTTTGAACTTACATATTCCAAAATAAATATATAGAGAGAAGTGCCTGTGAAAAAAAAATCGCCACAAGAGGGCAGAACCAGTTCACATAAGGACAGGCTACACTAAATGTACTCAATCCACATAGAACACCAGCATTGTTTGATATTCAAAGCCAAACTAATTCAACATATTTACATTATGGAGGACTAGGATAGGGGAACATTTTGGCACAACCTGACCTGCACTGAGCCCCAATATTGGAACGTGGCACTATGGCAGGTCCATACAGCAAATAAATTTTGAGTCTTTTATGATTTATCTTAACGAACAATGTCTTTTTGTTTAAATGTTCGCACTACCTCCAGGTGCAGGGGGTTGCAATGGGGACACGTTGTGCCCCATCGTATGCAAACCTGTACTTGGTGGGGGTGGGAGCATGATCTCTTTTAAAGAGAGGATCTGTATGAATATCTGTGTAAAATATCAATATGGAAAAGATTCATTGATGATATTTTTTTGATTTGGATGGGCTCCCTGGGTGATTTGATGTTCTTCCTGAAAGCGTTGAAAAACAGAAATTATAATCTAAAATTCACAATGACTTTTCATCAGCAAATCATTAATTTCCGACACAATTAGATTTATGTAAATTAGGATGGAGCTTAGGCACCACTCTCTTTAGAAAATTATCATCAGGCAACACCATTCTGAACACCAGGAGCTCACATCTGGCACCCCTGGTGTTGAGCATACCTTATATCCAATATCTGCATTTGAAACGTAATTGCTCCAAACAAGAGAATTTTGAAGCTGAGGATAAAGCACTACAAAAATGTTTGCTAAATAGGGGATAACATCTCTAAAAAAGGCATATCAGCGGGCCACATGCCAAAGCAGGAGTTTCCTAATACATAAACCTAAAACAAGAGCAGAAAGTCAACATGTAAGACACACGATACTCTGGACAGCATAGTCAATTTCGAAAAATTATGAGCACATTTTGGTACCTTTTAAAGGCAGATTATACCAGTTCCAAATATATAAAAGACTATCCAGAAATTACGTTTAGGACATCAGAATCCCTAAAGGATCAGTTAGTCCACAGCTACCACTCCACTGTAGGTAAAAAGGTATGCCACAAAATTACAGGTAGTGCTCCTTGCAGAAAATGCAACTTTTGCCAATACATTTGGAAAGCACAGCAAATTATAATGCCCATTGATAAAATATATAAACCAAATTTTTTTTGCAAATTGCCACTTGGTTGGCATTGTATATTGTATGGAATGTCAGTGTGGCATGTTTTACGTAGGTAAAACATAAAGACTATTTTTTCAGATAATAAGAGACCACGTCAAACTGGTTTCTGGTAAGAAATTTGAGAGTCCTATAAGTTGCCATATGGGGCTGTACCACCAGTTTGATGCTTACAAGATCATTTTGCCTAATTTTTGCCTTGGAGCACATTCCCAAAAATGAAAGGAGAGGGAAAGTTGATTTTAGGCTTGGGGTTAAGCAACAAGTTTTGGGGCTCACTGAAGGCCAGGTGGCGCCAAAATGTTCCCCATCCCATCAGCTAAGGTCCTAAATAATGTAAATATGTTCCATTAGTTTGGCTTTGAATTATCAAAACCAACGCTGGTGTTCTGTGTGGATTGAGTACATTGAGAGTAGTCAGTCCCTATGTGAATTGTTTCTGCCCTCTTGTGGAGAGTTTTCTTTATCACAGGCACGTCTCTCTATATACTGCTTTTTGCATGCGCGGACCCTGCTTTATGCAATATGAGAGTATGCTGTGTGTGGCAGTCTGTTTCTATTATAGGAGTGATTAGAGGAAGTGGCAGTGGGTGATGAATGGTTGTCTGCCTCCTTGCCTATTCCCCTTTTCTTCATAAACCACTATACATGCTAGTATTGAAATGAGGAGGTTTAAAGATGTCTGCGGCTACTTTGCGCATGCGCGAAATGCCACTGTATGTTATGTAATACATGCTAGTATTGGAATGAGGAAGTTTAAAGATGGCTGCTGCTGTTTCACGCATGCGCATAACACCGCTTTGTGTCATGTAGGATCGCACTTTGCGTGATAGTCTATTCTCATTTCAGCTGAGATTAGTGGGAGTGACATGGAGCGACGTATGAGCGTCCGCATCTCGGCGGTGAAGTCAAAAGCACTGGGGTGGAGGGGGTATTTAAGGACCCTAAGGGCGGTGGTTGATTTGCTGTGGCTGCTCACGCTGGTGGGTATTTGCCAGAGTGACAAATGAGATCCTGGTAGGTGAATTCTCTATGACAGTGGTCCCCAAACTTTTTGGCACTGGAGACCGGCGTTGTGGAAGAAAATTGTACCAAGGCCCGAGGGGGGTGTATATGGAATTTCTTGGGCAATTTATTGGGGCAATGGCTGGTGTTAGCGCTTTAATCATTACAGTACCATGGTTGATATGGCGTCAAAATGATTGAAGCGCATTATTTCTATTCTTACATTGTAATATAGAATGAAATTGTTCAATTCACCATAATGCAGAATGGGCCACCAGATGCAGATTGCCACTTGCCACGTCACCTGTCATCAAATGCGGATTGTCCCTTGCCACGTCACCTGCCACCAGATGTGGTTTGTCACCTGCCACCATATGAAGATTGTCACTGAAGTGGTGGCAGCACAGGCATGAGCATTAGTTCAGAGGCAAGTCTGGAGTAGTGGGTAGTGAGGGAGAACAGCAGCTGATGGGGGTTAGCGGCGAGAGATGATCTCATCTCTCTGCTCCCCTGCCTCACATCCAGCAGTGTAGAGGTGTTCTGCCATGCTGTGTGGGCTGAAGACCAGTGATAGGGGTGGGCAGTGAGAGATGATATCTCTCTGCTCCTCCGCCTCACCTCCAGTAGTAAGGTGGCTATTCTGTGACCACGGAAGAGCGGTGATGCAGGCACACAGTGAGAGATGAACTCATCTCTCTGCTCGCTTGCCTAATCTCTAACAGTGTAGAGGCCCTGATGTGAGTGCGGAACAGCGGTGATGTGGGCGGGAGGTAAGAGATAATTAGATAATTTCATCTCTCTGCTCGCTCTGTCGCCACACGTCAGACAGTGCAGCCTTCGTGGCCCAGCTGCAAACAGTCCACAGCCTGGTAGTGGGCCGTGGTCCAGGGGTTGATGCCCCTGTTCTCTGATAGTAATAAGATAGCAATGTTTCTGGATGTTTACTTTGTTATATGATTGTGATGATGATGTGATGATGTGATTGTTTGCAGGGGATTATATCACTTTGAAGGCATTGTTTGTATGTCAGATCTGCTTTGCCTCATCTAGAGTAAACTGGTGTATGTAAATGTAGGATTAACACGTTTACCCTTTGTCTATCTATTGAGGGGCTATTTATATTGAGGTAAGATGATTATATGAGGAATTTAAATGGATTCATTGTGCATGGATAGCGAATATATAAATTCTTATAGCTGTTTTCATGATTTTCTAGAGAGATAGTGCCCATCAAGCTGTTATATTTGTATTGACCCTCCCAACAGTGACAAAGATGGTTACTGGATTTTACATTTTCCTATTTTCTCAACCAGACTCTCGGATATGGTAGGTATATTAGATTAGATATGCAGAGATATGCAAAGATATGCAAAATTGCACTACTGGTAACAATCCCTGATGGAATGTTACCAGTAGAGATGTATACTATGGGGTCAATTCACAAAGCTTTATTTTCAGATTGCGAGTGTTATTTTAACGATTTTGCACGTTATTGAAGCTAGTTCAATTCACTAAACGATTTAACGCTTTGAAAAATAATCAAATAACGTTTCCCTACACAGAACCGATATTTTAAGGTGTGGATCCTTATTAAAGAGTCAAATCGTTATTTTAAAGATTCAAAACGTTATTTTAAAGAGTCAAATCGTTAAATATGTACAGAAGTGCAATTCACAAAAAAATTTTGGACAGTTATCAATCGTTAAGCAATCGTTAAATTAACACCTCCCTCAGGGTGGCGTTATGACATTTCCCAGGCGATATTTTGTTGTTAGAGGAAGCTTTTGGCGATTTTTGTAGTGTAGTGTAGTGTTGGGCAAGCTAGAACCGTGCTCTATTTAAACTTAAAATTATCCAGAGGCGAAGAAGAACACGTTAGAATGTTGTTTAGATTTATAAACGTGTATTCCGTTCACATACTATTTTGGATGACTTTTCTGAAACCCAGGTGATAGCTAAATTCCGATTCTCATCTCCCATGATTTATTCTCTGTATGAGGAAATACACATGGCTTTAGAAAAGCACACACTAGAAGTTTTGCACATCACATGCACAATCTCCATGTGTATTGCTTGTGTCTCTCTCTCTCTCTGTATCTGCTCTTTTCCACATGCAGCTGTTCTCCTCCCCTTCTGCTCCCAGAATGCATCTCTCCAGCATTATTTAAAGATCTTAAGAGTTATTTTAACATCCCAAATGTTAATAATAATGTCTGAGTAGTTAGAATAACGTTTGGATAAAGAGTCAGTTGAAAACCATAACGACTGTGTTAAATAACGATTATAGCTTTCGTGAATACCATGTTTGCTAGCGTTAAATAAGGAGTGCTAATTTAACACCTGAAGAAAACCAATAACGTTTCTCTTTGTGAATTGACCCTTATGTGGATAAGATCCCTATATTTAGCACGTAAAGTTGATTTACAAAAAATGGTCATCTGCTGATCCTTCAACCCATAAACAATGGGTTGAGAAACTTAATTATCTTGATGTAGTTACACTTGAAAAAGTCCGATTTGGACGAAACGTCAGAGCTACTACTCATCTTGATACCCAGAAATGACGAGCAGGCGGTTGTGAGGCTTACCCAAGAGTGTGTTCCACTGACGGACGGCTGGTGGTAAACTTTTCCTTATCAACTCGCTGGCATCGCATTTTATGCTCACTTCATTTTATTTGTGTACGTGCATTTTATAAAGGGTGGTCTGAGGGAATTCTTATGAATAAACAGTATTATGCTATGTGGCATTTCTTGTCGTTATCATTTGCTGAGGTTCACTCAGATCCACAGACTGCACTAAGAGATTCCAAAGAAGGAGAGATTGCTGATTGATGTTATAAAGGGTCTGCTACGCTTATCTTTCTGGTAAGCGTATCCCCATGTGGGGCCATTTTGATGTCACATGGTGTCATATTGGTGGTATGATTAGAAGATTCTTCCATCCCGGCTATCTACAGAGCACATCCTTTATGACTATCTTGCATGAACTTTACTCCGCATTGTCTCTGGTTTTATCTGTCCTTTTAACTATCATCGTTTTATAAGGAACGCTTTCTCTATCACGAGAATTATAAGCGCTGCTACAATTGATATCTGGACTGTGTTTGGGTCTTTTATATTAGTTGTTTTGGACATACAAACTTAATTATCTACTTAAAAGAGAAAAATAACATATAAGCATAGAGGTACACCCCAAAGGTTTGGTAAAATATGGTTATGCTGGATAGATCCTAGTAATATTATATGATGGTTTACCTAGTGGAGAGGAGTGAGGTAGAGGAGATAGATGGGAGTAAAGAGTAGTAGTAGAGGAGTGAGGAGTAGAAGAGAAGAAATAAGTGCATGATAGAAAGATAACTTGATGCTGTATAGAGGAATAGAGGAAGCTGCCATAGTTTAACGATTGTAAACAACTTGTTGTGTAAAATGTATCTATGTCTCTATAATGTTTTGTTTATTATATGCTAAGCTACTTTAGTTCGTGAGGAGCAAAGGTTATCTGTTTTTTTGTGTGTTTTCCTATTTTTGATCATTTATGGAATAATTTGACATATCTGTATGTATGTTTAATAATAATAAAAAACAATTATTTGATTTAAAAAAATATATATGCAAAAAAGGTTTATATGAACCTCATAATATAAAACTAAATCTTGGCATATAAAGTTAATCACTCCAGACCTGTTCCCCTTATGTTCAATCATAATTGGTCTCATGTCCATTCAGGTTCCACAAGGGGACACACTGATACTTTGCTGGGCTGTATGCTTGTGGGTTTCTATTAGTTCTATGGAGTCATGTATCTATATTATGAACTTATAATTTTTTTTTTCACTTATAGTGATATTATGTACAAAGTCTTGTAAGTCACAGTTCTGGCGAAACATGTTGAGTGAAAACTTTTGTATAACGATCGTATGTATTTGTTTGTGTTTGTTTTCACAATATGTGATTTTTAACATTTTTTTTTATATTTGTCTCAATTGATTAATACGCACCGAAGAAAAAGCCCATCTTGCCACTTTCTAATTAACTCTTTCTAAATTTTGGGAGGTGGTTCATTTAGAATAAACCTTGTGGCCCAGATTCACGTAGATCGTCGTATCTTTATGCCGGCGTAGCGCATCGTCTTTACGCTACGCCGGCACAACGTTGAGAGGCAAGCATGCTATTCACAAGGAATATGCGGTCAACGTTGCGCCGGCATGGCGTATAGTTGTCGGCGTAAGCCAACGTAAGTCAAAGCAGGTGGAAGTGGGCTGAAAGTGGGCGTGATATATTATAATGAAGCATGACCCCATGCAAATGATGGGCTGAGCTTCAAAAAACGAACTGCGCATGCGTCGTTTCTTGGACGCATCCCAGTGCGCATGCTCACAGTTACGTCTAAATAGCTGCCTAAGATACGTCAATACACTGCCTACGATGTGAACGTAACCTACGCACAGCCCTATTCACGTATTACTACTTAAACGACGTAAAATACAACAGCTGTTCCGACGTCCATACCTTTGCATGGGTTGCACCGCCTTTAAGTGGAATAACTTTACGCCGGACGTACGCCTTGCGTAAACGGCGTATATTACACGCGTAAATCAATGGAAGCACCCCTTGCGTCAAGCGTAAATATGTGCCCAAGATACGACGGCGTAGAACACTTACGTCGGTCATATGAAGCCAAATTTCAGGCGTATCTTGCTTTCAGACTCAGGCGCATAGATACGTCTGCGCATCCGTGCACTTACGTGGAGTATCTGTAGATACGTCAGCGTAAGTGCTTTCTGAATCTGAGCCTGTATCTTTAGCAAACTTGCAACATCCCTTGGACTGTTTAGTGGCCAGAGTCAGAGCGAATGGGCTGTCATCTGTGTGATTGGTAGCTTCTGCACTGTTTAAGGAAAAAAAACCCTCCCACAGCTCTCCCGCGCCCTCTGCCGCTTACCGGAACTGTCAGTAGCGGCGGAGGTGATCAGGTCCTCTCTCTTGCTGGCTATGGAGATGAGTGAGGGGAAGATGGCCTCCACCCGTCTCCATACCATAGCATACCATAGCAGGGCGGAAGCGACGTCAAAATGCCACTTCCGCCCATAGCTCTTAACCACTTAAGACCCCGACCAATACGCTGGTAAATGACCCAAGGTGTTTTTGCGATTCGGCACTGCGTCGCTTTAACAGACAATTGCGCGGTCGTGCGACGTGGCTTCCAAACAAAATTTGCGTCCTTTTCTTCCCACAAACAGAGCTTTCTTTTGGTGGTATTTGATCACCTCTGCGATTTTAATTTTTTGCGCTATATACAAAAATAGAGCGACATTTTTGAAAAAAAAACACTATTTTTTACTTTTTGTTAAAAAAAAATCAAATAAACTAAATTTTAGTCAAACATTTAGGCCAAAATTTATTTAGCCACATGTCTTTAGTAAAAAAAAAAATCACAATAAAAAAAAATAGCTACCTAGCGGGAACAGCGACACTAATACAGCGATCAGAAAAATGATCGCTTAGTGACGCTGGCAATAGGGAGTGAAAGGGTTAACTAGGGCGGTGATCAGGGGGTTAAAACTTTATTAGGGGGGTGGGGGGGCTATCCTGAACCTAACACTAACTGATTTTACACTGCCTGTCACACTGACACTAAATGCAGTGATTAGATCACTGCATTCAGTGACACTGTGACAGGGGGCGTGGGGGGGCAGATCGCAAGGGGTTAAGTATGCTTATGTGAGTGTGTGTCATTGTAGTGTTGGTGCAGGACTTACTGTGAGGTGTTTCTCCCATCGCAGCGGTTAGAAATACCGCTGCGATGGGAGATTACATCACTTCCCCCTTCCTGTGTTTACACAGGAGGAGGAAGTGACAGAAGGGGGAGCGTGCGCATTGGCTGGGAGCGATCGCGGGGGGGCGGGTAAACACCGACATCCGCCCGCTCGTCCCGGATCGCTCCCGGAGCCAGGGGGACCCCCGCACGCCGCGGAGGGGGTCCCGATGGGACCCCCGAACCGCACGAAGGCGGGGACGTAAATTTACACCCTTATGCCTGTACGAGCCATTCTGTGGCCGTATATGTGCGTGCGGGGGTCCTTAAGTGGTTAAAGAGCCATTTTTTGTTTATTTTTTATTTTTTGTTTACAAACTTTTGTTATTTGGGAATAAAAAGGTGGTACAAAGAGTTGTTATCATATGCTTTAAAAAAAATATTACATGAAGTTTACAAGTTTAAAAAAAAAAAAATGTAAATGACCACATTTTTTTAAAAATTATTATTGCATTTTAGTCCAAATATGAGATCTGAAGTCTTTTTGACCCCAGATCTCATATTTAAGAGGACCTGCCATGTTTTTTCTATTACAAGGGATGTTTACATTCCTTGTAATAGGAATAAAAGTGACCCAATTAAAAAAAAAGTGTCAAAATAAATAAAATAAAGTAAAATAAATAATATATATATATTTTTTTTTAAAGCGCCCCATCCCGACGAACTTGTGCGCAGAAGCAAACGCATAAATGAGCAGCGTCCGCATATGAAAACGGTAATCAAATCACACATGTGAGGTATCACTGCGATCGTTAGAGTGAGAGCAATAAAACTAGCCTATGGAGATTTTTAAGAGTAAAAGTTTGGCGCAAATTTGAAGCGTGACATGTTGGGTATCAATTTTTCTCGGCGTAACATCATCTTTCACAATATAAACACATTGGGCTAAGTTTACTGTTGTCTTATATTTTAATTCAAAAAAGTGTATTTTTTCCAAAAATGTGCTTGTAAGACCGCTTTGCGAATACGGTATGACATAAAGCATTGCAATGACCACCATTTTATTCTCTAGGGTGTTAGAATTTTTGTTTTATCATTTTTATCATTTTTATCATGTAGCTGCTGACTTTTAATAGACTTAAAAACAACTGGAACACCGCTTTAAGGAACACAAACATCCCAGATCACAAGTTATTGAAATGCAAGTTTGAAAATGACTTGCTCAGCTACTGCTAGACTTGCCAGGCTTTACAAGCGTGTTGCATATTTGCAGCAAGTCCACATTGCATGACTCCAGATCAACTTTCTATGCAAACATTCTGCAAGTCTGCTGCAAGTTCTGGTTCCGTTATGTTGTGCAATAGTCATCCCACCAGAGGGGTCACTGTGGCTGAATTTTCATGCTGTAAACTTGCAGCACTCTTGCTTTAGACTCACTACTGCAACTTTGCTCTTGTTAGAGACTTGCCACGCAAATTTGCCACAAATTGGAAAAGTTTCAACTAGAACTCAAATGCTTCAAATTCTCTGCAAGTGTACAACTTGCCAGTGAAAACAACGTTTTTCTCGATGTGATTCCTCTCAAGCTTTCCTTGCCTACACACGATCGTGATAAAAAATGCTCAAGCAAAGCACGGTGACGTACAACACGTACAACGGGACTATAAAGGGGAAGTTCCATTCGAATGGCACCACCCTTTGGACTGATTATGCTAATTTTCCATCTCATAACTCGCTTCTGAGCATGCACGTTTTTTTCCCCGTCGCTAAAGCGTATACTCGACCGCTTTTCACGACGAGAAAAGCGGCAACGTGAAAAACGACAAAAAAAATAGAGCTGGTATTACATTTTTAATGGCCATTTTTCTCATCGAGAAAAATGCCCTGGAGCTTACTCACAGACGTTTTTAATTACCAATTTCAAAAATGCAATTTTTCTCGTCATGAAAAACGGTCATGTGTACGCGGCATAACAATTCAACCCTGCCAGATATAGGTATGTACATAGGGTGTGCCAGGGCACACCCTTATCACCCTTTGCGGTGGGGATTCTCCCTGTTTAGACCCCTGATATTTCACCAAAGCCCCCTGACAGGGCTCCCAAAAAAATTGCAAATAATTAATAAAAATAAAAACTACTGACACTGTCCACTGCCTTACTGACACCAATCTCTGCCCTACTGACACTGTCCAATTTAAACAGAACAATTGGCTATAATAAGATTAAAATAGTAAAATGAAATTGTGACACTCCAAATAACATTGAATTTATTGGTTTTAGGATTCATGTTTTTATTTAAAAACATAAATATGTCATTAGTGATATACTGAAAAATTGTACAAGGAGAAAAAGAGAACTATAACAGAAAAGATAAATCAGAATGGTTTTGGACAGCAGTTATAGTCTGCACGCATCTTGTCTTAACTTGTTAATTACTTTGTCAATTAGGTAATCCTTGCACTGCAGATTCTTTGTTCAGAGTATGCTTATTTTGCATCTTCCGACTCAGTGGGGTTGCATTCACGGACAGGCAGACTGTTTCTTGGTGTCATGACTGATATGGCCCACAGGCTTGTTTGAGCAGCGATTCCTATGGTTGATATTGTTTTTAGTTCTGCATGCACCTGAATCTGATCCTGTGAAAAGACAATTTAATGCATTCTTTGATTTCGGCACTGCCCTCTGTGGTCCTCAAACAGGAAGCTTGTATACCGCCGAATTATGTTAAAAGAATTTGAAATGTCACTAAGAAAATGCTTGTATAATTTTACTGGTGTATGTTAAATAACAAACAGAAACAATAATTGTGTGGATACTCTGGCTTTAGCAAAGTTGCAATGGTGCCTGGATAACATTTCACAAATTGATTTTACTTCTTGCCCACACAAAAGAATAAATTGCATTAAATAAAGTAAATCAGGCAGGTTGATAGAAAAGTGGTTATAAAGACAGAGGGCCAGATTCCTAAAAAATTGCGTATCTTATTGTTTATTGTTTATTGCTTGTATAGCGTAGAATCACCCGAAGGTATCGAAACGCTTCCAGACCTTAACAATTCACAATGAGACCGGGTGTTACAGGCATAAATTAACATAGTAACAATATACAATATGTACCACGATTAAAATCACCTAATATAACAACAATATAGAACCAAAAAAACAATACGATACAATATAAAACCATAAAAATCACATAAGACCAAAGGAGAGACAACACAAAATTCCCCATAAAACAAATTCAGCAGTACTTCCCTCCAAAATGCCCTAACCTCAATCCTCCTATCATTCTGTCTCTGCCCACAGGCAGGTTTTAAGATCCCTCCTAAATGTAGGTAGGTCCGGACTCTGTCTAAGACTTAGGGGAAGTAAATTCCATTCTCTCGGGCCGAGCACAGAAAAAGCCCGGCCCCCCCATTTTTTCAGCCGACTCTTTGGCTGTTCAAGGCGGAATTGGCAGCTCCATCTAAGGGAGCAGCCAGTAACATGTCTATTCAATTTCGCACAGAGATAGGCGGGTCCTAGCCCGTGAAACGCTTTAAAAACAAGTGTTACAATTTTAAAACGCACCCTCTGACCAACTGGCAGCCAATGCAGGGCAGCCTGATGTCTCGAGGTGGGGCAGTGGCCTCTGAGGTTTAATGCAAGCCTTACCGCTTGGTTCTGGACCTTTTGAAGTCTCCCAATCTGGACTTGAGGCAGTCCAGCCAGGAGACCATTACAATAGTCCAGATGCGGAAGGACCAGAGCGCGCACCACCAAAATCCTTTCCAGATCCGATAGAAAAGGCAAAATGCGGTAAAGAAGCCGCATCTTAAAATGGCAGGTCTTGACAACCTGACCGACATAGGGGATTAACGTCAAGTTGCTGTCAATCAGGACCCCTAGTGTCCCCACCGTGTCAGCCGGCCGGGGGCACACCCCAGCCCCATCGGGCCACGATAACACCCAGTGTCCCTCAGGAATATTCCCTGATCTTAGAACCTCGGTTTTGGCCTGGTTTAGCTTCAGGTAATTAGCTGCCATCCAGTTTTTTATGATCTCTAAACCTGCAACCAACTTGGCCTCTGCCTCTGGCTCATTGGTCGAGATTCTGGAGAACAACTGGGTGTCATCCGCATAGGACTGAAATCGAAGTCCCAGATTTGCGATCACCGCCAGCAGAGGGCGAAGATAGATGTTAAAGAGAAGAGGGGATAGCGGGGACCCCTGTGGGACCCCACAGATCACCTTGATAGGCTCCGAGTAGAAGTCCCCCAGTTTCACCCTATACTCCCTCTCCTCTAAGAATGACTTAAACCATTTCAGGGCCTGGTCACTCACTTTCGCCACCTCCTGAAGCCGTGTCAGCAAAATCTGGTGATTTACTGTGTCGAATGCGGCTGACAAATCCAAGAGAATGAGGATTGAGTGGGCCCCACGGTCCGCGTCGACCAGTAGATGGTCCATGACATCCAGCAACGCCGTCTCCGTCCCATGTTTGGGTCAGAAACCAGACTGCCATTTGTCGAACAGATTGCCCTCCTCCATGAAAAGCTGCAGCTGACCACAGACTACCTTCTCTGTTATCTTGGCTGGGAAGGATAGCACTGTAATAGGCCTGGACTTCTCCGGGTCAGAGGGATCGGTACCACTTTTTTTTTAAATAGGAGTAACAATTGCCTGTTTAAAAAATCTAGGGACGGTACCATCCACTAGAGAGCAATTGATAAGATACGTATCTGGCGGCATAGCGTATCGTATCGCATTTACGCTACGCCTACGCAAATTACAGGAGCAAGTGCCGTATTCTCAAAACACTTGCTCCGTAATTTTCGGCAGCGTAGCGTAAATGGGGCGTCGTAAGGCCACGTAATTCAAATAGTGAAGGAGGGGGCGTGCTGTATTTAAATTAAGAGCGCCCCTGTGCCGAACGAACTGCGCATGCGCAGGCCTTAAACGTAGGCCACTGCGCATGCTCCGTAATACGCCGCAAATACATAGGTTGCAACGTGAACGTAATTAACGCACGTCCCTATTCACAACGTGTTACGTAAACGACGGAAACAATGGAAAAAGCCGATGCTAACCCGACGGCTATACTTAACATGGCATATGGCAGACTGACGTAAGGTTACCCCTTATATAGCAGGGGTAACCTTACGCATACGCAACCTACGTAAACTACGTTGCCGCGGCGCAAAAACTTTTGAGAATCGGCGTATCGGCTCATTTGCATATTCAACGGTGAAATCAACGTAAACGCCACCTAGCGGCCGGCGTAGTATTGCATTTAGGATCCGACGGTGTAAATGACTTACAGCAGTCGGATCCAAGCATAAAACCAGAGTATCATCTTTTCAGAATAGAAAAAAACAATGATACGCCGGCAGGAATTTCGAATTACGCCGGTGTATGTGTACATACATCGGAGTAATTCCTTTGAGAATCTGGCCCAAAATGTTTTTATCTTAAGGGAGAAGTCCAGCCTGAGCTCATTTGGCTTGGCTTCTCCTATGGGTCACAGGAGTGCAATTTGTTTCGCACTCCTGTGACCTGTTTTCAGCAGAGAGCGGTCTGAAGTCTACTCTCTGCTGACGTCACAGGAATCAGCCCAAACACTGCATCATCCCGACTCTGAAAGTTTGGATCAGCCAGGTGCTTGAACTGATAGCGAGGCACTGAGACGCTGAGACAGCTGCTCCCCACCCCCTCCACAGCTCAGCGCTCCAGTGAGCGTGAGGGGCAGAGCAAAGAGCTGCTGACTGACAGGCAGCAGCTCTCTGCTGGGGGAGCTGTGAGAACTGAGCCATCGGCGGTATTCGATAGCTTGGTTCTCAGTGCAGAGATGCTGGTGGACAAATGCAGCATTCACCTAGGTAAGTATAATGGGGGGAAACTAAAACAAAACCCACAATTCTCCTTTAATGCATTCTCTGCATTAAGGAGAAAAAAAAATCTTTCAAAAGCACCCCCTGAGCCCCAACTTAAAGTATTAATAAAAGCAAAATTTTTTTTTTTACTTTTGGATATAGTGCAGAGAGATTCCAACATCTGTCATGTTTTTGTTGCTCCAGAAAAGATAACACTGTTCCAGGTGATAACAATCTAATGGATCGGAATGGGCAAGCCACGGTTAGCCACTAAGATAAGAGAAAAGGAAGATACGGCTGCACATTACCATCAATCCAACTTAAATTTATTGATACATAAATGTCATAATGACTGCTACCAAGACAAGGACATGAGAGGTGACGCTTTTTACACTTAATCAGTGATTTTTCAAGACCTTTTTGGTTTGTTTTGGAAGGTTTTGACGAAGCACCGTCTCCTGTGTCATTCTTTTGGTGGCAGTTATTATGACATTTATGTATCAATAAATTTAAATTGGATCGATAATGTATGCAGCCGTATATTCCTTTTCTCGTGTTTTTATTGCTGTCTGTGCCCCGTTAAGGAGATTCACCCTCTCTATTTATCCTGTCATGAAAAGTGAAAGTAAAGAAAATCCTACATTTTGGATTATATCTGGAAAAGTAGTAGAAGTGAAATCTTTCTATCAGGATACTATTTCTAGTGACCTGGGGGTAACCAAGGGATTTCCATAATTTGCAAGGATTCCCTCTTACTTCTTGTTTGGCTATAGGACAGGAAGTAAAGAAATCTTTAAAATGGGACACAGATGGCGAAAGAAAATCTGACAGGGGTTATAGCCCTCCCTTTCTCTATCCAAAATGAAAAAAAAAAAAGTTTAGGCTACAGCTCTACTAAGCCCAATTAGATCCAGTGCTGTAGCTGTCTGAAGCAGCTCTTCTTCCGTCTCTCTCTTTCTACAGGATACTCAAAAGCAGCGGGAGACATTGGCCTCCGTTGCTGTCAGTCAAATCCTGTGAGGAGGGAGCAGGGAGTGGGAATGAGCCACGCTATGTGTGTTTATAGATGCACACAACCTAGTTTAGGATAAAACTTGCTCATCTGCCCCCATAGCAAGCAGTTGGCTATGGGGTCAGACAGAGAAAAGGAGGAGTGGACAGCACCGGTGGGGGACACCAGAAAAGGAGGTTTTGGCCTGCTCTGTACACTTGTATTACACTTTATGTATTAACATTGATATCCTAAATGTACTATATGTACTTTGATCCAATTGTATAATTATTTTTAATAAAGTTTTAGGTTATTAATTTAAACATTGTTTAGAAAGTGACTATAAATGATATTTCTGCACTGTGCACTTCTAGCCATCGATTAAATCCTGAACCTCTAATTACAAAAAAACATTTAACAAAACTCCTAAAGATATACTCATCGTTGTGTATAGCCAGCATTTGTATTTTACCCATAATCTACCAATGTAGATTGATAGTCATGGTTTAAAAGCATTTTTTTTTCCAGTAACAGGTGAAATAATTTTAGCAATATTAGTACATTTGTAAGAAAAACTGCTTTGTACTGAACCTAAAAAGGAACATTTACACAAAGACAAGAGCACTGCACTTCTGGAAAGATTAACAGGTCTTTCTGTATTTCCTGAAAATTTTCTTAAAATGTAAAACCAAAGCAGCCACCACATCAAGACTGGTAAGCTGCAAAATATTACAGCTTTGTTCCTAGATTAAATATGGTTTACGATCTGTATCCTCCACAGAGCAGTATGGTGGTGAGAAATGATACCCTACACTTGTACATCTCATGTATGTAACATCCATGACTACATTTGTTACATTGACCAAACTATATCACATCGCTGAAAGAGCTTAAAGAGCTGATCGAGCAGCTGTAATAATCAAAGCCCCTGTTGTATGTTAATCACTTGTTGAAGCACTGAGCATTGAAAAAACTGTTCATTTTCTATCATGCAATATCATGCAAACAATAAGCCGTATCTTAACATGATCCCAAAGAGTGGCCAAATATCTCTGGGCCATTTAAAATGGTCTTTTGCAAAGTGGAAAACTGTTCTGTGGTCAGACTAATTGACATTATTTTTGGCAACAATGGGTGCGGCGTCCTCCAGACTAAAGAGACGGAGGGACCTTCTGGGTTGTTATCGGCATTCAATTCAAAAACCTGCATCTCTGATAATATGGGGGTGCATTAGTGAGTAAGAAATGGGCAGCTTGCACATCTGGAAAGACACCTTTAATGCTGACATCTGTATCCAGGTTCTTTTTTAGGGAAGGCCTTGCTAATTTCAGCAGGACAAGGCTAAACCATATACTGCATCGATGACAACAGCATGGCTGTATAGTGCAGGAGTTTTATTGCTTAACTGGCCTGCCTGCAATCCAGACCTTTCATCAATTGAAAATATGTGTCACATCTGGTAACAAAAAAAATATGACAAAGGAGACCCAGGATTGTTGAGCAGTTATAATCCTATATCAGGCAAGAATCTCCTAAAACTCCAGAAAATGGACTCCTCGGTTCCAGGATGTTTACAGAGTGCTGTTAAAAGAAAAGGGGATGAATCCAGCTAAATCTGAAACTCTTGAGTATTAATATAGCTAAGAAAGTCCAAAGTATTTATCAAAAGGAGTTCCAGTAAATTTCATACCTTTGTTAGAAGACATTAAAATAGAACTTAGTAGACTCACGGCAGGTCAAATATCTTGGGGGGGGGGGGGGGGGGAATGAATATACTTAAAATGGTAATCTTGCCTAAAATTCTTTATAAGATACAGATGTTATCCATTGCTCTACCCCAGAAGTATTTTAAAACTCTACAAACAATGTTATTAAAATTTGTATGGCAAGGAAAAAAAGCTCGCATTAGCTGGGCAACATTCATTAAAAAAAATAAGACACAAGGGGGATGGGGAGCACCAGACATAAGAAATTATTATGAAGCAGTAATTCTCACTAGAGTGATAGATTGGAATAGAGACACTAAGGAAAAAAGGTGGGTAAGTATGGAATACCAGATGAGCAATGTTTCATTAGGGGGTATTATCTGGATTCCAGATAAATATAGAGAGTTAAGCAGACAAGCACATAGTATAACATGGCACGCAATTAAAATTTGGGACAAAGTGCACAAGAGAGAAAAATGGGAGTTCAACTCGCCACTAATGCCACTTAAAGACTCAAAATATTTTGCACCAGGAGTAGAGAAGATATCTGGGAATTGGATAAAAAAAAAAACGCTCAGCTAAAAGATGTTATGACGCGAGACAATTTAAGTACCTACGAGGAATTAAAAGGCAGAGGGGAAGTCATAGAGATAAACGAATGGCGATACGGCCAGTTAAAAAATTTTTTTGAAATCCTCCCCCAGCCGTGTAGATCTGCGGAAATCCTACGCCCCCTCGAGAAAATCAGTGAAGGGAAAGAAGGGAAAGGAGTAACCTCTAATATATATAAAAGCTTAATAGAAGTAGAGCAATTGGACATGCCACCATATATTAAAAAGTGGGAGGAGGAACTGGAGTACTCCTTGAGTAACCTAGATATAAAACAAATATGGAGAAGAGTGCATACCTCGTCAGCAAATAGTAAAATAATCGAATTAAATTATAAATGTCTGACGAGGTAGTATATCACCCCAGACAAGGCGCACAAATGCAAGAAAGAAGCCTCAGAATTTTGCTTGCGAGGATGTATCTGATCGGAGATATGGCCCATATATGGTGGTCATGCCCAAAAATAAAAGAGTATTGGAGAAGGATTAGAGAGTTAACAACCGAAATAAAGGACATAGAGATCCCAGACGACCCTTGGGGATGTCTACACCAGAGGATTATAATACCAAATACACAATACCAGAAAAGCCTAGTACCCCACTTGTTAACAGCCGCGAAAAGCCTGATAGCCAGTCACTGGCAAGATAAGGAAAGTCCCCCTATCAGAGAATGGTGCAACAAAATAAATTCTATTCAAAATTTAGAATATTTAAGGTAAGTGACGCAGATGGGCTAGAGGAATATGATGAGATTTGGTCCAAGTGGACAGAATTCAAACATACAATGAAATTTGCGGAATTGATGGGTGCATAGGACCTTATAAGATATTGTAGATTACTAAAGGTTGGAGACAATATAATAAAGGGATTAGAAAGAAAGTTGGACTATAAGAGATAGAAAGGTAACTCGAGGTCCGAGGGTAGGGGAGGGGGGGAGGGAAAAGATGGGGTATAAGGGACATAACAAGTGATAGTATATGGGGTTTATAAATTGGTAATTGGTTTCCTCCTTTTCGTATATGGAGTTAAAAAAAAAAAATCAATGATGCGAAACCTAAACAGAGACGTCATAAGCAATCCTATTTGTGAGCAGGTCTCATGGTCGGTGGAGTCTGAAGTGGGTTAAAAAAAAAAAGGAAAAGGGGATGCTACATCATGGTAAATATGGCTCTGTCCCAACTTTTGTGAGACATATTGCTGCCATCAGTTGAAAAATGGCCTTGCTTTTTCGTTAAAATAGTAAATTTTCTCAGTTTAAACATTTGGGGCCAGATTCACAGAGCGATTACGCCGGCGTTACAGGAGATGCGCGGCGTAAGTCTAAATTTGCGCATGCGTTTCGATGTGCCGCATCCCCAAAACGAGATACGCAAGAAATCTACTTTTTTTGGACCGGCGTAATTTCGATAGACCGGCGTATCCATCCGCGCAAAACTGCGCTAGACACACCATTGATTTGCTATTCAAATATGCAAATGAGGGAGTTACAGGGATCCACAAAAGAACGTTGATGCAGCACAGCGCAACAGCTGCACGTCCTGTCTAAAATTAGACCATATAATAGGTGGAATAAAATTAGACAATCCGTCTACAATCCGTCCGCTAAAGCAACACTGTTAGTTAGGAGCTGAGCAGTCACACTTGCTGGACAACAAACTGTATGCCAACATACTAGGGGCATCCATGCTCATAGCTATACTACTGACTTTAGATGAGCAAAGAAGGAGGAGGGCACAGAGGAGGGCACGGAGAGGATTTTTTTTTTTTTCCAAAAAAAAATTCTTTGCTTTTTTAAACATTTTTACAAAAAATATACATACATATATACATCAATACATAACATACATACAAATTGCAAACACGGTCTCACTATCTTTCAATAGCCCTTTAAAACCTTGATGGATATAATAATCTAATCTGATACAAGCCCCTCACTCTTCACTTGATATATCACACACGCATAGACATCTTTGGCATGAGTGATTCTGAGGTGTCTTGCATCTTCAGATTCACCCCTCATGCCATCTTGGAATTTACCACAACCCTGCAGGAGGACATCACCAGCCCAACACATGACACCACCCATGACACCCATGACAGCTATATATCCAATCATAGCCCCATCCCAATGGAATTTGAACAGAACATGTATGGGGACAGCTGGCTGGTTGGTGAGTGACATGGGTGGCAGGCATGACTGTCCCCCCCATAATGCTGAAATCACAAGGGGCACATGCACTACTAACATCCTCCTGTCTTATCCCTTCAGGGTGACTCTGCATATGCACTGGGACCCCATCTCATGACTCCTATCTGGACCCCCCATGGTACCCTGTAGTATTCCCCAAACTTTGTATGCCAGATCATCGGTGCATGTTGCATGCTGCACAACTTTGCAGTGAGAAAGGGCCTGGAGATTGACCTAAGTGATGACCTGACCCCTGAACCAGACAATCCCCCCCTAACCGAGGCTACCCCGTCTTCTGAGGGAAGAGCAGCCAGGAGACAGCTCACATTAGGCATCTTTGCACATTAAACACACACATTAATCATGGCACAATGAGAATGCATGCATGCACACCACTGTGGTGCCTAGCTCAGACACATCACATCCTCATCACACTGGATTGGCACAAGCCCACCATGCAGGACTTGTGAGCAGCAATGCCACGGCTCCAATTATGTCACTGTACATTCATACACCATTCACACGGACCTGGGGATCACTTCTCCACCACAAATGAGGGTGACACCCCTTTTCCGGCAGGAATGTCACCCCCACATTACAAAATCATTCACAAACAGAACCAAAAAAAAATGACCAGCAAAAATAAAAAATGCTCAACAAAAATATACTTTTAAAAAAAAAAATACAAAGAAAACCCAGAAAAGACAAAAATCACTCTGCAAAACAGTCACCAAATATCTCAGACACGTCACAAACAAACAAACAAACGCTAATAAACAACAGAACAAAAGCACCTTGCTGTATAGGAAGGGATACAAAGGGATGTACTTTTGCAAAGGAAGTGCGCTTGTGTCTGTCTATTTATGTTGTCTGCGTAGTTCACTAAGTTGCCCGGGTCCACTTCCAATTTCACTGATTGCGCCGTTCCCGAGTTGTGAGCATGCGCACAGAGGTGCTGACAATGGTCTGCTTCATGTGCGCATGCGCGAGCCGGCCGGCCCTTCATTTGCATGGGGTCACGGCTCATTTCAATGTAACACGCCCACGTCCTTCCCAATTTGAATTACTCCACCTTACGCCTCGGAATTTACGTTACTCCGGCGCTAATTTCTGCGCAAATACTACGAGGATACAGTGATTGCGCCTCTACATTGCGCCGGTCTAACGTAAAGGAGGTGCTCTACGCCGGTCAAAATAATAAAGTTTCTCCAGAATCTAAATATTCCATGTATTTAGGAATTTAGTTGCTCCTATTAGGAAAAACGGATTCAGCCCCTCTATTCTACAGTCAGCTGTTACTTCATTTATACTAGGCTACCGGAGCATGATGGGACTGCGACGTCACAAGATAGGCCTATATAAGTCGCTGCGAGCCGCGCGCCCCGGCAGAACAGCGAGAGGAAGCGTCGTGTCAACATCTGGAGAAGAAGAGGGAAGAAGAAGACGACATCACGGAAGACTGGACTGGCCGCCGCTAGTAATTGAGCTAACACACGAAGATAGCGGCGGCCAGTCCCGAAGAAGAAGAAGACCCCCGGAGAGCGGAGAAGACCCCCGGAGAGTGGAAGAAGAGCGGAGAAGACCCCAGGAGAGCGGAAGAAGACCCCGAAGAGCGGAGAAGACCCCCGAAGAGCGGAGAAGACCCCGAAGAGCAGGAGAAGACCCCCGCAGCGGCACCCACCCCCCGCAGATGTCGGGAGAAGCCCGCCGGGGGGGCGCTTTTATAAAAGCGACCATACACCCCCCCCCTTTGGCGGCCAACTATAATAAAATATTTTAATACCCTGTGTTGTTTATTTGTGTTTGCACTTTTTTTTGCAGGTGAATGGGTAGGGGTACGATGTACCCCATACTCATTCACTTAGGGTGGGGGTTGGTATCTGGGGGCCCCCTTATTAAAGGGGGCTCCCAGATTCCGATAAGCCTCCCACCCGCATACCCCAACAACCAACGGCCAGGGTTGTCGGGAAGGGGCCCTGTCCTCATCAACATGGGGACAGGGTGCTCTGAGGTGGGGGGGCCGCAGTGCACCCCCCTGCCCCAGAGCACCTGACCCCCCCATGTTGAGGGCATGCTGCCCGTTACGGCTCAGGATCCCCGTCGCTTCTATGACGCGCTCGCTGGAATGTGCTTTTACTATTCCAGTGAGTGCGAGATGTCGGCACCCTGTCGCCGAGAGTCAGCGCGATGCTGTCGTGCTAAAAACACATTCTCGGCGGCAGGCACTGTATTCAAAACCCTAGATCCTGTACGGACTTTGACTTCCGTTTCCGGGGTAATGTGATGAGCATGGCGGAGTGAGCTCGAGATGAGAAGGAGAGTCTAGTATCTGAAACTACGGTGCACCTTTACAGGAGAACGGCGGCCCCGTAACCCCCAATCCCAGCCCCGACGGCGGGTGGAAATAGCGGATGTCGCGGCGAACCAGGAGTTCTGGAAGGAAACCCGGGGGCATACACCTGCCCAGCCACTCCTACATTACCCGCTACATGGTAGCAAGGACGCAGCAGGGAGACGCCAATGCCGGGAGAAACTCGCGGAGAGAGTCCTTGATAGAGAGCTCGCTCCCAGCAGCGGTGGTGACACTGACAATACCTCCCATCTCCCACTGCGAGCCCAATAGTAGTGGAGAAGAGCGAGCGCGCGGACCAATAGAGTCGCCAGCCCTGAGCCCGTGGACAGCAGAAACCACCAGAGAGACGGAGCAGTGGAGACGGGAGGAGGGAGCTGCGCAAAGCGTAAAGGAGAAGGAGAAGTCCCTTACTGCTAGAAACAACGAGCGGAGCAGTGACAGGCTACAACTCTACATAGAGACACCTTTAGCTCCCCTCACAACTTTCCCAAACTCAGATTCTACAAGACCTGGGAGGAACTTTCATCATCTCCAGGCAGTGGACACACAGACGCCTCAGTCATCCCAGGAACTGTGTATGGAACCTGAGCTACCTGAACCGTCAGAGTCGTGGGCCCGGAGAGAAGCAATGAATAGCATTGGAGAAGCTACCCTAACTCCTACCTTGGTAACAACAGATCAGGTATGTCTACCTAATATGCAGGGTACACAAGGGGGTGCGCAGAAACCCCCCATAGAGCTTACCCCGGACATTAGACAGCTCAGTATGCTCATACAGGCCCTCCCCACTAAGGAAGATATCCAGTCTATGCTAATGAATATAACAGGTATATTAAGAGAAGAAATCAAGGAGGTACGCACAAAGGTGGAGGAGAGTGAACAAAAAATAGCGGGGGTGGAGAGGAGCCAGGGGAGGACAGACTCCAGATTGTTAGCCCTTGAAGACAAATTGGAGACACAGCAGCAGCACATGATTAGACTACAACTATACGCAGAAGAGGCGGACAATAGGAGTAGAAGAAATAACATACGGATCAAGGGGATACCAGAAAGCTTTGAGGGGCTGGCGTTAAGAGAAACGGTTACATCTGTACTGAATAAAATCTTAAAGAACCCCCCCGATACCCCTCTGGAGCTGGACAGAGTACACAAGGTCCCCATAGCAAGGAACCTAGAGCAGATCAATCCGCGCGATGTACTATGCAGAGTGCATTTTTACAGAGTAAAGGAGGAGATACTAAGGGCAGCATGGAAAGAGGGAACAATACCTTGGGAGGGGATGAACATTCAGGTATTCCCCGACCTCTGCTGGCAGACCAGAAATCGAAGGCGTCTGTTAAAACCGTTATTGGAATTTATACGCGATAAAGGAGCCACATATCGATGGGGATACCCGTTAGCTGTCACCATCAAAAGAGAGGGAAGGAGCTTCAATCTGAGGGAACCATCGCAGCTTCCGCAACTTTCTGAATTTTTTGGGTCGGACCCTATAGAAGTTCCAGACTGGCTGGAACTACCTGGACTAAGAGAGCGTAACCCCAATAGCTGAATAATAGCTGAATAAATTAACAAACATTAATAAACAGTAAGAAGACCAGCTTAAATCTGAAGAAGTAGCGAGACTAGGAATGGGTGGCGGGGGGGGGGGGTAAGAGAGGGAAAGTAAGCAGATTATAATAATATAATAATAATGTAATAACATAATAGTAAGATATTGTCTGCTTGAATTGATGAAGATATTCCCAGAGGGGAAGGAGGGGAGATGGGACAGTAGGGGAGTGCCAGATGCTCTAGGAGATTAAACAGTAGACATGATCTCGCACGGGGAATGACTGTCCTCCCGTCCCCTCCTCTTCCTTTTTTTTTTTTTTCTCCCCATTTTTTTTTTTTTGGAGGCCCTGTATCTGCCCAAGTTCATCTGGCCCTTTTATATTATTATTTTTTTTTTTTTTTGGGGGGGGGGGGGGGGGAGACTAGATTTTTTTTTTTTTTTGCTGTGATGTAAGGGGGGGCGGGTTTGGGGGGGGCTAGGAAAAGGGGTTCTCCTTTTTTTTTTTTTTTTCTCGCTCACATTTTTCACTCATATTTTACGCACAATTAAAAGGAAGGGACCACACATATATACATATATACGCACATACACACTATATCAAACAGATATATAATAAACACATACCACAATTTAAATAATACACACACATATATCACATAAATCACATATATATATCACATATATGTCACATATATGTCACTTAGTAAATACACACATACACTGTACAAGACTATTAAGCACCTTTTTTTTTTTTTTTTTTTTTTTTTTTAAAGAGGGTCCGGGGATCTAGGGCGGGGAATTGTAGCGATAACAGGTATAAGGTAACAGGAAGGCCAAGATATAACATATTGTATACTACAAAAGCATATTATAAAAGCTTTTAGAATCTCCGGGAGGATAGAACAAGGTGGAAGAGGACAATATGTAGACAATATGTAATAGTTGACATACAGATGATAAGGGGAGAAGAATTGGAAGAGCAGGGAGGAAATAGAAAGGAAAGAACTTCTATGTGTTCTTCAGGAGTTTGTGTTTTTTTTTTTGGCTGTTTTGTTTATGCGCATCATGAGCTGGTTTATTTTTTATTTCCATTTTCTTGTGCCTTTCTAATATGTTTATCTGATATTAAGATAGAAGTTTGGCTTCCTACCCTGTTAGAGGACTTGTAGAGGGGTTTTCTCTTTTTTTTTTTTTCTCTTTCTCCCTCTCTTTAATTACGTAATAGCCCCCCCCCCCCACCTTGACAAGATGGGGATGGGCGGAGGAGGGCGGGGGCTGGGACTGAGACCGGGGGGGCTGGGATAAATTAAATTAGAATTGAAAACTAGAAGGTTAGAAGGGGTGCACCAGAAACAACACCTAGACGTGACTCTCCGCAATGCTTACGCAAGTACCCCCACCAGAGCGCCTCTCCTCCAAGTGGAGGGAAGTCGGAGACGCTCAATTGGGTGTTTTTTTTTTTTTTTTTTTTTCCTTTCTCTTTTCCTTCTCCCTAATAAAGTGGGAACCCACAATAAGGTGGAAGTGGGTCCCAATAGGGAATAAGGGAAACGTAGTGAATACTTGGGGACTTGGACGGAGGACAAGCCCCCGAGGTATTGGGGTGTTTTTTTTTTTTTTTTTTTTCCTTTTTTCTCTCTTTTTTTCTCTTTCTCTCTCTCCTCTCTGGGTTTCGCAGGGGGGAAGTACCCCTCTCCTCCTCCTGTGTTCCTTTTGTACTGGTCCTCTCGCTCCCCCTCTCCCATCCCCCAGTGTTAATTTCGGTGTGGTGGACCACTGGGAGAACGGCGAGAGAGGAGCTCTCTCTCCTTGCTCTGCTCGCCCAGGTGCCATTGGCCAAATACTTGGTCTCTCGGTTTTGAAAAACAAGCGTCTAAAAAACAAACACTTGAACAGGGGACCCTGATAGGGAGAACGAGAGGTCAATAGAAGATAGGATGCAAGATGCAACAGAGTAAAAGTTACTACATACAATGTAAAGGGGTTAAACATCCCAGAAAAAAGATCAAAAATACTAATGGAACTTGGGAGACTTAAATCACAAATTATCTTTTTGCAAGAAACACATTTTAGGAAAGATAAGGTTCCATCCCGGTGGTGTATCATGGTGCCTCTCAGACCTCAAAGGCAAATGGAGTAGAAGTTTGGCAATTCCTGATGGCTAAAAAGATAATATGGAAGGAATCTAAAGTAATAACTGACGAGGAAGGACGCTTTCTCCTTGTGAGCTTGTTAATGAACAAAAAATTACCTTAGTGAACATATACCTACCAAATGAGAACCCAGTATTTGCGTTAGAGAAATAGAGGGGTTTCTCTTTTTTTTTTTTTCTCTTTCCCCTCTCTTTAATTACGGCCCCCCCCCCCACCTCAAGATGGGGATGGGCGGAGGAGGGCGGGGGCTGGGACCTGAGATCCGGGAGGCTGGGATAAATTAAATGGTAGAATTGAAAACTAGAAGTCTGGAGAAGGGGTGCACCAGAAAAATATAAAATTGCAACACCTAGACGAGGATAATGACTCTCCGCAATGCTACGCAAGTTACCCCCACCAGAGCGCCTCTCCTCCAGTGGAGGGATCCAATACATGGGGTGTTTTTTTTTTTTTTTTTTGAGAGAGATTATAGCCTTTCTCTTTTCAGCCCTACATAAAGTGGGAACATACCACAATAATGGACTAGTGGGGTCCCAATAGGGAATAAGGGATCAACGTAGTGAATACTTGGGACTGGACGGAGGACAAGCCCCCGAGGTATTGGGGTCAATTTTTACAATATTTTTTTCAGACCATTTTTTCTCTCTTTTTTTCTCTTTCTCTCTCTCCTCTCTGGGTTTCGCAGGGGGGAACTGCCCTCCTCCTCCTGTGTTCCTTTTGTACTGGTCCTCTCGCTCCCCCTCTCCCATCCCCCAGTGTTAATTTCGGTGTGGTGGACCACTGGGACAGGTGCCGATTGGCCAAATAAGGTCTCTCGGTTTTGAAACAAGCGTCTATTGAAAGACAATACTTGAACAGAGGAGCAGGATAGAGCGAGAAATAGAAGATAGGATAAAAGATTTAACAAGATGAACAGACGGTACTAGCATCCGCAATGTCCAAAGGGGTTAAACATCCCAGACAAAAAGATCACAAATACTATATGGAACTGGGGAGACTTAAATCACAAATTATCTCCCTTTGCAGGAGACACATTTTAGGAAAGATAAGGTTCGCAAAGCTTCAAAAGTTTGAGATTCCCGGTGCTGTATCATGGTGCCTCTCAGACCTCAAAGGCAAATGGCGAGTAGCAATTCTGATGGCGTATAATATGGAGAGGAATCTAACAGTAATAAAATGACGAGGAAGGACGCTTTCTCCTTGTGACAAGGGATGCTGAATGAACAAAAAATTACCTTAGTGAACATACCTACCAAATGAGAACCCAGTATTTGCGTTAGAGAAATACCTGGATTTAATACGGGCCCTACGATCTTGGGAAAAGAGACCTAAATCTATGGTCTTGGAACCCAGTCTGGATACTTCTAGGGATCCTACCATATATCAAATATAAGTCGCTGCAGGAGCGAGGATAATGCTGCACTACGAATACAGTTGGAGGAACCTACATGCCCATGAGCAGAGATTATAGCTTCTACTCAGCATAAAACATACACAAGAATCGACTATATATTTGTAGTCAAAGCATAGCTGAGAGAAGCTTCAATGGGATCATTTACAATATCAGACCATGCATATTGAAATGGGGGGAAACAGGTCCGAGGGTATGGAATTGGAAGATTAATGAAACATTATTGAAAGATCCTGTATGAGAGAGCAGGATAGAGCGAGAAATAGAATCCTTTTTTTTAACAAATGACTCAGACGGTACAGCTCCGCTGTCCAAGTGGGAGACACACAAATGCTATATAAGGGGAATTCTTATCTCCCTAGTCGAAAACGTTTTAGATGCGAAGCTAAACACCCTGCTTGGCGAGATTCGTATATTAGAGAACGAACATAGAAGAGAGACTAACGGGCTTTAGGCCAAGGCCAAATTAAGTCGCTGCAGGAGGGCGTACTACGAATACGGAAACAAGCCAAGCAGGATGCTAGCAAACGCATGAGAGAGTCAAGAGCTAAGAACCATGGAAATAAACAACACAAGGCAGATATTGTAGTCAGTTCCTCAGTAGAGAAGAAGCGAATAAAGGCATAGATATTACAGTAAATTGGCATCAATTGGATGCCTAACAAGGCAGGAAGTCAGAGTAGAGAAGAACGAATAAAGGCATACATATTGGCATCAGGGATGCCTAAAATACCGGAGGAAAAAATCGGGACCATAGAGGGCCCGATAACAGCAGAGGAATTAGCAGTGGCAATTAAGGAAATGAAGCCAGGTAAATCTCCAGGGCCAGATGGCTACACCTTGCTGTACTATAAAACGTTTTACGAAAAGTTGTCACCTCAATTTCTGAAGGCATTTAACTCATTAAAAGAAGGACAACAGATGTTAAGAGACACACTAATGGCTCACATAACCGTAATTCCCAAAGAAGGGAAAGACCCTGCGCAATGTAGCAGTTACCGACCGATCTCTCTGTTGAATGTAGATCTGAAGATCTTTTCGAAAATCCTGGCTAATAGACTGGCAACTTATATTCCCCATCTAATACACCCTGATCAGGTAGGGTTTACACCGGGAAGAGAGGGGAGGGAAAACACACAAAGAGTACTAAGCACTATCTACCTATCACAAGTTTTAAAAATCCATCAGTACTGGTAGCAACCGATGCAGAAAAAGCTTTTGATAGGGTGGATTGGGGATTCCTGAAAGCTGTTCTACAACATATAGGCCTGGGAGAGGGGATGCGGAACTGGATAGCAGGCCTATATTCGTGTCCGATGGCTAGAGTGAAGATAAACGAAATAATGTCGGACCCCTTCCCAATAAGAAATGGGACAAGACAGGGATGTCCACTTTCGCCGTTCATCTTTATCCTGGCCCTCGAACCCTTCTTGAGAACAATACGGGCAAACAAAGACATTAGAGGTCTCAGAGTGGGGGGAGATGAATACAAGATCGCGGCATTCGCAGATGACCTACTGTTCTCGCTAACAAGTCCAGGCCTATCTTTACCAGTTTTACTAAAAGAGATAAGGGAATATGGAGATTTGTCCAACTTTAAGGTAAACTATAACAAATCGGAGGCAATGGGTGTGGAGGTTAATGAACAAACACAGCAGTTATTGTCAACACAGTTTCCCTTTAGTTGGACAGATTCCCATATAGTATATTTGGGAACTAGAATGCCAAAAAACCTAAACAGGATTTTCGAACTGAACTTTACCCCATTAACAAGAGCGATCAAAACTGACTTACAGAGATGGGATAAAGAGATTTTTACTTGGTTTGGGAGAATAAATATTATTAAAATGAACGTAATGCCAAGATTGCTTTATCTGATTCAGACCCTACCAGTAAGGATCCCTCTCGGGTTCCTAAGAGACCTGAGATCTAGATTTATTAAATTTATTTGGTGGGCAGGAAAACCGGCCAGAATGAATGGTGGGGTCCTGACTGACCCAAAAGAGACGTCCCAGCTACAAGACTCCTGGATTTATGGCAAGAGTGGTGAGTAGAGTGGTGTATCCATCAGAAAGATAAACCATGGATCCATATAGAACAGAAAATAACGAAAATCCCGCTAGAGGGAATGGCGTGGATTACAGAGTCAGACATCCCACAAGAGGTGAAGAAACACCCCACAGTAGGTGCTACGACAAGAGCCATAAAAAGGATATTTGGGAAAACAAAAATTTCTAAATACCCAAGCCCACTGATACCGGTACTCGGGAACCCGAGATTTGAACTAGGCTTGACAGACACCCATTTTAACAACTTAAGACGGGGAGGACTGAGTAGACTTATACATTTTACGAGCAATGGTCAGGGTGGAGACGTGGTGGAGAGGGAGGAGAGACTGGGGAGGACGCTAGATATAATGAGACAAATGCAACTGAAAGCAGCTATACAGGCAATTAGACCACGGGGGGAGATAACTCGTGAATTAACGGTTTTTGAAAAAGTCTGTAATAAAGGCGAACCAGTGAGGCACAGTCTATCGTATATGTATAGCCTCTTAGTAGAATCGGAAGCCCCGCAAGACTTATTATTTATCCAGGCATGGGGAAAGAGACTTGGGGACCAGATTCTCGGAGACCCAGAAAGAAAAAATGTTTAGGTTTACTCATAAGGCCTCACTGGCAACAAGATACCAAGAGGGGGGATATAAAATTCTAACTAGATGGTACAGGACCCCGGAGGTATTAAAACGGATGTTCCCCCAGGTGTCAGATCAGTGTTGGAGATGCGGGGAAGCAAGAGGCACCATGATACACCTATTCTGGGAATGCCCGAAACTAAAGGAATACTGGGAAATGGTAGTCGAAACAGTAAATGTAATTACTAAGGAGAATCTGAGAGATAACCCAGCTGCACTGCTATTAAATGATTTCCCAATGTCAACGGCAAAATACAAAAACTCATTGCTTAGGCATCTGCTTACAGCAGCAAAGGCTTGTATTCCATCTCTCTGTGGAAAGTACGACATCTCCGACGCGACAACATTGGCTCGGTAGAGTAACAGAAATCCAGTCGATGGAATACCTGACAATGGGAATGAGAGAACAGGAGGAGAAGTATAGACAAGTGTGGGAGCCTTACATTCACTATAGGGAGCAGAACCCCTGAGTGCGGGGGGAGGAGGGGAGAGAGAGAGAGAGAGACAGAGAGACATATTTAGGTGTTTTTTTTTTTTTTTGTTTTCTCTCGCCCTGTTGCCGGTGGCGACAAGGGGTATCAACCAGGGAGCGGACCTGGTGGGGGAGGGGGTAACTGTAATCAGAACTTTTGTTGAGTATACAGTAAATTAATAACAAGATGTAATGATGAAAGAAAATGCTACCTGTATATCTCAAAGCTGTTTGTGTATGAAATATGGAAAAAATTATAAAATAAAGAATTTATAAAAAAAAAAAACCCTAGATCCCCTATTGGAGGGCTCGGTGATACTGGGTGGGGATTCGAACGTCGCTTTTGACCAGAGCATTGATAAATCCAAGCCCCCCACAACACAGAATGTGCGTCCCACTAAAATTAGCTCCAAAGTAGCCAAATTATTGTTCCACCGGGGCCTCACGGATATCTGGAGGTAAAGGAATCCTACTCAGAAAGATTATACGCACTTTTCACACGCACACCAAACATATGCCAGAATTGATCACCTCCTGATCTCTAACGCCATGATCCCAATGGTTGGTAACTCCCGGATCTCGGATACAGTTTGGTCAGATCATGCTCTGGTGAGCATGACCTTGACCGCTCATCTTGCCCCCCAGGCGTCCCCCTAATGGCGACTTAACGAAACGATCTTGTCGGACCCCGCCCACAGAGCTGAGATCGAACTGGCTATTTCGGAAAAATTTTCGCAAAATAGCTCCCCTGACATTTCGGCAGAGACTCTGTGGGCAGCCCACAAGGCGACCATCAGAGGAAAGTTAATCCAAATTAAAGCGAGAATCAACAAAGCAAGTAGGGCAGCCATAAAGGATCTTGAAAATAAATTTCAAGATCTATGCACGGCACATAAGAGAGATCCGGGACAATGTCCTACGTCTTGCATTGATTCTGCCCGCCTGGAACTGAACTTGGTGCTGACTGCTAGGGCTGTGTCCAGCCTACGCTGGCAGGGAGCAAAATTTTACCGTTTAAAAGATAAAGCGGGGCCTCTCCTAGCCTCCAAACTGACCCCTCGAACGTATGCATTCCCTAAAATTAACATAGCGGGTCGTCCCCCCACGGCAAACCCTCTTAAAATCTTACAAGCATTTCAATCTTTCTACACAAATCTTTATGCTGATCACCGGGCAGGGAGGGACCCTACAGGGACTGGGTTCCTAAACGACCTTCCCATCCCCATCTTATCGAGGGACCACAGAGATAGACTCGAAGCTCCTGTATCCATTGTGGAGATACTGGAAGTCATCAAAGGCCTAAAGAAAACTTCCGCTCCTGGCCCAGACGGGTTCTCCATCCCGTATTACAAGGCCTTCGCCCCGATCCTGGCCCCCCATCTCGCAAACTTTTTCAACTCCAAAACTAAGGGAGACCCCATGGGTGCGCAGCTGAACGCCGCCTTCATCTCTGTCATCCCTAAACCTGACAAGGACCCGGGAGAAGTCAGTAACTATAGACCGATATCCCTCATCAATAACGATCTCAAAATAATGACTAAAGTTAAGGCCGATCGCTTAGCGTCCTTTATTGGAACCTACATACACAAAGACCAAGTCGGGTTTATACCCGGCCGTCAGGGACCGGACCAAATTAGGAGGGTGGTTGACATTATGTCTTTGCTACAATCGGGTTGGGATGGTGGAGGTGCCCAGGCAGGGATGTTGCTGTCATTGGACCTTAAAAAAGCTTTCGACTCGGTCTCTTGGTCCTATATTGGTAGAATACTGGAGCGCTGGGGCTTTGGCCCAGATTCACCGGGCTCATTCGGTCCCTTTACTCCAATCCTGAAGCTAGGATCAAATTACAGGGCTTGTATCCGGACCCTATAGCAATAAGAAAGGGCACCCGCCAAGGATGTCCCCTCTCGCCGCTAATTTTTGCAATAGCAATTGAATCGCTAGCTATTGCTTTCAGGTCCAACCCCGATATTGCGGGAGTCCGTTGCGGCCCTAAGGTCCACAAGTGTGGATTGTTCGCGGACGATTTGATCCTTTTCATAACCTCCCCCATCACCTCCCTACCAGTGATCTGTAAAACTTTGGACGACTTTGCGGTTATATCAGGGCTGCGGGTTAATTACGCCAAGTCTCAGGCCCTCAATATATCCCTCCCGCCACCTGAAGTCGCCCAGCTGAAAAACTCCTTCCGTTTTCAGTGGAGTGAAGCCTCTATCCGTTATCTGGGAGTTAATTTAACCCCCAAATTCGAAATGTTATACCATGCTAATTACCCCCCCCGTGTACAAAAAACTAGAACAAGATCTTAAACAGTGGCACCCACATCAACTTTCGTGGCTAGGGAGGATCAACTCCGTGAAGATGACCCTGCTACCACGACTCCTTTATATCTTTCGCTCTCTCCCAATATCTATTAGGAAGGATCACTTAGACTCATTCCAATCCAAAATCATCAGATTTGTCTGGAGGAAGTCGGGCCATCGCCTAGTTAAGAACACTCTTTTCAGACTTAGGAGCAGAGGGGGGCTGGGGCTACCCAATCTACTCTGGTACTATCAGGCGGCCAGACTCGCCCAGCTCTCCACGGTTTACAGTAAGGTAATCAAACCTGACTGGGTGGACATGGAAAGGCAAGCGGTCCCCACCTTCACTCTTGACTTCCTCCTCTGGAGCCCTCCCAAAGCTAGGCCACCTATACTTTCCCCCGCCTTGTCTCACACATTTGTAATCTGGGATAAGCTTAGGAACAACCCTTTCCTGGTCTCGTCCTGTAGACCCTTAGCACATTAGTGTTGCTCACGAATATTGCATATTCGAGTATTCGCGAATATCTCGAATATCGCGGCGAATATTCGCTATTTCGAATATTCGTATTTTTCAAATTTCGCAATAAAATTCGCAATCGCGAAATTTCGCATTCGCGAATTTCGCAGTAGCGAAATTTCGCAATAGCGACATTTCGCAATTTTTTTTTTTTTTTTTATAAAATATAGCGAATATTCGTAAATATCGAATATTCGTGATATTTTATTTAAAAAAAATCGCGAAATTTTGCATTAGCGAAATTTCGCATTGGCGAAAATTCGCAATTTTTTTTTTTATAAAATATCACGAATATTCGATATTAACGAATATTCGCGACCGCATATGTGAAATTTCGCTTTTTTTTTTTATAAAATATACCGAATATTCGTAAATATCGAATATTCGTGATATTTTATAAAAAAAAAAAAATCGCGAAATTTCGCATTAGCGAAAATTCGCAATTTTTTTTTTTTTTTATAAAATATCACGAATATTCGATATTAACGAATATTCGCGACCGCATATGTGAAATTTCGCTTTTTTTTTATAAAATATACCGAATATTCGTAAATATCGAATATTCGTGATATTTTATAAAAAAAAAAACGCGAAATTTCGCATTAGCAATTTTTTTTTTTTTTTTTTTTATAAAATATCACGAATATTCGATATTAACGAATATTCGCGATTATTCTTCGAAATATTCGCGAAATATCGCAAAATCGAATATGGCGTACTCCGCTCATCACTATAGCACATATCTTCCACAATCCTGACTTTCTCCCAGGGATGGACATTGGGGCTTTCAGGTGGTGTCTGGACAAGGGGATGTATCGGATCGGGCACTTTTTTTCACCCTCGGGACCCCTCTCCCTCTCCCATTGTGTTAAAACCCTGAAAATGACAGCTACAGAACGTTTCCGATTTCATCAATTGTCCTGCTTCCTGCACTCTGTCTGGTCTAAGAACCCTGACCCTCCCCAACTCACATTATATGAACGGTGGTGCGGAGATCTCATGGAGCAGAGGGGGGATCTCTAGAATCTATTCGTCACTGGCCATGGATGACCGTAAAACGGCCTACATGCTGGCCTGGGAGGGTGATTTACAGATGTCATGGGCCCTGGATACTTGGCACAAAGCCTATTTCTCATCCTTTAAAGGGATATGTAATATATCCCTCATTGAGGCTAATTTGAAGGTATTCACCAGATGGTACCTGACTCCTTGTGCTTCCGAGGGTGCCAAATGAGGGGTTCCATGCTACACGTTTGGTGGGAGTGCCCCAAAATCAGAAGTTTCTGGACCAAATTATTCCGAATAGCGTCCCTGGTATCTGGCCTGGCTATTCCCCGGTCTCCATTAACGGCCCTTCTTAACCAACGCCTTCCCCAGGCTTCGAAATCAATCCATAAATTAGTTTTTTTCATTTTTCTTTCATTAAAAATCACCCTGGCCAGGGCATGGAAAAGCCCCAAGATATCCATTACAGCAGCTAAAAGGAAAATATCATGGATCATGTCCCAAGAGAAGATGCTGAGCTCTAGCCTGGACACTTTCCCTCAGTTTTGGGAGACCTGGGAACCCTGGGCGAACTATATGGGGGTTGGAGACTCAGTCTTTTTGCCCTGCTGAGTAGACTGGGTATAGACACCTGCCTCCTGCCTTCTGCTGTTGCTTTCCTCCTCTCTTTCTTCTCTCTCTCCCCCTCTTCATTCTCTCACTCTGCCCCCTTCTACCCCCCAATTCCCACAGACAGCATCAGGGTTTTACTCCTGGGCGCGGGCTTTCTCTCTGAAATATATAGAGCTCATCATGCTCAACTGTGTTTTTTTTTCTCTTTTCTTTCTTGATAGTTATTGGATAAAGCCCTTTTTATTTTTTTATTTTTTTTTTATTTTTTGTGTCCAGTCACGGTACAACCTACCTCCTGTGCTGGCTGCTCACTGGGTTCTTGTGACCCCCACTGTTTGGTACTTAGGTCATCTTTTACGGATGGGGGCCCTCCCCACCCTCCCCTGCACAGTCAGCTCCCTATAGGGGTGCGGTGGAGGGGTTGGGGAGGGTCTCTCCCTTTGGGGTAGCCGGGTCTTTGTCATGTTCAAAACTAAATATGTGGTTAATGTTAGCGCTATCTTTTTTCTCAGTAGAAGCTTTTTGTTCTGCATATGTTATCTGTGCCGGATGCTTATTATGATGATTTCAGGCTTATCGCTGTCTGTCATTGTTACCTTCTTATTTGAAAATTATTAAAAACCTTTAAAACTTAAAAAAAAAAAAAGCCAGTGATAATTAAATACCACCAAAATAAAGCTTTATCTGTTTAACCACTTCAATACCCAGCCATAGAAAATTGACGGCCTGGGATGGGATTTACCATCCTAAGTGGCCGTCAATTGACGGCCTGGGCATTGCAGGCGAATATCTGGATGATGCCTGCAGCCAGAGGCATCATCCAGATATCCTCTTCTTCAGCCGACGATTCTGCACAATGTAAGAATGATCATAGCGGCGGTTCCGCCGCTTGATCGTTCTTACAGGCCGCGGGAGGGGACATCCCCCCCCCCTCCCGCCGCCATCCGGTGCTTCTCCGGGCTTACCTGTGCCTTCGGGGGCCCGGAGAACGAATCGTCGGCGGCGGCAGGAAGCATAGAGATGACTGGTGACCAGATGGTCACCAGTCATCTCTATGACCGTCGGAGGACCCGGGCGCGATGTGATGACGTCACGCCCGGGTCCCCGTAAGTAAACAAAGCCGCGTTTGCGGCTGTAAGCCCCCATTCATGAGATCGGTGAATTTTTTTTCACCGATCTCATGGTTTCCAGGCTGGAGGAGAGATGTGAGGTCTTATTGACCCCACATCTCTCCATAAAGAGGACCTGTCACACACATTTCCTATTACAAGGGATGTTTACATTCCTTGTAATAGGAATAAAAGTGGAAAAAAAAATGAAAAAAAGTTTAAAAATAAATAAAAAATAAGTCAAAAAAATAAATAAAAGATAAAAAAAAAATTAAAACGCCCCTGTCCCCGATAGCTCGCGTGCAGAAGCGAACGCACACGCAAGTCCCGCTGACATATGTACACGCCGTTTAAACCACATAAGTGAGGTATCGCCGCGTGCGTTAGAGTGCCAGCAATGAATCTAGCACTAGATCTCCTCTGTAAATCTAAACTGTAACCTGTAAAAAATAAATAAAGCGTTGCCTATGGAGATTTTTAAGTACCGAAGTTTGGCGCCATTCCATGAGTGTGCGCATAATTAAAGCGTGACATGTTGGGTATCTATTTACTCGGTGTAACATAATCTTTCACATAATACAAAAAAAATTGGGCTAACTTTACTGTTTTGTTATTTTTTTAATTCATAAAACAATTTTTTTACAAAAAAAAGGCGTTTGAAAAATAATTGCATAAATACCGTGCAAGATAAAACTTTGGAATGACCGCCATTTTATTCCCTAGGGTGTCTGCTAAAAAAAACATATATAATGTTTGGGGGTACTGTGTAATTTTCTAGCAAAAGAATGATGATTATTACATGTAGGAGAGAAGTGTCAGAATAGGCCCGGTATGGAGGTGGTATAAAAGCCTGGTATTGAAGCGGTTAAAAAAAATGACATGAAATTAATTTAAGTACAGTGTACAGTACAGTACAGTAATTGTCATTGAAAGTGTGACAGTGCCGAAAACTGAAAAATGTCCTTCACTTCAATTGGTCAACAGCATAGGGAGGGCTGCTTATGTTTGTAAAAATTTAACAAAGCCCACCATTTTAAGATGTTTACTGGTTTTAGATATATTTAAATCTTATAATATATTTTATATTTTTGATTGCAATAGGGAAAAATAGAAGGTAAAAAATAGAAAGTAAATGTTTACTTACAATTTCTAAATATGAGACTGCTACATAAACCACACTTATACCACTCTCACATACCCACTGAGGATTAGTCTTCTTTTATTAGGAAGCAAAATCTCACTATTATACTTTACAGACAAAGCACAAAGTCTGGCAAAAAAGATGAATGTAATGTATTAATGCTAGCAGACAGTAGCGCACAATCTGCAAAGAGGGCTGCCTGGATCTACTTTTATCCACTTACTACATTTGAAAAAAAAAGGATGATCTTAAAGATGTTGCTGAATAGCCAGTTTATAAAATAAGGATGAAGCATTTCACCATGAAATCTCATACTATTAGAGGCTTTTTTGATCTGCTTTCAGCTTTCACTGTTAAAGGATTACTTTCCATCCAAGGCCAAAATAGCCATGGAGGTTGGACCAAGTCCCAGATAACCTCTGAAGTTGATATTTTGATCTATGACAGCAAAATATTCAATTTATTGGCAATATTTATTTATTACATATTCTGTATATTTGTGCACAGCCTTTAAGCATTAGATTGTGCTTAAATGAGAATGTTTCAAAATTTTCAAATGGAAGGTAAAAATTTGACTAAATGGCTTCTGAGGCTCACAGAAGCTCCTCTTAGTCATACTAGACATTAGACATGTGCAAACTGAAATATTTTGTTTCAGAATTTCATTTTGTCCGAAAAATAAATGTATTAAGTTACTCCCAAAATTAGTTTTTATTTATTTTGTTTCGTTAAAAAATGCATTAGTCCGAAAATCAGAATTAATTAAGGTTGAATCTGTCATTGAAGGCTTATGGTGTCTGTTGAATGTTCTAAGAAGATTCGACGGAGCAGCTAAACTGTACGACGCCACAATCGTACATTTACGGTCAAATGTTCCGCCTACAAGCTATAGAAGAATTCTAATGTTGTATGACACTAGTAATAATTATATTTATAAATTATTATTACTAGTCAACTAACATTCAAATTCTTCTATAGCCTATGGGCCGAGCATTTGACCGGAAATGTACGATTGCGGCATCATACAGTTTAGTTGCTTGTCGAATCTTCTTAAAACTTTCGACAGACACCATAAACCTTCAATGACAGATTCAACTTTGTATGTTTTTTGCTGCTTTGTCGAATCTTCATTGAATGGTCTACCCAAACACTGTCTCTATAATGTTGAATATTTTTTCTCTATGTCGAATCTTTCCTCTCTATGTAGAATAATCTTGGACTAATAGAGTTAGGTTAGGCACATTCGACCACAGATTCAATAGACACGGATTGTTATTGTCAGCGTCATGTCGAATCTCATATCTATATCGAACTGTTGTAGCAAAGAAAATGAACATTAAGCATTTTTTTATGTAAGATCTTACGGATTCTGCGCGTTCATTTTCTTTTGTTAAAACGATAATGAAAATACCCAAATTTGGACGAAAATGCATTTAGACGAAAACGAATGCACATGTCTTCTAGACATATCTCTGTGTAAAAAAAAAAGTCCCTTATTAGCCTTATTGTTTTTTGGTGTTTTTACAGGAAGAAAGAACAGTTTAAGGCAAAAAAATTATTGTTCAATGGGGGTTCAACTCAGGCGAACACTAAATCAAATCTGAGCCTTAAGGTGAAATTTTACTCAAATAAATACAAAAATGTGAACAGGCAGGCTTTTTAATACAGGAGAGGCATACTATGTTTCTTCTGTATTCCAGTATTTATACATACTTTTTTTAAATACTTAAAACGGTGGAGGAGGCAAGCAGGCTGTGAAGGAGGCATGTTTAGGCAAGCCGCCAGGTACGGGAGACAATGTGGAGGGGGTGCGCTGAGGAAAGCCACCAGTTGCGGGAGACACTCACATGACTGACTTCCAACTATCCAGGGGTTATTCTTGTATCGGAGGGACAGGGAGGGTGGAAGGGGAGGGGGAGTCTGTATATCAAGAATGATTTTGCCTGTAAATCTAGAATGTTTTACTGTTGAACGTGAGGGACGAAATTGCAAATGTGACACGGAGGGAGGTGAAGTCCCTGTAGGTGGAGCTTCAAAGGAAAGGAACAAATGAGAACTTAATAGTGGCCTGAAGGATGAGGAGGAGTTGGATCTCCTAATTAGAAATGGCAGTGAGGTAGGGCAATTTTATCATAGTAGTGGATTTTAACTATTCACATATTGACTGGGCAAAAGGAACAGATGACACATTTAAGACTTGCCATTTCTAAAATCTCTTACAGGACAACTGCATTGCATGGGGCAATAAATATAAAAGAGCTAAGGTTAAACCTGGGTGGCCAAACTTTAACATAAAAAGTCATATTAAAAAGAAAAAAAATGGCCTTTAAAAATATAGGGCCAGATTCACGTACATCGGCGCATTTTTGGACCGGCGTAGTGAAACTCCTTTAAGTTAGACCGGCTTAATTTCGAGGCGCAGGTGCCGTATCCTCGTAGTATTTTCGTCCAAATTTGCACCGGTCCAATGTAAATTCCGAGGCGTAAGGCGGTGTAATTCAAAGTGGGAAGGACGTGGGCGTGTTCCATTGAAATGAGCCGTGACCCCATGCAAATGAAGGGCCAGCCAGACTGGGCATGTGCACATGAAGCAGACTATGGTCAGCACCTCTCTAAGCATGCTCAGAACTCGGCACAGCGCAATCAATTAGATAGGAACTAGGCCCGTCAGACTTAGTGAGCTATGCACAGTGCTTAAATAGACCGAGAGAAATGCCCTTCCATTGCAAAAGTACATCCAATTTTTTTCCCTTCCTACAGCAAGGTGCTTTTTTTTTTTTTTGCTGCGTTTTTTTTTTTTTGCTGTTTGTGAATGATTTTTGAATGTGGGGGTGACATTCCTGCCACCACTCCACTTGTACGCTGAAAAGAGCCACTGGCAAGGAAATTGAGTGTTGCCAGGACCTTGCCCAGTGGCTGCACTGCATGTGAGCGGTGTGTTGGGCTGGTGATGTCCTCCTGCAGGGTTGTGGATAATTCCAGGATGGCATGAGGGGTAATTCTGAAGATGCGGTACACCTCAGAATCACTCATGTCAAAGATGTCTATGCATGTGATGTATATCCTCTCCAGTGCCCTCCTCCGTGCCCTCCTCCCTTCTGTGCTCATCTAAAGTCAGTAGTATAGCTATGAGCAAGGATGCCCCTGGCATGTCGGCAGGGCCGCCATCAGGAATTATGGGGCCCCTTACACAGCTTCAGGCATGGGCCCCCTGGAGCAGAGAACTGCTGGGGGGAGGGGTGCTACCACCTGAAATTGAGAAGCGGCGGGGGGGGGGCTGCTGCGAATTGAGAAGCGGGGGGGACAAAAAAAAGAAGAAATAAAGAAAAATAGATATAAAAAATATAAAAAAGAGGGGGTTCCCATCCGGGCCCCTGGGGACCCCTGGGCCCCTTACAGGTGTAATGCCTGTACCCCCCTGATGGCAGCCCTGCATGTTGGCATATAGATTGTTGTCCTGCAAGTGTGGGTGCTCAGCTCGTCCCTAACTGTGTTGCTTTAGCTGACATGTAGACGGATTGTCTAATTTTAAGCAAGCTTTTATATGGTCTAATTTTAGACTTTCCATGCAGCTGATAAGCACATCGTGTAGACTGCACCGCACAAACTTACTTTTGTGGATCGGCGTATCTCCCTCATTTGCATATTTGCATAGGAAATCAATGGTGTGGACGGAGTAAATGTGCACCTAAGATGTGCAGGCGTAGGCAAGTTAGGCCGGTCGGGAGTAGCCTATTTTGGTGCGTATCTAGTTCTATGGGTACTGTGCAAAAAATATTCCGGAGCAAATTTAGACTTAGACGGCACATCTCGAGATACTCCGGCGTAAGTGCTTTGTGAATCTGGCCCATAGAGCTGAGGGGTCATTGTCAACATTCCAACAATACAAGGAATGCAATAACAAATGTAAGAATGCAATCAAGGTAGCCCAAATAGACCACAAGAGGAAGAGAAACATACTGTACCTGTAAACTACAGGCCAGTCAGTCTAACATCGATAGTATGTAAACTATTTGAGGAGATGATAAGGGACTATATTCATTTGCTCAGAGTGACAGTAAGGAGACCCTTGAGAGAGGAGAAGCAGGACACTGATGAGCTCGCTGGTCGTGGAGATAGGCTCTTTCTCCCACCACCCTGTGTAAGTATTGGATGAGAGGCCATTTTTGCTGACAATATTACGCTATTGTGCTCCTTGTTGTGTTCTCTTTTTTGCATTACCTGCCACTGGGGCCTGCGAGATTATTACTCCCCCAAAGACCAGAACATCGGGCTGCATGCTGGATTGATCAGGCTTTATTTGTCAGCTGTGAGGTGAGCTGCTAGGACCACAAGAGGTGTGTAATACATGTTGGAGTGTGTTGCGTGCTCCTTCCACAGACTCGGGTGCTGGGATCATCACGTCTAGTTCTCTTCTTTACCCTTCCATTGACTCTTTCATTCATTTGTATCTGGACCTACCTTACATCGTGTGATCTGGACTGTGCATCTATTGCCATACCTGCCACTGTGTCATTACTTCTGTGTTGTTATCACCATTTAGTATTTGCATTATCATTGCTATCATAGTTGTATCACATTCCCTTTGCCTCCACATCACCCCTGTTGCCTGCCCTGGGCCGTTGTGTCATGCACTCTGTGCATTCCCTTTCACCTCACTTATAGCCTCAGTGCTTTTCTTCACAGCGCAGACACTTTCACTTGTTTCAGTTAATAAAAGAGCTAAGGTTAAACCTGGGTGGCCAAACTTTAACATAAAAAGTCATATTAAAAATAAAAAAAATGGCCTTTAAAAATATAGAGCTGAGGGGTCATTGTCAACATTCCAACAATACAAGGAATGCAATAACAAATGTAAGAATGCAATCAAGGTAGCCCAAATAGACCACAAGAGGAAGGGAAACATACTGTACCTGTAAACTACAGGCCAGTCAGTCTAACATCGATAGTATGTAAACCATTTGAGGAGATGATAAGGGACTATATTTATTTGCTGATGAAAACAATTTTATTAGAAGTAATCAGCATGAATTTATGAAAAGTTGTTCTTGCCAAACAACTCATTCTATGAGGAAGTGAGCTTTTATCTAAATAACGGAAGGCCTGTGGACGTAGTATATCTGTTTGAAATACAGTTCCACATATAGTAAACGCTTAAGTCCACAGGGTGGTGATAAATATTGAGTACTCAGACTGGTCTCGAGTGCTAAGTGGAGTACCCCAAGGCTCTGTCTTGGAACCAATTCTTTTTGAGATATTCATAAATGATGTAGAGGTTGGTATAAATAGTTCAACCTCAGTGTTTGCTGACGATATAAAGCTAAGAAGGGCAATAACTTCACTGCAGGATATAGAAACTTTACAAGAAGAACTCAATAAAAAAAGGGGGTGGGCAAATACATGGCAAATGAGGTTTAATTTGAAAATGCAAAGTAATGCACCTGGGGGCTAAAAATATGAAGTTACTCACTAGTGGGAAAACCTTTGGTGAAATCCAGGATGTGAAAAGACCTGGGTGTCCTAGTAGATGACAGGTTCAGTAATGGAATGCAATGCTAAGCTGCAGCAAGAAGAATATTAACATGCATAAAAAAAAGGGTATTTACTCAAGAGATAAAATAATAATCCTGCCACTTTATAAAACTCTGATTCGGCCGCATCTTGTGTATGCTGTCCAGTTCTTGTCACCAGTCCTCAGGGAGGATGTGCTGGAAATGAAGAAAATTTGAATGACAATTGCACGATCATGTTACACTGTAACCATGTGAAATGTTTATCATTTTCTTCACAGAAATAGAGCTTTTTTTGGTGGTATTTAATCACTGTTGTTTTTAAAAAAATTTTACACCCCCAAAAAAAAGACAGAAAAAAACCTTGGCGCTATATAAATCCTGTATAATAATAATCTTATAAATCCTGTATAATAAACTTGAAAAGTGTTTGAGAGAGAGAGAGGGAGTTTTCCCTTAAGGCCCCCTATCATTCATACATTTTTTTTTACTACCCCCACTCTGCCAATGGTAATTTAATGCATTTTCTTAGTTTTAGTCATATATTGGTGCTAAATATTCAAAACACCTTAATTTTTTATTTAAAGCCATGTTTCTTTTTACTTCTTGATTTATGCTGGCTATTTATTTCCTGACAGAATTAGCATGATCAAAGCTAGCAATAAAATCCTAAAAGCTCTGTTCATCATTCAGGGAGGATTCATTAGCAGTTACATCCTTGTTGTAAGATGGTGGTAACAATCACCCATTTGAATTTTAAAGGACCAAAACGGTATTCTATGTTGCAGTAGGAAGCAGTAAAATATAACTGTTATATATTATGTATACAAAAAGCCCATTTTCATAAATTAAAACCTTGCAGATGAACTAAAATTTTTGAAAGCCTTGCTAAAAGCTGCAAGGTGAGACATACTGAAAGAACCTAAAAGCTTAGCTGGATTTCACACGTATTCACATCTCTTGATAATTATTACACAGTATTTTAATGTGTTCCTCTGATAACATTGTATTGTGTGAACGCAAAGCCTGTCATTTTTGTACTCTAAAGAGTACTTCTTATGGCGCATGCACACGATCGGAATTTCTGATGAAAAAAGTAAAATGGACTTTTTTCATCGGAAATTCCGATCGTGTTTGGACCCCATCAGACTTTTTTCCGTCTGTGTTTAGAAATAGAACATTATTAATTTTTTTCCAATGCGAAAAAAAACGATAGGAAATTCCCATCGTCTGTGTACAACTCCAACGGAGAAAAAACCCACGCATGCTCAGAATTAAGTCGACGCATGCTCAGAAGCATGGAACTTCATTTTTCTCGGCTCGTCATTGTGTTTTCCATCACCACGTTTTGGACAGACGGAATTTGGTCTGACAGTATGTATGCAAGACAGCTTGAATGGAATTCCGACAAAAAATTCCATCAAATTTTAGGCCATCGGAAATTCTGATCCTGTGTATGGGGCATTAGGCTATGTTTACACATGGTTGATGTGCTCCTGTACCTTTAAGGAGGGGTGGCTCCCCTTCAGTTCACCTGCCCCTTTCTATCCATTAAAATGCATGTGCCTCCATTGTGGGGACGCTCATTGTTTAGTGTTAAGACCACAGATTGAGGGGTGCCTTGGCGTGGCTCTGTGGCTCACACATGCGTTTGCAAATGCGTGCGGACAAAACCCCTGTTTTTAACGCATACTGTTAGACAGGTTAATTGGTTGTTTTGCAAGCTGGTCGGTAAGTAGGCTTGGTTTTTCCCTGGGCATTCCCCAGGTCACTTTTGTTATCTGCTTTAGCCTTCCATTGCTACTTACTGCTATGGCCATCTATAGATGGGGGTGGTGGACAGGTTTATGCTTCACCTGTGGTGTTTATATTGGTCCAGCAATGCACCAACACCTTTGCAGCCATTGAGCTACATGCTGGGTGCTTGGTGTGCTCCTGTACCTTTAAGGAGGGGTGGCTCCCCTTCAGTTCACCTGCCCCTTTCTATCCATTAAAATGCATGTGTCTCCATTGTGGGGACGCTCATTGTTTAGTGTTAGGACCACAGATTGAGGGGTGCCTTGGCGTGGCTCTGTGGCTCACGCATGCGTTTGCAAATGCGTGCGGACAAAACCCCTGTATTTAACGCATACTGTTAGAAAGGTTAATTGGTTGTTTTGCAAGCTGGTTGGTAAGTAGGCTTGGTTTTTCCCTGGGCATTCCCCAGGTCACTTTTGTTATATGTTTACACATGCAGCAAGGACTGGAGCACCCCTAAAAAGCAATGTGGTTTTTGCAGACAATCCCTATTCACTTGAATAGGTCACGTTTGGTTAGGTCCATATATGTGTACATCCTTGGCTGGTGCCTTTGCAGCTTAACCACTTAAGACCCGGACCAAAATGTAGGTAAAGGACCTTGCCCCTTTTTGCGATTCGGCACTGCTTCGTTTTAACTGACAATTGCGCGGTCGTGCGACGTGGCTCCCAAACAAAATTGGCGTCCTTTTTTTCCCACAAATAGAGCTTTCTTTTGGTGGCATTTGATCACCTCTGCGGTTTTTATTTTTTGCGCTATTAACAAAAATAGAGCGACAATTTAAGAAAAAATGCAATATTTTTTACTTTTTGCTATAATAAATATCCCCCAAAAATATATAAAAAAACATTTTTTTTCCTCAGTTTAGGCCGATACGTATTCTTCTACGTATTTTTGGTAAAAAAAATCGCAATAAGCGTTTATTGGTCGGTTTTCGCAAAATTTATAGCGTTTACAAAATAAGGGATAGTTTTATTGCATTTTTGTTAATTATTTTTTTTTTACTACTAATAGCGGCGATCAGCGATTTTTTTCGTGACTGCGACAATATGGCGGACACTTCGGACAATTTTGACACATTTTTGGGACAATTGTCATTTTCACAGCAAAAAATGCATTTAAATTGCATTGTTTACTGTGGAAATGACAGCTGCAGTTTGGGAGTTAACCACAGGTGGCGCTGTAGGGGATGTGTGACCTAGAGTGTTTGTTTACAACTGTAGGGGGGTGTGGCTGTAGGTGTGACGTCATCGATCGCGTCCCCCTATTACAGGGATGACGCGATCGATGCTGCGGACACAGAGAAGCACGGGGAAGCCGTGTGTACACACGGCTCTCCCCGTTCTTCCGCTCCAGGGACGGATCGCCGCACTCCATTCACTGCCGCATTGTGCGCTGATGATTGGCCAAACATGCACTATGACCCTGCATGCTTGGCCAATCACAGCGCACAAAACACGGAGAGCCATAATTGGCCAAAGCCAGGGTGGCTTTGGCCAATTATGTCTCAGGGCTTTAGCACACGCCCCACACTATATAAGGCCGCCTGCTGGGCAGCCTCGTGTAGTGTGTTGCGGTTGTTAATGAGAGCAGACAGAGAGATAGTCTTTTTATATAGCTAGACAGAGCAGGCAGGCAGGCTAGTCAGTTTAGCTTAATTTACAGTGTGTAGAGGATATATATACATCCCTAGGAGTTGTACATATATTTATACACTGTATAGCTTAGCTAGATCAGCTATTCCTAATTTACTGGCAGGCAGGTGATTGTGCTATTTAAAGACATTATCACAGGTATAGACACCCAGCAGGTGTAGAATGTAGAAACACAAAGAGAAGGAAAAAAAATAGATCCGAATAGAGCAGTGATTTTAATAATGTTTAAATTGAAAATGAAAAAATTCCTTTAAATATTGTACCTGCTGGGTGTCTATAGTTTGCCTGTGAAAACGTCTTTGAGAACCCGGGTCTTGCCCGACGGAACATGTATCAATGGAAAAAAGTTTTAAAAACGGTCTTTTTTTTCAGGAGTCCTGCTCCTGAAAAAACGACAGTTTTTTAAACTTTTTTTCCATTAATACATGTTCCCTGGGGCAAGACCCGGGTTCTCAAAGACGTTTTGCAACAATAACTTGAATATTGGTCTTAAAAATTATCGTTTTTGAATTCGAACGTTCGAGTCCCATAGACTTCAATGGGGTTCTAAATGTTTGCGCGAACGGTCGGTCTGTTCGACGGTTCTGGTGCGAACCGAAAGCGGGGGTGTTCAGCTCATCCCTAGTTATGAGGTGCAGTGGTGACGCTGCCTGTCTGTAACCACTTGACCCCCGGAAGATTTACCCCTTTTATGACCAGGCCATTTTTTGGGATATGACACTGCGGTCATGCAACGCTGTAACCAAATAAAATGTATGTCATTCTGTTCCCACAAATAGAGCTTTCTTTTGGTGGTATTTGATCACAACTGTGTTTTACATTTTTTGTGCTATAAACAAAAAAAAGACCAACAATTTAACCACTTCTCGCCCGCCCTATAGCAGAATGACGGCCGGGCGGTGGTTCAGTTATCCTGACTAGACATCATATGATGCCCAGCAGGATAACAGCCGCCGCGCACCCATGGGGTCACACATCGCAGCAATTGGTGGTGCGGTGTGTCAGTCTGACACACTGCTACACCAATCTCGGAGGCTCTTTACAACATGTACAATCACGGCTGATCATAATATAAACAGGAAGAGCCATTGATCAGCTTTTCATTTACTCGTGTCTGACAGACGCGAGTAGAGGAGAGCCGATCGGCTGCTCTCCTGACAGGGGGGGTCTGTGCTGATTGTTTATCAGCACAGCCCCCTTGGATGCCCTCCCAGGACCACCAGGATGCCACACTGGACCACCAGGTATGCCAACTAGACCACCAGGGAAATGCCAATATGTGCCCAGGCAGCTGCCAATCAGTGCCCAGGCAGCCACCATCCAGTGGCAAAAAAAATGCCTACCAGTGCCAGTGATGCCAATCAGTGTAGTTCATAAGTGCTGCCTTTCAGTGCCCATCAGAGCCGATCAGTGCTGCCTATCAGTGCCCATCAGTGCCCAGCAGTGTCACCTATCAGTGCCACCCATAAGTACCCATCAGTGCAGCCTTTCAGTGCCCATTAGTGTTTCCTAACAGTGCCCATCAGTACTACCTATGAGTGCCCATCAGTGCAGCCTATCAATGCCCATCAGTGCTGCGTATCAGTTTTACCCACCAGTGCCGCTTATCAGTGCCCATCAGTGCCACCTCATCAGTGCCATCTCATTGTTGCCACCTCATCAGTGCTGCCTTATCAGAAACAAAGGAAAACTTTATTTATTTTTTCAAAATGTTCTGTGTTTTTTTATTCGTTTAGCAAAAAATAAAAACAACAGAGGTGATCAAATACCACCAAAAGAAATCTCTATTTGTGGGAACAAAATGATAAAATTTGGGTACAGTGTAGCATGACCGCGCAATTGTTATTTAAACAGCGACAGCGCTGAAAGCTAAAAATTGGCTTTGGCAGGAAGGGTGGGAAGAGCCTGATATTGAAGTGGTTAAAAAATGTTTTTTATATTTTTTCCTTTGTGCTATAAAACATTTCCAAAAAAAAAGTAAAAAAATGTATTTCTTCAAAAATGTAGGCCAATTTGTATTTTGCTACATATTTTTGCGAGAAAAAACAAAACAAAATAAGAGTATATTGATCGGTTTGCACAAACGTTATAGCGTCTACAAACTATGGCATATATACTGGAATTTTTTTTAATTCAATTTTTTTATACTAGTAATGGCACCCAATCAGTGACACTAATGCCGCGTACACACGATCACTTTTTGTAATGAAAAAAAATGACATTTTTAAAAATGTCATTTAAAATGACCGTTTGTGGGCAAAACGTTGTTTTATGTCTTCTGAAAAACAACCAAAAAAAAATTGAACATGCTTGAATTTTTTAGGTCATTTTTTAAAACAACGTTTTAAACCCGCACGTGCCCAGAAGCAAGTTAGGAGACGGGAGGTAAAACTACCATTCATATTGGAGTAAGCACATTTATCATGCTGTAATGCCGCGTACACACAGTCATTTTTTGCGATGAAAAAAAACGTTGTTTTTTTAAAACGTCATTTAAATTGATCGTGTGTGGGCAAAACATTGTTTTTTGTCTTCAAAAATTCCAACATGCTTGAATTTTTTGTGTCGTTTTTCAAAACGTCGTTTTTTGTTTCACAAAAAGTCACCGTGTGTAGCAAAAACGTTGTTTAAAACAACGTTTTTCAACCCGCGCATGCCCAGAAGCTAGTTATGAAGCGAGCTTCAATGGAAAAGAGTGGTGAACGTAACCTCGCTTTTTGTGAAAAAAACGATGGTGTGTATGCAACATCGTCTTTGAAAAGTGACGTTTCAAAAACGTCGTTTTTTACTTCACAGAAAACGTCGTTTTTTATCATCACAAAAAATGATCGTGTGTACGCGGCATAACAGAGAAAAAAGCACGAATCGTCTTTTACTAACAAGTAACCAGCTAAGAGCAGCCTCAAGGCAAATAGAACTTCCCTCTTTAGAGTGCCGTCGCTTTGTTCATCATTTTCCAAAAACGATGGTGTGTGGGCAACATCATTTTTAATGATGAAGTTAGAAAAATTTTGTTTTTTTTCATGAAGAAAACATTTTTTTCATCACAAAAACTGATCGTGTGTATGCGGCATCAGACCTGTTTCTAAAAATAGAGCCTGCAAACTGACCTGAAACAGAGGCTGCAGTACGCTAGCAGGGCCGCTCCAAAAGTCCTGCTAGCCGCATCTTTGGAGCAGTAAAAGGAGCGGTGTGTTTACCACTCCTCCACCACTCCTTCCCATTGAAAGCAATGGGAAACTGCGGCTATACCACCAGCAATATGCCTCTGCAGAGGTGCATTGCCGGCGGTATCAACCCTTTTTTCCATACCCCCCTACCTGAAAGTGCAGAATTACGGACATACAGTATATGTGTTTCTGCACAGTGTGACCATCCTGTACAGCAGTAAATCTGCTATGGGGAAGTTGAAAAATGGGAAATTATAGTAAACCTACATAAAAGCAGAATTTAACATACAGTATCTGTGTACAATTATCTGCTTCTATTTTGCACTGTTTGTCAGAATAAGTAATATTTGCTATACACTGTAGTTTCTCACCTGTATCAGTTTCATGATCCTGTCAATAATTTAATTTGATAGAGCAAGGTGGGTGAAGTCTTTCCCTCTTCCTTCAGCAGCCAGTCCCCCACAAGTAACCACATACGTGTGACAGACACCAATCTGCAACCCCACCACCAGATCTGCATCAGTTTCCCTAGACTTATGCCCATCTCCCAGTGGTGTATTTAGGTTTTGTGCTGCCCTAGGCCTGACTAAAATCATACAACCTCTAATTTAAATATGACCCACTCCTTCCTGTCAAGGCCACACCCCTTCCTGTTTAATACCTGCCCTGAAATGTTTGGCTATGGGGCAGGAAATGAAGGGAAATGAACGGATGGCAAAAAAATATATATTTTTTTGGCTGGAGCTACACTTAAAAAATGTACATGTTGCGACTTACAAACAGATTAAACTTAAGAACAAACCTACAAACCCTATTTTGTTTGTAACCCAGGGACCGCCTGTAGTTATTTTGTATGACTCATACAATGGTGTTTTTTTTTTTATGGCAATGTATTTTTTTTTTTTTTTGCATGATTACCCTTGAATGGGCGCACCTTAGCACATAATACATACATATGGTTTTAAAGGCCATAGCTGACAGCATAAAGAAGTGAACAGCCACAGTTCATTAACAGGAAATCAGTGTAATAATGTATCTGAGCAAATGGGAGAATGGCTGCTTTCAAGCAAGTGCACCAAAATATGTTCACTGAAAAAATGCATTTAAGGAATAACATCACAGAGCCTAATTATTTCACTGCTTTATGCCCCCATAATACAAGGTGTTCTTTTTCTTTTTATCTATTTTGAAACAATTGTGACTCAGATAGTTGGATGCAGCCTTTGTTTTGGTATTTATTTATTTTTTTGTTATTTTTGTCTTTTGAAGCTGGAATCGGTGTTGCGCTGGCATTTTCAGGGCTGATTCAATTTTCTTAGTGATTGCTTTTGGCTTACATTCTACTGAAATAATGCCAAGTATTTGTGAGGGGTGTTCTGGGTCACAAAACAAACAATACTTTTATTTTGCTATGTTATGTAATAGGTATTTATGTTTGTGCAGAGTTTGGTGCTATCTTCAGAATTTTAGATAACCTTATGCCCTGTACACAGATCTGAGTTTCTGTCGGAATAAACTCCAACGGGTTTTTCAGACGGACTTCCGTTCAAGCTGTCTTGCGTACACATGGACACACCAATTTCCGGCAGTCAAAAACGTGGTGACGTACAACACTACAACGAGCCTAGAAAAAAGTTCAATGCTTCCAAGCATGTGTCGACTTGTTTCTGAGCATGCATGTTTTTTTCTCCATCGGAGTTCCATACAGACGAATAGAATATTTTTTTCCGTCGGAAAGAAAGAGAACATGTTCTGTTTCTAACTCCATCGGAATTTTCAATGGAAAAAGTCAGATGGGACATACACACGGTCGGAATATCCGATGAAAAAGTTACGTCTGACTTTTTCCATCGGAAATTCCGATTGTGTCTACGAGGCATTAGTGTGGGTACATTTTTTATGCTGCTGCTTCAATGATATACTGATGTGGTTCTATCATCCTGGAGTTCATGAAAAGGCCCTAAAAACAAGCAAGAGACCCTGAATGCTCATACGCCACTGGCCAATTGTATGTTAACTCAATCCTGCTGACACTCAATCCTGCTGACACTGGGGCCCATACTCTGATGGTGCAATCATCCCTCAATGCTGAAGGTACAGTATTTGTAAATCCAAGGCCAGAAAGCAAACAGAACAAATGCACAGAGACCTCTCACCACAGATGCAGTCCTTGGTCCCTGGCAGTCCTGAGATGACCATCGAAAGGTCCCACTCCTCCCCCAGGGCCTCCTCTGAAGCAGGTGACCTGAAACATCTACAGGCATTCCTCACTCAAAGGATACAAGAATAGCCACAGTTTCTCACTGAATCAGAAACGGTTAGTAGCACTTTGTAGCCAATCTCAGAAACATTGATACAAAGCACACACCTTAACCTTAGCACAGCAGCCACGTGTCTCTCAAAAGCAAACGTTTCTCTGTAGCTTTCTCTTGCAGCAGAAAATCCCAAAACCTCTCTCAGGGCAACCTCCATACACCGGTAGCAGCTTGTGATCAGGACTCTTGGCACACAGCCTCTAGCAGCAGCTTCAAGCCTTCTCAAAAGGCCTGCAGCAGTATCTCAGCAGTATCTATGGCAGCAGGTTTGGCAGCCATCTTATCACAGGTCACAGCAACAGTAAAGATATCTCCAGGTAGTAGGTTGCAGTCCCTTACACACAGGTTCTCAGCTTTGGCCAGCACAACATCAGCCAGTCTCTCACCAAAGTGCACAGCTCAGATTGCAGCAGTGATGGCAGCTCTTTAGCAGGCTCCAGGCAACCTGGCAACAATCTTTCCAGGCAGCACTGTTGAACCCTTCCCCCTCAACACTTGTAAGGCACACTTCACCAGAATGAGGAAGGATATCATTGAAGATGAGATAGGAAATCATCTTTGCTTACTTTTGCTCTCCAAGCGGTCTCTTCATTTCTGAGAAGTGCAAACAATCTGATTGAAGGATGTATGGACAGATCTAATAGGGTGATGTCATGTCCGATCATCTTCTGATCTTCTGTCATGGCCATCTCTTCCTCCTCATCCTGCTCCTCATGAGTGGACATCTTAGGCTGCGTACACACGAGGAGACATGTCCGCTGAAACTGGTCCGCAGACATGTTCGATCGTGTGTACGGCCTAGCGGACAGGTTTCCAGCGGACAAAAGTTTCTAGACATGCCTAGAAACTTGTCCGCTGGAAACCTGTCCGTCGGACATGTCCAATGGTTAGTACGCCCAACCATTAGACCGAAATCCCACGCATTCGACGCATGATTCGACGCATGCGTGAAAGCATTGAATGTCCTGTTTCCAGCACGTTGGTGTCTTCTACGTCACCGCGTTCTGGTCCGCGGGGATTTTGGTCTGATGGTGTGTACACACATCAGACCAAAATATCCCTGGAGACATGTCCGATGAATACGGTCCGTCGGACCTGTCTCATCGGACATGTCTCCTCGTGTGTACGCGGCCTTAAAGGGACCTGCACATCTATTTTTTAGGACTACCATGGTGAAAGGAGGAGTGATCATATGGATTTTACCCAGCATATGTGACCTGTAGTAATTTTTAGGTCAAATGCTGAGGTGAGCGTTCACTGTAGAATATGGTGGAACACAGTCCTTGTGTTGCATTTGTGCAAGATATCACTGGGCAATCACTTTCCTGATTGGAATTTGAGTTTATATTTACTTTATGCTCTTTTTTTTTTCTTGATTTAAAGTATTTGAATATTCACGGCTATCATATTTATATTACACACCTTGGAATATTATAGGATTTGATGTTCACTTTTAATTATTTTATTAATTGGTAATTTTTCACTAGTATATGTTGATTAATTTTTGAATATTTTTTATATTTAATATTGTACTTGAATTGTATATTTTTTACTATTTTATATTGTACTTGCTTCACTTTTATTTTGTAACTTGCATGCATACTTTTAGCTCCCAAGTGCATTACTTTACATTTTTCAATACTAATTCTCATCTGCCATATACTGTAGCTGCCCACTCCTCTATTTTAACTAGGTTTTCTTGTAAAGTTTCTATATCCTACTGTGAAGTTATTGCCCTGCTTAGCTTTGTATCATCATATCATATGCTCATATGCTCAGGCATAATTTTTTTAATTTTTTTGCAAGCTAAAATTAAATACATTAAATAGTCCCTAAAACATATTAATAGCTCCCCAATCGTTCCAGAAATCATTGCAAACACTTGCCTTATATGCTCCAGCTCATGTAGTGGCCGTATCCATCACATGTGTGGGCATGTGAAGCCCAGTTTCTTTTTCTTCCTGGTTTTCAGGGAGAGGTGCATGCTGGGTGATTTTTAGGCACAGTAATGCCCAGAGACTCCTGCGAAATGAGTGTCATCATTTCCCAGGAGGCAATGGGGTCTTAGGACAGGAAGTTGAACCACCTAGAACCAGGAACTAGGCAGATTACGAAATCTGGCTAGTAACCGACAAATAGAAGTGAGGTTTTTTTTTTTTACATTAAAGGCAAGCTGTTAATAAAAAGTTCATTTTTAGGGTGGAACTCCGCTTCAACTAGGGGAGTGAAACTTTGTTTTCTGTGCCTCTATACATTTCCCTGTGTAGCCAGGCTGCGCTCTTCACACTTCTCAGTGTTGATTTTTAACATGTATTCCTTTATACTTATTTGTGAGTTCTGACAATATAAATGCACCACAAACCAAAGAAGACTGTGCCAGCAATGCTCCAGGGATATATGAGAAAAATTATTTGTATCTGAATTTTTATACAAGCTTAGCTTTGTTCTTGTTCTTCCGAATCTCAAAGTTTGGATATGAGCCATCATCACTCAGAGTATATATCAAACACAGTGACTCAAAACTAACATACTGATAACTATGTAGCACAATTAACACATTAACAAAACAGTCTGCTATGATTTACACCTTTTGGGTGGCAGACATCTCATCAAAAGAGCAGTTGTACTAAATTCTTAACATAAAACCATAAGCTTGTGCTGTATTATATTATTGGACTCTGACGTATAAATATATACAGTCATGTGAAAAATCAAGTACACTCCATAGAAACTGTGAACTTTTTCAACATATTTAAACACTGAACACATCTTTATTCAGTGTCTAACAATAGAAGTGAGATACTTGGATAAAAACACAGCAAAATTTAACTTTTACAATAATTTAACAAAAATATCAGTAGATGTAAAGGTGTACTGTGGAAAAAATAAGTATACCCTTGGTCTCAAAATCTTTTACTGCCCCTATAGCAGACATTACTTTACAGTATCTCACAAAAGTGAATACACACCTCACATTTTTGTAAATATTTTATTATATATTTTCATGTGGCAACACTGAAGAAATTACACTTTGATACAATGTAAAGTAGCAAGTGTACAGCTTGTATAACAGTGTAAATTTGCTGTCCCCTCAAAATAACTCAACAGACAGCCATGAATGTCTAAACTGCTGACAACAGAAGTGAGTACACCTCTAAGTGAAAATGTCCAAATTCAGCCCAAAGTGTCAATATTTTTTGTGGCCCCCCATTATTTTCCAGCACTGCCTTAAAGCGTTTGTTAACCACCCGAAAAAATAAAATGGATCCTGCTCCTTTAAAGCATGTTATATGACACAGTGCTTGTCCTGTGTCATTTGTCCCCCTGTAATGCCTAACAAACCTGGCTGATCCTGACAGTTTCTCCCCACCCCTCTGTAAACTGACCACGGTGTATCATAGCTGCTGAGCTCTGACATTGTGGTCAGTTTATGTGCCTCTGTCAGCAACCTGCTATCTGATCTCCTCTCTTCTCCTGTGAACTCTTCTCCCTCCTCTTTCTGTCTGTGTGTGAGCCACCCCTCCCCCTCCTGCTGCTCTCATAACACTAACCTGTATACACCATCAGCACTGCCTCCTATTGCAGTGTCCCCCTCTGTGAATGATGTATAAATATATTTGCTGTAAATACCTAATTTAAGAGCCGATATTGGGATCACATGGCCAGCATGATCTCTTCTTCTCTCCTCCTCCCCTCCAGACTGACATCAGCAGAGGAATCTCAGCCCCGCCCACTGCATCTCTCAAAGGGGGAAAGGAGAAAGCTTCTGTAGGGCTGAATTGGCAGGTTGAACACAGAGGATACATTGGGGAGAAAAAAGGGAAACCTTGCTACCGGATCTTCATCTAGCAGGGTCTTTGGATTGGTTTAGGATGGCCTCATGGCCTACGGAGAAGGGAACACCCAATTGTAAGCCGACAGTGAAAGAGACTGTAATATAAGAAGATGGCTGCAATGCTTCTGTGATTTAATGAGTGTTCTGCAGTTGAGGAACTGCTGATCAGGAAGTTGAGTTATGTAGGAGTAGTGCTCAGCACTTCAAACTTCTGCTCAGTGAGTCATGTTAATAGTTGCTATACTGAGAAGTGACTATGTTTACAAAAGATGTACTGAACCAGTCACTGAGTTGTGCAGTAAAGCATTTAAAATACAGCTATACTGGACATTTGTTTTTTTTCTGGGTAACGGGTCTGGGGTCAGGTATATAGAGGCAGTGGGCCCCCGAGCAAGGAGAATGTAATTGACACGACATGGTGGAGTTTCTCCATACATCAGGTAGATGACAATCCCATCCAAGAAGAAGCCGGGCAGGCCCAGAGTCAATATGGCATAAACAGCCATCCAGTAGGAGACCCTTCCATATGTAACTTTGTAATACTGCAAAAAATATATTTTTAATTGGGTCATGACTACAAACAATAAAGTCAGCTTTTACCTTGACTTGTGGCATGCCCACTTTTATTAGCATTATAAAAAACATATTTTTTTTTACTTTAAATCATAATACTAACAAAGTAAACATGTAGAAGAATTAAGTTCTTTATGATATCTGAAGGACTATGTAAGATGGTCTCTGCATATACAAATGATAAGGATTTAATTACATGCTGCCACGGTGCTCTGCTTTCACATCTACCTGTATATGATATGTACTAGGGTTGTCCCGATACCACTTTTTTAGGACCGAGTACAAGTACGGATACTTTTTTTCAAGTACTCGCCGATACCGAATACCGATCCTTTTTTTTTAAATGTGTCCCCAAATGCAGCCATGTCCCCCATATATCCAGCCATGTCCCCCACATATCCAGCCATGTCCCTCACATATCCAGCCATGTCCCCCATATATCCAGCCATGTCCCCCCATATATGCAGCCATGTCCCCCATATATGCAGCCATGTCCCCCATATATCCAGCCATGTCCCTAACATATCCTGCCATGTCCCCCACATATCCAGCCATGTCCCCCACATATCCAGCCATGTCCCCCATATATCCAGCCATTTCCCCCCCATACCTAGATGCCGCCGCCGCATGGCTTAACATTGTGCGGGGAACATCACAGCTTTCATTTGAAAAGTTGTAGTGTTCCCCGCCGTGCCGCGTATAGACACTCCCCCTTGCTCAGGATTGGACAGGTCACCCGTCCAATCCCGAGCAAGGGGGAGTGTCTATAAGTGGCGCGGCGGGAAACACTACAGCTATTCAAATGAAAGCTGTAATGTTCCCCGCACGCTGTTTAACCATGCGGCTTTCGTTGCCCAGGCGGCGCCAGTGGCGGCGGGGGGGGGGGTTTGGTAGTATCGGATGGGGCATCAGGGTCATTTGCGGGGGTATGAGTACTCCCGCAAATACTCGGTATCGGGACAACCCTAATATGTACTGTACATGACTAGGGAATAACACATGTAGTATTCTGCATTTGACAGTATCACGCTATTCACTGCCCAGTCCATTTGCTAATTTGTCAACAAAGTGGACAGCCAGGCTGCATTGTTCTGTACTTGTCAATAAAGCTTGCACTTTATTTTTATTCCTTTGAGAAAATGTGACAGTAGCATATGTGCCATTGGTCGAACTGTCAGTCTACAGTTTGCTTTGCTGACATTTTTTATTCAGCGAGAAATGTATAGTATATCTAAAGCCAAAATGTTTTCGTTATTCTTTATTTATGTTACAAATGTTAAAGCTTCAACAAATGGCATGATACAAGGCATAGACCCAAACACATGTAAGGGTATAGAATAGCCATCATCTAATGTCAATGGGACAAGCCTAAGACAATCAGTGATTGCTTATACTATCAGAGCATGCAATGTTTTGAGGTTTACATATTAATAAAATGATAATAAAAAATTCAAGTGTATATACAGTGCTTTGAAAAAGTATTTATACCCCTTGGAATTTTCCACATTTTGTCATGTTACAACCAAAAACGTAAATACATTTTATTGGGATTTTATGTGATAGACCAACACAAAGTGGCACATAATTGTGAAGTGGAAGGAAAATAATAAACGGTTTTCGATTTGTTTTTACAAATAAGTCAAATATAAAAATAAATAAATAAAAAATAAAATTTCTTTCAGGGGCAGGGGAACTGGACAGAGTTGATGGGAATATAAATTAAGCCAAATACAGGGCAATCTTAGAAAAAACCTGTTTGATTCTGCAAAATATTAAGACAGGTTCATCTTCCAACAGGACAATGCCCATAAATATACTGGCAAAGCTACAATGGAATGGTTTAGATCAAATCTTATGTATGTGTTAGAATGGCCCAGTGAAAGTCAATTGAGAATCTGTGGCAAGACTTGAAAGTTGCTGTTCACAGACACTCTCCAATCTGACAGAGCTTGAGCTATTTTGCAAAGAAGAATGGGCAGAAATGTCACTCTCTAGATGTGCAAAGCTGGTAGAGACATACCCAAAAAGACTTGCAGCTATAATTGTAGTGGAAGGTGGTTCTTCAAAGTATTGACTCGGGGGGCTGAATACAAATGCACGCCACACTTTTCACATTGTATATTTTTGGTCCAATTACTGAGGGCACACCATATTAGATAGGCACCACATCCCAAACATTTAAAAAATGGAATAAGAAGAGGGAAGAAAGTGGGATTTTCTAAACGGTGCTATTAGCAAAAAATTATTATTGTCAGCTTGAGAGAGAAAATATTGTACACACCAGGGGGTACAAAAGTAAAAAATATATTATTTATTAAATATACATCAATACAATAATTATTCACAGAAAACAAAAAGGTTCTATGAATACTAAAAGACAAACAAATAATCGGTCAAAGGTGAATAAAATCAGGTTTAAGCCAACAGTTGATTGTTGTATCCCGACAGTTTCGCTTGTAATAAGCTTCCTCAGGGGTAGATGGTAACAATCACGGCTTTTAAATTGATTACACTACAAAAGTGTAGAAAAACATCATTGTTAATTTTATACATACAAAGGATGCAGGTACAAAATATACATATACATATTAAACACAATATTACTGGGCTGCAGAGGCTACAAACAATTGAGCTCACCCCTTGACCACAGGAAACCATAGGCCATCTCGTATTTCGCCACCAGGTGGAGCAAAACCACCCACCTTGGAACACACAGGTGTAAATAGACCAATTCGACAGCTCGATCGTGTGGATCGAAAAGAGGTCTGGTACTTGATAAGAAAACAAGGATTAATTGCAGTAGGTAGAAAAGGAGGAAATATGTATTTAGATTTAAATTTGAACACTTTTCACATATTTACTTAAAAACTTTTTATCATTTTCCTTCCACTTCACAATTATATGCCACTTTGTGTTGTTTTATCAAAAAAATCCCAATAAAATACATTTTTATTTTTGGTTGCAACTTATAGCCATACAACTAGCAAAGAAAAAAATCCCTTATAAAAAGTGACAGGGATACAGTAACTATTAATTGACAAAAAGTCCAGTGGTTGGTTTATCAAATTACATTTATTGAGTATTCAGATTATTACAATTATCACAAACTTCCTCCTATGTAGAGAAACATGGGAGGATATAAACCACATAGCCTCTGGGATCGCACAAAGACCACTTTTAAAATACATCCCATATGAGCATTGCAAACAAACAAAACATAAAACCATAAATGACAAACAATGATCCGGATGCCAAGTATTTCTGCACATGGGCTTTACAAAGGCAATCTGCCATTTCTTCACATTGCCAATCAATGTACTAAGGGTAATAGTCCCATATGGAGAAACCCTTGGGTGCTCAAGCTAGGTAGGGAAAAAGAGGTTGGAGCTGGTATCCTAGTTCTAAATAGCTTTAATTGGTTGCTCAGATTTCTATAATGTTTATGTTGTGAACACGTATCAAGAATCCAAGAGACGTGGAATTTCTCGCAGCAGGGGACTGGATAGGGTAAGCTTGCGATTAGAGGGCCAGATTCTCGTACATAGGCGCATCTTTATGCCGGCGTAGCGCATATCAGATGCGCTACGCCGGCATAACTTCGAGAGGCAAGCACCGTATTCTCAGAGCAGATGCGCCCAACGATGCGCCGGCGTAACGTAAATCAGTTGGCGTAAGCCGGCGTAATTCAAAGTAGGAGGGAAGTGGGCGTGATCCATTTAAATTAACCGTGACCCCATGCAAATGAACGGCCAAACGAGCGGAGCATGCACCGTGACGTGGACGTATGTCCCGCACCCCTCTGCGCATGCGCACAACTATGCCCGGCGTAACCCCTAAGATACGCCGCCCCATTGCCTACGCCCAGTGCAAAGCGTCTTGCTTTGTGCCATGCCTGCTCCAAGGAAAGAAAGAAGGAAAAAGAACTTCTCCCCAGAGGAGAGGGCGATTACAATTTCGGCCATGGAGAGGTATGATGCTCGCCTCCATGGGGCAGAGAGGGGCAGCACAAGTAAGGCCAAGAAGGAGGAGATCCTCATGAAGATTACCGCACAGGTAAATTCCCTGGCTCATGAGGTCAGGACACCCCAGGACTTCTCAAAGAACTTACGCCGGCGTATCTCTAGACGCGCGGCGTAAGTATAAATGACGCCCTCTGTTGAAGTCATTTAATGCTCCACATAAAACAGATAAAGCACAGAGAAACTCCAAATAGTGCAATCAGGAGATGGTGTTTAGGCTCAGCGTGCAAATCTCCTTCCTGCATGAACCAGCCGTGGAACGCATGCGTCACTTCAACAGAGGGCGTCATTTATACTTACGCCGCGCGTCTAGAGATACGCCGGTGTAAGTTCTTTGAGAATCTTGCCCAGAGTCTGTCTAATAATCCAATTGTGGTGTCAAAAAGCTGTGGTCTTGAGCAGTTTAGTAGCTAAGAATAAAGACATTGGTACTCAGTTTATAATTATATAGGGATTCCAGTGATAAAGTCTACCGAACAGGATATTCCCGCTTGCCAAGTTATAGTTTTGGTGATAGATCTATAGATCACCATACTGGTCTTATTATAACCATGCAATGTATAATACACTATGCCAGACACTGCTATCAGTTTAAGAAAGCCAAACAGTTCCAGACTTCCATCCGACCGTGTATAATAACAGATTAGATGTTAATGCCCGTCCTACTGATCACCCGCACGTATGGGACTAGTATCAAGAATTGACATCGTCCATCAATGAATAACGGGTAATTGTTCATACATTACCTACACTGGCATGTGTCTCAGGTAATCCTTGATCTCCATGTTACTAGTGCGTAGTATTGACAGTCAAAGCTCCTGCTGGTGTTTCAATATTTCAGGTGGATCACTTCTCCACTCTGAGGCCCCGTACACACGACCGGTTTTCTCGGCAGAATTCAGCAAGAAACTCGATGGGAGATGTATTTTGCCGAGAAAAACGGTCGTGTGTACACTTTTTGCCGAGAAAACTGTCGAGGAACTCGTCGAGCTAAAAAGAGAGTGTAACGGTCACCACCGTTTACGACCTTCCATCCAACCACGACAAGCTTATCTGACACACTGCGACAATCCTGCATACACGATCCATTCCATTTCCCATAATAACCGAGACTCTAGCTCTGGTACTGGTTTCAAAGATATGAACACTTTAATGGTATTTTCTCAGCTTCTTATACATTTTACAAGCATGTGACAGTAATCACAGGACAATACAATCTCCACCCCCCTTCACACCATGGGGGGGCTTCAATCACGTTCTCCAAGACATTCAGGTAAGCTAATTATGTAGACATGTCGGCACAGCATCATCAATAGACTTAACTCAGAGAATGACATTCCTGTAAATAATGACATGCTAATTCAGTACATCTGAATGGAGAATTTAACACATTGTTTTAGACACAATGAATCACACAATCAAAAGGTCTTTCAGGCCCTGATGCAATTAACACCTTTCAAAAGCATGTGTGCCCATATTGAATAGGCAACAGCTTGTGATATCTCAAGACATCCACTTTGTAATATTCCAGTCCTGCAATATGAATTATTATTAATGTCCCATCTTCTGTAATACATGAATTATGATTCTTTGCCACCCTATGGCCCTAGTGGACATAAGGTGACCCTAGACATAGGAGAATCTCAGTCTGTCACGGTTCATCCCATTACATCTCTCCCCTTTCGGTGGGAGACTGACACAGGTGGGAACCCCAAACGGGTTGACTCTGAAGTCAGTCAGTAGTTCCAGTCCTCCGATGCTGGTATCCATACTGTACCCCAAATAAATTGCTTCAAACTGAGCATTACTCACCCCGCCAACCTCTGCATCTCTCAGAGGACATGTCTGCCGCTGGGGAGAGGCCTGGACTCGCCCTTCTCCCTGGAGTCCTTTCAGCCACTGGAGAGAAGGCAGGGTGGCTGGGCTCAGTCCATCATGCTGTTGGGGGTCTGGGCCAACTGCCCCCCCTTCCTGGGGTATACCAGTGGAGACTGAAGTCCCATCCACTGGTGATAGGTGAAAACCCCCCGGTGCTTGCAAAGCAAAGCCGACATCCTCCTGTCCCAGTCCTGTACCATTTTCTGGGGTTGTGCCAGTGGAGACTGAAGTCCCATCCACTACCCCAGGAACCCCCTCTTTTGTTAGTGAGGAGCAGAGGCCTGGGGCACTCTGCTCTGTTGCCAGCTCTTCCGCTGGGTTGCTGTGAGTGGAGACCACAGTCCCATCCACTACCACAGGCACCCCCTCTTCTGTTAGTGAGGAGCAAAGGCCTGGGGCACTCTGCTCTGTTGCCAGCTCTTCCGCTGGGTTGCTGTGAGTGCAGACCACAGTCCCATCCACTACCACAGGGTCCCCCTCTTCCGTTAGTGAAGAGCAGAGGTCCGTGACCCTCTGTTATGTTGCCAGCTCTTTCGCTGGGTTGCTGTGAGTGGAGACCACAGTCCCATCCACTACCACAGGGTCCCCCTCTTCTGTTAGTGGAGAGCGGAGGTCCGTGACCCTCTGTTCTGTTGCCAGCTCTTCCGCTGGGTTGCTGTGAGTGGAGACCACAGTCCCATCCACTACCACAGGGTCCCCCTCTTCTGCTAGTTGGGAGCAGAGGCCTGGGGCAGCAAATTGAAGGACGAAAACTGGACAGCCGCACTCCTAAATCACTTAAAATAAGTTGTCTTTTATTTTTCAACTGTACACACAGTCACTGCAACCAACAATATACAGTATGGCCGACGCGTTTCGCACTTACAATCAGTGCTTAGTCATGGCTAAAAAAGGTTCACACTAAAATGACATATATACTCAAACACATAATCACATGAGAAAAGATCCGCCTATGGCAGTAAAAGATTAATTAAGTAATTAAACACTAAATTAAACCAGCTGAAGGGGGTAGGGCCTCCCTCAAAATTAACACTTTCAAGTAAAAAACATATAAACACATGTAATGTATATAGGAACACCTATATGTATCCAAATACCCCTATAAAATCTTAATTAAAACCACAATCCACGTGTCTAAAGTTTGCAAGCATATACTTGACAGGTGTGATGCGCCATTCTTCACTTTGCAAGGTGTTTCAATGTGACACCCAACCAGCGCTTATATGATTGGAACCATAATAACTATGCTGGGAGGGCCAGTAGATTGATCTAAACTGTGTAGAAACATAGACAGACTATGGAAATGGACCGACTATGAAGTGAAAAATTAATAATAATAGTTAATTAATAATAGTAAGTGATGCTGTCCTTGTGAAATGTGGCAAAAAGTGTCCATAGGGGCTGCGTGAAAGGGTTAAACCTTAAGCTTCTAAGTGTAATGTATTGCAAAAAAAATGTTTTGATGATCTAGTGTAAAAGTTTGTGATCTAGTGCCATAATGAACGGTCATTTTCACTATGTTAAAAAATGGCCAAACTATAGCCGGTCAGTTTCTGACCGTAGTATAAATATTAGTGATGGATCCATCATACAAATGCATGATGATCTAGTATAAAAGTCTGTGGTCTAATGCCATAATATACGGTCCTTTTCACTATGTTAAAAAAATGTCAAAACTATAACCGTATGGCTAGGTCACTAAAGGTATTCGCGACCCTAATATCTTATAGGAGATCAAAAGAAACATTCATTTGTGACCATAGTGCAAATATTAGTGATAGATCCGTCATGCAAATGTATGATGATCTAGTGTAAAAGTCTGTGGTCTAGTGCCATAAGGAACGGTCATTTTAGCTATGTTAAAAAATGGCAAAACTAAAGCCGGTCAGTTTCTGACCGTAATATGCATGATGATCTAGTATAAAAGTCTGTGGTCTACTGCCACATAAAAAAAAAAAGATAGAAACATTCATTTGTGACCATAGTGCAAATATTAGTGATAGATCCGTCATGCAAATGTATGATGATCTAGTGTAAAAATCTGTGGTCTAGTGCCATAATGAACGGTCATTTTCACTATGTTAAAAAATGGCAAAACTGACCGTAGTATAAATATTAGTGATGGATCCATCATACAAGTCTGTGGTCTAATGCCATAATAAAAAAATAAAAAAAAAACATTATAGGGGGGGGGATGTATAATTGGAAAAAAGTGTTACTATAATGTGTGTGATGAGAGAGAACAAAGACCCCTATACGTACGGGATCTGTGATGAATAATATGTTCTAAACTATGGGCTTCAAGAATGAATCTCCGCTAGAACCGGGGTGTGGTGGTGTCCGTCAGGTATCCGCCCGGGGAATGCCCAAAATTTGATAATAGATGCTCCAATAGAATGCATGTATAGCACCAGTAAAAGTTGGACTGTATAGTATGTCACAAATAGCGGAAATAACAAAAGCGGAAGAGACCCAGAAACAGTGGATGGACATTGAGGCCATGAGCAACTTATTGTAGGGGAGCTCATGTGAAACCCAGAACGAATTCAAAAGGCCTCCTCCGCCTACCGCCAAATTTAAAGTGACCTTGAGTGCACTCCCCGTGCAGTAACCTGGTACACCCACCACGCAGAACCCTCCCGTCTGGTCCTGAATGATCGGAAGGGAAACCTGATCGGATAAGATGTATAAAATAATTAGATAAACAAACAATAATGTAAACCTATAGTGTGGTCCACCTATCTGTGGACTAGTGTACACATCATTCATAGTAAACTAGCATAGTGTGGGTAGATAGATGAATTAATGAAGATGATACAGACTACAGGCACAGTTCAAATCGAAAAAGCATATGTAGGTGTGAATGAGAATGGAAAGGACATGTATAACCACGGCAGTTAGAGGAAAGAAATGCGTGTGCCAAAGCAGGGGGGTGTGTTCAATCATGAAAATGGGACACATCCCAGTCGAAGTTGAGTCCCTGGGGCTGTCTACAACTGAGATGAAATATCCAGAATACTTCTCGTTTGCAGAGAAGTTTGAATTTATCTCCCCTCCTGGGTGGGCACACAACCCTCTCCATGCCCTGTATAGATAAGCTGGAAATATTTTTGTCATGTATGTTGTTCCAATGTTTAGCCACGTTGGTATTGTGGTTTTTCTCAATATCATACAGATGGTCACTGAGTCTGTCCCTTAGTCTCCTAATAGTCCTATCCACATACTGGACATGACAAGAATTGCATGTGATCACATAGACTACGAATTTTGTGTTACAGTTAATGAATTGTTTGATTTTAAAATCTCTACCGTTAGAACATGATTGCACGACTTGGCCAGTTCCTATTAAGGGACAATATCTACACCCGTGAGTGCCACATTTGAAGGTACCCACAAAATTCAACCAGGTTTGGGAAGTGGATTTGGATACAAAAAGACTGGGTGAGAGAACCCCCCCCCCAATGTTGGGGCTCTGCGACTCACTGTTTTAATGCCTTTGGACAAGATGGATGCATAAGACGTGTCACTGTATAAAACAGGAAGGTATTTGTTAACAATCTGTCTAATCTTATTGAACTCCATACTGTATGGAGTGCAAAAGATAGGGGCTAATCCGTTGGCCATGGGGCTGGTGTGCATATCCCTCGACCCCCTGTTGGCCAACAGTGAGTCCCTGGAGATAGTGCTGACCCTATAAAGGGCTTTATTAATGACTGTGGCTGAATAGCCTCGGTCCTTGAACCTGTGAGCCATTGCCCGAGCCTCACCTGTGAAATCAACAGAAGAGGTGCAAAGCCTCTTAAGGCGAAGGAACTGCCCATAGGGAATACTGTTAACGGTGTGTGAAGGATGGGATGAGTCGGCTCGTAATAGGGCATTGCCCGCTGTGTTCTTTCTATAAAGACCCGTGGAAATGGTGTCATAGGCACCTGTAAGCTTTACATCCAGGAACTCAATGGTAATGGGCTGTAGGTTGCCCGTAAACCGAAGGTTCAGCTCATTATCGGTGAGATAGTGTAACCATTCATTCAGATCTGCAAACTCATCTGAAACGATGAGAAGCAGATCATCAATGAAACGACAGTACAGGACTGTGTCAGAACGGCGGGGGCTGGTACCCCCAAAGATGCGGGACCTCTCCCACCACCCCATGTACAGATTGGCCAGGGATGGTGAGAACTTGGCCCCCATCGAAGACCCGCATCTCTGGAGGTAGCAGACCCCGTCGAACATGAAAAAATTGTGGGTTAGTAAATATTCTAGAGCTAAAATAATGAATTTCTGCAATACCAATGAGAACTTTCCTGACACTTTCAAAAAATGGGAGACTGCCTGTAGGCCCAGGTGATGTGGAATGCTAGAAAGATAGAATATAGACTGCATACATCAAAACTCATCCACCTATATCCGTGCCTCCACGGTACCCCCGTCAATTTGCATAATGTCTCTTAGATACCCCGGAAGCACGGATACGAGCGGCTGCAGCTGGCCATCCACCCATTCACCGAGTCGCTTGTTGAGCGACCCGATGCCTGCCACAATTGGTCTACCAGTTAGGGGATCCAAACCCTTGTGAACTTTTGGTAGATGGTGGAAGACCGGCATAATAGGGTGTGCGGGAACAAAAAGCTTGCTATCCAATTCTGAAAAAATACCTGCAGCTATCCCCCTATCCAAGAGTGAGACTAAGTCTCGTGTGAACTCTGCAGTGGGATTGCTTTTGAGGCATAGAAATATCAGATAGTTGTCGCATGGCTTCTGTTTTGTAAACACAAGAGTCCAAAACTACAACCGCCCCCCACCTTGTCCGCATTTCTAATGACAATGTCCTGATCAGAGCTCAAAGATGTCTCTCAGAATGTGACAAATTGGAGGGGTATGGAGTGCAATGGCAACTATGAGCCAGGTGAGTAAGATCTCTCTCCACTAACTTTTGATATAAATCAAGCTCGCTGCCCCTGGACCCTAGTGGGTAGAACCGAGACTGCAGTTTAAAAGATATTGGAATCAAGGTGTCTACAGGATCCAAGGGGCAGGGATCCGATTCGGCAAGTAAATCAGTTAGGTCTTGGAGACCGCAAACATCTTTAAAAAGAATGGGAGAAGAGATCAACTCACCTGGCTCCGAACCTTTAGATAAAAGGTGAATTTCATCTGTGTTCAGAACTTTTTTTGAAATGTTGATGACGTTGTCAATTACTTTCTCCTGGTTCCCCGCAAAGCGTATGGGGTGCGTGTAGTTTTTGGATCTCTTGCCTCCCCTTCTTGTCTTCTTATGGTGGGTTTTCGTTTCTTTGTCCCCTTGGTTCCATGAGGGTGTCCGTTTGATTGTGTATCCTCATCCGACAACGGGCTAGGTGTTACCATAGGACGGTCTGGGGATGACTCTGACTCAGATGTGACTAGGGTATCATATGTGATCTCATTTTCAATGTCAGACAAGCTCACCTTTTTCACTCTGTTCTTTCGGGGGCGTCTGGACTGGAAGGGAAATTGTGTACGTATATAGACTTTGTTACTTTCATAATCTGCATGATCCCTTAATTGCTTCCCCTTTTTGGTGTCAATAACAAATTTTTCAAGCTTATCCAGTCTCTTATTCAACTTGCCATCCAAATCAGCAAACTCAGGATGCGTTTGTAAAATTGTCAGCTCCTTTTGAACTGTTGTCATTTCGGTTTGTAGTGTGCTGACTTGCTCAAGATTGGATTTAATGAGGATGCCCATAAGGGCAAATGAACACTTGTTCAGGGTGTCTGTCCATTCCTGCTTTAATGTCTCATTGGACAACTCTGTGGTAGGGAACTTTTTGATGCGTAAGCCCCGAGGTATTTGCTGCATAGTAATGTAATTTGAAAGAAAGTGAGTGTCCCAATACAGCTTGATTTCCTTGGCCATAGACTGTTCCAATTGTCTAAACATGGCCAAAAGAGAGACTCCATTGTCCTGGCTGGGTGCTGAGGTGGTATAGGTCCCCAATCGGAACGGGTTCTCGGCCGAAGGTTTGAGGGTTCTGCTAAAAACTGTATCTGTGGCAGCAGTTGAAGGTGTACTGTGTTCCATGGAAAAGACTGGTGGTTCCAATGTGTCAACACTTCGTTCCTGTTGACTGGAGCTCCCGAGCTGGTGATCAAAGGATGCAAGATCCAGATTAGACAAACAGACACATTTCTCACCGCTCAAGGTGAGCCCCGTGTGCAATCAAGGGTTGTTGAACCACCAAGGTACTGGCAATGCTAATGATAGCAAATTGAAGGACGAAAACTGTACAGCCGCTCTCCGAAATCACTTAAAATAAGTTGTCTTTTATTTTTCAACTGTACACACAGTCACTGCAACCAACAATATACAGTATGGCCGACGCGTTTCGCACTTACAATCAGTGCTTAGTCATGGCTAAAAAAGGTTCATACTAAAATGACATATATACTCAAACACATAATCACATGAGAAAAGATCCGCCTATGGCAGTAAAAGATTAATTAAGTAATTAAACACTAAATCAAACCAGCTGAAGGGGGTAGGGCCTCCCTCAAAATTAACACTTTCAAGTAAAAAACATATAAACACATGTAATGTATATAGGAACACCTGTATGTATCCAAATACCCCTATAAAATCTTGCTCTGTTGCCAGTGATTCATCTGGGGGTAAAAGCTTTACCACCTCAGCTTGTTTCTGGAGAGAGGGGCCAACCGCCCCGGCTCCCTGGAACTCCACACCATCCGCTTTGGCTTTAGGGATGGCAATCTCCATATTTTCCACTGCCGATTCATCAGCCAGGAGTTCACAGTTGTCATATGAACTTTCCTCATAGTCCCAGGCAACGGGAGCCCCACCCTGCTGCTGGGCCGAGTCTAGCAGCTGTTTGTAGGCGACCTCCAGCTCCCATTCTTGAATGGCCAGAAATTCCAAATCTTCCTGTAACCAGTGGCCTCCAGAGATATTCAATTTTTCCTCTCTGTGCTCCATTATGTCCCCCAAGCGCCACTCCCGATCATCCCCGAAGTCTGGATCACTGGACATCCTCCAATACAATAATCCCAGGCCATCATAGTCATAGTCTTCTGTGGGGCTGTCATCTGCTGACCACGGGCACTCTTGGGCTACATACCACCGGAGGGCTCTGTAGCTCTCGTCTAGCTGCATCTCTGCTCGAATCAGCCTGCTCAACTCGGCTGTCCACTCTTGCTTCGGTTGTTCCCCCAACAACAGCATTCGTACGTCATACTGCAGCCAGTACCTTGCATAGATGGAGGGCAGGACCTTTCCTTGGTGTTGCTGCTCCAGAGCTAGTGCTTCCTTCCAGAGTTGGCACCGAATCACATCCGCCCATCCCAGCAGGACCTCCTCTGATACTGGTCCTCTATGCTGTATCCGCATCTCTTGTAACCTTCTTTGGAATTCCTCTTCCATGGAGACTGGTATCTGCACCTCTCCTCTCTCTTTAGTTGGTGCTGCTGTGACTTCAGCTGCTGCAGCACTTCTTCGCTGTAGCAAGGTGGCATTCAGAGCCGCTATAACTCGGTCCCTGATCTCCGGTGGAGGGTTAGGACCATAATGTGTCAGTCTTATGTTAACTGCCCGATCAAAACTTGCTTCTTCGTGTGTCCTGTCTGTTACGGCGGGCCTTTTAGCTCTATCCATTTCGACCAGTTCTGCGATAATGTCCCCTTTCTTACGGTTGCTGGCCGGTCTACCCCGGCTCTTCAGTAAGTCCATGAGGGAAGAGAGCTTCATTCGTTCATACACCGTCTCCATTGTCATGTGTCCTTGTAGCCGTCCTTCTGGTGATGGAATCATCCCACTGCTGCCAACCAAATGTAACGGTCACCACCGTTTACGACCTTCCATCCAACCACGACAAGCTTATCTGACACACTGCGACAATCCTGCATACACGATCCATTCCATTTCCCATAATAACCACGACTCTAGCTCTGGTACACTTTATGAACACTTTAATGGTATTTTCTCAGTTTCTTATACAGTTTACAAGCATGTGCCAGTAATCACAGGACAATGCAATCTCCACCCCCCTTCACACCATGGGGGGGGCTTCAATCACATTCTACAAGGCATTCAGGTAAGCTAATTATGTAGACATGTCGGCACCGCATCATCAATAGACTTAACTCAGAGAATGACATTCCTGTAAATAATGACATGCTAATTCAGTACATCTGAATGGAGAATTTAACACATTGTTTTAGACACAATGAATCACACAATCAAAAGGTCTTTCAGGCCCTGATGCAATTAACACCTTTCAAAAGCATGTGTGCCCATATTGAATAGGCAACAGCTTGTGATATCTCAAGACATCCACTTTGTAATATTCCAGTCCTGCAATATGAATTATTATTAATTTCCCATTTTCTGTAATACATGAATTATGATTCTTTGTCACCCTATGGCCCTAGTGGACATTAGTGTTGAGCGGAATACGCCATATTCGATTTCGCGATATTGCACGAATATATAGAAGAATATTCGCGAATATTCGCTAATATCGAATATTCGTGATATTTTATCCAAAAAAAATTTTGCGAAATTTCGCTAATGCGAAAATGATTGCGAAATTCTCATAAACGGAGATCATTTCCTGTATTACTAAACTAATATGCACTAAACACTAACTCTACACTGAAAATGTTTATGGAAAAGTCTAATGCGCTACTGTGAGTAAACAGTGGTGGAAGAGTGAGTAGCAACCACAAATTGGGGCAGCTCAATCTGTAGTGTCCACAAAACACAAAATGAAAAATAGGTAAAATAAGTGATAAGCGCTACAAAAGGTGGTGCATAGGTCCTGCAAAAACACAATACATAATAACAAAGGCAAAACCTCAAAGTGCTATGTGAATAACAGAGCTATAATAGCTAAATGCAAATAACAGTGAGGAAACAATGATGATCATCAATAAAGTTCCGTGTGTCAAACACTTATTTAGTGACCAAGGGTGAGTAAGGGTGAGTTCCCTTAGGAGTAGTGGGGGATGTGCTGGATTTAGATCAATGGCACCAGGCAGGATCTGGCCGGCAACAGCTGGCGGGCTGGATGGTAATGTGATAGATGACTTCTCCCAAGATGTTATTCAGTACTGGACATCCCCAACAGGTAATGTAGTTCCCTTACCTTCAAGGTGCTATATGAAGGCATATAGTTGGATAAATCCCGGTGTGCAGGTCTCACTGTCCCAGATAGGTATCCTCTGTTGTGTCCAGGAACTGCTTTTAATCCAAGCTCGGCCGTCTTGTTTACAGAGCGCAGATCTGTGATCACGTGACCCGCCGTCTTTCTCCTCTCTCGCAGGACAGCTGCAGCGCTGTGTATACTGACAGCGCTATATAAGTACCAGACACAGAGTGCTGGGCTCAAACCTCCGATTCACATGCTGCAAGTCTGAGTCTCACTCGCCGCCAGTGGGTCGCACACAGGCTGCATGAGGGGGGTCATGCTGGCAGCATGGGGGGGGAGGCCTTTCCCGTGGTCACGCTAGCTGGGGGGGGGGGGGGAGTCACGCTGGCAGTATTCCTTGCATTAGTCATAGCATCTTGTTCAGCGTTTTCAGTCTGTGTTGTCATAGCGTTCATACTCCAGGGGTTCTGTCCCGGCATTCTGTCATTACATTCATGTCTGCCCCCAGGTTTGCTGTCACTACATTTCTGCCCCTGGTTTTCTGTCACTACGTTTCTGCCCCTGGTTTTCTGTCATTACGTTTCTGCCCCTGGTTTTCTGTCATTACGTTTCTGCCCCTGGTTTTCTGTCATTACGTTTCTGCCCCTGGTTTTCTGTCATTACGTTTCTGCCCCTGGTTTTCTGTCATTACGTTTCTGCCTCTGGTTTTCTGTCATTATGTTTTCTGCCTTTACGTTTCTGCCCCACGTTTTCTGTCTTTACGTTTCTGCCCCACGTTTTCTGTCATATTATTTTCTGCCCCACGTTTTCTGTCTTTACGTTTCTGCCCCACGTTTTCTGTCATATTATTTTCTGCCCCACGTTTTCTGGCATAGCATTTTCTGCCCCACGTGTTCTGTCATAGCATTTTCTGCCTCACGTTTTCTGTCATAGCATTTTCTGCCTCACGTTTTTCTGTCATAGCATTTTCTGCCCCACGTTTTTCTGTCATAGCATTTTCTGCCCCACGTTTTTCTGTCATAGCATTTTCTGCCCCACGTTTTCTGTCATAGCATTTTCTGCCCCACGTTTCTTGCTTGTTTTCTGCCTCGGCGTGTCAGGCGTAGCGTTTCTCTTACAATTTATGCCCAGGCTTTCAGTCATGGCATTTGGCCATAGCTATAGTATCATGCGTTTCTGCCCCCAGGTTTTCTGTCATAGCGTTTTGGCCCACCTGATTTCTGTCACAACATTTGTCATTGCATATCTGCCTCAGTGTTGCAAGCGCAGCTTTCTCTCATACCGTTTCTGCCCCAGGTTTCTGCCAGATTTTGCCTCAGCGTTCAGGCTCTGTGTTTCTATCATACCATTCTGCCTCAGGTTTCTCTCATAGCGTTTCTGTCATAGCGTTTCTGCCTCAGATTTCTCTGTCATAGCGTTCCTGCCACAGGTTTTCTGTCATAGCGTTCCTGCCCCAGGTTTTCTATCATAGCGTGTCTGCCCCAGGTTTCGGTCATAGCGTTTCTGCCCCAGGTTTTCGGTTTATAGGGTTTCTGCCCCAGGTTTTCTGACATAGCGGTTTTGCCCCTGGTTTTCTGTCATAGCGTCTCTGCCTAGCGTTTCTGCCATAGCTTTTCTGCCCACGTTTTCTGTCTGGGCACCACGGGCCCCCACGTTTTCTGTCTGGGCACCACGGCCCTCACGTTTTGTCTTAAGTTGTGTTTGTCTTTGCATTTCTGCCTCAGAATTTCAGGCTCACTGTTGCTCTTATACCATTTATGCCCCAGGTTTCTGTTTTTTATTTTTTTGCCTCAGCGTTGCTCTCATACCATTTCTGCCCCAGGTTTCTGTCCTATTATTTTTTGACTCAGCATTCAGGTGCAGCGGGTCTCCCATACCATTTCTGCCCCAGGTTTTGCCATAAGTTTCAGTATCAGCAGTTCTGCTGCCCCCCTCAATTTCTGTCATAGCATTTCTGCCCCCACGATTTCTGTCTTAGCTTTGCTGCCCCCACGATTCCTGTCTGTGTTTGTTTGTCTTGGCATTGTCGTCTTCGTGGTTACCATGTCTCATTGTACTTTGTCCATGTTGCATCTGGGTTGATTAGCTTGTGCTCACATCTCTGGATCTGTCACGTCTACAGATTCTTACGGGCTGAGGTTTCATTTTTAATTGATTGTTGACCACAATCTTCTCGCCTGTTTACATACGTCATACGTTGCACGTTCATTCATTACACCTATACGTTACCCACCACAGTCCGTGGGTACACTAGCCCTGAGTGTTCAGTTAAATTGCTTGTCTCTGCGCAGCAGGTTACTCAGGCTCACGTGCCAGTCACACTGGGTGGGGGTGTCATCATTCATTAATGCGCAGCGGTCTTGATGTTCTGCTAATACATAGGGCGTTGTTGTTTCATGTCTGTTTTTCTGTCTTGTCTAGGTTGTGTCAGCGCACCCCCAGTTCCTGCTCTTCTTCCATTTCTGCCGGCCATGTCATCATCCCTTTGGGTCCGGTCTAGCAGACCTTCTGGTTTATGACTGAGCCATGGGTGGTCCTTGTCAGAGCGGGTGGTGGAATCTCCCATCCCTGATTCTCTGACGTCCCTACTGTGGGTACTTTCAGACCTGCTTACGGGGCTCATCACTGCATCATCAGGTTTTCATAGTTTGGTGGCTTCAACTGACAGTCATGGTTTTGTTACCAATCAAGTTTCTGGAGGTAGCTTTTTCCAGGTGTGGTTGGTCTGGTTTCTCTACCTGCATGCTGCAGGTGGGGGGGGGGGGCTGGGCCTCTCAGGTACCTAGTGGGAAGTTCTAATAGCATTGGTACTGTAGGCTGCTCTCGTTGTCAAGGTAAGTCTATTTTGTGCATCATCATCGGGTCGTGCTTCTGCCTGTAACCTGCAACCAAGTCTATCGGGTAGGAACGGGTTCTGTGTGTTGGTATGGTTCAATGGTTAGATTGTTGTTGCCTTAGCACATGGGCTTTGTCCTTCTGCTCTGTCAGCATATCCATCAGGTATCCAGCACTTTAGGCTCCTGCCAGTTGTCAGTTTTTTGCAACTCACCCGCTCACTTTCCTATCAAGTATGGGTAGGACAGGGGTTGGGGGGTTTCCTCACGGAGCTACGTCTCTGGTGTCCGGTTGTAGCTTTCGTTGTTAGGCATTATTGCAGGGGCTTCTCGGGCCAGCTCTGGTTCAGTTGCCCCCAAGTATCCACTCATCATAAGGGCTTCAGGCTCTCATCTGGGTTGTCGCAGGCAGCAGACTCGAACCAATCTTTTTCGGGGCATTGGTCGAGTTCAGGGCTGCTTCACGCATTTGGCAGGGGCTTCCTTCTATCACAGGTCATGAGTCGGTAGCTTCTCCGGTCATAACGGCTACTTGTCGGGTTTACATACGGTTGCCATCCGGGCGCGTGCTGCTTTACTTCTTGGCCGCTTATCTACCCCTCTTCACCTAAATATGTGTCTTTTGCCCTCTTTCAGGCGTACCTACCAGCCGGCCAAAGGCACACTCCAGGCCTTGGTTATTAGGGTCATCGCTTTCCTTACTCGAAGACTCTGATTACAAGTCAGAAGGCTGGCCGCAGGCCAGCCTGAGTTTGTGGGAGGAGTCTAAGAGTACTTAAGACTCCCTCCCTGTCAGGGCTGGGTTTGGCGTTGGATTCTGGGTTCCCACCCACCCATTCCCCCAGCTTACATTCTCATTGTTTTTTTCTTATTCAGGGTATGCCCTCTTTCAGGCGTACCTACCAGCCGGCCAAAGGCACATTCCAGGCCTTGGTTATTAGGGTCATCGCTTTCCTTACTCAAAGACTCTGATTACAAACTATGTTATACTTTTAACTTATATTAAACTGTGCTATACAATGTCTGTATGGTGCTATCTTTCTCTGCCCTTTTCTGTTGCAAAGCTTGTTGTTGGACTGCAAGGCTCTGTTGTAAACTTGCATATATCTGCTGTTGATTTGCATTTGTCTGCCGTTGATTTACATTTGCCAGATCTCCTCCATGCTGGCCATACTTCACCTGCCCGCAAACCGTCACCATATGTGAGGAATTAGCTCAGTAGCGGGTTGTGCGTGACCCCACTGGATGCGTTATAGCACGGTGAAAGGGCACAGCAAGACAACCGGATCTTGTTGAAACACAACTGTGGTTTGTTTACAAAGTGCAGATAAAATTGCAAAAATAAAACAGAAAATAAACCCTTGCAACCTTGGGCGTCTAACTAGAAACATAACTACATGTCCTGGTACAGCCTCACAGCCTACCATTGCCCAGACACCTGACTGTCACACAGAATGAAACAAAGGCCCTGATTCACATACATCGGCGGATCTTTATGCCACAGTAGCGTATCTTCTTTACGCTACGCCGGCGCAACGCAGAGAGGGAAGCATGGAATTCACAAAGCAAATGCTCCCAACGTTGCGCCAGCATAGCGTATATTCTTCGGCGTAAGGCAGCGCAAGTTTAACCCCTTCCATACAGGGCATTTTCACCCCCTTCCTGCCCAGACCAATTTTTAGTTTTCAGCGCTGTTGCACTTTGAATGACAATTGCGCGGTCAGGCAACACTGTACCCAAATTAAATGATTATGTTTTTTCCCCACACAAATAGAGCTTTCGTTTGGTGGTATTTGATCATCTCTGCGGTTTTTATTTTTTGCGCTATAAACAAAAGAAGAGCGACAATTTAAAAAAAAACACAATATTTTTTCCTTTTTATTTAATACATCTCACAATATTTTTTTTTTTAAAAAACCTTTTTTCCCCTCAGTTTAGACCGATACGTATTCTACGTATTTTTGGTAAAAAAAAAAAAACGCAATAATCGTATATTGATTGGTTTGCGCAAAAGTTATAGCGTCTACAAAATAGGTGATAGATTTATGGCATTTTTATTTTATTTTTTTTTTTACTAGTAATGGCGGGGATCTGCGTTTTTTTTTCCGTGACCGTGACGTTTGGCGCGCGGACATATCGGACACTTTTGACACGTTTTTGGGACCGTTCACATTTACACAGCGATTAGTGCTATAAAATGCACTAATTACTGTGTAAATGTGACTGGCAGGGAAGGGGTTAGGTTAACACTAGGGGGGCGCTGAAGGGGTTAAAATGTGTCCTAAAGTATGTTCTAACTGTAGGGGGAGGGGGACTCACAGGGGAGGGAGATCGATGTGTGTTCCTCTGTACTGGGAACACACATCAGTCTCCTCACCGCTGACAGGAGGTGGATCTGTGTGTTTACACACACAGATCCACACTCCTCCCTGCCGTGATTGCCGGAAATCGCGCGGGGTGCCCGGCGGCAATCACGGCCGTCGGGCACGCGCGCGGGATCGCGGGTGGTGCCGCGCGCCCTAGAACGCCGTGAAGACAGGACGTTGTGCAACGTCCTGTCTCATCGGCGAGGGGATCACCATGACGTGATTCCCCTATGGGCTGGTAGGGAAGGGGTTAAGTGGGCTGGAAGTGGGCGTGATACATTTTAATGAAGCATGACCCCATGCAAATGATGGGCTGAGCTTCAGACAAGTACTTAAAATGAACTGCGCATGCATCGTACCTTGGACGTATCCCAGTGCGCATGCTCACAATCACGTCAAAACAACTGGCTAAGATACGTCGAATCACTGCCTACGACGTGAATGAAACCCACGCCCAGCCCTATTCACATACTACGTAGACTACGTAAAATTCAACGGCGTCCCTTACCTGGTCATGAGTTGCGCCTCCAATATGGGGAATAACTTTACGCCAGACGTAAACCTTACGCAAATCGTTTAAAACATGTGCCGGGCGCAAGTACGTTCGTGAATCGGCGTATCTCCCTCATTTGCTTATTTGCATTGAAAATCAATGGGAGTGCCAAATGCGTCCAGCGTAACTATGCGCCCACTATACGCCAGCGTAGGCAAGTTACGTCGGTCGGATGAAGTCAGTTTTTAGGTGTATCTTAGTTCTGTGGGCACCGCGCATATTTACACTTACGCAGGAATATCTCAAGATACGTCAGCGTAAGTGCTTTGTGAATCCTGACCAAAATCTTTAGTCACACAGACTAAAGGCCCATACACACGGTCGGACTTTTTGCCAACAAACTTCAAAATGAGCACATTTTCAAAATAGTCCGACCGTGTGTATGCTCCATCGGACAAACTTTTTCAAAAAGTTCGGTCTGCAAACGGACAAACTTTACGTCAACAAGAGTCCGATGGTGCCAATAGGACTTTTGTACAAAGTACAAATGTGCATGCTCAGAAGCAAAGACCTACAGGAAGCGTTCTGTCTGGTAAAACTAGCGTTTGTATTTGAAAGAGCACATACGTGACGCGGCAAGTTCTGAAATCAAGAAAAGCAGTGCACATTCTCTTCTTCTTTATAATGTGATAATACTAAAAGCTGCTTTGCTGTTGATACTGACGGAGTAAAAACAAATGTCTTTACTTTGGATTCGTGTATTTTGGTTATATAAATCAAACATATTTCTATATTTTTTTGTGGGTCAAGTTAGCACAACCCCATTGCGCAACATGTCTGCTTGACGAACAGACGTTCAGAAACGAACAGAATTGCACGAAACTGAAAATCGTGAATGCACACAGACGAAACCTCTACTAACTCTCAATTAGCAGAAGGAGCCCAAAGGGTGACGCTGGAGAATTGAACTTCCTCTTTTAAACTCTCGTCAGTACGTAATAACGTCACTACGTTCTTGTTTGTTGCCGAAAAAGAGCGTGTGCATGCTATGGGTGTGACCAGACAACACCCTTCGGACAAAAATCCAAGGGAAAGTTTGTTTGATGTCCGATCATGTGTACGAAGTTGCTGATCCCCAGTCTGTCATACACAGATCTGGTTCCAGGATGGGGTACCTTCCTTAAGCATACAAGGAGGAGTGGGAAGCGCTGCCATCTAAGTGCAAGTAGTCTATAAACAATTGAAGCCAGAGATAAATAAAAGGTGGTACTCACATTTGGTAACATTGTAAAAACACGTATCCTGTTGGAAAATATGCAGAGCAGCAGGAGTCTGCAGAAATTGGCGAGGAACTGCTCCAGTTTCCCCTTACATCTTGGATCTAAAAGAGTGGCCATCCAAAATTCATCCCTCTCCTTGATAGCATGAACCCGGGGGTCCCTCCTGAGGCATCTCAGCATGTGGGCAGCCATGGGGAAGAGCACAGCCCGCTGTGACTCCTCGTGGCTGCCCGGGTCAACGACGTCCGACTCTTCATGCTGGAGGCGCTGCTGCTCGCGCACAGAGATGCCCAACCCCCGGACTATCGGTGCCCCCAACACCGGCTCTCCCTCCTGACCAGGCCCTGACTCCAGGACGTCACCAGTAACCTCCTCATCATCATCATCATCCTCCTCCTCCTCGTCCTGGGCCTGGTCTTGGTGGAGCAGTGTTGCCTCCTGCTCCACCAAGGCACTCTGCCCAGCTTCGAGCAGGCAATCTAGTGCCCTGTCCAACAGGAACACTATAGGGAGCACGTCGTTGAGGCCGACATGCTCCCTGCTCACCATCTTGGTCGCCTGCTCGAAAGGGGCCAACACATGGCAGATCTGGTGTATCTGCCCCCACTCCGCACTGGTGATGTACGGGAGTGTTTGTGATGGCCCGCCACTGCCTTGATCCAGCAGGTATTCCTTCACCGCCCTTCGCTGCTCCCACAACCTCTCCAGCATGTGGAGGGTGGAGTTCCACCACGTCACACTGTCCACAATCAGCCTGTGAAGGGGCAGGCTGTTGTCCCACTGCAAATTGGACAGGGACGCGGTAGCGGTTGGGGAGTGCCTGAAGTGGCTGGCAATCCTACGCACCCTTAGCACAATGTCACTCAACCCGGGATAGGTGCGCTGGAACTTCTGCACCACAAGGTTGAGGACATGTGCCAGACAGGGCACGTGGGTCAGACTGCCAGCCTGGAGGGCGGAGAGTAGGTTGCTACCATTGTCACAGAGAACCATACCTGCCTGGAGCCTTCGGGGTGTCAGCATCTTCTGGACTTGAGCCTGAAGTGCGGTCAGCACTTCTTTTCCAGTGTGTCTCCGGTCCACTAAACTAACAAGCTGGAGCACGGCCTGACAGCGCACGTGCCCCACACTTGAGTAGCTACGGGGGCGCTTGCTGGGAGGCTCAGCAGCTGCGGAGACAGTGGCTTGACGGAGACCAGCAGTTCTCCCCTGGACACCCCGGGGCGGCACCACAAAATCTGATGCCGCCGATCCCTCCCCGTCGCCTCGGAGGGAAACCCAATGGGCCGTGAAACTGATGTACCGGCCCTGCCCATGCCTGCTGGTCCAGCCATCCATTGTGAGATGCACCCTGTCGCTGACAGCGTGATCCAGCGACAGGGTTACATTCTGCACAATGTGCTGGTGTAGGGCAGGGACACCAGTCCTGGCAAAGAAATGGCGGCTGGGGACACGCCATTGGGGTTAGGCCTGCTCCAACATCTGCCTGAAGGGGTTGCAATCAACGATGTTGAAGGGCAGCAGATGTTGGGCAATAACCCTTGCCAGGAGCCCATTGAGGGAACGCACACGTCGGTCTCCAGGGGGGAAGGGAGTGGTGCGTTCAAAGGCATCGGAAAGTGACGCCTGGCGCCGGACGGCAGTGCAGGACACAGACGAGGAGGGTGCTGTGAAAGTAGAGGTCTGGCTGCCGGTAGCAGTACCTCTACTAGAGGGAGCGGGGGGCATGACCTGCTGGGAACAGATGAAGCTGTGGCAGGGGCTGCTGTACCCTGCTCACTTGTGGTGGTGGCGCTGCTACCACCACCATGCTTCATCTGGTCATACTCCCGCCAGTGATTAATTCTCAGGTGCTGGTTCAGGGCTGTGGTACCCACCAGAGCCAAGCACTTCCCTCTCTTCACCCTGGCACGACAGATCTGGCAGATGGCCACGGTATAGTTATCTGGTACCAGGGTGAAGTAGGCCCAGACAGGTGACTTCAGCGCCGCCCTCCTGTCAGATGGGGTGACGCTGACTTGCACCTGCTGGGACTCGGTGCGCACAGGTGGAGCTGCCTGCTGCTGCTGCTGCTGCTGTTGCTGACACCTTCTGCTGCCATCACCAGTGGAGACCCTGACACTGGTCTCCCTGGTGACCTGGCGCACCATTTCCCCAGGGTGCCTACCTTCCTCGTCGTCACTGCTGCTGTGAACCGACAAGTTATGTGGCACCCATCTTGGGTCACCCTCCTCTTCGCCCCAGATATGTCAGACCCAGGGCTGACATGTGGTGGTCTGAGGGAAACATCTGACATGGAGCCGCTAGCCTGTCTCCGCTGTCCCCTCACCGACGCCTGGGTCTGACTAGGTGCGGGTGTTTCCTGCACAAAAACACCAGCACCACTTGGAAGGGATGTCTCTGGGATACTGACAGCAGGTACCCCATCCTCCTCCTCTTTAACCCTTCAAAAAGGTCCTGACCATCAGGACAGAACTGCATGTCTGCCTGATGCAGGGCCTTCCCCAAGATATCCCTCTCATTGTCGCTGTCAAACAGTAAGAGGCTGGACCCTTGGGGGCTGGGGGCGGGTCCTAAAGGCACTGGTGTACTGGTGGTGCTACTGGGAGTCGGGACTGACGACTCAGTGGCACTGCTGTGCCCCATATACTCCACCACTAGTGGAGCCTGAGAAGGCAATATCGGGAGGCTGCCCGAGGGAAAAAAATCCCGGATGAGGCGGACTCCCCTTCCACCTGATCCACTACCACTAGTAGGGGCGCGAGAGGTACCCCGTGCTGGCAGCGACCCAGCACTGGGAGTAACTCCCTTACCCCTGCTTCCACAGCCACGGCCACGTATGCTGCTCATACTTGCTGATGTGGGGGGGGGGTAAACTTTATTGGGGGGGGGGGAATGTGAGAAAGGAGTGTTTGTTTTTTTTGCAAGACAGGCAAAGACGCAGACAAAGACGCAGACAAAGACGCAGACAAAGACGTACTAGACAGCTACTAAACTAGAATAAAACTACTACACCTGCAAGTTTTTTTTTTTTACACTGAGGGACTCAGACAAGGACGAGGACTACAAATACTAAAATAATATGCACTAAACAATAAATCTGCTTACACAAACTTATATGACTAAACTAAAACTAAATTATTATTTTTTTTTATTTATTTATTTTACACTGACTGACAAGGACAAAGAAGAGGAATAGAAATACTAATCTAATATGCAACACTAACTATGCTTACACAAACTTATATGACTAAACTAAAGCTAATTTTTTTTTTTAAACACAAAAAACAGACACTAAACACACACTAAACTAAGCTACCTTAAAGAAATGTACAATTACACTAAGTAAATACACAGAAGTCTATCTAACACTAAGCTACACTAATCTGGAAAACAACAACACAAATCTGAGCTTTTAAAAAAGCTGTTTGGTCTTTTGCTTTGAAAAAAGCAGTTTAGAATTAGAACTATAAGCAGCCAGGAACCACAGAACTGCAAGCACTTTAGGAAGCACAATGCTGATGCTGTAAGCTGTAAGATGGCACAGAAACACTCCACTCTCTATCCACCTTGTGAATCTGCACTGAAATACTGCTGGGAGTGAACTTATATAATGGTCGTGCAGGCAGGTTCCTATTGGTTGCTATGGAGGTTGCTTACCTCTGACAACTGGGGTAGGAGAACTCTGATTGGCTCTGATGCAAAAGAAGGGCGGAGAAAATAATTGCGCAATATTCCTTTTGCCGAATATTCGCATTGCGAATATTCGGCAGCATAAATGGATCGCGTCAGCTACTCGGCCCAGTGTCTCTAATCATCCCAGCAATGCTTTTAGACGTCGATGGAGATCACTAGGATGTGATCTGTTTTAAAAATAAATTTGGAAAAATACGAATATTCGCTATCGCGAATATTCACAGCGATATTAGAGTTATTCGCGAATACTCGAATATGCAATATTCGTAACGAATATTCGCAATGCGAATATTCGTAAGCTATACTAGTGAAGATTAGCAGACTACTCTTTTAGTACATCAACTCTAATGCCTTTGCTAGCTCCTGCTGCTTCTTTGTAAAAAACTAGAAAAGCAGTGTCTAAGTGACAACTCCTCTTTAGTCAATAGAACTATAGTATACATTTGTGTCACTGTCATTTACTGTTCACCATAAGCCACTTATGAGTAATAGCTGCACAATCGTGTTCCCTAATTTTTGCCATTAAATTATAACTTTATCAAAGAATTCTTTATTCTTATTTTATTAGTTTCTCATTACATGGCTCAGAATATTTTTCAGGAGCAGTCCCCCTGTCTAATCTATGCTGCAATCTAATTTAGGTGCCTAGGACAACAGGAGAAAATCTATTTGACCAAGGTCATGAAAAGTTGAACTGAAATTTGAACCATGAACCACAGCAAGTATTAGAGGGCTATTATCTACAGCTGCTTCTGTTAGCAGGGGTGTTTTCTCTCCTTTCCCCTTTAACACTGGAGAGAAAGAATTGCCATTGTTGGACTTTTGGCTGCCAAACATGAGTACCAGTTAAACTATTTGCATCATTGAGAATTCTTTTCTCGCATAACTTGCTTGAAATACTTAATTTAACCTAACCATCATAAAGGGCACCAATAGATTTTCATGTTTTTCTAATAAGTACCGTATTTATCTGGCTATAACGTGCCCCGGTCTTGCCTGCCATCCATCGCGTCCATCGGCGGCCTTGTCGGGTCCGGCGTCATTCTGCGGCCATCGTGGTGTCCTCCCTGCTCGATCTCCGCTTCCCGCGCTGTGTTTGAACCACTCCGCTGACATATACCGAGCGCAGTACACTCGGGTATAGTCAGGTAGGCTTGGCTCCTCTTGCGTAAATGACGTACAGGACGCACAGGACGTGACCGCGAGTAGAGCCGAGCCTGCCCGACTATACTCGAGTGTACTGCGCACGGTATATGTCGGCGCAGTGGTTCAAACACAGTGCTGGAAGCAGGTATCAGCGTATATCGTTCACCCACGATTTTGCCCTGATTTTCAGGGAAAAAAAGTGCACGGTATACACCGATAAATACGGTATATTAATGTGCTAAGCTTTGTGGAAGCCGGAGTACTGAGTACTGTTGATAACTTTCAAATATTTGCATTAATGCTTATTACATATGCCCAATCTAAGAGCACAGCACACTGATTGCTCTTTGTATTGCTCTTATATAGGTGCAATGTTGTCTGCCGACAGACAGACATCTTACCAATGGGCAGAGAGACTTCTGCCCACTCCTGAACACTCCCTCATGACCTACCTCAATTTTCTCTTTGAATGGCAATGAGTGGCAGTCACAAATGTGGTATTAACACACTTATTACTATTTAACTTAAAAAAACAGGTTGTAAATGTTAGAACCCTCTGGGTCCCATAATGATTGTCAGGACTCCTTATTGTTCCCTTGCAAAACTTTACATTGCCTGGTTGCAACAAACAATGGGGAAATTATGCACATATGGTATTTTTTAAAACAAAAGTAGCGAGACTTTAAATATGAGAACAAAGTCAGAATAAATATCTATATACATTTTATTACACATAAAACATTGTCATAAACACAATATTAAAAACATAGATATACATAAAGAAACTTTTCGATAAATATGTAAATCTTGAAATGTTCACTTTGCAAAGTGAATGATAGAAAAACCTTGGTTCACTGGTCTACGTGTTTATTATTAATTATGCACATAACTTGAAAAGATTGGGCTGTGTATGGTCACCTCAAGCCTAAACTCTGCCAATCACCTTTAACTGAAAATATTATAAATATATAGTTAGTTTATTTGAGAAGAATGCTGAGCGCAGTGCCGGACATTAAAAAACAAAAAAGTATCCAAAAATATTTTTTTTAAATGAATCCCATAAAAATATAATGTTAAAGTGGTTGTAACCCCCCCCCCCCAAAAAAAAAAAAACATGCTAATGTTGCTTTAAGACATGAGCTATAGCACAGTGCTTTTGCTATGTCAATTGTCCCTTTCTATGTTCTACAATATATGTTTGATCCTGCCTGTTCCTGTCCCCTGTGTGTACCGACCATGCTTATAATCTGTGTGTGAACTGTAAATGTGATCTCCTCCCCACCCCTTACTCTCCTTTTGCCTTAACTATTCTGCTGCAGCTGATCCTCCTCACCTTTTGTAAAGTGTAAAGTAATATCTATTATATACTTTCATCACCTTTGTTTCAGGAACATATTAAGAAAATACAGTACCTGTCACGCTGATTCTCGGCGACAGGTTGCCGACATCTCGCATTTGCTGGAATAGAAAAAGCACATTCCAGTGAGCGTGTCATAGAAGCGATGGGGATCTGACTTGGATTCCCGCCAATTCTACACAAGGCGTTTGGTATGAATCATGAGGGGGAACTCCACGTCAAAAATCTGGCATGGGTTTCCCCCCAGGAGGAATACCAGGCCCTTAGGTCTGCTATGGATTGTAAGGAGAACCCCCCCTATGCCAAAAAAACGGCGTGGGGGTTCCCCCCACAATCCATACCAGACCCGTATCCAAAGCATGCCGCCCCGCCGGTCAGAAAAGGAGTGGGGACGAGCGAGCGCCCCCCCCCCCCTCCTAAGCCGTACCAGGCCGCATGCCCTCAACATGGGGGGTTGGGTACTCTGTGAGTAGGTACCGGAGCATGATGGGACTGTGACGTCATAGGAGGCCTATATAAATCGGTGCGAGACGCACACCCGGCATTACAGCGGGAGGAAGCGTTGCATCAACATTGGAAGAAGAGAAGAAGATAGAATAGCTGGCTGGCTGCCACTAGTAATTGAGCTAACATGAAGATAGTGGCGGCCAGCCCTGAAGAAGAAGGCACCGGAGAGCGAGTGGGTGAAGAACCGGGGAGCGCCGAGACAACAGCGGTGAAGTGCAGAAGATGGAAGAAGACCCCCGGAGAGCGGAGAAGACCCCCCCAGAAGACGTCGAAGAAGCAAGACCCCCTCGTAAAAGAGCTAAAGAAGAGAGGGGGGGCCAGGGCTGACTAATAAAATATTTTAAAACCCTGTGTTGTGTGTTTTTGTTATTAACACTTTGCCTCCAGATGAATAGGTAGGGGTTCACCTAGGGTGGGGGGCCGGTATCTGTGGGCCCCCTTATTAAAGGGGGCTCCCAGATTCCGATAACCCCCCCGCCCGCAGACCCTGACAACCAACGGCCAGGGTTGTCGGGAAGAGGCCCTGTCCTTATCAACATGGGGACAGGGTACTTTGGGGTGGGGGGGGTGCAGGGCGCTCCCCTGCCCCAGAGTACCCAACCCCCCCATGTTGAGGGCATGCGGCCTGGTACGGCTCAGGAGGGGGGGCTCGCCCGTCCCCACTCCTTTCCTGACCGGCCGGGCAGCGTGCTTTGGATACGGGTCTGGTATGGATTGTGGAGGAACTCCCACGCTGTTTTTTCGGCGTAGGGGGGGTTCTCCTTACAATCCATAGCAGATCTAAGGGCCTGGTATGCCTCCTGGGGGGGGAACCCATGCCGTATTTTTATTGGCGTGGAGTTCCCCCTCATGATTCATACCAACCGCTTTGTGTAGAATTGGCGGGAATCCAAGTCGGATCCCCGTCGCTTCTATGACTTTATTGTCCCCATCGCGGTAAGCCAGCTTGGCGCTGACTGCCGCGATGGGGCTCGTAGGTGGTCAATCTCACGAGAAAAGGAGCGAGATTGACACAATATCGCGGTCAGCTACTGTAGTGTGTATATTTTTTTAAATTATAAAGCTAAGTACCCTCTTTGACCAGAGCTGCTGTATGGTCAACTGTCCTACCTTTTGCTAGCTTGCATATGTCAGAAGGTTCTCAGCCCCTTCCACTGTACTTCTAAGATTGAGAAGGAGAGCAGAGAGAGGACATGTGAACACACAGCAGAGCTGGGCAAAGAAGGTGTTTAGTTTTATAATTTAAGACAAAGCATACACACTGTTTTTAATATGTTTCTAAAACAGAGAGGATAAAATAATTTAATATATGTGACCTTAGAACCACTTTAAATGTGGTAATAACATAAAAAATAACTTGGAAGTAAATGTAATTATAATGGCTGAAAACTATTAGACCCTGAAAATGCATTACAATTTTCATCTACGGATTTTTTGGTCTCACAAATCCCCTGATTGTATGTCATTACAGTTTGATTTCTTGTTATATGCAGCTACCATAACAACATAATCCTTGTAGGAGTTCTATACAGGTTCTTTAAGCCATTTATGCATACTATTCATAAACATACCAGTCCCTTTAAATAAGGTCGTGCAAAGAGCAATATTCAGAAACAAAAGCAATCTGATTTAACTTATCGAAAAACTGAAATCAGATTGGACCTCATTGGCTTTTCTACTTTGCATACCACTAGTGAACTTTGACTGATTTACTAATTAATCTCAAATGGGTACGATAGCCGCCGGGCACCCGCGATTGCTCGTTACAGAGCGGCGACCGGGAGCTATGTGTGTAAACACATACCTCTCGTTCCTGTCAGCGGCGGAAACGCTGATTTTCTGTTCATACAATGTATGAACAGAAGATCAGTGATTTCCCCTAGTGAGTCCACCACCCTATACAGTTAGAACACAAATAGGAACACACTTAACCCCTTCCCTGCCCCCTAGTGTTAACCCCTTCTCTACCAATGGCATTTTTATAGTAATCCAATGCATTTTTATAGCATTGATCGCTATAAAAATGGCAATGGTCCCAAAAATGTGTCAAAAGTGTCCGATGTGTCCGCCATAATATCGCAGTACCGAAAAAAAACGCTGATCGCCGCCATTACTAGTAAAAAAAAAATATTAATAAAAATGCCATAAAACTACCCCCTTTTTTGTAAACGCTATAAATTTTGCGCTAACCAATCAATAAACGCTAATTGCAATTTTTTTTACGAAAAATATGTAGAAGAATACGTATCGGCCTAAACTGAGGAAAAAAATGTTTTTTTATATCTTTTTTGGGGATATTTATTATAGCAAAATGTAAAAAAATATTGAATTTTTTTCAAAATAGTCGCTCTATTTTTGTTTATAGCGCAAAAAATAAAAACCGCAGAGATGATCAAATACCACCAAAAGAAAGCTCTATTTGTGGGGAAAAAAAGGACGCCAATGTTGTTTGGGAGCCACGTCGCACGACCGCGCAATTGTCGGTTAAAGCGACACAGTGCCGAATCACAAAAAGTGCTCTGGTCTTTGGACAGCAATATGGTCCGGGGCTAAAGTGGTTAAAGAAGAAAAAACACACTCTTATAGACAGTACTTTTTAACTTTTGTTCCAATAATGCAACGAACATTATAAATGTCTAGATATTTCTAGTTATTTTGATATCTTGTCTATACAATGACTTTATTAACCACTTGTTTTGACATTAGATTCACAAATGCTTATTAAGTTGTGCTAAATGAATGAACATAAAAAGTCCACAAGTGATGTGTTCGATAAAGCCGGGCAAGTATCACCACCATCCAACACATTGAAGTGTGATTCTGTGTGTCAACACTACCACCAAAGGCTGAAAAGGCTTGTTTAGCAAATTATATGGACCACTAATTACAAAAAGTCACAAGTACTTGGGCCTTTATAGCTTCATAGGGTCTTCCAAATTGACACATCAATCTTCCTGCCACAATTGTCAGAGGAGTTCTTCAAAACATAAAAGGCTCCACATAGTGTAAAATCGCAACATTTTATTGTACATAAATATAAACGTTGCACTTACAGTGAAAATGCAATTAAAGCACCTTAAATCGTATGCATAGGCTGGCACACATACAAAAAAAAATGTCCTTCTGGGACTGGAGAGTAATGGTGACATCAGCGCATCATATAAAAGGATTGAGAGTGTATTCCAAAGAAAAATTGACTTTGTGGGCATATCACAAGGCAAAAAATTATTAAAAAGGTACCTTAATTTACAATCAAAGGTGCATGCGTGGAAGTTCCTATGATGGCCGCGACCTACTAGAGCTCCATGCCACCATTGCCCCATTACAGCCCACTACAGCATCCAGAGCACCCGCCCGACCACCACACTGGGACGAACAGATGGGGGAATGACCAGGAAACACGCAGTTGTCCTCGGCAATAGCCAGAAGGAGTTTTGCTCGTCAGGTGAGCTCCGCGCAGGCCGCTCAGCTACGCCAAAATGGTGGCCGATCCACAAGAGGGATACACAGAGTCTGCAGCAGATGAATCCAAAGCAGACCAAGATGAGGCCCCTCCATCTCCACCAGTTACAGCTGACAGCCCTCTAACTACAGCACTCTCTCACACATCTACTGAATCCCTGCTAGGGAGATCGCTGTCAGGGCTCCCCACTACCCCAATGCAAGCTCCCACTACAGGCCTGTATGCCTTTGAGGGGGAAGGCAGTGACACTGTTATAGATCCCACTGACTTTCCTTCTATGATGGCAGCTTTCTCACAGATGCTGTCTAGAGGCCTTGCACTAAATGCAGCCCAGATGCCATCATCAATCCACGCAGACTTACAGCATCTGGGGATGAGGATAAAAGTCATAGAAAAGAAGTCAGACCAGTCTGTTGCCAGAATAAACCAAAATTCGGGCAGGATACAAGACATGCAGGACCAACTAGAAACCGCCATTTCAAAGATCGATGACCTGGAAAATAGGTCAAGAAGGTACAACTTCAGTATTAGGGGACTCCCTGAATCAGAGAAAGATGCTCAGCAGGCTATTAAGGCCCTCATCATGGGGCTTATCCCGGATAATTCGGACCACTGCCTGGAACTTGACAGGGCTCACAGGGCGATACAGCCCCCCCTCCCCCACGCTCTGATGGACTCTCCAGAGACATTATAGTGAGAGGGGATGCAATCCTCACTATTCTTGATCACACAGTTCAGATATTTGCTGACCTTTCACCCTACACGGTGCAGAAAAGGACATCGCTTAAACCACAGCTTCAGATCCTACAACAGAAGGAGATAGCGTACAGATGGTCTTTCCCTCTCTGTCCAAATTTTTCATACCGTAACAAAGTTTACGGCTTCTTGTCCTTTGTGGAGGGTGAACATCTACTGATCCACCTGGGCCTACTCTCTGAGGAGCTTCCCCCCCTCCACCCAACAAGGGACCCCCTTTGTCATAAAAATACCACCTCCTGCTAGCCCCCTGCAACCCACCTGGCTGGCTCCAAGCGGTCCAAAGAAACACTGTCAACATGACTGGCCTGACCGTATTACTAAACCAGGGCTCTGGATTAGGACGCTCTGGTCATGTTGTTTGAAATGTAATTTTCAATTATTCCAATCAACTTCTTTCTATAAAATATTGCCAGGGGCAATGCTTGCTAGAGATTTCCATATAAACCAGTATACTTTATTCATATCTTCTTGACTTGTGCAAAAGTTTTTATATTCTGGGCTCAATTTCAAAAATACATCACACCCTAACTGCCATCTCAGTCCCTCAGAAACAGAGGCATTATCTTTTGGGTCTGGTAGAACCCTTTCAGAAAATAACCACTTCAAATCGAGGGCCCTTTCACCCCCTTCCTGCCCAGGGCAATTTTTAGCTTTCAGTGCTATCGCACTGAATTAATTAACTCCATTTTGTCTTTGGAAATTCCCAACTTCACTAATCAATTGGTAATCATTAATTAGCTCCATTCTGTCATTGTATAAAGCAACCTATAATAGCAGAGAATGCACAGGTAAATTTCATGATCTTTGGCCCCCACAAGTCCACAGAATGGCTTCATCAAATTGAGATTATCTGATGTATAGAACATCAACAAACTTCTATGACCGTAGTACAGATTAAAATTCGGAAAAAAAGGTGCTCCTTTGAGAGAAACCATTGGAAAGGATTACAATATTAGTGACATTTTAAATCCACTAGTAGAGCATCCTCTGCCATTGAGTAGGGATTAGTACTACCCTTTAGCATAAGATACACATGCCAAATATAACTATTGAAAAATGCCTTCTTATACCCCTGTAAATTAGTTACTGGGCCCATTTTCTTGATACTACTTTACCCTGTGTGCAGAGCCTAATTCAGTGGGAATGTTTAAAAGTGGAGTACAACATGCTTGGATAACATAAGTAAATGTATTTTTTATTGTCATGGTTTTATTTATTTTTTCCGTAAAGTTGAAATACCAGGCCCTTTCTGTTGTAGGATAACAGTGTTCTGTTTCAATGAGCAAAAAAGCGATAGACTGGTAAAACTATCGCATCAAGTGCCCAAATAGCTTTATTTTTTACTATGAATTAACACTAGCTAGACAAATAGTAGCCAATGCTACTTCATTAGGGCTTGCGGTAGGTATCTGAACTATGATACAACCTTCTGAAAAGGGATCTCCATCAAAAAGATGAATCCATTGGCACAAAGGTATAGATGCCACGACATGCCCTGAATGCTGCTTGTCTACCTACTTTTAATTCATTGTAAACAAGAAAGGATCTTTGCTACTCCAAACCAGCCCAGGTGAATAAACAATAAGGAACGACGGCATCCTACATGTCTCCACCAAACCAAACACACTGATGTAGCATTTCGCCCTGCCTATGGGGGGTTAGTGGTAGGGTCACTATTAATTCATTGTCAAGAATAAAGCTACATGGCATTTGATGTATTAGTTTAGTACGCTTTTTTTTTTTTTTTTGCTCATTTGTATTGCTCATTAGGATTTCTCAAATCAGGTGGCACTTTATTAAGGCTTTGCCAACATTTGTTGTGCAGGCATATTCCACTATTGTCACAATCAGGAAACTCACCCAGAGCATTGTCATCCAGTCATCACTGGAGTGAGAATGAAAAAAGGTGAAAAAGGTATTCTATGAAAGAAAAACAAGGGCCCAGATTCAGAGAGAATTAGATTCTCGTAGCGTATCAGAAATACACTACGCCGCCGTTTTTTACCTGGCTCTACGTGGAATCCAGGTAGATTTTGTCCAGTAAACGACGGCGGCGTAGTGTATTTCTCCCGTCGGAATCCATCTGCGCGAGTAGGGGGCGTGAAGCATTTAAAATAGGCGCGTTCCCACGGCGATCGAACTGCGCATGCTCCGTTCGCAAATTTCCCGCCGTGCATTGCGCGAAATCACATTGTTACGTCGTAGTAGCGTCGTTTGCGTACATTCCTATTCCCGAACGAGTTACGTTAAAAAAAATATATATTTTCAAATCGACGCGGGAACGACGGCCATACTTTACATGGGTTACGCACTGTTAGACCAGCAAAAAGCTCCTCTAAAATTACGTAGCCAAAAAATGACGTAGGCGATTGCGAGGGACACTCGTATCTTCGTGGATCGCCATAAAAACTAATTTGCATACCCCGACGCATGAAAACGACGCAAACTCCTCCCAGCGGCTGCAAAAATATCGCAGCGTAGATCCGAAGGCTTACGAAGATGTAAGCCTCTCGGATCGAAGCCCGAAGCCGCCGTATCATGGTTTGAGGATTCAAACTAGTGATACGGCGTGCGAAATTTGAAATTACTCCTGTCTAACACCAGTTAGACAGGCGTAATTGCTCTGTGAATCTGGGTCAAGGTATTTATTTAAGACTAACATAATTTTAACAAACTAAATATCTTCCAGTCCTCCATCTACTTTAAGCTCACAGAAGGCTGAAATTACATTTCATCATAAAATAAAACATTTATCTGCATTATTTATAACTCTAAGTGGGATCATGCAAAGTATTTTGTTAACAAACAGACAGTACTTTCACACCATGGATTGCTTTTAATTACACTCGTGGGCTGGTTAATCTGTATTGAGTAACTTTAGTCGTAAGTACATTTTGGCGCTCTATAAAAGTAATAAAAACCATATGTTATGTACTTATAATTCTTCAATGCTGTGGCTTGATTTGTTTCTTTCATAGACCCAGAATCCTCTGTACACCCCTAAAGAGGAGCACAAGGACCTTACCTCGAAATATATATGGTATTGTGTTTGTGGGGTGCACCGTAGGAGTGGCTCATACTCTGATATTGCTCTTGACTGCATACCCTATTTGGGTATTTCTTTCTGATGTTTAGCACTATGTACATTGTAATTACCAGCTGGTCTATTAATATCTAATTTTAATTGTCTGCGATATACTGTAAACTTTTGTTACACTTTTTTTATACATAATAGAGTAATTGCCTATAAAAGTAATAAAAACCATATGTTATGTATTTATAATTCTTCAATACTGTGGCTTGATTTGTCTCTTTCGTAGACTCAGAATCCTCTGTACACCCCTAAAGAGGAGGACAAGGACCTTACCTCGAAATACGTATGGTAATGTGTTTATAGGGTGCACCGTAGGAGCGGCTCATACTCTGATATTGCGCCTGTTTGCACACCCTTGTTGGGTATATCTTTCCAATGTTTGGCACTATGTACATTGTACTAGCTGGTCTTTTAGTACCTCATTTTAATTGTCTGTGATATACTGTAAACTTTTGTTATACTTTTTTTTTATACATAATAGAGTCGTTGCCTTTTAAAGTCCCCTGGGGAGTAGTGTCTGTTTGTATTTTCATTAGTCATGTTGACAGTGTGACCTATTTTGACCTGTACACCATTTCCTTATTAGTATATTGTAACAGTATCGTTACAAAATAAGTATCAAGTGGCAGAGAAAATTATCACAAGTCAAATTACATTTGTATGTAATCTAGCATATCCATTGCAAATTAAACAGTTTGAAAAAGGTTAATTTTGATAAAAAAGGCCAAATGTCAAGAAATATTAGGTCATTAAAATTGATTTAGGACTTCCATTACATTTAAATAAATAAAAGATTATTAAAATAAGTTCAAAGAGTAAGTAGGTAGCTTGCCCTGATAAGAAACGTATCACACTAACAAGCACAGCTCAACCAGGAGATTAAAGCGGAGGTTCACCCTAAATATAGTCTTTTTCCATGTGATCCAGCATACTGGTGTCAGCGCCAGTATGCTGTATTTTATTTTATTTTTTATGCCCCACTTACTGTACGGCAGGCGCCGTATTTCTCCGAGTCCTATTTCAGCTTTTTTCGGAGGGCGTGACGCGCTATAGCCGTAGGACTCTGAGAAATACGGCGCCTGCGCAGTCAGCTCCTAGGTCTGTGCACAGGCGCCGTATTGCGCCGGAAATACCTGAGTCCTAAATCGGGTATTTTCGGAACCAGTGACGGGCTATACAGGCGCCATTCCCCGCTGGGGAGATATATCAAATTTGAAGATTAGACAGTAAGTGGGGCATTAAAAAAAAAAAAAAAACAGCATACTGGTGCTGACGCCAGTATGCTGGATCACATGGAAAAGCGTTTATTTAGGGTGAACCTCCTCTTTAATCCTAGGCTGTGTCTTGGTCTTATATAAACAAAACAACACTTGAACCTTGTGTCTTTCTAACTGGATTGCCACTAGGAGCAGCAAAATGTGTTCTGACTGTTTCACTTGCTCTGTAGGTTCATATTGATTGTCTGGATTTGAGACATAAGGCGATGTATGAACACTTGATAAAAAGACTGCTTGTTTTAGATTTTATATTATAGTCCAAGGGTTAACATTCAGCACTGTATAAATGCAAAATATTACCATGCAATATGTAATGCAGTATGCATGTTATGTAAAGTACAAGTATTTGAATCCTGAAAACTGTATTTCCTACTAGTGTTGCTCACGAATATTCGCATTGCGAATATTCGCTACGAATATTGCATATTCGAGTATTCGCGAATAACTCGAATATTGCGGCGAATATTCGCTATGGCGAATATTCGTATTTTTTCAAATTTATTTTTAAAACAGATCACATCTTAGTGATCTCCATCGACGTCTAAAAGCATTGCTGGTATGATTAGAGAGAGACCCAGGGCCGAGTAGCTGATGCCATTCTTTTATGTTGCCGAAAATTTGCATTGCGAATTTTCGGCAACATAAAAGAATCGCATCAGCTACTCGGCCCTTCTTTTGCATCAGAGCCAATCAGAATAACTCGAATATTCATCAAAAGTAATATTGCGCGATTATCTTCTCCGCCCTTCTTTTGCATCAGAGCCAATCAGAATAACTTGAATATTCGGCAAAAGGAATATTGCGCGATATTCCTTTTGCCGAATATTCGAGTTATTCTGATTGGCTCTGATGCAAAAGAAGGGCGGAGAAGATAATCGTGCAATAGGAATATTGCGCGATTATCTTCTCCGCCCTTCTTTTGCCCCCTTATTCTCCTTTCTTTTAAGTAGAGTTAGTGTAGAGTTAGTGTTTAGTGCATATTAGTTTAGTAATACAGGAAATGATCTCCGTTTATGAGAATTTCGCAATCATTTTCGCATTAGCGAAATTTCGCAAAAATTTTTTTGGATAAAATATCACGAATATTCGATATTAGCGAATATTCACGAATATTCTTCTATATATTCGCGCAATATCGTGAAATCGAATATGGCGTATTCCGCTCAACACTATTTCCTACATGAGTTTAATGCATTTGGATGGAATGGATACTTTTGACTTGTTGCATAAATGTTGGTTGAATTATTTGCAGGGTACTTGTCAGCCTTCAGGGAGGCACATGCATGGTGTCAACTCCAATTATACACAGAAAATGGCTGAAACAAAACAAAGGGGAAAAACAAAAGGAATATAAAACTTATCATATAAGGATTGGGATGCTTTATTCCTCTTGCACTTGCAGTTAGGTTTTCAAGTTTATAGCAGATATGGCCATACATATGTATCGCTCGATCTGTACAGTCTTTTTTGGAACTGGAAATCATCCTAAATAACTGTACTAGGGGTCATCAAACTATGACCCTCCAGTTGTTCAGGAACTACAATTCCCATCATGCCTAGTGAATGTCATGCCGCGTACACACGTTAAAAACGTAATTTAAAATGATTGTGTGTGGGCTTCACATTGTTTTTTGTCTTTTGAAAAACGACCAAAAAAAATTCAAACATTTTTTATGTCGTTTTTGAAAATGTCTTGTGTTGTAAAAAATGATCGTGTGTGGGCTAAAACGACGTTAAAAACAACGTTTTAAACCCATGCATGCTCAGAAGCAAGTTATGAGACAGGAACGCTTGTTCTGGTAAAACTACCGTTCATTATGGAGTAAGCACATTCATCACTCTGTAACAGACAAAAAAGTGCAAATCGTCTTTTACTAAAAAACGATGGTGTGTGGGCAACATCGTTTTTAATGATAACGTTTTTTTTTCATGCCGAAAAGTGATCGTGTGTACGCGGCATCAGAGTTTTACAATGCCTCATGGTATGTGTAGTTCCGCAACAGCTGGAGGGCCATAGTTTGAATATTGATTACATTTAACGTTTTTCATTTCTAGCAGAAAGATATGAACAAATGATGGCTGTGTTTAAAATGAAGGATGGTTTAACCCAGAGCTTTTTTTCTCAGAAAATAGGTGCAGGAACTCAACCACGACCCTGTTCAGATTTCAAAAACAGTAGAAGGGTCTTAAAGGGGCATTAAATACCAGGATTGCATTACATACAGAGTGCAGAGTTCAGGGGGTTTACACAGAGTGCAGAGCTGCCACTTGTAAACACAGAAACCAGACTTCTGTAGTTACAAGTGATTGGGGTGAGCAGGCATCAGAGGGTCTGAGCCAGAGGTGGTGGAACTGAGTTCCCCCAAGTTCCCCCTGAAAAAAAAGCCCTGGTTTAACCACTTGAGGACCGGTATGTTAAACCCACTTCCTGTTCGGGCCAATTTGAAATTTTCAGCACTATGTTACTTCAACTAAAAATTCAACTAAAAATTACTCAACAACAACGCAACACGATACCCAAATAAATTTTTAGCACTTTTTAAACAGATAGAACTTTCTTTTGGTGGCATTTAATCACCACTGTTTTTTTACTATATAAAGGAGGAAAGATTGAAAATTAAAAAAAAAAAATCTTTCTTCATAAATTTAGGCCACAATTTCTTCTGCTGCATAGAGGGGACCAATATCCAAACAGCACCTATGGGCTTTTAAGGGGTAAAAATTATGCATCTAATTTCCTCACTACCTATGACATCTTTGAGATCCTAGAGCACCAGGACAGTCGAGACACTAACAAATTAACTAATAATAAGTAAATACCCCAAAGTATTTTTTAACCACTTGCCAATTGCCTCACATAGGAGTACAGCGGCAGAGCACCTCTCCTGTGCCAGATCACGTACCTAGGACGTGGTCCAGCACATCCAGGTAGGGGGTGAACTCGTGCCACTAACGCACTGGCTGTGCTGTGATTAGTTACAGCACAAGCTGATGATCAGGTGCCGGCCAATGGATGACCGCCAGCACCAGCTGATCAGCGGGGAGGAAGATAGGACACAGCTCTGTTAAGGTAAACAATACTGTCAGTGGGGATGTGCTGTTTTGTAAAGATCCTCAACCACAACACCAGTCACAACACCAGACTAGTGCAGCTAGCACAGTGTTCCCAATCGCCAACACACAAGACCAGTCCAGCCATCAAAAGTTTTCCTGATCACTGCCAGTGTAGGTCAATAACAGTTCCGGATGACCATCAACCCAGTTCCAGTGTTACCAGACCAGTGAAAGCCAGCAACACTGTTTCAGATTGTCACCGCACAAGTGCCTGGGACCCAAACTACTGCAGTCAGAAACAGCATGTCTGATTGCTGCCACACCAGTACCAGTGTCACTAGGCCAGTGCAGCCATCAATAGTGTTCCTGATTACTGCTACACTGGTGCAGTATCCCCAGACCAGTGTAAGCCAGAACAGTGTTCCTGATCACTGCCATGCCAATCTCAGTGTCACCAGACCAGAGTAAGCCAGAAACAGTGTTTCTGATCACCACCATACCAGTCCCAGTGTCACCAGGTCATTGTAAACCAGCAACACTGTTCTTGATCACACCACACCAGTTCCATGCCAACATGTAACAAATCTGCAAAACTTTCTTGTCTCAGTGTTAAATCAATGACTATATAAATGTCCTAGTGAATAGAGTGATGATACACAATCACACTTCAGTGCCAAAGCTCTGTGCCTTAGGTGCTTTTATCCATCCAGGATGGAAAATGCACCAAAAAATGTATGACCCCTTTTTTAACCACTAAAGCCCTGGACCATTTGGCTGGCCAAAGATCAGAGCACTTTTTGCGATTCGGCACTGCGTCATTTTAACTGACAATTGCACACGTGCGACGTGGCTCCCAAACAAAATTGATGTCATTTTTTTCCCACAACGAAAAACACAAAATCTCCTGCGCTCTGGTTTTCTGCCAAGACTGGGTACAACAGTATAGTCTCACGGCAAAAACTGAAGTCTTGCAGCCCTCCACAGAATAAAAGGGTATTCGTATGGCTAGAACAAAACAAAAAGAAAGGAGGGCGCACCGACCTAGTGTATTACCTCTTAAAATGTATTATTAAAAATAGAAGAAAGCACCAGTCCTATTTACAATAAGAAGTAGAGTGTATGCTTTACATACAACTGGACTGGACCTTGCGGCACCTGCCAGTAGGACATCAAAACATCTGGATGGCTGACACGTTTCTGGGGCGTACCCCCTTCTAAAACGGTCCTTTTTTTCCCCACAAACAGAGCTTTTTTTGGTGGTATTTGATCACCTCTGAGTTTTTTATTTTTTGCGCTATAAACAAAAATAGAGCGACAATTTTGAAAAAGAAGCAATATTTTCTACTTTTTGCTATAATAAATATCCCTAAAAAAATATATTAATAAAAAAAAATTCAGCAGCTTAGTCTGATACGTATTCTTCTACATATTTTTGGTAAAAAAAAATCCAATAAGCGTTTATTGATTGGTTTGCGCAAAAGTTATAACGTCTACAAAATAGGGGATTGTTTTATGGCATTTTTATTAATATTTTTTTTTTACTAGTAATGGCAGCGATCAGCAATTTTTATCATGACTGCGACATTATTGGCGCCATTTTGGGACAATGGTCATTGATACAGTAATCCATTCTATAAAAATGCACTGATTACTGTAAAAATTACACTGGCAGTGAAGGGGTTACCCAATAGGGGGCGCTGAAGGCATTAAGTGTGTCCTAGGGAGTGCTTCTAAACTGTAGGGGGATGGGCTGTGTGTGATACGACACTGATCACCGCTCCCGATTACAGGGAGCTGTGATCAGTGTCCTGTCACTAGGTAGAATAGGGAAATGCTTGTTTATATCAGCATTTCGCTGTTTTTCCTCTCCGTGAGACGAACGTGGGTATCCCCGCGGACATCAGGGTAAGTACAGGTACGTCCATCTGCCCAGCCGTGTTATTTTGCCAATGTATATAGTCGTGCACTGGTCCCTAAGGCCCCATACACACAAGTAAATCTATCTGTTCAAATCGGTCGGACAGACCGATTTGAACAGATCTGTCTGCTGGGACGTATTGGTTTGATCGTGTAGACACGATCAAACCAAAATCCCCGCGGGCAGACAGTGCGCGGACGTGGCGGTGACGTTGACGCTGCCACGTCACCGCACCAGAAAGTAAAACACTTCCGCGCATGCGTCAAAACCATTCGACGCGTGTGCGAGCAGATATGTCTGCTGGTTAGCATACTAACCAGCAAACATGTCAGGAGGACGGGTTCCCAGCCGACAGATTTGAAAGCATGCTTTCAAATCTGTCGGCTGGCCAAATCCATCTGTTTGCCCTTACACACGATCGAATCTGTCTGCTGAAACGGTCTGGCAGACCGTTTCCAGCAGACAGATTTGATCGTGTGTACGCGGCCTTAAGGTTAAAAGAAGGTAAAAAGCACTTTCTTACAAATGCTCCTCTTGATGTGTAAAGAGAACACTCTCTTCCAAATGCATCAAATTATTAAACATTGGTCTCCTTCTCCTGGAAATCACCATCCCGCACAAAAGCTCCTCTCCACTAGGCTTAATATGCAAAACACAGAACAACAAGGATTTCATAGCGTTTATTAAAATCAGCAAAATAGAAGCAAGATCACACATTCACATCAGCTGTGCCTGTCATCCGGGCATGTTGCACCCAGTCCTCTAGGGCATTGGTTCTCAACCCTGTCCTCAAGTACCTCCAATAGGCCATGTTTTGGGAATTTCTCTTAGATAAAATAGCTGTCCAAAATACCAAGCCATTGACTCTGATTTAAAGCACCTGTGCAAGATAACGGAAAACCTGCAAACAAGGCCTGTTGGGGACTTGAGGACAGGTATGAGAACCACTGCTCCAGGGGGAGCGTGGCTATTCTGTCTACTCTCAATGGAGCCAAGAGGATGTGTTGTCACAAACAGAAGCTCATCTAAATGAATTAGGTATTTGTGTATATTTATTGTCTAATCCATGCTTCATACTATATATTTCTTTTGACAGAAAATATAAAGTACTGGAAAACCTGAACAGTTCACAACTTGTCCTCCAAGTCACCACACCCCAAAGTCATGCAAGGATTTCTCTCTGACTTGAAATCCTGGGCATGCTTTTGCTCCAGCCTTTCCTGTATGTAACAAGCCACCTCTATGTGTCATTGAGGACAGTAGGTTGGCATGCAAAACTCCAATGTCAGAACTGACTTTTTGCATTCTCTATTCTGTATTTTCAAGAGTTTTCACCTTGCACATCACTGTCCTATTTTTCACATATAGGGGCAGATTCAGGTAGAAATGCCTATCTTTAGGCATGCCTAGCGTCTGGCTTTTAAACTAGGCCGCCGCAACTTTTTCAGGCAAGTGCTTTATTCTCAAAGCACTTGCCTGTAAAGTTGAGGTATCGTAGCGTAAAAGACCTGGCCGAATTCAAATTCGGCGGTTAGGGGGGGTATTATTTAAATGAAGCGCGTCCTTCAATCAGTCACCATTATCTGCATGAACTTTTGATATACTGTACATTGTTTGTATTTTTTCACAGTCAGTGGACTTTTTTATTATTAATTTTCACGCATCTACTGTATGTTATATATGATTTGAGTCCCTAAGTAATGCAGCATTGTTTTTTGGTATATATTTTTTTGCAGGTAGAAGTGAAATCACTTTTAGTGACAGCAGCTATTTAATTTATTAGTTATTCACAATGTTTTCAATTGCACCAATTGATTTGAATCTATAATACCTCATAATGACATTGTGAAAGAAGTTCTTTGAAATCGTTGCAAATTTATTAAAAATAAAAAACAAAAAAATCACATGTACATAAGAATTCACAGCCTTTGCCATGACACTCAAAATCGAGTTCAGGTGCATCCTGTTTCCACTGATCGTACTTGAGATGTTTAACAACTTTATTGGAGTCCACCTGTGCTAAATTCAGTTGATTGGACTTGGTTTAGAAAAGGCACACATCTGTCTATATACAAAATAATGAAGTATAGTTCAACATATATTGCTGTGTGATGTGATGCCCTGTGTGGTCCCGACGTTTCAGGGAGACATAGTCCCTTTCTTCAGGGGTATTCCAGGATTCACAGCTCTAAAAATGTATGGGAAATGATCAGGATAATCCTAATAATGTTGATGATGTTGTTATATAGATTAATACTGAAGTACTTACAGTGAACTGTATGGTACTTCAAGTCAGTAGATCATGTATTTAAAAGCATGGGTTTCCGGATGATCCGAGTCTGCTGGCCTGGCCACTGACGACAGAGCAGAATTGTGAGCAGGGTGTGTTGTTGCCAGATATGTTGTTGGTGAACTTTTGGCAACCTGGCATTTACTCATGCCATGGCCGCCATCTTTCTCCTCCTGTGCGCATGCTCCGTGCGCACAGTGAGGTCGACGTCGGTTCAATCCGTGACACCGCGCCATCCCGCCGCGCGCGCATGCGCGCTGCGGGATACGCGCGTCATGGTGACGGGTCATGGCGTGTCATCCTGCCGCGCACGCATGCGCATCTCGGATGTTTATGCGCCATGACCCATGGAATCAGTTGCTCTGTGAGCCCCACACCTGCCTTAATTAGCCGTCCGAGCACAGCTGCAAACCCTTTGCACTGGGCGTCGCAGTTTGGCTGATGGGCACTTTATATAGCAGCAGAGGAACTAGTCATTTGCTATCCAGCAACTTGCTGGACAACATGACGGTTCCTCTGCATCCATCTTCCCAAGGTAAAAAACGTTTTATTTTATTTTTATTTTATTTTCTTCATATCAATCACAGCTACCACATTATCAGTTTCCCTGCTGGTTTTGGTTATCTACATACATTCAGTTTCATACTTACAGGAACACAAAAAACACCTGCCTTAATTAGCCGTCCGAGCACAGCTGCAAACCCTTTGCACTGGGCGTCGCAGTTTGGCTGATGGGCACTTTATATAGCAGCAGAGGAACTAGTCATTTGCTGTCCAGCAACTTGCTGGACAACATGACGGTTCCTCTGCATCCATCTTCCCAAGGTAAAAATGTTTTTATTTTATTTTATTTTATTTTCTTCATATCAATCACAGCTACCACATTATCAGTTTCCCTGCTGGTTTTGGTTATCTACATACATTCAGTTTCATACTTACAGGAACACAAAAAGAAAAAAAAAAAAAAATATGTCCTTTTTAATCAACTCCTTAATACTCAACCTTTAAACGCCACCTATTGAGCATTTTTTGCTATAACATCTAAATATCCCCATTGAACGCCATCTATTGAGCAATTTTTGCTATAACATTTAACTATATATGGTTTAACCACATTAATATAACATGGATATTTTTACTTACATACATTGTACATATTTACTCATTATTTCTTATTACTTTTGTACACTTCCAGCCTAATACGAGCCTCTCCATCGCTATTTACTAGGTAAGCCATACCATATCCCTCCAAGAAAATGTTTATAAAACACAATGTTATAAAACACAATTTATTTCACATTTTATTATTACAACTATGTCCATAAATATTAACACACATCATTACAACTTTAGGCTCCAATGTCCTCTGACTCCAGCAGCATATTTATATCTGGCAACAACACACCCTGCTCACAATTCTGCTCTGTCGTCAGTGGCCAGGCCAGCCAGAGACTCGGATCATCCGGAAACCCATGCTTTTAAATACATGATCTACTGACTTGAAGTACCATACAGTTCACTGTAAGTACTTCAGTATTAATCTATATAACAACATCATCAACATTATTAGGATTATCCTGATCATTTCCCATACATTTTTAGAGCTGTGAATCCTGGAATACCCCTGAAGAAAGGGACTATGTCTCCCTGAAACGTCGGGACCACACAGGGCATCACATCACACAGCAATATATGTTGAACTATATTTCATTATTTTGTATTTTTTGTATTTGTTATAGATCATGTAATCAACTTTTATTTGATACTTCTTCAATAAATTATATTGTAATACTATGTTTTCTCTAACTACATTTGACACACCACAGTGCCTTTAAAGTCCGACTAGGGGGCTTTGCCTTTATTCTTTTTGATTTCTCATTTGGATGTGGCACTTTAGAAAATCAACTCTGATAATCCCCTTCTTGACACATCTGTCTATATAAGGTTTCACAGTTAACAGTACATGTCAGAGCACAAACCAAGCCATTAAGTCCATGGAATTTTCTGTAGACTTCCAAGGCAGGATTGTATTGAAGCACATATTTGGGGAAGGGTACAGAAAAAATTCTGCAGCATTGAAGGTGGCAATGAGCACAGTAGCCTTCATCATCCGTAAATGGAAGAAGTTTGGACACACCAGGACACTTCCTAGAGCGGGCCGCCCAGCCAAACTGAGCAATCGGGGGAGAAGGGCCTTAGTCAAGAAGGTGACCATGTTCCCTCTGACAGAGCTGCAGATTTTCTCTGTGGAGAGAGGAGAACATTGCAGATGAACAACCATCTCTGTAGCACTCACTAATCAGGCCTGTATGGTAGAGTGGCCAAACCGAAGCCACTCCTCAGTAAAAGGCACATGAAAGCCTACCTGGAGTTTGCCAAGTGGTACCAGAAGGACTCTCAGCACATGAGAAACAAAACTATCTGGTCTGATGAAACAAAGATTGAACTCTTTAGCCTGATTGACAAGCGTCATGTCTGAAGGGAACCAGGCACCACTCAGTACCTGGCCAATACATCCCTACAGTGAAGCATGGTGGTGGCAACATCATGCTGTGGGGATTTTTTCAGTGGCAGGAACTGGGAGACTAGTCAAGATGGAGAGAAAGATGAAAGCAGCAATGTACAGAGACATCCTAGATAAAGACCTGCTCCAGAGCGCTCTGGACCTCAGACACGGGTAAAGGTTCAACTACCAACATGACAATGACCCTAAAGCACACAGCCAAGATAACAAAGGAATTGCTACAGAACAACTCTGTGAATGTCCTTGAGTGGCCCAGCCAGAGCTCAGACTTGAACCCGATTAAACATCTCCGGAGAGATCTGAAAATGGCTGTGCACCGAAGTTCTCCATCCAACCTGATGAAGCTTGAGAGGTCCCGCAAAGAAGAATGGGAGAAATTGCCCAAAAATAGGTGTGCCAAGCTTGTAGCATCATACTCAAAAAGACTTAAGGCTGTAATTGGTGCCAAAGGTGCTTCAACAAAGTATTGAACAAAGGCTGTAAATACATATGTACATGGGTTGTTTTTATTTTCGTGTTTTTTGTTTATATATATATATATATATATATATATATATATATATATATATATATATATAAATTTGCAAAGATTTCAAACAAACTTCTTTCACGTTGGTGTATTGTTTGTAGAATTTTGAGGAAAATAATGAATTTAATCAATTTTGGAATAAGGCTGTAACATAACAAAATGTGTAAATTGTGAAGCACTGTGAATCCTTTCTGGATGCACTGTATTTGTGAACAGGCACATAGCCCTTTCAACAGTTCATATGTGAACACATTTACTCTAATGATTGCCATGAAGGGTTTTTACTCTTTGGCATTTGTGACTTCAGCAAGCACAATATAACCTTATAATATTGATGCACAATAGACTGAAAGAGATTTATCACAGTGCAGCAAAAATAGAAGCCAGTGTGATGCTTTTCTATACATCAAGTTCTAAAGCCTTCATTGTGGAAAGAACGTCACTGACATTCATTGAGTTTTAGACTTTAATATCGCACATTTTCATTGTGTTATTCATTTTACACCGATGGATACATTTACTACAGTAAAATGTCACAGTTCAATGTGTGATACTGAGAACTAAAATATACATTGAAAGTGCATTGCACAACAAACCCACAAGTACAAATATACAACTATTTGTTTCTTTACAAAGTTTTTTAAATTAGAACCTAACATTTTGCTGTCACAATTCAGACTTTTAGCTCCTTCATCATATAGTAGATATTTTATTTAGTACTAGTATATGACAGTTTCCTAAGTCAATGGTTGTTAAGGAAGCTGGTTGTTAAGGAACCAGAGGGTGTTTGCATATGTTGTATTCTTAGTAACCAGTGACATCACTTGCTCTATTCATTTTCTAGTGCTGACATCACTGACCAAATATGCCAACATGGCCATATTTAGGAAATTACATTGACCACATACAGCCATATTTGGTCATTGGCATCTCTTTATTTACATTTTGCAGCAAGGACCAGAGCTGTCATTCACAACAAATGTAGAGAAAGGATCGGACATGTATATTTTCCCCAGGGCAGTGCCCATCGTCTCATGCCATAGACAATCTTTTGTCTATTAACTCCGTGAAGATCCATTATTGTTTTTTTAACATTCAACTCCCAATGACTTCAGTGGGGTTCATATTCTGCACCCAAAGCCACCTCCAACCAAACCCAAGGACATTTCGGTCATCCCTAATCATAAGAAACCATATGGGGGACTGGTCCTATAGAAACTGTACATTTTCAGTAGACCATGCATTTTGCAATGTTGGGAAAATGCATGCTGAAAACAAGTCCTTAACTCCTAATATAAATAGTTACCAAATTAAAATGTCCCCTAAAATAAAGATAAAGTACCTAATGCTCATTTTATTCAGATGATGAGATAACACATGATTTGCCATTTTGATGACTGGTCCCTCAGAGCTGCTCCTTTTGTCTCACCACAGCTGTCACTGACATCATCCCATACAATAAAGAACCAGTGAAAACTGCTTGTCTTGTACTGCATAAGATGACAAAGAAGTGACCATCCACATTCCGGTACTAAAGAAATGAGGACTGGAGCTATGGCTGTAATAGTACCTCAATTAAGGCATTTATTATTCAGTGTTAACTCATCCCCCAGATAAAATAAGGAATAGATCCTGCTGGGGCAGGGACAGTATTAATAATTGTGGAACTGTCTGGAGTTCAGCTTTAAAACCCTACACTTTTTAATGTTTTAGTTAGTTTTCTTTATACTGGTCTTTTTTGTCATCTATGTGGAAAAAAAATATAATTTGGTAGTTTGAATGTGTTTTTGAATAAACAACAATTCATATGTGTGGTCTATAAACTATTTGACCATACTGCCCTTCCCTTTATTTAATGTCTCTAGAATGGGACTGCTTTGCATATTTTCCAAACTTGACAGTTACTGAAGCAATATGTTAGAAGGGGGTGGGGATAGGTTCATATTTTGACCAGAGTTGGGTTATAAAGCATAGATATGCTTGCTTCAAAGTTCCAACCAAGATATCATTTATTTTTGCTTTTGTACATTGTGCTCTGATTGTTCTTCTTCTAGAGTGTCACGTTAATCAATTTCTAGAGTGTCAGGAACCTACTGTATATTGACTGTTGCTACTAAGTCTGTCAATTTAATACCATCAGGGTTTAATTAGAATTTTTGGGTCACGTTAGTTAAGGGCCATAGATAAAGGAGAGGGGGTGGTATGAGGGTCCAACACCCCCACTCCACCTCCCCAAATGCATCCATCTATGGCACACGATAGAGACCCCATTAAAGGGACAGGAGCCACACAGCCCGGGCATCCTTGAAGAGGTTTGCTCCTCTTCTCTTGGGCCATTGATGGACAGTTTGCCTGGGAAAGAGGAGGAAAGGAACCAGACTGGCTGCATGGATGGCTGGAATGTTATAGTAGTATATAGAGAAAGCTGCAGAGGGATGCAGGAACATGTGCTTTACAGCAAGATGACCAGAGACAGCCACTAGGTGAACTTTGCAGTGCAGGGAGGAAAGAATCCCAGAGGGCCCTCAAGGGGGAAACAGCCCTGCAGGGTGATGTCAGGGTCATCTGCATTTGACATACTCCTGACCACTTCACTTTGTATGCCAGTCTGTGTATGACATATTTCTCACACTGCACTCTTTATACCAGATTGTATTTTACACACTTCTGATCATTGCACTCTTTTTGTTATACAACAATTGCTGGTTGGTCAGTAGTTATTATGTTAATGAAGTTCTTCCCGAAGGTAGGCTGGGTAGAGAAAAGCATATGTATTAAAAGAGTTACATTTTTTACAAATGATTGCGTTTAGGTTTGTACATGTCTCTAAGGCCGCGTACACACGATCAGACATGTCCGATGAAACAGGTCCGACGGACCGTTTTCATCGGACATGTCTGAAATGGTCTTTTGGTCTGATGTGCGTACACACCATCGGACCAAAATCCCCTCGGACCAGAACGCGGTGACGTAGAACACACCAACGTTTTCGTTTGGAAAATAAATTTATTTAGTTACTACAGAAAATCGTTTTGATTTATTTCGTTTTTTGTTGGGGAATAGCTTTCGTCTGAAAATCCAATAATACTTGGTTTCTGTCGATTGGTCAAAAGAATATTTGACAGAACGTCGAATCTTTACGTCGAATCGTACATTTCCGTTCAAATATTCTGCCTACAAGAATTCTAATGTTGTATGACTAGTAATAATGTCGAATCTATTCTCTATAATGTCGAATCTATTTTCTCATATATCGAAATCTATTCTCTGTAATAATCTATTATTTCTATAGTGTCAAATCTTTTTTCTATAATGTCGAATCTTTTCTCTATAATGTCGAATCTTTTCTCTATGATGTCGAATCTTTTCCCTATAATGTCGAATCTCTCTATATCAAATTTTTACCGCAATGAAAACTAAAATAAAGCATTTTTTATGTCGGATCTTTCGGTTTTCGTTTCTTGCGCTTTTGTTATCGTTTGTTAAAACGATAACGAAAAAAACAGATTTTCGGATGAAAATGCATTCTAACGAAAACGAATGCACATGTCTAACACGGCCTTAGACTCCTGCTTGAGTACAAAGACAGTGCCATATGTTACTGTGTACATGGTGAGTAGGGATGAGTCGAACACCCCTCTCATTTCTAGCACAATTGGGCAGTTTTGAATTTAGTGCATATTTTTGTTCATACATAAATTGGGAAAAGTTAGTTTACTTTCACATATACCCTAAAGCCGTGTACACACAAACTGATGGACTGTTTTCATCGGACAAACCGTTCGTGTGTGGGCTCCATCGGTCTTTTTTCCATCGGTGTTGAAAAATAGAACATGTTTTAAATTTAAATGTGCCTGAAAAGCGCCACTGAAGTGGTGCCCATTCATTTCAATGGGCAGGAGAAAGATGCTGCTTGCAGTACTTTTTTTAACGTCCAGCAAGCGCAGCACCCCAGTGTGAAAGCACTCAGGCTCTCACACTGGGGCTGCATGGGAGGCATTTTTCAGGAGCTTTACAGGTGCATGGGTTCACATGTTTGAAAAGCTAGACTGCTTAGAAAGCTGGCAACCCCGTGCCCTGAAACTTTGCAGACCCTTTTCATGTAAGAAGATTTTGTTGCTAATAAGGAAAGACAGTAGGCCCCCAAAAGACCATTAAAATGGGCTACCCGGTTGTTTAGCGCATTTTGCAGTACAAGACCTAGGATTGCATCTGGGAGAGGTGAACCCAGATGGAAAAACTGCTCCAGGTAGGAATATTACTTCATGTTCACTGGTGCATGAGGTATGACAAAAAAAAGAGAATACAGAGGGCGTCAAAAAGCCTTTCTTTTATACTATGCACGGTTCCTGAGGGAGTGGTAAGGGACAGAGCTCTATTACAGGTATGCTGCCATGAAAGCACTAGCTTCTCTGCCAGGGAAAAGGAGCTTGTGTCCAGCTTCACAAACAAAATGTATTGCCTTCATCGTGTCTCTCTGCCAGTATAGTCTGGTCCTTTCATCAAAAGTTTAAACACACTGTGCATATAGCTTTTCCTATTAAAAAAAAAAAAGGTGCACAAGTCGCTTAAAGGAGTTGTAAATAAAAAAAAAAATGTTTTTGCTGAAATTACTGTTTACAGGGTATAGAGACATAATAGTTAACTCATTCCCTTTAAAAACGATTAAAAATAGATAAAAATCAATCATATAATGTACCTGTAGTTTCTAGTTTCATTTTTGCATGTTTTTTCCTGCCTCTCTGCCTTACAGAGCATACAGAGCCAATACAGGGCAGTGGTGTTTTGGAAAATGAAACTGATTGGTGCTCAGGGGTTTTAGACACACAGTAATCACACCTCCTTGATTAGTGACCACAGAGAGAAAGCTCCCAGCACTGTGGTCATCAGGAAACAGACAACCAGGAAGGGTGGAGATCAGAGAAGGATTACAGCAACTTGAGAGCAAAAATTAACAATGAGGACATGAAAACAGCACTGCATTAATGTAAAGGAAGCTATTAAGATACAAAAAAAATCCTCTACGAACCCTTTAAAGCTGAGTTCCTACTAAAATAAAAATATTAAAAGTCAGCAGCTACAAATACTGCAGCTGTTGACTTTTAATAATCAGACACTCACCTGTCCCAGGGTCCAGAGATGCGGGGGCCTCGCTCGTCTCCCACTCCTCTCCGCGGTGCCGGTATCACTACTGTGGGCGCCCGGCTGTGGCTTCACAGCCGGGCACGCACTGCACAAGTGCAAGCCGTGCTGCGCACCATGATTGGCCGGGCAATCATCTGGGACCTGTGACGTGTCCCAAATGATTGCCAAGAGGGAGGGGGAGAGGTGACCTTCCTGCCGGCGCTGCAGTGCCCAGAGAGTAAGTGGGAGCGGAAACCCTCTTAAAAGAAGGTTTCCGCTCCCTCCTCCCAAACAAATGACATGTCAAATGTGGCATGTCAGGGGGTCACCATCCCTTAAAGCGGAAGTTCCATTTTTGGATGGAACTCCGCTTTAATTCTAAATTTCGGAAACTTTTATTCGATTTAGAATACAATTTGCATGAAGTCCAGTAACTGGTTTACTATGTGGCTTTAACATATATAAGAGAGAAATATTTGAGAAATGTTAACACAGTCTGTAACTGTTATGTTGAGGGAAAAAATGTTTTTAAAGCTCAGGAGGGGAAAACTTTTCCTACCTCCTTTTCCCCAAAAGAAGATAAACAACCCTTGATGAGCTCAAAATCCCAGTATGTCCTGCATCACCACTGTGTAAAATAAAGTAGGTATATCAATAGAATAAATACATAAGTAATTACATTTTTAAACAAAACTGACCCAAAAACATAATTTTCCATTTCCCAGCTGAGTGTGCAAAACAGATGACACTATAAAAGCTGAACTGCAGGCAAAAAGCGAAATCCACAGATGAAATATAAATCCATAAACAGAGCTCCCTTATATGTATTTCTATCCATCAAGTTGTTAGGCCTCGTACACACTATCGGACATATCCGATGAAAACGGTCCGCGGACCATTTCCATCGGATATGTCCGATCGGGAGTTAGATCCGATGGCGTGTACACACCATCGGATCAAATTCCCCGCCGCCGGACGGCGCGGTGACGTAGCGGTGACGCGGCGGTGACGTTGACGCCGCCACGTCACCGCCACGTCACCGCACCAGGAAGTTAAACACTTCCGCGCATGCGCCGAATCCATTCGGCGGCGGCGCGGCGGCGGTGGGGGACGACATGTCTGCTGGTAAGTGTACTAACCAGCAGACATGTCGGGCGGACAGATTCCCACCGGATAGATTTCAAAGCATGCTTTGAAATCTGTCGGGTGGAGAAATCTGTCCGCTAGCCCATACACACGAGCGGAGATGTCTGCTGAAACGGTCCATCGGACCGTTTTCAGCGGACATATCCCCTCGTGTGTACGAGGCCTTAGAGTTACAGGGCTCTAGTACACAGCACAGCTTTGTCTGACGGGAGAGAAGATACAATTTTCTTTTTTGCAGTTAAGTAACACTTACATGTCTTTTACCAAAGCCTGTGAATAGACGGTGAAAGGTGAAGCAGCAGATTAATCAGTTCATCTTGCTATTATTCTGCTCTCTACTCCTCTCAACATGCTCTTTGTTAGCACTTAAGCAGTTCGGCAAACTTGACAGCGCCTTGCTATCTGTTTAAACTCTGCTATAGTAGGTCTGCAAGGGTTGCTACCAAGTTTTATTCAGGTACTTTGCTTGTTTAACTGTTTCCCATCAAGACCATTTACATGAATGTAAAGGAAAAGAAAGGTTGGGACTTTAGATGAAGCAGACGGCTACAGTCACATAAAATTGTAAAATGTAAAAATTGTATTGACATGCACACATTGGATCATTAAAAAATGCAATATAATAAAGGTAATACTCATGCATAACACATAATCAGTTAATATCTGTACACATGTTCAACATAAAAAAGTAATATCTGGAGGAGCATGTGCAAAGTCGTCTAAGATGGCCACATAGTCACAGAGCTCCGCACCATCCCGGTCTATCACCGCCCGCCACAGCCTACAGAGCCCTCATCCCGAGCCCAGTCCACTGCCAATCGATCAGGGGAAGACCCTGAATTCCCTGCCTGCTAGTGAGAGACCTCTCCCACCAGCTTGAAGTCTCCTTACAATAGCCCGGCCTCCTCACGAGGCCCAGGCCCAGGGATAGAGGAGTCTTACGCGGACCAAGACGCCACTCCTGCATCAATGCAATCACAGGGGAATGCCGCAGTAAGTATCCCACAGATGGACATACTCTTTCCCGCATCAACTGAATCCTTACTAGGGAGGACAATAGGAGACTTTAATCTCACCCCCATTAATGACTTCGTGACCAGTCCAGAAAACTGTGATTTGGGAGCCCACTCCACTTCTCATGTCCCAGAAGACTTTCCCTCTATGATGACAGCGTTCTCTGAGGCCGAGTACACACGATCAGACCGGACCGTCCGATGAAACTGGTCTGCAGACCAGTTTCATCGGACCAATTCGATGGTGTGTACAGCCTATCGGACCGTTGTCCGTCGGACCAAAGTTTTAAAACTTGCTTTAAAATCTGTCCGATGGACACCTGTCCGTCGGACAGATTCGATGGGTAGTACGCAAAAGCATCGGACCAAACACCCACGCATGCTCAGAATCAAGTCGACGCATGTTCGGAAGCATTGAACTTCGTTTTTTTTAGCATGTTGTTGTGTTCTACGTCACCGCGTTCTGGTCTGATCGGATTTTTGGTCCGATGGTGTGTACACACATCAGACCATAAGACCATTTCAGCGTGGTCCGATGAAAACGGTACGTCGGACCAGTTTCATCGGACCGGTCTGATCGCGTGTACGTGGCCTGACATGTTAACTAGAGGCTTGGCACACACAGCAGCACAAACTCCTCCATTCATGCTGACCTTTAACACCTGGGGGCACAGATTGAAACTTTTGAAAAGAAAGCTGATCAATAGGTCGCCAGAATCAATAAGAATTCCGCTAGAATACAGGATCTGCAAGACACATACTGGAACTAGACAGAGCACATAGGGCCCTGCAACCAATACAGAAAAATGGCCTTCTATTCATAGGCAAGCCCCACTTCTATGCTGTTATGGAACAAGTGATTAAAAGGTTCCACACCTCTGACAAGATCTCAATTCAAGCCCATCATATTCAAATATTCGCCAACCTTTCACCCTATACTGCACACAAACGTTGTTCATTGAAACCCCTTCTCCAGGTTCTGATGCAAAAAGAAATTGCATATAGATGGGCCTTCACTCTCCGTCTGAACTTCTCTCATTGGAACAAAGCATACGCCTTCTCATCTTTTGAGAAAGGAAAATGCTGGCTTAGTCATCTGGGCCTGATCAACCATGAGATTCCTCATCCGAGCACTGGCAGAGGCACATCCTCCATGAAGAGGCAATCACCACTAGGGATGGGCGAAAGGTCTTGGCCCGAGCATAAGTTCAGGCCAAACTTTGGTTGGTCGGTTGTTTGGTTGTTCGGCGAACAACGAACAATATGCAGAGTTCAGGGCAAATTCGAAAGCCGGCGGAACCCCGTTAAAGTCTATGGGACACTAACATGAAAAACCAAAAGCGCAAATTTTAAAGTCTTATATGCAATTTATTGCCATAAGAAGTGTTTGGGAACCCAGGTCCTGCCCCAGGGGACATGTATCAATGCAAAAAAAAATCTTTAAAAGCGGCTGTTTTTTTAGGAGGAGCGATTTTAGTAATGCTTAAAGTGAAACAATAACAATTAAATATTTCTTAAAATTTTGTGCCTGGGGGGGTCTATAGCATGCCTGTAAAGTGGCACATTTTTTCCCACGTTTAGAACATTACCACAGCAAAATTACCTTTCTAAAGTAATTTAAAACTGATTGTAAGGTCTGGTATGGACAACATAAAAATAATGGCATAGGGGTCCCCCAAAAATCCATTTTAGACCCTTATTCGAGCACGCAACCTGACAGGCCGCAGAAAAAGAGGGGGGACAAGAGAGCGCCCCAAACACCAAACTCCCTCCCTTCACTCATGACAGACTATTAGATCATATTGGTTATGCATCTTCACAAATATACTTAGATGTACCCTATATGCTCCTGATGAGTGGAAGATTTCCACAAAACACGTAGAGCGCCTTTTTGATATTACGCCATCATAACCATATGTCTACAATCAGAGTACCCATTCAAGTTTTTTTTTTTATTCTGATCTACCTTCACACTGTTATGTTCATGTGTAATTAAAGAGGATGTAGCGACACATTAATAGCATCAGATATTACTTTTTTATGTTGAACGTTTGTACAGATATTAACTGATTATGTGTTATCAGGGCTGCTGTTAGAAATCAACCTACCTCCGAATATATCAAAACAATATTTTCACTAAAAATACAATAAAATCATTATTAGTGGACACAAACATAACAGAGAACCTGTGTGAATTATCCCTTTTAATTGTTTTTTACATTTGAATTTTTTTTATATCATTTTTTTTTAAAGTTTATATCTTCAAAATTATTTTATTTGACAATTTCTAAAAATTATTTATTACGTTTACATTTTTTTTTTACAATTTTCTTTATAGGATAGGGAAGCCCGCAGCGCCACAGGAAGGGGGGAAAACACAGTAACAGGGGGCACATGGGGTGGGAGATGAGAAGCAGGCAGAACAGGGACGATGCCCTGTATCTGTGTCTCTCCCTGCAGGAGCTGAAAGAATGCAGGAGGGAGATAAACCAGCTTTCAGCTGCTGCAGAGCACCACACAGGACATCCTTCTGTAATTGCCCCTCTGCCCGACCACACCAATTCCTCCTGTTGCTCGGGCCCCTCTGTGTATCTGGGCCCCCTACAGCAGAACTGGTGGTCCCCCCCTATCAGCGGCCCTGTGTGTTATATACAAGTATTACCCTTATTCTACTGCATTTTTTCATGATCCAATGTGTACACGTCAATAAAAATGTTCCTGTATTCTACAATCTAGAGTCCCAACCTTCTTTTTCCTTTATATTCATATTGGGGACCAAGTCATTGCCTCATTTAAAGTCCCACTAATTTTACTTCTTGTTATTTAACCATATACATGAATGACCGGAAAGAAGCAGCACAGATGCAGGTGGACGTACCTGTACATCCCGCCGCATCCGCCGCTTGTGTCTGGTGGACACAGCAGAACACTGATCATGGTGTGTGAAAAATAACTTTCTAATATGGCAAGTTTGTGAAAACGTATATTTTTTTTCTTACTTTTCCCCATAATTTTGACAAAAAAATACAACGTACTAAATACCTTGTCTACTTTCCAATTAGGGGTCATTTGAATTCAACGCGTGACAGTGCTGAACGCTCAAAGTTGGTCTGGACTGGAAGGAGGTAAAAGTGTCCAAACGTGGTTAAAAAAATTGTTAAAATGTAACTAAAGGCACTTGTTTTTTTATTTTGGATAGCCTTATTTGATGCCTGTCAGTTTTTTGTTTTTTGTTTTGCCACTGTGTCCTATTGTATTTCCCTTCACTTTTCTCTGATAGCCAAAACAGGAAGTAAGAGGAAATGCCTCCAAAGTGAGGGAATCCAAGGATCACCAGCGCTAGTGTACCCATTGGAAGATCTCCCATCTATTCCTGTTCGGGTGTCGTACCCATTGAAAGATCTTCCATCTATTCCTGTTCTGGTGTCAACCTAAAATTTGGGATTTTATTTTACTTTTGATTATAACGGTAAACAAGACAAATAAGGGTAAATGTCCCCAGCTGGTCACAGACAGCAATAATAACTGATAGGTGTTCTTATCCCTCTCCAAAACAAAACAAAAAAAAATGATTGCTGTAGCGTGACATGCTTCACGAGTGATCGCTTCCTCAGAAGCTTAGGCAAACATTCTAGATGAGTAAAAATGCATATGATAAATATCTCTGAATACATGTGGACCACAATGATAGTATTTAGGCGTCATACAGTAACTAGAATGTTTGCATAAGCTCCTGAGGAAGCGATCACTCGTGAAACATGTCGAGCTACATCAGGCTGCTTTGATTTGTACCTTTTCTGGACTCTACCACGCTCCAAGCAATTAGTTGCTGCTATATCGCTATTATGGCATTGGTTTGAACAACATGCTTATACTAGAAGCCTGGTCTGATTAACTTTTGCCTTTTTCGTGGATTATATAGTTCAGTAAAACATTTATTTTAACCATTGGGTGCCTATAAAGTCCAAGTTTCCATGTACTTTCTTTTCAGTCTAAATTTAGGACGTGACACTGTGTACATTTTTTGGACACACACAGTACCACCATGTAGTGGTATATCTATAATTTACTACTCGAGAAAATAGCGGGGGGGGGGGGGCTGTGGGGGAAGCTACACACTGAAATTGTTTTAAAACCCTTTAACCTTTAGAACCATTTTATTAAATACATAACTGCATTAATTTGTGTATTTCATATCTGCCTGGAGTATAGTTTTAAAATGTTTTGTTCATGGAAGGACAATTTCAGATATAATTATGCTTCAGCTTGCTGTCATCTTCTGCAAACTAAACTGAAAAAAAGATTATTAAAAAAAAAAGAGATACAATTTTGTTTCTGTTTATTATGTTACACTAATACTAAAGAAAGATTAAAAAGAGTTACTGATCCAATAAGGTTTCCTATGAGTGTAAGTAAAAATTCCCCAATTAAAGAAAAATACATGTACAACATAAAACCATACCAAAACAGCAGTAAAGAAAACATTATAGCCTTGTAATCAAAAATACAGCACAAACCTCACTGTTGGGATTTTTTGGGGAGGTTGAAGTGTTTAAAAGCTAGTCCTGGCACAGAACACATGCAGTGTTTATACAGAAAAAATAAATGCCTGACGCTTGCAAAAGTGTCTTAAAGTGATTGTAAAGGTTTTTCTTGTTTTTATACTGTTATACTTATCTGCTCTGTGCAAGGGTTTTGCACAGAGGGGCCCAATCCTCCTTTTCTGGGGTTCCCTGGTGGTGCTTCTGGCTCCTCTTCCACATTGAGTGCCCCCACAGAAAGCCGCATTCCATGGGGGGCACTTGTGCAGGCGCGCTCCCGAGTCCTGCTGCTGCGTCCAGTGACACAGACAGCAGGACTCTGGCCCACCCCTGGCTCCCGTGTCACTGGATTTGATTGACAGTCTATCCAATGAGGACCCAAAACAGCTGCTGGAGCTGCTGGGCTCATTTATATCACTGGAAAGATCGGGTTTAGGTAAAAAAAAGGGGGCTCTGGGGGGGGGGGGGGCAACTGCATCACAGAAGGTTTTTCACCCAATACATATAATGCATTAATGTGAAAAATGTTGAGACTTTAAAACTCGTTTAAGCTTTTAGGAGCTTTTACAGGCATCAAGCTCTTGGGCTTTAATTAATTTCATAGGCCAAAATAAATATTTTATTCTGGCCGTTAAAATGTATTAATACTCAAGCACTAGCGTTTAGGCACGTTTAGTAGCTTCTAGCAACTTTTTAGCGGCAAGCGTTTTTTTTTTTTTTGCCCAAACTTTGCTGCTCCTGGAGGCACTGACAGTGCGTCTCTAAAAGCCCCTGCCACTAAACACTACTAAAAGCTTATTCGTACAGTATATGGACACATAAGCTAATATGGAGAGGCAGAAAAAAAATGCCAGATGCTCCTAGGAGCAGCTGTAAAAATGTTCAGTGGGCATGAGGCCTAATGGCCCATACACACGATCCGAATATCGGATGAAAACGATCGTCCGATGATGGATCGTACGATTTTCGGATCGTGTGTACACTACTTTTGACAGCCGATCACGACCGTTCATCCGATTAAATTCGATCGGACAAGCGCGAAAATTTTTCTCGTCCGATGGCCGATCGTCCGATTTTCGTTTAGTCAGTACAGCCATCGTCCGACAATACAATACAAATACATTACAACACGTGACATCACTTCCGATTGTTTTTTTCTATCGTACGAGAATTTTCGTGAGTTTAAAAACCTATTTTATTTTACTCGCGATTATTAAGCGAAAAAAGTCGTACGATCCGTCGGCCGATATTCGGATCGTGTGTATGGGCCATTTGTAAAGTAGAGAGCAATATGACACTTGGGCGTTAGTTAAAAGACAAACAGCTGTGACAGCATCCTTTGCTATGGATTTTGTTCTAGCTACCCAGTTACATACTGCACAATATTTAAAATACTGTAATGTGTTTTTTTTTTCCTTTTTAGGGGCACACTAGGGTATTAGTGGTTCTGCACTTTCAAACATATCTTGCAATTTATTTTATATTTATTATATTGAGAATATATTAAAATGTATAATAGGTAGTATGGTGGTGAAACTAACTACAGAATTTGATAAAACAAGGTAAAGCTAGTGGTGCTAAGTGATAGGGCTGATTAACTGAAAAAACTACAAAACAAAGTGGTTGCCAGAAGCTGCCAATCTGGTTTTTGCTTCTAATTTTATAGAACTATTAACTGGTTAAGGACCTCCGCATGTACATTTACGTCGGCAGAATGGCACCGACAGGCACATCAACGTATATATACGTTGGTGTCTTGAGGGGGTTCGGGGGTCCGATCGAACGCCCCCCCCCCCGTACATACGGCGGTCCCTGTAGCTGGCCGAGCGATCCGGGATGAGGCGGCGGCCATTCGTTTTTGTCCGCCCCCTCCGGATCGCTCCCAGCCAATCCGCGTGTTCCTCCCCCTGCACTTCCTCCTCCTGTGTACTCTCCCCTCAGCGTTTTGTTCAACCACCGCTGAGGAGAGATCACATCGCACAGTAAGTCTGCACTAACACTACACTGACACACACTACACATAGTCACATTAACCCCTTGTGATCGCCCCCCCCCCCCTGTCACAGTGTCACAGTGTCACTGAATGCAGTAATCATACATGTATGATTACTGTATTTAGTGTCAGTGTGACAGGCAGTGTGACAGTCAGTTAGTGTTAGGTTAAGGGTAGCCCCCGTACCCACCACCCTAATAAAGTTTTAACCCCTTGATCACCACCCTAGTTAACCCTTTCACTCCCTATTGCCAGCGTCACTAAGCGATCATTTTTCTGATCGCTGTATTAGTGTCGCTGTTCCCGCTAGGTAGCTAATTTTTTTTTATTGCGATTTTTTTTTTACTAAAGACATATGGCTAAATAAATTTTGGCCTAAATGATTGACTAACATTTAGTTTATTTGATTTTTCTTATAACAAAAAGTAAAAAATATTGATTTTTTTTCAAAAATGTCGCTCTATTTTTGTATATAGCGCAAAAAATAAAAATGGCAGAGGCGATCAAATACCACCAAAAGAAAGTTCTATTTGTGGGAAGAAAAGGATGCAAATTTTGTTTTGGGAGCCACGTCGCACGACCGCGCAATTGTCAGTTAAAGCAACGCAGTGCCGAATCGCAAAAAGGGGCAAGGTCATTTACCTGCATTTTGGTCCGGGTCTTAAGTGGTTAAACAAGAATTCTTATTGGTCATTATAGGCAGTGACTCCAATTTTGTGCTATTTTTCATTTCTGCATTTTCAATGGATCAGACCCAGTGAGGCACAATTACTAAAGAGACTGAGAATGTTCAAACAACGAATCGTGTGACAATCCATTTCAATATCTAATTATCCTGTGCAGATGAAATAAGTTATTTTCACGTGATTGGTTAATTGAAGTGAATTCTTCACACATTTTTTTTATTTATTTTTTGTCAAACTTTTTATTTAATCATGGGCATGGTACAGAAACATACGGCAGGCACTATACAATCTTAACCCACCATATAACAATGTAAACCTACATTACATCATATGAAATGTTATACAACCTATATGGCTATGTATATATTGGCTACCTAGGAAATCATGTCAATTTCACATTATACAAATCATTTCCCAGGCCCCCCATACTCTCTACTGAGGTACCCCCCCTGTAACCAGCCCCCATCAATTTAGGTTTTATATATAGATACAGAAAGATAATGAAAGATAGAGATACAATAGCATTTAAGAGACATCCTGTCAACAAAAAATAAAATTAAAATAATGACAGAATAATGTTAGGAACAGCACAAAAAAAGGAGGGGGAGAGGAGAGTGGAGGGAGAGGGTAAGTACACATTACAGGGCAAATATAACCATCGGCAGGGGAGTTGGTTGCCCCAGTCTCAAGGTATAAAGAGGGACTTCCCTTCCTCTGAGACTTTAAATATATTCCATTGGGCCCACGTTTCTAAATAAATCTCATGTCGGTTTTGGGACGATAGTAGTAAATCCTTCATCTTATTCACCTCTTCAATCCGTGTAAACCACACAAAGATTGTTGGAGGTCTTGTATCTCTCCACTGCTGTGCAATACATGCTCTGGCGGCACTAATAAGATGTCACAAATTCGATTTGCTGTACATTTTCCCCGGTATGTTCGAGACATCTAGCAAAAATACCTACCGGAAAATTTGACTCCATGAATTTCTGTGCTATTTGCCATACCTCCTTCCAGAAGTGCCCCAGCCTCGTACATGACCAGAAAACATGGAGTAATGTCCCTCTTTCCACCTGACACCTCCAACATTTACAAAAAAAAAATTGTGTGAACGTTCTCAAATGCTTTAGTAAATTAGCCTTTATGGGGTTGGTTTTTTAAAGGCAAATAGACTGTTCCTTTTGCAAGGGAAGTTGTAAATTGCCCTGAGCTTATTGAATGTGTTTCAATTATTTTATTAAATTATTATACAAATATAAAACCTTACATATCATTCCAAAAACATATATACAAATCATTCAAAAACACAAAAACACAAGACTGGATCTCTCCTAGAATATATAATCCTCACAAATGTTAAAAATATATATTATAAAAAGACCCATACTCCATTACCTCACTCCGCTTCCTCTCTCACATCTCCCTCACATCCCTTATACACCTATTACATAATGTGAGAAGAAAAACAAAAACAAAAAACAATTCTATTATTGTGTATCGTGAATCATTCTCCTTATTCCCTCCCAAAATACTGAATACCCCTAACAAATGTTCTATTATGTAAAGTGAGGGGGAGATTCACATAGAACGGCGCATCTTTATGCCGCCGTAGCGTATCTTCTTTACGCTACGCCGGCACAATGTTGAGAGGCAAGCCTGCTATTCACAAAGAATATGCGCTCAACGTTGCGCCGGTGTAGCGTATAGTTTTTGGCGTAAGCCGACGTAAGTCAAATTAGCTGGAAGTGGGCTTGATATAATATAATGAAGCATGACCCCATGCAAATGATGGGCTGAGCTTCAAAAAACGAAATGTGCATGCGTCGGCTCTTGGACACATCCCAGTACGCATGCGGAGAATCACGTCGGGACAAACGCCTAAGATACGTCGAATCACTGAACGTAACCTACGCACAGCCCTATTCACGTAGTACTACGTAAACAGTGTACGCAACGTAAAATTCGATGGCATCGTTCCCTGACCCATACCTTTGCATGACTTACCCCAGCTTTATGTGGGGTAAGTTTACGCGGGACGTACGACTTACGTAAACTGTGTATATTAATGTGCCGGGCGCAAGTACGTTCGTGAATCTGCGTATGTTACTAATTTGCATATTTAACATGGGTACGCCGAATGCGTCCAGCGCAACGTCGGTCGGAAGAAGCCTATTTTCAGACGTATATAGTCCTTGAGTACGGCGCACAGATACGACGGCGCATATTTACACTTACGCGGAATATCTCGAGTTACGCCGGCACAAGTCCTACGTGAATCCGGGCCTGAATCTTTATCTTAGCTTAATGAATGAGGAGACACTATGATGACTTCATCATCGAATCATGTACAAGCAAATTGCTTTATTTTTCTTGTCTAAGCATGCAATTTGGTATTCTTTGCAAAGTTCTAGGGAAAATTCCCCTGCAATGTGCAACTTCCCTAACAAAGTAAACAGCCTACTTGCCTTTAACAAATTAACCCCAGTGTATTTGTAACTTCGAAGAAAGCTGAGACTCAATGAGAAATCTAACCAATCGCAGTTTTACATAAATCATAAAGTATATGCACTTCATGTTGTTTGAGCTGACCAAATTCACCTGGGACTCTTGTATTAGCTTTGTTTAATGCAATTATTCTACTTTAGACTCAAATTAGAGTATGTTGTGTCTAGACAAGAGCAGGCTTCTAAATTAGACACATATCTCAACAACCAACAGAACACTGCGGTTGGAATGGAAACTTCTACCTATTTGTCTTCTATATGTGTATGCAACATTTTCCCCCTAACACTTTAATCAGGTAGTTTGAGCTGCCAGGAATTATATATGGAATATTGGATTATCTCTGCTATAAGAATAGCATATTTGACATGAAAAATGATTTGCATAGCTCCACGTATGCTATGTGGAATCCATTAGGACACAGAGCTACCATAGATCATCAATATCAAAATAGTTGATCAACATAACCTGTACTTGTTTATTTAATTAGCTTCAATAAAGTCCATGTTAAATGAAATCTATATTAACCTACATAAATATAGCTTAAATCTTCAATATCACTGTACTAATATATGCAGGTTAACCTTTAGTATGCAACAATTACTCACATTTCTATGATATGCAGCCATCTAACATATGGCTAGTGAACCACACACTGTCCCACTTACAGCACCGAGTGTCCCTGATACATTCTGAACACCTGTTGCTTTATCAGGGGCTCCAAATGTCGTATTTGTGAGTGGGAGTTGAACAAATAAAATGTCAATGTTTTATGAATAAATTTCTGTCTATTTAATATCGCTCACATATTGCAAATAGCAGTGCTTGTGCAGACGCCACAGTTAGATCATTTTTCACAGAATGCTGGCTACTGAAATGTTATATTGTCTTTTGGGAACACAAATATGTACATTGTCCTATGAATATCTCTTCTCTTTGTGTCATCACTTGCCTGTAATGCACAAAAGTGACTAAAATAATGTGGGTTTTTTTTATTTATTTTTTTAACAACCAGTAAACCTTAAACTACAGATCTAGTATGGTGGAAGACCTTGTAATAATAATAATAATAATAATAATAATAATAATAATAAAGACATTTACAAAAGGTATGAATAGAGCAACAGAGTTGAGCAATAAGTATAAGCACTGGCAAGTGGGGGCTCTCCTTACAAGGACACCATAGCCTTGCATGAGAAAAGTGACAGATTCTCTATAAGGAGGTAAAATAATCAAATTGCAGTTCAACAAATGACTATTTTGTTGTCTAGAATCTAAAGTGAAGCTATAGGTCAAATAAAAAATTACATATCAGATGCAGTCGCTAAAGATAATAACTATATTTAACACAGTGGCTTCTGCCACATACTTTTATTACCTGTTCAACCTGCCTGTAGATATGGTATTTTTTCACTTCTTGTAACAGGTCAAGCTGTTCAACAAAAGTGACAGTTAGAAGGGTTGGGACAAATTATATACAATAACACTGCCAGGGGTACTTAAAGCAATTCGTTTTTATGCAATACTAAGACAAATGCTCTTGTAGAAATGCCAAAAAAGTGTTAGCTTTAATTAAGCCTTATGTGCACAGAATATTTTTTTTTCCTCCCCTTTGTTCCTGGCAGGAAAATAGCAGCTTAAAAATGTGTCCAAAGCCATGTTTTGCACACGCGTTTAGACATTCATTGACTCCATTGGCCAGAATATTTATGCAGTATTAACCACTTCAGCCCCAGAAGGATTTACCCCCTTCCTGACCAGAGCATTTTTTTCGAGTCGCTTTAGCTGACAATTGCGCGGTCATGTGACAATGTACCCAAACAAAATTGACATCCTTTTTTCCCCACAAATAGAGCTTTCTTTTGATGGTTGATCACCTCGGCCATTTTAACCTTTTGCGCTATAAACAAAGGAAGAGCAACAATTTTGAAAAAAAAAAACACAATGGCCCAGATTCACAGAGCACTTACGCCGACGTATAACAAGTTACGCTGATGTAAGTGCAAATGTGCACCATCGTATCTGTGCGAAAGACCCAAAAACAGAGTTGCACCTAAAACCAGGCTACACCCCGCCAACGTAACTTGCTTACGCCGGTATAAGGTGGGCGTACATTTAGGCTGAGTGCATGGTGCCGCTCCCATTGATTAGCCATTTAAACATGCAAATGAGGTAAATACGGCGATTCACGAATGTACGTGCGCCTGACACAGGCTACGTGCGGTGCGCATAAGTTGTACGTCCAGCGTAAAGTTATTCCCCATAAAGGAGGTGTAACTCAGCAACAGTCACGCTCAGGTCTAAACCAGGGAACACAAGCCGGCGTATTTTACGTTGGACGTGTGTCTGGCTGAGCGTAGGTTAACGGCGAACACAGTGATCCGGCGTATCTTAGGCAGTTGTTCCGACGTGGTTGTGAGCATGAGCAGGGAAATGCGTTCACGTCACGGCACATGTGCAGTTCGTTATACGTACTTGTCTGGCGCTCGGCCCATCATTTGCATGAGGTCACGCCTCATTTGCATGGATCACGCCCACTTCCACCTATGACGGCCTGCTCCTTTGAAACCCACGCCATGCTGGTGCAACGTTGGGAACACTGGCTTTATAAATTCCATGCTTGCCTCTCTGCACTGCGTTGGCGTAGCGTACAGGGGATAGATGAGGAGAGACCCAGCAGCCAATTCTGTGAAAGAAGTCGAGTCGTCACCCAAGAACAACACGCACACCTCAGGTGGTCCCAGCAGCTCACCTCATGGCTACCAGATATAGCCTAGCCAGCTGCTTTCACGCAGAGTCCAAATGAAGGTAGAATGTTCTTAAAGTCCCGGTATCAGGCACCACATACGGGGAGAGGATACACAACAATATATAGTGTGATACTGATATGAAAGGGGAGCCAAAAACGCCTGCACTCTATGCACTTACATAAAGTAAAGGTACAAGGGCTTATCTCCACGAGCGGCGAGCTCGTCAGTGTCCTCCTTTTCCTCTCACTGGGGATACGCTACGGCGGCGTGCGCCTGCTGTCTGTGAATCCGGGTCATTATCTTTACTTTTTGCTATAATAAATGTCCCACATTTTTTTTCCTCAGTTTAGACCAATATCTATTCTTCTATATATTTTTGGTTTAAAAAAATTGCAATAAGCGTATATGAATTGGTTTGTGCAAAAATTATATTGTCTATAAAATAAGGGATAGATTTATGGCATTTTTATTACTATTTTTTTTTTTACTAGTAATGGCACGATTTGTGACTTTTATTGGAACTGTGATATTCAGGCGGACACATCGGACACTTTTAAAACATTTTTGGGACCATTGACAATTATACAGCGATCAGTGCTATAAAAACGCACTTATAACTGTATAAATGTCACGGGCAGGGAAGGGGTTAACACTAGGGGGCAATCAAGGGGTTAACTGTGTACCCTCACTGTGTTATAAATGTAGGGAGGATGGGAGGGACTAGGGCAGTGGTTCTCAACCTGGGGGTCGGGACACCCTTGGGGGCTGAATGATGATTTGCCAGGGGGTCACCGAATCCTGGGCTGTTCCAGCCATTTTTTATGGCTGCCCAGCAGGACTGTCCCTGGAGCCACCCATTGAGTTCACGGCATGGCTTGGGGGCAGAAACTAGATGTCAGCTGACTGGTGAGGAATATGAAGTGGGAGGGGCTGGAGGAGACCCTTTCAGCATTGGTGTCACTGCTACGAGACACCACAAAGTCACAGTGAAGCCGGAGACACAGCGAGTAATACTACCTGTGATTATAGTTGCCATTAAAAGTTCCCATTACAGTTCTCAGATCAGCGGATGACTTTGATCAAGAGCACCTAAGTTGGCTGATCAGAACTCCCCCCAACATTGCCACTGATCCTAACTCCCCGCCAACACTGCCACTGATCCCATTCCCTGTACCCCCCTCCCATCCCCAAGAAGTAAGAGAAGGAATTAAAAAAAAGAATACATGGCGAAAATAAGGGGGATGAACAACGAAAAAGGGAGAGAAAGAATATTAGAAAGAACAAGAAGGATGGCTAGATGGGTTAGGAAAAAAACAAGAAATGAGGATGGAGAGAGATAAAAGGGAAAGAACAAAGTGAAAGCGTGGTACAACCTAAAATGTACCATAAGGGGTTTTAATACTGTACTATAGGTAGTGGAAGGGACTCAGGCTGCATACACACGATCGGTCCAAACCGATGAGAATGGTCCGACGAACCGTTTTCATTGGTTCACCGCTGAAGTGGCCTGATGTGCGTACACACCATCAGTTCAAAATCCGATCGGGTCAGAATGCGGTGACGTAAAACACAACGATGTGCTGAAAAAACGAAGTTCAATGCTTCCAAGCATGCGTCGACTTGATTCAGAGCATGCGGGGGTTTTTGAACCAATGCTTTTGCGTACTAACGGTCGGTGTGGACCGATGGTCAGGCGTCCATCAGGAGTCTGATTTTAAAGCAAGTTTTAAAACTTTGGTTCGAAGGACGACAGACCGATGGGCCGTACACACGGTCGGTTTGGACCGATGAAACTGGACTTCAGTCCATTCTCATCAGTTTGAACCGATCGTGTGTACGTGGCCTCAGGGAGTCCTACATTTCCATTTATTTGGGGGGGAAATTAATTGTCTTGACTTGGGTGCTGACAACCCACAGTATGAATTTTTTTTTACTGTTAGGGGTCCCTACAACTTGGGAAATGTTATCAAGGGGTCACGGCACTAGGAGGGTTAAGAACCACTGGACTAGGGGAAGAGAGATAGGTGTTCATACATTGTATGAACACATGATCAGTCTGCTCTCCACTAAGAGAATCTGTGTGTTTACACACACAGATCCTGGTTCTCAGTCTGTCACGATCGCGGGTGTCCAGTAGTCATCGCGCCCGCTGAGCACAAGCATCGGCTCTGTGTACACATGCTGTGGGCGTGTGTTTACACACACAGATCCTGGTTCTCAGTCTGTCACGATCGCGGGTGTCCAGTAGTCATCGCGCCCGCTGAGCACAAGCATCGGCTCTGTGTACACATGCTGTGGGCACCCCTAGTGGCCAAAAGGTAACATTGCTTCACCTAGTCCTGTCATTCTGCCACAGTATAACTGCGGCAGCTGAATAACAAGTGGTTAAACTTAAAATCAAACATTCATTACATTGCAGCTTTCCAATTCTTAGATGTGATGGCTGCATTAGTTAACTTTTTTAGGCTTTCTTTCCTTTATTTTTACCTGGTAGCCTAACCAGTAGGTCTGTTGTTTTAAAAAAACAAAAAAAAAAAAACAAACAAGCTCTTTTCCAGATATATCAGTTTTCAAGATTAATACAAACCATTTAAAGTGGTTGTAAACCCTTTACAACCACTTTAACCTACAGGTGAGCCCGTTTAAGGCATGCGCGGGAGTAACGTCACGCGATGTCATGCGACTCTGAGCACTCACAGAGCCGGAGTTCATGGCCCCAGAAGGAACAGGGGGGAAGAATGGCGGCTCGCTACTCACGAGGAAGAAGGGGACATCACAGGCTTCTCCTGCAGGTACGTGTCACATAATGGGCTACTGTGGAATTCATAGTAGCCCATTATGCTTTACCTTTGCAGGGAAACAAAGAGGAAGTAACACCCATCAGGGTTTACTTCCTTTTTAACAGGGGTGCTTACATTTATCCTAAAGGTTTTAAAAAGATTTTAAAGGTTTTAAAAAGGTTTTAAAGGTTTTAAAAAATGAAAAAGGTAATAAAATATTGGTTGTAACTGATTATAAAGTGTTAGCTGGAGTTTAGTTTACATTTTCTTGAGTATTTAGGTTGTAAAACTGCTAGTCCATTTAACATTATCACTCTAATACAGCAGGTGGGTTACAGGCCAGATCACTAGGGGGAACATTGGGAAAAAGCCTAAAAATTAAACCTTTTTTATCTTTCAAATCTCCTAGCTTAACTTTGGATAAACCTACTGGTTTTGAACTTTTATGTGCTAAGGGTCCATATGAACCTCATTTGATTTCATTCATATATATATATATATATATATATATATATATATATATATATATATATATATATATATATATATATATATAAAATCCTACACAAGGCTGCTCCCTTGACCAAATCCAGTCACTCCTTTGAGTAAATGGTCCCATACTCTTCAACAACCTATTTCCCAAGTAGAATGGGGTAACATTTAGGAACCCGCTTCTAGAGGTATCCCATTGTGTGGCGCAGAGAGAGAGAGACTGTTTTCAAAATTCTTCTATTTTGGTATAGGACCACAGATATTTTGCATGCCCGTAATCCAGAAGCGACCCGGAAGTGCTGTTAGGTCTCCCCTCCCCTTTTTGGGTATCTCCAAATCTGCAAGGAGGCTGATGGTTTTTATCTTATTAGAGGCTAAACGAGTAATACCATTCTGCTGGTTGTCCACTTGCCCTTCCACCAGCTCCCAACTTCTGTCTACTGTAGCTAATATACACAGGATGGAGCACCTGACTGCATTCATTGATGATTACTGTACTTGTCATTGATTAATAAAATATAGGATGAGTCTGAGTATTGCCTTGAAACAGCTCTTCCAGTACCATAGTTTGATATCTCTTATGTTTATGGATTTTGCAATGATTATCTTTTTTGCCCCTACTTTTTTTTCATATTTTGGTTTATTACTTGACATGTATCCTTTTGTTATGATTAAAGTTTATACTTTGACATACCTGTGATGAAGTTGGAAGTGACAAAATGCATCGCGCGTAGCTACACAGCAGTGTGTGAAGAAAGCTATGAGGAGATCGCAACAATGAGTTACCTGGCATATTTGGAATTTTAACAAGGCGATTTGGATCTTTTATGATGTAAGCTCATTACTTTTAATAAACCGATTACCTTAAGGCAGAGGTGTCAAACTCAATTTCATTGTGGGCCGCATTATGATTGCCCTCAAAAGGGCCGGTTGTATCTGTAAGGCCTTATTCACAAGAGGCGGATCTGTCAGCGCCAGCTTATCGGGGGATCTCTCCGTTGATCTCCGCTGAGCCAGTGGATGACGGGTCCCTCTCTGCCCACTGAGTGGGGAGCGGCTTGTCGAGTGCCGCTGCTTGTCTTTGGAGAGAGTGGATGAAAACAGACAGCATGTTCATTTTAATCAGATTTCACCCGATTCGATCTGCCAGGACGGATGTATCGACATCCGTCTGATTTTAGAAGATTGGATGTCAGCGCACATGGTAACTGTTGACATCCAACGCTCCATAGACTTGTATGTCCGCCTATCAGTTTTTTCAGCGGACCTAAACGGTCCACTCGTGTGAAAGAGGCCTGAGATTAGATGTCCAGTGCATCCCCTCCCCTTTACATTAGATGTCAAGAGCTACCCCACCATCAGAATTTGTGTCCCCCACTCTCCCTAACATCACAGTGCACCCTCTTTCCCTATGCTGCTGCTGGGAAGAAGCTGGGTGCATTGTTTGAAAGCAGAAAGTAATAGACATGTGCAGACTGGAATATTTTGTTTAGTTTTTTCGTTTTGTTTGGAAAATACATTTATTTAGTTACTCCCGAAAATCATTTTGATTTATGTCGTTTTCGTCTGGAAAGTTTTCGTCCGAAAATGACGATTTTCGATGCTTTGTCAAATTTTCGTCGTTCAATTCGACAAAGCATCGAAAATCGTCGTTCTGAATACAGTGAATAGGTAGAAATTGAACAACGAAAATTCAACGATTTTCGATGCTTTGTCTAATTTTTGTCGTTCAATTCCTACCTATATTCACTGTATTCACTGAATACAGTGAATAGGTAGGAATTGAACGACGAAAATTCGACAAAGCATCAAAAATCGTCAGATCTGAACGAAAACGAAAATAAAGCATTTTTTATGTCGGATCTTTCGGTTTTCGTTTCTTGCGCTTTCGTTTTAGTTCGTTAAAACGATAACGAAAATACCCGATTTTCGGACGAAAATGCATTCTAACGAAAACTAATGCACATGTCTAGAAAGTAAGGGATCTGGAGTAGGACCAGAGGAGGGCTGGAGCTCTCCTGCAGTTGCAGGGGAGGTGCGAGGGCCACATGAAATGGTCTGGAGAGCCGGACTCGGCCCGCGGGCCTTGTGTTTGACACCTGTGCCTTAAGGTGTTTTTACAGTGTCTTTATTGACCTTGATGGAAATTGGTGTATTTAAGCAGATCTTCAATAACACTTTCACTTGGTTGAAAGATTTTGGTAGATCAACAACATTTTCTTTTACTATTGTCTCACACAATTTTTTCATCACTTCAAGTTGGACTGTATTACCATATTGATTTGCATAAGTTAGCATATATTTTTATTATGTATGGGCCCTTTATGTTGATTTTATTACAATGTTAATATTTAGGAGATTTGTAGATTAATTAGTGCACTACCCTGGATTTTTTTTTCACATTGACAGTTGTTTCACCTCATTTTCATGTTTTGTTTGAATATTAAGTGGCAGCACAAAAAGGTGTTTTTCATTAGCGCAGTGCACACACATATAAGATGCATTTATTACATTTTGGCCTAATACCGCTTTAATTTTTTCTGCCCATTGGAATAAATAAATACTCAAATGCTAAATGTGCCTAGCCTTTTGGCACATTTAGATGCATTTACACGCGTTTAGGTGTGTTCAGCATTTTTTCTACAGCCTCTAAATGCTCCACCTCTAATAAATAGATATTAAATTAACAAATGTCCATAAAGTGTGAAAACGGGTGCTGTTCTAAATAAAGCAGATGAATTCCTTAATGAATATCCAGTAACAATGAGTATAATTGATGTACGATTTGATCACCCTAGTGCACCTCTGGCATGACGCAGAGGACGTTAATTCTAATTAAAAGGGGTGGAGTACCACCTATGCCAATCTTCTATACTGGTTGATTGACTTCTGTGATGTCTTGGATCTATTAATGCTGGTTTAGCACTGATTCCTTTTAATAAACTGTTAAAGCGGGGTTCCCGTCATAATTTAAAAAAAAAAATTTTTACAAGTGAAATTGAATTGCATTAAACATGCCAATAAACATAGTAAGTAATAGCTCTCCAATCGATCGGTAAATCATTCTAATCACTTTCCTTATGTGCTCCAGGTCATGCTGTGGCCGTTGCCATCATATGTGTGGGCATCTGAAGCCCAGTGACTTTTTTTTCTTTGTATTCGTGGAGAGGTGCATGCTGGGTAATGGCGCAGTAGAACGTCATGACAATAGAACGTCATGACAACGGGCAGCGATGGAGGAACGTCCCGCCCCATTGTTATGACAACACTGATATACTGTGATTTTTCATCAGAGAGAAGCGCAGTCTCCTGGGAAATTATGACACTAATTTCCCAGGAGTCTGTGTGGCTTAGGTAGGAAAGAAGAACCATCGTGGTCCAGGCAGAAGGCAGATTAGCAATTCTGTCTAGTAACAAGGGCCCAGATTCACAGAGCAATTACGCCTGTCTAACTGGTGTTAGACAGGAGTAATTTCAAATATCGCGCGCCGTATCACTAGTTTGAATCCTCAAACCATGATACGGCGGCTTCGGGCTTCGATCCGAGAGGCTTACGTCCTCGTAAGCCTTCGGATCTACACTGCTTCACGCCCCCTACTCGCGCAGATGGATTGCGACGGGAGAAATACACTACGCCGCCGTCGTTTACTGGACAAAATCTACCTGGATTCCACGTAGAGCCAGGTAAAAAACGGCGGCGTAGTGTATTTCTGATACTCTACGAGAATCTAATTCTCTGTGAATCTGCCCCAAGGTTTTTAAGGCAAGTAAAACAATTATTTTGAAAGCAACTTTGTTTATTGAATTGAAAGGAAGCTAGTGAAATAAAGTTTTATTTTAGGGTGAAGCTCCGCTTTAAGAAGTTTTACACTATGATGCGGTTGTTTTATCTTTCCTTCATGGACCCTACTATGGACAGTACCACCACTTGCAATGTAATAGAGGAAGCTGATTGGATCTTATATACTTGAATGAATGAATGAGTGACTTGTATAGCGTTACACATGCAAACTGAATCACCTCCTGGCTGGTGTGGTCATTTACCCCCAAATTGCATATCACGACTCATAATAATTTGAAGTCTAGACCTCTGGTAAGGAGGCATTTTATATCAATATCGGTAAAGGTGCACATAGGTGATCAAAACGCACATCAATTGTACTGATTGTTGCTGGATGTTCATCAAGGAATTCATCTGCACTATTTGTTTATTTAATATTTATGTCTGGCATGACAAAAAAAATATTATTTCATGCTTATCACGATTGGTCCTGTTGTGTTGTTGCCAGCAGCTTGCACCTTTATATTTAGTCTGTATACCTGCGCAAAAAAATGTTTTGTTTGTTTATGATATCCTCTTCGAATATGCCTGTAAATGCTTAAAGTGGTTGTAAACCCTCACATATACTCAGTGAAGTGAACAGTCTCAGATGATACACGGAGCTTAAACAAATCCTCCCACATATGTTTTACTTGTTTATCTGCAATTGTCTCTTCCCTACACAAGAGAGACTGCAGGAATAGTGTGTGAGAGCTGATTGTAGGAAGGACACAAATACCATCAGACAGAAGAAGAACTATATTCTGAATATACAAGCTGTCTGCTGAGCTCTCCCCCTCCTTCCCGACACAAATGTATCCCATGTGTGTGGAAAACTTGTCAGAAATTATTCATGCTGATAGCAGAGGAACAAAGCACCAGAGAGAAACAACACTTAGAACTTTGGAGAGAAATAAGTAAACACTATGCATATATGTGCTTTGCTCACAGTCTATTACTGAGGTTTTCAACCACTTTAAGTGTGCATGGCCACGCAGGCTAACATAGAGGTGTATAAACAACAAGAAACAAACCCCTTTATGGCGCTACAACAATGTGAAGCAAGAAACAGTCCAACCTGTAGGATTGAAAAAAATATATATACTCAATACTCAGTGCGGCCCGTCCATATTATCCAGTTGACCCCTATCTGTTTTGAGTCCTGTCACTACAACTACCATCAGCGTTTGAGCTCGCACCGCTGATCGGTGCCTTGCCATCACGTCATCATCGGTGGCCGGAGTCCAGACGTCAGCTCTCTTCCTCCACCAGTGACGCTGCAGGTCACCACCTGACATGGCAGTGTGGCAGTACCATTGGATCAACAGTCTGCTTCAGGCCTGCCCGCCTTGTTGTCTAGTGGCGGTGCTTACGATCCACCACGAAGGTCTGTCCCTATTGGCCAGTTCCTGTATTGGGCTAGCTCATCGTGGCCGTTCCCATCGCCGCACACTATTTGATCCCCCAAGCACTGTTTAAGTTACTTTACCAGTGGCTTCCATCTACTCCGGGTGAAGTATTTACCATCCCTACAGTAGTTTAGTAAGAATTAACTGACATTTAACTATTTCATCACATGACTCCTCCCAGTGGCTCTTGATTTGGATATATTGTCCTATTTTGAATGAATGAATGAATGAAAAACTTATATAGCGCAGCACATGCAAAGTAAATCGCCTCTGGGCGCTTGTTGTTCCTGTCTCCTTTGAGATCAAAAGAGATGAGTCTTAATCTTTCTCCTGAAGACCAAGTAGTTCTCCTCCAGCCGAATACTCGCTGGTAAGGCGTTCCATAGTTTGGGACCTTGGACAGCGAATCTCCTATCACCTTTGGACTTGTATCTGGCTTTCGGTATCTGAAGCCGATTTTGATTGATGGATCGAAGGATACGATTGGGCTTGTGAACTTTTAATTTTTCGCATAGATAATGGGGAGCATTCCCATGGATACATCTATGCGTTAGACAGAGAGCTTTAAAGGTGATTCTGTCTTTAACTGGTAGCCAGTGAAGAGATCTCAGTGAAGGTGAGATTGATTCCCAGGGTTTTTTTCCCAGTCACAAGTCTGGCGGCCGTATTTTGAACGACTTGCAGACGAGCGATTTGGTACTTGGGGAGTCCGAGGTAAAGGGCATTTGCATAGTCCAGTCTGGAGTTTACAATTGCTCCCACCACGACCGCTATGTCTTTCTTGGGAATAAATGGCGTGAGTCTGCGTAGTAGGCGCAGCAGATGGTGAGACCCGCTGACTACTGACCCTATTTGTGCGTTCATTGTCATGTCGGAGTCAAAGATGACCCCAAGACTTTTGACTTTGGCGCTAGGGGTGATGATTTTGCCCAGAATGGGCGGGGGGATCCAGGTTGTTGTCGCTAGATTCCTACGCTTGGCGTGAAACAGAATAAGTTCTGTTTTCGCTCCATTGAGTTTGAGATAACTCTTTGTCATCCAGTCCTCTACCAAAGAGAGGCATGTCTCTAGGTTGAGGTGGTGATCCTTTTTATTGCAAATGCGGAAGTACAGTTGCGTGTCGTCTGCATAAGAGTGATATAGCAGTTTTTGGCTGCTGATGATGTCAAAGAGAGGACGCACATAAATGTTGAATAACATTGGCGACAGGGGAGATCCTTGAGGGACCCCGCACGATAATGTGCGTTGTTCAGAAGAGAAGGGTCCTAGCTTCACTGTTTGCGATCTGTTTTCCAAAAAAGAGGAGAACCAGGATAGATCGCTTTTTGCGACTTTGGCTATTTTAGCCAATCGAGACAATAACAGCTTGTGATCAACTGTATCAAAGGCTGCGCTTAGGTCCAGCAGAACCAGAAGAGAAGATTCTCCTTCGTCTGCGGCCTCGAGAACGTCGTCCCATATCTTGAGCAATGCTGTTTCCGTCCCGTGTCCGGGACGGAATCCTGATTGAAATGGGTCAAGTAAGTTGTGGGTATCTAGATGCTGTTGCAGCTGCTGTACCACTGCTTTCTCCATTACCTTAGAGAGAACAGTTAGGCCTCTTATGGGGCGCCAGTTGAGTGGATCCTTAGGATCCAAAGTGGCTTTCTTCAAGATAGGTTGAATGAAGCCCTCCTTCAGCTGGGAGGGCATTAGGCCCTCCCTGAAGGATTGGTTGATAAGTTGCGTGACAGGAGGTGCCAGGATGTCGGCACATTCCTTCAGCAGTTTGGTGGGGATAATATCATTTGGCGCAGTGCTGTTGCGCAGAGTGCCGATGATATTTTTAGTGGTCTGAATGGAGATGGGTTCCAGCGTGAACTCACCAGACTGTGGTGAATTGCTGTCGGTGCTGTGTAAACGACTACGGGGGGGGGCTGGGAGAGAAATTGTTTTGCTGAATGCTTTGCCGGACTGCCCCAATTTTGTTAATGAAGCAATCCGATAACTCATCGCAAAATTCTTGTGTATCCAAGTTGGGGGCCTCAAGACATCTTGGATTCATGGTCTGAGTGACCAGTTTGAAGAGTTCGCGGGGGCGATTTAGGGCACCCTTGATAGCCTCGGAAAAATAGTTTTTCTTGGCTTCGAAGATTTGCTTGTAGTATTTTCTGGTAATTGCTTTGTAGACCGAGAGGTTCTCGTCTGAAGAGCTTCTTTTCCAGGCTGCTTCTGCCCTTCTGCGCTCTTGCTTCAGTAACGCCAGCTGGTTGTTGAACCAGCCGGAGTTATTTTTCCTGATCTGGGTCTTTCGTTTCGGCGCTATCAAGTCAGCTGACTGCAATAGTGCTGTGTTTATGGCCTCCAGTGTTTCTTCCGCTGTTTGGTGCGGCTGAATTGTGTTTATTTTTCCCCCTAACGTGGCTTTGAAGAGTTCCCAGTGGAGCTTCTTCTGACATCTGGTCCAGTGTGTTGTCACTGGATTTGATGTTTTAGTTAAGGGGGGGAGTTCGGAAATAATGAATTTAATTGCATGGTGATCTGTCCATGGCAATGGTTCATTTTCCAAGATTTTTATTTCCAGATCTTGTCTGAAAATAAGATCGAGCGTATGACCTGAAGCATGTGTTGCTGAAGCCCTAATCCTTCCAGATGGTTGATGCAAGAGTCGGCAATGGGGTCTTGCGGGGAGTTGGCCCAGAGATTGAAGTCCCCGAGCAGCAACAGGTGTTTGCTGTTCAGGGTATAAGTGGAGATAAAGTCCGTCAAAGATGGGAGCAGCTGCGATTTGGGGCCCGGTGGCCTATAGCAGAGTAGAATCCGGACGGACTCCTGGCCGTTTACTTGCAGTTGAAGAGTAAGGGTTTCCATGAATGGAAGAGGGTTTTGGAGGCTTGGTTTTGTGATCGCAAGATGCATCTTATGGATCACCGCCAGTCCTCCTCCTCTTTGCCCTATTCTGTTTTCCGTAATAATCCGGTAGTTTTCTGGCACCAATTCTCCTAGAATGGTGTTACAGTCGGCTGTGAGCCAGCTCTCTGTAATAAAGAGGCAGTCTAAGTCATGTTGTAATAAGAAATCGTGGATTTCTAATCGGTGTTTTACTGCCGATCTCGTGTTGATCAAAGCACATGATATGTGCTTGTGCCGGGGTAAATGGCGATTTCTGGCAGTCGATCGTCGATCGATCCTGAAAAGCCGCAGATTTCTTAGGGCTTTTTTGGTGGCGGCCGGCAGGATTGCGGCAAATCGACCGAGATCCCAAATGTTCTCTGCCGAGTATTGCCGAATAGTCATGACCGCTGTGGAACCAAGGGCGGGGGGGGTGGATTCATAAGGATAACTGAATCCTCTGATCCTGGTTTGGTCCAGAGGAAGGCGAAAAAAACCCTGACCACGCAGCGCCAATATGCTGTGGTAGGGAAAAAAAATTCCTTCCTGACCCCTGAAGAGGCGATCGAGCTGAGTCCTGGATCAAGTTGTAATGACAGGATGGGGCAGGGTGGAGCAAGATGGCCGCCGACCTGGCAGCAGAATCCAGGCTGGGGGGTACCAGGCTAGGGGGTACCAGGTAGCGAGGTGCCTGGGGGCTGACAGAGATGATCGGAGGGCAAGGGGGCTCTATTGGGGTAGGGGGGGGCTAAGTGGCTCAAATAGTGTGATAGACCCGACTGTTGGGGGGTGGAGAGCGGCGCGCCGCTAGGCCGCGGATGAAGCCGCGGCCTTTCCTAAGTAGCGGCTGCCGCGAACCTCCACCGGTCGGCGCGGATGACAGAAAAACACCGCTCCCGAGGGCAGCGGCGGTTTTGTGAGCTAGCTGCCGGCAAGGACGCCTGCGGGGGGTGGAAGTAAGGAGCGGGGAAGAAACCGTGGGGATTAGGGAGGCTGCTGCGGCTTGTCCTGAAAAGGACGGCCGCCTGCTGCTCCCAAAAGAAGGCTTACCAGGTCTGGTGCACCGGGGGAAGCCGTGGAAGTCCAGGAGGGGGGAGAGAGGCTCGTCCGAGTGGCTAGTGAAGGGTGGATGGATGACAGGGAGGTGGAACTCCTGCCTGCCTGTCTGTCTGTGAGGCCGAGGCCGCACAGTGGGAGGACCCTGCACTATCCCTGAGAGAGAGACTCGTTGGAGAGCGTCCTACTCTCTCGGTGTCTGACTCTACAATGGTACTATCATATCATATCATATGTTTTTGATGCATGAGTTTTTTATTATTTATTATATATTGTGTGTACCTATACCCATGTTATTTCTACTTTTAAAACTATAAAGTTGTATGACTTTTCTCATAGAGCGCTGCTTTTTTTGTTCTAACATAGAGGTGTGTTTACGGGCTGAAACAAAAAGTCAAATGACTTTAAAATAGGTGCTGTTTGTCACTTACTTAAAGTTCATTTAAAATTGTTTATCCACCTATGACTAACATTTCCAAAGTGTGATAATGCTGCTGTTTGATTTCACTTCAGAAGAAACCTCATTGTCATCACAGGAAGTGCAAAAAAATGATTCTACTGACAGGATCAACAGATAATAAAACTATGTTACAGGGGGAACGCAGTAAAACAAAACCTGCTCCATAGTTTTACTTTAAGTTTGCCTGAGGCAAGCTTCAATTTGTTAATAGCAAACCTAAATCTTTACAGAACAGTATATTTTAATTTTGAACAGCACATAAAAAAGAGCATAAGTCAGCTTTTCTCTTTACATGTCTGGGGTTTTTCCTTATGTGTTGGACATCAAACTTGGCCTTATGTTCTTAGGGTCAGTCTAGACAGTGCAGAGTTATTCAGAATTCAGTTTTAGCAACCACTGTCAGATATTATAATTGTTACTTTGTTGGCTGAAAGTCAGGCTGTGGAGGGATTTGCTTAGAAAGGGAAGGTTAAGCATTCCAAACTAATGATGTTTTTAGTCACATTATCCTATATAAATGGGAACCATTGTCACCCTATAAAAATGAATGCTATTCTATTGTGAAATAGTTCCGGATTCAAATAAAAAAAATAAAAAAATGATCCAATACTGTAAAATTATTCTTGGTTTACATTAATATGTTGTTAATTGGAAAAGGTTAAGTGTGCCATTATTGTTAGAATACATACGTTTATTGGCCATTTTGTTGAGTGTTTACTCAGAATACTTACAGTATCTAACAAAAGTGAGTACACCCCTCACATTTTTGTAAATACTTCATTATATCTTTTCATGTGACAACACTGAAGAAATTACACTTTGCTACAATGTAAAGTACTAAGTGTACAGCTTGTATAACAATGTAAATGTTCTGTCCCCTCAAAATAACTCAACACACAGTCATTAATGTCTAAACTGCTTGCAACTAAAGATTACACCCCTAAGTGAAAATGTCCAATTAGCCATTTTCCCTCTCCAGTGTTATGTGACTTGTAGGGTGTTACAAGGTCTCAGCTGTGAATAGGGATCAGGTGTGTTAAATTTGGTGTTATTACTCTCACTCTCTCATACTGGTCACTGGAAGTTCAACATGGCACCTCATGGCAAAGAACTCTCTGTGGATCTGAAAAAAGTATTGTTGCTCTACATAAAGATGGCCTATGCTATAAGAAGGTTGCCAAGACCCTGAAACTGAGCTGCAGCATGATGGCCAAGACCATACAGTGGTTTAACAGGACAGGTTGCACTCAGAGGTCTCGTCGTGGTCGTATATTCAGAGGTTGTCTTTGGGAAATAGAAGTTTAAGTGCTGCCAGCATTGCTGCAGAGGTTGAAGGAGTGGGGGTCAGACTGTCAGTGCTCAGACCATACTCCGCAAACTGTATCAAATTGGTCGGCAAGGCTGTCATCCCAGAAGGAAGCCTCTTCTAAAGATGATCCACAAGAAAGCCTGCAAATAGTTTGCTGAAGACAAGCAGACTAAAGACATGGGTTACTGGAACCATGTGCTGTGGTCTGATGAGACCAAGATAAACGTATTTGGTTCAGATGGTATCAAGCATGTGTGGCGACAACCAGATGAGGAGTACAAAGACAAATGTGTCTTGCCTACAGTCAAGAATGGTAGTGGGAGTGTCATTATCTGGGGATGCATGAGTGCTGCCAGCACTGGGGAGCTACAGTCCATTAAGGGAACCATGAATGCCAACATGAACTGTGTGTGGCATACTGAAGCAGAGTATGATCCCCTCCCTTCGAAGATTGGGCCGCAGGGAAGTATTCCAACATGATAACTACCCAAAACACACCTCCAAGGCAACCACTGCTTTGCTAAAGAAGTTGAGGTAAAGGATATGGACTGACCAAGCATGTCACCAGACCTAAACCCTATTGAGCATCTGTGGGGCATCCTCAAACGGAAGGTGGAGGAGCGCAAGATCTCTAACATCCACCAGCTCTGTGCTATCGCCATGAAGGAGTGGAAGAGGACTCTAGTGGCAACCTGTGAAGCTCTTGTGAACTACATGCCCAAGAGGCAGTGTTGGAAAATAGCTTTGTGTTGAGTTATTTTGAGGGGGAAGGAAATGTACACAGTTACACAAGCTGTACACTCACTACTTCAGTCTTGTCACATGAAAAGATGTAATTAAATATTTACAAAAATGTGAGGGGTGTACTCACTTTTGTCAACAACTGTATGTATACTCTGAATCACATATTACCCTCATGGTTATGTGAAGAGTCTGAATGCTTTTCAACAACATGGAAATTGAATAGGGGGAAGGAAAAATTTCATGTGTATTTAAGAATAATACCCAGTGGGAGGCTCATGGCTGTGTTTATCTCTGACATATTGATCAATGGTCTCTGCAGTTTCTCCCCAAAAATTGTCATGGCCAGTGGGTCAGCAGAATGCTAGCTAAAATATGATATATTTTCTCATCTTTCCACACAAACTGAGACTTGCTTATGCAAGTAGAAGTCAAAAGTATAACATTTTGATATACTGTAGGCTTTTTTTTTTCCATTTTTTAATCTCATTCTCCACTAATATTTTTTGTTCTTCATACTTTGTTAGGTACAAACAATTGTGATTCTGTGAGCTGTGCTTTAATGCTCTATATTATATTTATTTCTGTTATACAACATAGCAACATGGTAGATGACGCAACAAATAGGAGTTGAGATCATATTTGGGCAGCATAGTGGCTCCTTGAGGAAGCCACATGACTCTGTGCCATAATGAATAGGGGAGGGGCCTGATGATGTCACAACCCCCTCGGAGAATACTGTGGTAATTATACCATTGTGAGGACTGTTTACTGGCGATCATACCTGCTACATTTATATTGCATGTGAGATACAGTGTGGTGCACTGGTAGCCCCTAGAATAAGTGAGTGTACATCTGTAAGATTATTCTTTAGGTCTAATAAGTATATATAAATGATAAATCACTATGTTGCAGAGGATGCAGAGGAATCAGAGGCTTGTGAGTGAAACCATTTGATCTGGATTGTGCATAGTCCTCTGAGAAAGGATACAAGCCTTCATAGACCATAAGTAAAAGTATGGTCACATAAGGTGAGAGTACATCTGGCGGAGGATTGCACAAACCATGTATTTGTTTTGAGAGCACATTGTTGTGCGTGCCATTAAGAAGTCACGCACAGAGACAATTATATTTATGTAATGCACTTAATATTAATATCTTCAACATTTTTTGCATATATATTTCTTATTCCACATATCTATAAATGCGTGGACATATGGACTTGAGCATATATATTGCTTGAATATTAACTACTTTGATGTATAAGTGTATAGAGATTTTTGTTTTTATTGGTGATTTTTGTTTTTTGGGGATTCACAGATTTCTTGTTGGTGGTGGAGCACAGCACTTTGTTTAATTCTATAGTTGTTCTTAGCACTTTTGCCTAGCAGCACTAGGGTTGTTGGTTTGAATTTCAACCACGGCACTACCTGCTTGGAGTTTGCATGTCCTCCCTGTTCCTGCATGTATTTCCTCCCACACTTCAAAGACACGCTGGTCAGCTATTTGACACCTGTCTAAATTGACCTTAATATGTATGAATGTGAGTTAGAGACCTTAGATTGTAAGCTCCTTGAGGGCAGGGACAGATCTAAATGTACAATAGATATGTAAAGCGCTGTGTAAATTGACAGCACTATATAAGTACCTGTAATAATAATAAAAACGTTGTTTTCATCCAGGGCACAGGAATCGTGTCACTCACCCCATGTCACGAACATTCTTTCCAGTCAATGGGAGCCAAAAGTAAACCTACAAATAAGGACAACTTCAAGAGTATTCAAAAGAATGAATACTTAAGAATTCAGCCAACGTTATATCCATAATGCAGATGTATCATGGACAACATGTTTAGTAGGATATGTATAGTGTATACTTGTTTTTAATAAAAAAAAGTTTCTATTATATTTGCACAACTTACTTTTATTTTTAATGAATAAGCCCCTCCAGACAACACGTGAAGGCATTAAGTGAACTACTAATGCTATTTAATAAACACAGAGATAATGTTTAATTAATTTGTTGTAATCTGAGTTCTTTCTAATCCCCTAAAAAATAAGCACATGCTGCAGTAGGAGGGCAACAGATCTGCTGTTTCTGAAACCTGTGTTGTGTAATTTCCTCTGTGTCTGCTTCCCTCAATTCCCAATCACATCAAAGCTTGCAAGGCAGGTTTATTTCTAATGGGTGGTCATGAATAAACATCTTACTAAAGTTCAAAAGCAACAGGTGAAAACAAACAGTGAGCTGCTAATTAGATATGTGCACACTGAAATATTTTGTTTCGAAATTTTCTTTTCATCTGAAAAATAATTTTAGTTAATCTCGAAATTCGTTTTTAATTAATCCAAATTAATTAAGGTCGAATCTGTCATTGAAGGCTCATGGTGTCTGTTGAATGTTCTAAGAAGATTCGACAGGACAGCTAAACTGTACAACGCTGCAATCATACATTTCCGGTCGATTGTCCTGCCTACATGCCATAGAAGAATTCTAATGTTGTATGACACTAGTAATAATTATATTTATAAATTATTATTACTAGTCAACCAACATTCTTCTATAGCCTATGGCCTGAGCATTTGACCGGAAATGTACGATTGCGGCGTCATACAGTTTAGCTGCTTGTCGAATCTTCTTAGAACTATCGACAGACACCTAAGCCTTCAATGACACATTCAACGCTTGTATGTTTTTCAGTGCTTCGTCGAATCTTTGTCGTTCATGTCGAATGGTCTACCCCAACACTGTCTCTATCTATAATGTCAAATCTTGTTTCTCTATGTCAAATATTTCCTCTCTATGTAAAATAATCTTGGACTAATAGAGTTAAGGTTAGGCACATTCGACCACAGGTTCGATAGACACAGATCGCTATTGTCGCCATCATGTCGAATCTCCTATCTATATCGAACTGATATAGCAACAAAAAATGTTGGATCTTTCGGATTTCGGATTCTGCGTGTTCACTTTAGTTTGTTAAAATGATAATAAAAATACCCCAAAATTCATACGAAAATGCATTCGGATGAAAACAAATGCACATGTCTAGTGCTAATTTTAACTAGTAAACACTGCACTTAAATAATCCGGTAACCAGAGTCCACAAATTATCTAACATCCTTAGTAGGAGGTCATTTGGAGTGCACTTCCTGAAGCCTGTGCTATGTCATTTCCTTCCTTCTTCTTGTGTCACCAATCACATTCAAACTTTCAATCGAGGTTTGATTCCAGTTGGGGGGTTTGTCAATCTTATTATTACTTAAATGAGGATCTGCTGCCATCACAAAATATAACCAAATAAAACTATTATTACCCTGAAACCACTGATTGTGCCATCCCTCCATTGCATTAGGCTCAATGATATCACAGCTAACAGAAGGCAGTTTAGTGAAAGTTTTAGCGATTGTATTTTTCAGCCTTTGTGTTTGTGAGAGGCAGCAATGTGCCGTGAGCAGATGTTCCAGCATCACCAGCAAGTGCACTCCAGGATAACTACATTATAGACCAAGAGAACTGAAAGGACAGGTCAGTACAATAATGTTGGCCTGAGATGTTAAATACTTATCAGGTGAGCAATGTTCTCTATATGCATCTAAAAGTTTTATTATATAATCTGGAATTGGGTGTGCTTTATAAAAATATGCTACTTGTTGATTCTGAAGTACAATATAATTCAAATAGTGGTTACATATTTGTTTATATATTTTGAAAACAAAAATAGTTTATAGGGAATTTATTTATTAAAACTGCGGAGTGCAAAATATTGTGCAGCTCTTCTTAGAAACCAATCAGCTTCCAGTTATTTTTATCAAAGCTGAAGTTAAAAGCTGATTGGCTACTATGCACAGCTGCACTCTCCAGTTTTAGTGAATCAAATCCTATGGGTTTGATTTACTAATGGCAAATCCACTCTGCACTACAAGTGCACTTAGAAGTGCTGTCACTGTAAATCTGAGGGGAAGATCTGAAATGAGTGTAATCTCTGCTGATTTTATCATCCAATCACGTTGAAAGCAAAAATGTTGTTTTTTATCTTCCTTTCATGATCTACAGTGACTGCACTTCCAATTGCACTTGCAGTGCACTTGGAGGACAGTGGATTTGCCTTTAGTAAATAACCCCCATGTGTCTATAATATAATATAAATGTATGGTTATCATTTTTATGTCTGGATAGGTTAAAGGGCAGGTCATATTTTTGGGCAACTATTTCTAAATATTTGCCCAAATAATTTAAAATATGTATTTCATCAACTTTGGACACACTCCATTTACCTAAGTGTTTTCTACTTCTACTATTTAATTGTCTAAGTCTAAGAAAAAGTATAAAAGGAGTAAAATAATATTTTTCTGTGCCGTGGCTAATCCATGGGCATATAATTCCATGATAGATAATGTGTATTGAATATGAAGCAGTGACAAAGTGAAAACTAACTTTAACCGTAATGATTAGTTGATAGATAATTATTTTTGTATTATTATTTCAAAGAGGACCTTGACTTAGGCAGCCTTACTCATTCATTTGTTTGAGACAAGTCAGCTGTGAATGACATACTGTAGCACTAATAGCACACATTCTACAGCTACTCTCTTGCACAAGTCCACATTGTTATCCATTGCACAGTGTTTCTGTAGCAGAGTTCTGCCTATTCCTAGACCCCACCTCCTGATGACACCAACAATGCACTCCAATAATCAGAAGCAGAAGTGGGCAGGATATGTCTATCAAACTCCAAATAACCTCTGAGGCTAGAGAACAGATTGTTTGCAGCTATTGTCACAGAGTGCTTTGCTGTCTCTAATCAGGAATTATACAGTATTCGAACGGTTCATTTATTTCTTGATTGTCACATAAACTGTGCTTGTGAATGCCCGCTCGATTTTAAGTGTAGGGTCACTTTCATTTTCAACAATGTGGTTCTTATCTACAGCTATGTTCACACTTGTGCATCTTTTGTGAAACTGCATGCAAAACAGCTTTTGGCTTTATATTTATTGGCACTTAAACTGCAAAAGAAAAAACAGGCGAGTTCAGTGCCATTGACTATACTGGTTCAAATCACATTATTAATATTGCATGCAATTTCACAGCATTAAAATGCATGGGTTGAATAGGGTGACAATTGCTTTCAAATAAATTATACCCTTTAGGTAATTTAAAGTCTGTGAATAGATTCAAAGGATTAGTTGTGGAAGCTTACTGCAGGTAGAAATTGAGAGTTTACCTTTTTGTCTATCATGATGTAAGGAATATATTTGTTAACCTGCTGTGTATAAAGCTGATTCAGTACGGGCCATAGTGCACACACCTGATGTGTTCATTGAAGTATAGGTTTGTTTTTCTTAGTATTGAACTCTATAATGTTACTTAACATAGAAATGGGGGTTTACTCTTTAATTTGGTTGGTTAGGAGAAAGATTACTTTCAGAAGATAGCGATAACAGAGTACCATCGGCCATGTATTCTGCCATCCATTAAACCCACAAGGATTATTCAGACAGGCTTGTGTTTTTCCCAGTAGACCATGGAGTCTAAAAATGGAATCTAATATTTCCAGCATCACTCGCCTATAATATGCACTCACATCAGTCTTCTTGCAGAAGAGATTCATAGTCTACGTCATTCTACTTCCATCAGATACTTGACTGTCAATGCAGTAAATACTCATGTGGAACACTTAAGATGGAACTTTTAGAATCTTTGGGAATATACTTTCCACTGATCTTTTTTATATTTGGAAAAAAAAAAAACATTTCCATACACATCGACGCTTGTATTCAAATCAGAGTATATATAAGGTAAAAATCAAGATAAGATGTTATATATATGCCAGTTTAAAAAAAAAATAGTCATGCTATCCTCTTTACAGTACAGAAACTCAACTTAGGAAAGGCACTGGGGAACCAGGGCAAATCTTCAAATCAAGATAATCAACTGTATATTTAATGATCGCTTTGGCATAATGTATTTGAACAGATCTAATTTGTATTAATTACTAATATTTACAATATCCAAAAAAACACATTAGTCTTAACAAATACAAAAAACTGCCATTAATTTTGTGTACATATAAACATATCCAATATAGTTTCAACTTTAAAGACCAAATAAAGTAATGTAAACATAAAGAATTAGTTGAGCTAAAGCTTTAAGTCAATGCACAAATGTCATTTCATTTAACTTACTTTTCAAACAGTAGACAAAATTGCATTGATTACAAAAATTTATTAACACAAGCTTTGCACACTTGATATAGCATTAATCATTTTTTAGTTCTAGATAGGTGTGTCATAAATTCACTTTGATATTAATATTTCTGTTGCACACAAAATAGACTTACATCTATGCAGATCGTAGTATATTAGATCCACTTCATTTAGTAAGGCTGTTGGCTTTGCTGTAAATTATACAAATTTTGAATACTAAATAGATGATGCAGTAACTACTCGATTCAACTAGGAAAGCAAAATTAACCCTATGGTAATTCTACAGCTAACACACAATATAACCCTATCTACTAATAACAAACACAGGTGAGAGTCTACAATACAAGCTGATGTGTTGCAGCATTGTAGGGCCACTAAAAAGCCATCTGTGATTCGTGGCGATTTAAAAGGCGAGGAAAGGCACGAAAGCTGCAAACTGCATCCTACGTCACATTGCTTGAGGAGAATGCAAAATGAAAGACTGATGTCATGCACAGGACTTGGGTGCAGACTGAATTCCCATGTGCAATTCTACTGCTGGCAATAGGATCAGCTGGCAGTGCTGAGCCACGATAGGGAACTCAAGTCTAGCTCCTTTGATTCATCACCTTCTGATCTGACTCGAAGGAAGAAAAAGCTGAAAGGTTTGTTACACTTTCTCTAGCAGTGTTCCTGTTCTTCATTTAGACATTGGTGACTCAGATGAAGTTTTCTCTTTATGTCATTTTAAGTCAAAAGAAAAAAAAGTATTTACATTATCTCTAAACATGTATATAGACAAAAGCATGATCACGATGGGAATGATACAACGCATGTTGCTTCAGACCTCAGTTTCTTTGTGTGTTTTTTTAACACCATAGAAGCTTTGTGAATACTACAAGTTATATATATATAGATAAATATATCTATATCTATATCTATATCTATATATATATATATATATATATATATATATATATATATATAGTGTATATATGACAAAACGTGGTTTTATGAAATAACTTTTACTAAGCAATAGCCATAATGTAGAAAAATACATTTTACCTTTTAAAGACTCAAAAAACAAGGAACAAAACTTTAGTAGTAGTGCATAATTATTTAGTAGTAGCTACAACAGGGGATCCTATCTTTACAAGAGTTTGCATAAACATAACACTTTTTTGTCACAATATTTGAAGTAAATGATTCAAGGAATGACAGTACTAAATTGGTGAAGGGGAAAGGAGAAAGAGGCAAAACCCTACAAGAAGACAGCGATAGAAAGAAACCTTTAATAGAGCTGAAGAAATATTTTGGTAGATTCACAGGATGAGAAGCATGGACAGCACTGGAGAGAAACACATTATACTTTGTATCACGTTCCAATACCAAGCTGCCCATTGTCAGTGAGGTAATGGACCCATTCAAGGAGTAGTTTGTTCATTACTTCCCAACTCTGTTGACAGGTCCATAGCCATGTACTTCATTTTGGGCAGTTCCTTTAGACTGCACTTTACTTATTTCCAAATTTCAAATTGGCATTCCAGTACAGAGGAGTTGTGCAAACCAACCAGTCTCATTTGGGGTTACACTGGTTTATTTGGTAATGGACAACACCATGATATCTTTTCTGCTTCAGCTTTGTACATTACAGCCCATTGCCACTCAACAGCAGGTATGCTGCCACTTTGCCAACATTTCTTTGCTATGTGACCTAGTCCAAGCAGTAAGAAGATCAACAATTAATTAGGGTTTAGGACTGCAAAAAATAAAAGGATCTCAAAAAGAAGTCCATAAATTTGGTAGAGCTGCTGGGTTATTAGGGGACTATTTAGGAAACATAAAAACATAAAAATGTAAAATTAAAGACAGCACAACAGTTGGGAAATCTAAACGGAGGAACAGAGCCCCTAGAAAGCTTAAAAGGGCATGTGCTAGGACTCACCAAGGGCAGAACCTCCAATTCTTATAAACCCTTGCACTAGGTTCACTAGGTCATCATTGTCTGTGACCATCAGCAAAAAAATAAAATTAATTTTCTCAACCCTGTTGCGGATAAAAATACTATCCATTTAATTTCAAGTTACAAAAATAGGAGCAAAATATTCAACACAATGATTGTCTTTTTTTTTTCTCTATTTCTTTTTCTATAAAAACATAAACAGCTCATGTGAATTATCATTTTGTGCACACTCTATATTTATTTCTAATCACTTATGTATATATATATATATATATATATATATATAGCTTATTGATTGGTCCACAAAGTAAATCTGTGCGTTCTCTAGTGCTTTTATACAAAAGAAAAACAATATTATTATCAAAATATTCATTTAATGGCTTTACTTCATACATAAATACATGTTTGTAGATAACACAGGAGCGATGATTGTTCAGTCAGTTTGAAGATGATTTTTTTTTTTGTTTTTTTTTTCGTTTTGTTGGGGCTGTATACACAGGGTGGCTGGTTGCTCATCGCTACAAGAATGCTACTCGCCGTCCTTTATTTTTAATTCTTTGTTTATACCTTTTCCCCAGGACTGCTGCCAAGTATTTCTTGACAGCCATTTGTTTTCTGTAGCGGCTGTAGCTGTCAGTAAAGATGCCATCTGAGTGTCGTTTTGATAGGGGTTCCGAGTCATCTTCCAGGCTGCTACTCACTGCACTGCAATGGCAAAAAGCAAGAGTTGCAAACTACAGTAGAATCTCTCTACACTGCATCCAACCAGCTCTGTCTGTCCATATTATTGCTACTAAGTAGTTGCATTTAAAACATAACTCAAACATTCTTTTTGATGACATAAAGTAGATGTATATTTTTTATTAACTGTTGTAACCCAGTTTCTGTGATCCAGCATCTTACCAATCCAATAGTCTTCCTTTGGCCAACTCTTTCTGTACTATAGGTAACAATACCAGTTCAATCATTCCAGTCAATGAGGGTTTCCCAATAAGCAGAGAAGGCTGGAGGAAGACTGAATGGATTTTCTGTAGACTTTTACAAGAGAATTTTGCAATATCTAAAGCCTAATGATGAGACTTTCCAAGTGTAGTTATCAAAGATTTGAAGGAAGGAGTTGTCTCAGACAGTCCATTGCCTTCAATAAACTAATCATATTCAAGCATGTTGTAGAAAAATGAGGGAGAGAATGAAAGCTTATAAACTTTTAGAAAAAAAAGATTCAGACCACAGAGGTAATTAATATTGATGCACTTATCTCACCTTCTAAATGCCACTCCACTACCAATGTTCACAAAACTGACCTTCAAGTGGATATTTGTAAACACAGATCACTATGAACTAAAATGTTAATTTCTATAGATTTAAATAGTTGCTAATTTGAACCAATTTATTAATGGGTGCTATACGACAAGTTATACATTAATCCACATCACCAGTCAGACGTTTACGTTTGATTTAATAACATGGGTAAAGCAGTCACTGACTGCTGAAATGCAGCCAAGGATTAGGTAGTAAAATACTCAAATACAAATTCAGATTGTAATGTCAACACTAAGAGACACAATTATAAATCAGTTAATGTGACATTTGCCAAACATTCAGTGCAGGTGAATAAATCACTGTAATTTAAAATACATGTATGAGGAAGATATGCCTGCACAGTAAATATTTAGTGAATACCTCATTCACTCCTTTTTAAATATACCCCTAAATGTGAGTTAACTCAGTTAACATTAACTTTTTACCGATGGAGCTCAGATGCATATCTAGTAGTTGCAGGGACTTTTTTCTAAAACGTATGCAGCTGTCATCTGTCTACTAACCCTCCTAGAAAATGTGTGTCTTAAAGTACAAAGTTCTTAATTAATGTAACATTCCCATTATATTTAATTGGCACATGGACAGATTGTTTTTGTGCTATGAAATGATTTACATATACTAAAATATCTTGTATTGGAGATGAGAAGTGGTTTTATGTATTTTATTGTGAACTACTTTTAGATATTGCAAGGTTGATTTACTTAAGGCAAATATGCTGTACACAGTGCAAGAGAATTTTCACTTTGCATGGACATTTTGTCACAGCTTAAAGAATAGAGTGAAGCTCTGTTGGAGTGCATTATCTATTAATGTGGAAGCAAAAAATACTGTTTTTATTTAAAATTGTCTTCGCATGTGATTGGTTATTTTTTGCAAAGTTGATTTTCACCATGTTCACCAAGGTAATGAATTTTTTTATTGCAAAGTAAAGGGCCTATTTGCCTTTAGATAATTAAACACATTGTCTGTTATCTATTAGCAGTTTAGTCACACTTAAAGCTAAGCAAGAAAACTGGGTTTGTTAAGTAATTTGCTGTATAGATCATCTTCATGATCTGATTTATCCCCTTCCCTTGCTGATTTATCCTGGCCTAAAAACAGATGCAGCTGACAATGTACCATCTCGCCTTGGAACACAGAGGCCATAAATTATTATAAAAGGATTGTATTTTATCACCTCTGGCACCAGAATGCAAAAATGTACGACATTATATTCTGGTGTCACAACATCAGCAGTGTGTTTTTTATATATAATTAAGTCTTATCACTTTCAGGAGGCAAAAAGCAAGAAAAATATCTTAATGTCAAAGCCAATTATTGCTGTGTAAATCCTGAACAAAGGGTACAAACATCTGCCACGGTGTCTACCCAGGCTCCATTAGGCAACCTTATGCCTTGATCCTCATGTTAGACAATTCCCAAAGGCTTCTGTCTCATTACCAATCACTACAGGGCTGTCCCTCCTTTTGCTACCATAATTGCCTCTAGAGATTCACTGTCAACAGCATGAAAAGAGTTATGCTCATCTTGTGAAATATGTGGCAGCACATGGATGTAGTTATTGGGAAAAGGTCTGGGATGGCTTCCTAGTGTCCCTTGAATGGCAGACATTGTTTTTTTTTTGCAGTTAACTAAGCGATGAGTCATTACTTTTGGGAAAAAATAGATACATCAGACATAAAGCCACACAGGCTAGTAACATTGTCAAGCAAGTGTTCTACAAGAGAAATGGCTTCTCTGCAAACTTCACAGATGTGCTACACGTCAGACCAGCCCTCCTGCATTTTTAATAGCTTTCCTGACAAGTGCATCATTAGGCTGTTAAATATGGAGATCCTAAATATTTTTCAATACAAATCGCCATTATACAAGCAACTGCATTCCTACTCAGATAGCATTATTTGTGTGTGTGTTTCCCCATAGAGATATTTAAATTAGGCTTTTGATTTGCACTGCATCCATTGGAAATTTTAAAGGATAAATTAACAAAATCAACACATGTAACACTCTGACACAGGAAGTCGCAGGTTTTACTAACTAAAAGGAATCCACATAGGGTGATGATGAAGTTGGATAATTTAGGATGACAGTTTGGAGACAATATATTCATCATATGAATTATTCATTGGAATGAAGCAAGGCCTTCCCCAGAGCATTATTAAAATGTTACCCAACCCAGAAATCTATACTGCAGAAAGGTACATAACCTGCTGCATATTCCAAAGAAAGACCGCTGACATATTGGACGATAAAAGGGTAGTGTTCCATCCGCAAAGAATTTAAATGCAGAGCCAAGTGGAATAAATAATAGAGCCTACTATAATTGAATTTCTGGAGTGAAGCTGAGAAGTCTTACTGAATGGAGGCAGATGATGAAAATAAATATCGTGACATTTAAACTCCATATATTGGAAATGGATGCTGGGTGATGCTTTTCCCTTTAGAAAGCATTTCTTTTCATCATTAATGGCAGTCACAAGGGTCACAATCGGACAAAAATCTAAGTGTGACAAATTGATATGAAATTTTGATTGGTTGCTATAGGTTATTGCCCTTTGTGCATCTTCACTAGTTTATTAAATAGGTAAGTGTTAACTTAAACTAAATGTTTACTTAGAGTCATGTTTGTGGCTTTTTTTTTCTGGATTTCCACACATACTATGTTTTAAAAGCACAGCCTTACCCTAAGCGTTTGGCCATCAGAGTATGCAGGTATTTCCTCGCAGACAACTGCCCCAGTAAATTCCTATAGGCTTTGTTTAATAGATCATCAGCATGTCTAACAGTAAAGAAAAAAAAAAAGGAAAAATGATTCCTGGAAATCTAACATCAACATGTGTTGTTTTCAAGAAAGAAGCATATCTCAATGGAGTGTGTGTGTGTGTGTTGTAAAGGGAGGGGTGGGTGTAGCTGCCCATTATAGCTTCCTGACTGTCCCTAGGCTGATTTGTCACAGGGTCATGTTTTACGCTCATTCACATGTTCTACATGATATATCCCTTCCTCCCCCCATCTCTCATCACTGTATCACGATGCTCTCTTGCATTACCATATACGTATAGTTTTGTTATTTCCCAGAATGCTGCTTAATTGCAAGATTCCATCTGATTAGCACTGAATGTTATTAATTTCCAGTTCTCCCTTGAAATATATTTATTCTACTAAATAATTTGGATGCAATGCAGAACTTTCATTGTTATCTGACATGAGACAGAAACAGTCTACTGTGTTTTCAGATTTTATTCAGTTATTTATGACTATGCAACAAATCAGTTTATATAGGATTTAGGTTATTTAGGGGGCAAATTCTGTAGTCACCTCTTTTCCGCTGGGTAATAAAACGAGTACATATCGTCAAAGACCGAGGCTGGATTTCCGATGCCGATCGGATTGTTATCAAAAGCAAAGTCTGGTAGAGTGTTACCGTCCTCATCATATACTTCATCTTCAAGCCTAATGAGCAAAGAAAAAAAACCAGAAAGGAGAATGAATTGTAAGCCTCTTAATTAATCAAAAAATGCATAATGACTTGATCAGTGGCTTTCAGAGCAATGTAATCCCTGGCAAAGGTTCATTTCTAGTGTCTACATTACTGGTATTTTCTCTCTGAATATTGTTCAATGATGATATGCCAGACGCTGATGGAAAAAGACCCCCTGAGACCCTATCAATCTGTAGGTGGGCGTGAGAGAAATAACAAGAGCAGCCCATCTGTGAGCTGACCTGAGGTTGGGGCTGGGCCAGAGCTAGCTGCCAAATCCTACAATCATTAGTACAGGGAACTGAGAGCAGATAGGAGGTGGAAGGGAGGAAGGGGGGAGATTAGAAATGCTTGTGGGGGGGTTTAAGAGATCCAACTTCCCTTTATTGGCAGAACAGCATCATCAAACACACTATCAGCTTCCAAACATTAAATCAGAGCACTAAGCATTGGACACAAAGCACTGAAAATACTTAGCAGTATCATTACCCAGCTTCTCCCTGCAGAAGGAGGGGTATATTTGGACAGACTGGGTCCTGACTTTGACGGGTTCATTTGCTTTCATGCCAAGATCCTCCTTAAGATTTTTTTTTTTTTACTTTGTATCAGCTGAGATGTAGGTCACCGTAAGCTATTTTTGTCAGTTTGCTCTGGCAGCATTATTAATAATAGATGTTTCAAAAGTGTTTTACTCTTGCTAAATCTGGATCACAGTTTAGCTGTGTCAGATTCTCAGTACTATAGACAAAATGTATTGGGCATTATATAAATTAACATAGCCAGGGAGAGAGAAGAAAATACACACCCAAACACACTATGATTACAGCTGTCATTAATCATAACAAACATAGACAGCATTTTGGTCTTTTGCCTCTTCTTGAACTACAACTTTCATGATTCCCTCTACATGGATGATAGGAGTCATGTGCCAGAAACAACTATACAAATAAATTATTCATAAAGAACAATATTAAATTAGTGCTGCACAACAGTGAGCAAAATTACATTTGTAAAAAATATTGTCTTTTTATTTTAATTTTGTTTAATTATATATATATATATATATATATATATATATATATATATATATATATATATATATATATATATATATATATATATATATATATAAGAAAAATATGTGCAAAGCTCTCTGCTGTCTTTATTAATATGTCTAAATATTTATATTGTTTATTTTAGCAAAACAATAGTTATATTGAAAGGTGAAAGCAATTTTAAGAGCAAATAATGAATTATTTATAAGCTCAGTAACTGGATTGTGGGATAAATTAAAGGCAAAACAAAGGCATGACTGACAAAAGCAATGAACACAGTGATTATTTAAACAAAAGCAACAATTAAGTTTTGTTTTGTGTCTCATGGAACGGAAAAGAAGAAAAATCATTGTTAATAAAAGGTTTTTTTTCTAAAACTGCTACTAATAATAGAAAGAAGTGTTCTTGTATTTTGTATTTTTCTAACCTATAGATGTTGTACTGAACAGTTTAATTAGACAAAATATGATTCTATGTCTATCACAGTATAACTTACTATATCCAACCATTCTGATCAGTACTAAAAGCTGCTGAATCCAACCATTTAAATGTAACACAGTCCCAGTTAAAACACGAGTGTGCTGTTTTTGCTATTTTGAGTACTTAATTTGTCATTATATATTATTAGTCAAATGCAGTATACATATAGTAGTGAGCAGTCTGTGCAATGCTGCTTGTCTAATAAATACATCCCAGTGTCAAGATAATGAACTTATCACATTTTTATGAATCTATAGTAAGTTGACCCCGATCAAGGAATACCTGAACATTTCACTGATCACATCAACTGTTTTACTGGCAACTTCAATATATTCTAAACATGTCGTCATCTGATTAATTCATACAGCACAATAGAAGCACTGCAGCTTTCTGTATCGGCAGAGCTAACAAGTACTAGACGGATAAAGCACTGGGGGCTTCCCCGACTCTTGTAGTTTTCTTTTTAAAGAGGTATGATCACTGATATTACAAGCAGATATCATATGTACAATTCTCTAGTTTGTATTTAAAAGCTATAAAGTTAACGATTTGTGCAAGGATGTATTACATGAATAACACAAAATAAATAATATATATATATATATATGAAGTGTGAATAGATTTTTTTAGAACAGTTTATACTGTTATGTTATTGGGAACTGCAGACTAATGGATCAATTTCATTTGATGTTTTAATTGCTTAACAGCATGAGGTTAACCCCATATTGTCAACTGCCTTATTGCAAAATAATTAACTACAAATGAGTTAACAGTGAACAAGGGGTTAACTGCATGCTCCTGTCTTAAACGTAGCTAAACCCTTAGCATTCTATCAAAGAGATAGGATACCTGTATATCTGTATACTTGAGAATTTGGCATCCTAGTACACAATGGATAATCACATGCTTTGCAAGCCACATCGTAATTCAGAAACTGCCACACATTGTGCAGAGTAAGACAAACAATAGAAAACACAGCTCGTGGATTCATTAATGCTGTAGTAGCTGTGTTCACCTAAGATCTACCTTGTGGATTCCTTGATGCTATAGTAGCTGTGTGCACCTAAGATCTACCTTGTGGATATTTTGATACTGTAGTAGCTGTGTGCACCTTATACCTATACATATACCTTGTGGATTCATTGATGCTGTAGTAGCTGTGTGCACATGAGATCTAGCTTGTGGATTCCTTGATGCTGTAGTAGTTGTGTGCACCTAAGATATACCTTGTGCATTCATTGATGTTGTATGCACCTAAGATCTAGCTTGTGGATTCCTTGATGCTGTAGTAGTTGTGTGCACCTAAGATATACCTTGTTCATTCATTGATGTTGTATGCACCTAAGATCTACCTTGTGGATTCCTTGATGCTGTAGTAATTGTGTGCACCTAAGATCTACCTTGTGGTTGTATTGATGCTGTAGTTACTGTGTGCACCTAAGATCTACCTTGGATCTGTACAAATGTACTCATTCAAATAATTACAGGTTTTCATGACAGTTATTGCCTCTAGTTTTGTACATACCTAAGTGCTGGGTACTTGAGTGCCGTAGGTGAGGAGTGGACAGTGCAGCGCATTATCCCGTACACCAATAGCCAGACGAGCAGTGCTTTCCTGTACATTGTCATTCTGCGGGTGAGAGAAGTGGAGGAAACACTTTCATCAAGCACTTCTTATTATCTCAGATCAATGTGTGATTTGACCTCAATTAGATCAATGCATATTCAAATAGGGCAAGCATAATGTTTACTCATACACAATTCTCTCAATTATCTTTTATTATAATTTTTTTTTTTTTAAATGCTTATTTAATTGCAGACACTATTCAAATGAGTAATATATGAAATCATGCACAATTCTTACCATATAAAAGAAAAATTCCACTGCGTTACAGAAAAAAAAGTGATAAATTGGGTTCCAAGTTAAAGCCAAGTGTTGCAAGTTTCCGTGCAGTCTTAGAATGCGGTCTGCATTGCCTTGTTTGACAGGTTAGGATGACACGAAGACTGACTGCTATTCTGATTAAAAGTTTGAAGCAACCCACAGTTCCAAGGGAAAAACAAAGCTCAATTCCAGATGAGATGAGAAAAAGAGCAGGTGAACAGCAAAATCAAGAAAAAAAATGCAACCTCCCTAGCTAAAAAAAGTAACTGAAAGAAATAAAAAAATAAGAATCTGTTGCTGTTGAGAAGTAAATACGAGTGAGCTATGAAAGCAGTAAGCCAGGGAGGCAGGAGAGCCTGGTGCAGCCTGTTATGAGTCTTGGGCTGAGATGCTAACAATGAGATCAGATCTTCTCTAAGATACTTCTCCTGAGGCGTTTCTCTAGATGCTTTCTTCTTCTCCTTCTTGTGCTGCAATTCAAGTTGACCAGCCCTCTGTTCTTGTATGTATATACATATATTTATATATATACACACACATGCAGCAAGAAAAGATATATACTGCAAACGCCACTTTAGGAAGAGCCTGCTTTGTCAACGTTTGTCTGCATATTACCTTTAAATACCAGCTATTGTTTGTGATTCGGTGGCGCTCGCATTTTTATCCATGGATCAAACAGCTTCCCTTTTTTTCAGAGTGTAAGTCACGTAATGATCCGGTATCAGAAAAGACGTCATCAGGCCAATTCCTCTAGGAACATAATAGCAATTCTCATCTTTCCTCACAGATGATCCGATCACAGTCAAGTTTTCTTATAAATATTCTGACATGCACATTACCTTCATTTCAACCACATTTGTGCTTTTTTTTTTCTTCTTCTTCTTCTTTGCCAAAAATGTTTCAGTTAATTATTTCTGACAGCACAGGTGACAGACAGAAGAATATAGTTTTCATTGTAAATTGCAAAAAAAAAAAAGTTTAATCCAGAAAAGCATTGAAGGTTTTAGGAGATGTTTATGAGTGTGATAAATGACATTCATTTTATACTAAAGCTACAATTCTATGTTTGTGATTCAAGCAGATATGAGCAACAATTAAGTGAAAATCACAGATCTGCTAAAGCATTAGAAGGATCTCAAGAGTTTTCTTAAATACTTAATTTTTTAAATGAGATAATAATTGACAGATTTCACTTATGGCTTGAAAATCTCAGTGGGTTTAATTAAAGGAGCTGTTCATTTGGTGGTGGTGCTGAAAAGAAATAGCTGCTTGTTAAAAGCACTGTGATTTGAATAATTTTTCAGACATGATCAAACCATCTGTACAGATAAAAAAAAAAAAAATAATCTTTTATTCACACTTGGAATTGTTTATTTGTAACAAAGAAAGCCTTGTGTGTATTTACAATACAAAAAAAAAAGTATTATTGCTTAAAAGACAGCAAACTATTGTGATTTTCTATTTAGTTACAGAGTTTAATGACAAGGAAATATTAGACTAACTGTTGATTTTATGGGAATCTTAGGGGAAATCCCCCATTAGGCATTTTGGACATTAAATATTGCTTTTTCCTGTCCATTCTTTTTTTTTTTTTTTTCTCTTCGTTTACAGAAAATGACGTACAAACACCAGAGTTACGTGGGTAGACCACCAAGATCCTCCCTAGACAATATGCTTTGAACATACTGTTCCGGCGTAAATAATACTGGCAAAGACATTTACAAGAATGTGGAATATGATGAGCAATTCAATCTGCTCTTTAACACACAAACAGGACTTTTCAATAAATGGAAAGTGCAGTAACCTATAGCAACCAAATAATCTTTTATTCGCGTTTCATGGTGGCTGCGATGTGCTAAATAGTGAAAATGACCATGGGTTGCTGAGTTACTATTCTGCATACTGTCATTATTACTCTTTGTTATGCCTTATTAATATCCTACTCCAGTCATTAAAATAACAAAAACCACATTTTAAGGTTGTATGCACATTTGATATTTTCACTACAATATATTTAATAGGCTTCTTCAGAAGACTTCTCTGAGTCGTATTACGTGTTTGCCTATTCAATTGCATTTGGTTTCTTAAAGTAATACATTTAACTACTAATCTAATTTGATAAACTTGCAAATATTTGATATACCTGCTAGGTAACAGCTATGTAAGTAGCACAGGTTACTTTTTTTTAAACAAGGCTCAACTTTAACACAATTTCTGAAATGTCTGCATTGCTTAAGTCGAAAGAGAAGTGATTAAAGGGTACCACCATGTGGTCAATAGTGTTATTACCACCGAGCTTATGTGTGGCAACAGGCAGTTCAAGTAATGACCAAAATAGAGGTTTATCCACCTTTAAGGCTAAAATGAAGAAGGGTGATTGAGGCAGATTTGGGGCATTTGGCAATTGGTCAATATGGACAAACATTGACTAAACCCAAAATTATATTTAAATCTAAGATATATGAAGTGTTACTTTGATTCAAAAAGTTTATTTGCTGCAAACTGTTTCTTATGCTGATAAGAGACAAGCATTAGATGTCTTTCAGTAAACCCGTCCAATACACACCAGGAAAGCCTTCATCAATGATCCAGTGACCAGTGCAACGTTTGGAATTCAGTACAGTAATAAACTTTCTCTGCTGTCCTTTTACATTTCTCTAAGTTAAAAAAGGTAAAGAACACAGAAAATTCTACAAGGCTATAAACTCTTTGACTCAATGGACAATTTGAGAGGTTCTGGTTACAGTTTCTTTGTTACAATAAAGGTGCTAGTGTAAGTTTTTAGCAGAAACTTTAACCACTTCAATACTGGGCACTTTTACCACCTTCCTGCCCAGGCCAATGTTCATCTTTAAGCACTGTCACACTTTGAATGACAATTACACAGTCATGCAATACCCCAAAAAAAAATTTTAATCATTTTTTTTTTGAGACAGATGGAGCTTTCTTTTGGTGGTATTTAATTACTGCTGAGTTTTTTATTTTTTTTCTAAACAAATGAAAAAAAGACCAAAAATATTTAAAAAAAGTTTCTGTTACAAAAGTTTGTAAATAAGTGATGTATCTCCTTCACTGACGTGTGCTAATGGGGCTGCACTGATGGGCACTGATGAGGCGCCACTTATGGGATGGCACTGATGGACACTAATGAGGAGGCACTAATATGCAGCACTAATGGGCACTGATATGTAGCACTGATGAGCACTAATAGGTGGCACTGATATGCAGCACAGATGGGCACTGATAGGCAGCACTGATAGGCATTGATGGGCAGCCTTTATGGGCTCTGATATGCAGCAGTGATGAGCACTGATAGGTCTCACTGATTGGCAGCCTTTATGGGCACTGATGGTTGGCACTGATGGGCGGCACTGATAGGTGGCACTGATGAGGAAGCACTGACAGGCAGCACTGATGAACACTGATTGCCATCACTGATGGGCACTGATTGGCTTCACTGGTGGGCACAGATGGGCATTGCTGATGGGACTGCACTGATAATAAATGCACTGTTTATCAGTGCAGACCCCCCTCCCCACTGCCATCAGGAGAGTTGCAGTGTGAGTAGAGCAATGCCGATAACCGGCACTTCCTGTTTACAATGTGATCAGATGTGATTGGACACAGATGATCATGTGGTAAAGAGCCTACATCACCGTGAGATGCAGTGTTTCCAAGCGACACACAACCAATCGCCACGCCGAGCGGCTTGTTCTGAAGGACATCATATTACATCCAGTGAGGACAATGGAGCCCCCGCCCAGCAGTCATTCTGCTAAAGGTTGAGCGGGAAGGTGGTTAATTTTCAGTAAATATAAATAAAGATACATCCACAAGAAAGCATATACAGAATGTTGCTTAGGACATATAGGGATTTAGTAACTTTAGGCAAATAGGCTATTCAATTTGCAAGGGAATTTTTTCTTCGCTTTGTGAATGTGATGAAAACTCACTTGACAAAGAATACCCACATGCAAGGGAAAGAAAAATTGCTTGCACATAATTGGATAATAGAAGTCAATAGAGTTTCACCTTATTTAATAGGTTAAATAAAAATTCCCCAGCAAAGTAAACAGCTAATTTGGCTTTAGTAAATCAACCCATGTCTACCTTTCCTTACATGTAAACTGCATATAGTAACACTTGTCGCATATAAATTATCCAGAACACACTCATTTAAATCATACTAAAGTGAACAAAGAAGGAAATGTTTGTTATTCTTTTATCACCATTGTTGTATTTAATATATATATTCATTATTTTACCCTCTATAGGCCATAACAATATGGAGAGGTTCATCTTTAAAGTTCATAGAGATACTGAAATCACATCGTTTCTTCTATTATTTTCTGTGGCAGAAGCTTGACAGGCTGCCAGGCTTCTAATGTAAACACAAAGGGGCAGATTCACGTAGATCGGCGCATTATCATTCCGGCGTAGCGCACCACTTTTCCGTTAGACTTGCGCAATCTAGCCGCGTAATCCGGCGATTCACGTAGCTTTTACGCAAGAGCTTGCGCAAACGTAAGGTTTTTTCCGGAGGCGTAAGGAGGAGTAATACAAATTGGGAGGGACGTGGGCGTGTTACATTGAAATGAGCCGTGACCCCATGCAAATGAAGGGCCGGCCGACTCGCGCATGCGCGCGTGAAGGAAACCATGTCAGCTCCGTTGTGCGCATGCTCACAACTCGGGAGCGGCGCAATCAGTGAAATTGGAAATGGACTAGGGCAACTTTATGAACTACGCAGACAGCATAAATAGACACACACAAATGCACTTCCTTTGCAAAAATACATCCCTTTGTATCCCTCCCTCTACAGCAAGGTGCTTTTGTTTGTTTGTGACGTGTCTTTGAGATATTTGAGGACTGTTTTGCAGAGTGATTTTTGTCTTTTATGTGTTTTCTTTGTTGTTATTTTGTTTAAATTATAATTTTGCTGGGCATTTTTTATTTTTGCTCGTCATTTATTTAATTTTTTTGGTACCAGTGCATATGCAGAGTCACCTTGAAGGGAAAAGACAGGAGGATGTTAGTCATGCATGTGCCACTTGTGAGGTGTGCATCACGGGAGGGGATAGTCATGCCTGCCACCCATGTCACTCACCAACCAGCCAGCTGTCCCCATACATGTTCTGTTCGAAATCTGTGGGGATGGGGCTCTGATTGTATATGTAGCTGTCATGGGTGTCATGGGTAGTGTCATGTGTTGGGCTGCTGATGTCCTCCTGCAAGGTTGTGGTTAATTCCAGGATGGCATGAGGGGTGAATCTGAAGATGCGAGACACCTCAGAATCACTCATGCCAAAGATGTCTAGGCATGTGTGATATATCAAGTGAAGAGTGAGGGGCTTGTATCAGATAAGAATATTGTATTAGATTAATTTAAATTGTAAATTTTATATAAGCAAATAAAAAAAAATAAAAAAACATCTCCCGTGCCCTCCTTAGTGCCATCCTCCGTGCCCTCCTCCTTCTTTGTTCATCTAAAGTCAGTAGTATAGCTATGCGCGACGATGCCCCTGGCATGTTGGCATACAGATTCTTGGGCAACACGTGTGACTGCTGAACTCCTCACTAACAGTGTTGCTTTATCTGACAATTAGACTTTTTTTCAAAATTTAGACCAGCTTTTAGGTCCTCTAACTTTAGACAGAACATTTTGCTGTTGCGCACATCGCGTAGCCTGCGCAGCAACTGCGTTTTTTTGTGAATCCCCGTAACTCCCTCATTAGCATATTTGACTAGCAAATCAATGGTGTGTCTAGCGCAGTTTTGCGCGAAGGGAAGCGAAGGTCTAACTCAATTACGCCGGACCAAAAAACGTAGATTTCTGGCGTATATTGTTTTGTGAATCGCGTGCAACTATACGCACGCGCACATTTAGACTTACGCACGCGCAACAGCAGTTGCGCACGCGTAATCGCTCTGTGAATCTGGGCCAAAGCAGGTACTTGTTAACATTTTAGAAACTGGTTGACATCCAGCCTGAGAGTACCTGCTGTAATCTTTAAGGATGAATTATTTTGCAATACATGCAACTAAAGAGATTACGTAGTGATTATCTGTTTTCAATTTATTTTCGGCTTGTTAAAGGGGTTGTAAAGGGAAACATTTTTTTTCCCTAAATAGCTTCCTTTACCTTAGTGCAGTCCTCCTTCACTTACCTCATCCTTCCATTTTGCTTTTAAATGTCCTTATTTCTTCTGAGAAAGCCTTGCATTACGGTGTGGAGTTACAGGCAGAAGAACAGGAAGTGAGGATTTCTCAGAAGAAATAAGGACATTTAAAAGCAAAATCGAAGGATGAGGTAAGTGAAGGAGGACTGCACTAAGGTAAAGGAAGCTATTTAGGTTTTTTTTACCTTTACAACCCCTTTAACCACTTGCCTTTTGGGGACTTTCACCCCCTACCTACCCAGGCCAATTTTCAGATTTCAGTGCTGTGGCACTTTGAATGACAATTGTGCGGTCATGCAACTTTGTACCCAAACAAATCTTTTATAATTGTTTAGACAGATAGAGCTTTCTTTTGGTGGTATTTAACACCTTCCCGCCCAGCCTATAGCAAAATGACGGTCAGGTGGGGGTTCCATTGTTCTATCTGGATGTCATATGATGTTCTCCAGAACAAGCCGCTTGTGTGCACCCCGGGGGTGCGCAGTGTGGCGATCGGTGGTGCGGTGTGTCGCTTGGACATACCACATCCTTAATCACGGTAAAGAGCCTATGATGTAGGCACTTTACCATGTGATCAGCTGTGTCCAATCTCAGCTGATCACAGTTTAAATAGGAAGTGCTGGTTATTGGCATTCCTCTACTTGCTTTAACAGCGCATGAGTAGAGTAGATTCTATAAGCGTCTTTCCTGACAGGGGGGTATGCACTAATAATTAGTGCATTGATTATCAGTGCAGTCCTATTAGTGATGACTGCTAGTGCCCACCAGTTTTGTCAATCAGTGCCCTCAAATGGTGCCAATCAGTGGCCATCAGTGGTGCCAATCAGTGCCCATCAGTGATGCCTTTCGGTGTCCATTAGTGATGCATGTCAATGTCTACTCATCAGTGCCCCTATCAGTGCCCCCTATCAGTGCCCATCAGTGCCCATAAAGGCTGCTCATTAGTGCCCATCAGTGCCACCTATCTGTGTCCACAGCACCGCCTATCAGTGTCCATCAATGCTGCATATTAGTACTTCCTAAAATGTGCCCATCAGTGCTACCTCATCAGTACCCATCAGTGCAGCATCATCAGCGCACATTGGTGAAGGAAAAAAAATACTTATTTACACATTTTAGAACAGATTTTTTTTACAATTTAAAAAGAAATTATAAAAATGTTGTTTGGGTACAACATTGCATGACAATACAATTTTCATTCAAAGTTTGACAGTGCTGAAAGCTGAAAATTGACGTGCGCAGGAAGGGGATAAAAGTGGCAAGTATTGAAGTGGTTAATCACCACTGTGTTTTTTATTTTTTTGTTAAACAAATGAAAAAAGACCGAAAATCTTTTTTAAAAAAAAAGCTTTTCATAGTTCCTGTTTTTAAAATGTTCTAAATAAGTAGTTTTCCTCCTTCATTGATGTGCATTGATAAGGGTGCACTGATAGGTTGCACTGATGGGCACTAATAGGCTTCACTAATGGGCACTGATGAGGCGGCATTGATGAGACTGCACTGATATGTTGCACTGATGGGCACTAATAGACGGCACTGATCTGCATTGGTAGTGGCACTGATATGTGGCACTGACAGGCATCACTGATAGTCACTGAGAGAAGCACGTATTGCCACTGATTGGCAGCACTGATGGGCACAGATTGGCAGCATTTGTGGGCACAGATTGGCAGCACTTGTGGGCACTGTTGTTCCCTGTGTGGAGTTGCCGGTTACAGCTCTCCTCTCCTTACATTCTGTCATTGTGAGGAGAGGACTGCCGATAACTGGTAAATACTGTTAACACTGCAATGAGCTGTGATTGGACACAGCTGGTCATATGGTACAGAGCGACCGTGATTGACTTTTTACCCCGATCTGTGATCAGTTGTGTCTGCAGGACACAGCAATCTCAGATTCATGATGATGCCCTGGGGGCACGCGGGAAACGCGATCATAGGAGAACGTCCATAGACGCCCTCCTGGCAATGTGAGCCTGTGCTGTAGCCGTCTTTCGGCTAGAGCCTGGGTGGGAAGTGGTTAAAAAGCTAGTTCACCTTTACATACTTTTGCCAAAAGGCAGCTTTGCACTACAGTCTCCTTGATACATTAAAATACCATAATCTGTTTTTCAAAAAAAAATGCTTCCTTGTTTAGCAGCTAATTTTATTGTCCTCCACTCTCCATCCTTCAGATCACAGGATGTACCTAAAGTTAGATGTGTAGCCCTAGAAACTCAAGAATGAGCATTCCAGGATTGATTCCCTACTCACGCACGTGCACTCCACTCCACTGTGAAAGTGAAGGAGAAATGTGGGTAGGAAACGACTAGAAAGAGGAATATCTATATCAACAGCTAAAAAAGTAGGCATTTATTTGCAAAACAGAGCACAGCATGTTAAACCACTTCAGCTCTAAAAGATTTACCCCCTTCATGACCAGGCCATTTTTTTGTGATATGGCACTGAATTACTTTAAAGCGGAGGTCCACCCACTTAAAAGTCAGCAGCTACAAAAAGTGTAGCTGCTGACTTTTAATAATCACTCACCTGTCCCACGGTCCAGCATTGCGAGCGTACGAACCCCTACTCCTCCCCACCGAGGCGCCAGCATTCTAACTGTGGGCAACCAGCTGTGGCTTCACAGCCAGGTGTGCACTGTGCAGGTGTTAGTCGTGTCATGTGCTGTGAATGGCCGGGCAATCCTCTGGGACCTGTGATCTGTCTCAGAAGATTGAAGGGAGGGAGAGGTAAACTTCCTTCCGGTGCCACAGAGCCAGGGGAGGAAGTGGGAGCTGGGTGCCTGTAAATACAGTGTACCCACTCCCCAAAAAAATGACATGCCAAATGTGACATGTCAGGGGGTCACTTGCACTTAAAGCGGAAGTTCCATTTTGGGTGTAACTCCGCTTTAATTGACAATTGCGACACTGCACCCAATTTTTTTTTTTGCGCTGTAAACAAAGAGACTGACAATTTTGAAAAAAAAAATGTCTTTACTTTCTGCTAAACCATGGGTCCTCAAACTACGGCCCTCCAGCTGTTCAGGAACTACAATTCCCATCATGCCCTAGTCATGTCTGTGAATGTCAGAGTTTTACAATGCCTCATGGGACTTGTAGTTCCGCAACAGCTGGAGGGCCGTAGTTTGAGGATCCCTGTGCTAAACATATCCAATGAATATATAAAAAATCTAAATTCTTTATTATGCTACATATTTTTGGTATTTTTTTTCCAGTAAGCGTATATTAATTGGGTTGCATAAAAGTTATAGCGCCTACAAACTACAAGATATATTTATGTAATTTTTATTAGTTTATTTATTTATTTATTTATTACTAGTAATGGTGGCAATCAGCAACTTATATCAGGACTGCAATATTGCAGCGGACAAATCAGTAAAACTAATACAGTGATCAGTGATAAACATATGCACTGTCACTGTACTAACTGGCTGGGAAGGGGTCAATCGAATGGTTAACTGTGTGCCTAGCCAGTGTTTGTGTACTGTGTAGGAGGTGCTTTTACAAAGGAAAGACATGGATCCTTGTCCCTTTTTTGCAGGAATACAGGATCCATGCCTTCCCTACTGGCAGAACAGGCAATCTGCCTTATTCACATAGACAGACTGCCGATCAGCCTTTGTAACCAATGTTTAGCGGGTGCCTGTGGACATCGAGTCTGCTGGACCTGCTGATCAGCTCCAGCTGTGCAGAATCAAATGGGGAGTGAACCGTTGCCAGCGCACGTTCACGCCCGCTACCTGGAAATGCAGGATTACGTATATACATATACGTGATCCAGTGCACAGTGGCCATCTTGTAGCAATACAACTGGTATAGGGCAGCCTTGAAGTGGTTAAGGATACTGTAATGCACAGGTGTCAAACACGGGCCTCCAGGCAATTTCACACCTCTTCTGCAGCTTCCGGAGAACTTTGGTCCTCCTCCAGGCCCTTACTTTCTGCTTTCAAGCAATGCATCCAGCTTCTTCCCAGCAGCAGCATAAGGTAAGGGGGGGTGCACTGTGATATAAGGGAGAGTGGGAGATCCAACTTCTGATGATGGGGTGGCTCTTGACATCTAATGTAAGGGGAGGGGATGCACTTACAGAACAACCGCTCCTTTTGAGGGCAATCATAATGCTGATGCGGCCCACAATGAAATTTAGAAATTTTGAGAACATCAAGTAAAGGTGAACTAACCGTTTAGGCATATGTAAAAACTTTAATATCCCTAATACAGTGAAATCTCGGATTGTGAGTAACGCGCTTAACAAGCGTTTCGCAAAACAAGCATTTTTCTTGGTTTGCGAGTGTTGTCTTGGAAAAACAAGCAGAATTCAAGCATCTGCGGTGTGCAGTACCACATTGGGCAATAGGTGCGGAAGTGCCAGAGCCGATTAGAACTGATCGGAGCCATTCGTAAATACTCAGAAACACTCAGAAATACTCAGTTCATGTGCCTTTCTGAGGGTTTTCAAATTCAGCCAAGCTGTGCCCGAGTATTTCCGAGACACTCCAGCGCCCCCCCCCCCTGTAGTCTCATGCGGTATTACATGCCATAGAAGTCAATGAGGAAAAAAATAAGCATTCTCCTGGAACAGACAGGGCCATCTTTAAGGCAGGGCAAAGGGGGAAGCTGCCCTGGGCCCGGTCAATGTTGTGGGGCCCAAAGCAGTTGCCTCATACTTGCCAACTCTCCAAGTTTAAATTCCCTTGTCCCTTGAAATTGTAGTCCTTTGCTGTGTCCTGATATCTCAGTGTGAAATGCTGCTACTTATGCTTGCCCAGCTCTGCCCTATTGTGTACAGGTGACTCACCTGCAGACCCAGTGTTTACATGTAAATAACTGGAGCATTCATATGTAAATAACTGGAGCATTCATATGTAAATAGTGGTGGCATTCATGTGTAAATAAAGGCAGCATTCATATGTATATCATGCCTCTCTGCAGTAAAGATATGATGTGCTGTAACCTCTGGCAACAAATCAGTGAGCAATATTACTGTACAGTAATCTCTAGCAACCAATCAACAAGAAGAAATAATGTGCTGTAACCTATAGCAACTAATCAGTGAGCCTTAATGTGTGTTGTAACCTCTAGCAACCAGTCAGTAAGTGGTAATGATATGCTGTAACCTCTGGCAACCAATCGCAATCACTGCCTGATCTGATACAGTAAACTGGTTTTAAGTCTAGCTGATATTTATTGTATGTTTTAGAGCAGGTGGAGAGCAAAATTGCATTGGGGGTCCCAAGATTTTTTTTGCCCAGGGTCCGATCAACATTAAAGATGGCCCTGGGAACGGGGGCCCAAGAATTTTTTTGCCCAGGGTCCGATCAACATTAAAGACGGCCCTGGGAACAGATTATGCTTGTAATCCAGGTTTCAGCTGTATAAGTACAGGTCCTCTTTAAACCTGTCATGACAGAAATATGTGGGCTTTAGGGTGGCCACATTTCCAAAGTGCCATTCAGGGACACACCCCCTCTCTCATCTTCCCCCAAAAAAAGATGAGGGGGGGGGGCTGGGGGGAAATGTAGTCTTGGGGTTGATGGGGAATTTGGTGGCGGGTTATTTGTCAGGTGAATGTGCCACTTGCTACCAGATGCAGTGCCGCTTGCCACCCATAGCCTGCCACCAGATGCAGTGCTGCTGTCACTTCCTCTGCATGAGCCACGAACATGGAAGGAAAGGAGTGAAGTTACTATCTGGAGAGTAAGGATCACACCAGTCCCTGCTGCTTACTGCTCCGTGCCAGAGAAGGAGGTTCTGACTGAGGTGGGTGGGGACAGCAGTGCTGCACTAGGCGCAGGCCTCGCTCGCTCGTCTCACTGTCTGAGAATAATTTGTCACTGGTTTCAAGATACCAGGCAGAGCCGGCCCTAGCAACCAGTTCCGGAAATGTAGTGGGGTGGCTATTGTCCCGGAATGAAGGTGCCCAGGACCCAGGACAGACATGTCAATTGCGGTACAGTCACGGGCAATCCGGGACATGTGGGCACCCTAGTGGGCTTCCATGACTGTCCTCTTTCTGAAAAAGTTTTTTGGTTGGATGTTTCGTTAGCTGTAGTATTTTTAGAGTTCCTGATCTTGGATAAGCACACAGCTAAGAAAAGTCACAAGTCAATATCTGCATTCTTTTATTGTGTTAGTGTTACAACACATTGAAGAAAAAGTCAATATAACAGTCAGACAACTTGCAGTTTCAGAGAGAAAGGTCAGCAATGGCAGCCTCCAGATTTCTTTCAGAGCAGATTTTCTTTAAGTTTAACTATAGCATAGGTTATATAACACCTGCTGCTCTGTTCCTCCTTGCATGTGATTAGGGGTAAGAAAGAAACAACATTTTGTAATATTGTTTCTGCTCACATTTTACTGTTTTATGTTTTATGTTTTATGCAGTTCTGAGAAAAAAATAGCACAATGCACAAACTGTGGTGCAGAGATAGATGGAAAACAGAAGACTAGAAAGAAAAGAAAAAAGAAAAAGAAAAGGGAAGATAAAAATACGGGAATCTCTAGAGACCAAGCACTGGAAAAACTCACTTAAAGGGGTTGTAAAGGAAAAAAATATTTTCCCTAAATAGCTTCCTTTACCTTAGTGCAGTCCTCCTTCACTTACCTCATCCTTTAATTTTACTTTTAAATGTCCTTATTTCTTCTGAGAAATGGTCACTTCCTGTTTTTCTGTCTGTTACTCACCACCGTAAAGCGAGGCTTTCTTCCTGGTGTGGAGAAAGCCTCTTGAGGGGGCAATTAGGAGTGTCAGGACGCCCACTAACACACAGCTCCTTTCTCTATCTGCAAAGTAGAGAGTTTCCTGACTTGCCTGCTTGCCCCCTCCCCCCTCAAGAGGCTTTCTCCACACCAGGAAGAAAGCCTTGCATTACGGTGGTGAGTTACAGACAGAAGAACAGGAAATTAGCATTTCTCAGAAGAAATATGGACATTTAAAAGCAAAATCAAAGGATGAGGTAAGTGAAGTAGGACTGCACTAAGGTAAAGGAACCTATTTAGGGAAAAACATTTTTTTCTTTACAACCCCTTTAAGACATTTGTTTTATTTTTCACATCAATAATTGTATTATAGGGATTGTGAAAGTAGAACCTATATGAAAACATGTTTCAGTCATTACATGAGCCTAGGGCTTCATAACCATAATATACCAAGGATGTAACTGAATTTTCATGGGTCAGCATGTGAACCACAGGCCCATAACATCCTCCCGTTATTAATAACTTCTACCATAAGCACAAATGTCTCATTAAATAGAACACATTTGTGTGGATGAAATCATTAAACACATGATGATGTGTCCATTGGTAGAATGATGGGGAAAGAGGCGAACGTTCTTGGATCTGAGTCATAAGTTTTCCCCCCCAAGGCCCACTGACTGGGAAAACACGTGGGCACAAATGAGACAGCCATAGATACGATTTTTAATCCTCCTTATCACTACCAATGTAAAGTTATGATATTGTTTGTAAATATGTTCTATTAGATTGTAAGCTCTTCTGAGCAGGACCCTCTCAATCCTCTTGTATTTTATTGTTTTATAACTGTATTGTCTCCCTTTTATATTGTAAAGCGCTGCTTAAACTGTTGGGGCTGTATACATTTTGTATAATAATTAAAATAATATGTACCGTATTTATCGGCGTATACCACGCACTTTTTTCCCCCCTAAAATAAGGGGAAAATCGTGGGTGCGCGATATACGCCGATACCCGCTTCCCGCGCTCAGTTTGAACGTCTCCGCTGACATATACCGAGTGCAGTACACTCGGGTACATTCGGCCAGACTCGGCTTCGCTCGTGCTCACGCATAAACGTCACAGAGTTTGAGCACGAGCGAAGCCGAACCTGGACGAATGTACCCGAGTGTACTGCACTCGGTATATGTCGGCAGAGGCGTTCAAACTGAGCGTGGGAAGCAGGGATTCGAGTCGGAGACAGTGCGGAAGAAGCCGGGAGGACACCACTGAAGCCGCAGACGGACGCCGGACCGGACAATGCCGCCGATGGATGCCGCGCAAGACACCAAAACTGTAAGTACTAAAATGTTTTTTTTACAGAAATTTCGGGTCCACATTAGGGGTGCGTGCCATACGACGGAGCGCGTAATACCCACATAAATACGGTAGCTCTTTTCCTTTTATGTAGTGCAGGGTTGTCAATCTCTATTTAGTTGAGGGCCACATCAGTATTATGGTTGCCCTCAAAGGGTCGGTTGTATTTGTAAGAGTACATCCATTTATCCAGGGCTTTTCTTTTCTTATGACGCATACACGTGTGAAAAATGACATTTGTTTTTAATGTCATTAAAAACAACCGTGTGTAGGCTCCAGAGCATTTTTCGCAACGTTAAAAATAGCCATTAAAAATTTAGAACATGCTCTAAATTTTTCGCGTCACGCATGCTCAGAAGCATGTTATGAGACCGGAGCGCTCGTTCTGGTAAAACTAGCGTTCGTAATGGAGATAGCACATTCATCACGCTGTAACAGACTGAAAAGCACTAATCGTCTCTCACCAAACTTTTACTAACACGAAATCAGCAAAAGTAGCCCCAAGAGTGGCGCCATCAAAATGGTACTTCCCCTTTATAGTGCCATTGTACGTCACCGCACTTTGCTCGAGCATTTTTTTTTTCACAATCATGTGTAGGCAAGGCAGGCTTAACAAGAATCGGGTTGAAAAAAACGTTGTTTTTTCTAGACCATTAAAAATGGTCGTGTGTACGCGGCATTAGAATTTGTGCAGGAACTTGACAGTGGGAGGATCCTAAAGGAGCAATAAAAAACAGGAGTGTGTTATGTGCAGAGTTCAGGGGTGCGCTATGTACCAAGTGCAGGATTCAGGGGGTGTGATATGTACAGAGTGCAAAGTTCAGGGATGCAATGTGTACAGAGTGCAGGGTTGAGGTGTGTGCTATCCACAGTGTGCAGGGTTCTGGTTAAAAAAAAAAAAAAGGTGAGGGTGCCACATGAAATGGCCTGGCGGGCCGGATTCGGTCCGTGGGCCTTGTGATTGACACCTGTGATGTAGAGAGAACTCCTAATTGCTCACTGTTATCACTGCTACCCTAGTTGATGTACTCCAACTGTATACTGTACATTTAAATAATCATTCGGATAGATTTTTCCTGATTGACTAAATATAGTCATGCAGGAACATTCTTTGATAGATTCTAGGAGATAAATGATCCACATCAAAATCTGACTAGTAAACAAAATATTTTTTTAACGTCCAGTAGTTAAAATGTTAGTGAAATTAGTAAATAAAATATTTAATGCCTTAACCTCTATTTTACCAGCCACCGTCAATTGACGGCGACAAGGGAGCCATGTTATTCTGACAGGACGTCATATGACGTCCTCGTCTTTTAAAGCCGCTAGGGGGCGCGCGCACCCGTCATGTTACTGGAAACATGATGCGCGTGCTGGCGGCCGAGATGGCCGACGGTCACCCGCGATTGCCCAGTAACTGAGCAGGTCCTGTCAGGGAGAGGAGACCGATGCTGTGTCCCTTGTACATAGGGACACAGATCGGTCACCTCCCCCAGTCACCCCCCTCCCACTACAGTTAGAACACTCACTAGGCTACACATTTAACCCCTTCCTTGCCCCCTAGTGTTAACCCCTGCCAGTCACATGTATACAGTTAGCAGTGCATGTTTATAGCACTGTTCACTGTATAAATGTGAATGGTCCCAAAAATGTGTCAAAAGTGTCCGATGTGTCCACTATAATGTCGCAATCCCAATAAAAATCTCAGATCGCCGCCATTCCTAGTAAAAAAAAATAATAATACAAAAAAAAATCATAATTACAGTATGTCCCTATTTTGTAGGCGCTATAACTTTTGCGCAAACCAGTCACTATACGGTTATTGCGATATTTTTTTTTTTACCAAGACTATGTAGAAGAATATGTATTGGCCTAAACTGAGAAATTGATTTATTTTTATTTTTTTAAATGGGATATTTATTATATCAAAAAGTAAAAAATATTGTGTTTTTTTTCCTAAAATTGACACTCTTTTTTTGTTTATAGCCCAAAAAATAAAAACCGCACAGGCGATCAAATACCACCAAAAGAAAGCTCTGTTTGTGGGAAAAAAGGTCACCAATTTTTTTGGGGAGCCACGTTGCACGACCGTGCAATTGTCAGTTAAAGCGATGCAGTGCCGGAAGCTGAAATTTTGCCTGGGCAGGAAGGGGGTATATGTGCCCAGTAAGCAAGTGATTAAAGAAGAAACAGTCATCCATTTGTAAAATTGGCATGTTTTAGATGTCATATGCTTCTAAAAAGTATGAGCAAACTTGATTTTCTTAGCATGAATATGTGTCATGCAGAAGACTTATTCTGAGCTCATAAGATTTGTTTGCATTACATAGAAGCTTGTGTGAGAGAGGAAACACTATAAATCGTGTGCCTATGATGTCTGGATCTCCTGGTTTGTAATTCTTTGCAGGAAATGTGATTTGTGCCGTGGGTCACTGCTACCAGACATACTAGTGTAAAATATGCTCCCATTCAGGCATGCTTTGTTGGTTTTAACCTCCCTGGCGGTATGATTCTTTCAGATTTTAGGTGCTGAAAGCGGTACCATTATTTGCAAGGGAATTTGGCGTTTTATACTGTAGGCTTGTAATTCTTAGGAATAACTCACTGAAATCTATCCAAACAAGAGTCTAATAGGCATCCCGGGTATGATTTTTTTTTTATTATTATTAAAAATTATAATATAATAAATAATTATAAAAAATTATAACAAATAATAATATAATTATAGTAAAAATTATTCAATAATGTAATCAAATTAAAATCACTGAAATTTGCTCAGTTGCAGAATTTTTGCTGTCATTATTTTTTTTTTTTTATGACGAATTTCCCCATAAATCGCTATCGCTAAATTCTGCAAGTGATTCTGATTTATTATCGCTGTTTTTTAGCTGCTCTAAAACAATTTTTGCCATAAAGGGACACTTTTGGTTGCTATGGGCAATCTACAGTTTGCAGGGAGAAAGAACAGTTTTTATTATATAAAAGGACATGTAGTGTACAGGGCAGACCACTAGGGACATGGGGGGTGTGTATTTTTTACATACAGTACTGTAATCTATAAGATTACATTGTACTGTATGTATAGTGTTTGTTTACATTTTTGAATTTGGCGCCGTTCCCCCCCCCCTACGTCGCGACGCTCGCAGGGAAGGGAATCGGCGGTACACACAGCATCAGGCGGACATCCAGCCGCCGTGTACTGCGGAGATTCATCGCTGGATCGCAGAGAAAAGGTAAGTAAACTTTTTTTCTGCATCCAGCGAGGCAAGTCCGTGTGTGGCACGGGGTTACCGATCTTAGCTTAAAAATCTCACCCCGTGCCACACACGGGAAGACCGCCAGGGAGGTTAAAGGCGTCCCTTCCTACATTGGCTGTATTTTTTTTAACAGTCCCAATTCTCCCTAAAAGATTTTTGCTTGCATTGTATATTGCCTTCCTGCTGCCAATGCCACTAAACTCTACAGCCGGGATCCTCAAACTACGGCCCTCCAGCTGTGGTAGAACTACACATCCCATGAGGCATTGTAACACACTGACATTCACAGACATGACTAGGCATTATGGGAATTGTAGTTCCTGAACAACTGGAGGGCCATAGTTTGAAGACCCATGCAGGGAGAAGAGGATTCAGCAAATCTTCCTCCATCACCATTTTTAAACCATCCCCCCGGTGACTGGCGACTATGGCTAATCTGCGGTATTCTGCAGAAACCATTTGGAGCCTGAGGCGATTCGCCACAGTATTACCAGCCATCACCAAAAAGGCCCTAAGAACTGAGCAACTATTGAGAATCGATCGACGATCGACGGTCAATGAAAACAGTCATTCTCCCCAGCCCAAGCACATATCATGTGCTTTAATCAACACAAGATCGGCAGTAAAACACCGACTAGAAATCCATGATTTCATACTACAATACGATTTAGACTGCCTCTTTATTACAGAGAGCTGGCTCACAGCCGACTGTAACACCATTCTAGGAGAACTGGTGCCAGAAAACTACCGTATTATAACCGAAAACAGAATAGGGCAAAGAGGAGGAGGCCTGGCGGTGATTCACAAGACCCACCTTGCAATCACTAAACCAGTCCTTCAAAACCCTCTTCCATTCATGGAAACCCTTACTCTGCAACTGCAAGCAAACCCCCAGGAGACCGTCCGGATTCTTCTTTGCTATAGACCGCCCGGGCCAAAATCGCAGTTTCTACCGTCACTGACGGAATTTATCTCCACTTACACCCTTAACAGCAAACACCTTTTGCTGCTCGGGGACTTCAATCTCTGGGCCAACTCCTCGCAGGATCCTGTAGCCGACGCCTGTATTGACCATATGGAAGGATTAGGGCTACAGCAACTAGTATGTGGGCCCACACATACTTCAGGTCACACACTCGACCTAATTTTCAGACAAAATCTGAAAATAAGCATTTTGGAAAATGAACCATTGCCATGGACAGATCACCATGCAATTAAATTCATAATTTCCAAAATTCCCCCATTGATAAAAACACCCAAGCCGGCGACAACATACTGGACTAGATCTCAGAAGAAGCTCCATTCGGAACTCTTCAAATCTACCTTGGGAAATAAAATAAAAACAACCCAATCACTTCGCACAGCCTCAGAAACACTGGATGCCATAAATGCAGCCATACTACAGTCAGCCGACTTGGTAGCACCGAAACGCAAAGCCCGCATCCGGGAAAACAAGTCCAGCTGGTTCAACAACCAGCTGTTGCTACTGAAGCAAGAGCGCAGAAGAGCGGAAGCCGCTTGGAAAAGAAGCGCTTCAGAGGAAAACCTCATCATCTACAAGGATATAACAAGAAAATACCATAAAGAGATCTTCAAAGCCAAGAAATATCATTTTTCTATGGCTATCAACAGTGCCCTAAACCGCCCTCGCGAACTTTTCAAGTTGGTCACTCAGACCATGAATCCAGGCTGTCTTGAAGCCCCCAATTCAGATACCCAAGAATTTTGCAATGAATTGTCGGACTTCTTCATCAATAAAATTGAGAGAATCCGGGAAAGCATTCTGCAGAACAATACCCCCCTCAACCCCCCCCTCAATCATCCACACAACAACCATAGAAATTTTCTACAATCAACAAAGTTCACTCTGGAACCCATCACCATCGATGCCACAAAAAATATCATCGGTACTTTGCGAAACAGCACAGCGCCTAATGATATTATCCCCACTAAGCTGCTGAAGGACTGTGCCGACATCCTGGCACCACCTATCACGCAACTAATAAACCAGTCATTCAAGGAAGGCATAGTGCCCTCCCTGTTGAAAGAGGGCACAATCCAGCCCATCTTGAAGAAACCTACCCTGGACCCCAAGGACCCAACCCACCGCCGTCCCATAACAGGCCTAAATGTTTTCTCCAAAATAATGGAAAAAGTAGTGGTACAACAGCTGCAACGGCATCTAGATACCCACAATCTACTCGATCCATTCCAATCGGGTTTCCGTCCCGGACACGGGACGGAGACAGCATTGTTGAAAATATGGGACGACGCACTTGAGGCCGCAGACGAAGGAGAATCTTGTCTCCTGGTTCTGTTGGACCTAAGTGCGGCTTTCGATACCGTGGATCACAACCTGTTACTGACTCGGCTGGCTGAGGTAGCCAGAGTCGCAGAAAGTGATTTACAGTGGTTCTCCTCCTTTTTGGAAAACCGATCACAAACAGTGAAATTGGGACCATTCACTTCTGAAAAACGCACGGTATCATGTGGAGTCCCTCAAGGATCCCCCCTGTCACCGGTGCTCTTCAACATCTATCTTCGTCCGCTCTTTGAAATCATCAGTAGCCAACAACTACTCTATCACTCATATGCAGACGACACCCAACTGTATTTCCGCATCTGCAACAAAAAGGATCATCATCCCAGTTTAGAGAATTGTCTCTCTTTGATAGAAAACTGGATGACCAAGAGTTATCTTAAACTCAACAGTTCCAAAACAGAACTTCTTCTGTTTCAGGCCAGTCGCAAGAGTCAACTGGCAACAACCTGGACACCTCCGCCCATTCTGGGCAAAATCATCACCCCTAGCTCCAAAGTCAAAAGTCTAGGGGTCATTTTTGACACCTTCATGACAATGGACGCACAAATAGGGTCAGTAGTCAGTGGATCTCACCATCTACTGCGCCTACTACGTAGACTTATTCCATTTATTCCCAAAGAAGACGTAGCAGTCGTGGTGGGAACAATAGTTAACTCCAGACTGGACTATGCAAATGCCCTTTACCTTGGACTCCCAAAGTACCAAATCTCTCGTCTGCAAGTCGTTCAGAATACGGCCGCCAGGCTAGTGACTGGGAAAAAAACATGGGAATCAATCTCACCTTCGTTGAGAACCCTTCACTGGCTGCCAGTAAAGGACAGAATTGCTTTTAAAGCGCTCTGTCTGACGCATAAGTGCATCCATGGGAAGGCTCCGCAATATTTATGCGAAAAGATAGAAGCCCACAATCCCAATCGCATACTGCGATCCACCGACCAAAATCTGGTCAAAATACCTAAAGCCAGCTACAAGTCCAAAGGAGAAAGAAGGTTTGCTTTCCAAGGTCCCAAACTATGGAACGCTTTACCAACCAGCATTCGGTTGGAGGAAAACCACCTGAGCTTCAGAAGACAGATTAAAACTCTGCTCTTTTGATGTCAAGAGAAACAGAAACAACAAGCGCCCAGAGGCGATTCAGTTCGCATGTGCCGCGCTATACAAGTTTTTCATTCATTCATTCATTCATGCTCTACAGCATTGAAGAGATCATTTTTGCTAAAATATCTTCGGCATTCAGGCATTGCGTCTGATCCATGTTCCACTACTATGTTTTGTAGAGGTGTATGGGCCAGTGGACAAAACCAGAGTGCAGCAGGAGACAAAACATTTGGCTTTTCTAAAAATATTTCATACAGATTAACGCCTACAGCTAAACTCTGGACACAAATACCGCCATCTCAGCAGAGGCGTACCTACAGGGGTAGCAGAGGTCACAAATCCAAACCAACCCCATGCACACCTGGATAGGAGAAGCTGCAGCATATAGAGGAACTATTTTTCCTCCCTCCTACAGTCTATGAATGCCTGCTTGGTCACTTTAAGGATTTTTTACAATATTCAGAAGCAGTGAAGCAGTTCTCTGAGATTACTAGCAGTGCATGGTTTCTGTTTTTGGTCACACTGTTCTCTTTACACATTCTTATTGCTTTTGGAAACAATTTTTCAGAATCTTTAGGAATTTTCAATGATGTACCTACTGTATACCTTTAACACTTGGGTACATCTGGACTTTTTTTTTATATGAGGACCTGTATCATATGGTGACTTCTCTACCTTTTAATCATGTCATAGCTGGATTGTAAGAGTATAAACAGTTTGCTTCCAATAATACAACTGCCACTTTTACTAGTATGCTCTGTGTCAGCTTTACTATTAGTCATCCTATTTTGGGAAAATTAAGTAACAGTGTTAATTGATCGTATTTTGTGATGGCAGCAGATCCTCATTTAAAGTACTAAGGATATTCTCACAGCCACCAATTAGAATCAAACCGACTTTGGAAGCTTGAATGCGATTAGTGATACAAGACAAAGAAATGAAATTACGCAGCACAATATCCTCTGACTGAGTCTCTTATGCCGCGTACACACGATCGGTCCGTCTGATGAAAACGATGGACCGTTTTCATCGGACGAACCGATCGTGTGTGGGCCCCATCGTTTTTTTTTCCATCCTGTTTTAAAATTATCTGATGGTTAAAAAAAAAATGATAGAAAAAAATGATCGTCTGTGGGCAAGTCCATTGGTTAAAAATCCATGCATGCTCAGAATCAAGTTGACGCATGCTCGGAAGCATTGAACTTAATTTTTCTCAGCACGTTATAGTGTTTTACGTCACCGCGTTCTGACACAAACATATTTTTAACTGATGGTGTGTAGGCAAGACTGATCAAAGTCAGCTTCATCGAATATCTGATGAAAAAATCCATCAGTCTGTTTTCATCGGATGAACCAATCGTGTACGTGGCATTAGATGACTTATGAAAATTGTTGAACACTGTTGACTTGACAGCATTGGTAACTCACTGCTTGTTTTCATCTGCTGCCTTGAACTGCTCTTTAAGGGCCCATTCACACTGGCCCGCATGGTAAAATGCAGGGTTTAGCCATGCGGACAGCTGTCAGTGTTAGGTCTGAGAAGGGATTGCGTAATGCACTTTGTTGGAAAAATGTTTTATTCATTTCTACGCACTGCAGCTCAGCTATGATCCGCAGATATGGATAGAACCATGGAGCTTTCAGGGGAGCCCCGGGCCATCATACAAAAAAACATACAATATGAGTTTTTCTGCACCATCCTGCTCAGCACACCAGTGTGAACAGGGAAAATAATTTTTGGTGTGCCTTTAAGGTGATTGGCATTGATCCAGTTCAGGAAAACACTGCACACACTGCACCCAGTGTAAACAAGCCCCAACAAATGCCAATACCCAATTATCTATGCCTATTTTCTTTTGAGATACACTATTTGAGGACATATTAACAAATTGTGTGAGCTTCAACAATTTAAAATATATTTAAACCCAAAAATAAAAATGTAATATATTGTTGCTTACTGGACCTAAGATGACTTTTTCAGGTTTTTGTTTCTTTTATTTTCATCTTTATTTTTATTGACACCGCTGGCAACAAATTTCTTGCTGTTGGGTGACAATGCTCACTCACCCAATTGCATCAGGTGACCAGAAACGGAACAGGATTATAGAACCCTCAACACCTCCCCTTTCCCTTTCTCTACAACATAGAGGGGCAGGGTTCTATGGTCCTCAGACAGAGCTGGAAACAATAGTAAATAGTGACAGCACTATTAGGAATAACAGGAGCATTTATGGTATTCAGGTCGGCACCAGAATACATAAATACGCAGCCTATGCTGATGACATTTTATTTTTTATCCAACTGCCACGTATTTCACTGCCGAATCTGATGTCTGAATTTTCCTTGTTCCAAGCCCTCTCCAACTTTAAGATTAATCTTTCAAAATCCGAAATTTTAAATGTAACAGTTCCCCAACGAATAGCTGATCAGCTGAGACCCCTATTTCCCTTTCGCTGGGTTCCATCACGCATGAAATATCTTGACATTTAACTTACTCCCCACCTAAACTCCCTTTTTAGGCAAAACTATATCCCTCTTCTAAATGCCATTAAGGATGATCTCCGGAAGTGGTCTTCCCTCTCACATTCTTGGCTAGGTAAGGTCAACATAATTAAGATGAACATACTCCCCTGTATTCTTTTTTGTTACAAATGATTCCCTTGAAGATCCCAATAGTTTTTTTTTACAAACCATGGTATCCCGTTTTTTATGGAGGGATGGGCGTCCCAGGATTTCTAGAGAGACTCTTTTCAGGGCCAAATATTTGGGGGGTCTGGCTTTACCTAATTTTAAAGCTTATTACCAAGCAGTTATACTAGCGCGGAAAGCGAACCGGAAATATGCCTCCGCCTCCAAATTATGGGTCCAATTGGAACATTCTTTATGTGGCTTTGATCTCTCTATGGTCCCTTGGATCTCACGCTCTTTTAGAGATCTATCCCCTATTACCTCGCCTCTTACTTCATCTTCCTTTCAAATATGGGATGATCTACATAAGAAGATCTCCCTTGATGTCTCACAGATACTTTGGCCCGGGTCTCACTGACTTAGGTTTCCAGACGTGGTCACCGGATGGCCCTCTCCTATTATAACATGTTGTCTTGTCCAATTGTCCTAGGCCCTTGTCTGAGATTCTGGGTCATAATTCACCCTCATTCTTAGACAAATGGAGATACAAGCAATTGAGTAGTTTTCTCCATACACTACCACGTCCCTTAAGAGGTATCCCAGATCTCAACAGCATAGAACAGGTCTTTCTGCCTAGGGACCCTCCTATACGTTCTATCTCCCAATTTTACAAGGCCCTTTTAGACTTACAATGCCCTCCGTATCCAGAATATTTATCCCGTGGGAGAAGGATTTAGGGACTACTATTACAAATAAAGAAAAGGATAAGATGCTTAAGTTTACGCATGTCTCTTCCCTGGCTTCTTCCATGACTGAATCTAACTTCAAGCTCCTCACTAGGTGGCACCACACCCCTTCCAAGCTTCACCGTATGTTTCCTAGTAATTCCCCACTCTGTTGGAGGAATTGCGGTCAAATCGCCACCCATGCCCACATCTGGTGGTCTTGTCCCCTCATTCGTCCTTATTGGGTAGAAGTCTTAAACCTAATATTCCAGATCTCTGAGGTACAAATCCCCCTTAAACCGTGGACGGTTCTTTTCCACGCCACCTCTAGACCCATTGGCAAATACAAACGTTCAATTGTCCCACACCTTCTCAATGCAGCTAAAGCTATTATCCCTCGTCTCTGGGGTCAACCTGAAACTCCTTCCATCAAAACATGGTTGCAAAAGATTTCTGAGGTTAGTCTCATGGAAGAACTCACTCACGTTGCAAGAGACACTAGAGAACAATACTCCTTAATCTGGGCGTCCTGGTCTTCATTTATTTATACACAGTGCTATTTAGATATTATTTATTCGCCCCCTTACAGGTCTGAAACCACATAAGGCTTCTTTTCACCAAATTGTGGCCCTTGTTTCTACTCTATGGTATGGTTCCTCTTTATTGCTGATATCTTACTAAATGTGTTCATTTAGCAATGTGCTCGATACTGCTGCCATGTGTCCCGGCTCTCCCCCTTCCCTACTCTTCCCTACTTGTCCACCTGCTATCCCTCTAATATCTTTCTCTGCGTCTTTTTTCTACCCTCTTGTCTTTTCCTTTCTACTTCTTTCCCAACTCTTTCCTTCTCCCTTTTCTGTAATCTCTCTGTCTCCCTTTTCTTTTTCTTTTTTTTTATTCCTAAAAAAATTGAAACACTTGTGTTCTCTATAATGCATCATTTGTGATGATGCTTCTTTAAAGTGTTGATTTACTCTTATATTGTACTGTCTATTTCTTTCACAAATACAAATATATTAAACAAAGTAAATAGTGACAGCTGGCAAAGCGGGCAGGACATTTCAGCTGACAAAATTTCTGGAAATATCAGGTATAATTTTAGCATTAAATGAGCTGATATATCACAACACCTTCAAAAAGCATTTACACAGGTCCAACCCCTAGTCGCTTCAAGTCGCGCTGCATGAAGAAATCATTGTAAGTGAATGGAGTCGTCTTAATGCAGTCGAGAAGAAAAAGAAAGTAGAGTTGGCGCTGGTCCTATCGAGCCAAATGCTACATAAAAGAGGCTCCTAGTGTAAGGTGCAGTGTGCAATATATACACAAGGTGCTAAATGATCCAAAGCGCCAAGTGCCTGTATAAACTGCTAGAATGATTCCACAGTATGTATCATAAATGCAGTTATGAAAATAAATAAAAAATCAAATAATTAAATAAAATATATATCACAGTGCTATGCAAACTAGATCACTGCAATCTGTGCTCTTATACAGCCCGCACTAACCAACTTTTTCACCCCTTCTTAGGATCTGGTGCCTTCACAGTGTATTTCCGTTTATTTAACCACTTGTTACCCACCCACCGTCATATGACGGCGGGCGGGTAACTCCATTGTCCTGACTGCAGGTCATATGACGCGCAGTCATAGAAAGCTGCTAGCGGCGCGCGCGTGCACCCGTCGCATCACTGACAACCCCGTGCGTGTGCCCCGGCAGCCGCGATGGCCGCCGGGCACACACGATTGCCGAGTAACTGAGCTGGGACGTGGAGCTCTGTGTGTAAACACAGAGCTCCACGTCCACGTCCCTGTCAGGGAGAGAGGAGACTGATTGTGTCCCTTGACACAATCGGTCACCTCCCCAGTCACCCCCCTCCCCCCACAGTTAGAGCACAAACTAGGACATACATTTAACCCCTTCCCCGCCCCCTAGTGGTTAACCCCTTCCCTGCCAGTTACATTTATACAGTTATCAATGCATATTTATAGCATTGTTCACTGTATAAATGTAAATGGTCCCAAAAATGTGTCAAAAGTGTCCGATGTGTCCGCTATAAAGTCCCAAAAAAAAATCGCAGATCGCCGCCATTCCTAGTAAAAAAAAATAATAAAAAAAAATCATAATTATGTCCCGTATTTTGTAGGCAATATAACTTTTGCGCAAACCAGTCACTATACGGTTATTGCGATTTTATTTTTTTAATTTTTTTACCAAAAATATGTAGAAGAATGCGTATCGGCCTAAACTGAGATAAAAATGATTTTTTTTTTTTTAAATGGGATATTTATCATAGCAAAAAGCAAAAAATATTGTGTCTTTTTTTTAAATTGTCGCTCTTTTTTTGTTTATAGCGCAAAAAATAAAAACCGCACGGGCGATTAAATACCACCAAAAGAAAGCTCTATTTGTGGGAAAAAAAGGACGTCAATTTTGTTTGGGAGCCACGTCGCACGACCGCGCAATTGTCAGTTAAAGCGACGCAGTGCCGGAAGCTAAAATTTTGTCTGGGCAGGAAGGGGGTGTAGGTGCACAGTAGGCAAGTGGTTAAATAAAGTACAAAACAATGCTACACTATCTGGGGCTCCTTTCTCTCCTATGTATGGGCTTCTACTGGACTGACATCATCAGCGCAGGGGGACGAGTAATGGCCAGAGGGCTACACAGTGGCCTATACTGTGAAGGCACCAGACCCTAAGAAGGGGTGAAAAAGTTGGTGAGAGTGGGCTGTATAAGAGCATGGATTGTAGTGATCACGGCATACCACAAGAGTACAAAGCACTTTTAGAATCATTCAGCACTTGGCAATTGGATTTGTTTACTTCCTATAAGGACATTATATTGCACTGTGAAAAAAAAAATCGTTTATCAGCACATCTTTTAAGGGTTAACATAGGTACCCTAATGGAACAGGAATTTTAAGTTTTGCACATTTTCTTTACCTAGTGGTGTTTACACTACACTTTAGCAGTTGGCTACATAGGACCAGTGCCAACTCTACTTTCTTCTCAACACTTTCTTGCTCCACTTAGGTGAAAGCAGATAGTAGAGGCAGCTGTCCACTGATCGCCTTCAACCATACCTAGTCCAATACCAAATACTTTTACTGTCACTGGTGTTTTTAAGTATATTTGCACAGATTTATTTTAACACATACACTACTCCAGTCGCTCCAACTTCAAAAAAGGTTCCTGTACTACTTCTTTTTTAATATATTATTGGATTTTCAAAAATGGTTTGCCCACGCAGGGGCGACAGCACAAAAAAATAAGAAATAGTGCATGAACACATAATAAATACCAAGACACATTTTAACCCAGGCCATGGAGGACCAGGTTGAAAATTAGGCCTGTGTCATAGACACGAATGTCATTCTGTACCCAGGAGAACATTAGCCTACATTGTTGGCCTTCATATCAAAAAGCAATGACAGGGAAAGCAAACAGGGAAAAAATAGAAAGAATGAGAAAAGCAGTAGAGAAAATGAGGAGCCCCAGAAGTTCCTGTACTACTTCAATCCGACTTCTAGGCAACTTGTACCCATTGATTTCAATGGAAGTCACCTCTAAGTTGGATCCCCGTTCATAGTGAGGCAACTTTACAGGAAGTCGCCCCAGTGTGAACTGCAAACCCCTCCCTCCCACAGGGCTGGTGTTTGGTATGAATCATGAGGGGGGGGTTCATGAGGGCTGTGCGCAACGATTTATATAGGCATGGGGCGTGGTCACTGGGTGATATAACTTGGTGACCCCGCCCCTTATGTTGTCACCACCCAGGGCATGATGGGACTGTAACGTCATAAGGAGCCTATATAAATCGGTGCGCATCGCGCAACCAGCATTGCAGCGGGAGATATCGTCGCATCAACATCGAAGAAGAGAAGAGGAAAGAAGACGAGGCAGAAGGCCAGGCCGCCGCTAGTAAAAGAGCTGGAAGAAGATAGTGGAGGTACCCGGCAGAAGGCAGAAAGAACCAGAGAGCGGGAGAAGAGAGCGGAGAAGTCGGAAGAAGACCCCCAAAGTCGGAAGAAGGGAGAAGACCAGGCAGAAGACCAGGCCGCCGCTAGTAAAAGAGCTGAAAGAAGATAGCGGAGGAGCCCGGCAGAAGGCAGAAAGAACCAGAGAGCGGAGAAGTTGGAAGAAGACTCCCAGAGCTGCCTAATAAAATCCTTTTTCCCCCCGGGTGAATGGGTAGGGGTACGATGTACCCCATACTCATTCACATAGGGTGGGGGGCCGGGATCTGGGGGCCCCCTTATTAAAGGGGGCTTCTAGATTCCGATAAGTCCCCCGCTCACATACCCCGAAAACCAACGGCCAGGGTTGTCGGGAAGAGGCCCTTCTCCCCATCAACATGGGGACAAGGTGCTTTGGAGTGGGGGCGCCCCCTGCCCCAAAGCACCTACCCCCATGTTGAGGGCAAGCAGCCTGGTACGATTCGGGGGGGGGGGTGCTCGCTCATCCCCACCCCCTTTCCTGACCGGCCGAGCTGCGTGCTCAGATAAGGGTCTGGTATGGATTTTGGGGGTTCCCCTTGAAATCCATACCAGACCTAAGGGCCTGGTATGCTCTTGGACGGGGAACCAATGCGTTTTTTTAATTTAAAATTTGGCATGGAGTTCCCCCTCCTGAAGGGCGCCTTCAAATCGCGTTGTAAGTCGCCCCCAAGTCACGCTGTGATTCACACTCAAGTCGTATCCTCGCAAAGTTGCACTAAAAGTCGTGTTGTCCCTGTGTGGACCGGCTCTCAATAGCATGTTTAAATGTTTTAAAGATTAAAAATAAATAGGAAAATGTCATTGTTAGCATTTATATACTATGTTAATCCCAACTCCATAAATGGTTTTCCTTTCAACCCTATTAGTAACCCTTCCTGTTAAGTTAATAATATAGTAAAGCAATACTCACCCTCTCCATGCTAAGATATTTTTCTCTACTTCCTTTTTTTCACCACTTCCTCTGCCAAAGTTTGGGTTGTCTTTGGAACAGGAATAAAAGGGAAACCTTCCAGTGGCCCTGGTGACAACCATGTATTCCTCATTTTGAAGGAATTTCTTTTCACCTCCTGTCTATGGGACAGCAAGTTAAGTGAAATATACCCAATGGGATGGCAAAAATAAAAGGGTCAGGGATTAGAACCTTACTCCAAAACATTACCTTTGGTTCTACTTTAAAGTGTCACTAAACTCACATAAAAAAAAAACATGCTATTCGTACTCACTCAGTCACTATTAGATTTGTTTTCTGAAAAAAATCTGGTTGATCCTGCTGCTCTCTATCTCCACCTTCTGTCCATGTCCCCAATTCAGCTAGGGATTTTGCATCTGTGGTGGCAACTCTGCACATGCTCAGTTTTCAGTGAGTTTCTGTGCTGAACATTTCCTCCCTATCAAATCTGAGCAGCCAATGTCACTATAGAGTCACACATATGGGCCTATACACAGTGGTAAAAAACAGACTACTCCCTTCCTCCTCCATCATGCCCACTAACTAGCTTAACTCAATGGGGGTGGGATATTACATGTAGATTAATGGAGGGTTCACCTCCCTCTTATTCTAAGACACAGGCTGGATGGGGTGTGACACAGTCTGTGACTGGCAGATATCCGCTCACACCATGTTAGTGGCAAAAAATATTAAAGATTTGATTTTAAATATATATTTATATGACAATTTAAAACAGTTTATTGATATTAGTTATGTATTTTTACTTTGTATTCCAAAGGCTTTTTTTTTATCTAAACATGTGACTAGCCGCAGAGGACTAGAAGTTCTGCTTATGTTTCCCTGGGAAAGAACTGGACAATGTGACTGCTGTATATCGATTAGGTAAAAGCTTTGACTTATTTTTTTATTGAAATGACTACAGTGCTATCATCCACATACAGAAATAGAAGGGAAAATGTAAATTAAACAGTGTAGATCTCATGCACATGGATGGTGAGAGGCTAAAAATATGTTAGTTCAGTCCGTTACTCTGCCTCTCAATCCTAATAACAGCCTCAGCCCCCTCTGGCACACCTGGCAATAGTATAAGGCCGCGTACACACGAACAAATCTGTCTGCTGGAAACGGTCTGCCAGACCGTTTCAGCAGACAGATTCGATCGTGTGTACGGGCAAACAGACGGATTTGGCCAGCCGACAGATTTGAAAGCATGCTTTCAAATCTGTCGGCTGGGAACGCGTCTGCCCGACATGTCTGCTGGTTAGTATGCTAACCCAGTGTTTCCCAACTCCAGTCCTCAAGGCACACCAACAGGTCATGTTTTCAGGATTTCCCTCAATTGAAACAGCTGTGGTGAATACTAAGGCAGTGAAACTGATCGAGTCACCTGTGCAAAATAATGGAAATCCTGAAAACATGACCTGTTGGTGTGCCTTGAGGACTGGAGTTGGGAAATACTGTGCTAACCAGCAGACATATCTGCTCGCACACGCGTCGAATTACTTCCTGGTGCGGTGATGTGGCAGCGTCAACGTCACCGCCACATCACCGACACGTCAGCGCGCTGTCTGCCGGCGGGGATTTTGAATAAATCTATTTGCTCATGTGTGCAATGACCAATGAGAAACACACACGTTAGGATAAAACACAGAAATGGTCTTTACTGCAATATTTCTGTGGAATGATAACAGACAGTAACAGTATGAATTCAAGTAATCAACTAGAGAGCAATAACTGAGATTTAAGAGCTATATAGCTCTCAAACCTATATGCAAGTTGTTTTCAGGGGATTCCAAACCCGAGAATGTCCCCAAGAGCAGAGGCACACTTAAATAGCAAATAAAGCACAATATGACACTTTAAATCAGATTAGTTACCTTTACTCAGGTTGGCTCTATGAGTCCAGGCTGGAGGAGAGCAGAGGAATCACTCCCATTGTGCCAGGCCTCACTCTTCTGTCCCCTGACACCACAGGCTCAACTTAACACACTTTATTAGTCAACATGTAAATGGCTTAACTTCATAGATAAACTGTCCCACACACCCAATACTTAAACAGAGCCATGAACATGTGTGTGCAGATCCGTATGGCACTAGTAGCTTCAGCCCTTTCATTTTATATGTGCTTATGAGGCTCACTCACCTTTTATTTATATGGAAAAGTGTGTATTTCTTTCTTGTTCGTGGAAAAAATAAAAATAAAAAATTGTTGTCTTCAGCTAGTCACTTTCATTGGTGCATTTAAACTCCTGGATAGCAGGCCCAAACAACACAACTGGCCCAGCTTATCAAGTGAAACAGGCAGGATCTTCCTCAGCAAGGTCAGAGGACAATGATGTCTGTATACAGTGTCCAATAAATGGATAGCCTTATCCTTTATTCCTGTGGCACTACAAGTGTCAGCAAGATGACTACCAACAATGATGTCTTTATAGAGTGTTCAATTAACTCCTTCTGTGGTGCAGTGTCTCTGTTTCCTGCAAATGGGCAAAAAGCCCTCTCACCAAATCCTGTGGCCAAGGCCCAAATGAAACATCATGGAACAGCAGGCTCTCCTGGCGACCTGAGTAGTCACTGGAACGCTTTGGTGCAGGTGCGCCTGGCTATGCACCTAAGATCCCCCTCTCTCAGGCTGGGTGTCCCCACTGGCGATTATTCACGCAGTGAAGTCACCTGAGAGACAGCATCTCTCCCTCAGGTCTAAGATCTTTCACACCCGACATTTTTTAGCCTCTAGAAAAACAACGTTTTTTTTAACTTCATCATTAAAACGATGTTGCCTACACATGATAGTGAAAAAAAAATGCTCTAGCAAAGCGCAGTGACGTACAACACGTACAACGGCACTATAAAGGGGAAGTTACATGCGGATGACGCCACCCTTGGGGCTGCTTTTGCTGATTTTGTGTTTGTAAAAGACGATTCGCGCTTTTCTGTCTGTTACAGCGTGATGAATGTGCTTACTCCATTACAAACGGTAGTTTTACCAGAACGAGCGCTCCCATCTCATAACTTGCTTCTGAGCATGGGCGGGTTTTTAACGTCGTTTAAGCCCACACACAATCATTTTTTACAACCCGAAAAACGACATTGAAAACGTTGTTAAAAAATGGAGCATGTTCCATTTTTTTTTTTTTTTTACGTTTTTTAGAACCCAAGAAATGATGTGAAGCCCACACATGATCATTTTAAATTACATTTTTAGTCATTTTTTTCAAGCCGAAAAATTATCGTGTGTACGCGGCATTAGGCTGACTGACTCTCTTCAGGGATTCAAAATGGAGTCCTTTACATTCCTGCCCACAGAGAATGCTGGTCTTGGTAGTTTCTGTCACTATACAATAATATGGGGCCGCTCTGTGCTGGAACTTCATATTCCAGAGTCCTTTGCAGCTGCTTCCTGCAGCTTGTTAAAGTCCATCTAATTGGCTCCTGTAACTGCTCCTTTAATTGGTGTTCTTCATCCTGCCAATGGGGACACAGGGGAGGCTGCAGAGTGAACAGCAGCTCTATGTGCGTCAGCTCATATTACATTACATTCTGTCAGTGAAACAGGAAGGTCAAGGGGGGAAATAAATCCCCTGCAGACATGACAGGTTAATTTCTCTCAGAAGAGCCTCTTCCAGCTTGCCTGTGTTAATGAAAGTCTCAGGCTGCATAAATTGCAGGGCACCCACTGGATTAAGTATAAAATTCCAGGTTATTTCTCATACCCCGGTAGCTGCAGGTGCCATAAACAGCCTGATGGACAGGTGAATGGCTGTTTGCAGTTGTGTTCTTTTAAGCACTGATGCTCCTGTGCATGGATGTTTAACATAAAAAGTGCACATAAAAAGTATTTCTAGAAAATCAAACTTCTGCACTTGGAAAATATATCATATATGTGTATGCATTAATAAATGCTGATGCACTGAACCACTGGTGTTTACAAAACTATGGCCACATACACTTGTATGGCAGGATGTATAGGGCACATGTGGTTCTCCAGGCATAGTAAAACACCTGGAATTTTAGGCCCAAAATATTTTTACCTTTCAATGATGCTCACCATCATTAAACCCAGTTACACCCAGCTTCTGTGAGCCCATAGCATCATGGACATACCCCCTAGGAGTGCACCATCTGACCAGCCTCGGCTCACACAATGCTGCACAGAATTGTACATATATCACACCAGGAGAACTATTCTTTGCAGTAATGAGGAAAACCAACCACTACCTAAGGTGGGAAGGGGAAGAAGTAGGACACCAGGACCTTATGTGACTGGCTAGAAGACAACTGGAAAAAGTACATATACTGAGAATTTTTTTAAACCACTGGGAGAAGAAACTTGCAGCACTGGTGTCCTTGGTTTAAATCCTGCAGGGAGTTTGCATGTTCTCCCTGTGTTTGTGTGAGTTTCCTCCGGGTATACTGGTTTCCACCCATACAGCAAAGAAATGCTGCTAGGTTAATAGGTTCCTGTCTAAATAGGCCCTAATATGTTTGGGTCTATGTATGCATGGGAGATATGTAAATTAGATTAATAGTGCTATATACAGTAGATGCCTGTAATAAATAAAAATATACAGCCACTGTAACTTCTCCAACCATCGACACCCATACATCCAGTTACTTTCTAACCTTTAGTGTTTCAGGTAATTTTATGTAGTGGTACCCCTGTAAGGGTTGTTGAGTAATGCGGCCCACATGTTGCCCTGCCCAGCCCGGCATTCACTTTCAGACACTCGAAGACAATGAACCAGTCCATCAGCTTTGATTTTGCTTTTTTATCGATGGATTAGAACTTGGATGGTATTAAGGAATTCATGGGATGCCCAAAAAATTATTATTGTATGCTTTGGGACAAGTTAGATATTTTCCTCCTGCACAACACTTTCTCCCTCAAACACAATTCTTCAGGAGCAGCCTTAGAAAAGTCCCTTATTACAGGCATGGACCGGGGGCCCCTGTAGTGTAGCAAAATAAAGTACTGGTGCTAGCTGCCCTCTTTGGTGGACTACTGATCCCAGTGAGCCCCTTGTAGACCCTGACAGTTCTCCCAGCTTTAGCGGCCTGATTTTACTGCCAGTAACATCACAGTCTCTCCTTCTGGCTCTACATCCATCTCAGACTGCACACTTTCAGTCCACTCTGGCATGCCTCTCCCAGCTCTCCTGACTGTGCTTGCCACTCACCGACACCTGATGGATCCCTCCTGTACACTTGCCTGGCCGTATTCCCTGCTGTACTCCCCTGCTCTGGTTTAGGACACCCCTTGGGTTGTGTGGGGTTCCATTCAGCTCCAAGCCCCCGGCCCAAGGTCACCCCTTTAGAGTAGGGGCCTTCCTTTAAAGGCCAAGACTGCCTAATATTCCATCTCCAGTTCTTCCACCCAAACAACTCCTCTCCAGCAAGGCTGACTCTAGGTATTTAAGGAGGCCTGCCCCTTGCCAATCCAAGTTGGGTATTGGTCAGGGCTTCGTAGAACACCCCAGAAAGCTCCACCTTTCTTTCCCTCCTTCCTTCTAGAAGCCTGTTCTAGAAGTTAACCGTTTATTTCACTCTAAAGGCAGTAATAATACGAGATCAATTTTAGGGTTCTAATTTATTGCTGTATGCCCAGCATAATTCAACCCCTGAGGAACATCACCACAGCTCCCTAAATTCACGATGATCCATTACCTAGGACCACCCACTGCCAGGAAAAGTTTTGAAAAGGATTCTGCACATTACATGACTGGTCTGAAAACATCTGAAAAGGTAATTAGAAAAAAGTCCATACAACACTTAAGCCTTGTACACACGATCAGATTTTCAGATGACCGTTTCTCTGTTTTTTGTTGCATCCTAGTCTCATGTCGAAAGTGAGGAGGTTACTCACCATATGAAAACTCTCGAATGACAGAATTCAACTTCGGAAGTGATGTAATGTGTTGAATTGTTTTGTAAGTATTTTTTCGTTTCTGAGTAGTCTTGCTCTTACGATTTTTTCAGACGAAAACCATACTAATTATACAAAAATCAGACTTTGTATTAACAGACGATTAGAATTTTATAGTCTGCACATCCAGCTTTTGTCATAAGAAAAATCAGAATCGGCTGTCGAAAGCACCATACTAACAATCTGAAAATCGGCAGATCATTTGTTAGGCTGCGTACACACGATTGAATTTATCTGCTGAAACCGGTCCGACGGACCGTTTCAGCAGACAAATTCGATCGTGTGTACAGGCGAGCAGACAGGTTTTTCCAGCAGACAAAATTTAAAGCATGCTTTAAAATCTGTCTGCTGGAAACCCGTCTGTTCCGACATGTCCGCTGGTTAGTACACTGTGGAAGTATTTTACTTCCTGGTTCGGTGACGTGGCGGCGTCAACGTCACCGCCACGTCACCGCGCTGTCTGCCGGTGGGGATTTTGGTTTGATCGTGTGTACACGATCAAACCAACATATCCCAGGAGACAAATCCAATCAAAACGGTCATGTGTACGCGGCCTTAGATTAAATGTTACTTCCAATTATCGTATTGTGTGTACAGGGCTTTAAGAGTCAAGTGGAATAACACCCAGAGCCCATGGTCTTCTAGTTATACCTCCTCATTTATCTTTGTGGTGCTGAACTGTGTGTTTTAAACTCACAAAATATTAAAGTTGAAGTGATATTAAAGCCTGTTTTTGTTTTATTAAAATGAAAAAAAAAATGCTATACTTATTTTAATGATATTTCACAGATCAGCCCCTTAGCTCCTCTTTAGAAGGGAGTGAGAGGTGCAATGCTGCAGCCAGGAGAACATTGGAGTAGTAAAATGAGCTGGGTAAGTGTATAGGGATGAGGAAATGGTAGAACAGGTAGTGGACTTTTACTACATTAATGTGAGAATGCATTAAAGCGTAAATCCACTTTTGTTTAGAATAAAAAACATTCCCCTCTGGGTGCTCTATATACAGTACAAGGATTTTAGCAAACTTTGTTGCAGGTTCCTACCTTTCGTTATTCTGAAGAAATCACTGTTTGTTCCTCTGTGCCCCTGTGAAGACTGAGTCTAATGGGAGTGGTTTCATAATTATCAATCAGCTGCTGCAGAATCAGGCCTCTAATGAGGAAAATTGCAGGGTCAGCATCCCTTTAGACATTATTTTCTATTGGGAGTATCTTACTAAAAATAAAAATTTTGTTGCCAAAAATCTGAGTGTACACAAGCAGCAATGATGTTACACATCCTGTGTACAGAACACCTCCAAGTAGCCATATTGCATTGCGTTTTAAAGAAAATTGCAGAGCTGCAGAATGAAACAGAAAGGTAATTTTTATTAACATTCAATTACAATATGACTTATGTCGCAATTGTATATGCTATATTGTTTTTATTATTTGCTATTTTTCCCCATTAAAAGTGAAGTTACCCTTTAAGTTAAAAAATAATTTGACTTCAGAACCACTTCACATTTCTGCATGTTCAATGAAAGCTTCAGAATGCACTCCTAAACAGAGAATTGAAGAATTGTAATGAACAAGCATGGTATTAGTGACTCTGGTATGTCATTACGTTAAGTTGAAATAGCATATTTGTATCACTGTATTTATCATAATGCAAGGTTTGCTTTATTTTTGATTTGCAATAATATTCTTTGCAATTTTCCTGGAAAAAACAAGAGTGTATTTGACATCCTTGCATCTGTTATACATAATACTTTTTTTTTGGCATTTTTCTCTCTCTTGTAGGATTACTTGCCTTAAGAATTTAATTCTTAGTAAATGTGTTATGAATAATTCATTTTATATGCTACATGTCTTGCTCAGTCTTGTCAGGAGGTCAGTGTAAGTGATAAAAAGTGTCAAGTCTTAGTTCCCTATGTACATATTTAATGAAATAATACATTTGGTGAAAGGCTAAGAAAATCAATCATTAGAGAAAGTGTTTGAAAGCCTACAAATAAAATAAGGATAGGTGCTTCCCTTCCCTGTCCAGAAATAGCCTCCACTGGACACATCTTAATTATAGATGTCAGCAGTCAGATTCACCAACCGTGATTTTAATAATGTTCCTTTTTATAGAGGGAATTAAAATAGAATATACTATGGTGAGTTCTAATGAGATATTGAACAATATATTTCTATCATAAGTGTCTAACAGAAAGTGAATCCTTGTAATTCTGGCAACGGCAATTAATACAGCAAACGTAATTTAATCAACCTGACCTTATAGGCATCTAAAAGGATCTTGATATATTTGTCTATGTTACTGCTGATGCAATCCTGTGCCACAATCCATCAAAAGCAATCCATCATACCGCAGCCAGTATTTGTGCAACAAAAGCTCAATTAAAACCCAACCAAGAAAACATTTATATTTTTAGATTAGCTTTTGTTCTGTCCAGGTCTGGCATTTATACAGCATACAGCTGCAAGTAAACATTTTTGGCAGTTGTGCTGGAGATTACCTACTAATAATCTCAGCCAAATGGAAGAAACTGGTAAATAATAGACTATAGTATCATACACTTCTGGTTAGCATAGACAGCGTATTTTCATGGGCAATTATTTAGTCTATGGTCCATGAAAAGATCCATATTTCCCTCACAATCCATACCAGACCCGTATCCAAGCACGCCGCCCGCCCGGTCAGGAAAGAAGTGGGGGCAAACGAGCGCCCCCCCCCCCCCCCTGTATGGCATTTAAAAAGCTACATGGTGGAAATAAATCTGTAGGAATGATGGAGGCATTCAAGTTTTAGTTGAGGGCCTAGATAGGACAAACCTTTATGGCTAAAAACTCTTGCATTTGTGGATTGGTGGATTGGCATGTGAAAAGTCAGACAAAGAAACAAACTGAGTGGGAAAATAATATAAAACATACAACAGCGTGGTTGCATAAATATTCACAGCCCTGAGCTAATACCTTGTCGAAGCACCTTTTTATTTTATAACAGCATTCATTATTTTGGGGTATAAATTCATCAGCATGGCACAACATGCATTGGAAATCTTTGCCCACTCTTGCTTGCAAAATTGCACTGAATTTGTCAGATTGCAAGGTCATCTCCTGTTCACAGTCCTTTTCAAGTCACCCAAAGATTTTCATTTGTTTAGTCATTCCAGAGCTTTGGTCTTCTGCTGAAGCCATCCTTTATAAGTCTATTTACCTTGACGCAAGCCCCAGTTCCAGCTGAAGAAAAACACCCCAAAGCATAATGATGTCACCACCATGCTTCACTATGAGTATGGTGTTTTTTGGGGGATGTGCAGAATTGGTTTTCGCCCTAAACATGGAATTGTGGCCAAAAAGTTCAGTCTTGGTTTCATCAGAACATAACATGCATGATTTTCTCAGTACAAAAAGGCTTCCGTGTTGCCACCCTACCTCCCAGCCCAGACATCTAAGGCATACTGGAGGTTGTTGGCATATGTAGAACATAATCAGTACATGCCAGAAATTCCTGTGGACCTCTTGACAAACTCCTAGACCAGACTGAATGCTGTCTCAAACCAGGTGCATCAACAAAGTATTAGTTTAAGGATGTGCATATTTATACTTTACAGTCCACTGTATTTCATCACTGGAAAGAGAAAGCCAGTAGGTGATTAAACTTGCAAGTAGATGCACAAAACCATAAAACTATCGATTTTACAGGAATTGATCGACAAGATATGGACATTCAAGCATAAACATATGCCTAACAAGCAATACATGTGATTTCAAACAAGCCCTCACTGACCTAGTTGCAGGCAGTGTGCACCTCAATGTTCATAGCAGAAGCACTAAAGTCCCTCAATACATTCTGGGCCAGATTCTCAGCTGCGATACGACGGTGTATCTCAGATACATCGTCGTATCTCAGTTTTCCTAGAATCACTTACGCATAGATACTTTAAAGTTCCGACAGGTGTAAAACAATAACACCGTCGGACCGGAGATGTAATGACAACGCCGGCAGCTAGGTGGCCTTTACGTTGTTTTCTCATTTGCCTATGCAAATGAGCCTAATACACCGATTCCCGAACGTTTTTACGCCGCCCCGTCATCGTTTACGTTGCCATGTTAAGTATGGCGTCGGGTCAGCGTTGTCTTTTTTCGTTGGTTTTACTAAGTCGTTCACGAATAGGGCATTGCGTAAATGACGATCACGTCTTTTTGATGTCGGTTTCAATGACGCTTTCCGACATGAGCTGGAGCATGCGCACTGGGCTTTTTCCCCGGCCGGCGCATGCGCAGTTCGATTGACGCGGGGTGCGCTTAATTTAAATACAAGCTGCCCCCTTTGAATTACGCGCCCTTACGCTGGGACATTTACACTACGCCGCCGCAACTTAGGGAGCAAGTGCTTTGAGAGTATGGCACTTGCTCTGTTATGTTGCGGCGGCGTAGTGTAAATGGCTTACGCTACGCCGCCGCATTTCTATGAGAATCTAGCCCACAGTCTGCAACTCAGCTTACCCCTGTTCTCTCTTTCCAGAGTGCCTGCTTTGTGTTTATATTAGTTTAAAAACCGGGTGGCTTCCAAGACTTTGTCAAGAGGAAAGAGCAGGGTGAGTTGAGATGCTGAGAAAATGACTTGAATTACCTTCTGTAGTAATGTTATGTACTAAACGTACCTGGTAATAGAGCCTGACTTGTAGGAGGAGACCTCTCTTACAGCCCTGCCTCGGGATTCACTGGACTGGGGACAGTGACCTTGAGAGCGCAGCGAGGTAGGAGTGCCTGAAGCAGTGGAGTGGCTAGCACAGTAGCAGCGTGATGATCCTCCAGGGATGGCTGGAACTGCAGGCGGCAGTCGAACCAGTGACCCTTTTTGCTGCTAGCCACTACACCAACCCCCCAACAATGTGATCCTTTTTGCTGCTAGCCACTACACCAACCCCTCAACAATGTTGGGGGGTTGGTGTAGTGGCTAGCAGCAAAAAGGGTCGCTGCATGGTTCGAATCCCGACCACGACACCATCTGCCTGGAGTTTGCATGTTTTCCCTGTGTCTGCATGGGTTTCCTACGGGTACTCTGGTTTCCTCCCACACTCCAAAAGACATGCTGATTGTCATCATCGTGCTGATCCATTGAGTACGATCTGGCTCCTGATATAAGTCTTTTCTGGGAGACTTTATAAACACCCTGGACTCTGATTGACCACTTGCGGTCAGGTTAAGGGGTAAGGAGACTACATTACTACCACACCTGGGTGTTCATTTGGTGGAAGAATTACTCTATGTGATGTGATAACACCTTGACTAAGAAGATTTGAGATTCACTCCTTTTCATTTGGGAATTTCTTGGACTTTTTCACTTCATCCAATATGTCACACAATTATGCATGTTCATTATTGGTTTAATTTAATAATTTTTGTATTGTTTAGATAATATCAATTTCATTCACTATTGCACATGTTAATCATTTTCAATGCTTTTGATATTATTTTATCATTAATAATCTCAAAATTGGTTACTTATTTTAGTTTATGCTCTGTACCATATATATATATTTATATATCCTTTTTTCAAATTTTCTTTAAATTTGTATCTACAATTTTAGTACTGGCTGCATTCACATTTTTGTTTTAGCGCAGTGTTTTTTCCAATTTTTGGAAATTTTTATTTTACGGTTGTAGGTCAGCGACCAAAGAGCTGGCAAATACAGGATCAGCAGGGAGCTGGAGAAGGGTGAGACAAGCCAGGTTAGAAGCTGTACAGAGCAAGCAGCAGACAGTAGCAGGGTCAGACAAGACGGTTAAACACAGAAGGCTGAAGCGTAGTCAGGAGAACAGGCAAGGTCTGGCAGCAGGTAACCAATAGAAAACTGAGCAGGGTTAAGGCAGGCCAAAGGTCAGGGTTGGAGATAGCGGATGGTCAAACAAAGCCAGGTCGGTGCAGGTAATAGGCAAACGGGTATAGAGGTTACTGGGTACAGGTGCGCAGGCATGCATAGGTGCCGCTGTCTATTCTGCACAGGAATGCGCGTGTGAAAACGCTTGCGTTCACTACCAGTGGATCCCTGACAAGTAAACTCTGAGAAGGAAATGCTGCACAGTGCCTGAAGCTACATATGTCAGTAGAGACTTTTTTTAAAGAATATTTACAGTACTTCTTGGTAAAAATATGTAAATACTTCAATGTCAACAGCCTGGCCACAGATTCACTTTAAGAAGAAATGTTGGGCTATCCGTAACACAATGATTACATAGTCAAAAGAAAAAAGATGATCTCTGAGCTGTAGAATCACCTGTATACTGTTATATGAGCTGTATATTGATCTTTTTTAATACATTAAGGTTTTTACTTGATTTGTTCTGTTCAGGAAACATTTATTTTTTTATTTTTTTAATAACTTGTCTTGAGTTCTTTATTCCAGCTCTCTGGCATTCCATAACACATTAAATGTCATTTGACTTGTTTCAGTTTTTTTTTACTACTGTATATGTTCTACCACAGTGACCTCTCAATTACAGTTGCCCTGCTTAACTGACCTCTTGCTAGCTTGGACTTCTTTACTCAAGGCTAACCTTTTAACTAAACTGACTAGAGTAAATCCAAGTGAACTGTCAATTTTTTTCCTAATAAATGCTGCAACCACAAGGCCGGGTTCTTTGCTCTACATCCAAAGGGAAAGCACTGTCTATACTGTTCAATTTACTTTATTTCACTTGTTATGTCATTTTATTGCACAAGTCAGAATGGACTGACTATATCGAGGCAGATTCTCGGATGAATTGACAATTGTATTTTATACAGTGCACTGAGTAATTGTGTCATGATTAGGTGACCAGTATTTTCAGACCAAATGGGTTTTAACCTTGAAGTGGACTTCTTGTCCTGGCTTATTTTAAGGTCAGGAAGGAATTTTTTCCCTGCTGGAGCATATTGGCCGAGCACCGCCGGGGTTTTTTGCCTTCCTCTGGACCAAGCCTGGAGAGAGGAGTTAGCCAATTCCTCTCCCCACTGCCCCGAAATCCCCCCCCCCGTGTATTGACGATCATGGCACGTAGGCAATATTCTGCCGAAACCATTTGGAGTTTGAGGCAATGCGCCGCAATACTGCCAGCCATCACCAAAAAGGCCCTAAGAACTGAGCGACTATTGAGAATCGATCATAGATCGACGGTCAGTCATTTCAGCCATTTACCCCAGCTCAAGCACATATCATGTGCTCTGATCAACACAAGATCGGCAGTAAAACACCGACTAGAAATCCGCGACTTCATTCAACAAAAGGATCTAGACTGTCTTTTTATTACAGAGAGCTGGCTCACAGCCGACTGTAACACCATTCTAGGAGAACTGGTGCCAGAAAATTACCGTATCATAACGGAAAACAGAATAGGGCAAAGAGGAGGCGGCCTGGCGGTGATCCTCAAGACTCATCTTACGATCACCAAACCAGTCCGCCAAAACCCTCTTCCATTCATGGAAACCCTTACTCTACAACTTCAAGCAAGTTCAAAGGAGACCGTCCACATTCTGCTCTGCTATAGGCCGCCCGGCCCAAAATCGCAGCTGCTATCATCATGGACGGATTTCTTCTCCACTTATACCCTCAACAGCAAACACCTGTTGCTGCTCGGGGATTTCAATCTCTGGGCCAACTCCTCACAGGACCCCATTGCCGACGCCTGTATTGACCACCTGGAAGGATTAGGATTGCAGCAACTAGTATGTGGGCCCACACATGCTTCAGGTCACACACTTGATCTTATTTTCAGACAAGCTCTAGAAATAAAAATTTGGGAAAATGAAAAATTGCCATGGACAGATCACCATGCAATTACCTTCAATATTTCCACAATCCCCCCCGCAACAAAAACATCAAATCCAGTGACAACACACTGGACTAGATGTCAGAAGAAGCTCCACTCGGAACTCTTCAAAACCACTTTAAGGAAAAAAATAGAAACAACTCCGCCGCATCAAACGGCCGTTGAAACATTGGAAGCCATAAACTCGGCCATGCTACAGTCAGCCGACTTGGTAGCGCCGAAGCGACGAACCCGCATCCGGAAAACCAACCGCAGCTGGTTTAGCAACCAACTGTCGTTACTGAAGCAAGAACGCAGAAGGGCCGAATCTGCCTGGAAAAGATGTTCTTCAGAGCTAAACCTATCCATCTACAAGGCGACTACAAGAAAATACCACAAAGGAATTTTCCAAGCCAAGAAAAATTATTTTTCGGAGGCTATCAACGGCGCCCTAAACCGCCCCCGCGAACTCTTCAAGATGGTCACCCAGACCATGAAGCCAGGATGCATTGAAACCCCCAGCTCGGACACACAAGAATTTTGCAATGAACTATCGGATTACTTCATTAATAAAATCGAGGTGATCCGTGAAAGCATTCAGCAAAACAATTCCCCCCTCAGCCCCCCCTGCAGCCTCTCACACAACACCCATAGTTATTCTTCTATATCAGGTAAGTTCGCCCTGGAACCCATCTCCATCGAGACCACTAAGAATGTCATTTGTACTCTGCGTAATAGCACAGCGCCAAATGACGTTATCCCCACTAAACTGCTGAAGGAATGCGCCGACATTCTGGCTCCTCCCATCACGCAGCTTATCAACCAGTCTTTCTTGGAAGGCATAGTGCCCTCACAGTTGAAAGAGGGTGTAATCCAACCCATCCTGAAGAAACCCTCCCTGGACCCCAAGGATCCACTCCACCGCCGTCCCATAACTAGCCTCAACGTACTCTCAAAGATAATGGAAAAAGTAGTGGTACAACAGCTGCAACAGCATCTAGATACCCACAAGCTACTTGACCCATTGCAATCAGGCTTCCGTCCCGGACACGGGACAGAAACAGCATTACTGAAAGTATGGGACGATGTTCTCAAGGCCGCAGACGAAGGAGAATCTTGTCTTCTAGTTCTGTTGGACCTAAGTGCCGCTTTCGACACTGTAGACCACAATCTGTTACTGACTCGGCTTGCTGAAGTAGCCAGAGTCGCAGAAGGCGATCTATCTTGGTTCTCCTCTTTTCTGGAAAACCGATCGCAAACAGTGAAGTTAGGACCTTTCACGTCTGACAAACGCACAGTAACATGCGGAGTCCCTCAAGGATCGCCTCTGTCACCAGTGCTGTTTAACATATATCTTCGTCCTCTCTTTGAGATTATCAGCAGCCAAAAACTGCTCTACCACTCATATGCAGATGACACACAACTCTATTTCCGCATCTGCAACAGACAGGATCACCACCTCAATCTAGAGACATGTCTCTCTTTGATAGAGGACTGGATGACAAAGAGTTATCTTAAACTCAATGGAGCGAAAACAGAACTTCTCCTGTTTCACGCCAAGCGTATGAATCAACTTTCAACAGCATGGACCCCCCCGCCCATTCTGGGCAAGCTCATCACCCCTAGCGCCAAAGTCAAAAGCCTAGGGGTCATTTTTGACTCCTTTATGACAATGGACGCACAAATAGGGTCAGTAGTCAGCGGATCTCACCATCTGCTGCGCCTACTACGCAGACTCACTCCGTTCATCCCTAAAGAAGATTTAGCGGTCGTGGTGGGAGCAATTGTTAACTCCAGACTGGATTATGCAAATGCCCTTTACCTCGGCCTCCCCAAGTACCAAATCGCTCGTCTGCAAGTCGTTCAGAATACGGCCGCCAGACTGGTGACTGGGAAAAAACCCTGGGAATCCATCTCACCTTCACTGAGAGCACTTCATTGGCTGCCAGTCAAAGACAGAATCGCTTTTAAAGCTCTCTGTCTTACACATAGATGTGTCCATGGGAATGCCCCCCTTTATTTATGCGAAATAATAAAAGCGCATAATCCCAATCGCGTTTTGCGATCCACGAATCAGAACCTGCTCCAGGTTCCGAAAGCCAACTTCAAGTCCAAGGGAGAAAGGAGATTCGCGATCCAAGGTCCCAGACTATGGAACGCTTTACCAACCAGCATTCGGTTGGAGGAGAACCACCTAGCATTTAGGAAAAAAGTCAAGACTTTTCTCTTTTGATATCAAAGGAGACAGGAACAACAAGCGCCCAGAGGCGATTCAGTTCGCATGTGCCGCGCTATACAAGTTTTTCATTCATTCATTCATTCATTTCCTGAGTAACAAAAATATGCTATTATAATTTTGTAATATAAAAAAGGTGATACATTTCTTTGAAGAACCAGTATACCTAGAAAGGAAAATGTTAGTCAACAATTGTACACAATCACGGTATTAGCTGACTAAAAATGTGATGGGGACAAAATTTTGGGTATAATGGGTTGTAAACTATAGAAATTCATAGGTTAATAGAACGTGCCCAAAAGTTTAATTGCCAACACACAAGGAGGTGTAGCAGCTGGACCATCATTCACTCTTTACATTTAGCAAAATAGCAAATAGAAACAACATTAGGTGCAAATATCAAAATAATTGCGTATCAAGGAGGAGGTAATTGAAGCAACAATCAAATCTCTCGCCAGGCATAGTGCGCCAGGACCAGACTGTTTCCCCCATGAACACTATAAAACATTTCTCCCAATTTTCCTCCCATATATTATACAACTTTTTAATGTTTTTTTTTTTCAATACAGATCCTATATCACATGATATGCAACACTCATATATTACGCTAATCCCAAGGTCTATATTCATATGTGTGGGCTTTATTACCCCTCACATTAGGTGCAGGTCATCTGACATGTTCCTATCAAAAAGCATCTCTAAAAAAAAAATGTTTCCTGCAGGAGATGCCTGAAATCTGACTTGTATCTTAGTGCAGATATCTGATAAAATTGGTGAGCCAATCACACAAGCAGGAAGCAATGTTTCTAGGGAGTGGTCAGTACACATTCTGTGTACAGAACAACTCCATGTAGCCATATTGCAATGCATTCTCATAAAAATACAGAGCTGCAGATTGAAAAGTAAAGGTATTTTTTATTAACATTCAATTACAATATGGTTAGTGTCGAAATTATAAGCGCTATATTATTTTTTTCTTTGTTTGCTGTTTTTTACCCAACGAAAGTGGAGTTATCCTTTAAATGATTCAGATCATCAAACAAATTTTAGTATTACACAAAGATAACCTGAGTAAATTCCAAGATGCAGTTTTTTAATTATCTTTTCATTTATTAAGGGGGAAAAAAGTGTTCAAACCTGCCTGGCCCTATGTGAAAAAGTAATTGCCCCCTCCCATGCTGAATCATGAATGAACTGTGAATAACCACACTTGTTTGGAAAGCTGAGTTAAATTCCACTTGCCACACCCAGGACCGATTACTGCCATACCCGTTGAATCAAGAAATCACATAAATAGAAGCTGCCTGACAAAGTGAAGCATGCTAACAGATCACAAAAAAAAAAAAAGTCACTCATCATGCCACAATCTAAAAAAAAACAATCAAGAACAGATTAGAAACAAAGTAATGTACATGTATCATTCTAGGAAGGGTTTCAATTACATTTCTAAGGCTTTGGAGCTACAATGAACCATGGAGAGAGCCATTATCCAAAGATGGAGATAACTTGGAACAGTGGTGAACCTTCCCAGGAGTGGCCAGCCTACAAAAATTACTCCAAGAGCATGACGACTAGGGATAAGACGAACACCCCCCTGTTCAGTTCACACCAGAACTTGCGAACACACCAAATGTTCGTGTGAACTTTAGAACCCTGTTAAAGTCTATGGCCCAGATTCAGAGAGAATTAGATTATCGTAGCGTATCAGAAATACACTACGCCGCCGTTTTTTACCTGGCTCTACGTGGAATCCAGGTAGATTTTGTCCAGTAAACGACGGCGGCGTAGTGTATTTCTCCCGTCGCAATCTATCTACGTGAGTAGGGGGCGTGAAGCATTTAAAATAGGCACGTTCCCGCGGCGATCGAACTGCGCATGCTCCGTTCGCAAATTTCCCGCCGTGCATTGCGCGAAATCACGTCGTTACGTCATTCGTTGTTTGAGTAGCGTCGTTTACGGACATTTCTATTCCCGAACGACTTACGTAAAAAAATAAAAAATAATTAAAATTCGACGCGGGAACGACGGCCATACTTAACATGGGCTACGCACCGTTAGACCAGCAAAAATCTGGTCTAACAGTACGTAAAAAAAAAATAGACGTAAGCGATTGCGAAGACCGCTCGTATCTTCGTGGATCGCCGTAAAAACTCATTTGCATATCCCGACGCATCAAAACGACGCAAACTCCTCCCAGCGGCCGCAAAAATATTGCAGCGTAGATCCGAAGGCTTACGAAGACGTAAGCCTCTCGGATCGAAGCCCGAAGCCGCCGTATCATGGTTTGAGGATTCAAACTAGTGATACGGCGCGCGAAATTTGAAATTACTCCTGTCTAACACCAGTTAGACAGGCGTAATTGCTCTATGAATCTGGGCCTATGGGACTAGTACATTTGAAATCTAAAGTGCTAATTTTAAAGGCTAATATGCAAGTTATTGTCCTAAAAAATGTTTGGGGACCTGGGTCCTGTCCCAGGGGACATGTATCAATGCAAAAAAAAAGTTTTTAATGCTAAAAGTGAAACAATAAAAGTGTAATATTACTTTACATTTTGTACCTAGGGGGGGGGGGGGTGTAAAGTCAGCATGTGAAAAAGCGCATGTTTCCCGTACATAGAACTGTCCCTGCACAAAGTGTCATTTCTGAAAGTAAAAAAAGACATTTAAACTGGCTTTGCGGCTATAAAGAATTGTCGGCTCTGGCAATTTAAAGAGGATTCATTCATAAGAAGAAAAAAAAAAGTGGGGGTCCCCCCAAATTCTATTTCCAGGCCCTTCAGGTCTGGTATGGATATTAAGGGGAACCCCACCGTCAATTAAAAAAAAATGATGTGGGGTTCCCCCCAAATATCCATTCCAGACCCTTTAGGTCTGGTGTGGATTTTAAGGGGAACTCCACCCCAAATAAAAAAAAAAAAGGTGTGGAGTTCCCCCAAAAATCCACACCAGACCCCTTATCCGAGCACGTTAACCTGGTCGGCCGCAGAAAAGAGGGGGGACAGAGTGCACCCCCCCTCTCCTGAACCGCACCAGGAGAGAGGGGAATCCAAAAACACGGCTTGAGGAGAAGAAAAATGGTAGCCAAACTATACTTCTAAACTGGCTATTTAGTATGGAGTTGAGGGCTTTAGCTTTATTTTTTATATGAGTAAACATTTCAATTCTATCTTTCAGTTTAGATCAGTGGTTCTCAACTCCTGTCCTCAGGACCCACTAACAGGCCAGGCTTGCAAGATACCTGAAATACATCACATGGGCGTCTGCTCCATAGGGCAGGGGGGGCAATTTACCCCCCCCCCCCCCCCCGGAAAATCGAGAAGATGTTGAAGAGTCTGGCAGCCGTGGGCTGTCTGAGCAGTCCTGGGCTGGATGTCACACAGGCACAACGAGGGAACCTTCTGCCGGTGCTGTGCTTATGGCTGATCTGAGGTACTAAATGGGATGAGGGAGGGGTCCGTCTGTGCTGAAGGGGGGCTTTGTGCTAAATGGGGGGTCCATATGTGCTGAAGGGGGGTCTGTATTGAAGGGGGGTATGTGCTGAAGGGGGGGTCCATCTGTGCTGAAGAGAGGTATGTGTTAAAGGGGGGTCCATCTGTGCTGAAGGGGGTCTGTGCTTAAAGGGGGTCCATCTGTGCTAAAGGGGGATCATCTGTGCTGAATGGAGGGGTCTGTGAAGAATGGGGGATCTGTGCTGAAGGGGGGTCATCTGTGCTGAATAGAGGGGTCTGTGCAGAATGAGCGGTCTGTGCTGAAGGGGGGATCCATCTTTGCTGAATGGAGGGGTCTGTGCAGAATGGGGGGTCTGTGCTGAAGGGGGGAGCTTCTCCAGATCCTTAAGGTTTTGGGGCTGTCGCTGGGCAATGCAGACTTTTAGCTCCCTCCAAAGATTTTCTATTGGGTTCAGGTCTGGAGACTGGCTAGGACACTCCAGGACCTTGAGATTCTTCTTATGGAAACCACTCCTTAGTTGTCCTGGCTGTGTATTTTGAGTCGTTTTCATGCTGGAAGACCCAGCCAGGACCCATCTTAAATGCTCTTACTGAGAAAAGGTTGCTGGAAAAGATCTCGCGATACATGGCCCCATCCATCCTCCCCTCAATATGGTGTAGTCATCCTGTCCCCTTTGCAGAAAAGCATCCCCAAAGAACAATGTTTCCACCTACATGCTTCATAGTTGGGCTTGTGTTCTTGGGATTGTACTTATCCTTCTTCTTCCTCCAAACACGGTGAGTGAAGTTTAGACCAAAAAGCTCTAATTTGTCTCGTGAGACCACATGACCTTCTCCCATTCCTCCCCTAGATCATCCAGATGGTCATTGGCAAACTTCAGATGGGCCTGGACATGCACTGGCTTGAGCAGGGGGACCTTTAGTGCACTGCAGGACAGTGGCGTCACTAGGGTTGGTTTCACCTGGTGCGGTAATACTTGGTGACACCCCCAAGCCCCTGGCACTAAGCAGGCTAGTGCGTCGGTATGGCTCTCCCCCTTAACCTACCACAATGGATGGAGCTGGGATGGAATTGGGTGGATGGATGGAGCCAGGATTGGATTGGGGTGGTGAATAGAGCTGGAATGGGATCAGGGGAATGGATGGTGTAGGGATGGGATCGGGGAACGGATAGAGCAGGGATGGGATGGGGGATAGGATCAGGGGGGATGGATGGAGCGGGGATAGGATCAGGGGCGATGGATAGTGCAGGGATAGGATCAGGGGGGATGGATGGAGCAGGGATAGGATCAGGGGGAATGGATGGTGCGGGGATTGGATCAGGGGCGATGGATGGCGCAGGGATAGGATCAGGGGGGATGGATGGAGCGGGGATAGGATCAGAGGGAATGGATGGAGCGGAGATAGGATCAGGGGCAATGGATGGCACAGGGATAGGATCAGGAGGGAAGGAATGGAGCAGGAATAGGATCAGGGGGGATGGATGGAGTGGGGATAGGATCAGGGGTGATGGATGGAGCGGGGATAGGATCAGGGGCAATGGATGGTGCAGGGATAGGATCAGGGGGAAAGAATGGAGCAGGGATAGGATCTGGGGGGATGGATGGAGCAGGGATAGGATCAGGGGCGATGGATGGCGCAGGGATAGGATCAGGGGGATGGATGGAGCGGGGATAGGATCAGGGGTGATGGATGGCGCAGGGATAGGATCAGGGGGGATGGGTGGAGCAGGGATAGGATCAGGGGGAATGGATGGATCGGGGATAGGATCAGGGGGATGTATGGAGTGGAGATAGGATCAGGGGGGATGGATGGCGTGAGGATCAAGAGGGAAGGAATGGAGCAGGAATAGGATCAGGGGGAATGGATGGAGCGGGGATAGGATCAGGGGGATGGATGGAGCGGGGAGAGGATCAGGGAGGAGGGATGGCGCGGGGATAGGATCAGGGGGATGGATGGAGCAAGGATAGGACCAGGGGGAATGGATGGATCGGGGATAGGATCAGGGGGATGGTATGGGATCAGAGAGGATGAATGGAGCCAGGATGGGATTGGGGGGATGGATGGTGCCGGGATGGGATTAGAGGGATAGCTGGAGTGGGTATGGGATTGGGGGCTGGGTGGAGCTGGGAAGGAATGGATTGAGGCGGGATCGGGGGAATGGATAGAGGTGGGATGGAATCGGGGGTGTTGTATGAAGTGAGGATAGGATCAGGGGGGATAGATGGAGTGGGGATGGGATCAGGGGGATGGATGGAGCGGGTATGGGATCAGGGGGGATGAATGGACCCGGGATGGGATTGGGGGATGGATGAACGGGTATAGAATCGGGGGGTGGGTGGAGCTGGATGGGATTGGGGGTGGATGAAGCCGGAATGGGACCTTTGATCTGGGGGGGTTAAAGGATATGTGCTAGGGGGTGCTTTGGGAGGGGAGAGGAATTGCATTGCCCCCTCCTACTTCAAGTCCAAATCCTCTCTAACCCAAAACAAAGAGCACACCCTAGCACCTATTCTCTAACCCCCCTAAAATAACTCCTGGCAGCATAATTGTTACCTCTGCAAATGCCCTCCCCCCAACCTTCCAACCACTATGTCCCCCTCCTCTGCAATACAGTACTCCTGTAGCTGCATACCTCAGAGAAGGCGCTGACTATAGCGTGGATGGTCTCACATGGTGCTTGTGTACACTTCTGAGCTGAGGAGAAAGCAGCAGTGAGATGATGGCCGCGCTGTGTGGAGGTGTGTGTGGGGACGGTCGGACCCTGGGCACCCAGTCTGTCTCTGCCTCACTCCCTCCTCCTCCCCCACTCTCGCCGCACATCGCATTAAGCAGAGGAGATCCCGGAAGGGAAGGAGGGAGCCGCGGCCCCAGTCTGAGCCGGGTATCGCCGTTTGTGTGGGAACGGTCGGACCCCGGGCAGCCAGTCTGTCTCTGTCTCTGCCTCACTTCCTCCTCCCCCACTCTCCCCGCACATCGCATTGAGCAGAGGAGATCCCGGAAGGGAAGGAGGGAGCCGCGGAGCCCCTCTCAATGCAGCGCCAGTCTGAGCCGGGTGTCACCCTCTGGTGGGTGTCACCTGGGTGCGGGTCGCACCCCCCCGCACCCCCATAGCAACGCCACTGCTACAGGATTTTAATCCATGACAGCGTAGTGTGTTACTAATGGTTTTCTTTGAGACTGTGGACCCAGCTCTCTTCAGGTCATTGACCAGGTCCTGCCGTGTGGTTCTGGGCTGATCCCTCACCCTCATCATAATCATTGATGCCCCCGGGCAGCCAGTCTGTCTCTGTCTCTGCCTCACTTCCTCCTCCCCCACTCTCCCCGCACATCGCATTGAGCAGAGGAGATCCCGGAAGGGAAGGAGGGAGCCGCGGAGCCCCTCTCAATGTGGCGCCAGTCTGAGCCAGGTGTCACCCTCTGGTGGGTGTCACCCGGGTGCGGGTCGCACCCCCCGCACCCCCATAGCAATGCCACTGCTACAGGATTTCAATCCATGACAGCGTAGTGTGTTACTAATGGTTTTCTTTGAGACTGTGGACCCAGCTCTCTTCAGGTCATTGACCAGGTCCTGCCGTGTGGTTCTGGGCTGATCCCTCACCCTCATCATGATCATTGATGCCCCACGAGGTGAGATCTTGCATGGATCCCCAGACCGAAGGAGATTGACCGTCATTTTGAACTTCTTCCATTTTCTAATAATTGCTCCAACAGTTGTTGCCTTCTCACCAATCTGCTTGCCTATTGTCCTGTAGCCCATCCCAGCCTTGTGCAGGTCTACAATTTTATCCCTCATGTCCTTACACAGCTCTCTGGTCTTGGCCATTTTGGAGAGGTTGGAGTCTGTTTAATTGAGTGCTCTATAGTAGTCAATTGCTGATTGTACATTGTAGTTTATTATATGTACCCTATCTACACATATGGACTATTAATATTATTATTTTAAATGTATCTTTTTGCCGTGATTGGACCTATCAATAAATGGACTTATTTTTACACTTCCTTGGTACATAGTGAACGTTTTTGAGAGCCATGAGCGCTGATTTTAGTGTTTTTTTTATGTTTCATCTGTACTTTCGGGTATGATTCTTCTTGCAGCTCTGGACTCACCCTCCTAAGAGAGACTAGTAACCTCCTAAAGTTTCAATTATTTTAAGTTATACTATCATTGGCAACCTTTTAACTTGGCCTAAAGTATGCGCCTGCTAGACCTCTTAGCCCCCTTTATCTCTGATGACTCTGGTCTTGTGCCTTGTCCCTTGTTGAATCATCAACTTTACCAAGATTTAATATTATGGAGCATATGTTCCTGAGGAAATAAAGTAACAAGCATATAAGGCACTTTCTGAAGGTAATAGCAGAGAAAAAAATTAAAATCCTTACAGTAAGTTTAGATTGTAGAAGATTTTTATATCTTTACACTGTTCATCCTGATGATGTGAAATGCTGGAAGTGAACTATTGTCTAAACAATTCTTTACCTTCACGTGCTTAAGCTACTGGTGAATGTTAATAATAAACAATCCTAATATATATTGGTTTGCACTGATTGTATTATATATTTTCCTGTATGAGATTTTTGTATATGAATAATTGCTGACAAGTCCTGTCTACTACATTTTCTCTATTCCCTACCCCGAAGGAAGACAGAAACAAGATTTATTAGCTTGTTCTAACAATATGACAGGTGAAAAATCACAGTAGGTAGGATAGATAATCAATTTAAATTATGAGTAAAATCTTTTGTGTTAACTTTTGTAAAGAAAACAAAATACTCTAATACTTGAGCTCTATGACTAAAGAAGGCTGATTTCCAAAACTAGATCCTGCACTACTTTTGGCAACTTCTGGGGCAACTTCAATAGACATCTTTGCATGAACCCACACCGATGTCTTTCAATATGCCCTCGAAGTCGGACCAAAATGCGGCTTTGAAATTGTGCACGTTCACAGCCATGTTCAGTGTAAATGAGGGCTTTATTGGTTTGTCAGCAATCCGTTTTTTCACCCAGCATGTGGCTCTCACATTTAAAAAAAAGCTGATGGACAGCTTATTTTAATAATTAGGTCTGTCTACCCAGTAAGGACCTAGGCATTGTGGCTTTTACCACCCAAAAGCTCTACAAAGTGTACAGCTTTAAGAACCCAGGACAAGAGTCTGGGAAAATAAAAACTTTGTTTTCTCTATATCCTCCACAAACTCTGGAGCCCCATACCATTTGTATATAAGAAACTTCAGGGACACATGTACACCATTTACAATCCTGCAAGTCAGTGCCTCACATATTATTATTATTATCTTTAGCATCTATTCTGATAGTTTACTAATTTACCAGCTGCCCTTTCTGCATAACAATTATCAATGATAAGAATAAATGTGCATCTTTGTGATGGGTAATAAGGAAATGTGACACCCTATATCATTTCTATTACATGGAAAGCTTTCAGAATGAAAGAGGGCTATATTCAAATTCTCCTATTACACTGCGCTGTTGCCTAGGAAACTGGATTTTTAATATTGCAAACTTACCTTTTTTCTTTTTCAGAATTAAAGCATTGGGAATTATATTACCTGGAATACTCTCAGACTAAAATGACATTTTTATGACACAGCATGGAGACAAAACATTTGCATATCTAAACAATATATTTGTATATTAGAATGTAAAACAATGTTTGGAAAAATACTGTTGCGCTTTTTATTTTTAAATTATTAGTGCTTTAGAAATTTTGGAAATACTAAAACATTCCCTTCCACTTAGTCCCCTTTCACACTTATACGACTTGTCCCACAATTTTGGACTGCAAAATCGTATGACAATTCATTCTCCATTATTTTCAATGACTACCATTCATACTGGCACGACTTTAAGTAGTGCCGACTTCAAAGTAGTCCTTGCACTACTTTGGTCCGATTTTGATGGCACTTACACAGGCATTCATTGAAATTGCGGCCGCGAATCGCGGCAAAATCGCGGTGGAATCGTGGCCCGCGAAATTGCGGTAAAATCGCGAAACTGAAGTTGTACAAGTGTGAAAGGTGTCTTAAAGTGGAATTATATATACTGTAGCTAGCAAAATACTATATACAGTATATATTTATATATATATATATATATATATATATATATATATATATAAAAGGGGAAAGTGTGGGACTTTAAATGAGACACCTTAGACGAGGTGTCTCCATCCCTGTTAAAATAAGTAAAAGAGAGAAGGGCGAAGTTTTGGGACTTTATATCTACAAAAAAATGTTCCTCAGTTTAGGCCGATACAAATTCTTCTACATATTTTTGGTAACATTTTTTGCAATAAACGTTTATGATTGGTTTGCACAGAAGTTATAGCGTCTACAAAATAATGGATAGTTTTATGGCATTTTCATTAATATTTTTTTTTTTTACTAGTAATGGCAGTGATCAGCGATTTTTTTCATGACTGCGACATTATGTCGGACACATCGGACACTTTTGATGCCATTTTGGGACCATTGTCATTGATACAGGGATCAGTGCTATACAGTAAAAATGCACTGATATCTGTAAAAATGACACTGGCAGTGAAGGGGTTAACCAGTAGGTGGCACTGAGGGGGTTAAGTGTGTCCTAGGGAGTGCTTCTAATTGTAGGGGGGTGGGCTATGTGTGACATGACACTGATCACTGCTCCCGATTTCAGGGAGCTGTGATCAGTGTCCTGTCACTAAAAAGAATGGGGAAATGCCTTTTTACATCAGCATTTCCCTGTTCTTCCTCTTCGTGAGATGATCACAGGTATCACCGTGGATATCGAGTCCACGGGACACACGGTCGGACTCACTGAGTTCATGCCGTGCACGCCCACAATGTACAGGTACAGGTATGTCCATCTGCCCAGCCGTGCTATTGTGCCAACGTATATTGTTGTGCGCTGGTCCTTAAGCGGTTGAAGCCCTGGGGCCTGCAGTACCCCTCATGACAGTAACTGATTATTTTAGTAGATTAAATGGTGATGGACCCCAGTTCCAGCAGTCCGACTTGCAAATCCTGCCCCCCCCCCCCCTCATGGCTGCATTGACGTGACACAAACTCCACAGTCTCTCCCTCTGGCTCTGCACCCAGCTCTCCTTTCATGTCTCTTTCAGATCTCTTACTGTGCTTCCACTCACCGACACCTGCCCTGGATCCTTCCTGAAGGACTTGCTCCAGACGTGCGGACCAACTGCCTCTCCTAGATCCTGTTCCAGGACACCTCTCCATGACCCTGTAAGAGAGGCTCCCTCCCAGCTCCAGAGCTCCTCTGCGGGATCTACACCCCCTCAGAAGAGGGTGTTCCTCCAGCATGACAATCTAGCACTCCATTCTTCAGTTCACCCAGCTTACATCTCCTCCCCCAGCAGCCTGACCATGGGTATATTTGGAGGCCTTCCCCTGACAATCCTAGATGGGTATTGGTCAAACCTCCTTACATGTACCCCATGTCACTCCAGCACTCCAGCACTCAGCCCTGCCCCTTTTCCAGAACATTCTCCACTGGATATTGCCTATATCAATGATAACAAGGGCTGATCCCACAGCTCTGGTTCAGTGGCTGTGAGGGGTCGGGAGCTTATCAGACGTGTGTCGATCATCATGAATTATGTGGATGTGGATCACTAGATGACATTTTAATTGTAGCACTTTTTTCATTAAAAGACTTATGTGCATTTATTCACTTTGCCCTTTTTGCAGGTACAATGTAGGCCTTATTCACTCATATGGGGCTTTGTATCTAGGGACCCCCTTATTGTTAATGGGTGCTTTGGGACTGTGATAAGCCTCCTGCCCATAATACAAAAAAATATTTTAGATCAAGGAATTTACTGGATCGAGATGTCCTCAACCTGAAAACGAACTGAAAGCCTAAAATTATGCTTTAGCCCAAATAAAAACTTAATTTGTGATGTATTTCAGTTTTTATCCATGTATAATTGTACGGAGTCATACTACTGCACTTCATTTTATTGGTTATCTGGTGATTTGAGGACCCCAGCCCTGCTTGTTATTCTGGAGAGTTATTCCACACAAAAACACTGCAGACTCCTAGCCGTCTTTTCTGTACAGGAATAGTGATGTAAAACAAAATCAGTTTCTAAGAAGTTTCTCAGCCCCCAAATTCTAAGCTGCCTTGGTGGATCTCCAAGAATGAAGGTGAAGGGTGGGGCATGAAATGTCCCCGCCCCCACCACCTATGGGACTGTGTCATACCAGAAAATAAAATTAAAGTTTAATTAATAAAAAAAAAAAAAAAAAAAAAAAAAAATACTTACCTATGATTGGTTGAGCTTTTGTTGACAGTTGCCCCAAACAACGGTCCTCTAACCCAATAAAAAGATAGAGGATGCGTCAGCAGTGGGCAGAAGATTGGAGAAGATTTGGAGAAGCACATCTGCACTTACCTGTCATGGAGCAGTTGCTTCGCCAGATGAGGGACCAGGCCGCAGCTGAGGATGGTGATGGCTCTCTCTTCCTGGCTCTTCTCCCCCTGTTTTTTCCTTCTCCCTCTTCTGCTGGTCGTGGACCTGTTTTTTTCCGGTCCTGCGGTGCCATGTCCTTCTTCCTCCCTTTCTCTCCCTGTTATCCCCCCTGATATACTTTCTCCCCCTTGGACCTTTGGTGTCCTATAGTGGACTCTCCTCCGGTGCAGTGAGTGGCGGTTCCTCTGTCTCCTGCCGTCAGATGTTGTCATCTCCGCCTGTGTAATCGGCTTCAGGCCCTTCCTTCATCCGCGATGTCGTTCGGCCTTCTACTTCGGCTGGAATCGCTGGCGCGTGCACAGTACATCAAGGCAGATCAACACAGAGGCAGCTTAAGTGTCCTCTCAGGTTCGAATCTCCGCCTGGTCAGGTCTCTAGGGGAAAGAAGACAAGTTATTTCATTTAAATTTTATTGATAATTGTACTAATGATTTACTTAGGGTTTCCAATTGTTCTGCCTCTTTTTTTTTTTTTTTAACCCCTTCTAGTGCTGTTACTTCAGCTGGAATGCCTCAGATTAATTTTGTAAGTCCATCACAGCCAGCCAATCCTGTTGTCATGGCGACTGGTAGTAAACAGATTTCTGGGAGGAAGCGTCTTTGTAAATCTATAGGTATTGCAATACCTTCTAATGTTTTGATGCATGGGTTTTCTGATCATCAATTAAATGCTTCCAGTTTTATTGATACAGCTCCTTCTTTGTTGACGGTTCCCGTTACCATGGCGCCTGATCATGACCATGCATCTCCTGATTTTGTCGTTTCTCCAAATCCGCTGCCTGCGAATGCCTCGACTGAGTTGGTTTCAGCTCCTGCTGGTGAGTTTAATAATTCTTCTCCAGTCAGGGAATTACTTTATTTTTATTTATTTTTTTTTTTTTTATTTATGTCCATGTTTGCTAATTCTTTTAATTCTGTTAATCAACCACAGTCAACTCCTGCTTCTGTGTGGCTGGATCCTTTGTCTGAGGCTCATATTAGCCCTGTCTCTACCTCAGTTGCCACTGCAACGGTTATTCCTGCTGCTCATGATGTTTTGATTCCTCCTTTGGTCCCAGAATCTTGCTTAAGGGAAGTTTTGATGTGCGATTTGTGTCCTCTGGGGTTTCATTTATCTAGTGCAGTGAAAAATTTTTTTTGGAAAAGAGACTAAGTTTAAATTCTGACTTTGCTTCCGTCCAACCACGAGCTTAAGGTGGTTAAGAAGGATGGTGATCGTAAAGATGATAAAAAACGAAAATTGCCGCCACGCTCTTTTAACAACTGGCTGTAGCATTTTGCATTTATGCTAGCATGCTGGGTGAACAGCGCCCTGATTTGTGTTCTGGCTTATTCCAACATATCAAAATTATTTTGGAAGCATACAATTTTTGTTTTTTTTACGTTTTTCATGGTTTTATTATGACGAAGCATTTCGACAGAAGTTGTCTGTGCACAAATCTTTGAAGTGGGGTTCAAAAGATATAGGTCTGTGGCTCAATCTTTTATTAACTCAGAAGCCGTTGGTTAAAGTTAATGTTTCCAATGCCAGTGATATGTATAGGAGAGGTGTGTGTATTTTAATTTCAATGATGGCATGTGTAAGCGGCCTAACAGCTGTAAATACAAACATGAGTGTAGTCATTGTGCTGGTTCTCACCCTGCTTCTCGAAGGAGCTTTTTTCTAAACATGCTACCTTGGCTTCACATGTATCCAGAATGTCAGAGGGCAATCGTCCTGCGTGTTGGTTTCTTGTTTGGTTTTCGATAACCTTTTTCTGGAATCAGTTGTCGTGTCTTTCCTATTTGCATTCTGTTTCTTCTAATTTGTCTGTTGTTCGTGAGAAATTGAATAAAGAATTGCGAGCTGGTAGAATTGAAGGTCATTTTTCTACTCCTCCTTTTGTTAATTTTTGGGTTTCTCCGCTTGGTATTATTCCTAAGAAAGATCCAAACTCTTTTAGATTGATACACCATCTCTTATTCCTGTTTAGATTTTCTTTGAACGATGATATTGACCCCTCGTTGTGTTCTGTTCAATATTCTTCTTTTTATGACACTTTGTTAAAAATTAGGAGTGTTGGTGCCTCTGCTTTACTTGCTAAAGCTGATATTCAATCCTCGTTTCGGTTACTTCCTATTCATCCATCCGCTTTTAACTCTTTGGGTTTCTGTTTTCAAAATTAATATTACTTTGATAAGGGTCTCCTGATGGGATGTTCGCTTTCTTGTTGTTATTTTGAACTCTTTTTAACGTTTATTGAATGGGTTGTTGGTTTTCGTGCTGGTTCTAATAACTCATTGCATTGCATCTGGATGATTTTCTGTTTTTGGTGAAGCTGGTACATCTGATTGTTTATATTTATTTACTGAATTTCGGATTGTCTGTCGGGAGTTCGGTGTTCCGTTGGCCGATAAAAAATCTGTTTACCCTACGTCTTGTTTTGACTTTCTGTGTGTTCAGATAGATACGGTTTCAATGGAATTCCATCTTCCTGATGAAAAGATTGTTAAAATTAGGATTTTATTGGACTTCGTTCTTTCCAAACATAAGGTTAGGTTGAAAGTGTTGCAATCTCTTCTTGGTTTATTGGCTTTTGTGTCCAGGGTTTTGCCAATGGGTCGTGTCTTCTCTAAGAGATTGTATCGGGTCAGTTCTGGAATTTCTTCTCCTTTCCATTCTGTGAGATTTACATCTTGAATTAAAGAAGACCTTAAAGTTTGGCGTACATTTTTGGCTACGTTTAATGGTAATTGTTTGTGGTATACTCCTTTTTGTTCGGCCTCTGCTCTTCATCTGCATACAGATGCTGCTGGATCGTGTGGATATGGTGCTTATTGGGATGGTCATTGGTCTGCTGATTCGTGGCCTGAATCTTGAAAGGATGAGGGTTTGACTTCTAATATTGTTTTGTTGGATAGTTTTTCCTGTTTTAGTGGCCTTTGGAATTGTGGGGTGTTAATTTTAGGAATCGTCATATTTTACTTTATTCGGATAATAGAGGTGTAGTTTTTGCTCTTGATTGCTTATCGTCTACATGTCTTCCTGTTCTTGCTGTACTTAGATTGTTGGTGTTTAAATGTTTAGACCTTAATATTTGGCTTAAAGCAAAATACATTCCTGGAAAAGATAATCTTATTGCTGATGCATTGCCCCGCTCTCGGATTCAAGAATTTTGACGATTGGTGCCGGATGCGGATCCTATTGGCCTATTATGCCCTCCACACTTATGGGACCTTCGGTGAATCCTGTTTTTGCTGCCATTAGGTGTTCTTTGGCACCCTCCAAGTGGGCGTTGTATACAGCTTTGTGGAAATTGTGGTGTTCTTTCTTGCTTTATTTGGGATGTGATCAACCCCCGTTTTCGGAAGGTTTGGTTCTGTCCTTTCTAAATTTTCGAATGTCTCGTGGTTATTCACATTCTCATTGTTAAAACTTTTTCCGTGTTTCCTTCTTTATGCATCTGCAGGGTATCAGGTCCTGTATGTCCTTTTTCTCGGTCAAGCATGCCTTGCGGGGTTATAGAAGGAAACATTTGGTCGCTGATGATAGATTACCGATTTCTGTTGACCTTTTGGGTCGTCTTTGTGACGTTTCTAAGGATGTCTGTTTTTCTCCGTATGAATCCCTCTTACTTTCTTTGTCATTTTGTTTATGTTTTTTTGGAGCCTTTCGGAATTGTTGCCACGTAAGGTTTCTGATGACTCTGGTCTCTTCTTTCGGGAGGTTTTTGTTAGATCTGATTCTATTCAAATTCTGCTTCATAAGAGTTAGAATGATCGTATGGATCATGGTCGGTGGATTACTTTGCGGGCTAATCCTGGCGCTCGCTATTGCGTTTTCTCTTTACTTAGACGTTTTTTGGGAGTGAGACCTGTTTTTCATAGGCAATTTTTGATTCATGTCACGGGTGCTCCGGTGACTATTTATCAGTTCCAGGCCGTTCTACGTAGATGCCTCAAAGCATTACAGTTGGGACACCTGCGGTTTTCATCTCACTCTTTTCGTATCGATGCAGCCACTACGGCAGCTATGTTTGGTCTTAATGAATCTGTGAAATTGGTGGTTGGCGATCGAATTGTTATAGATCGTATGTTAGACCTAATTTTCAATTTTGATTTTAGATGCCTGATATAACGTCTGGATAATAGGACACTCTTATATTTTCTGGGCTCAGAAGAGAGCTGAATGGAGAGTCTATGGCGATAACTTAGGTTTACCTCATCGGAATTTTACTTTTATTGGTATGGGCTATGCTGTATGCTTTGAAGCAATTTACGTTCTGTGCTATCTCATTTACATGTTTGTTGGCCCATACCATAGATCATCATTTCCACTTATATGGTAATGATCTTGGAATACGCAAGACGTTATAGTTGATTTCTCAAATTAAGCTTGATATGTTATGTTTACATGCTGTTTTCCTAATACTATTTTGGTCTTTTCTGAAATTATTCCTCAACTAGATTGGTTGCTCTGCCCTGTGAGCGTAAGTATTTAGAAAGAATTCACAGGAGATTTAATAGGTCATTGGATAAATTCATGCCTTTGGTTCATGGTATGTCTTTTAGACATGTAAACTTAGAAGGTGGTTTGCCTGGTTTTTATAGACCAGACAATGTGCATTTATCTGACATTGCTCTTGACATCTTCAATTTAGATTTACAAACCTGTGTTGAATTGGCTGTCGCCTTGGTGGGGTGCCAGGCTCCTTAAAATTGGGCCTGGCGTGTGGATGGTATATTTCATGATTGTTTTAGCTTGAGCTTAAATGGCTAAGCTAATTTTATTATTATAAGATATATATATGGTTATATGTTAATAAAATTGATTTAATATACTTAAATTGATTATTTAATTTTGATTTAAGAATTGTTTGATATAATCAATTTATTTACACCTATAAATAAAGGCCACGGCCATTTCATACCACAGGTATATTTTGTAGTATTATTTATTTATCTATTAAAATATTATATTAGTTCTTAAAAGGTTATGACTACAGTCCCATGAAGGTGAAGGGTGGGGCATGAAATGTCCCCGCCCCCACCACCTATGGGACTGTGTCATACCAGAAAATAAAATTAAAGTTTAATTAATAAAAAAAAAAAAAAAAAAAAAAAAAAATACTTACCTATGATTGGTTGAGCTTTTGTTGACAGTTGCCCCAAACAACGGTCCTCTAACCCAATAAAAAGATAGAGGATGCGTCAGCAGTGGGCAGAAGATTGGAGAAGATTTGGAGAAGCACATCCCACCCTCCCTCCCTGTCGTGGCCTTTTTTATGAGGTTTTAATCCCTTCTTGTAAGGGGATGGTATATTTCATGATTGTTTTAGCTTGAGCTTAAATGGCTAAGCTAATTTTATTATTATAAGATATATATATGGTTATATGTTAATAAAATTGATTTAATATACTTAAATTGATTATTTAATTTTGATTTAAGAATTGTTTGATATAATCAATTTATTTACACCTATAAATAAAGGCCACGGCCATTTCATACCACAGGTATATTTTGTAGTATTATTTATTTATCTATTAAAATATTATATTAGTTCTTAAAAGGTTATGACTACAGTCCCAGATGCTAGGCCTAGGCATAGTCTTGTTACACCCTGACCTGCAGTTCTATATCTAAAATATACTTGGCCCTGGCACACCGGTACTTGTTACATCACTACATTACAACAGCTTACAATGTGGGAAATCTGAATGCAGGGCATAGATGAACAGATTGGAGAAAGATGGGAGACAGGGGGATGGGTGGTAAAGGAAGGAAGTCTATTTTAAATACATTAAAGTAATATCTCCAAAATATTTCACACTGTATAAACACTATTGGGTATTTTAAGTGTGTTGATGAAAACCTGATATACGCAGATTTGGAGGGATAGGCTATATAAGTGTATGACCCATCACCCCAAGAAAAGTTGCTATGGCAACAGGCATAGAGGGTCTTATCAACTGCATGTAAGGAACTTACAACCTGAAAGATATTTTCTCTAAATGCAATCTATTTTAATACAGTAAAAGCGTGTGTAATATACACATATGCTGGTTTTAATGTCGAAAGTAAGTTTGTTTCTATCAGTTAAAGGTCAGCACAAAGTTTACTATTCAGAAAACCACAGGATATTGTAGCACTATTCCAGACTTCACATTATTCCCACAATACACAAAAAAACAGAGATTTCATTTCCAGTTAATTTCCAGTCTCAACTAAGGTTACTAGAATTGATGGAGACATAAATTATCTAGTGAATGCTCTTATCCCAACAGCAGAAATAGAACAAGCCACAGCCCTGTTTAGGGTGGTAAGTCCACTAGAAGTTTATGGGCTCCTTAAAGGGTCACTAAAGGAAAAAAATGTTTTTGCTGAAATGACTGTTTACAGGGTATAGAGGCATAACAGTTAACTGATTCCTTTTCAAAATCATTAAAAATAGATAAAAATCAATCATATAATGTGCCTGCAGGTTAGTTTCACTTCTGAACTGGCTTCATGTTTCTGTGAAGTAGAAATAGACACACAGAACAAAAACAAGCAAATCCAGGGCAGTGTTTTGTTTTTAAAATGAATCTGATTGGTTCTGGGAAGTTTTAGAAACACAGTAATGACAGCTTAGACCACCGTGAGAAAGCTCCCAGCACTGTGGTTATAAGGAAACAGACAAGCAGGAAGTGTGGAGAACAAAGCAGGATTACAGCAACTTCAAAGCAAAAACGAACAATAAGGACATGAAACCAGTACTGCAGTAAGGTAAAGGAAGCTATTTAGCTAAAAAAAAAAAAAATCCTTTAGTGATCCTTTAAAGAGCTTTCAAAACATAATATTGATCAGCTTGCCAAGTATTTACATAAACTCCAGTTAGTAGTGTATGCTAATTATGAATTTCCCTAATCACTTACAGAGGTGCTTATTATGGTAGTGCTACCAAACCCAAATCTTTCAGTGGTAGATTTGTATATTACAAAACAAAAAGAATTATGTTGGCATATACTGTACATCTTAGCTTTAAAACTAAACAAAGCCATAATAATCCTAGCGTATGCAGAATGGACAGTCTTTACACTTGTTAAGTCTATTGATATTAATACTCAAAGATCATAACTTTCCATTAAAGACTGCTTAGAGCAGTAATGTTTTTGAGACAGTTTGATGGTTATTTACGAAAGGCAAATCCACTTTGCTCTACGAGTGCAAAGTGCACTTGAAATTGCACTGAGAGTGCACTTGGAAGTGCAGTCGCTCTAAATCTGAGGGGTAGATCTTGCACTTGTAGTGCAAAGTGAATTTTCCTTTAGTAAATAACCCCCTTTGTATATATGGTGCCTGTTTCATAAAATACATAAAACATAGATATTCCATAGGTTTCTTTTATCCATGATCAAAGTGTCTATTCTTTCCTCTCTTGTACACAGGAGCCAGTGAAGATCCTCATCTAAGAAACAGGGTCTATAAAAGTATACTTTATGTAAAATCATCAATTTGCACATGGATGCAATGATATTATAAGCTCCAAGTTTGAAAATGATTTGCTAAGCTATTGCTAGACTTGCCATGCTTCACAAGTTTGTTGCACAATTGCAGCAAGTTTGCATTGCATGACTGCAGATCAACTTTCTTTGCAAACATTCTGCACGTTTTGGTTCAGTTATGATGTGCAATAGTCATCTCACCACAGGGGTCACTGTGGCTGTAGACTTGCAGAGCTTTTACCTTTACTTTCATGGACCCACTAATCTCTGAAAATGCCCACAGAGATAAATAATCCTCACCTGATCTGGCTAATTGTACTCAAATCAGGAAACAGTCCTACTGCATACCATACATGGGTTGAATTCCAAACAATATATTTTTTTTCGAAAATCAGACATTTAGTGCATTTTGCGATCTGATGGCACCACCATTGATTTTGAAATTTCACCAACCAAGCCTTCAATTTTACCTCATGCTGCTACAGAAAATAATTTTCGTGGCTGGGAATCTTCTTTTCTTTCCACTACTTTCATGCTTATTTATTTTTCGATTATGTTTCTGGCACGTTTTTCTCATCATTGATTTAATTTTCAAAAAATTTCCAACATGTCTGATCAAATTCGATGAAAATCAACCATTGCTGCAGCCAACTAATGGTGCGAAATTCAAACCCTAAATTCTTAGTTAAGGTTTTCGAAATTTGACCCATGTATGGCTGGCCTTAGTCTGTGGGATGATGTATCTTCACCAATCTCACACTAACCAACTGGTTACCCTTAGGGGAGAGTTAATAACCCATAATGTTTTTTGTAAATTGGTATTGTTTTACTGAAATAAAACTTCTGCCCTGTTACATAATTATGTAGCCCAGAGCAATAAGTGCAATGCAAAGCTTGTGTGGAAAAACATTGCCTCAGCGTATCCGACCCTTATTTAACCACTTGAGGACCCCTTCACGCCGATATACGTTGGCAGAATGGAACAGCTGGGTACAATCACGTACCTGTAAGGACGCGTACACAAGATCAAATTTGTCTGCTGAAACTGGTCCGACGGACCAGTTCAGCAGACAAATCCGATCGTGTGTATGGGCTAACGGACATGTCTGACCGGCGGACAATTTTAAAGCATGCTTTAAAATGTGTCCGCCGGCGACATGTCCGTCGGATATGTCCGCTGGTTAGTACACTAACCAGCGGACATATCTGCCCGCACAAGCGTCGTATGGATGTGACGCATGTGTGGAAGTTTTTTTACTTCCTGGTGTGGTGGCGTCAACGTCACCGCGCTGTCTGCCGGCGGGGATTTTGATCCGATGGTGTGTACACACCGCCGGACGAAAATCCCGAAGAGACATGTCAGATGAAAACGGTCCGCGGCCTAAGTGTCTCTTTAAGACACAGCAGTGGGGTCGCGGCCCGGTCCGAAGCTCCGTGACCGCTCCCGCAATCACTGACATCACACGTTTAGCCCAGCCTCCTACAGTTAGAAACACTTGCTGATTGCCGCCATTAGTAGTAAAAAAAAAAAAATATTAATAAAAATGCCATAAAACTATCCCCTAATTATAAACTATAAATTTTGCGCAAACCAATCGATAAACGCTTATTGTGATTTTTTTTACCAAAAATAGGTAGAAGAATACGTATCGGCCTAAACTGAGGAAAAAAAAAATGTTATATCTTTTTTGGGGATATTTATTATAGCAAAATGTAAAAAATATTGGGCCAGATTCAGGTAGAATTAGATTCCCGCAGAGTATCAGAGATACTCTACGCCGCCGTACTTTACCTGGCTCTACGAGGAATTCAGAGAGATTTTGGCCCGTAAGGTACGGCGGCGTAGTGTATTTCTCCCGGCGGAATCAAACTACGCGATTAGGGGGCGTGAGGCATTTAAATTAGGCGCGTTCTCACGGCGATCGAACTGCACATGCTCCGTTCAGAAATTTCCCGCCGTGCATTGCGCGAAATCACGTTGTTACGTCATTTTTTTTAGTAGCGTCGTTTACGGACATTCCTATTCCCGGAAGACTTACGCAAAAAAAATAAAAAATTTGAAAGTCGACACGGGAACGACGGCCATACTTAACATGGGCCGCGTAACGTTAGACCAGCTAATAGCTGGTTTAACTTTACGTAGCGAAAAAATGACGTACACGATTGCGAACGACGCTCGTAACTTCGTGGATCGCCGGAAAAAGCTCATTTGCATACCGCGACGCTGAAAACGACGCGAACTCCACCCAGCAGCCGCAAAAAGATTGCAGCGTAGATCCGAAGGCGTACGAAGACGTAAGCCTGTCAGATCGAAGCCCAACACCGCCGTATCATGGTTTGAGGATTCAAACTAGTGATACGACGCGCATAATTTGAAAGTACTCCTGTCTAACACCAGTTAGACAGGCGTAATGGCTCTCTGAATCTGGCCCATTGTTTTTTTTTCAAAATTGTCGCTCTATTTTTGTTATAGCGCAAAAAAAAAGAACCCCAGAGGTGATCAAATACCACCAAAAGAAAGCTCTATTTGTCGGAAAAAAAGGACGGCAATTTTGTTTGGGAGCCACGTCGCACGACCGCGCATCTGTCAGTTAAAGTGACGCAGTGCCGAATCGCAAAAAGGGGCAAGGTCCTTAACCTGCATAATGGTCCGGGTCTTATGTGGTTAAGGTTTATGGCTTACCTAAATGTTGCCATCCTTTTTAGTGGCTTTTTGAAAGAACAAAATCAAAAGCATTTCTTCTGTTTTAAAAACGCTGGCACTGACAATGCGAATTTTGTGCAAAGATGACAGGTTTGAATAAATGTGGGTTATTAGTGTAATATAAAAGAGTCTATAAAACAATGTCAGCATGTCTAAAGATGCATACAGAAAACTTTTGATACTCTTTTTTTGTAGTCTAAGAAATTCTGTTGATGAGTTAAACAGTAAGGGTGTCATTGCCATTTATCATATTCTGTATTTCAACAGACCAGACACAGGTAGATATAGTATATCATGATTTGAACACAAAACAAATTTTGATGTCAATTGGAGGCACATCATGCCTAATGTAATGCACACTTCACAGGGAGATGCAGGCATCATTAATGTTCATTGCTGTAAAGGAACATAACGCAGCAATCAAAGAACACTCCGGTGAGAAAGGCTGGATAAACAAGGCAGTTTAACAGATATGGCTGTCAGTTTGTATTTATGTTTTTATGATACAAATTCCCCCTGGATTTTAGCAGTAACTTTGTAATTGGTTTTCATGCAGCAGAGTCACTGTTTCATTGCTATTTGCTCCTGCTGGAGCACTTTGAACATACTGAGCTTGTGAATGGACTTAAGGCAGGAAAATCATTATTTAGTCATTTGTAAAATAATCTCTGTTTTCTTATGTCAGTAAAAAAAAAAAAAATATCCAAACATAGTGGTTTGTATTGTAGACATAACAGAAAATATGAATGGAAAGAAAAATGATGATTGTCAAGACCTATAAAAAAAAGACAGAAATGGGAAATCTATTGTGAGCCAACTAAAAAATGAAGGATAGCCATAAGACCTAACGGAGCCTCATAGGTGATGTTATAAAATAACTCATGTCCTCTGATAATTTATAAGACATGTGGTACCTTATTTGAAGGCCCCATAAACACATACAAATAATGAAAGAGAATGATCCATTGCACATTTCGCAAGCCCTGATGTCTGGCACTGAAGAAGGATAAAAAGTAAATAGTTCAGGACACAAGTGCTCAACAAAGCTTTTGTTTTCTGTATTGCTGAAAAATGAGAAGTACCTGCAGATTCCTTGGCAAACATTAAAGTGATTGTAAAGGTTAACATAAAATTTCATACTTACCTGCTTTGTGCAATGGTTTTGCACAGAGGGGCCCCAAACCTCCTTTTCTGGGTCCCCCACTGGTGCTGCCAGCTTCTCCTCTTTACTGTCTGTCCCCACAGAAAACTGCTTGCTATGGGGGCAGGCATGCATGCTCAATCCTGAGCCAGGCTGTGTGCCATCCATATAGTGCAGCCCGCCCCCCTGCTCTCTGCTCACAGGATTTGACTGACAGCAGCAGGAGCCAATGGCGCCCACTGCTCTCAGCCAAGCCTGTGAGAGAGGGCATAGGGGAGAAGAGCTGATGCAGATGGGACAGCACTGGAATAAGAATGGACTCAAGTAAGTGTTTAAGAAGGGGCTGAGGGGAACAGCTATTGAAAGGTCTCTTGCCCTAATGCAGAGAATGTGTTAAAAGATAAGTTCACCTTATAAATGCAATTTTTTTTCAGAGCCTGGAAATAATTGCACTAGTGATCAGCAGATCTCTGGTGCTGTGCAGGTCTCCTGCAGACTATAGTGTAAGCTATCTGCCCATACATCATACGGGCAGGGAGTTTAACACTAACAGAAAGAATCCATGAACTACCACAGTGCTCAACAGTGCTGTGGTAGTTCATTGAGAACTACAAGTCCATCCATTCACAGAACACTGTGATTGAATGACGCGCTCTTCAAAAAAGTGAAAGCTTGAACGTGGGACTTCTCCCCATATTGCTGTCACAGCGGGAGACCCGCTGCAAGAGCCATTTCAGTAGCTTTTCTTTGGGAAATAGACATATGAGTGCTGTCAGCATTGTTGCAGAGGTTGAAGGGGTGGGGACTGAGCTTGTCAGTGGTCAGACCATACGCCACACACTGCATCAAATTGGTCTGCATGGCTGTCGTCCCAGAAGGAAGCCTCTTCTAAAGATGATGCACAAGAATGCCCGCAAACAGTTTGCTGAAGACAAGCAGACTAAGGACATGGATTACTGGAGCCATGTCCTGTAGTCTGATGAGACCAAGATAAACTTATTTGGTTCAGATGGTGTCAAGGGCATGGGGTGGCAACCAGGTGGGGAGTACAAAAACAAGTGTGTTTTGCCTACAGTCATGGTGGTGGGAGTGTCATGGTCTGGGGCTGCATGAGTGCTGCCGGCACTGGGGAGCTACAGTTCACCTAGGGTACCATGAATGCCAACATGTACTGTGACATACTGAAGCAGAGCATGATCCCCTCCCTTCAGAGGCTGGGCCGCAGTGCTGGAAAATAATAGTGGCCACACAAAATATTGACACTTTGGGCCCAATTTGGACAGTTTCCCTTAGGGGTGTACTCACTTTTGATGCCAGCAGTTTAGACATTAATGTCTGTGTGTTGAGTTATTTTGAGGGGACAGCAAATTTACACTGTTATACAAGGCTAGATGTGTGGGTTATATGTAGCTGCCCTTTGGAGCTGGAAACTGGCAAATAAAAAAAAATAAAGACCTGTCCACTATAACATCAACCCTAGCAGTCATGCCTCAGTTATATGAGCAAGCAGTACATATGGTCATCCTTTGAGGTAAAAAAGAATAAAATGACATGTCACCGCTGAGAGGCGGGGGGGGGGGGGCGCTGCCGAAAATGACATGTCACATTAAAGATTGAAGTTGAGATGTGGGGGGAGGGGGTGTTCTGCTGTTGAAAATGACATCTTACATTAAAGTGAGAAGCGGGGGGTGCTGACTTCTTACCTCTTCTCCCATGCAGAAAGCAAGTTGAGAAGCGGGGTGAGGGGCCGAAAATGACTTCTCACCAGGTGGGGACTCTAGTAATTTGAGGGGGCCCTCCGCAGCTTTGCGGGGCCCTAAGCGGCTTGCATAGTGAGCCTATAGGGCTGATCGGCCCTGAGCCAGTCAACAAATGAAGAATCTCACTAGAAGGGTTTCTCAAGTAATAATTGTCTGAAAGGTCAGTGAAATAATCGAGGGGCAGTTGCCTTTTAAGGCCTCGTTCAAAAGGTGCTGAGGCCCATACAGCACGAATGAGAAACGTGTTTATATGACTGGAGCCATCTGGAGCTCTATGTAGACAGCTATGTAAGTGAAGGCAAACACAGCAGCTGTACATTCTATTTTGACAGGCATGAAGGAGCAGTGCTAGGTTCTGTCTTGTGTGTTGCTGTACCTTTAAGGAGCCTGCCTCTATATAAGCCTGCTCTCTGCTTAAGCATTGCTGTATAATGGTCCTCTTGCTGATGTGAGTTTTTAGGTCACTGACTTACCAGGGAACCAATGTAAAACTTTTACCGATTAAGAGTGACAGTCTTTAGACTGCATTTGTTTATTACAATGGTATAATTCAGTTTGCTGTCGGTGGTTCCTGATCCCTGCACTCCATACACATTATAAGCTATATAGTTCTAACCAAAGTGTTCAGAAGTTGCTGGTTTTAAAGCTGTTCTTCTTTAAAGCAGATGTCCGACTCAAAAATAAATATTAAAAGCCAGAAGCTACAAATACTGCAGCTGCTGACATTTAATATTAGTACACTTACACTTACCTGTCCTGGAGTCCAGCGGCGTCCGCAGCAGAGGACGAGCGATCGTTTGTCACCCTGCTTCTCCCCCCTTCATCCACGGTGAGGGAACCAGGAAGTGAAGCGCTCCGGCTTCACTGCCCGGTTCCCTACGGCGCATGCGCGAGTCGCGCTGCGCCCGCCGATTGGCTCCCGCTGTGTGCTGGGAGCCGAGTGTTCCCAGCACACAACGGGAGGGGCGACGGGATGTCAGGAAAAAAACTTCTTTTGCCCGAGACGTGTGGCCAGAAGTGGGTGCAGATACCTGTCTTTAGACAGGTATCTGCACCCCCCTCCCCCTGAAAGGTGTCAAATGTGACACTGGAGGGGGGAGGGTTCCGATCAGCGGGACTTCACTTTAGGGTGGAACTCCATTTTAAGGCTGGCTTTAACAAAGCAAAAGTATTGTGTGTGCAGAAAGGCAAATGTAATGGAATGTAACTTTTAGAAAGTAATCTTTTGTCCTGAATTTTATGTGTTCCATGAGACTGTCACTTGTGGCAGTGGTATTTTGTGGGCAAAAGGAATGTAAGGGCTACGAAAGAATAAAATAGAGAAGTGGCCCCATGGGATTGTCGCCCCCTAACACCCATTTGTTTAACCACTTGCCTACTGTGCACCTACACCCCCTTCCTGCCCAGACAAAATTTAAGATTCCGGCACTGCGTCGCTTTAACTGACAATTGCGCGGTCGTGCAACGTGGCTCCCAAACAAAATTGGCGTCCTTTTTTTCCCACAAATAGAGCTTTCTTTTGGTGGTATTTGATCACCTCTGCGGTTTTTATTTTTTGCGCTATAAACAAAAGTAGAGCGTCAATTTTGAAAAAAATTCAATATTTTTTACTTTTTGCTATAATAAATATCCCCAAAAAATATATAAAAAAAATCTTTTTTTTCTCAGTTTAGGCCGATACGTATTCTTCTACATATTTTTGGTAAAAAAAAAATGCAATAAGCGTTTATCGATTGGTTTGCGCAAAATTTATAGTGTTTACAAAATAGGGGATAGTTTATGGCATTTTTTTTATTTTATTTTTTTACTATTAATGGCGGCGATCTGCGATTTTTTTATTGGGACTGCGACGTTATGGCGGACACTTCGGACACTTTTCTGACATTTTTGGGACCATTTATATTTATACAGTGAACAATGCTATAAATATGCATTGATTACTGTATAAATGTGACTGGCAGTGAAGGGGTTAACCACTAGGGGGCCGGGAAGGGGTTAAATGTGTGTCCTATGAGTGTTCTAACTGTAGGGGGAGGGGGGTGACTGGGGGAGGTGACCGATTGTGTCCCTATGTACAAGGGACACAGCAACGGTCTCCTCTCCCTGACAGAACGTGAAGCTCTGTGTTTACATACAGAGCTCCACGTCCGCGCTCAGTTACTGGGCAATCGCGTGTGCCGGGCGGCGATCGTTGCCGCCGGGCACTCGCGCCGGGATCACAGCAGAGCGGCTTTAAAAAGACAGGATAATGGAGTCCTCCGTCCGCCGTCATTTGACGGTGGGCGGTGGACAAGTAGTTAATGAATACATTTTACTCTTAATAGAGGGCTATGATAATTGATAAGTGCATGTCTCTCTATGGCTGCTTTGCTGGTTCTTTCTGTTTTGTGTTTCAGGTGACAAGCTGCCTGCTGCTGTTAGAAAGATTCATCTCAGCTGCAGAGCACTGGATTGGTGACAAATCCTTTGGCGGGAAACATCTAGCCAATGAGTGTAACCTTTTACTTATATCCTCTCTTGTCACTGGGAGGAGTCAGCATTTACCTCAGGTCTGTCAGCTGGACTCACCTCTGGATTCTCCTCAGCTTCCCTTCTGGATCTTTTGACCTGCTCTCCCACCCTCCCTCCCCTAAAATTCCCCTTGTCGTGGTCCCCCTTTATGTGGGTAATGTTGCCCACTTTGGTACAACATTACTGTTACTTGTTTTATATAAAATATTACTGCTTGAGTCTTAGTGACTAAGCATGTTGGTCTGTTTTTGGTTACCAACAGTTTTGTTTGATATTGAAGGTCTATCTTTTTGGGTAATGTCACCCACTTTGTGGGTGGACAGTGGTAGGTAAACTGGTATTTGGTTGGTATAAGATATTGCTGCTTGAGTCTTAGTGACTAAGCATGTTGGTCTGTTTATGGTTAACTGTGATTCTGTTTGGTATTAAAGGTTAAAGTTAATTTCATAATTAAAATTGTTTTAAACCCAATAAAGGGGCCGTGGCCTAAACTCCTCCACAATCCTTGTTGTATTTATTTTATATTTAAGGTATGTTCTTATGGTATGACGGGTGTTGATGGGGTGTACAATCCCATGTAGCATATGTGTACAGTTTATACAGTGACTAGGCAAAAGTTCTGTTTTATGTCCCTCCTCCTTCTTAAATTTGCTTATACAGTATATTTTACATGATATAGTTTGTATAGTATAGTCTTGTTATCCTTAGTTTATCCCTCCCCAACATGCTACCGAAATCTTTAACCACTTAAGGACCGCCTACTGCACATTTACGTCGGCAGAATGGCACGGCTGGGCACATCAACGCACATCAACGTATACATACGTTGATTTTAGTACCCAGCCGTGGGTCGCGGGCACGCGCCCGCGACCCGGTCCGAAGCTCCAGGACCGGGACCGCGGGATTCGCGGACCCAATCGCCGCTGCAGTGCGGAGATCTGTCCCTGGAGCGGAAGAACGGGGAGAGCCGTGTGTACACACGGCTTCCCCCTGCTTCTCTGTGGCCGTAGCATCGATCGCGTCATCCCTGTAATAGGGGGATGCGATCGATGATGTCACACCTACAGCCACACCCCCCTACAGTTGTAAACACAACACATAGGCACACATCCCCTACAGCGCCACCTGTGGTTAACTATCCCTTATTTTGTAAACGCTATAAATTTTGCGAAAACCAACCAATAAACGCTTATTGCGATTTGTTTTTACCAAAAATAGGTAGAAGAATACGTATCGGCCTAAACTGAGGAAAAAAAATGTTTTTTTATATATTTTTGGGGGATATTTATTATAGCAAAAAGTAAAAAATATTGCATTTTTTTTTAAATTGTCGCTCTATTTTTGTTTATAGCGCAAAAAATAAAGACCGCAGAGGTGATCAAATACCACCAAAAGAAAGCTCTATTTGTGGGGAAAAAAGGACGCCAATTTTATTTGGGAGCCACGTCGCACGACCGCGCAATTGTCAGTTAAAGCGACGCAGTGCCGAATCGCAAAAAGGGGCAAGGTCCTTTACCTGCATTTTGGTCCGGGTCTTAAGTGGTTAAATAAAACCTATTTTAATTTCATACCTTATTTTAAGTTATTTTGAGTCAGGGCTGTACATAGCTTCCTAAAAACAGCAGACTACGCTAAATAATGCTTGCATGTAATGCTCACGGGTCCTCCATGGTTGAGAGAAAATACAAAAATACAATGAATGAAAGGGCTAGCCAGGGATAGTCAGGCTTGGAGAGGACAGGGATAGAGAATGTGGACTCGCTTCAGCCAGGTATTGGGGCAGGCTCTATCTGACTTGCTGCAAATTGTAATGCATACTATGAAATGCTCAGTGTGGAGTGAGATCACAGTAAGCATTTTAGTACAAACAGGGTTTTTTTTTCAGGGGGAACTTGGGGGAACTCAGTTCCACCACCTCTGGCTCAGACCCTTTGGTGCCTGTTCACCACAATCACTTGTAAACACAGAAGTCTAGTTTCTGTGTTTACAAGTGACAGCTCTGCACTCTGTGTGTAACCCCCCTGTACTCTGTACTCTGTATGTAATGCAATGCTGGTATGTAATGCCCCTTTAAGACCCTTCTACTGTTTGTGAAATCTGAACAGGGTCATGGTTGAGTTCCTGCACCTATTTTCTGATAAAAGAAAAGCTCTGAGTACAAACAAGGAACTTATACAACTGACCAAAACTGAATGTAAAGCTGGAGCATAGCTTTGGCCACCTCTACTGCTGGGTGCAGTCTTGCCATACCCTAGATTTGATAATGCACACTGTGAGCTTCTATGGCTATAACCACCATTTTCTGAGGCATATTACATGCACTGCAGAAATAGTTTGTTAATTATATCCCAGGGTACCCCAGGTCTGTCATAATCCTATTCATGCTTACATTATCTCATACTGTTTTGATAATTTAATTGTAAAGCCATATGTAGTACCCTTATGTGTTTTGTTAAATATGCATTTTAAGTTTTTTATGTAATTCATTTGAAAGAAAATAAATTTTAAAGGGACTTGGCTAACTTGTTTTCCAGTTTGCAAGTTGTGGGACTATTATCCTTGCTCTATTTTTACTACTTGACAGATCACAATTTAGATTTGTAGACAGCCAGGTTAATATTGAACATGTCCATGTACTACACTCAACATTACACAGGTCGCCTGTTATGCCGCATACACAAAATAATTTTTCAGCTTGTAAAAAACAAAGGCCCAGATTCACAGAGCCATTACGCCTGTCTAACTGGTGTTAGACTGGAGTAATTTCCAATTACGCGCGTTTTCTAGCTAGTTGAAAACCTCAAACCATGAATAGACGGCTGCGGGCTTCAATTCGACTGGATTACGTGTTTATACGCCTTTGGATCTACGCTGCAATAAAATTGCGGCCACTGGGTGGACTTCCCGTCGTTTTCCCGCGTCTGGGTATGCAAATGAGCTTTTACCGGCGATCCCCGAAATTACGATCTTCATTCGCAATCTCTTACGGCACCTTTAGTCATCTTTTTTTTGTGTAACACTATACCAGCTTTTTGCTGCTCTAATATTAGACAGCCCATGTTAAGTATGGCCGTCGTTCCCACGTCGAATTTCTACGTTTTCCGACGTCTTTTATTTTTTTTGACGTAAGTCGTCCGGGAATAGGAATGTTCGTAAACGACACTACTCAAACAACGAATGACGTAACGACGTGATTTCGCGCAATGCACGGCGGGAAATTTCTGAATGGAGCATGCGCAGTTCGATCGCCGCGGGGACGCGCTTAATTTAAATGCTTCACGCCCCCTAATCTCGTATTTTGATTACGCGGCGAGAAATAGACTACGCCGCCGTAGCGTACGGGCAAAAATCTACCAGAATTCGGTGTAGAGCCTGGTAAAATACGGCAGCGTAGAGTATTTCAATTACGCAGTGCAATATTAAGTGTATGTGAATCTGGCCCAAAGTTTTTCAGCCTCTAGAAAAAACAACGTTTTTTTCAACTTCATCATTAAAACGATGTTGCCTACACACGATAGTGGAAAAAAAATGCTCTAGCAAAGCGCGGTGACGTACAACACGTACGACGGCACTATAAAGGGGAAGTTCCAATGCGGATGACACCACCCTTGGGGCTGCTTTTGCTGACTTTGTGTTTGTAAAAGACGATTCGAGATTTTCTGTCTGTTACATCGTGATGAATGTGCTTACTCCATTACGAATTCTAGTTTTACCAGAATGAGCGATCCCATCTCATAACTTGCTTCTGAGCATGCGCAGGTTTTTAACGTCGTTAAAGCTCACACGCGATCATTTTTTACAACCCGAAAAATGACATTGTTTAAAACGTCGTTAAAAACAGAGCATGTTCGAATTTTTTTTTGTCGTTTTTCAGAACCCAAAAAATGCTGTGAAGCCCACACACGATCATTTTAAATGACATTTTGTAACTGCTTAACGCCCGCCGCACGCCTATTTACGTCCACAAAAAGGCTTGGACAGGCCGATGGACGTAAATTTACGTCCCTGCCTACTAGCGGTTCGGGGGTCCAATCGGGACCCCCTCCGCTGCGTGCGGCGGGCGGCTTACCTCCGGGAGCGATCCGACTCGAGGGGGCGGTGGTTAGTTTCTGTCCGCCCCCTCGTGATCGCTCCCAGCCAATCCTGTGCGCCGCCGCCGTGTCACTTTCTCTGCCTGTAAACACAGGCAGAGGAAGTGATGCAGCGCTCATCTCGGCGGTATTTTCAAACCTCCGAGATGAGAGAAGAGGCACAGTAAGTCTGCACCAACACTACACTGACACAAATACACATAGGCACATTTAACCCCTTGCGATCACCCCACCCCCTGTCACACTGTCACTGAATGCAGTGATCATATATGTATGATCACTGCATGTAGTGTCAGTGTGACAGGCAGTGTGACAGGCAGTTAGTGTTAGGTTCAGGGTAGCCCCCGTACCCCCCCAATAAAGTTTTAACCCCTTAATCACTGCCCTAGTTAACCCTTTCACTCCCTATTGCCAGTGTCACTAAGCGATCATTTTTCTGATTGCTGTATTAGTGTCATTGTTGCTGCTAGGTAGCTATTTATTGCGATTTTTGTGGCTGAATACATTTTGGCCTAAATGTTTTACTAAAATTTTGTTTATTCAATTTTTCTTATAACAAAATTAAAAAATATTTTTTTTTTCAAAAATGTCACTCTATTTTTGTTTATAGCGCGAAAAATAAAAATCGCACAGGCGATCAAATACAATCAAAAGAAAGCTCTATTTGTGGGAAGAAAAGGACGCAAATTTTGTTTGGGAGCCACGTCGCACGACCGCGCAATTGTCTGTTAAAGCGACGCAGTGCCGAATTGTAAAAACGCCTCTGGGCATTTAGCAGCATATTGGTCCGGGGATTAAGTGGTTAAAAAACGTTGTTTTTTACAAGCCATGTAAAATGATCGTGTGTACGCGGCATAGCACCTTGTATTAGCAGTTTCATCTGATTTTTTTTCGGCAGAGTTTTCTTCTTCTCCAGTGTCTGACACTTTCTCTACGCTGGAAATGTGATTTTGGCAACTAGGCTGTGAAGTACACCTTTCTTGTCCCTTTGCATTTAAAAGTCTTGCTTGCATGGTAAATTTGCACTTTAAAGAGTGATAAAATGTAGATTGTTTTATTATCTGCTAGAAACCCTCTCTGTATCTGCTATATTACACATTGATTTTCATGTCACTTGAAATCACTGCTCATCTCACTTTACTTTTTTTTTTTAACAAGATTATTGGCTGGATTATTTTTAGCAACATCCAAAAACACTTCTGGAGAAGAAATGCCATCTTTCTGACAAAATATTGAATCTGTTGATCTAAAACAAACACTCCTTTCTCAGGAAATGCACTCAGAGCAAACAAGAAAAATTAGCATAAAGGTTAGTAAATGGAACCCTGGTGTGCAAAAAATCATGTAAGCTGCCCCTTCATTTCAGTGGGTGAAGGCACAAGAAGGAATCTGATCTCCCTAAGAAAAGGTACCCAGCCACTGGGGGGCATTCGATATGAAGCAGAGAAATGCTTCCTTTGTATATTGGGAAATCAACATTAATTGGACAAGGGTTTCTAATTTACTTTAAGTGGTTGTAAACCCTTGCATACCACTTTTACCTACAGATAAGCCTAGATTAAGGCTTACCTGTAGGTCCAAAAAATATCTCCTTAACCTACACGGTTAAGGAGATATTTCCAAGAAAGACAGCGCCGATTCTATGGCGCATGCATTGTAGACAACAGTGTGCAGGCGCATTGAGCGTGCCGCTACTAACGGCATCATGCGCGCGCATGTGCATGAGTGACGTCATCGCTGCTCCGGCCAGTCACAGCGCCAGAGCAGCGATACCCAGAAGTCACTCTGGATATCATGGCGGCGACGGAGGTGGTGTCCAAGGATTGCTGCGGGGGGCTTCGTTTTTAGGTAAGTAATTCATAAGTAAGTAAGTAATTCATAATGAGCTAGTATGCTATGCATACTAGCTCATTATGCCTTTGTCTTGCAGGTTTTTTTTTTAAGAGAGGGTCCAGGATTTAAGGAATATATATGCATACAACAAACACGTATTTAGAAAATAGTCACATCCTGTGCCAAGTATTTAAATGTTTGGTAAAACAAAGAAAAATGTATATATAGTAAAAAAAAAAAAACTGTAACACTGACTTAAAAACGACAAATTAACTTTAAGGCTGGTTTCACACCAGTGTGAATTGGATGCTGATTTATACGCATCCAATTTGCATGTCAGGAGATTGTGACTGGCTCTCGTGGCTACGGTGCAATTTGCACAAGAGTCCTGTGTGTCTTCTGGTGTGTTTCAGGTCCAAATTTAGACATAAATTCTGGCTGAAAGTGAGACCCGAAATGCTGAACAGGGACACACTGGACCCCCTGCTATGGGATGCTTTGTTCCTCAGAGTGAAGCCAGCCTTATAGAAGCCTGATACAGTAACTACTACTGCATTATCTGTAATGCTCTGGACATACTTTGGCAAGTATTGAAATGTTTTGGTAAAGCAAAGAAAAATGTGTATATACAGTGCCTTGAAAAAGTATTCGTACCCCTTGAAATTTTCCAAATTTTGTCATGTTACAACCAAAAACATAAATGTATTTTGTTAGGATTTTAGGTGATAGATCAACATAAAGTGGCACATAATTGTGAAGTGGAAGGAAAAGAAAATAATACGTTTTCCAAATTGTTTAAAATAAATATCTGAAAGGTGTGGCGTGCATTTGTATTCAGCTCCCTTTACTCTGATACCCCTACCTAAAATGTTGTAGAACAAATTGCCTTCAGAAGTCAATTAAATAGTAAATGGAGTCCATCTGTGTGTGATTTAAACCCAGTATAAATACAGCTGTTCTGTGAAGCCCTAATAGGTTTGTTAGAGAACCTTGGTGAACAAACAGCATCATGAAAGCCAAGGAACAAACCAGACAGGTCAGGGATAAAGTTGTGAAGAAGTTTAAAGCAGGGTTAGGTTATAAAAAAATATCCCAAGCTTAAAATTTCTCACGGAGCACTGTTCAATCCATCATTCGAAAATAGAAAGAGTATGGCACAACTGCAAACCTACCAAGATATTGCCGCCCACCTAAACTGACAGGGCAGGCAAGGAGAGCATTATTTAGAGAAGCAGCCAAGAGGTAACTCTGGAGGAGCTGCAGAGATCCACAGCTCAGGTGGGAGAGTCTGTCCACAGGACAACTATTATTCTTGCACGCCACAAATCTGGACTTTATGGAAAAGTGGCAAGAAGAAAACCATTGTTGAAAGAAAGCAATAAGAAGTCCCGTTTGCAGCTTGTGAGAAGCCATGTGGGGGACAGAGAAAACATTTGGAAGAAGGTGCTCTGGTCAGATGAGACCAAAATGTAACTATTTGACCTAAAAGCAAAACGATATGTGTGGTGGGAAAACTAACACTGCACATCATCCCTGAATACACAATCCCCACCGTGAAATATGGTGGTGTCAGCATCATGTTGTGGGGATGCTTTTCTTCTGCAGGGACAGGGAAGCTGGTCAGAGTTGATGGGAAGATGGATGAAGCCAAATACAGGGCAATCTTAGAAGAAAACATGTTAGAGTCTGCAAAAGACTTAAGACTGGGGCGAAGGTTTACCTTCCCGCAGGAAAACAACCCTAAACATACAGCCAGAGCTACAATGGAATGGTTTGGATCAAAGCATATTCATGTGTTAGAATGGTCCAGTCAAAATCCAGACCTAAATCCAATTGAGAATCTGTGGCAATTGCTCTTCACAGACACTCTCCATCCAATCTGACAGAGCTTGAGATATTTTGTATAGAAGAATGGGCAAAAATTTCATTCTCTGCATGTGCAAAGCTGGTAGACACATACCCCAAAAATCTTGCAGCTGTAATTGCAGCGAAAGGTGGTTCTACAAAGTATTGACTAACATATTTATTTGTAAAAAAACATTTTCCTTCCACTTCACAATTATGTGGCACTTTGTGTTGTTCTGTCACATAAAATCCCAATAACACACATTTAAATTTTGGGTTGTAACATGGCAACATGTGGAAAATGTCATAGGGGTATGAATACTTTTTAAAGCACTGTAAAAAAAAAAGCCTTAACATTTTTGTATAAAACTGACTCAAAAATTATAAATGAACTTTAATAGAATACTATGGAAATTTTTAAAACCTCTTCTGTCTAACTTAATCAAATGAAAATGAACAAGGAATGCATGGGCTGAAAAAGGACAACTCGAATCCTAATGGGCTAACTGGTACTACAGTGGTACCTTGGATAATGAGCATAGTTTGTTCCAGAAGAATACTTGTAATTCAAAGCACTTGCATATCAAAGTGAGTTGCCCCATAGGAGTTAATGAAACTCTGAGTGTCTCTGAGCAGCTCCAAGTGCATCCGAGCAGCTCAGAGCGGCTCCAAGTGTCACCAGTGCCCCACACCTCTGGCCAAATATGGTACTGCACACCCCATTGGCTTGAATCCTGCTTGTCTTGCAAGGTAACGCTTGCAAACCAAGTCAGGATTTTGAAAGAAAAATTGCTCATATTGCGAAACACTCATAACTCGCAATCCGAGGTATTACTGTATAATATTCCCATTATAATTGCAATGCAATTCATAACCCATGATGTGCTCAATTGCTCATGTGAACTGTCTAATGTAGATATACATGATGAATAACAAGAAGAAAAATATTGCGCTTACCCAGTGAACAATAAGAAAAAAGCTGCGATTCAAAAATGTTATACAACATAAATAATGATATACAGAAGGGTTGGAATCGCGCTAATCGTGAATATAAGACCAATAAAGGGCACGGTGCATGCTGTGAATATTCTACGCAAATTGAATATATATCATGTGATCATACAGAAATAATCAATTATAATAGATAACACACAAGTGTGGATACACATGTGAATCCACGAAATACCACAAAAACGTGTTAAGTAATCTATGTGAAAGAAAACATCACACTTAAGTGTAGTAAACGTTGGACAAATGGAGCCACGCAGGTATTGAAATAAATGAAAAGTAAATCAAAAATAAGATTTCACCTGATAGGCATAAAGAAAACACATTCAAAGTCTAAGATATGCCAAATAAAGTCAATGTGGTAAAAAACCTCAAAAAATGAAAATTGAGAAAGTAAAAAATAAATGTAGCGTCTCCACCTTTCTGACATGTATGTGAATGAAAAACCACAGGATGGGAAGGGAATCTCAAGCTGATATAGATGCGTCAATCTTCTGAGTGTCGATCACAAATGGACTTGTGTAGATAAAACCGCAGAGCCTCAGCGCCATGAAACAAAAAAGACAACAAAAAAGACTCGCATAGTGTAAAACCTTATGGATGACTGATATAACTACACCCGTGTGAGACAGTCTTGCGACCGGGGGAGGGATTAGTGCGAACCCACCACCACTGCACACACTGACCCTTACCAGATCTGGACCCCACGGGGTAGGTATAGGCACTCAGAGGAAGGGATCGTAGTTTCAGCAACCATAGGATATCAACCGATGACAGTATTGATGATGTCATGTAACAACAAAAAACCGCACATAGTGTAAAATCCAATGGTGTTTAATATAAAAAGTAAAAGTTGCACTTACAAAAGATGAAAATCAATAGGGCATGTTAAAACAAAGTGCCGGCCGGCTGGATGGAAAGCGTGCGTCCTTCCGTCTGGATGCGGTGACGTGAGAACGTCTCCTCCCAACGTTTCGTCTACAAAGACTTGATCACGGGATAAGGACGACGTCCCACGTCACCGCAGAAGTACCCACAGAGGGCGGAGTCAGTCGAAAGAGCGGCCCCATCGTCGCCATTTTGGAAAAGGGATAAAGTATGGGAAAAGAAACATTTCAGCCTTCTCTCCGCATAAGGTATGGATAGCAGCCATGCAGGGAATCAAATACGCGCAAATAGCGAGCATTCCCTAGAATGGCCAACGTCCACGGGGAGTCATATTCATATATGGAACTCATATTTAAGATGGGTAAAGAAATTTAAAATAATAATAAAGAAGCTATACCGCTCGAGAGAACTGACTCACAACCGCTGTGTATAGACAACTGCACAAAATAGGTAATCGCTACAGCAACTGCATATGAATGAATATTGCATTGCGGGTGATCACACACTGACATTGGAAACATTTTGTTACATTCAGTCTCATCATTAAACTAAAGGGAAAAAAGAAAAAAGAAAGGGGGGGGAGAAGGGTCACAATTACTGCTAAACAATGGTTGGCCCACTCTTTAGAATGCAGTTATTAACATCAGTAAGTACATGAATGTACTGGCACAAGGTAAAGGTGACCATTAAATCAGAATAGGAACTAAATGCGGTATATATACCCCTAACAGATGACCAAAGGGAAATCATAAACATTTAATTACATATCCTTATGACAGTAAAAAAACAGTAAAATATGCAAAAAATTAAAATTAAAAATTATATAGTAATATTATATACCACCTTACTTATGCATGTACCTCATGGAAATTAATTGTGTCTGAATACTTTCAGGAGTTGTCAATAAAGCAATTGACATCTACTTCAATGTTCAGACCATGGGGTTCGAAACATCTCAAAGTATGTATCCATGCCATTTCAGAACGAGAAATACTCCTGACTAGGTCACTCCCCCTCCAATGGGCCTGGTATTTCTCAATCCCTAGGAAGATGGTACCCTTTGGGTCCTTGTTATGGACTTTCAAAAAGTGATTGGACACAGAATGGTCTGGAAAACCACTACAGATGTTTGTTAAGTGTTCATTCAAACGTACCTGCAAAGGACGCTTGGTCCTGCCCACATATTGTAGGCCACAAGGGCATTGTAGCAGATAGATAGCACCCACACTTGAACATGTGATAAAGGACTCGATCTGATAGACCTTAGATGAGTATCTAGAGCTAAAACTCATAGTCCTCTTAGGGGTGTGGTTATTCACCATGCATACTCGACACCTTCCACATTTAAAGAAACCTATCAACCCAGATGAAAACATAGAGGGGATCCTGGGTGGATCCAGGATGTTGGGTGCTAGCTTGTTTCTTAATGAACCGGCTCCCCTGAACACTACCTGAGGTCTTTCGGGGAGGATGGTGTTCAAGATCTTATCGCTTTTAAGGACATGCCAATGTTTCCTAAAAATATGTTTGACATTGGCATGTTGGCAGGAATAATCTGTTATGAAAGGACTCCTGAACCTGTTCTTCACAACAGGTTTAGGTTTATCCAATAGGATATCATCCCGATTCAGGTTAGCCACTGATTCTAAAGAATCTGTCAAAAAGGAACGGTCATATCCCTTTTCCAAAAACCGCCTATTAAGTATTTCGGCCTGTTTCAAAAAGGTCACCTGATCAGAGCAGTTCCTCTTTAGACGTAAAAACTGGCCTTTGGGGACAGCTTTGAGCCAGCTAGTATGGTGACAGCTGTCGTGCGGAATGAACGAGTTCCTGTCCGTTGTTTTAAAGTATGTGGACGTGGACAGCTGGTTCCCTTCTTTACTGATGACAAGATCCAAGAAATTAATGGTATCAAGGCTCGCTTCATGTTTAAGAACAATCCCTCGATCATTATTATTGAGAAATGCCATGAAATTCGTTAAATCATCTTCTCTGCCATCCCATATGAGGAGGATGTCATCGATATACCTTGCCCACAACAAGAGTTGGGGCCTGGAGGGGACGTCGACGACATCCTCCTCCCACTTGGCCATAAATAAGTTGGCCAAGCTGGGGGCATATTTAGCCCCCATAGCGACTCCTCTGTCTTGTCTATAGAAGTGTCCATTATGCCAGAAAAAGTTATGGGAGGCTGCATATTCAAGTAGCTCCATGATGTACCCAATCTGTGCATCTACAAGATTAGAATCTCTCTTAAGAAAATGTGAAACTGCTTCTAAACCCAAATTGTGGGGAATTATAGTGTACAGTGAAGCTACATCGGCAGTAACTAACCAAACATTAGGGGGCAGTGTCAGTCCCGCCAGCAGATTGATAACGTGCTTGGTATCTCGAACATACGAGGGCATGTTTCTAACGAGGGGCTGTAGAAAAAAATCAATATATTTGCCCACCCGGGACGTAACAGAATCAATCCCACTAACTATGGGACGCCCCGGGGGGCAAACAGGATCCTTGTGTACCTTGGGAAGGTAGTATATAATGGGCACACGGGGGGCCTTAGGAATCAAAAAGGCCTTCGTATTCAGGATGTTCAAACGCGACCCCTTATTTATGATTTCTATAAGAGCTTTCTTGTACTTCTCTCCCGGGTTAAGGGGAAGGGGGGTATAGGTGTCCCTATCACTTAAAATGTTGGCCATCTCCTGAAGATAATCTGGCTTGTCTAGGACAACAATACCACCCCCCTTATCAGCAGGGCGAATCACCAAGTTCTTATTGTCACATAAGGTTTTTATACCTATTTCTATGTCCTGTTTGTAACGAACTTTTTTGACCCGTAGGTCGTCTAGGTCTTTAAGGGTAAGGTCCCTAAATACCTTCAAAGATGCCGGCAGATGACCTGGTGGGTTATAAGTGGAGGCATTTGCTAGACTAGAATGAACATAGTCAGCGACTGGGGCATTAGGGGGACCAAAGGGGTTCGAAGATAAATATCTTTGGACATTCAGCTTTCGAACAAATTTATGTATGTCCATGTAGGTTGTAAATTTGTTAATATTTTTAGGGGGGGCATATTTCAACCCCTTATCCAGAACTGTCAGTTCGGGTTGTGTCAAGGTATGGGAGCTAAGATTAAATATCCCTGTATTAGTTAGGTTTTTGGTCTTTTGGGGCTTAAGACGCCTCCCCCCTCTGACCCCTCTTTTAGTTCTGCTAGTCTTTTTACCCCTTGTGTTGCCCGGGGAAAACCCCAATTAGGCTGAACAAAACTCATCGAATGGTTACCAATGTCCCCATACCCAAATTCATAAGGGCCAGAAGCCATGGAATAGTTAACGTTCGGAAAGAAATTTCCATTGCCAGCATTATCCAAATTAGCCAATGGTAAAAAGCTGTTTTGGGTCAAAACATTGTAGTCAGGTTCGAAGTTGTCAGTGTAATGGACCACCTCATTGTTCCTAAAACCCTGAGGGGGGATAGGGTTGGATCCCTGATTATAAGGGGTTCCCCTATTGGGGCCCTGTGAGGTGGATGGGCCATTACCATAACCAACCGGGAAACGTGGAGGGGGAGGACCTGTATAGTTACCACGACCCCGAAAGGGGGGAGGGGCTAGAGCCTCCATGGCACCCTATCCCCAAGGTTGGGATCTATGATTTGTGGGGGGGCCAAACTGGCTACGTTGACCTCCGTAGCTACCTCCCCCTTGATAAGGGGGTTGTGATCCAGAGTTGTTGTGAGTGGAGCCCTTTTTGGATTTAAAATGATTTTTTGGTGTGCCACCTGAAGTGGTACGACTTGGGTTGCTTCTGCCTGCCGGTACTGAAGGCAGACGAGCAGTGGCACTAATTGCCCCTGTATTGGCTGGTGTCACATCCATCTCAGTTGTATTGGAAGTGTTTGCTTCAGACAGAAGCTTCTTTTGCCACTCAAAAACTAATTTAGAGTGGTAATCACTGAAATCTCTATTAAATTTCTTTTTCTTTTTGATTTTCTGCTCCCTATCCTCCTTTTCCAGTGTTCTTAAAAGATTTTTTGATCTATCAGCATAGTCCTCACTGGTCATGAAGGGGGAAAGTTTCTCCTTAATAATCTTAATCTCATCATCCAATTTAGTAAGTTTGATGGTTTTACGGTCAGTCAAAAATCTCAACAAATTTAAACCAGTGTCATTAAAATACTTGTACCAACCTTCTAGATCAGTGTCACCCTTTTGGGGGGAAATCTCCCATCTCAGGCTCCTAGGAACCATTTGGTGTTTGAGATAGGTGTCAAGAAACACTATATCCCATTGTGTGTGTATCTCAGAGATGGTAAGGTTTTTTAGTCTCATGAAGAGCCCCCCTATATCACTTTCGCCTTCCTTGAATGTTTCAAAAACCCCGTCTGAATTAACAACTCGTGTGGCTCTGAACTCAAAAACATCCATAGTAAATGAAAATGTATAATAAATCAATAAAGAAAAGTGCTCGTATATAAAGCACAGAAGATAGCTGCAATATAAGTGTATACGAAAACAGATAAATAACAAGAAGAAAAATATTGCGCTTACCCAGTGAACAATAAGAAAAAAGCTGCGATTCAAAAATGTTATACAACATAAATAATGATATACAGAAGGGTTGGAATCGCGCTAATCGTGAATATAAGACCAATAAAGGGCACGGTGCATGCTGTGAATATTCTACGCAAATTGAATATATATCATGTGATCATACAGATTATAATAGATAACACACAAGTGTGGATACACATGTGAATCCACGAAATACCACAAAAACGTGTTAAGTAATCTATGTGAAAGAAAACATCACACTTAAGTGTAGTAAACGTTGGACAAATGGAGCCACGCAGGTATTGAAATAAATGAAAAGTAAATCAAAAATAAGATTTCACCTGATAGGCATAAAGAAAACACATTCAAAGTCTAAGATATGCCAAATAAAGTCAATGTGGTAAAAAACCTCAAAAAATGAAAATTGAGAAAGTAAAAAATAAATGTAGCGTCTCCACCTTTCTGACATGTATGTGAATGAAAAACCACAGGAGAGAAGGGAATCTCAAGCTGATATAGATGCGTCAATCTTCTGAGTGTCGATCACAAATGGACTTGTGTAGATAAAACCGCAGAGCCTCAGCGCCATGAAACAAAAAAGACAACAAAAAAGACTTGCATAGTGTAAAACCTTATGGATGACTGATATAACTACACCCGTGTGAGACAGTCTTGCGACCGGGGGAGGGATTAGTGCGAACCCACCACCACTGCACACACTGACCCTTACCAGATCTGGACCCCACGGGGTAGGTATAAGCACTCAGAGGAAGGGATCGTAGTTTCAGCAACCATAGGATATCAACCGATGACAGTATTGATGATGTCATGTAACAACAAAAAACCGCACATAGTGTAAAATCCAATGGTGTTTAATATAAAAAGTAAAAGTTGCACTTACAAAAGATGAAAATCAATAGGGCATGTTAAAACAAAGTGCCGGCCGGCTGGATGGAAAGCGTGCGTCCTTCCGTCTGGATGCGGTGACGTGAGAACGTCTCCTCCCAATGTTTCGTCTACAAAGACTTGATCACGGGATAAGGACGACGTCCCACGTCACCGCAGAAGTACCCACAGAGGGCGGAGTCAGTCGAAAGAGCGGCCCCATCGTCGCCATTTTGGAAAAGGGATAAAGTATGGGAAAAGAAACATTTCAGCCTTCTCTCCGCATAAGGTATGGATAGCAGCCATGCAGGGAATCAAATACGCGCAAATAGCGAGCATTCCCTAGAATGGCCAACGTCCACGGGGAGTCATATTCATATATGGAACTCATATTTAAGATGGGTAAAGAAATTTAAAATAATAATAAAGAAGCTATACCGCTCGAGAGAACTGACTCACAACCGCTGTGTATAGACAACTGCACAAAATAGGTAATCGCTACAGCAACTGCATATGAATGAGTCCTTTCATAACAGATTATTCCTGCCAACATGCCAATGTCAAACATATTTTTAGGAAACATTGGCATGTCCTTAAAAGCGATAAGATCTTGAACACCATCCTCCCCGAAAGACCTCAGGTAGTGTTCAGGGGAGCCGGTTCATTAAGAAACAAGCTAGCACCCAACATCCTGGATCCACCCAGGATCCCCTCTATGTTTTCATCTGGGTTGATAGGTTTCTTTAAATGTGGAAGGTGTCGAGTATGCATGGTGAATAACCACACCCCTAAGAGGACTATGAGTTTTAGCTCTAGATACTCATCTAAGGTCTATCAGATCGAGTCCTTTATCACATGTTCAAGTGTGGGTGCTATCTATCTGCTACAATGCCCTTGTGGCCTACAATATGTGGGCAGGACCAAGCGTCCTTTGCAGGTACGTTTGAATGAACACTTAACAAACATCTGTAGTGGTTTTCCAGACCATTCTGTGTCCAATCACTTTTTGAAAGTCCATAACAAGGACCCAAAGGGTACCATCTTCCATTGGAGGGGGAGTGACCTAGTCAGGAGTATTTCTCGTTCTGAAATGGCATGGATACATACTTTGAGATGTTTCGAACCCCATGGTCTGAACATTGAAGTAGATGTCAATTGCTTTATTGACAACTCCTGAAAGTATTCAGACACAATTAATTTCCATGAGGTACATGCATAAGTAAGGTGGTATATAATATTACTATATAATTTTTAATTTTAATTTTTTGCATATTTTACTGTTTTTTTACTGTCATAAGGATATGTAATTAAATGTTTATGATTTCCCTTTGGTCATCTGTTAGGGGTATATATACCGCATTTAGTTCCTATTCTGATTTAATGGTCACCTTTACCTTGTGCCAGTACATTCATGTACTTACTGATGTTAATAACTGCATTCTAAAGAGTGGGCCAACCATTGTTTAGCAGTAATTGTGACCCTTCCCCCCCCCCCCTTTCTTTTTTCTTTTTTCCCTTTAGTTTAATGATGAGACTGAATGTAACAAAATGTTTCCAATGTCAGTGTGTGATCACCCGCAATGCAATATTCATTCATATGCAGTTGCTGTAGCGATTACCTATTTTGTGCAGTTGTCTATACACAGCGGTTGTGAGTCAGTTCTCTCGAGCGGTATAGCTTCTTTATTATTATTTTAAATTTCTTTACCCATCTTAAATATGAGTTCCATATATGAATATGACTCCCCGTGAACGTTGGCCATTCTAGGGAATGCTCGCTATTTGCGTGTATTTGATTCCCTGCATGGCTGCTATCCATACCTTATGCGGAGAGAAGGCTGAAATGTTTCTTTTCCCATACTTTATCCCTTTTCCAAAATGGCGACGATGGGGCCGCTCTTTCGACTGACTCCGCCCTCTGTGGGTACTTCTGTGGTGACGTGGGACGTCGTCCTTATCCCGTGATCAAGTCTTTGTAGACGAAACGTTGGGAGGAGACGTTCTCACGTCACCGCATCCAGACGGAAGGACGCACGCTTTCCATCCAGCCGGCCGGCACTTTGTTTTAACATGCCCTATTGATTTTCATCTTTTGTAAGTGCAACTTTTACTTTTTATATTAAACACCATTGGATTTTACACTATGTGCGGTTTTTTGTTGTTACATGACATCATCAATACTGTCATCGGTTGATATCCTATGGTTGCTGAAACTACGATCCCTTCCTTTGAGTGCCTATACCTACCCCGTGGGGTCCAGATCTGGTAAGGGTCAGTGTGTGCAGTGGTGGTGGGTTCGCACTAATCCCTCCCCCGGTCGCAAGACTGTCTCACACGGGTGTAGTTATATCAGTCATCCATAAGGTTTTACACTATGCGAGTCTTTTTTGTTGTCTTTTTTGTTTCATGGCGCTGAGGCTCTGCGGTTTTATCTACACAAGTCCATTTGTGATCGACACTCAGAAGATTGACGCATCTATATCAGCTTGAGATTCCCTTCTCTCCTGTGGTTTTTCATTCACATACATGTCAGAAAGGTGGAGACGCTACATTTATTTTTTACTTTCTCAATTTTCATTTTTTGAGGTTTTTTACCACATTGACTTTATTTGGCATATCTTAGACTTTGAATGTGTTTTCTTTATGCCTATCAGGTGAAATCTTATTTTTGATTTACTTTTCATTTATTTCAATACCTGCGTGGCTCCATTTGTCCAACGTTTACTACACTTAAGTGTGATGTTTTCTTTCACATAGATTACTTAACACGTTTTTGTGGTATTTCGTGGATTCACATGTGTATCCACACTTGTGTGTTATCTATTATAATTGATTATTTCTGTATGATCACATGATATATATTCAATTTGCGTAGAATATTCACAGCATGCACCGTGCCCTTTATTGGTCTTATATTCACGATTAGCGCGATTCCAACCCTTCTGTATATAGATATACATGATGCATCAAGATTGTATAAACATCCAAACTTACTTTTCTTTCTTAGTTCCCCATACCCATATACTACTACATGCAGGTAGTGATAGTAGTTTAGTTAAAGCCCAAAGTTGTGTATTTAGAGAGGTATGGACTCCACAGAGGTATCATTGTATCTCTGTACACATCATTAGTAAGAGCTCATCTTGAATATGCAGTTCAGTTTTTGGCACTAGTTCTCAAAAAGGATATTGGGTAACTGGAGAAAGTGCAGAGAAGTGCAACCAAACTGATAAGAGGCATGGAGGAGCTTAGCTATTAGAGGAACTGAATGTATTCTCTCTGGAGAAGAGGAGATTAAGGGGGGATATGATCAACATGTACAAATACAAAAGTGGCCCATAAAGTGAACTTGGTATGGAGTTATTCACGTTAAGGGTTGCTCTGGCAAGCTCAGTAGATTGCTTTAAAAAAATCCTTCATTCTGGGCAATATAACTGGGTACTAACATTTATAGGTAAATTTGATCAAGGGAAAATAAGATTGCATCTCAGTGGATCAGGAAGGAATTTTTCCTGTTGTAGCAAATTGGATCATGCTCTGCTGGGGTTTTTCACCTTCCTCTGGATCAACTGTGGGTGAAGGATTGTGTACAGTATATAGGATTGTATGATTTTTTTTTCCCTTTTTTTTCTTTGTGATTGAACTATGGATTTGTGTATTTTTTTTAACCTGACTAACTATGTATCTATACTGTCTGACCGATAATTTACCACCCAGCACAGTCTGTTTTAAATCGTCTTTGGTTGAGTATGGTGCCAATAGGGCCAACCATGGCCAAAATTTGGCCTGATTCAGCAGGAATGACCTAAATTCAACTTAAGTGTGGCTTATTCATTATCAGAGTTGTTACTATGTACACATGGTTATCAATAGTGACTAAAGGAGCAAGTCAAGTTTGTTCACTGAATGTTTGCTGAACACTTGAAAAAAAAATGTCCATACATAGCACTCAAACTCCTTTGAATTGGAGCTGAATTATGTAATTGTTTCTACCCTGTACTTTTCCAAGACCAATAGGCATGCTTTGGGAAAAAGAACATGGGTAGCTGTGCATGGGGGACATGTACCAAAGCAGGAAAAAAAATTAACAAAAGTTCCATTTGAAAGGGAACAGATATTTTAATAAGGCTTAAAGGGCAACATTTAATAATAAAGTTCCTTTAAATAATATATTTGGCGGATGCCCTAAACTTGCAAGTGAATTGAGACACCTGTACGATGTACTCAAAAAGTGACATACGGTATTTAGTCAAAAACATCAGCCAGCATCCCTGGCTGCTTTGTTGATATCAATTGTAACGAGAACTCAGCGGGGGAGGATCATTGACACAGATCACCATGTTTGTGTAATCAGTCATCATTCATCAAGATTGACAATGGATCTATATCAACAAAAACGGACAAGGTGCCTTTCAAGTGGGGGCAACTTTGTGAATGTTGTGGGGGTAAGTGGTCTGGTAAGTGGCAATCATGCACCAAGTTCTCTTTCTGAATGCCCTGAAATAGAAAAATGGTGTGGGGTTCCCTTAAAATTCTTTTCAGACCCTTATCCTAGATAGGAGTCAGGTATGGAATTTTAAGGTGGTCTCCACACAGAAAAAAAATGCATTGGATCTCCCTAAAAATTCATACCTGACCCTTGTCCTAGATAGGGATCTAGTATGGATTTTTTTTTTATGGCGGACCCTATTCAACAACAAAAAAATTAATGCTTGGGGTCCCCTCCAAAATTCATACTAGACCCTTGTTCAAGATAGGATCAAAGTATGGATTTTTAAGGGGGACCCCATGCAAAAATGTCCCCCCAAAATCCATACCGGACCATTAGACAGGCAAGCAGTCTGGCTGGCCAAAAAAGGGCAGCATATCTTTTCCAGCCATACTGGGCCATGTGCCCTCAACATTGGGAGATATCTTTCCAGGGGGACCTATATCTTATGCCCAGTAGATGTGGGGATATGTGGAGACTCATCAGAATCTGGAAACTCCCTTTAAGATAAGAGGGAGCCTAAATATCTTCCAACCCCACGTGAGTGAGTTATGCCCCTGGTTACTTAATCACAAATAAAATGTACAAAGTAAATAAACACACACACCATAGAAAAAAGCTTTTTATTAATGAGCATCCCATGATGTAAATCCAGCTTCAATTGGGTTGTCAAGTGATGTAAATCTGTCGCCAATCATGATGAATAATGCCCCATATTGACAATCCTCTCCCACTGGACTCTCACTGAAAATGGCAGCTCTCTGGGCCAGCAGCTAAATGTTAAAATCAGTCTACTAACTTCATTAAATAAACCTCATCCCTAGATATAGAGAAAACCTGGGGTCAGCAACCGCAGGCAGGTGACAGGTAGATTGCGAACAGATCTTCAGGTTGCCAACACCGTGTTTTTCCCAGACAGATTTACAGCAACCAACCCCACCATGCAGAGACAGCCCCTGCCCCTTGCATTTGTGCATCAGCGGTGGCAGGCAAAGCCTTGAAAATAACTTGAGCGAGTTCGGGCTCCTGACAGAACATGGCCTAGTGCTTCCACTGAGTGTAGTGCACACCTCTGCACCTGTCCTCCTGGTCCTCCCCTTCTGATCAATTCAAGGCACTTGCGGGTAGACATGTGCACAGAAAAAAAAATTGTTTTTTTGTTCCGTTTCGTATGGCCCCGTCTGTTCGTTTCCGTTCGTTTTTCGTAAGACGCCCGTTTTCCCGTTCGTTCCCGTTCGTTTGTCGTACGACGCGATTTTTTCGTATTCCGATCGTTTCGTATTTCCGTTACCGTTTTATTTTCGTACATGCGGGATGATTCGTTATTCTGTTTAATTCATGTTCGTTTCTTGTTAGACAATAATTATCGTGAATTTTCGTCAATTTGCACTCTGTGTATCTTGAATGGTTTTCTTTTGTTAGTGTCAGTTGTATGTTCATTGTTCAATGACATCTATAACAAAAGAATTTCATTATGTATATTGAATGAATTCCTTTTTCTGTTTTCTGTGTATTCAAAATACTGAAGGCAAATTTTTTGTTATAGGTGTCATATCAACATACGAAAATAACAAAAGAAACATGTTCAAATGCAAATCTTTTGTTTATGTTTTTTTTTTGAATGGCCAGAGAGTTAGGCTGGCCATACATGATACACTTTTCTGTGCAATTTTCTTTAGATTTACCTTCAACTATGTAGTGCAAGGGCCTGCCTGATTGCATACAATTGAAAGTGTTGTTTAGTTTGACCTCATATATGTTTTTTGGTAAATCTAAAAGAAAATTGTACAAGAAAATTGAACATGTATGGCCAGCCTCAGTGACTGAAAGCAGCTTCTCTTTTGTGCTGAGTAGTAGTGAGCACACTTGTACAGTAAAGCCAAATTAACTTTTCTGTGGATTTTCATCTGAAGGGAGATAAGTTGGCCAGACTTTTGAACCCAAAAATGGTTTTCTGATGCAGTTTAAAAACTAACACATTTTCTAGGAACGATCGGAAAACAATCGTTTTTATGTTTGTTGTTAAAATAGTCTGACCAAGTGTATGGGGCTTAACAATACTATTGTTAAGCCCCATATACTTGGTCAGACTGTTTTAACAACAAACATAAAAATGATCGTTTTCCGATCGTTCTCAGAAAATTTGTTCGTTTTTAAACTGCATCAGAAAACCATTTTTGGGTTCAAGAGTGAAAATCCACAGAAAAGTTTTAGGCTTTACTGTACATGTGTGCTCACTACTACTCAGCACAAAAGAGAAGCTGCTTTCAGTCACTGAGGCTGGCCATACATGTTCAATTTTCTTTTACAATTTTCTTTTAGATTTACAAAAAAACATATATTATGAGGTCAAACTAAACAACACTTTCAATTGTATGCAATCAGGCAGGCCCTTGCACTACATAGTTGAAGGTAAATCTAAAGAAAATTGCACAGAAAATTGTATCATGTATGGCCAGCCTAACTCTCTGGCCATTCAAAAAAACCATAAACAAAAGATTTGCATTTGAATCCGTTTTTTCTTTTGTTATTTTCGTATGTTGATATGACACCTATAACAAAAGATTTGCCTTCAGTATTTTGAATACACAGAAAACAGAAAAAGGAATTCATTCAATATACATAATGATCTTCTTTTGTTATAAATGTCATTGAACAATGAACATACAACTGAAAACGAACACAAAACGGATTCAAACAAAATACACAATGCAAACCTCTTGATACAGATTTCATTTTCGTTATTTTGCCATTTTCGTTTTGTCGTTTTTTCTCGTCGGATCGTTCGTTCGTATTTGCGCTCGTTTGTTATGCGGCTCATCCGTTATCCCGTCGTTTTCGTATTTTGGTGCTTTACCGTTTTCGTATGTACACATTATCCCGCGGGTACAAAAATGAACATTTTCGTACGAAAACAACATTCGTACGAACGGGAATGCACATATCTACTTGCGGGTGCTAGGTGAGGGGCGGACCAGTGGGGAACAAAACATGACAGCTTCCCTGTTCCACTCTGCATAAGTAAAGAACATTTGTGCTTTCCTGAACCCCCAATACTATTCCCTCCAGATCTCCCTTTAAAATGTCCTCCTGACCCCCCTATTCTCTGCCATCCCATTATGCCCTCCCAGCCCCCAATGCCATACCCTCCTAACTCCCCTGTACTGTCCACCTGTCACCCCAATACCATACCCTCATGACCCCCTGTACCGGGCCCTTCTGAACCCTCTGTACTCTGTCCTCCTGAACTCCTAGTACCATGCCCTCCTGACCCCAATACTGTGCCCTCCTGATCCCTCCCTCTGCACCATGCCCTCCTGACCCTTCAATGCTGTAACCTTCTGACCTCCTTGAACCGTGCCCTCCTGACCCCCCAGTACCATACTATCTTGACCCACATGCACTATACACTCCTTACCCCCCTGTCCTATTGATAGTTTTACACTGCTCTTCATACTGCTGACCTCTGTACACTTCTCTTTATCCTATGGATCTTTGTTCACTGCCCTACCTACTACTGGCCTTTGAACACTACCCTAAATACTACTAACCCCTGGACACTGCCATACATCCTACCGACCTCTGTACACTGCCCAACATCCTACTGATACTCTGTACACTGTCCCACATACTACTGATCTCTGTACACTGCCCTACTTCCTACTGACCTCTGTACACTGCCTTACTTACTGCTAAGCTCTGTATACTACCCTACATACTATTTACAAATAGCCAGGCCTGAAACTAGTTGAAGAAATCAGCATGCAGTACTAGATGTTCTGCTTTAACCACTACAGATCCGTGCTATTGACAAAAGACGTCAACAGCGCGGACCTGAGGTGCCGGGGTCACGTCTTTTGACTTCATGTTGTTGTAATTCCCCACGTGCGCCACTGGGTGCCGTGCAGCGGGGGAAAACAGTACCGTCGCATCGCTGAGGATTCGATGCGTATACCCGGCGGCCGCGGTGTCCGCCAGGTACATGCGATCGGCGGTGACAGAGCAGGGACGTGGAGCTCTGTGTGTAAAGACAGAGCTCCACGTCCTGTCAGGGAGAGGAGACAGATGCTGTTTCCCTTGTACATAGGGACACAGCATCGGTCACCTCCCCCAGTCACCCCCCTCCCCCACACAGTTAGAACCCCCCAGGATACACATTTAACCCCTTTCTCACCCCTTAGTGTTAACCCCTTCAATGCCAGTCACATTTATACAGTAATTAGTGCATATTTATAGCACTGGTCGCTGTATAAATGTGAATGGTCCCAAAAATGTGTCAAAAGTGTCCGATGTGTCCGCCGTAATGTCGCAGTCCCAATAAAAATCGCAGATCGCCGCCATTACTAGTAAAAAAAAAATAGTAAAAAAAAATCATAATTCTGTCCCCTATTTTGTAGGCGCTATAACTTTTTTTTTTTTACAAAAATACGTAGAAGAATACGTATCGGCCTTAACCCCCCTGCCGGTATCCCCGAGCGCGACTCGGGATGGATTTTTCATGTAAATATCGATATCCCCGAGTCGCGCTCGGGGTGAATGCAGAGCCTGCAGCGCGCGCTGGCTTACCTGTTTATCCAGGCGGGGTACTGTACTTACCTTGTCCCTGGATCCAGCGATGCATCCCCGCTGTGTGAGCGAGTGGCGTCCTCCATTCGACTCACACAGTGCCCGCGCGCCGCCGATCTCCGTTCCCTGCGACGTAACGGCGCACGGGGGCGAAGACCGGCGGCAAATTCAAAAAAGTAAACAAACACATAACATACAGAATACTGTAATCTTATAGATTACAGTACTGTATGTAAAAAGTACACACCCCCCCTGTCCCTAGTGGTCTGCCCAGTGCCCTGCATGTTCTTTTACATAATAAAAACATTTTTTTTGTGCCTGCAAACTGTAGATTGTCCATAGCAACCAAAAGTGTCCCTTTATGTCAAAAGTGATTTTAGAGCAGCTAGAAAACAGCGATAATAAATGATAATCACTTGCAGAATTGAGCGATAGCGATTTGTGGGGAAATTCGTCATAAAAAAATAAAAGTAATGACAGCGACAATTCTGCAACTGAGCAAATTTCAGTGATTTTGATTTGATTACATTAGTGAATAATTTTTATTATAATTACATTATTATTTGTTATAATTATTTATAGTTATTTATTATATTATAATTTTATGATTTTGTGTTTCAAACTTTATCATACCCGGGATGTCTACTAGACTCTGGTTTGGACAAATTTAAGTGAGTTATTCCTAAAAATTGCAGGCCTACAGTATAAAACGCAGAATTTCCATGCAAAATAATTGTACCGCTTTTGGTACGTAATTCCAGACAGAATCATACCGCCAGGGAGGTTAACTGAGAAAATAAAATATATATTTTTTAAAAAAAATCGGGATATTTATTATAGCAACAAGTAAAATATATATATATATTTTTAAATTGTCGCTCTTTTTTTGTTTATAACGCAAAAAATAAAAACCGCACAGGCGATCAAATACCACCAAAATAAAGCTCTATTTGTGGGGAAAAAAGGACGCCAATTTTGTTTGGGAGCCACATCGCACGACCGCGCAAATGTCAGTTAAAGCGACGCAGTGCCGGAAGCTGAAATTTCGCCTGGGCACGAAGGGGGTTTATGTGCCCAGTAAGCAAGTGGTTAATGATGAATTTTAAGGTAGGCTAGTAACAATAGTTTTATAAGATTTTTTATGTTTTCTTTAAGCCGTTTTTACTTTTTATTTGGGGTTCGCTAGTTAATTTTATTTAATTTTTTAAAGGGCGTGGCACCCGGTGATCTTTGATTTCTTTCTTGTTGTCTGGGTAGATCTCTACCACTCTAAGGTTGCCTACCTCTGGTGTAAACCCCGTAAGAGGAACTTTATACCTATATAAAATGTATTTAACCACTTCAGGCCCGCGCTACCGTCGGATGACGGCAACAGCGCGGGCCTGAATATCCAACATGCCGTCATTTGACGGCATGTCCTTCAGGTGTTCCCAGCGCGCGATGTAGAGTGCGCTGCGGGGAAGCCCTGTGTTGTCCGTGTCCCTTGGACAGGGCCAATCACAGATCGCGGCGAACGGCCAATCAGAGTGGCCGTTTGCGATGCGATCTGTGGGTGAATGAGAGATGATCTCTCATAGATCCTCTCTCATTGCCGTTTTACACAGAGACAGCGTCCTGTCTCTGGAGAGGAGGAGCCCGATCTGTGTTCCTTCCTACATAGGGACACAGATCGGTCACCCCCCCAGTCACCCCCCCCTCCCCCCACAGTTAGAACACACCTAGGATACACATTTAACCCCTTCCTCACCCCCTAGTGTTAACCCCTTCAATGCCAGTCACATTTATACTGTAATTAGTGCATATTTATAGCACTGATCGCAGTATAAATGTGAATGGCGCCAAAAATGTGTCAAAAGTGTCCGATGTGTCCGCCATAACGTCGCAGTACCAATAAAAATCACAGATCGCTGCCATTTCTAGTAAAAAAAAAATAATAAAAAATAATAATTCTCTCCCCTATTTTGTAAGCGCTATAACTTTTGCGCAAACCAGTCGCTTATTGCGATTTTTTATTTTTTTTACCAAAAATATGTAGAAGAATATGTATCGCCCTAAACTGAGAAAAAAAAAATGTGTTTTTTTTTTTAATTGGGATATTTATTATAGCAACAAGTAAAAAATATTGTATTTTTCTTCAAAATTGTCGCTCTTTTTTGTTTATAGCGCAAAAAATAAAAACCGCACAGGCGATCAAATACCACCAAAAGAAAGCTCTACTTGTGGGGAAAAAAGGACGTACATTTTGTTTGGGAGCCACGTCGCACGACCGCGCAATTGTCAGTTAAAGTGACGCAGTGCCGGAAGCTGAAATTTTACCTGGGCAGGAGGGGGGTGTATGTGCCCAGTAAGCAAGTGGTTAACAAAGGAAGAACTCAAGACGAGAAATTAGCTGTATTTCTCTTTGACTGAAATGTGTTTTTCTTATTTCAGGAACTTTAGTAAGTCACATGCATTTACAGTAAAGGCTACAATTTTCACATGGATGGTTATCTACATTTACTACTGAGAAAAGTCATTAGGAAGAACAATTTTGAGTAACAATATCTATTGATATGCCATTGTTGACAATTATCTCATATTTATAATGGAGGATGTGTTTTAGTCATTTGAACGGAAACAGATTAAGTCTGTCTGGCTCAGTACCTTACGGGCAGCAGTTCATTAATTAGATAGTCTAAATGCTGCTATTCAGTATAAATAAATGATAGCACAGTTTACCAAACTGAAATCTGGCCATACTTTAGATCGCATCGCAAGTTAACGTACTGATCTTGAAAGTGGATTCATTACTGGCTATGGAGTAAAATAAGTAATTTTTGTGTGTTTTTTAATCTTTACTACTAGGTAACTTTTGGAGAACAAATTTCAGAAATGAAAGGGAATCTATCACCAGCAAAAAAGTCAAAATTTAAGGATCTATCCTCCTACCTTTAAAGAATTTAAACCCTTTTTGTACCCAAGACATACTCACCACACTTCATCTATATGGAAAAAGGATGTATCAGGGCCTATAGTACATCTCCCAGCGCCTAACAGAAAACACTTGCAAAACTCTGCGTACAGAAAAAAAAACACTTAAAGATGATATAAACTGGATTAATTGGCTGGAAACCCCAACCAAAAAAACAAAAAAGAAGCAGCTATTTAAAACAAAAGCAGATATAGAAAAATGGCAAATACACTAAAAATAACATTGAAATGTCACAATAGTTAAAACCATAAACAGCGCTGATGATGATAGTCCAGTGTAGATCCCAGAAAGAGATATCACCTCTACACTTAAGTGCAGTAACAATGATAGAGTGTATCAAAAAAGAGGGAGTCCGTTGATAGCAGAGTTTGAAAATAGGACAGCAAGCACCTTCCACCCATGTTCTCAATCACCTCGTGGGACTATAAATCCCCCTCTGGGGTACGCACTCACCGAAAAACCCAAAGGGTAAGGCAGTGTATGAATATCCACAGAATAATACCACTCTTCACATCAGAAGGGATCAGGTCACATGTCTACGGGTCTCCAGATCGTACAAAAAACACAGGAAAAGGGCATATAGCGTAATTCCGTTTTAATGTAACACACAAGAGAACCCACAGATAAACAACCCTTCAATCAATGCACGTACATTAAATGAATATAAATAAGCGCATATAGTCACCCTCTCCTGCAAGGGAGACGAGCCGTGCTGTCCAGATGGATGAGCTGACTGCCAGCACTTCCTGGTTTCAGACGTGACTGGAGCGCACGTGTCACTTCCTAGCGTCGTAGAAGCCTCCATCTGACGCGTTTCGTCATAAGACTTCGACAGAGGGAGTTGCTTCACGACGGAAGCCACTCCCTCTGTTGAAGTCTTATGACGAAACGCGTCAGGGAGGGGCTTCTACGACATATTTGTAAAAATGTGGATTTTGTTGGCCTTTTTTTTTTTATAAAGAGTGATTGAATATATTAAATATAAATACATGAATTCTGGTTGTAAATAAATTGATTTTCATTTGATAATTAATTTATATAGATAATGTTTTTTTATATTAGGAAATTCCATGGAAACCCCTCCTTTATGTGATCAGTTTGTTAATAATAATTTTTATTACTGAATATAAAAACATCATCTGTATAAGGCAGAGTTGCATTACAGTTTGGGAGGCAGATGGGAAGTTATGAGCCATAACTGTGATCGCTTTAAGCACTGGGTAACCAAGAAGCATGTACTCAAACACTAGCACCATGATTCCCCCCTCTGCCACTACTAGATACTGAGGATTGTCAATTTTCCTAGGTACACACTAGGCAAGGATTTAGTTGTGAGTGAACTACTTTTTACATCTCTTATTTAAATTGAAAAGCTACACTATGCTCATGATCTCTTTTTTGTTTTCTACTTGTTTTAGCTCCAGCTATGTGCATGAGAGCAGCTGCTCTCCCAGGTCTTGGGCTCCTCATTGTCTTTGAGGAAGCAGTGGAGGTCATTGGCTCCCATAGCTGTCAATTGCAGCCAGTGAGGGAGGGAGCATGGGCAGGGCAGAGCCCAGTAATCAGGGGCGGACTGACCATACCACTAGGTGGCCCCATCGGGGTTGCCAACCTTAGTAAAAGCAGGGACAGATTGTAAAAATCTGTGTATTTTTACATCTGTCCCTGAAATGTATGACACCGACATCATTTTGAAGCAAGATTATGGAGGCAATAGCTACTTAACCCCTCCACTACCTCCTCAGCCGATGGGAACATGGTGTGCGCGCCCCCTTCCCCCGCGCGGCTTCTTTGACTACAGAGCAGAAGATTGCCGACAGCTGGAGGAGAGGAGAGGGAGGCGGGAACACAGCACAGAGTGTGGGATGGACTTCAGGCTGATGCAAGGTAAGTAAAATGTTGTTTTATCAGTGCTTTCTCTGGTGAGGGGGAGGGGGAGGCTGTGTTTCCTCTAGCAGAGCGCCTGTCTCTGAGGCTGTTAAATCGTTTTTCTGTGTGTGATAAGTGCACTTCTCCTGTAGGAAGCATGGTCTGAACTTCTCCCCCAATCTCTGCTACACCTCCCTACTGACTGACTGCCCACCAATACACAGGCTAAGCCTCCTCTCCTGTATTACCACGGAATGTGTTGTTGAGCTTCTGGGGAACTACCAGGAGATGGGGGCAGCAGAGTGTTCAATTAGGCTGATTTCTAGATGAAAAGTGTGTATACTGTGTGTATGTACAGTAAATTCTTTATGTGTGTGTGTGTGTGTGTGTGTGTGTGTGTGTGTGTGTATAGTCTGTCTGTATACTGTGCCTGTGTGTCTGTATACTGTGTGTGTATAGTCTGTCTGTACACTGTGCCTGTGTGTCTGTATACTGTGTGTCTGTGTGTGTTTGTATACTGTGTCTGTATACTGTGTGTGTGTCTGTATACTGTGTGTGTGTCTGTATACTGTGTGTGTGTCTGTATACTGTGTCTGTATAGTGTGTGTGTTTGTATACTGTGTGTGTCCGTGTCTGTATACTGGGTTTGTACACTGTGTGTGTATACTGTGGCTGTATTTTGTGTCTTTATACTGGGTTTGTATACTATGGGGTCAATTCACAAAGCTTTATTTTCAGATTGCGAGTGTTATTTTAACGATTTTGCACGTTATTGAAGCTAGTTCAATTCACTAAACGATTTAACGCTTTGAAAAATCATCAAATAACGTTTCCCTACACAGAACCGATATTTTAAGGTGTGGATCCTTATTAAAGAGTCAAATCGTTATTTTAAAGATTCAAAACGTTATTTTAAAGAGTCAAATCGTTAAATATGTACAGAAGTGCAATTCACAAAGATTTTTTTGACAGTTATCAATCGTTAAGCAATCGTTAAATTAACACCTCCCTCAGGGTGGCGTTATGACATTTCCCAGGCGATATTTTGTTGTTAGAGGAAGCTTTTGGCGATTTTTGTAGTGTAGTGAAGTTTTTAATAGTGTTGGGCAAGATAGAACCGCGCTCTATTTGAACTTAAAATTATCCAGAGGCGAAGAAGAACACGTTAGAATGTTGTTCAGATTTATAAACGTGTATTCCGTTCACATACTATTTTGGATGACTTTTCTGAAACCCAGGTGATAGCTAAATTCCGATTCTCATCTCCCATGATTTATTCTCTGTATGAGGAAATACACATGGAAAAGCACACACTAGAAGTTTTGCACATCACATGCTCAATCTCCATGTGTATTGCTTGTGTCTCCCTCTCTCTCTCTCTGTATCTGCTCTTTTCCACATGCAGCTGTTCTCCTCCCCTTCTGCTCCCAGAATGCATCTCTCCAGCATTATTTAACGATCTTAAGAGTTATTTTAACGTCCCAAATGTTAATAATAACATCTGAGTAGTTAGAATAACGTTTGGATAAAGAGTCAGTTGAAAACCATAACGACTGTGTTAAATAACGATTATAGCTTTCGTGAATACCATGTTTGCTAGCGTTAAATAAGGAGTGCTAATTTAACACCTGAAGAAAACCAATAACGTTTCTCTTTGTGAATTGACCCCAATGTCTGTATACGGTGTGTATACTGTGTCTGTATACTGTGTGTGTGTCCGTATACTGTGTCTGTATACTGTGTGTCCATGTCTGTATACTGTGTGTGTGTGTGTGTCCGTGTTTATATATTGTGTCTGTATACTGTGTGTCCATGTCTGTATACTGTGTGTGTGTGTGTGTCCGTGTTTATATATTGTGTCTGTATACTGTGTGTGTCCATGTCTGTATCCACATACTCTGTACATTACACTGTACATAGACCTGACCAATGTGTTGTCTCAACAGTTGCTGGTTTTAATTAAAAGGATTGTAAAATCTTGTTTTTTTATTTATTTTTACCACTTCAGCCCGGACCATTTTGCTGGTCAATGACCGGGTCACTTTTAGCGATTCGACACTGCGTTGCTTTAACTGACAATTGCGTGGTCGTGCAACGTGGCTCCCAAACAAAATTGGCGTCCTTTTTTCCCCACAAATAGAGCTTTCTTTTGGAGGTATTTCATCATCTCTGCGGTTTTTATTTTTTGTGCTATAAACAAAAATAGAACGACAATCTTGAAAGAAAATGAAAATTTTTACTTTTTTCTGTAATAAATATCCCCAAAAATCTATAAAAAAACATTTTTTTCCCTCAGTTTAGGCCGATACGTATTCTTCTACATATTTTTCGTAAAAAAAAAAATCGCAATAAGTGTTTATTGATTGGTTATAAAGTTATAGCATCTACAAAATAGGGGGTAGTTTTATGGCATTTTTATTATAATTTTTTTTACTAGTAATGCCAGCGATCATCGATTTTTATCGGTACTGCAACCTTATGGCGGACACATAGGACACTTTTGACACATTTTTGTGGCCATTGGCATTTTTATAGCGATCAGTGCTATAAAAATGCATTGATTACTGTAAAAATGTCAAAATTTAAAAACTACAGTGGGTGGTCGGCAAGTGGTTAAATAACAAGCATGTCATACTTACTTCATCTGTGCAGTTGGTTTTGCACAGATCAGCCCAGATCCTCCTCTTCTTGGGTCCCTCTTCGCTGCTCCTGGCCCCTCCCTCCTATCGAGTGCCTCCACAGCATGCAACCTGCTGGGGGGAACCATAATCTCCTATTGCCTGGGGGGCCCATGAGTTGTCAGTCCACCCCTGCCAGTAATTTGTGTCTTATGGGAACACACAGAGTGGGTCTCAGGATCGAGCACTCTTGAGTGCCCTAATAACAACTGACTTGCTATGGGAGACACTAGAAAAGCCAGAAGCACCAGTGAAGGACCCGAGAAGAGGAGGATTGGGGTTTCTCTGTGCAAAACCATTACATAGCACAGGTAGGTATAAGATGTTTGGTTTTCATTTAGTTTTTTGAACCTTTAACCACTTCAATATCAGGCACTTCGTGTCCCCCCCGTCCTGCCCAAGCTAATTTTCAGCATTCAGCACTGTCACTATTTAAATGACAATTGCGTTGTCATGCTACACTGTACAACAACATGTTTATCATTTTGTTCCCACAAACAGAGCTTTCTTTTGGTGGTATTTGATCACCTGTGCATTTTTTATTTTTTTTGCTAAACAAATAAAAAAAAGACCAACAATGTTGAAAAAATATAGTTTTTCTTTGTTTCTGTTATAAAATTTTGTAAACAAGTACCTTTTCTCCTTCACTGATGGGCGCTGATGAGGCTGCACTAATGGGCATGATGAGGTGGCACCATCGAGTTGGCACTGATTATGGGCACTGATGGGCATTGATAGGTGGCACTCATGAGAACTCATAGATGGCACTGATGGGCACTGTTAGGCGACACTGATGAGCACTGAAAGGCTGCACTTATGGGTGGCACTGATCGGCACTGATGGGTGGCACTGATGGAAACTGATGGCACTGGCACTGGCAGGCATTGCTGATGGGCACTGATTGGCATCTGTCTGGGCACTGATAGGCATTTTCTGGGCACAGACTGTCATCTGGACATTGCTAATTACATGATAAAGAGCCTCTGTCAGATGCTCTTTACTGAGATCGGTGTTGTGATGTGTCAGACTGGCACGCCGCACCACCAATCCCTGCGGGAGTGCAGGTATCCTGAAAGACGTCATATGCAGAGCTTTTTTTCTCAAAAAATAGGTGCAGGAACTCAACCTCGACCCCATTCAAATTTCACAAACAGTAGAAGGGTCTTAAAGGGGCATTAAATACCAGGATTGCATTACATACAGAGTGCAGAGTTCAGGGGGGTTACACACAGAGTGCAGAGCTGTCACTTGTAAACACAGAAACCAGACTTCTGTGTTTACAAGTGATTGTGGTGAGCAGGCACCAAAGGGTCTGAGCCAAAGGTGGTGGAACTGAGTTCCCCCAAGTTCCCCCAGGAAAAAAGCCCTGGTCATATGACATCCAGTCAGGATAACTGAACCACCCGGCCGTTATTCTGCTAAAGGCCCGGTGGGAATGGTTAATATCACTTTAATAGCTGCAAGACTGGTCTGGCTAAAACTCTTTCTGCACTGTAAATACTATATTTATGGCAGATTTATGATTGACTATGGTTTGTTTGATACATGATTTGATAAATGATTTTTAGAATTGTATCTAATTAAACAGTGTTTCTGGTCAGGTATGGTTTTCAGCTAATTGCACTTAACGAGGCCGTTTATCTGTTTCTTCTGCTGTTGATGGGCTTAAAATTAACATTGACTAAAACCACTTCTATCATCTTACAGATAGTATTGTCAACAGCACATAATTGAAAGTATTAGCAGTTTAGGCTTTTAAAGTAAGTTAGCTGAAATAAACAGTTTTACTAATGGTTCATATTTAAAAATGTCAGTTTGGTTGTGTGCTTTTTAATTCAATATAGAATATATATTTATTTGTATTGTGATTGTAAGAAGCACATAAAGTAATGAAACATGTAATATTAAATTGTACTACTTAATTTAATTTAATTGTTTCAGAACTTTACTCTGAACTTCATAGGTCCTTTACTGTCACTCATAAACTCATAGGGCCAGATTCAGGTAGAGTTAGGCTGGAGTATCAGTGATACTCCAGCCTAACTGTCACTTTGAGCCGGCGTTTCTGTTTTCTGTAACCAGAAAACAAGAAACGCCGGGTTGGAGTTCCTATACGAGCGGCGTAATTGTATTTCGCCGTCGTATCGGAACTTCAATTTTAAAAATGGCGCTCGGGGCGTTCCCGCTGATTAACGACGAGAATATGCGGGAATCGGAAATTCACGATCGTATTCGGGCCCGACGCAGTGACGTTCCGACGTTTCCGTAAGCGATACGCGGCGTAAAGAAAAACCAGCCCCCTAGTGGAGTATCCTATGTTAAGTATGGCTGTCGTCATCGCGCCGAGTTTACAAATTTTCACGTCGTTTGCGTAAAACGTCCGTGAATGGGGATTGACGTCATTGACGTTCCCTGACAGAATTTGGAGCATGCGCACTGACAGTCGACGAATGCGCAGTACATTCGCCGCGGGATTGCGCATAGTTAACATAATACACGCCCCCTACCCGCCCAATTTGAATTCCGCCGGCTCATTTTCGTTACGCCGCCGCAACTTTAGGAGCAAGTGCTTTGTGAATAACAGTACTTGCTCCTAAAGTTACGGCGGAGTAACGTAAATGAGAAACGTTACTCCAAAGTAAAGAAGCGCCCATCTACCTGAATCTGGCCCATAGGGGTCTTCTCGGCTCATGAGGGGGCTTCAAGCTCTTAACTCTGTGGTGTAGATTCCCACACGCAATATGCTACATAGAATGATACCTTCAATTGCAGACAAATGTTGGAGATGTGGGGAAGCCAAGACTACTCTAAGACATTTAGTGGGATTATTCTGGTATTCAATCTTTTTGATCTAATGTCTTTTGACATACAGTACCTTGTACCCCCCAAATTGCTCTTCTGTAGTGTTGAGCGGACACTTGGATGTTCGGGTTCGGCGGGTTCGGCCAAACTTCGGAAAAAAGTCCGGGGGTTCGGGACCCGAACTTGACCCGAACCCGAACCACATTGAAGTCAATGGGGACCCACATTTTTTACTACTGTCTCTAAAAAACTAAGGGAAAGGGCTAGAGGGATGCAAATGGCAGCAACATGTTAGTAAGAGTATGGCAAGTACTCTGCAATCAATTGTGCATAGGGAAATAACTTAAAATAATATAAAAAATATATATATTGACCTAGGAGGACGAGGTCCATATGGAGTAGGAGGTTGAGGGTTAGGGTTAGGGGGTTAGGGTTAGGGTTGGCTAGAGGGCTGCAAATGGCAACAAAATGTCGGTAAGAGCATGGCAAGTACTCTGAAAATAAATGTGGATCGGGAAATAACTTAAAAATAACATAAAAAATAAAAATAACTTAAAAAAAAAAATAATAATCTTGACCTAGGAGGACGAGGTCCATATGGAGTATGAGGTTGAGGTAGCGGTGTAGGTGGAAGCGGCAGTGGAGGAGGACGAGGTAGCCAACACAGCCAGGTTTTGGTTTTTAATTGATTTATTTTTTAAATTAGGGTACACCCCAAAAGAGTGAGAAAGATCTAGGGTTGCCACCTCATCCCTTCAAACCCAAACACATAGTAATTACACAGGTTCGGGGGCTAATTTAATGTAGATAAGGCACCAAGTGAGTTTAATTAGCAGCACCTTAATCAGCCAGAGAACTTGTGTAATTAATATGTTTTCGCTTTTAAAGGGATAAGGGTGGCAACCCTAGAAAGATCAGAAAAAAAAGAATGGCTGGGTAAGGCCGGCCCGGTGTCTATTCTGCACAAGGTATGGACAAGTCCTGTGGGATCCATGCCTGGTTCACTTTAATAAACGTGAGCTTGTCCACATTGGCTCTGGACAGGCGGCTGTGCTTGTCTGTGATAACGCCCCCTGCTGCAATAGGCAGAGTATGTCACATATGCAATGCTGCTGCAATAGGCAGAGTATGTCACATATGCAATGCTGCTGCAATAGGCAGAGTATGTCACATATGCAATGCAGCTGCAAAAGGCAGAGTATGACACATATGCAATGCTGTTGCAATAGGCAGAGAATGTCACATATGCAATGCAGCTGCAATTAGGTTTGTGAAGTAGGACAGACTCCTATCTAATTCTCTCCCTGTAAGAACATCAGGAACCTTTCCCTACAGTACCTAATGCTATGTAGATCGCTGAGTATTGTAATTCGATTTCTGAAGCAGCACAATCCTATCTAAATCTGTCCCTGAGATCAGCAGCAGCCTTTCCCTACCCTAGCTAAAGCAGAGTGACGAGCTGTGCTGTGTGCCTCAATGCTGCTGCAATAGGCAGAGTATGTCACATATGCAATGCAGCTGCAAAAGGCAGAGTATGACACATATGCAATGATGTTGCAATAGGCAGAGAATGTCACATATGCAATGCAGCTGCAATTAGGTTTGTGAAGTAGGACAGACTCCTATCTAATTCTCTCCCTGTAAGAACATCAGGAACCTTTCCCTACAGTACCTAATGCTATGTAGATCGCTGAGTATTGTAATTCGATTTCTGAAGCAGCACAATCCTATCTAAATCTGTCCCTGAGATCAGCAGCAGCCTTTCCCTACCCTAGCTAAAGCAGAGTGACGAGCTGTGCTGTGTGCCTCTAGCTTATATAGAGGCTGGGTCACATGCTCGGTCACATGCTGCACTGGCCAATCACAGCCATGCCATTAGTAGGCATGGCTGTGATGGCTTCTAGGTCACACAAGTAAAACAAACGGCGATTGGCTGCCGTGCAGCGCGCCGTTACATAGCTGAACTCCGAACCCGAACTTTCAGCAAATTATTCAGGTTCGGGTTCCAAAAAATAAAAATTGGTACGAACCCCGAACTTTACATTTCGGTTTCGCTCAACCCTACTCTTCTGTCAATCCTACCTGGATCTGTTTCCCACATTAAGAAGGATCTCCTTTGTTTTGTTTTTTTTTGGCAATCCATGCCAAGGAACTGTAGGGTTGATTTACTTAAATTGGAGAGTGCAAACTATGGGGCAGCTGTGAATTGTAGTCAATCAGCTTCCAGGTTTTTTTTTTGTCAAAGCTTAATTAAACAAGCTAAAGTTAGAAGCTGATTGGCTACCATGTACAGCTGCACCAGATTTTGCACTCTCCAGTTTTAATAAATCAAACCCTGCGCCACAATATGAATATTAACCGCTTATGGACCGCCGCATGTACATTTACGTCGGCAGAATGGCACGTACAGGCACATTGGCTTACCTGTACGTCCCTGCCTTGACGCGGGTCGGGGGTCCGATCAGGACCCCCCCGGTACATGCGACAGTCCTGATGGCTCTGGGAGCGATCCGGGATGAGGGGATGGCCATTAGTTTTTGTCCGCCCCCTCACGATCGCTCCCAGTCAATGCTTGCGCCCCCCGCTCTGCACTTCCTCCTCCTGTGTAAACACAGGAAGGAGAAAGTGATGTGATCTCTCCCTCGGCGGTTTTTTCAACCGCTGCTGAGGAGAGATCACATCACACAGTAAGTCTGCACAACACTACACTGACACCAGGACACACAGGCACATTAACCCCTTGTGATCTGATTTTTTTTTTCAAAAATGTCGCTCTATTTTTGTATATAGCACAAAAAATAAAAATCGCAGAGGCGATCAAATACCACCAAAAGAAAGCTCTATTTGTGGGAAGAAAAGGACGCAAATTTTGTTTTGGAGCCACGTCGCACGACCGCGCAATTGTCAGTTAAAGCGACGCAGTGCCGAATCGCAAAAAAGGGGCCTGGTCATTTACCTGTATTTTGATCAGGGTCTTAAGTGGTTAAGGAAATGACGATGCAAATGTATGAGAGAACTAAAGCTTATATCTATACTTGGTGTCCCTGGCTGCTATATATGAACTTCAACAACTTAAGTTCCTATTTATAGGCTGACTTTAGTTCACACACCAGGCCCTGAGTGTACGACCACAGGAGCATTGCCATAGTAGGCTCCCAACAAACCTGACTTTGGTTAGTCTAGGCTTGTTTGGAGCCTACTATGGCTATGCTCCTGTGGTCGCACACTCAGTACATGGTGTTGTATTTTTTCCTCTTTCTTTATCTTCCTTACTCTTTTCCTCTTGTTGCTGGTTTGTTCAAGTTAATATGGGCTGTACACTTGTCATATGCATGGCACGTGGTCCACGAACTTGTGCAATTTTTCTGTGACGGGTTGAACTTTTTTTTTCTTCCAGACTGCCCATTTTCTGTGTATGAAGTGTGTTGCACAGTTCTTTTATGGATGACATTGTACACATCATATACCATTGTAATTGTCATGGACCTGTTGCAGTATTGCCCATTCCACTTTGTTTGAAGAATGGTTTTGTATGATTTGTTACCCCCGTCTGTTTATACAGTATCTTCAAAATAAAATATTTAAAACCAAAAATTTGCGAGTGTTGAGTTTTCTCAAAATGGCTTTTCAAATAGGCAGAACTTGCAGAAATTATACACTATGAAAGCAATGTTTTCTGGATTCTGTCACTTTGAAAAATCATATTTATTGCACAGCAATCAACTTTTGATGAACTAGGAAAATAGTTCAGTAAACATCAATTTATATAAGTAAAATAATCTGCCATTTGCATAAATCTGCAATTCCTTAACAAAAGTTCTTTTGCTTGTACAGACGCAATAACAGAAGGAGAAATGTAGGAGTACACACAATAAATGAGAACTGAGTCCAGTAACATTGCAGTAACAAATGCTTGATCCAGTTCTTAGCGTCTTTTACTGATGCATCCTACATGGTGGCAGGAATTTCAAGCACAGACAACTATTGAACAAAGTAGTCCTTGTCTGTTATTAACTGTACTACTAAAAACTGGATTTACATTTCTCCTTCCCGTAGGATTATTCATTTATTTCTACTTTAAATACAGGTGTTGTACTAAACAGTGTATAATACAGTGTTAAGCCTAAAGAATATAAAAAAAAAAAAGTATAAACTGCAATAATTTAATAAAGAAGCATCTGTACTGTGCAATAAGCTATACCTATCAATAGGAAATGTGTTTAAATTAAATTATATCTAAAGCCCCATTTTTATTGTGTCCCCCAAGGAGGATTTTTTGTTGCTTTTTGTTCTCTAAACACAACAGGATTTAAATGCAAATCTCTATAAAGCGAGATGAAAGCCACTCTTAGACAAGTGTCAACTTTGGATATTTTCCCGTTACCACTCGGTTATATTTTGTATTCTTTTCTGTCTATGTAAAATACAGAACCTCTTTATCTTTGGATACTTACTTAACCTGGTGAACCCCTTTATCTTTCCTGGACACATATTCAACCTGGTGAACCTCTTTATCTTCCCTGAACACTTATTTAACCTGTTGAACCCCTTTATCTTTCCTGGACACGTATTCAACCTTGTGAACCCCTTTATTTTTCCTGGACACTTATTCAACCTGGTGAACCCCTTTATATTTCCTGGTTAAAATTTTTGTCTTACATATTGCCGATACTAGTGGTGAGTCTATTAGTGACCTTTTCCAAGGATATAAACACACCAATGTGTACTCCGACAGGTATTCACCTATGCATGTATCATGAAGGGAACTCAGAAACTTTTCTTCTGTTAATAATGTCTAATGTCAATACCACTGGTTACTGTCTTTGAATTCATGTATTGCAAACAACCAGATGTTGTATGTTACACCATGACATCCTATCAGCATTTATATTGTTTTAATTTTAAAAATGAATGAAAAGAAAAAAAACGGACTTGTTATAAACCTCCCTTAGTCTATCCAAAACTGTAAAATGTTTTGGTTTTAGATATACTTTAAAGGGTCACTAAAGGATTTTATTTTTATTTTAGCTAAATAGCTTCCTTTACCCTACTGCAGTATTGGTTTAATGTCCTCATTGTTCGTTTTTGCTCTGATGTTGCTGTAATTCTTCTCTGTTCTGTACACTTCCTGGTTGTCTGTTTCCTGATGACCACAGTACTAGGAGCTTCTAGTTTCGTTTTCCAAACCATCACTGCTCTATGGCTCTGTATAGCACAGAGGCAGGAAATAACATGCAAAGATGAAACTAGATGCAAAAACAAAACTGAAACTACAGGTACATTATATGATTGATTTTAATCTATTTTTAATCGTTTTTTAAAATGAATCAGTAAACTATTATGTCTCTATACCCTGTAAACAGTCATTTCCGCAAAAACAAATTCCTTTACAACTCCTTTAAGGTCCTCATTGACATAGCATAAATCGTAATTTTAGACTGGATAACAAGCACTATGTCCATGGTTACGATTAGATAAAAACAGACACAACATTGTTCTAAAGGGAACAGTCACATATTGTACAACGCTTGTATTTTCTATACTACACCATATCTCTGCACTACAAACAGTTGAGTTTAACTTCATCAGTTTCGAAACTGTGACCCAGTTGTAAAGGCTCCCACAGTACTTGTCCAATCATACTGGCATGGTTGCTTAACACAAGGAAACCCTTCACTTTCTCACTGTCATTGCTGCTTACAGGAGATATGGCTTAATACTTTATGACTATACAATCTGATATAATTTATATATAAAAGACAGATACAGCCCTATATGACAGTCTTTCAGGTGTTTCCCTTGCGAGCAGCAGTCATCTGACAAGCTCTGTAACAAAGAGAAAAATAAGAATTGTCTGAGCCTTTGAAGTGTATGTCAAAAATCCTTCTAAACCAATTTTCAAAAGCTCAAAAATATTTTACCTTTACGCCATGCTTTCTGAAGTGCTTTAGCTTGTCTCTAGAGCACTTGCAAGAAGTAAAACATAATATATTTTTTTGTTTTCTGGAAATATCAGTGGCAGATGTGCTGTGTTTTTCTGTGGTCCTCTTCTGTTGTCTAACCTTATGAAAGAATGTAACCATTTATATTGATATTAAAGTGTTTTTGAGTGGACAGTTTTAGAACCCCTGACAGGTTTTACTGCTATCCAGGGCTCCATTAGAAGGATTTTTCCTGGCTCTTTGTGCTGGTAGTAGTGAAGGAAAATATGCAATGGAGAAAATAAACAATAAAAGCACTGGCACAGGGTTTAGCATGACCTAACTTAAAGTGGACGTAAACCCTTTACAACAACTTTATGGTACAGGTAAGCCTATAATAAGGTTTACCTGTAGCTACCCAGGATATCTTTTAAACCTGTACGGTTTAGGAGATATCCCCTGCATGTGCCGACGTCATCGGCACATGCACACTAGAGCAAACTGAAGCAATGAAACGTATGTGCCGTTGCTTTAGTCAGCGCGCCGTTATAGGTGGCTCCAGCGGTCATGCGTGGGAGTGACGTCATCGCGGCTCCGGCCAATCACAGCGCCTGATACCCGGAAGTAACCCCCGGGATAGATGAGGGGGAGGGGGAGACGAGGATGGCTGCAGGGGCTTCGATCTAAGGTAAGTAATTTATAATGAACTAGTATGCTATGTCTTTGTTTTGCAGGTTTTTTTTGTTTTGTTTTGTTTTTTTTACCAGGATTTACAACCACTTTAACTTATGAAAGTATTTTTACCTTTGTCTGGGTCACTGTTAGAGAGTTTCCTCCACTGGACCAGTGACTAAAAGTAAATCTCTCCAACGGGGCCCCAGATAGCAGTAAAACCTGAGATTGTAATCATTCCCCATTCTTTACAAACCTTAAAAAAAATGTTTGGAGTCAATAAACACTTTAAAGCTCCAGGTACACATAAAACACCATTTATTGCAACTTCAATAGTCAGTAAATCTTTTATTACATACAATGATTATATGTAGCTGCTTCTGTCATTATATAAGCCTACGTCTGTGCATAACAGCACTCAAATTGGAAAAGGCAGGGGCAGCACTAGGACCTATCAGACTCTGCTGCTCACAAATGTTCTGACAGAGTACATATAAAAAAGAAAAATTTGCGCCAATAAAACAAATATACCAATAAAGTCCTTATATATTGTATAAATAATAAAGTCCACAGAAGTGCATGTAATTAAACGACACCCAAGTGATTGATACGATCCAGTGAACCGCCACCTTATGGACAGAGGCTTACCAGCAAGTAGTAGGTTAACAGCATATCACAGCTCCACAGCTGTTCACAGGATGAAGACTGGAGACAAAATCAGCAGACGACAGGAAACCAGCAGAAATCCAACTCAAACAGCCGCTCAAAGGCCAAGCAGATGACAGTATTGGAATCCAGAGTGTGGTCTCATAGATGGTCCTCAATACAGGTGCAGGTACCGCTTGATGTTCCCAGGATGCTCACACTAGTAGTTTAGCCGTGTCTCCAGTCTTCATCCTGTGAACAGCTGTGGAGCTGTGATATGCTGTTAACCTACTAATTGCTGGTAAGCCTCTGTCCATAAGGTGGCGGTTCACCGGATCGTATCAATCACTCGGGTGTCGTTTAATTACATGCACTTCTGTGGACTTTATTATTTATACAATATATAAGGACTTTATTGGTATATTTGTTTTATTGGCGCAATTTTTTCTTTTTTATATGTACTCTGTCACAACATTTGTGAGCAGCAGAGGTCCTAGTGCTGCCCCTTACTGTGATATACACGCTTATTGCTGCCTTTGCTTTTCTGATATCATTATCACCTGTATTTTTGGTTAGCGCAATTTTCTTTTTCTACTGACAGAGTACATGCTGAGAGGAAAGAGAACAGAATGAGCAAAGCCAATTACATATTTGTGTGTTTCTGCTCCTTCAATTACCATGCAAAAGAAAAGAACGTGTATGGACAGCCGCACTCCAATAAGTCTAAAAAGACGTGCCCTTTATTGGGGTAAAATGAAATGCACTACAAAACAGCATACAGTGGGAAAAGAACAGCTGCCGCGTTTCGCATTGATCCTCAATGCTTAGTCATAGCTATATGTTTATGATTATAGCTATGACTAAGCATTGAGGATCAATGCGAAACACGTCAGCTGTTCTTTTCCCACTGTATGCTGTTTTGTAGTGCATTTCATTTTACCCAATAAAGGGCACGTCTTTTTAGACTTATTGAAGTGCGGCTGTCCATACATGTTCTTTTCTTTTGCATATCTAATGCATTGCCAGCACCTGTGTGGTTCCTGAGTGGACACTGATTACCTGGAAGCTCACCTGGAGCGGCAGTCTCTCCTATCTCCTTCAATTACCATGCTGGGGGTAGGAAGGTGGCACTTCTGTATCCTTAAATCTAACAAAGAAAGTGGTGTAACTTGGCCGTGCCATCTGCAAGAGACATATGGATCATTAAACTAGTAAAATGCCCCATACACACGATCACTTTTTGTGATGAAAAAAAATGTAATTTTTCTTCATGAAAAAAAAACGAAATTTTTCCAACTTCATCATTAAAAATTATGTTGCCTACACACCATTATTCTTGGAAAATTATGAACAAAACTATGGCACTCTAAAGGGGAAGTTCTATTTGTCTTGAGGCTGCTTTTAGCTGGTTACTTGTCTGTTACAGCATGATGAATGTGCTTACTCCATTATGAATGGTAGTTTTACCTCCAGTCTCCTAACTTGCTTCTGGGCATGTGCGGGTTTAAAACCTCATTTTTGCCCACACACGATCATTTTTTATGACACAAAAAATTACATTTTAAAAAATGACATAAAAAATTCAAGCATGTTCGAATTTTTTTTTTGGTCGTTTTTCAGAAGACATAAAATGACATTTTGCCCACACACGATCATTTTAAATAAAAATTTTAAAAATGAAATTTTTTTTCATCACAAAAAGTGATCGTGTGTACGCGGCATAAGTCTTATGCCGCGTACACACGATCGGTTAAACCGATGAGAACGGTCTGATGGACCGTTTTAATCAGTCCAAACGATCGTGTGTGAGCGCCATCAGTTATTTAACCATCAGTTAAAAAAAGCCAACTTGTTTTAAATTTAATCGATGGATACCACGCATGCTCAGAATCAGGTCGACGCATGTTTGGAAGCATTGAACTTCATTTTTTTCAGCACGTCGTTGGTGTGTAGGCGAGACGGACCATCAGTCAGCTTCATTGGTTAACCGATGAAAACGGTCCATCAGATCGTTCTCATCGGATCGATCGATCGTGTGTGTATACGGCATAAGTCTAATGCCGCGTACACACGACCGTTTTAAATGTCATGGAAAAAACAATGTTTTTCTCAACGTGATTCTTGGCAAGCCTGCCTTGACACACACGATCGTGAAAAAAAAATGCTCGAGCAAAGCGTGGTGACGTACAACACGTACGCAGCACTATAAAAGGGAAGTTCCATTCGATTGGCGACACCCTTTGGGCTGATTATTAAAATTTCAGTTCTCATGGTTCTGAGCATGCGCATTTTTTCCCCGTCGTTAAATCCTACATGAGACCGTTTTTCATGATGTGAAAAACGATAACGTGAAAAACGATAACGTGAAAAACTCAGGGAAAATATAGAGCATGTTCTAAATTTTTAATGCCCATTTTTCACAGTCGTTTTTATTGACCAATTTAAAAAATTGCATTTTTCTCATCATGAAAAACGGTCGTGTGTATGCGGCATTTGACCTGAATTTTAAATATCAACTACTTTTGAAGGTTTATATGCAAGTTATTGGCTATAAAAAAGGGTATGGGGTCTGGGTATCATGATTTTAATGATGCTTAAAGTGCAACAATAAAAAAGAAAAATTCCTTTTAATATAGTTCCAGGGGAGGGGGTCCCCCTAGTCTGCCTGCAAAGTGGTGCATCTGTACCATGTAGAGAACCTGTTGCAGCTAAACTGACATTTTTAAAGAAAACTAAATTATATTTAAATAGATTTTCCCTGCAAGCTTTCTTTATTTAATAAACAACAGTTTGGGGAGCCAGTCTGTATGATAATGCCACAATTTAGTGTACTCAGAACAAGAATAGAGAATTGTTGTATACATTCTGGTGTCTGTTTAGCAGACTTTGGATGGAAATAAATAAGTTTTGCACCACAGTGAGAAAGCCTTATGTCAAGAACCAAATTATAGTACACTCAGGCCAAGATTAAAGATTTTTTTTAGATAAAGTCTGGTGTCTCATTCGCAGACTTTAGGTAGAAGTAGCAGGTGTTGGTGATGCCCTCACAAGGTACTCTTGATAAAAGCAAGAATTGGCCTTGCTGTAAAAAAAATAAAAAAATGATGCCCCAGTCACACAGTTGCTGAAAAATTGGTCTTTGGGTGTTGGTGGTGCCTTCACCCCGTAACCTTCTAGAAGCACTCTTGATGAAAGCAAGAATTGACCTTGCTGTAAAAAAATAAATAAAATTGATGCACCTGTCAAACTGGTGCAGAAAAATTGGTACTTGGGTGTTAATTGTGCCCATGAAACCTATACCAACACCCCCAAAGCTAGGCAGCTTAGTCAGTCTTGCAGAGATTTGAGATCCCAATAACTGTTAATGCTGTGCATACTAGTACATCATGGCTAAAATCTCTGGGGCCCTATTTACACGCTTTTGCGTAGGTTTCACTTCCACTTTAAGGTGAAAAGGAAGACAATGGGTGATCCAAGATGCTTCATAAACTTTTCTAGTGGGCAGTGTTTACTGCTTCACTGATTGGTGACCACCTAATTATGTGAGAGCACTGCTCAGTACAGTAATACTCTAAGCCAGAGGTCTCCAAACGTTTCAAACCATGGGCCAATTTATTGCCCTTCAGACTTTAGGAGGGCTGGATTGTATCCAACGGGGGCAGAAAATGTCCTGGGCCAAGCATCAGTGAGAAAAAATTTGGCCTCAGGGTTGGTGGTCAGTAGGAGGAGGAGTAATGCCCCCATCAGTAGGAGGGATAGTATCTCATCATTGGTATCAGTGGAAGAAATAGTGCCCCCTTGTTAGTGTCAGTGGGAGGAATAGTGCCTCATATCAGTGGGAGGAATAGTGCCTCATATCAGTGGGAGGAATAGTGGCCCAAGGGCCGGATAAATGCTAGCAAAGGGCCACATCTGGCCCTCGGGCGCAGTTAGGAGACCCCTGCTCTTAGCCCAGACTGCATGAGGATACCACCCAAAGGAATATGTCAGTGTCAGCCTGGGCTCAGGGAAAGTGTGTTGAATGACTATTGCTGTCATTTCAAACCAGAAGACTGAGGGCATCTAGTGATAGAAAACAAGTACTATAAGGGACAACTCATAGGCGTGCGCACAGGGTGTGCCAGGTGTGCCCAGGCACACCCTAATCACCCTGTGCAGAACAGATTCCCCCTACTGACCTGGCTCCTCCTCCTTCCCCCACATCACTGCTGGCTTTCCCCCTCTCCCAATGGTTGTTGCTGTGGATGTTTTAGGATGAGTGGGGGAAGGGCTCAGTAAATATGCCATTTACCGCCCCCTTCCCTTTCTGAATAAACATTGTGAGTGAGCGGTAGAGTGTGTTTGAGCTTTGGGGTGCACACCCTAATGCCAAAGGCTGCGCACACCTATGGGACAACTACTGACTGAAGGTGAGAATTGCAGAAAACAAAAGATATTTTTTAATAATATTATTGGGCTATTTGTTTTCTATACTTTTTGTAGCTGTAATTAGGCTTTAAATCACAAAGTGGGATTAGCAATCTCCATTTAAATTGTAGGTGAAAATTTGTGAGAGTGGGACTCCCAGAATCACAGTGCCAGTGAAGGGTATCAATCCATAATTTAGTACATAGAAAAAATATATAGGGTAGTATTTAAAATACCCCTCCACTGGACACAAATACTTCACAAAATGTTAAAAAATACATATATATTTTAATTTGGTTCAGTTAAAAAACTTTGATAAGATCATATATCAACAAGTGCAAGAACATGTATACTCCCAACCATTCATATTGAAGGGATGGAAATTGTTTAGCAAGGTTGTTTATTGAGATTAGGTGAGAGCAGGCGATGCATTTTGCAGGAACCCCTCTTCCTCGGGGCCTCCTATGTCATATACAGATATGTTATAAAGAAGTTCTAAAAATACAAATACAGTACATATAAGTCACATAATATCTACATATGGAATTCACATCATTATTAATCAACATGTATGGCTAAACCCAAGGGAGAAGGGAAGGAGGGAGAGAAAGAAAAAGGGGAGAAGGGGGAAGGAAAAAATAAATAAAAAGGGGAGGAAAAGAAGGGGAAAAAGAGGAGGAACAGAGGAAAGAGGGGAGGAAATGGGGGGGGGGGATTTTTTTTTTCTTTTTAAAGTTACAGGTGAAACTGCTACCATGCCATTCCTTGAAGGCATTGATGTCACTTATGTGTTGCTTACAGAATCAGTGACTAAACCGAGAAGTTTCCTAAAGTGATTGTAAACAATCATGTTGTAAAACAGCCCATTCAGGTAAATATCGAAAAAAAGGCAAAACATTTGTGTAAAGATATAAAAAAAAAATAATAAATTATAAAATACCTTTTTTTCCCTTTTTTTTTTTATAAGTGATCACATTCCTTCTCCTCCCTCTATTCTCAGCTGCATAAGAGGGGGGGGAGGATGGCAACAATACATTGAGCTTCTCGTGAATGTCTGTGCGGGGGGGGGGGGTGTCAGGACAAGTCTGATCATTGGAGAAGAGCAGGTTAAATTCCCAGCGCAGCTAGAGAACTGACCACGGTGTGCTTGCTTAGTGTGGTCAGTTTTTAATAGTAAAGCAGAGGGACTGGCAGGAACACCAGGGATTTCACACAAAGGAAGCAATACAAAGAGAACATACAAGTACATGGTATAGCAGGCACAATTCAGTATTTTTAAAATTCTGGGGGAACAAACATTTTAAATAAACGGGGAGAAAAAAACTTTACATATTTTCAAATTCATATGCATATGGTTTTAAAAACATGACACATTAATCACAGATGTTATTTAGGATTGCCAGTGGGATTGCTATATGAGACAACTGATCCTTGATACCTTTATGAAGCTGGTATCTATGAAGTATGCCGTTACAGTGTGAGATATTGCCCTGAGGCAGACCATTTAACGCTAATGAATTTTCCTCAGATGAAGTTAATTGATGTGTATAAATAGACTGTATCAATTGATTTGTTATTTAAGAAGATAGCCCAGTCATATTATTAACACAGTTCGCTAGTTAAATTGTTACAGAAGCCTGTATATTGAATAATAATTCCATTTATGTAGCCCAAGTATTAAGCAAAATAAGTTTTGCTGTTCTCCAGTTGTTGCATTTTGCCACTCTAAAAAAATAGCCACCACATCTGTATAGAAGTGAAAGAAATAAAAATTGTTACCATCTCATAGAACAGTGTCTGACTTCTGTCTGCAACTGACAAACCTCATTCCCACTAGCCATTACTCCATTACAAATGTATACATAAGATATTTAATTTGATCATTTAAATGTAAAATTACTTTTTAGTTGGAATAATATTATATTAATCATGTAGTCAACATAGATGGTGTGACGGTATGCAAGGTGAGACACTTGACCATAGATATATTTCACCACGCATACGGTCTATTTTGAGAGGCTGAACCGGAATCCGGGCGGGTTTTACGGCCTCTGGTGTTCCGGTCCGGATATTTGGGTCCACTGAAGTTCAATGTCAGGTGGACCTTAAAACAACCAGGAAGAGATCAGAAGGGAGCTCTCTGGTTTTGGGACACTCAGGGAGGGAACCTGAGTGTGAGGAGCTCTCTAAAGACATTGCGAGGAAAAGGTTTGCGTTGTTGTTTATTTTGTGGGTGATGGGGACCAGCCCCACACCGTATAGATAGGAGACCCTTATGTTTAGTTTAGCGCCGGATGGCAAGGAGTTGATTTCACTGTTTGTTTATTTTTTCTTGCAAACCGTTTTGTAAATAAAAACCTGGCATCTGCCCTAGGAAAAAGAAGGTGCCTGCTTACGGACTGTGTTTGAGAAAAGTGATCCCCACAAGCTAATCTCCCACAATGGGTATACACATATTTTATATATACTATCACAAAGTAAAAATGAGCTTTATTGGTATGGGAAAACATGCCAAAATATGATTATTGTGGTAGAGCTCCTAAAGGTCAATATCTTTAAAGGATATATATCTTGGGGTTAAAGAGTATGTTTGGATAATACTTTATTAAAATTCTACCAATCTGCTCCTAGGTTATGGCTGTGTTTGAATGCCACCACCAACATATACCGAGCGCAGTACACTCGGGTACACTCGGCCAGGCTCGGCTCCGCTCGCAGTCACGCCCTGTGCCGCCTCCTAGCCTTTATGCGAGAGGAGCCGAGCGTGGCCAAGCGTGCCCGAGTGTACTGTGCTCGGTATATGTCAGCAGCGGCGTTCAAAAACAGCGCAGGAGAAGCGGGGAGGACACCACCAGGGCCGCAGATGGACGCCGGACCGGACAAGGCCCCCGATGGACGCCGGGCAAGACTCCGACGAGGGGCATTCAAACTGTAAGTATTTTTTTTCCCGAAATTTCCCTTCTAGATTGGGGGTGCGCCCTATACGCCGATGCGCGCTATAGGAAGATTAATACGGTAGTTAAATAGTTAGTCATGTTGAAAAAAGACACAAGACCATCTAGTTCAACCATAAAAATAAATAAATAAGTAATTATATGACACAATCCCATATACACAATCCTATACCCACAGTTGATCCAGAGGAAGGCGAAAAACCCCAGCAAAGCATGATCCAATTTGCTACAGCAGGGGGAAAATCCCTTCCTGATCCCCAGAGAAGCAATCGGATTTACCCTGGATCAACTTTACCTATAAATGTAAGTATCCAGGTATATTATGTACGCTTAAGAAAAAATCCAGGCCTTTCTAAAAGCAATCTACTGAGCTGGCCAGAACCACCTCTGGAGGGAGTCTTCACAACATTTTCACAACTCTTAAGCCGTGTACACACGATCGGTCTGTCCGATGAAAACAGACCGATGGACTGTTTTCATCTGACAAACCGATCGTGTGTGGGTCCCATCGTTTTTTTTTTTTGTTTTTTTTTCATTGGTGGAAAAAAATAGAACATGTTTTAAATTTTTCCTATGGATAGAAGAAAACATTACAAAAATCTGATCGTCTGTGTGAAACTCCATCGAACAAAAATCCACGCATGCTCAGAATCAAGTCGACGCATGCTCAGAAGCATTGAACTTTATTTTTTTCGGCTCATCGTAGTGTTGTACGTCACCACGTTTTGGCACGATCGAATTTTTGACCGATGGTGTGTAGGCAAGACTGATGAAAGTCAGCTTAATCGCATATCCGACGAAAAAATCCATCGGATCAGATTCCATCAGATATCCAATCGTGTGTACAGGGCTTTACTGTGACAAAACCTTTCTGTATTTGGAGACAGAAAGACGTAAAGAGTGCCCCAGTGTCCTCTGTGTTAACAGTAAAGTGAATATCTCAACACCAAGTTTACTATATGGACCCCTTATGTATTTTTACATCTTGATTATATCCCCCCCTTAATCTCTTCTTCTCAAGAGAGAATAAATTCAGTTCCTCTAATCTTTTCTCATAGCTGAGCACCTCCATGCCTCTAATCATTTTGGTTGCCCTTCTCTGCACTTTCTACAATTCCCTGATATCCTTTTTGTGAACTAGTGCTCAAAACTGAACTGCAAATTCCAGATGAGGTCTTACTAATAATTTGTACAGGGGCAAAATTATAGCTCTCTCTCTCTCTGGAGTCCATACCTCTCTTAATCAGTGTTCCTCATCGTCCTTTAAAAAAGTAATTAGTTACAAATTACTTGTCCGAAAAAGTAATTGAGTTAGTGACTCAGTTACTACATTGGCAAAGTAATTAGTTACTCAGCAAAGTAACTGACTTTTTTTGAGGCATGAGGCATGTTACAGGCACAGTAAGGCATGTGAGGCATGTTACAGGCACAGTGATGCATGTTACAGGCACAGTGAGGCATGTGAGGCATGTTACAGGCACAGTGAGGCATGAGGCATGTATGATCGTACAGTGAGGCATGAGGCATGTATGATGGCACAGTGAGGCATGAGGCATGTATGATGGCACAGTGAGGCATGAGGCATGTATGATGGCACAGTGAGGCATGAGGCATGTATGATGGCACAGTGAGGCATGAGGCATGTATGATGGCACAGTGAGGCATGAAGCATGTATGATGGCACAGTGAGGCATGAGGCATGTTACAGGCACATTGAGGCATGAGGCATGCTACAGGCACAGTGAGGCATGAGGCATGTTACAGGCACAGTGAGGCATGACCATGAGGCATGTTACAGGCACAGTGAGGCATGACCATGAGGCATGTTACAGGCACAGTGAGGCATGACCATGAGCCATGTTACAGGCACAGTGAGGCATGAGGCATGTTACAGGCACAGTGAGGCATGAGGCATGTTACAGGCACAGTGAGGCATGAGGCATGTTACAGGCACAGTGAGTCACTGTGCCATCATACATGCCTTACTGTGCCTGTAAAATGCCTCAACGACGATCTCCCTACCTTCTCCTGTTCTCCACCACATGTCAGACGTCGGCTGCCATCCTCCATTATTTGAAAGCCGTGCCTCCTCCTCAGGCTGTTCCGTGATAGGCAGAACACTAATTTTCCCAGCAGTGCCTCTGTTTAGTGTTCAGCCTATCACGGATGTCTTCTCATCGTCCGAGGCCAAGGCTGAGGATGAGAAGGCATCCCTGATAGGTTGAACACTAAACAGAGGCACTGCTGGGAAAATTACTGTTCCGCCTATCACAGAACAGCCTGAGGAGGTGCAGTATTTGATAATGGATGGCTGACGGCTGCTGCTGAGTGCTGACACAGGTAAGTAATTATGGTTAATGTCGCCCCAGTAATGGGAGCCGCGTTGCCGAGAGGGGAAGAGTAATCTGGTAGATTACTCGTTACCCTCAAAAGGGGTATCGTTATCTAACAGCGTTTATTTAAACGCCATTAGTTACGACACTGCTCTTAATACAAGAAATGACTTTGCCGCTTTGGAAACCTCAGCTTGGCATTGCATGCTATTATTGAGCTTATGATCTACCCAGGGTCGCTGATAAGCCAGTACAACTGGCCCTGTTGAACTGGGCCTGGCCAGCAGGGGGGCCCGGACAATCAGAGAATTAAAGAATGCAGAATAAATAAATACAAAGTCCTTCTCCAGTCAGCAACCCCCAACCCCCACTCTGACGTATCTGAAGGTTTTTCTTCTTTCTGAGTACCATCTTATTGATGTTCTTGTGGGTGTGTGGGAGGGACTATTTTTTCTATTTCGGTGCATGTCACTTCCCAGCCGCTTCGCATGCTGGCTCTAGTCCCAGCCTGCAAATTCCCTTCCCTGGCAGAGGGATTCATCTCCCTCCACTCATGGCAGTGGCATGACTGTGACATATACGGGACACAGAAGTCACCATTGCGACTAAGCTCCATGCTGCAGAGGGCCCTTGTGCCCCCCCCCCCCCCCATGTCTGAAATGTTAGAGAGGTGGCTGCCAGATATTCAGCTGGGGTGTTAATAGTCAGTACAGGAGCTCGATCTCACTGTTTACACTGAAAGTGAAAGCAAAGGGAGAGATGTATGGCAGTGTGTGCTGTGCTCTCTGCCTCCCCCTACAATGCAGTACCCAGCATGGAGAGTGAAGGTACAGTGCTGCTGCTGACATTTTTTCAAAAAGCAATCTATATATGTTTGTATGCATGTATGTGTTAAAAATCAGGAGGCAGGGAAGAAGAGGCATATAACAGACTATAGTAGATGGTAAATTCTCACAGTATCCCTCAGGAGAGGAGACCATAGACACATCAAATGCACGGATTTTGGATATACATTGAGAGTCGATTCACACTGGGGTGACACGACTTCCAGCGCGACTTTCAGAGGCGACTCAGACACGACTTGAGCATGAACCACAGGGCGATCTGGGGAGATTTACAACACGACTTGAAGTCATCTCCAAGACAGGAGACATTCCAGTGGCCAATAAAACAACAATCAGCTCTGGGAGAGGGAGGGGGAGGGAGAGGTTTGCCTAAGAAATGTATGTTATCTTATCTGGAAAGTAGCTAGTGATCAGACTTCTGAGGCGACAAGTCGGATTAAAGTCGTACAGGAACCTTTTCTGAAGTCGGAGCGACATGAGTAGTGTGCATTAACACTGCTCCTATTCACTAACATTGTTTTTCTCTACAGCGCGACTTGGGACGACTTGAGGCGACCTCAAGTCGGATCCCAAGTCGCCCCAGTGTGAACCGACTCTGAAAGTGAGGAGCCTATTCTGTTGAGAAAGCATGGCCAGAAATTTGACATTTTTGTCCCCCTGTTCCAAATTTTTTTTCCTGCTGCTATGTAAATCTAGCCTCATGCCATGTTCCATGTGTAACTGCAGGTCTCCCCCTTAGCAGACAGCTACTGTTTAAGAGGTGCGTGTGTATTTTTGTGTGTGTGCATTTATATGTGTATGTATATGTGTGTGTGTGTGCGTACATGTGTTTACATACGTGTGTATACACACGTTACTTTTAAATCTGACTCACTTTTTCTGTACGATTAGAACTGATTTTTTAGAGCGGGTTCCTAAAACCAACAAGAAAATACCATTCCTCTGAAAAGCAATCCAGCCTCAGATTGCTTTTCAGAGGCAGGTGACAGGCAGTGAAGAGGCAATATATTTCCCCATGACTGGTAAATTGTTGAGGAATACTGATCTCTCCAATTTCCTCCTGCAGCCGCTGAAAGCCTGGAAGGGGCTAGGGGTGGGGCTGAAGGAGGGACCAGGGGGAGGGCCAGGGGAGGGGCTGAAGGAGGCCCATTTGGGTAGGCTGTACGGGGCCCCATGATTACTATCAGCAGCCCTGGATCCACCAAAACTCTCAGATCCTTCTCCACTATGGATTCCCCCAGTTTTACTCCTCCTAGTATGTAGTATGCATGCATATTCTTAGCCCCAACGTGCATAACTTTACATTTATCTACATTAAACCTCATCTGCCACTTAGTTGCCCAACTAGAGGTCATTGCATTAAGGTCATCTTGTAAGTTGGAGACATCCTGTAAGGACGTGTTTGTCATCTACAAAGACTGAAATGGTACTTTTACAGACCCTATATAATTTATAAAGATATTAAAAAGTAAGGGTTCCAACAGAATTACAATTATAGGGGTCTGAGAATGTTAAGATCTATATATAGAGACTATGGCCCAGATTCACAGAGCAATTACGCCTGTCTAACTGGTGTTAGACAGGAGTAATTTCAAATTTCGCGCGCCGTATCACTAGTTTGAATCCTCAAACCATGATACGGCAGCTTCGGGCTTCGATCCGAGAGGCTTACGTCTTCGTAAGCCTTCGGATCTACGCTGCGATATTTTTGCGGGCGCTGGGAGGAGTTCGCGTCGTTTTGATGCGTCGGGATATGCAAATGTGTTTTTACGGCGATCCACGAAGATACGAGCGGTCTTCGCAATCGCTTACGTCTGTTTTTTTTTTACGTACTGTTAGACCAGCTTTTTGCTGGTCTAACGGTGCGTAGCCCATGTTAAGTATGGCCGTCGTTCCCGCGTCGAATTTAATTTTTTTTTTTGCGTAACTCGTTCGGGAATAGAAATGTCTGTAAACGACGCTACTCAAACAACGAATGATGTAACGACGTGATTTCGCGCAATGCACGGCGGGAAATTTGCGAACGGGGCATGCGCAGTTCGATCGCCGCGGGAACGCGCCTATTTTAAATCCTTCACGCCCCCTACTCGTGTAGATGGATTGCGACGGGAGAAATACACTACGCCGCCGTCGTTTACTGGACAAAATCTACCTGGATTCCACGTAGAGCCAGGTAAAAAACGGCGGCGTAGTGTATTTCTGATACGCTACGAGAATCCAATTCTCTCTGAATCTGGGCCTATCACTTTAAGAATTTGTAATTCACTTCTTTATTTTTTAATTTTCCTTATGCATTTTTTTTTTTGTTTCTATTTCTGAGAAAAGAAAACGTTCCGATATGTGATGACACAAACTACCAATAAGAGCTAAAATGTATAAACCCATTTAACCTCCCTGGCGGTATGATTCTGTCTGGAATTACGTAACAAAAGCGCTACCATTATTTTGCATGAAAATTTGGCATTTTATACTGTAGGCCTGTAATTCTTAGGAATAACTTAAATCTGTCCAAACACGAGTCTAGTAGACATCCCGGGTATGATAAAGTTTGAAACACAAAATCATAAAATTATAATATAATAAATAATTATAACAAATGATAATGTAATTATAATAAAAATGATTCAATAATATAATCAACTCCAAATCACTGAAATTTGCTCAGTTGCAGAATTGTCGCTGTCATTACTTTTATTTTTTTATGACGGATTTCCCCACAAATCGCTATCGCTCAATTCTGCAAGTGATTATAATTTATTATCGCTGTTTTCTAGCTGCTCTAAAATAATTTTTGACATACAGGGGCACTTTTGGTTGCTATGGACAATCTCCAGTTTGCAGGCACAAAAAAAAAATGTTTTTATTATATAAAAGTGCATGTAGGACACAGGGAAGACCACTAGGGACAAGGGGGTGTGTATTTTTTACATACAGTACTGTAATCTGTAAGATTACAGTATACTGTATGTAATGTGTTTGTTTACATTTCTGAATTTGCCGCCGGTCTCCGCCCCCGTGCGTCATAACGTCGCAGGGAACGGAGATTGGCGGCGCGGGCACTGTGTGAATCGAATGGAGGACGCCACTCGCTCGCACAGTGCGGATGCATCGCTGGATCCAGGGACAAGGTAAGTTTAGTACCCCGCCTGGAAAAAGGTAAGCCAGCACACGCTGCAAACTCTGCACATCGATCCCGAGCTTGATTCGGGGTTACCGATTTTAGCATTGAAAATCCACCCCGAATCACGCTCGGGGATACTGCTAAGGGGGTTAACTGTATTTCTCCACTGCAGTGAATAAAATTGCACCGATTTGGTTCTACTAGGTCATCTGAATAGTCTTGTTTGGAGAGTCCCTAACCTGATTTAACAATTTATTGCTAGTTCCATAATATACAAAAATGCATTAAAATAATTTACAATATTAATACAAACAAACATATACAGTGAATGTGTCCTAGGGAATCCATATAATACCATACAGTATATAAAATACAGTGCATGAAATTGCATAATGAAATGCTCAATTGATCTATGAATAAACAAATATATCTTGGCATCTATGGAGCGCTATGCATTTCGTGGATCCTAGTAGTGGCCACTCATCAAGAATTTGATGTGATGTGGTGTCTATAAATGTAAATAAAAATAACAATATTTTCTGTGGCATGCATGCACAATATGAAGCGGCCATGCAGCTTTGAGAGGGGCTGCACAGCGAAGATTTCTGAAGGTAATTATAACACATAGTGGGCAGCACCTAGGGGTCTGGGTGGAACTAATTATAGAAAAACTATAAACACAGCTGTCATTTAATATAAGCCCTCCATGAATTCTGGCTACATGTCGTGTATAGCAATTCATGCTCAAGGTTCATAACAGAAGCATTGAAGCAATCCAAGTCATTCTCTGAGAAGTATAGCTAACCCTGTGCCCTCTTCCTAAATTCCTTGCTCTGTTTTACCTATTGTAGAAGGCTTGAATGTTGCCATGTTATTGCTGTGTAGGGTTGCAGGGTGAGCTAAGCTGCCTGACAGAAAAACTTGCATAACTTATGCTCTGAACTTTGATAATGGATTGCTCTAAAGTGTCTGCAGCTACAATGTGGGCTTGCTTCAAAGTTTATTTACTGCAGGTTAGGATTACTTGATATACTTGAATGTCCATAGTCTTTCCACAGGTTTACTCTATGCCTGCATTCACATCAATTACTAGACATGTGCATTCGCTTTCGTTAGAATGCATTTTCGTTCGAAAATCTGTTTTATTCGTTATCGTTTTAACAAACGATAACGAAAGCGCAAGAAACAAAAACCGAAAGATCCGACATAAAAAATGCTTTATTTTCGTTTCAACATTATAGGGAAAAAATTCGACATTATAGAGAAAAGATTTGACATTATAGAGAAAAGATTCAACATTATAGAGAAAACATTCGACATTATAGAGAAAAAATTCAACATTATAGAGAAAACATTCGACATTATAGGGAAAAGATTCAACATTATAGAGAAAAGATTTGACATTATAGAGAAAAGATTCAACATTATAGAGAAAACATTCGACATTATAGGGAAAAGATTCAACATTATAGAGAAAAGATTTGACATTATAGAGAAAAGATTCGACATCCACATTATAGAGAGATTATAGATTCAAAATTATAGATTTTAATGCTCCGCCCATAGGCTATAGAAACATTATAATGTTGGTTGGCTATGACTAGTAATAATAATATAATTATTTATTATTATTATTATTACTAGTCATACAACATTAGAATTCTTGTAGTCGGAATATTCGACCGGAAATGTACGATTCTGCGTAAAGTTTCGAAGTTCCGTCGAATATTCTTTGACCATTCGACAGAAACCAAGTATTATTGGATTTTCGGACGAAAGCTATTCCCCAACGAAAAACGAAATAAATCAAAACGATTTTCGTGAGTAACTAAATAAATTTATTTTCCAGACAAAAACGAAAAAACAAAACAAAATATTCCAGTCTGCACATGTCTATCAATTACTACTTCTTTGTGCCAAGTGAGTGTCTACCCTAACATTTTATTCATATGGCCATTGAGGGGGCGGTTGAGCATACCAAGCCTGCATAATGACATTCCCAGGACTCGCTGCCACCGCAATTGAGATGCATTGAAGAGGCAGCTTCGGGTGGTTGTGCGCATGTGGGTGTTTAATACAACCCTCGGTGCACAACTGCACAGAGCCACCGTGTCTAATGCATCTCAGTGGGTTTCTGTACATGACTGTAGGAATGTCATTATGCAGGCTTTGCACACTGTATGACCTGTACAGCCTTGTGCATGAAGCCTTATTGCACGATCGATCGATCTCACTGCTCTAAGTTGGGAAAAGCACTGAGACAAACACAAGTAGGAAATTAAATGCTATGTATAGAATGCTTCTAGTTGCCATGACATCAGGATATGACATTTCAATTTTTTGTTAAATTAACACAGTCTAACAGAAAGCATATCAGTTCTAGTTTTCCCAGGACTCTTATGCCGCGTACACACGATCACTTTTTGTGATGAAAAAAACGTCATTTTATCTGACGAAACAAAACAACGTTTTTCAAACTTCATTTTCAAAAACGACATTGCATACACACCATCGTTTTTCCACAATGCTCTTGCAAAGCGTGGTTACGTAAGACACTTTCGACGGCACTCTGTTCCATTGAAGCTCCCATCTCATAACTTGCTTTTAAGCATGCGCAGGTTTAAAAACGTTGTTTTAAACGACGTTTTGCCCACACACGGTCACTTTTTATGACACAAAAAACGACATTTTGAAAAACGACACAAAAAATTCAAGCATGTTGGAATTTTTTTTTGGTCGTTTTTTTGAAGACATAAAACGACGTTTTGCCCACACACGATCATTTTAAATGACGTTTTTTAAAACGTCGTTTTTTTTCATCACAAAAAGTGATAGTGTGTACGCGGCATTAGAATTTGATCCTGTTTAGATCTGAAATTTCTCCTCTGTACGTCCTTTATAAAGTTCCTTAAAATATTATAAGAGAAGTACAGCCTTTTGAAAGAAAAAACATTTATACTCACCTAGATGCATTTAGCATTGATCCAATGCTGCATCTGTCCCCCGCCGAGTCTAAAGCCTCATACACACGATCGGACTTTCATTGGACTTTTCCGTGGATTTTAGTCCGTAGGGGCTTTGTCCATGAACTTGTTCTGCATACACACGGCAGAAAATTTTCAGCCAACATTCACGGAATCACATGGTTTTTCAGCTCTTTACCACCACCCTTTCAGAAACTTCTGCCATTGTTGTCTGATGTTTAGCATTGGTTCTGAACATGCGTGTTTGTACTTTGGATTTTAGTGCGATGGACTTGTGTACACACAATCAAATTATCCAGCATCGAACATTTGTCTGTTGAAAAACCGAAAACAATTGTCCGATGGACAGTGGGATTGTCCCATAAAACACATCTGTCGGACTGTTGTTGTCAAAAAGTCTGATCGTGTAAATGGGCCTTTAGACTGAGAACTGAGCAATCAAACACTGCTGATCACTTGATTCTCAGCCTTCAACGAACAGATAGCATGAGACTGTCAGTCACCAGCTCTCTGCTCTGCTCCTCCAATGCTCATTGTAGCGCTGGTTTGTGGATGGGGTGGGAATGGCTGGCTCATGCTTTTAGGGGCTCACTAAGAGGCTGAGCCAGCTGCTGGTCCAGGCATGTGGGATCTTTCCCAAACCTGGCTCAGCTGACTGGCACCAGCCAACAGCAGACTTTAGCCCACTGTTGGCTGAAAACAGGTCAGAACGAACTGCACTCCTGCAATCCCCAGGAGAAGTGTAGCCAAAATAGATTTGGCTGTACTTCTCCTTTAAATTAAAATTATGACATTTAGCATAGGCAGTTTACTTATATTTAATTTTTATATTTAATTTCTTTTTAGGTTTTCCAGAATAAAGTGAAATCAAATACATGCTACCCTAAACTTCAGTTTTTGCACAACAATGTCAAGTAAATATAAGTTTTGCAACAACAAAATAATCTTACAAGTAATATTTTTTTCAGACATATCAACTTTTGTTGATAGTGATGAGTTATTCACTTTAAGCTCATCACAGAGGACAAGGAGATCTGATTTTCCGATGGAAATTGTCTGTTGACAGACTGTTGGCCAAAAATCCAAACGATTTTCCCTGAACAACGGTTTGTTGTCAGATTTTCGGATCATGCATACACAAGTCTGTCAGACAAAAGTCGAAACACGCATGATCTAAATCAATGCTCACCAACCAAGACATTAGTAGAAGGTGCCCAAAGGATGGCACTCAAGAGCTGAAAAAACACTTAGTAGGTCTAGTACAGCACTATGTTTGTGTTTGTTGGCCAACGATTGTGTGCATTTTGTATGCAAGACAAAATCCAGGCACACGCCCTGAAGACAAAAGTCTGATGCTTTGTCTGTGGAAAATCTGATCATGTGTATGAGGCTGAAAAGCTTTGAAAATGGGTAATGGTTCTGGCTAACTCAGTAGATTGCTTTAAAAAAGGCCTGGATTCTCTCCTAAGTGTACATAATATAACTGGATACTAATATTTATAGGTAAAGGGAATATTCAATTGCCTCTTGGAGGATCAGGAATTAATTTCTTTTCCTGCTGGAGCAAAATGGATCAGGCTTTGCTGTTTTTTTTTTGCCTTCCTCTGGATCAACTGTGGACATAGGATTGTTTATATAAGATTGTAAGATTTTTATTGTTTTCCTTTTTATTGCTTGAAATACATGGACTTTTTCCAACCTGACTCACTATTTAACAATATATGAACAATACAAGTATGTGAGGCCGTGTACACACGGCAGAGAACCTCGACGGGCAGAACACATCGTTCCGCCCGTCGAGGTTCTCTCCCGGCCGTCGAATTCGGCGACCCGCCCGTCGGGAATGGCAACCAGCCATTCTTCCAGGCGGGCCGTCGAGGAAATAGAGAGCGTGCTCTCTATTTCGGCTCGACGGGCTTCCCGACGGGAAGCTCGCCGAGACCGTACACACGGCCGAGGTCCTCGCTGGAATGTGCATTCCAGCGAGGTTCTCGCTGATTTTCAGCGAGAACCTCGGCCGTGTGTACGCCGCCTGACAGGCACCAAGGGAAAAGCAATGGGGGGGATAGAAGCTCTTCAACCCTCTGTGTTGTTATTTTTCCTACGGAAACAAATGTAGCACTATCCCCGCAGGAGCTGCTGGTTATATTTTGGGTGGCACATTACCTCTATGTTCTCACTGTCCAGGGTGAAAGGAGAGTCTGAAGAATTTCAATGTCTACACAAAGCCCTATTTTTTCTTGGATTTATTTGGGAGAACTTTAGAAGAAAAGAAGGATGAGGGGTGGAAGGGTAGGTAGATTCAGGTGCATAATCAAAGTAAGGAAACACTCCTGTTTCCAGCATACAGTTCTCGTAGCCACTCTAGCCAGAGTGGGTATTGCTCACCCGGATAGGTCCCTCTCACTGGCTGAACTTTAGAAGAAAAGAAGGATGAGGGGTGGAAGGGTAGGTAGATTCAGGTGCATAATCAAAGTAAGGAAACACTCCTGTTTCCAGCATACAGTTCTCGTCGCCACTCTAGCCAGAGTGGGTATTGCTCACCCGGATAGGTCCCTCTCACTGGCCTAGCAGCCAAGATGGCGCACAAAGTAAAGTACAGTCTCTGCCACAGACCTTCCTTTCTTGATGAGACACTTTGGTCCCGAATCCCCTGCCACAGGATTCAGCACACGGATCTCTTTAGCTTTGTTTCTTTAGAACTTTAGATCTGACAGGTGACACTGTCAAGCTTTTCGGTGTTCAAAGAAGTTTCCAGGGCTTCTCCCAAGGTACCAGCCTCTTGTATGGCCCTCTCCAGGATAGGTCCTCCCCTGGCTTCCTTCATCAGGTAGCTTCCTCCCGCAGGACAGACAGCACAGGATCACCTTTGCAGTACAGGCCCCAGCCAGACAACTGGGCCTACAGGCGAAGCCGCAGCCCCGGACCAAACGCATTCCCGGAACTAGGATTCAGAACGCGCACCTCAGGTCAGGCGGGCCACGAGGTGAGGACAGACGACAGACCTCGCACCAATGGTGTCTGCCACTTAAGTACCCCACCCCAGCATGCACAGCGGGTAACCACTCCCACTGATTCGCTGCCAAGGGGGACACTCAATGCACCTTGACCTTGCTGCTGCCACCCTTGGCCTGGGGTGGTAATGACACCCCCAGGCGAGCAATGGTGGATACGCATAGCACAGCCATGGCTCAAACAGTGGCTGAATTGCCCTTATCTATCCTGGTCTGAGCCAAATAACAGCTCAGACCCCCACTAAATTTAAAGCAGCGCCTGTTCAATGGGAGCATTGCGCTACACAAACATCAAAGCATTTTAAGTTTTTGGAAAATGTGGACAAAGAAAAGCAAAAGAAAGCCAAAAAAGACAGAAAATACTACATATTTATTTTCACTTAGGCATGAGAGGCTTTGGGAACCCCTATTTTAGATGCAGAATTCCCATGCACCCCTACTGAAGGCTCTCTCCAATATAGAAAACCTTATGTACAAACAAATGTAAGTATTAGGGAGTTTCCTCCAGTCAGCAATTAAATTAACACGTGCCTTGGAGGCTTGAATGCGATTGGTAAAACAGGAGGAAGAGATGGAGAAAGTTATAAAATTCAAGTGACACTTAGGCCTCATTTCCACTGGCGTTTTTACAGCCACTTTTCTGAGCGTTTTTTGCAGCTTAAAAACGCCTGTCCATGTTAGTCTGTGGCCTCATGCCCACCATGACGTTTTTGAGCTGTAGATGGCTAAGCTGCAAAAAAAACGCGGGACCAGTACGTTCTGAAGCTCCAGCAATAGAGCTGTAAAAACGCCAGACATTAAAAAACGCTCAAAAACGCGCAAAAACACGCACAAACGCTCAAAAACGCGTCCGCTGCGTTTTTAAAGTTCCAGCTCCAAAAAAAAAAATTGTTTTTTTTTTTTTTTCTAAAATAAACATGGACAGGCGTTTTTAAGCTGTAAAAAACGTGGCTGTAAAAACGCCAGTGGAAATGAAGCCTAAAGGTTCACTTTTTTTTTTTAATAAAAAACATGTCATTCTTACCTCCACTGTGCAGTTCGTTTTGGACAGAGTGCCCCGAGCCTCCTGTACTGGGGTCCCACAGCGGCTCTCTCGGCTCCTCCCCGCAATAAATAACCCCCTCTGGGAAGCTCTCTCCCGTGTCATACAATCGGCATTCATAGCCGCCGAGTGTATGACTTGGCCCAGCCCCCAGCGCCCATGTCATTGGATTTGATTGACAACAGTGGGAGCCAATGGCTGCGCTGCTATCAATCTATCCAATGAAGAGCCGAGAAGCAGTGGAGAGAGTGACGCAGGATCATGCCCACTGAAATTCAAAGCTTTGGTAAGTAAAACGGGGGGATTGGGGGGCCGGATAGTGCATATGTACTCTTAAGTAGGTATGAGCCGAACACCCCTGGGTTCGGTTCGCACCAGAACCTGCGGACAGACCAAAATTTCGTGTGAACTTTAGAACCTTGTTGAAGTCTATGGGACTCGAACGTTTGAAATCTAAAGTACTAATTTTAAAGGCTAATATGCAAGTTATTGTCCTAAAAAGTGTTCGAGGACCCGGGTCCTGCCCCAGGGGACATGTATCAATGCAAAAAAGTTTTAAAAAACTGAAGTTTTTTCAGGAGCAGTGATTTTAATAATGCTTAAAGTGAAACAATAAAATGTAAATATTCCTTTACATTTCGTACCTAGGGGGGTGTATAGTATGCCTGTAAAGCAGCGCTTGTTTCCTGTGCTTAGAACTGTCCCTGCACAAAATGTAATTTCTGAAGGAAAAAAGTCATTTAAAATCACTGACCTTAGGGTCTGGTATGGATATTAAGGGGAACCCTGCGTCAAGATAAAAAAAAATGATGTGGGGTTCCCCCCAAATATCCATTCCAGGCCCTTCAGGTATGGTATGGATTTTAAGGGGAACTCCACCCCAAATTTTAAAAAAAATGCCGTGGACCCCCACACATTTTTTTTTATATAAATGACTTTTCTCTGAATTGCCGCAAGTGATTTTAAATTTCCTTTATTCCTTCAGAAATTACACTTTGTGCAGGGACAGTTCTAAGCATGGGAAACAAGCGCTACTTTACAGGCATACTATACACCCCCCCCCCCAGGTATGAAATTCAAAGGAATATTTCACTTTTATTGTTTCACTTAAAGGAATCATTAAAATCACTGCTGCCAAAAAAAGTGGCAGTTTTTAAAACTTTTTTTTTGCATTGATACATGTCCCCTGGGGCAGGATCCAGGTCCCCAAACACTTTTTATTACAATAACTTGCATATTAGCTTTTAAAATTAGCACTTTAGATTTCAAACGCTCGAGTCCTATAGACTTTAACAGGGTTCTAAAGTTCACACGAACTTTCCGCGTATATGAATATGAACAAGCTGCAAACAATGTGATTGTAATTGGCATTAAAGTGCAATACGTGCAAATAAAGCGCATATAGGATAGAAAAACAGTGGAAAATACTGCGCAGGTCTAATGAAAATAAAAATTGGATTGGTGGCAAAACCAAACGATTTTACATAAAGATAACGTGAATGCTGCTGCAGCACAAATGTCAGATGAACAAAATATAAACAGTAAATTGGGTGTGCTGCGCTGCTAAAATTAATACATCAATAGTGAAGGTGATAACAAAATGTGCATTGAGTGCAAAAAAATTGTATATAAAAAACCAACACCAAGTGTTCCAATGTATGACAAAATCATATAAGAAAACAAACTGAATTGACAAAGTTCGTAAAAAGCTCCAGGGAAAAATCAAAGTTCAGTGAGTTCAGAGAAATATCCCAAGTAGGGGATTGAGATACTGCAGGACAGAAGAGAGCCTCCACCTCCACCTCTTATAGTAAATCTGCTTACCAGATAGATAATAGTCGTGAGCATCAACAGCACAGCAGGCTGGATTGCCTTAACGGGTATTAAAGTGGAATCCTGTGTGTATCTCCAAGCTTGGTCTCAATGCGGCTGGATCCCAGAAAAACAATCACTCCCAGAGTGTAGCCAAGGGAAGAGAAAGGAAGCCAACATAGAGTAGTAACGTTTTAAAAGTTTAATAAAAGAAATTCGATTGCACTTACAAAAAACGAATCCTTTGGAAGCATATAAATAGTAAGCCGGCCGGCTCTCACAATCCGCCCGTCCTTCCGGATGGTCGTGAGGATAAAAACAATGGTGTCGTCAGCACGCCGTTCCTCCCTACGCCGTTTCGTCCAATAGCAGACTTCATCCAGGGGCACGAGCGGCGTGCTGACTCGCCACCTTTAAATTCGTTTGTAACATCATATAGGATAGAACAAACAAAGTCCTAATTCGTGATTTCTAAAATTAAAAGCAATTGCAGTCCATAAATTCCGGAAGGGAAAAAAAACACAAAAGTGCTTCCTTAAAATATTCCACAGCTCCTTCACCAAGTAGATTAGATCACCCCAACCATGCTCAGATAAAGATTGCGCTTACCAGATGGACATGACCTCTTACCGAAAAGAAGGTCAATAACACTTATGCAGGAGTATGCCTGCATTCATTCAGGAAAAGGTCTTCACTGACAGGTGGGACGGATCATTCTATTGAGATATGCATGGGATATATAAACAGAGGGAGAACTCCCATATTGCGATCAATTTATTAAAAGATATGGATAAAAACAAACAAGGCCAAATGGCCATTTACATCAAAAGGTGCCCTTCCCCGGCACTGAGGCTGCAGATATGTCTTTTAGTCTGCAGGTCAAAGTACCACACTCGCATGGGATGAACTCCGCTTGGAAGGCTCTGACATACAGTGTATCCTCGTGGTTTGCGTTGCTGTATCGTAAGAGACAGGACACAAGGGAGAGTGAGCACCCAGCATACACGTGACCAGGCTGCGCCAACCGACGTACGTTTCGTATCAATAACGTCTTCAGGGCGGCGTGCCTGGTCACTGCAAGTCACCTCTTTTATGCTAAATCACGGACGTAAGTCCAGAAGTGTGATGTTTTGAAGAGCAATAGGTTCAGCCAATTAGCAAAGCACTCTCAGTGTCAGGTTAGGTTAACATAACAAGATTCATAGAAGCACTCAGCCCCATTCGTGTATATTGCAACCGGACCCCGCTATTGGATAAATACCCCATGTTCTCTATTTCTGGGCTATTTGGTAATCGTATATTAATTAAAACTATAAAAAGAAAACCAGATATGGAATCTGTATAAACCGTAATCATAGATTGTGTGTACATAATCTAGACAAACTACAAAATATATAAAAAATTGATGGCTAGCATAAATTCTTTATACCAACGGTGACAATAAATATATCTGTAAATTTCCATATTAGAACCCAGATACATTACATTATATAAAAGTTAATTACTAGTTGTAGGCCAACATATACGAAATTAACAAAAATATAAATATTTTTTATAAAAATATATATATATGTAAAAATAACAATAACATCTGCTACCCAATTGTCTATTAAGAGGCATGGATGGCTACTTAGTGGTATTATAGGAGGTATAGTGATGAACTTAAATAGAGGAGGGGAGAATATGAAATTGGATATATATTATCTATAATAGTAAATTGGGGGATGAACTCCATTAGGAGATTGAACTTGATAAGTGATTTTAATCGTTGGAAAGAAAGCAGTTTAAATCCAATTCGATGTTTAGCCCATAGGGCTGCATATTTTGGATTTTGTATAACCACATGGTTTCATTCTGGGAGATCATTCTTCTCATGTGAGTCCCTCTCCAATGATAGGATATTTTGTCTATGCCATAGAATCTGCAAAGACTGGGGTCACTATCATGATTTTTTTTTAAATGTCTCGATAGGCTATCTTGTTTGCTCCTGAAATAGACTATGAACTATGGGACTTGCAGTGTGTAGAGCAATGCATATGGCTGCAACTAACATGCACTGCTTGTTTTAAAAAAAATGGAAGTTAAGGATGTTACAAGGAGGAAATGATTTCATGAAAAATAGATTACAAGGCCAGTAAATAAATAGTGGATATGTATGAATTATTTCTGGGGAATAAAGATATCATATAGTGTCACTTTAAGAAAGTATATTCTAATACAATCTCATTAAGCTACATTAAGGTGAAAAAACATCTGACATTGATTTGCCCTCCAGCCCCTCATTTTACTTACCTGAGCCCTGGAAAGTCCCACATAGCGAACATGCACGATCTTTTCCCGGGCTTTTCAGCTCTTCATTGGATAGATCATTGGATAGATTGATAGCAGCGCAGCCATTGGCTTGCGCTGCTGCCAATCAAATCAAATGGCGCGGGCGGGGGTGGGACCTAGTGATACACTCGGTAGCTATGGACACCGAATGTATGACATGGGAGCGTGCAGGCAAAGTAACCCCCTCGGAAGAGAGCTTTCCAGAGGGTGTTAGCTATTGCGAGGAGGAGCCGAGACAGCCACCGTGGGACCCCAGTACTGGAGGATCGGGCCACTCTGTGCAAAACTGCAAGAACTGCACAGTGGAGGTAAGTATGATATGTTTGTTATTTAAAAAAAAAGGTGAAAAACCTTCTGTAGTGCGCAGCCCCCCGTTTTTCCTACCTGAACGCTGTCATCCTCCTTTTGGGAATGAGCACACCATCTCTAGCTGGTGTCTCGTGTCCTGATTGGATAGATTGATAGCAGCACAGCTATTGACTCCTGCTACTATCAATCAAATCCAATGACGCAGCGCTGGGGGGGCAGGGCCAAGTCCTGCATTCTGTGTGAAAAGACACAGATGCGGGACTCGGGAGCGCGCCTGCTCGGGTGTCCACCAAGGAGAGCGCTTCTCCAACATGGATACTCAATGCGGGGAGGAGCCAACAGTGCCGCTAATAGACCCCAGAAGAGGAGGACCAGGACCACGCTGTGCTAAACGAACTGCACAGTAGAGGTAAGTATGACATGCTTGTTATTTAAAAAATAAACAATGGTTTACTACCCCTTTAAGTCACATTTGGCATGGACTAACGCATGGGTGCGCATCCTGTGGTCCTCCAGCTGTCCCATGCGGCATTGCAAAGCTGATAGTTATAAGCATGACTCCCAAAGGCAGAGGCATGATGTAAATTGTAGTTTGCCAATAGCTGGCTGTCCACAGGTTAAGCACTGACTGTAAAGGCTATACCAATATTTAGGCACTGATGACACCACTATCCCTGCCCTTTCCCTTTAGTTTTTCCCTTTGTCATTAGTAGTGCTGGAATTAGTCATGTCCGGCAGGTTGTTTGTTTGTTTTTCTGTGAATCGACTGGCACCATTCAACGCGATTGACAGCAAATTTACAACAAGTAACAATTTTTTGAAGATTTTTTTTATTTTTAAATTAAAGGATTTTTACACACATTTGGGCCTCTTTTTTTTTGGGTGAAGAATTTTTTTTGTGAATGAGTATGAGCATACTCATTCACTTGGCGGGGGGGAGTATTTGGAAACCCACCTGTTGCTAAAGAGACTTCCAGATTTCGATAAACGCCCCACCCACAGACCCCCCCCCCCCCCACACACACACACACACACACTCAAGAACTGGCCAGGGTTGTGGGGCAGATGTCCTTGTCCTCATCAACATGGGGCATGTAGCTAGGTATGGTTCAGGAGAAAGGGCGCAAACCTACACCCTCATTTCCGAACTAACAAGGCTGCTTGCTCAGATTAGGGGTCTGGGATAGCCCTCATGTATTTTTTATTTAATGTTTGGTTTGGAGATCACCCTTAAAATCCACACCAGGTGATCGGGCCTGGTATGGATCTGCTGGGCGACCTCACTCGTTTTGTTTTTTTGTTTTTTTGTGCATGGGGTACACCCTTAAAATTCATAACAAATGCAAAGGGTCTATTATGTAGTTTGGGGTGGACATTTTTTTTTCCATTCTTGCTGTAGGCTGCGCTACATCAAAAGTGGCATTTACAATAAAGAAAACTACCATCGGACCCCTCCAAAGGCCCTCCAAAATACTTAGCAGATCCTTGACGTGGACTGTGAATGCTCGGGATAAAATGGCATTAACTGACACTTTTAAACACTTTTTTCCTTTGCAAATGTCTGTGCTACTGCAGCTCTTTTGTACAAAGAAATTCATCCTTTTTTCCACGCAAGATTTAGGGCACTCCCCAGGCTTGTCGTTTAAAGTAATTTAGCATTTTTAATGTTTAATTTTAAAAATAGAAACAAATCACTGCTCCTGGATGATTGACATTTTGTGGGATCTTTTTTTTAATTATTATTATCATTGCATTGGTTCATTTTCCCCAATGTATTGCCCACTCCAATGTTATTTTTTGACACCCTTGTCTATTACAGTAGTCCAGAACATTTTTATTTGACACTTTTGACCAAGGAAATGTGTATGTATTCTAGATATGTGAAAAAAAAAATTCAATTGTGATTTAACATACATTTCAAGAAAGCTTTAGTGAGTCCTGCTTGGTAGTTTCTATTTTTACTAACTTTCCAGTCTGTGCTCCTTCCTCTGGCACCACCTTCTACATATGCAAGTGATTGACGAGAAAATAGTTTAATGGGTTCACTTAATTATCTTGTCAAAAATTGTTTTAATTCTTAAAAGACCCTAATAACCATTTAGTTAACTTTCATGACCTTTTTCTCTCCATATATAATACTTAATTTCTTCACTAATGATGAGATTAATCACTTAATATTTCTTTCAATTAGAAGGGTGACTTGGCATATACCCAATTAAATTCTAAGCAAAATTATGTTTCACACCAGCTATATGCACTTTTTGCTCAAATGATCAAATCAGAGTATCAATGCAATTTTAATTAGATAGCATTAGTCTATTATTAATTACAAAAGTATAGGGAAGAAGGCCTGTTTCTACTCTGGAGAGAGAGTGTGAAAATGGTCTTAGGCCCCGTACACACGATCAAATCTGTCTGCTGGAAACGGTCTGCCAGACCGTTTCAGCAGACAGATTCGATCGTGTGTACGGGCAGACAGACGGATTTGGCCAGCTGACAGATTTCAAAGCATGTCTGCTGGTTAGTACGCTAACCAGCAGACATATCTGCTCGCACATGCGTCGAATGGATTCGACGCATGCGCGGAAGTGTTTTACTTCCGGGTGCGGTGACGTGGCGGCGTCAACGTCACCCCCACGTCACCGCCACGTCAGCGCGCTGTCTGCTGGCGGGGATTTTGGTTTGATGGTGTCTACACGCCATCGGATCAAAATCCGATGAGACATGTCCGCTCTAAACTGTCCGTCCGACAAGTTTGAGAGGACATATCTCATCGTGTGTATGCGGCCTTAAAGTTCTCAGTCATAAACTATTTTGTAAACTCCATGGGCCAGATTCACAGAGCCGTAACTCCTGTCTAACTGGTGTTAGACTGGAGTACTTACGCGCGCCGTATCACTAGTTTGAATCCTCAAACCATGATACGGCGGCGTTGGGCTTCGATCTGACAGGCTTACGTCTTCGTAAGCCTTCGGATCTACGCTGCAATCTTTTTGCGGCCGCTGGGTGGAGTTTGCATCGTTTTCAGCGTCGGGGTATGCAAATTAGTTTTTTCCGGCGATCCACGAAGTTACGAGCGTCGTTCGTAATCGCTTACGTCATTTTTTTGCTGCGTAAAGTTAAACCAGCTATTAGCTAGTGTAACGTTACGCAGCCCATGTTAAGTATTTTTTTTTGCTTAAGTCGTTCGGGAATACTCAAACAACACATGATGTAACGACGTGATTTCGCGCAATGCACGGCGGGAAATTTCTGAACGGAGCATGCGCAGTTCAATCACCGCGGGAATGCGCCTAATTTAAATGCCTCACGCCCCCTAATCGCGTAGTTTGATTCCGCAGGGAGAAATACACTACGCCGCCGTACCTTACAGGCCAAAATCTCTCTGAATTCCTCGTAGAGCCAGGTAAAATATGGCGGCGTAGAGTATCTCTGATACTCTGCGGCAATCTAATTCTACCTGAATCTGGCCCCATGTCTTTAAATAATAATTATAACATCAATTAGCATTCCTAAACAGGTATTCTTTACGTCAGCAACGTTTAATCACAACTGAATATCTGTTGTACTGTATGAACAACATAGAGATTTTAACTTCTTACATTAACCACTTAAAGGGGTGTTCCAGCCCAAAATTGTGTTTATTAAAAGTCAGAAGCTACAAAAAGTGTAGCTGCTGGCTTTTAATAAACACTCACTTACCTGCTCCTGCGTTCCAGCGACGCGCCGACCGGGGCTCCGCTCCTCTCCCCCCTCCCCAGCCGGCGTCTCCATCCCGACTGTGGGCACCCAGCCGTGACAGCCTTCGGCTTCACGGCCGGGCCCCCACTGCGCATGCGCGAGCCGCACTGCGCATGCGCGCGCGGAGCGGCTCGCTGCTGATTGGGAGGTGATCGCATGGGACCTGTCATGTGTCCCATGTGATCGCCTACAGGGAGGGGCTGGTGTAGGCGATTAAGGCTTAATCGCCTAACCAGCCCATCGGCGGAAGCAGGAAGTGGGACAGGAAGTCCCACTCCTACTGAAGCCCCCACTCCCCCCCCCAAAAAATTACATGCCAAATGTGGCATGTAAGGGGGAGGGAAGGAGATTAAAGAAAAGTGCATTTTTAGGATGGAACTCCTCTTTAAGGACCAGGCCTATTTTTCAAACTTATTATTTACAAGCTAAAATATTTTTGCTAGAAAATTAGAACCCCCAAACACTGTATACATATATATATATATTTCTAACATATATATATATTTCTAACACTTTAGAGAATAAAATGGTGGTCATTGCAATACTTTTTGCCACACCGTATTTGCCCAGAGGTATTACAAGCACACGTTTTTGGGAAAAAATACACTTTTTTGAATTAAAAGATAAGATTTTTTCTGGACGGGAAAATAGAGAACCTGCTCTCTATCTTTTTCCAGCAGTTTTTCTGTTGGAAAAAGTCTGATGGAGCATACACACAGTCAGGATTCCCGACCAAAAGCTCTCATCAGACTTTTTCCAACAGGAAAACCGATCGTGTGTACGGGGCATAAGACTAGCGAATTTCTGGGGGGAAAAGAAGGAAGAAGAAAAGCCAGGTTCAAAAACCTTAATTGACTTATATTTTGCACCCCTTGGTTCTTACATTCTCCCCTTCGCAACATGATAATTACATATTTAAAGGTTAGTATAGACTTTGGAAAAAACACATACATACATACTCACCTCAATGCTGTAGCTGTTGTATGGCACAAAACTGCCAATTGCTAAGCTTCGAGTGACTGTCAGTCACTGCTCTCAGCTCTGGTCTTCCAGCACTTACTGATGTGCTGAGCATTGAAGGGGGCGGGCATTACTGGCTTCACCTCTCAGCCACATGCTGAGAGGCTGAGCCAACTGCCAATCAGGCAGCCAGGTGGATCCTGACAATATTGTTGGGATCCCTTCAGGACCTGGAGCAGCTGTGCCATGTCAGTTAAAAGCAGGCAATAGCTTTCTAGTAACTGACTCTGGGTCACAGGAGAGCACAAATAAGTGCACTCCTGTGACCCACAAGAGAAGTACGGTAAATAAAGCTTTGGCCATATTTCTCTTTTAAATAAAACCTTTTAGTTTTCATGACATACATTTTAGATCCAGTGAATTCATTGCTGGATCTCTGTGCTTCTCCACACAAGGCAGATCATGTTTGGTGGGAGGAACCAGTAGGGTGCCATTTTGCCTCACGCCTCTTCCCAAATATCAGTACTTGCATACAGACTGTCTGATGCTGAGCCTCCAGGATTTAACTGAAATCCCATCAATAAAATGGGCAGACTGGGAACCGTAAGGCTTGGGAGGAAAGAACTAGATAGTGCTGGACATCCTCTGGTTAGGAAATGAGGCAGGGTCTATATGACTTGCTAAAGGTTCTAATTCAAATTAGAGGGAGCTCAGAGTATGCTGTGAAATTACAGTAAGCTCTTTAAGTAAAGGAGTGCAATGGTGCAATTCTAAACCTGGCCATAGATGCCGTTGATTGAAAAAAAATGAATGGATTCCCCAATCTAAACATGCAAGGTGGATGATGGGATCCTTCTTGCTGTGCCATTGTATTCAGAAAGCGGGGCTCCTCCCATGATCCGAATACACTGATCAGCAGTCACAGCCAATTGGTGGCATCCAGTTGATTAACCACTTCAGCCCAAAACATTTGGCTGGCCAAAGACCAGAGCATGTTTTGCGATTCGTCACTGCGTTTTTTTAACTGACAATTGCGCGGTCGTGCGATGTGGCTCTCCAAAAAAAATGTATGTTATTTTTTTCCCACAAATAGGGCTTTCTTTTGGTGGTATTTGATCACCTCTGCGGTTTTTATTTTTTGCGCTATAATAAATATCCCCAAAATATATATATAGAAAAAAAATGTTTCTCAGTTAAGGCCGATACGTATTCTTCTACATATTTTAGTAAACAATCACAATAAGCATTTATTTATTGGTTTGCACGCAGAGAGGGAAGCATGGAATTCACAAAGCAAATGCTCCCAAAGTTGCACCGGTGTAGCGTATAGTCGTAGGCGTAAGTCGGCGTAAGTCAAAGTAGGTGGAAGTGGGCTGGAAGTGGGCGTGATACATTTTAATGAAGCGTGACCCCATGCAAATGATGGGCTGAGCTTCAGACAAGTACTTAAAATGAACTGCACATGTGTCGTACCTTGGACGTATCCCAGTGCGCATGCTCACAATCACGTCAAAACAACTGGCTAAGATACGTTGAATCACTGCCTACGACGTGAACGTAACCTAAGCCCAGCCCTATTCACGTACTACGTAAACTACGTAAAATTTGACGGCCTCCGTTCCCTGGTCCATACCTTTGCATGAGTTGCGCCTCCAATATGGGGAATAACTTTACGCCGGATCTAAACCTTATGCAAATCGCTTAAAACATGCGCCAGGCGCAAGTACGTTCGCGAATCGGCGTATCTCCCTCATTTGCATATTTGCATCGAAAATTAATGGGAGTGCCAAATGCGTCCAGCGTAACTATGCGCCCACTATACGCCGGCGTAGGCATGTTACGTCGGTCGGATGAAGCCTATTTTTCGACGTATCTAGCTTTTTGGGTCGGCGCATAGATATGACGGCGCACATTTGTACTTACGTCGGCGTATCTGGAGATACGTCAGCGTAAGTGCTTTGTGAAATGGGCCATAGCGTCTACAAAATAGGATATAGTTTTATGGCATTTTAATTAATAATGTTTTTTTTTACTAGTAATGGCAGCGATCAGCGATTTTTATAGTGACTGCGACATTATGGCGGACACTTCGGACACTTTTGTTGCTATTTTGGGACCATTCACATTTACACAGCGAACTGTGCAATAAAAATGCACTTATTGTTGTGTAAATGTCACTGGCAGTGAAGGGGTTAACCAGGAGGGGGCACTGAAGGGGTTAAGTGTGTCCTAGGGATGTGTTCTAACTGTAGGGGGGATGGGCTATGTGTGACATGACACTGATCACCTCTCCCGATTACAGGGAACTAGGAAGAATGGGGAAATGCTTGTTTACATTAGCATTTCCACGTTCTTCCTCTCCATGAGATGATCGCGGGACATGCGATCACACTCATGGAGCTCGCAGCGGGGCGCGTACCCACAGTGCCGCATTTTAAAGGCAACGTATATATACGTCTATCTGCCCAGCTCTGCCATTCTGCCGACGTATATTGGCAAGCGGTTAAGAACATTTTTCAACAGTCCCATTTGACAGATGTTGATTGTTAGATCAACTTCTGTCAAGCAGGAAGGGTCACAGATGAAACGAAATTCTGGCAATCCCTAATGAACTGGCCAATTGTGATCCATCTATGGGTAGCTTTAAGTTTTAATAATCTAAAACAGAAACGATTTTTACTACTCCTTTACATTAATAACCACTATATTAACATATTAATACTATTCCCCTTCTCCCCTTCCACTTAAAAGAAACATTCTATCTATAAGAACAATGGTAATCAAATAACATATTCTACTGAGTGGATTACTATAAGACCGACAGTACTACTGGTACCAATATAATGTAGACTAAGATGTTTTGCCTTCTTTATAACCTAATTTGTATTGTAATACATTCTCTTCATTATTTCTTTACAATTCTGTTCAAGATTAAAACTGTTGTATACATTGTATGCTTCATTTTGTATGTATCAATTTCTATAATAAATCTTTATTGAGAAAAAAAAAAGTTTTAAATGTGTAATTTGTTACAAATAGTTTTAAATGTTTTCATGAGAGTAAAACTTTTTAATTACTTGCCCCCTTAGTGGTAAAATAGCAAACAGATTAGATTGCTCAAACTTTTATGAAACCCTGACCTATGATCCTTTGCTAGTGGAAAAGGTTGATTATTCTATTTTGAGGCTTCCATCAAAAAGATTAATTAACACATTGGCACTAGCTGAATGGTTTATTGAGCATCTTTCCACTTCGAGAAGCAAAACAACGAGAAAAGCATCCAGCAGCAAAGTCATTTTTCCCAATGTTAAGTGGATGTGATGAACATTCTGCCTTGTCTCCTGAGATAATTTCCTAAAAATGAATGTCTTTGGAGGAAAAAATTCAATGATCTCATACTGGCAATGAGACCACTGTTTTTCAATTGAGTTTACTTAATTACATGAAGTCTCATTTTAACAGGCAACAGCAATATAAAGAGGGGCATGGATGGAGCTGTGGTGGCTCAACGTGATTGGCACTGCGCTGACAAGCCATTCACCTCTGCAGCCAAGGGTTCGGATCCCGGTCTCGGCTACATGTGAATTGAGTTTGGTGGTCTCAGCCCGGCTCCCGGTGGGTGTGCTATGCAAGGTACGCCTGTGCTTAGTACGCCAACCCCCCCCCCCCCCCACAAAAACCACCACACTTGCACGCACACAAAATTGGTTTAAAAACACATGCACTTTGGCCATGCGGTCTCTTAAAATAAAGAGAGGCGAAGGACCTACGGGGCTGGCTGGGTGGGCTAGGCCCCCTCACTCCCTCATAGGGGGAGTCCCTCTGCCCCATTGGGGTCCCGTTGGGCCCCAGTTGGGCTCCCAAGAGGAGCAGGTAGGGCGGGGTGAGTGGGAGGCCCCCCTTCACACCCGCCATTGCCACCAGGGGCATGGAGAAGGATGGCGATTGCCTCCGGGGGGAGGGTCTGCCTACTCCCAACTCCTGCAGTCCGGCTCCTCTCTCTCGAGTTCACGCACAAAAATAGACTTAAAAAAAAAAAAGAAGAGGGGCATGGAAATAAAATAATGGCGGCCACACAAAATATTTAAACTTTGGGCCCAATATGGACATTTCCACTTAGGGGTGTACTCACTTTTGTTGCCAGCGGTTTAGACATGAATGGCTGTGTGTTCAGTTATTTTGAGGGGACAAATGTACACTGTTATACAAGCTGTACACTCACTACTTTACATTGTAGAAAAGTGTAATTTCTTCAGTGTTGTTACATGAAAAGATATAATAGAATATTTACAAAAATATGTTGTGAGATACTGTATATATATATATATATATATATAAATATATATATATATATATATATATATATATATATATATATACATACACACAAAGAGCTTATAAAGAGTTAATGAATGAGGTATATAATGCATCACTGGAGGTTGCACATGATTTATGTGTGCATTAGTAGCCCATACGTGTGCCATCCCCAGACGATTTGATTGGATAAAGATGCATTTTTATATATTTTTGTACATAAGCAACGCTTTATAGAGTGTGGAAATCATTATTTCAAAGGCGCTATTATGCTGTAGTAATTGTTTTTATAATGGATTTGAAATGAGTCAAGACCAATAAAAGGGCCTCTATATTCTTTCTGTGTGAATTAAACAACATTTGTGTATTAAATCAAGTTATGTTTGGCGTCATTAAGCAATCACTTAGGCCTCGTACACACGAGGGGATATGTCCGCTGAAAACGGTCCGATGGACCGTTTCAGCAGACATCTCCGCTCGTGTGTATGGGCTAGCGGACAGATTTCTCCACCCGACAGATTTCAAAGCATGCTTTGAAATCTATCCGGTGGGAATCTGTCCGCCCGACATGTCTGCTGGTTAGTACACTTACCAGCAGACATGTCGTCCCCCACCGCCGCCGCGCCGCCGCCGAATGGATTCGGCGCATGCGCGGAAGTGTTTAACTTCCTGGTGCGGTGACGTGGCGGCGTCAACGTCACCGCCGCGTCACCGCCACGTCACCGCGCCGTCCGGCGGCGAGGAATTTGATCCGCGGACCGTTTTCATCGGATATGTCCGATCGTGTGTACGAGGCCTTAGAGTTGTGTGATTGGCAAGGATCGAATGTTTTTCAGTCAAATGTAAATGTTACCATTGTAAACAAATAAAGAAAAAAAAATCTAGTGCATATAATTGCGACATCAATCATTTTGTAATTGAATGTTATTAAAAATTACCTTTCCTTTTCAATTTTCTGAGAATGATTGTAAGTAAAACCTCTCAATGTAAGGATCAAAGTAAATCAAAGAATTAATATAGTACCATCATCCTAAATATAATTTTGGATAGAAAGCAAGATTTGTTGGGACCTCAGAGGCTAAGGCAGGGGTGGCCAACCAGTGGCCCGCGGAGACCTCTGATGTGGCCGGCGACCTCCTGCTCTGGAATGGTGGGTTGGCAAGCACAGATAGCAGGTTGCCTACCCGCCATACTGCAGCATCTGTGTTGTGAATGGTGGTGGAGGAAGAAACCGGCTGCAGAGCAGAGCCCCATAAGCCAATGCTTTCTCTACAGCACCGGCTTTTGCTACAGGTGGAGTCTATGGCAAAGTTAAGCTAACCCGCAGGATAGACACAGGTGCACTATGCTGCACCTGCGTTGTGGGTAAACCGCAGCACATCAGTGTGAAAGCAGTCTTAGGCCCTTTTCACACGATCAGCCCATCCAAATGGGACCCTCAATTCACCTCTACAGAGCGACAAATGTCCGTTTACGCCTGCCTACCGTCAATCCGAAAAACAAAAGGGAATTCGTCCCCTTCCATCTGGGCAGATCAGAGGACCTATAGAGTAGCCGTGACCTGTCATCTGCCCGCCCCACTCATTGTGGCCCACGACTGGTTACAAAGTTGCTTAAGTGGCCCTCGCTCTTCAAAAGTTTGGGCATCCCTGGCCTAAGGAGTATGTGGGGGAAGGGGGACTATATCGGTACTGGATGTAGAGAGTAAAGAAATATAGGGTAGTAGAAGTACAAAATTAAATCAATTTATTGAAAATGACATAAAATGGACAAGAGATACACATAATTAATAAAAAACATAAAAAATATTCTAAAATAATCAGACAATTAATACGACCAGCCAGTTCATGTTAATGTTTTATTAATTATGTGTATCTATTGTCCATTTTATGTCATTTTCAATAAATTGATTTAATTTTGTACTTCTACTACCCTATATTTCTTTACTCTCTACATCCAGTACCGGTATAGCCCCCCTGCCCCCACATACTCCTTAGGCATTAGTTTGGGCCTCTGGGGTCCCAACAAATCCTGCTTTCTATCCAATTTTCTGAGAATACTTTGCAATATGGCTACCTGGAGTTTTCTGTACAAAGAATGTGTACTGACCACTCCCCAGAACCATAATTCCCTGTTTGTGCTAATTGGTTTACCAATTTTCCCAGAAGTCTGCCTAGGATACAAGTCAGATTTCAGGCATCCCTTGCAACAAAAATGTCATTTTTTGAGAGACACTTTCAATAGGAACATGTCTAAAGGGATGCAGGCCCAGCAGATTTCCTCATTAGCGCCCTGTAGCTTCACCCCGGACAATTAAATATGAAACCACTCCAATTAGAACTACTGAGCACAGAGGCACATCCGAAACACACATGGATTATCTTCAGAATAACAAAAGGTAGGAATCTGCAACAAACTTGGTTTTAATCCATGCGATGTACATTAAAGGGGTTGTAAAGATTCATGTTTTTTCACCTTAATGCATCCTATACATTAAAGTTAAAAAACATCTGACAGTTACGGCCCCCCAACCCCCCCCCCCCCCCCCGTTTTACTTACCTGAGCCTGTTCACCTGCTGCGCTCACCGCCGATGTCCTCTTCTCCGGTCAGTCTGGCCATTGATTAGCTAGAGTGGATGGATTGATAGCAGCGCAGCCATTGGCTCACACTTCTGTCAATCACATCCAATGACGCAGCGCACCGGGGGCCGGGTCAAGTGATACAGTGAGCGGCAATAGCCGCCGACTGTATCACGGGAGCGAGCACCCATGAAGGGGGTTAGTTCTTGCAGGGAGGAGCCGAGACAGCCGCCGAGGGACCCCAGAAGACCAGGTTCAGGGCCACTCTGTGCAAAACGAGCTGCACAGTGGAGCTAAGTATAACATGTTTGTTATTTAAAAAAGAATATCCTTTACAACCCCTTTAAAATATCAAAGTAAATTAATTAACATTTATTTTTATGTTGAAAAGTATAAAAAAAAAATCTGTTAAAATTACAAGTGCAGTAGACGTGCTGTAATCAACAATGATGTGCATATTTGCAGATTATTGCTAAATCTCACCCCAGCAATTAAGTTTGCTCCTGCTTGAGGACCTATGTATGAGACATTACATCATTTGTGTTTTGATGGCTGTTTTTTTTTTTTTTAATCAAAGAACATTTGAGACTCAAGGGACTAATAAGTTAATTGTTTTCAAATATAAACATTGAAAATACACAGATTCATTTAATAACATGCCTTGGGGATGCCTAAAGCTACACCTGGAGTTACACAACAGTATGCTTTACCACTATAAATAGTGGTGGATCCTTATCTCATCACACAACAATCGACACACAAGGGATCAATACATTCATTGTTTTCAAATACAAAAGAAAGACAATCGGCCATGTATCTGAAAGAATTGATTTAGAACTAGCAGATGAGCAAATATTGGCATACCCACATAATGCAATCATTTGATTCTGTGACATTCAGTTTTGTGATATTTGACCTTAAATTTAATTTCATATGACACCAACATTTGATTTTGCATTCATACAACAGCAATGTTCACATATCCACTTAATTTATATATTTATATGTATTCTACATTTAACCTTAAAACGTAACTCCACTTTTGTTAAGAAAAAAGACACTCCCCCTGGGGGATTAAAGGGGTTGTAATGGTTCGGCTTTTATTTTATAAATTGGTTCCTTTAAGCTAGTGCATTGTTGGTTCACTTACCGTTTCCTTCCATTTCCCTTCCAAATGTTTTTTTTCTTTGTTTGAATTTCTCACTTCCTGTTTCGCCTCAGTAAGCTTTCCACCATCATCCGAGCAGTGGAAAGTCAGTCAGAACAGCTTAACCGCTTCAATACCAGGCTTTTATACCACCTCCATACCGGGCCTATTCTGACACTTCTCTCCTACATGTAATAATCATCATTCTTTTTCTAGAAAATTACACAGTACCCCCAAACATTATATATGTTTTTTTTAGCAGACACCCTAGGGAATAAAATGGCGGTCATTCCAAAGTTTTATCTTGCACGGTATTTACGCAATTATTTTCAAACGCCTTTTTTTTGTAAAAAAATTGTTTTATGAATTAAAAAAATAACAAAACAGTAAAGTTAGCCAATTTTTTTTGTATTATGTGAAATATTATGTTACACCGAGTAAATAGATACCCAACATGTCACGCTTTAATTATGCGCACACTCATGGAATGGCGCCAAACTTCGGTACTTAAAAATCTCCATAGGCAACGCTTTATTTATTTTTTACAGGTTACAGTTTAGATTTACAGAGGAGATCTAGTGCTAGATTCGTTGCTGGCACTCTAACGCAGGCGGCGATACCTTACTTATGTGGTTTAAACGGCGTTTACATATGTCGGCGGGACTTGCGTGTGCGTTCGCTTCTGCACGCAAGCTATCGGGGACAGGGGCGTTTTAATTTTTTTTTTATCTTTATTATTATTATTTATTTATTTTTTTGACTTATTTTTTATTTATTTTTACACTTTTTTTCATTTTTTTTTCCACTTTTATTCCTATTACAAGGAATGTAAACATCCCTTGTAATATGAAATGTGTGTGACAGGTCCTCTTTATTGAGAGATGTGGGGTCAATAAGACCTCACATCTCTCCTCCAGGCTGGAAACCATGAGATCGATGGAAAAAAATTCACCGATCTCATGAATGGGGGCTTACAGCCGCAATTGCGGCTTTGTTTACTTACGGGGACCCGGGCATGACGTCATCAGATCGCGCCCGGGTCCTCCGACGGTCATAGAGATGACTGGTGACCATCTGGTCACCAGTCATCTCTATGCTTCCTGCCGCAGCCGACGATTCGTTCTCCGGGCCCCCGAAGGCACAGGTAAGCCCGGAGAAGCACCGGATGGCAGCGGGAGGGGGGGGATGTCCCCTCCCGCGGCCTGTAAGAACGATCAAGCGGCGGAACCGCCGCTATGATCGTTCTTACATTGTGCAGAATCGTCGGCTGAAGAAGAGGATATCTGGATGATGCCTCTGGCTGCAGGCATCATCCAGATATTCGCCTGCAATGCCCAGGCCGTCAATTGACGGCCACTTAGGATGGTAAATCCCATCCCAGGCCGTCAATTTTCTATGGCTGGGTATTGAAGTGGTTAATGAACAGCTTACTGAGGGGGAACAGGAAGTGAGAAATTCAGACAAAGAAAACAAAGAAAAAACATATAGACAAACATTTAGAAGGGAAATTAAAGGAAAAGGTAAGTGAACCAACAATGCACTAGCTTAAAGTAACCTATTTAGAAAATAAAAAACAAACCTTTACAACCCCTTTAAGCTTAAAAACAATTTTGTGCCACAAAAATTACTGTTTTTAGCCGGTTCGGTTTTTGAGATATTGGAATTCAATTTTGGATAATGTAACATCAAGCCCCGCCCACTGTGCACCCAATGTTATTACATTTTAAAACAAAGATAGCATTCGTTTGCACTGCATCTGTGCCGATTTGTGCTGCAAAAACGAATGTATGTGCTGGTTTGGTTTCAGAGATATTGTGCATTATAGTTGATGAAACCTTTCCCACTTTGCATCACATGTTATTACATTTTAACCACTTCAATACAGGGCTTTAATACCCAGCTCCATACCGGGCCTATTCTGGCACTTCTCTCCTACATGTACAAATCATCATTATTTTGCTAGAAAATTACTCACAACCCCCAAACATTATATATGGGGTTTTTTTTAGCAGACACCATAGGGAATAAAATTCCAGTAATTGCAACTTTTTATCTTGCACGGTATTTGCGCAATCATTTTTCAAACGCCTTTTTTTTTTGAAAAAAAAAATGTTTTTTTATGAATTAAAAAATAACAAAACAGTAAAGTTAGCCCAATTTTTTTTGTAAAATATGAAAGATGATGTTACACCAAGTAAATAGGTACCTAACATGTCATGCTTTAAAATTGCGCACACTCATGGAATGGCGCCAAACTTAGTTACTTAAAAATCTCCATAGGCAACGTTTTAATTTTTTTTACAGGTTACCAGTTTAGAGTTACAGAGAAGTGGGCGGGACTTGCGTGTGCATTCGCTTCTGAGCGCGAGCTACTGGGGACAGGGGCGTTTTCATTATTTTTTTTTTATTTTTTTACTAATTTATTTATTTTTTACACTTTTTTTACAATTTTTTTTCAATCGCTTTTATTCCAATTACAAGGAATGTAAACATCCCATGTAATAGGAATAGTGTGTGACAGGTCCTCTTTAAGGAGAGATGCGGGGTCAATAAGACCCCACATCTCTTCTCCAGGCTGGAAAGCATGAGATCGTGAAAAAAAATTCACAGATCTCATTCTTACTAGCCGCAATTGTGGTTTGTTTACTTACATCATCACATCCGACGGTCATAGAGATGACTGGTGACCATCTGGTCACCAGTCATCTCTATGCTTCCAATCCAGCGCACGGCGATTATCTCTCCGGGCCCCCGATGGCACAGGAGAGCCCGGAGAAGCACTGGATGGTGGCGGGAGGGGGGATGTCCCCTCCCGCCGCCAATAACGATCAAGGACCGGAACCACCTCTTTGATCATTCTTATGGTGCGCAGGATCACCGCCGGAACAAAATGATATCTGAATGATGCCTCTGGGTGCAGACATCATTTAGATATCACCACACAAAGTACAGGACTAGGGATGAGCCGACCACCCCCCAGTTCAGTTCGCACCAGAACCTTCGAACGGACCAAACGTTCGCGCAAACATTTAGAACCCCATTGATGTCTATGAGACTCAAACGTTCGAATTCAAAAGTGCTAATTTTAAAGCCTAATATGCAAGTTATTGTCGTAAAATGTCTTTGAGAACACTGGTCTTGCCCGAGGGAACATGTATCAATGGAAAAAAGTTTAAAAACGGTTGTTTTTTCAGGAGCAGGACCGTTTTTAAAACTTTTTTTCCATTGATACAAGTTCCCTCGGGCAAGACCCGGGTTCTCAAAGACATGTTCACAGGCAAACTATAGACACCTAGCAGGTACAATATTTAAAGGAATTTTTTTTTTTTTTTTTTATTTAAGCATCATTAAGCATCAGGAGCAGTGATTTTAATGATGCTTAAATAAAATAAAAAATTCCTTTAAATATTGTACCTGCTGGGTGTCTATACCTGTGATAACGTCTTTAACCACTTAACCCCCGGACCATATTGCTGCCCAATGACCAGAGCACTTTTTGCGAATTCGGTACTGCGTCGCTTTAAGTGACAATTGCGCGGTCATACGACGTGGTTCTCAAACAAAATTGGCGTCCTTTTTTTCTCACAAATAGAGCTTTCTTTTGGTGGTATTTGATCACCTCTGCGGTTTTTATTTTTTGCGCTATAAACAAAAATAGAGCGACTATTTTGAAAAAAATGCTATAATTTTTACTTTTTGCTATAATAAATATCGCCCAAAAATATATAAAAAAAATATTTTTTCCTCAGTTTAGGCCGATACGTATTCTTCTACATATTTTTCGTAAATGCTTTTTGCGTTTGTTAATTTGGTTTGCGCAAAAGTTATAGCGTTTACAAAATAGGGGGTAGTTTTCTGGCATTTTTATTAATAATTTTTTTTTTACTAGAAATGGGGCGATCAGCGATTTTTTTCAGTACTGCGACATTATGGCGGACACTTCAGCCACTTTTGACACATTTTTGGCATTGGCATATTTATAGCGATCAGTGCTATAAAAATGCATTGATTACTATAAAAATGCCACTGGCAGTGAAGGGGTTAACACTAGGGGGCTGGGAAGGGGTTAAGTATGTTCCTGGGTGTGTAACTGTACGGGGGGGGTGGACTCACTAGGGAAAATCAGTGATCTTCTGTTCATACATTGTATGAACAGAAAATCAGCATTTCTCCCCTGACAGGACCAGGAGCTGTGTGTTTACACACACAGCTCCCGGTCCTCGCACTGTACCGAGAAATCGTGAATGCCCGGCGATGATCACGCCCACCGGGCATGCACACGGGACTCGGGGGCGAGCGGGAGGCTCTTAGAGAGCCAACGTAGAGCTACGGGCTCTCGCACAGGGGAGCCGACTTGCCGCCGTAGAACTCCGGTGGCTGGTCGGCAACCAGTTAAATAGCGCAATCACCTGCCCGCCAGTAAATTAGGAAAAACTGATCTAGCTAAGCTATACAGTGTATAAATATATGTACAACACCTGGAATGTATATATATTTTCTACACACTGTAACATTAACTGACTAGCTGCCTGCCTGCCTGCTCTATCTACCTGCAAAAAATGACACTCTCTCTGTCTCTCTATGTTCTCTGTTAACTGCCGCAACACACTACACAAGGCCGTCCTACAGGCGACCTTTTATAGTGTGGGACGTGTACTAAATGCCCTGAGCCACCCTGGCTTTGGCCAATTATGGCTCTCCGTTTTTTGCGCGCTGTGATTGGCCAAGCATGCGGGTCATAGTGCATGCTTGGCCAATCATCAGCGCGCAATGCCGCAGTGAATTGTGGGCCGTGAAGCGCCACTCGAATTCGGCGCGAACAGACGATGTTCGAGTCGAACATGCGTTCGAATCGAACGCGGAGCTCATCCCTATACAGGACGTCATATGACGTCCACCCATGATAAGAGATCCCCTTTGTGGACGTCATATGACGGTGTGCGGTATTGAAGTGGTTAAAAACAATCATACAATTTGTTTGTGATGCATTTGTGCTGATTTGTACCACAAAACAAACTCTGTTTGTTTGGTTTTTGAGACATTGGACATTTAACATTAGATTATGTAACCTAAAGCCCCTCCCACTTTGCACTATGTTATTACATTTAAAAAAACAAATATACCATATTTATGCTGCATTGTCAGGAAAAACAAACATATTGGTATAGTGTTTTTTATTCATATAGCACTCTCATGTTGTATCAGAAAGATTGATTATGGGACTTAGTTCTGCTTTTAGCCTGAGCTACCCTGAAAACCTAAAATATACCTTTGAAGTTTTTCAGAAGATCATTTTTAGAGCTAGATGTGGGAAATCTATCTTCAAAAGTTCACACTTTAACCGATTTAAAGGTCCCTAAATCTAGCCAATAGTTTATAGATGCGATAATTATGTAGAAGAATATATATCGGCCTAAACTGATGAATACATTTGTTTATATATATATATATATATATATATATATATATATATATATATATATATATATATAAATTGGATATGTATTATAGCAGAAAGTAAAAAAAAAAATCATAATTGTTGGTATTTTTTGTTTATAGCGCAAAAAAACGCAGGTGATCAAATACCACCAAAAAAAAGTATATTTTTTGGGGGAAAAAGGACGGCAATTTTGTTTGGGTACAGCGTCGCACGACTACGAAATTTCAGTTAAATCGACACAGTGCCGCATCGCAAAAAGATGGCCTGGTCAGTAACCGCTTGCCTACCGCCAAACGCAGATGTATGTCGGCAGAATGGCATGGCTGTGCATATTGGCGTACAGGTACATCTCCTTTAATATGCGCAGCCGTGGGTCGGGTACTCCGCGCCCGCGGGACCCGCAGACCCGATCGCCGCTGGTGTCCTGCCATCTGGTCACAGAGCTGAAGAACGGGGAGAGGTAAGTGTAAACAAACCTTTGCCCGTTCTTCCTAGTCAGACTGTCACTACTCGTCTGTTCCCTGTCATAGGGAACGACGATCAGTGATGTCACACGCCAAGCCACGCCCCCCACACAGTAAGAATCACTCCCTTAGGCACACTTTTACCCTTCAGCGCCCCCTACAAGTTAACCCCTTCACTGCCAGTGTAATTTTAACAGTAATCAGTGCATTTTTATAGCACTGTTCGCTGTAAAAATGACACTGGTCCCAAAATAGTGTCAAAAGTGTTCAATGTGTCCGCCATAATGTTGCAGTCACAATAAAAATAGCTAATCGCCATCATTACTAGTAAAAAAAATAAAAACTATCCCCTATTTTGTAGACGCTATAACTTTTGCTCAATCCAATCAATAAACGCTTATTGCGATTGTTTTACCAAAAATATGTAGAAGAATACGTATAAGCCTAAACTGAGGAAAACATTTTTTATATATATTTTTGTATAGTTAAAAAAATAAAAACCACAGAGGTGATCAAATACCACCAAAAGAAAGCTATATCAGCGTTGCCAGGAAACCAATGTTTATATGCAGGCTATAAGCACAGTCCAGAGTTTTTTGCGTCTCCTGAATACTTGTCATTTTCAAACGGTTGTATATTAAAAACTATAAATCGTACAGTGAAGAGCTTTATATTGTGAGAATCACAAGACCCAGACCTACATTTTGATGCATAATATGTCTCTGAAATATTAAAAGTGTACAGTTGCAGTTTAAATATTGCCCTTCAAATTGTAGGTGTCTAGACTAATTTCAATGGATGGCGTGATTTGCAAACAAATGGTCATATTGTGAAAACATTCAGGACTTTTTCTTAGCCATGGGCATGTGTAGTGGCAGAAGGGATAGCTGAACGTTTTGATGCAAGATGTGTGTAGGTCTGCTTGAAAATGAGGGAGTGGTGGCAGTCTAGAAATCATGTCTTGATTTTTCAGTTTTTGTCATCTCACACTCTAGTTTCGCCATTCATTCCTATGGGCCAAATTTTGCTGCAAAAACGACGATATTTTGTGAACGATTCAGGGGAAAGGTTCCACAAACTAATAGTACATCATTCGGGAACAATCCGCACATTTCGGTATATTACTCGTCTATGTAGTGTAAAAACTGTGGGAGGAGTTAGGGTGGTAAATTTGGCTATAATAATGACACTGTATGTGGGAGATAACAGTAAGTGTAAGGTCCATTTTTTTTTTTCATTTTTTTTTTTCAAAATGATTTTATTGATTTGATTTATTGATTTGATTTTAAAATGATTTTATTTTTATTTATTTTTTCAAAAAAAAAAATTGTAATTATATTTTTTTAAACAATTATATTTTTTAGAAAACTGTAAAAGATATTAAACTGAAAAGATATAGCCAGATAGCTGAAAATGTTGTGAACATTTTAAAGTCTGTTTGGCGTCTGTAGGTGAAAGTGTGAAGGAGCTGAAACTTTTGGGATCAGAAGAAGATTTTAAGGATTTAAAGCATGCTCTAATTGACTTCAATGTTAAAAAAGTGTTAAAAAGCTTAATATTTTAAAAGTTATAAATAGTAGAAAAAAAGTTGACGAAGTCCCATCATTAGCTGAAAGAGATGAAGATTTTAAGACCCCTTTTACACTGAAGCGTTTTTACAGTGTTTTAGCGTTAAAAATAGCGCTATTAAAACGCTCATAAAATGCTCTCCATGCATCTCAATGGACCCTTTCACACAGAGTCCTGCAAGCATCATCTTGGGAGCAGCTTTTGGGCACTGAAAAAAATGCTCCAAAAACGCCCCTCTCCATTGAAATGAATTAAAAGCGCTGTAAAAATGCCTTACCCTTTCACACTGAGGCGTTGCACTGGCGGGGCATTGAGAAAAGTTCTGCAAGCAGCATCTTTGGAGCAGCTTTTGGGTGCTGAAAAAAACGCTCCAAAAACGACGCTCTCCATTGAAATGAATTAAAAAGCGCTGTAAAAACGCCTTACCCTTTCACACTGCAGCACTGAAAAAATGCAGTAAAATAATTTGGGCACTGGCTGTGTGAAAGGGCTCTGAAAGCACTCGGGCTTTCACATTAGGATTGCAGATAAGGCTTTGCTCGAATAATGCTCCAATAACACTCTAATAACGCTCGAAAAGTGCCCCAGTGTGAAAGGGGCCTAAAAGTTGAACGATTTTGATAGCTGAAAGTATCCAGAAGTCACACAGAGCCAAATAACTGAGCAAATTCCCCTCAGCGTTGTGTGGGAGGAGCTACAATTCCCCTCAAAGCTGTGTGAGAGGAGCTACAATTCCCCTCAGAGCTGTGTGGGAGGAGCTATAATTCCCCTCAGCGTTGCCAGGAAACCAATGTTTATGTAGGCTCTAAGCACAGACCAGAGTTTTTGCATCTCCTGAATACTTGTCATTCTTCAAACGGTCTTATTTTAAAGCAATCATGTTCAGGTAAGTAAAAGATGGGAGGCCAGGTGGGATCCTGCATCACAGAAGGTGTTTTACATTAATCCATAGAATAGATAAAAGGTAAAAAACATTAAGGCTTTAGAACCACTTTAAGATTGCACTGCAGCACAGATAATAAGAGACACAGGGGGTTATTTACAAAAGGCAAATCCACTTTGTACTACAAGTGCAAACTACAAGTGCAAAGAGCACTTCAAATTGAACTTGGAAGTGCAGTCACTCTAAATCTGAGGGGAAGATCTGAAATGAGGGGAAGCTCTGATGATTTTATTATCCAATCATGTGCAAGCTAAAATGCTTTTTTTTTTTTTTCTTGCATGCCCCCCTCGGATCTACGGCAACTGCACTTCCAAGTTCACTTTCAGTGCAATTTCAAGTGCACTTTGTACTTGTAGTTTGCACTTGTAGTGCAAAGTGGATTTTCCTACAATAAATAACCCCCACAGTTTACTAAAGTGCATTTCAATTCACTATATCATGGGCAGATTATATAAACAAATCATTATTTTGAAATTTAAATTGTGAAATTCAACACCTTGAGGAATATTTCATAAAATACTATTGAGTGTTCGTTTTAAAAACTTGGGGCCAGATTCAGGTACATTAGCGCATCTTAAGACCGGAGTAGCGCACCTCCTTTACGTTAGACCGGCGCAATGTAGAGGCGCAATCACCGTATCCTCATAGTATTTGCGCAGAAATTTGCGCTGGTGCAACGTAATTTCGGAGGCGTAAGGCGGAGTAATTCAAATTGGGAAGGACGTGGGCGTGTTACATTGAAATGAGCCGTGACCCCATGCAAATGAAGGGCCGGCCGGATCGCGCATGCGCACACAAAGCAGACCATGGTCAGCACCTCTGTGCGCATGCTCACAACTCGGGAACGGCGCAATCAGTGAAATTGGAAGTGGACCCGGGCAACTTAGTGAGCTACGCAGAGAGCTTAAATAGACAGAGACAAACGCCCTTCCTTTGCAAAACTACATCCATTTGTATCCCTTCCTATACAGCAAGGTGCTTTAGTTCTGTTGTTTATTTTTGTTTGTTTATTTGTGACATGTCTTTGAGATATTTGGTGACTATTTTGGATAGTGTTTTGCAGAGTGATTTTTGTCTTTTCTGTGTTTTCTTTGTTGTGTTTTTTTTTTAGTTATATTTTTGCTGGTCATTTTTTTCTTTTGCTGGTCATTTTTTTAACTTTTTATTTTTTTGGGGTCTGTTTGTGAATGATTTTGGAATGTGGGGGGGACATTCCTGCCGCAAAAGGGGTGTCACCCTCATTTGTGGTGGAGAAGGGTTCCCCAGGACCAGGGAGAAGTGATCCCCAGGTCCGTGTGAATGGTGTATGAATGTAAAGTGACATAATTGGAGCCTTGGCGTGGCGTTGCTGCTCACAATCCTGCATGGTGGGCTTGTGCCAATCAAATGTGATGAGGATGTGGTGTCTGTGCTAGGGACCACAGTGGTGTGCATGCATGCATTCTCATTGTGCCATGATTAATGTGTGTGTTTAACGTGCAAAGATGCATAATGCGAGCTGGCATGAGATGGGGTCATGAGATGGGGTCCCAGTGCATATGCAGAGTCACCTTGAAGGGAAAAGACAGGAGGATGTTAGTAGTGCATGTGCCCCTTGTGATGTGTGCATCATGGGGGGGACAGTCATGCCTGTCACCCATGTCACTCACCAACCAGCCAGCTGTCCCCATACATGTTCTGTTCGAAATCTGTGGGGATGGGGCTATGATTGTATATGTATCTGTCATGGGTGTCATGGGTGGTGTCATGTGTTGGGCTGATGATGTCCTCCTGCAGGGTTGTGGTTAATTCCATGATGGCATGAGGGGTGAATCTGAAGATGCGAGACACCTCAGAATCACTCATGCCATAGATGTCTATGCGTGTGTGATATATCCTCTCCCATGAAGAGTGAAGAGTGAGGGGCTTGTATCAGATAAGAATATTGTATTAGATTTGATTAGATTACATTAGATTAGATTGTAATGTTTATAAAAGCAAATAAAAAGTTAAAAAAAAAAAACAACTCTCCCGTGCCCTCCTCTGTGCCCTCCTCCGTGCCCTCCTCAGTGCCCTCCTCCTTCTTTGCTCATCTAAAGTCAGTAGTATAGCTATGAGCATGGATGCCCCTGGCATACAGTTTGTTGTCCTGCAAGTGTGACTGCTCAGCTCGTCCCTAACAGTGTTGCTTTATCTGTAGACGGATTGTCTAATTTTATACCACCTTTTATATGGTCTAATTTTAGACAGGACATGCACCTGTTGCGCACAGCGCGTAGCCTGCGCTGCACCAACTTACTTTTGTGGATCCTGTAACTCCCTCATTTGCATATTTGAATAGCAAATCAATGGTGTGTCTAGCGCAGTTTTGCGCGACCGGATACGCCGGTCTATCGAAATTACGCCGGTCCAAAAAAAGTAGATTTCATGCGTATATCGTTTTGGGGATGTGGCGCATCGATACACATGCGCAGATTTAGACTTACGCCGCGCATCTCCTGTAACGCCGGCGTAATGGCTCTGTGAATCTGGCCCTTGATCTTTTAAGTTGAATCATTCTAAGAAGGTAGCTTCAGAGAAAGGTTTTGTTGGTAAACAAGGGGTACCCTAATGATAATTTTTTTCTCTTGTGGATTCTAATAGCTACTAATTTTCTGGCAATTTCTTCAAATTTTATTGGCAAAATGCCCCCAAAACACATAATTTATTTGTTTTAAAAATCAAAATTAAAAAAATATATATGAGAGATACACTGATGTTGTTTCTTCCTCCGACAGGCTGTGTAGCTAACAAGCCATCCACAGCATGCCAGACAACCAATGATGACCTATACAGGGGCGGACTGACCATTGATGCACTCGGGCACTGCCCGAGGGCCCCATGCCACTAAGGGGCCCCATCAGGGTTGCCAGGCTCAGTAAAACCAGGGACAGTATGTAAAAATGTGTGTTTTTTTTTAACATCTGTCCCTGATATTTCCTAAATCAACATGCTTTTGATGTGAAAATCCCGAGATTTTAGCTGCCCCGCCTCTGCACTGCCTCCTGGCATGGTGGCCATCTGTAAGCCCAGGGGCCCCATAATCTTCTATTGCCCGGGGGCCCCATGAGTTGTCAGTCCACCCCTGGACCTATAACAACTGTTTGGGAAACGACAAAATATGTTAAGTGAAACAAAGTGCCCATACATTAAAAAACAAAGAAATAGGGGCCTGCCCAGAAGTCTGCTGGGATGGCCGCACACCGACACATACCCCAATATATTCAACACAATCTTACTGGTCGTAAGAACTGTTCATGCTCTTTACTTTTTTCAATGTTGTTTACAAATTATTGATCAGACCATGCAGTGTAAGTCTGTATGCTACTTAAAGCGGAGCTCCACCCAGCAAAACAACATTTTGCCATGTTGTTTAAAAAAATAAAAATAAAATAACCTGAAAAAAAAAAAAAAATACTCATCCGAAATAGCTGTTGCTATGCGGAAGTCCGTAATCTGCCTCTTCCACACCGCGGTTTAATGTCTTCTTGTCCTTCTCCTTGTGAATGGGGCGCGCTGCTTTCTGGGAACTGTGTGTGTTCTCAGAGAGCAGTGCGCCCATTCACAAGCCAGCGTGAGACTCACGCAGGCGCAGTAGGAAACGGGCAGTGAAGCCGTACGGCTTCACTGCCTGTTTCCATAGTGTGAATGGCGGCGGGGGACCCGGAGCGATCGTGGGACCGGCATCGGGGGGGGCCGTCAGCGCGGGCGCCTAGGACAGGTAAGTGTCCTTATTTAAAGTCAGCAGCTACACTGTTAGTAGCTGCTGACTTTAAAAAAAAAATGTTTCGCGGCTGGAGCTCCGCTTTAATTATTGCTACTTCCAAGTTTTGTTCCTTCTCAAGAAACTTAATAAAGAACATATTAATACCCCCCCCCCCTTAAAAAAACAATAAAAACTAAATACTGTATGAATAAAAGATCAAAAAAATATAAAAAAAAAAATCCAACAGAAACGCATCCCTGGGTACCATACATAAATGGTACAGTTGGATAAAGAAGTACATTATGTCTGCTAAGCATTTAATGGTTTCTGTCCCTATTGGATACCTTGGGGATTTTTTGGAAAGAGGAACCATGCTTTGCACAGTGTGGGCTTTGAGCAAATGAGCACAGAGTATGGTCTTTTATATCACTTGATTTGGTCACTTTGTCTTTATTATGACTGTTATTAGTGTTTTAATGCTTGTTACACATAGAGCACTTTGGGTTTCTTTTGATTGATTATTTCATTTTAAGTATGTTAATTTAATAGAACTTCACATTATATATTTATAAGCTGCAATATATTACATTTTCTCCTTGGCCTTGCATGCACTTTAGTCACATGTGTAGTATTATTTCATCACACACTGCTATATTGTGATAAGCAAGCAAGTTCGGGTACCATATCCGAACCCAGTTGAAATCAATGAAACCGAATGTTAAAAATCAGTAATGGCCATTTTCTAGGTTAAAAGAGTTTAAAACATTGAATGCTGCGCCCCCCCCCCCCCCCCAGAGCCCCTGTTATACTTACCTGGCCCCTCGAAAGTCCCGCGCGGTCCCAAGATCCTCTTCGCCGCTCAGCCTGGCCTCTGATTGGCTAGAGCGGATGGATTGAGAGCAGCGCAGCCATTGACTGGCGCTGCTGTTAATCACATCCAGTGACGCGGCGCGCCGAGGGACGGGGCCGAGTGATACAGTAAGAGGCTATGGCCGCTCGCTGTATCACGGGAGCGCGCCTGCAATTACTGACCACCATGCGAGCTCTCACATGACTGTGTTGAGTAATTGCGGGGAGGATAGTGACAGCCGCCGTGGGACCCCAGAAGATGTGGATCGGGGCCACTCTGTGCAAAACGAACTGCACAGTGGAGGTAAGTATAACATGTTTGTAATTTTAGAATATAATTTAACCTTTTATAGTTAAGGAGATAAAGTTAAATAGGGGGTGTACCATTGTCCTAATATTTTAATATAGATTTAGGGGACTCAGGGATTCCCCACAAACCCTGAGGCTCCAACAAGAAGGGTGGGCGGGGAGGACTATACCAGTACTGTATGAATTGGTTGAAAACAACCAGAGTAATTCACATAGGGTAAATTATAAAAAGATTTATTCACATAAAAACATCAAACAAGATAAAAAATACATAACATTCAGGAACGATACAAACACATTTAACCATAATCAGGACACCGGTCGTGCAATCCCTTCTATTGGAAAGGGGGGATCTCGGTGAAGAAATTGGAGTCATGAGACAGGCGGTCTCTAGTCTCTACTAGTTTTCGCGAATTTGGTTTCGCTTCATCAGGAGACGGTCTAAAATATAATACAAGACAAAAATCAAACATTTAAAAAACACAAATACATTATTTGCTACCAGGGGATATATGGGACATAGCCCCTGGATGCCAATATAAATCATAACAGGGGAATTTTGTCAAACAAGTCGCCTACCTAAAGGCACATCGTCCACTGACCCAAAAATCCAAGGCAGGCAATGGGTAGGTACCTCACAGCTAGGCCAAGAGAATTCTTGGGGTAGACCTGATGGTGAGGATATATATCACTGATATGAAGGTAATACATTCAAGGTAGGGGGAGGGGGAGAGAGGAAAAAGGGGGGGGGAGAACAAAAGGGAGGGGGAGGGGGGAAGGGAAAACTATATGAGTGAGGTGTGCATATGTGTGTAGAGATAAAGAAAAGACCTAAACAGAGAGAAGCAGTTGAAGGATAAGGAAGGGAGAGGGAATGAACTGAGGAAAGGGAAAGAAAAGAGAAGGGAAAGAAGAGGAAGAATGAGGGAACCAGAGAGAGAAATAGGAGGGAAGGGGGAGAGAAGGAAGGAAATGGAAAGAAAAGGGGGTAATGGAAAGGGAAAGGGAGTGGGAATACAATAAGGAAGGGGAAAGAGGAGAAAGAGAGGGAAGAGTGGGAAAACCAAGGGGGGAGGTAAGAAGGGAGGGGAGAGAAAGGGAATAGAAAGACAAGGAGGGAATGGAAGGGGGAAGGGAGGGGGAGAAAAAGCGGAGGGGGATGGGAAAAAGGGGGGAGTTGGAAAGGAGGGGCAAGAGGAATAGGAAAAAAGTGGGAGTGATGTGTAAGGGGAAAAGGCAAAGGAAGGGGAGTGTGCAGATTATGAACAGGGAGTGGGCTGCAGGAGGGGGGAAGAAACAGAGGGGGTTGTTTTTGTGGGGGGGGAAGAAGGGGGGGGACAAAAGAGGAGAGAGCACAGCCGGAAACCCCGTGCAGTGGGCAAAGTAAGAACCAGATGGATGGGGGGATCACCAATGTGGATATAGTGCAAAACCATGCAAATCCGTGACTTAGTGAACACTAATATAAAGATATATTACCTATGTGCCCGAATGGGCATAAAAAGGTAGGGAAAGTGGGGGTCCCAGGACTACAGAAGTCCCCTTAAGTGGGGTTACTCAGGTGACACAGTAGTTAGACCTGCATAGCACGTATGTTCAGGTCTATGCAAAGCAAAGGGTAAATCAGTTACCAATCTCCTGCTGGTAGCAGCGCTGGTTCCTAATAAACAAGTATAAAGGTAGTATGAGTAGAGTGTAGGGCAATACTCAGGAAAAAACAAAGGAAGAGATACAATATCATAACAGCAGAGAGGTCTGAACGCATTGCAGAGAGAATCAGTGTACTCACTTGAACGTGTATGGTAATACACATGTCCTGGGACCCAGTCCGGTGCAGACAGCATCCAGTGGACTAGGTTTAAATATAGGAGCCTGATTGACAGATGGGCGTGTGAAAGCCCGGCACAGGGGGCGTGGCTGCCCGTATGCTGTGTCCATTGGTCCGGTGGTGCTTTCACCCATCATCCCCTGCGAATTCAGGAGATGATAGGACCTGCGAGGGGCGATGGGCGGCGCCTGCGTCTGGCGTGTTGATATACATGCTGACGCGGCGGAGAATTAGCCAATCAGTGCCTGGTTCGCATAGCGCGTCATTGGTGGGCGTTAGTTCCCATTTTGTTACAGGGCCCTGTTGGCCAATCGGTGCCTCGGTCGCAAAGCGTGTCACGGGTGGGCGGTAGCCCTCGTTGCATGACAGGACCGTGTCAGTAGCGCCGATTGGCCAGTAAGGGTTTATCCATAGAAAGACTATGGTGTGAGGCCACTGTGTACGCCGCCATGACTAAGGGCAAGCCCAGATTCAGCCTATCTCCATTAGGGTTGTCTAAAGACCGCAGTGAGAAGGAGAGGGAGGGAGGGAGGGAGGAACAAGGAACATTTGAAAAAGAATTTAGCGCCGATTTGAATTGATCTGGCTGGAACAGAGGGATATGGGACGGGCCGGAGGTATATACTATGACATAGCCCGTGGTGAAAATGATAACGGAAGGGGAAACTGGGGGGGAAAGAAGGCATGGGGGGGGAGGGAAGAAACTGTCAGGGTCAGTGCCGGGGAATTGAACCCAGGACCGCTCTGTTGTTATTCCAAGTCCTTATCTCTGAGCCACCTTCCAGTTTAGCTTTCCATTGAAGCCTGGTGCTGACTGCTTGATCTCATTGCAATCTGCACCTAAATATTCTGGTCCAGCTGAGGCAATTTACCCAAATTATCCAGGGTATAAAGCCCTGCCTCACTCTGACAGCCTTGTCAGTTCATTCTGATCAGATCATTCTGTCTGTGCCAACAGCTCCTGTATGTTGATCTTCTGCTGCAAGACTGACCCCCGGCTTTTGACCCTTGGCTCGTTTTTGGACTTCTGCTTTCCTGAACCCCTGACCCCGGCTTGGACTTTGGATACCCGATCTTCACCTGCCCTTTGACCCCGGCTTGTATTTTTATACTTTCCCTGTCTTCTCCAGCCCCGGACCACGGCTTGTCTCTTGGACCTGTTTTCAGCCCTGCCCTGACCAGTGAAGTACTTTTGTGCCTGGACGATCTTCTGTTCATCTGCTGCAGCCTTCCAGTCGGTGATCCGCCTGTACCTGCTCCACGCACCTGACCATCGTCTTCCCGCTGGTACCGGTGCCTCCCGGTGCGTCCGTCCCTCTGTCCCAATCTCAGGGGGCGGATCGCATCAGGTCGCAAAGGTAGCTCACAAGTCTGCAAATGGACTCCACTCTAGGTAAGCCCTCACATAATGAACTGACCAATAACATGGAGTCCGCAGACTTGTATAAAATGCTCACCTCCCTGACTCTGCAAGTCTCCAGCCTGGGCCATACCATTCTGGAACTACAGCAAGAAATTCAGTTACTTAAAGGGACAGCACGCTCAGCCCCGGAACCAGCATGTCCAGAGCCATTTGTTGTTATGCCAGAGAAATTTGATGGTAGCCGTGCATCCTTCTCATGTTTTAAAATGGATTGTCAACTATTATTTACTCTTAAACCTAGGACCTATGCCACGGACTATATTAAGGTTCGTGCTACCATCAACCTGCTTATAGGACAAATCAAATCATGGGCTCATCAGTTGTTGCAGGAAAAGAGTGCAGTCTTGGACACCTGGGAAACCTTTGTTTGCTTTAGACTCATACATTCCTGTCTCCAAGAGGATCAACGCTCCCAGGTCTGCTCTCAATTCACGTGGCCTACGGGTATCCAGGGACAGAAATATTCCGTACAGACACAACATCAAGCCAGCCCAGTATGTGCCAAGCTATGAACCTCTGTATGTGCCCAACCATGAAGTCCCAACACCACAAAGCCTTGACGCTCCTGTGGATGCACCCACGACTACCTTGGAGGAGGAGGAACCCATGCAGATCGGGGCCATCCAGTCCGGGCTATCTTGGGTAGAAAAAGAGCGAAGGAGAGACTATGGACTATGTTTTTACTGTGGTGTAAGTGGGCACTTTATATCTCTTTGCCCAACCCGCCCACCTCGGCCAAAGGCTCTTCAAGTGGGTACTATTGGGAGTTTTTTTGCTACCCCGGAATCTTTACCTGTTCATCAGCTTGATGTATCTACCTTCCCAGTTGAAGTCCCGGCTCCAGTGTCCCCGATTCCAGTTCCAGTGTCTCCTGTTCCTGTGTCTACAGTTCCTGTTCCGGTGTCTACAGTTCCTGTTCCGGTGTCTACAGTTCCGGTGTCTACAGTTCCTGTTCCGGTGTCTACAGTTCCTGTTCCGGTGTCTACAGTTCCTGTTCTAGTGTCTCCATTTCCTGTGTCCCCAGTTCCTGTTCCGTTGTCCCCAGTTCCTGTGTCTCCGGTGTCCTCAGTTGAAATTCCAGCTCCGGTGTCCCCAAGTGAAGTTCTTCCACCTGACTGTGTCTATGCCTCAAATGGTACCATGGTCCGTAAACAAGATCTAGTAATATTCGAACAAGCTTTACAAGCGAGGAGTGCACCCCCTGCAAGAACTTCAAGATCAACTAAGTCCAAAAAGAAAAAGTAAAAATCTGCTTTGTTTCCCCATGGTTTGGACCTTAAAGACTGTCCCTATGATGACACTCCTTTAAACGCCCGGAGGGCGTTTTTAAGGGGGGGGAACTGTCAGGGTCAGTGCCGGGGAATTGAACCCAGAACCGCTCTGTTGTTATTCCAAGTCCTTATCTCTGAGCCACCTTCCAGTTTAGCTTTCCATTGAAGCCTGGTGCTGACTGCTTGATCTCATTGCAATCTGCACCTAAATATTCTGGTCCAGCTGAGGCAATTTACCCAAATTATCCAGGGTATAAAGCCCTGCCTCACTCTGACAGCCTTGTCAGTTCTTTCTGATCAGATCATTCTGTCTGTGCCAACAGCTCCTGTATGTTGATCTTCTGCTGCAAGACTGACCCCCGGCTTTTGACCCTTGGCTCGTTTTTGGACTTCTGCTTTCCTGAACCCCTGACCCCGGCTTGGACTTTGGATACCCGATCTTCACCTGCCCTTTGACCCCGGCTTGTATTTTTGGACTTTCCCTGTCTTCTCCAGCCCCGGACCACGGCTTGTCTCTTGGACCTGTTTTCAGCCCTGCCCTGACCAGTGAAGTACTTTTGTGCCTGGACGATCTTCTGTTCATCTGCTGCAGCCTTCCAGTCGGTGATCCGCCTGTACCTGCTCCACGCACCTGACCATCGTCTTCCCGCTGGTACCGGTGCCTCCCGGTGCGTCCGTCCCTCTGTCCCAATCTCAGGGGGCGGATCGCATCAGGTCGCAAAGGTAGCTCACAAGTCTGCAAATGGACTCCACTCTAGGTAAGCCCTCACAGAAACGCAACAAAATCAATGGGTGGGGTGGGGGAAGGGGTAAAGGGGGGGAGGGGGGAAGGGGAATGAAAACGCAACAGCCAAAGTAAATGGGGTCAGCTGGACAATTCGGGTCAGGAGACATGATCGACAAATTAATAGCAAGTACTAAATGCATAACAAACACGTACATCAAAGATATGTAAATATACATTGCAATCGGTACATATACCAGTATAATAAATCAATTAAATATGTAAACAAAATACGCATCCTGTGATACAGGATGCTAGTAGCAAGACATTAATACAGTTCATCTAACAGAATGGGGCCTAAATGACACCACGGGGATCGGGGAACGTGGCCTACACAACAAGGACCCCGGTAGGGGTGATTGAGTAGAGCCCGCCCGTGTAAATTTATAAGGGGTCAACCTCATCAGGGGGAGGGGACAAAACAAGGGGAGGAAACTCGGGGAACATGGGGGGGTACCTTAGTCAGGGTGCCAGAAGAATTATAAAAAGGGCTTGAAGGAATTCATCTCATTTAGACCGGGGGGTATGGTGGCCCCCAGTCGTTCAATCCACAGACATTCTCGTTGTAGCAGTATTCTGTCTCTGTCCCCACCTCGTGGGTCAGAAGGCAGAACCTCTAGAACAAAGAATTTGATGGCATGAGGGTTGAACTTATGGTACAAACCTATATGTCGACCAATGGTCGTGAGTTTGCCATTCGTGGCACAATAAAGGTGATCCCCTATCCGTTGGCGTAGTTCCCTAATCGTCTTTCCCACGTAGAAGGCATGGCATTCGCAGGTCATAAGGTAGATGATTCCGGTAGTGCAGCAATCTACTGAAAAGTGAGGGGCAAATTCCTCGCCGTTGGGTAGGACGTGTCTCTGACCAGGAAGGATCCAGGGGCATCGAGGGCAAGAGCCACATCTAGAGGTGACCCTAGGTCCATCCATTTTCAATTGGACAGGTTTATAATGACTACTAGTCAATCGATTTTTTAGGGCATTGGCTCTACGAAACACCAGCTCAGGGGTTGCGCGTACATGCTTTCGGAGTATGTGGTGGTCACTTAATAAGTGCCAATGTTTCCCAAGAATAGACCGTAACTGATTGTGATGTAAATATCACAATCAGTTACGTGGCTGCACTAAAGATCTTTTGATCATTTGAGACCAACGTGAGATAACCTGCATGTGTTTTTCTATGCGAGTGACCAGCGTTTGAGGATACTATTTTCAACAAGGAGGAGGTGTTAAAGTGAAGGGGAAGCGGTGAGAAACACCTGGTTTACTTTTTGGGTCCGCCGTGACCACAGTTTATCAGCCTGTGAACATCAAGGAAGTTTATTTGGAATTTATCACGGTTGTTTCTGGAGTTTGCTTTTGTGAGTGCAACCTTTGTAGGTTCATGTGGTGTGTCAATAAATTGTTTTAGCAATATCACACTATTATACTTGTTTTTTTTCACGTATGTGGATCTCACTTCTACATTTTTGGACATGAATCCTGAACACTGACTTGAGGATTGTATGACATGCTTTTTATGCCAAACACGTGAGTGTAAGGCTACTAGTTCTGGTGAGTGGCCATTCGTATTGGTGGAGGAGTGTACATTACACTGGTGTGGTGGAGGACTGCTCGTTGGAGAGATTCAGAAGATTTTTTCAGACACTTTATCAACTGTTTAACCTTTAGACTCAATATCACTCACGGGTCTCTACATTTATATATTTTTTCTGTCACTTATTGTTTATTCATATAGTTCACTTGTGTGGTTCCACTACACATTAGCGCTGTTTGTGTTATGATATTGTATCTCTTCCTTTGTTTTTTCCTGAGTATTGCCCTACACTCTACTCATACTACCTTTATACTTGTTTATTAGGAACCAGCGCTGCTACCAGCAGGAGATTGGTAACGGATTTACCTTTTGCTTTGCATAGACCTGAACATGCGTGCTATGCAGGTCTAACTACTGTGTCACCTGAGTAACCCCACTTAAGGGGACTTCCGTAGTCCTGGGACCCCCACTTTCCCTACCTTTTTATGCCCATTCGGGCACATAGGTAATATATCTTTATATTAGTGTTCACTAAGTCACGGATTTGCATGGTTTTGCACTATATCCACATTGGTGATCCCCCCCATCCATCTGGTTCTTACTTTGCCCACTGCACGGGGTTTCCGGCTGTGCTCTCTCCTCTTTTGTCCCCTTTTTTTCCCCCTCCCCCCTTCTTCCTCCCCCACAAAAAACAACCCCCTCTGTTTCTTCCCCCCTCCTGCAGCCCACTCCCTGTTCATAATCTGCACACTCCCCTTCCTTTGCCTTTTCCCCTTACCCATCACTCCCACTTTTTTCCTATTCCTCTTGCCCCTCCTTTCCAACTCCCCCCTTTTTCCCATCCCCCTCCGCTTTTTCTCCCCCTCCCTTCCCCCTTCCATTCCCTCCTTGTCTTTCTATTCCCTTTCTCTCCCCTCCCTTCTTACCTCCCCCCTTGGTTTTCCCACTCTTCCCTCTCTTTCTCCTCTTTCCCCTTCCTTATTGTATTCCCACTCCCTTTCCCTTTCCATTACCCCCTTTTCTTTCCATTGCCTTCCTTCTCTCCCCCTTCCCTCCTATTTCTCTCTCTGGTTCCCTCATTCTTCCTCTTCTTTCCCTTCTCTTCTCTTTCCCTTTCCTCAGTTCATTCCCTCTCCCTTCCTTCTCCTTCAACTGCTTCTCTCCGTTTAGGTCTTTTCTTTATCTCTACACACATATGCACACCTCACCTATATTTTTCCCTTCCCCCCTCCCCCTACCTTGGATGTATTACCTTCATATCAGTGATATATATCCTCACCATCAGGTCTACCCCAAGAATTCTCTTGGCCTAGCTGTGAGGTACCTACCCATTGCCTGCCTTGGATTGTTGGGTCAGTGGACGATGTGCTTTTAGGTAGGCGACTCGTTTGACAAAATTCCCCTGTTATGATTTATATTGGCATCCAGGGGCTATGACCCATATATCCCCTGGTAGCAAATAATGTATTTGTGTTTTTTAAATGTTTGATTTTTGTCTTGTATTATATTTTAGACCGTCTCCTGACGAAGCGAAACCAAATTCGCGAAACTAGTAGAGACTAGAGACCGCCTGTCTCATGACACCAATTTCTTCACGAGATCCCCCCCTTTCCAATAGAAGGGATTGCACGACCGGTGTCCTGATTGTGGTTAAATGTGTTTGTATCATTCCTGAATGTTATGTATTTTTTATCTTGTTTGATGTTTTTATGTGAATAAATCTATTTATAATTTACCCTATGTGAATTACTCTGGTTGTTTTCAACCAATTCATACAGTACCGGTATAGTCCTCCCCGCCCACCCTTCTTGTTGGAGCCTCAGGGTTTGTGGGGAATCCCTGAGTCCCCTAAATCTATGTTTGTAATTTTAAATGAAAAAAAAATTCCCTTACTATCGCTTTAATGTGCATGGGATTTTCAAACAACTGGCATATGGGGGCTAGGCACCGCCTCAAGGAATATGTACCAAAGTAAAAAAATATATATTTTTAGTGGGAAGTAGTAATTTTAATAATGTATTAAGGGCAACATTGGAAATATAAAATTGCTTCTGTGGGATGGCCTTAACCTGTCTGTGAAGTGGTGCTGTTTGATGTATACTACCTATTACAGAAAAACTGGCATTTACAAAGAAAAAAATGCTGTTTAAATTGCTGGCAACTTCAGACACTTTACTTCTGTTTCTGAACAAAGCGGCTGGGGATTCCCTTCATCTATACTAGACCATTTTTCTAAATCAGGGCCTGATATTGATGTTAGCAGTGACTCCCACAAAAACAAAATGGTGAAGGGTTCCCCAGAAAATACATAACAGGCACTTATCTTTAAACAGAGTCTGGAATTAATGTCAAGGAGGACCCCACAAAAAATGTAAAAAGTGTGTAGGGTCCCTCCTAAATTTCATACCAGACCCTTCAAATCTAGTATGAATTTTAAGAGGGAACCCCTTTACCCAAAACATAACAGGCCATATGAACTTAACAGGGGGCATCTTGCCATGAAAGGGGGAACCCCCTGGCAAAACACCTTGTCCCCATGTTGATGAGGACAATGACCTCTTCACTACAACTCTGGCCTGGTGGTTATGGGGATTTGCGGGCAGGGGCTTATCAGAAACTGAATGTTACTTTTAACAACACAGGGGCCCAAACATTTAATGTAAATGAGTAAGGCGGCGTACACACGATCAAATCTGTCTGCTGAAACCCGTCTGACGGGCCGTTTCAGCAGACAGATTTGATCGTGTGTATGGGCAAACAGACGGATTTGGCCACCCGACAAATTTCAAAGCATGCTTTGAAATCTGTCGGCTGGCAACCCGTCCGCCCAACATGTCTGCTGGTTAGTACGCTAACCAGCAGACATATCTTCTCGCACATGCGTCGAATGGATTCGACGCATGCGCGGAAGTGTTTTACTTCCGGGTGCGGTGACGTGGCGGCGTTAACATCACCGCCACGTCAGCGCGCTGTCTGCTGGCGGAGATTTTGGTTTGATGGTGTGTACACGCCATCGGACCAAAATCCGATGAGACATGTCCGCTCTAAACTGTCCGTCCGACAAGTTTGAGCGGACATATCTCATCGTGTGTACGCGGCCTAAGAGTTACATAGTAAATAAACACTCACACACCCAAAAAATACCATGGCACCTGCTGAAAAAAAAGCCGACCAATGAACACGTCTAATTCTGAAGCTGACTGCCAAAAGACTTCTCCCAGGGTTCCAACAATAAAAGTAAACAAGAAGGCAAGGTCTTCTGAGTGATGTCAATGACCAAACGTGGTCATGGTCATATTTGTTTAATATCATTGCCAAAATGTGGATGTATTTGGTTTAGTGGTGTTATGGTAACCCTGACCATTTGTTTACATCAAGGATCTCCAAACTACGGCCTTCCAGCTGTTGTGGAACTACACGTCCCATGGGGTATTGTAAAACTATAATATTAACAGACATGACTAGGCATGATGGGAATTGTAGTTCCTGAAGAACTGGAGGGTCATAGGTTGTAGACCACTGGTTTACATGGACAGGGATTCTTGGCCAGTAAATATATGGGACCTGCTGACTTGACTGTTTGCTTAAGATTCAGCAGGTGCCTGCACCCACTGCTTCCTTAGCAACCATTGACAGCAGGTAAGCTGCCATGTACAGTACTGGTATTTCTACTGCTTTAACTCTTAAATGCTTACACTGAGCCAGTAAAAAGTCTATTGTTTAGACAAACACCCAAACAGCTAAACTTTGGTCTGAACTTGTGTTCAGACCGGATTTTATACTAATTTCTAGTAGCTGACACGCAGATACTGATCCTCTTTTTAACCTTTAAACCAAAACTAAAAGCTGAGACCTAATTGGTTGATTTGATTTACTTAATTTTGTGTTTTTTTGGAGGGGATCTTGTACATAATTGAATTATTAAAGTGTCCCCCCTGTGTGTTTGTGATATATATATATAGACAACATATATACATGTACCTATTAGATGTAGACCTCACACAGTGTCTTCTTTTGTACAAAACATTCAGACGTCATCCATTTTGGACTGGAACTTTGATATTGCCAAGATGCATTATTCACTATTTTCATATTCAGAAACTAATGTTTGTTCTCTTAACAGCACGTCCAAGGATAATGAGTACATTTTCATTAGAAAAGAGAAACACACTTTATTAAGAGACGTTCTAAATTGGAAATTTCTCAAATGGTGCTAAAACCTTTGTATTTTTCTATTACATCATAGGTCATTATCACAGCTTTAGAGTGCAATTATTAGTACTTTATGCTGAGATCTCTCTGTGTAGCAAAAGACTATCACTGACTTAGAACACAAGGTGATGAGATTTTATGCTATAAAAGCATACATGTTGATGTGATAAAAGTGAAAAAAATATATATCATTAACATACTTTTAAATACTGCCTCTTCTATTTTGAGGAAAGTATTAAAAAAGAAAGTATCAGATCCCAATGATGGAATGCAATTTAATTCTCAAACACAGTGGTATTAGACCCCTTTCACATGGGTGGTCTATTCAGGTCCACCTGTCAGTTTTTCAAGCGGTTCTAAATAGAAGCTCCATGTTGGTCAATGGGCAGGCAGATGTAAGGGCAGTGGCGGCCCGCCCATATGGGCGCACGGGCGCCGCCCCCCTCTCCCACAGTCACAAAAAAAAAAAAAGGGGCCTTTAAGAACTTTTATTCGGCTAAAATGTCATTTTGACATTTTAGCCGAAGTTCTGGCGGCCGTCTATAGAGGGCGCTGCAGCGCCACTCCCTCTCGCAAATAACACACTTCAATGCATTGAACGTGTGTTGTTGCCAGCTGCCTGGTCTATTCCTATAACCGGACATAGGGCGCCGGTTACCTGAATAGCGGCAGCTGGTTGGCTGAGGGGAACTGCCTATCAAAGCCAGTGGCTCTGATAGGCTTTTCCAGTACCGCCCTCCGGCTCCCGGAAGTCTATGCTCGGAGCGCAGGCAATCTGCGGTCCTTGCATTAGACTGACAGCCGTTTCAGCCAATCAGGTTCCCGGATTCTGGTTATCAGGAACCTGATTGGCTGAAGCTTCTCCACGGCGGCAGAAGACATCGAGGGAGGACATGGAAGCGTCAGGTAAGTGTTTTTTTTAACAGGGAAAGGGGCATCATGGGGCACAGTGGCAGCATGGGGCACAGTAGTGACAAAGGGCACAGAGGCAACAATGAGCACAGTGGCATGGGGCACAGTGGTGACAATTAAAGGGCACAGTGGTGACACTTGATGACACAGTGACTCCATATGATGGCATGGCACAGTGGTGACAATTGATGGCACAGTGACTCCATATGATGGCATGGCACAGTGGTGACAACTGATGGCACAGTGACTCCATATGATGGCATGGCACAGTGACTGCATTTGATGGCATGGCACAATGGTGACAATTGATGGCACAGTGACTGCATTTGATGGCATGGCACAGTGGTGACAATTGATGGCACAGTGGTGGCGTTTGATGGCATGGCACAGTGGTGACAATTGATGGCACAGTGGTGGCGTTTGATGGCATGGCACAGTGGTGACAGTTGATGGCACAGTGGTGGCGTTTGATGGCACAGTGGCTGCATTTGGTGGCATGGCACAGTGGTGACAATTGATGGCACAGTGGTGGCGTTTGATGGCATGGCACAGTGGTGACAATTGATGGCACAGTGGTGGCGTTTGATGGCATGGCACAGTGGTGACAATTGATGGCACAGTGGTGGCGTTTGATGGCACAGTGGCTGCTTTTGGTGGCATGGCACAGTGGTGACAATTGATGGCACAGTGGCTGCATTTGGTGGCATGGCACAGTGGTGACAATTGATGGCACAGTTGCTGTGTTGCATGGCATGGCACAGTGGTGACAATTGATGGCACAGTGGTGGCGTTTGATGGCATGGCACAGTGGTGACAATTGATGGCACAGTGGTGGCGTTTGATGGCATGGCACAGTGGTGACAATTGATGGCACAGTGGCTGCATTTGGTGGCATGGCACAGTGGTGACAATTGATGGCACAGTTGCTGTGTTGCATGGCACAGTGGTGACAATTGATGGCACAGTGGCTGTGTTTGATGGCATGGCACAGTGGTGACAATTGATGGCACAGTGGTGGCGTTTGATGGCATGGCACAGTGGTGACAATTTATGGCACAGTGGTGGCGTTTGATTGCATGGCACAGTGGTGACAATTGATGGCACAGTGGTGGCGTTTGATGGCATGGCACAGTGGTGACAATTGATGACACAGTGGCTTTGTTGCATGGCACAGTGGTGACAATTGATGGCACAGTTGCTGTGTTGCATGGCACAGTGGTGACAATTGACGGCACAGTGGCTGCATTTGGTGGCATGGCACAGTGGTGACAATTGATGGCACAGTTGCTGTGTTTGATGGCATGGCACAGTGGTGACAATTGATGGCACAGTTGCTGTGTTTGATGGCATGGCACAGTGGTGACAATTGATGGCACGGTGGCTGCATTTGGTGGCATAGCACAGTGGTGACAATTGATGGCACAGTGACTGTGTTTGATGGCATGGCACAGTGGTGACAATTGATGGCACAGTGGCTGTGTTGGTATGGCACAGTGGTGACAATTGATGGCACAGTGGTGGCGTTTGATGGCATGGCACAGTGGTGACAATTGATGGCACAGTGGCTGCATTTGGTGGCATGGCACAGTGGTGACAATTGATGGCACAGTTTCTGTGTTTGATGGCATGGCACAGTGGTGACAATTGATGGCACAGTGGCTGCATTTGGTGGCATGGCACAGTGGTGACAATTGATGGCACAGTTGCTGTGTTGCATGGCACAGTGGTGACAATTGATGGCACAGTGGTGGCGTTTGATGGCATGGCACAGTGGTGACAATCGATGGCACAGTGGCTGCATGTGATGGGCACAGTGAGGCTGCAATGTTTTTTTTTTCGTTTGCGCCCCCCCAAAATTTTTGAGCACCAGCCGCCACTGTGTAAGGGTATGTGCTAAATCTGTCTAGGTCTGAAAAATAAACAGTAAATGTCTGCTTTCTTCTTTTTTAGGACACACGCACATTTACAGTACTTGCTGATTGGAACAGACATGAGTCCAGTAGGAAAGAGTGTGAAAGGGTCCTTAACCTCCCTGGCGGTATGATTCTTTCAGATTTTAGGTGTTGAAAGCGGTACCATTATTTGCAAGGAAGTTTGGCGTTTTATACTGTAGGCTTGTAATTCTTAGGAATAACTCACTTAAATCTGACCAAACAAGAGTCTAATAGGCATCCCGGGTATGATTTTTTTTTTAAAACAAAATTATAAATTATAATATAATAAATAATTATAACAAATAATAATATAATTATAATAAAAATTATTCAATAATGTAATCAAATCAAAATCACTGAAATGTGCTCAGTTGCAGAATTGTCGCTGTCATTATTTTTATTTTTTATGACGGATTTCCCCACAAATCGCTATCGCTCAATTCTGCAAGTGATTATAATTTATTATCTCTGTTTTCTAACTGCTCTAAAACCATTTTTGACATAAAGGGACACTTTTGGTTGCTATGGACAATCTACATTTTGCAGGGAGAAAGGACAGTTTTTATTATATAAAAGGACATGCAGGACACTGGGCAGACCACTAGGGACAAAGGGGGTGTGTATTTTTTACATACAGTACTGTAATCTATAAGATTACAGTATACTGTATGTATAGTGTTTGTTTACATTTTTGAATATGGCGCCGTTCTCTGCCCCCATGCGTCGTAACGTCGCAGGGAACGGAGCTCGGCGGCACACGGAGGCACTGTGTGAATCGAGCGAGCACCCGCTCGCTCACACAGCGCGGATGCATTGCTGGATCCAGGAACAAGGTAAGTAAACCTTGCCTGTGGATTCAGCGAGGCGAGCCCGAGTCTGACTCGGGGTTACCGATCGCAGCACAGAAATCTAACCCAGAGTCAGACTCGGGAATACCACCAGGGGGGTTAATTAACTCATGCCAACTGTATAGCCCTGTACACACAATCAGTTTGTCCGATGAAAACAGACTGATGGACCGTTTACATCGAACAAACCGATTGTGTGTGGGCCCTATCGGTTTGTTTTCTATCGGTGGAAAAAATAGAACATGTTTTACATTTTTCCTATGGATAAAAAAACAATAGAAAAATCCAATCGTCTGCGTGGAAGTCCATCGGTCAAAAATCCATGCATGCTCAGAATCAAGTCAACGCATGCTCAGAAGCATTGAACTTTTTCAGCACGTCGTAGTGTTTTACGTCACCGCGTTTTGGCACGGTCAGATTTTTGACTGATAGTTTGTAGGCAAGACTGATGAAAGTCAGCTTCATCGGATATCCGCCAAAAAAATCCATCGGATTAGATTCCATCAGATATCTGATCGTGTGTACGAGGCTTATATGTTTTGATAGGATGAAAAATGAATTAGAGAATATACAGTATATAGCCAGGTTTAGTTTTGTGTAATGACGATCGGTCAAACCGATGAGAATGGTCTGATGGACCATTTTCATCGGTCAAAACCGATCGTGTGCGGGCGCCATCGGTTATTTAACCATCGGTTAAAAAATAGCCAGATAGAACAAAACCGATCGTTAGTAGGCACGACCGTCGTTTAAAAATCCACGCATGCTCAGAATCAAGTCGACGCATGCTTGGAAGCATTGAACTTCATTTTTTTCAGCACGTCGTTGTGTTTTACGTCACCGCGTACTGACACAATCGTTTTTTTCCATCAGACCGTTCTCATCGGACGGACCGATCGTGTGTACGCGGCATTAGAGTTAAAACCCTGTCAGATTTTTTATTGCTGTTTGTATCCACACTGGTGAGATTTACCTCTACTACTAGCCCTGGTGACCTTTATCGCTCCTATTTAAAAGTGTTAGAAAATATTTGAGTATAATAGAGGAACAGAGGGAAAATATTTAATGAGAACATATGTTTCAGTGTTAACTGGCTAAAAGAGAATATACCTCACTTTTAATAGATCTCGTCTTGAGATAAGAAACAAATTGAAATCTACCCGATAAGACATAGACAGCAAAAAAACAAAAACTTGACAGGGGTCTTAACCTTTCCCTACTCTATCAAAAAAAAAAAATGATATACCATTGATTGTATTTGTTTTCTTTTTGGGGAAGTAAGCTTAGATTTGACATACCTTTTTGCTGAAGAGTAGCTTAGCTATTTTCTAGTATAGAAGGAAGAATTTAAGCTCAACTCCAGGCAGAAACAGTTTTCAATAAGCATGTAGATCAGGGGTGTCAAACTCAATTTCATCGTGGGCCGCATCAGCATTATGATTGCCCTTAAAAGGGCCGGTTGTATCTGTAAGATTACATGTCCAGTAGTGATGAGCGGAATACGCCATATTCGATTTCGATTCGTTAATATCGAATATTCGTGATATTTTATAAAAAAAAAAAAAAAATTGCGAATTTTCGCCAATGCGAATTTTCGCTAATGCGAATTTTCGCTAATGTGAAATTTCGCGATTTTTTTTTTTTTTTTTTATAAAATATCACGAATATTCGATATTTACGAATATTCGGTATATTTTATATAAAAAAAAAGCGAAATTTCACATATGCGGTTGCGAATATTCGTTAATATCGAATATTCGTGATATTTGATAAAAAAAAAAATTGCGAATTTGAAAAATATCGAATATTCGAAATAGCGAATATTCGCCGCGATATTCGAGATATTCGCGAATACTCGAATATGCAATATTCGTAGCGAATATTCGCAATGCGAATATTCGTGAGCAACACTAATGTCCAGCACATCTACAATACATTAGATGTCAAGAGCCACCCCACCATCAGAAGTTGAGTCCCCCCACTCTCCCTTACATCACAGTGCGCCCCCCTTTCATTATGCTGCTGCTGGGAAGAAGCTGGATGCATTGCTTGAAAGCAGAAAGTAGGGGCCGAGAGTAGGAACTGAGGAGGGCTGGAGGGTCACAAGAAATGTCCGGGAGGGCCGGATTCGGCCCGCGGGTCTTGTGTTTGACACCTATGATGTAGATGATACATTTTTAGCAGCATTCTTGGTTTATCTTTAGACAAAGTAGGCATTCAGAGCTTTTCTCTTTCCTATTTCCTGTTACTGCTCTATGTACAGCCAGGTGACTGGTTCCCTTAGGGCCCCTGTGTAATTTTAACTAAGATCTCACTGACATAACATGATCACCATAAACTTTGCAATGGGTATATTAATCAAAATCCTGAACTTCTTTACTTTTCTCAGCACCCAGTTCTGACCACTGTTGCCCAGCTCTGCCTACCCCTAGTCTCTTGCACTTCTTCTCACAGCACAACAATACAATGCCAACAGCTATGACTACATTCCCTAAGAATCACGGTAGCTGTAGTTATCTAAACTATGCCTGTAGTCTGGGGTTAATGCACATCTAGGTGTCTGGACAGTGCTGCAAGGATTTGGGCCCAGCAGAGGTGTTACAGCACCTTAGTTATAATTTTTTTTAGAAATTATGTAAGGCTGGGTTCACACCTATGCGAATTGGATGTAGATTTCCCAACATCCAATTAGCATGGTAGAAGATTGTGACCGGCTCTCTATGGAGCTGGTTCACATATCTCTGCTGCGGCTCCAGTGAAAATTTGCACAGGGGTTCTGTGCATCTTTTAGGCCGTTTTAGGTCCGAATTTAGTCCAACATTTCGGGCTGAAATCGGACCTGAAACAGTGAACGGGGACGCACCGGACCCCTGCTGTGAGACGCATGAGGCAATAGTGTGATACCAGCCAAGTGATTTAAATAATGTTTGGTGATTTCCTAGACCATTTTAAAACTATATCAATTGTTAGAAAACATGTTTATCATGGGGTTCAAGTTTAAGAGTCATATAGTTATGTCACTATTTTCTATGTCTTCTTTTTACCAATCATGAATGTTAGTAGCTATCCATTTCCAAATCTTCAGCTTCCAGTTTTGTAGTGAAATGCCTAGGTTGTCAATTATGTTAATTTAAATTTTGAAAGTTTAGGTTCTCTGCCTTTCAAGCTGATTATCTTGCCTGAATATTTAGTGACTCTTGTTTATTAGGAGTAGAAAATGTTTACTTTGCAAATTAAATTGTTCACTTATTTTAGTGAATGAGATTAAACAAAGTGAAAATTCAGTATGCAAAGAATGCCCAATGAAGTGTAAGAAACATGAAAAAAATCTAAAATTAAAAAACATGGGCCAGATTCAGAGAGCCGTAACTCCTGTCTAACTGGTGTTAGACTGGAGTAATTTCAAATTACGCGCGTTTTTTAGCTAGTCGGAAATCTCAAACCATGAATAGACGGCTGCGGGCTTCAATTCGACTGGATTACGCGTTCGTACGCCTTCGGATCTACGCTGCAATAAAATTGCGGCCACTGGGTGGACTTCCCGTCATTTTCCGCGTCGGGGTATGCAAATGAGCTTTTGCCGGCGATCCCAGAAATTACTAACGTCTATCGCAATCTCTTACGGCCTCTTTAGTCATCTTTTTTTTGCGTAACACTATACCAGCTTTTTGCTGCTCTAATATTAGACAGCCCATGTTAAGTATGTCCGTCGTTCCCGCGTCAAATTTCCACGTTTTCCGACGTCTTTTATTATTTTTTACGTAATTCGGCTGGGAATAGGAATGTTCGTAAACGACGCTACTCAAACAACGAATGACGTAACGACGTGATTTCGCGCAATGCACGGCGGGAAATTTCTGAACGGAGCATGCGCAGTTCGATCGCCGCGGGGACGCGCCTAATTTAAATGCTTCACACCCCCTAATCACGTATTTCGATTACGTGGCGAGAAATAGACTACGCCGCCGTAGCGTACGGGCAAAAATCTACCAGAATTCCATTAAGAGCCTGGTAAAATACGGCAGCGTAGAGTATTTCGATTACGCAGCGCAAAATTAAGTGTATCTGAATCTGGCCCCATGTTTTTTGCTTGCACAATATTAGATTATTAAAGTCAACACAACTTTGCCTCATTCACTAAGCTAAGTGAATATACGCATTACATAGAAAAAAATTCACTTAGCAGAATGAATATTCACTTACCTTACCTTACTTGTTTACTTTCCTTCCGCATTAAAGGGGTTGTAAAGGTAAAAAAAAAAATCCCTATATAGCTTCCTTTACCTCAGTGCAGTCCTCCTTCACTTACCTCATCCTTCCATTTTGCTTTTAAATGTCCTTATTTCTTCTGATAAATCCTTACTTCCTGTTCTTCTGTCTGTAACTCTACACGGTAATGCGAGGATTTCTCCCCGGTGTGGAGAAAGCCTCTTGAGGGGGGAGGGGGCTAGCAGGAGTGTTAAGACGGCCACTAACACACAGCTCCTTTCTCTATCTGCAAAGAAGAGTGTGTCCTGACTTGCCTGCTCGCCCCCTCAAGAAGCTTTTTTCACACCAGGGAGAAAGCCTTGTATTACTGTGTGGACTTACAGACAGAAGAACAGGAAGTGAGGATTTATCAGAAGAAATAAGGACATTTAAAAGCAAAATCGAAGGATGAGGTAAGTGAAGGAGGACTGCACTAAGGTAAAGGAAGCTATTTAGGGACAAAAAAAATACCTTTAAGTTATGTTATGTGAATGAGGACAGGTAATAAATATAAAGTAGGTGTTATGTAAATTTGGCTTCAAAAGTGGAAACACACTTTAATGCCGTGTACACACGATCATTTTTTGTGATTGAAACGTCACTTTTCAAAGACGATGTTGCATACACACCATCGTTTTTTTCACAAAAAGCGAGGTTACGTTCACCACTCTTTTCCATTGAACTAGCTTCTGGGCATGCGCGGGTTGAAAAACGTCGTTTTTAAACAACGTTTTTGCTACACACGGTGACTTTTTGTGAAACAAAAACAACGTTTTGAAAAACGACACAAAAAATTCAAGCATGTTGGAATTTTTTTTGGTCGTTTTTTTTAAGACAAAAAACGACGTTTTGCCCACACACGATCAATTTAAATGACGTTTTAAAAAACGACGTTTTTTTTCATCGCAAAAAACTACCATGTGTACGCGGCATAAGAGTCCCTCGTTTACATCATGTGTACTAGCACTGGCTTGGTCTCTATAGCCATGGGGATGTCAACCTGTGTGCCTGGTGCTCTTGACTAGTTTATTCAAAAATGGAGAACCACTCATCTTTTTTCTAATTATTAAAAATAAATACATAAATAATTCAAGAAACCAGTGACACTAAATGGCAGTAGATCAGATTGCAGGAGAAAATGATTGTTATTTGCCAGTAATCCGTGTTTTTTTTACTTTTTACTCATTTTAAATATTTATGCAAAAAAAATGCTGCATATTTTGATTTAAATAAAATAAACTATAAAACATATGTAGGTTTGCAATACTGAAATTCTCAATTTTTTAAATGTTTGGCTGTCATTTTTATCCTACAGGTTCCATGCTTTTAGTATGCAGTCAGTAAAGTCAGAACTACATATGTATTGTCACCTGCTTTGGAAGGTATATTCAGAAGCCTTTGGATCAGAATAAAAGGCAACATTTTATTTTCAGTGGTAAGTGTTCAGCGTTGGCAGTCTATATATTTCTTTCAGTAAAAGCTTAATTTAAAACTGCATTGACCAAAGGTCAATTTTCTGCTGGAAAATTGTAATTTATGCTTTTGCCAGTAATTAAATGTAATAAGGTAGACAAGACAATGAAACACAGCACCACAGAAGTTGCCCTTTCATAAACAATTAACTGCACTGTGTGTTTATAATATATTTTTTCACTGTACTTGCCATGAAACATACATGTCCTGTTTAAAGCCTCGATACAAGTTCCATGGCAACAGCTATCTTAATCACTAGCGGAGCTGGTGTACAAATGTTGTTTTTATCAATAGTATAGTATTTCTATTTAAGTACTGACAACATACCCTGAGATGTATCTATTCACATAAAATCTAGCTGCCATGATGAATGACTTCCATTAGACTTGAGTAAGAGGGAATATTATAATCATACATCAGAAAGCAATTAAGATGGAATTTACCAGTAATGTATGGTGGCTTGTAGTGTTCAGTTATATTTAAAATGTTTCTTAACATAGAGGAAACTTAAAACCCACATTCTGTTGAACAAAGATAGATTATTTCAATATAGCATGGGCACCAACTCAAACTATTAACTCCCCACACACACACACCACACATTGTATATTTTATATATATATAATTCCTGTCCATTACCTCAATCTATTTATACCTCCTCAACGTCTACCTAAAAATCTCTCTCTCATACACACACAGGGTCCTCGTGAATGCAAGGTGAGGGGCTTTGGAATGTTCATGCTGGGTGGGGAAAGGTGATTTTTCAGCTTTCTCTATGTTTTGTCATTCCCAGATTGGGTTCTGAATTTTGGAGGCTTCAAGCAATTTGGGGAATAGGGAGAAAAAAAGCCTACAAACCAGTGTCTAGGAGACAAGTATGTCCCACTCAGGAGCCATAGAAAAAGCCAGTGCAAAAAGGGCCCTTAGGTAGTTTTATTGGCAGAGGCGCCTGATGATGATGGAGCTACATGTGATTTACCTACCACACATTTACCTACCTGACATCACTACCACAAACTCAACACCAATTTTAACCCCTTAAACTGAGGAAGTGTCAATTTAAAGCCACAAAATGCATTTTATTCTGTAAAATAATGTAATGGAATGTTTTTCTAAAGCAGGTCACTTGTGCTTATTCTTTGAACAACCACATTGGGCACCTCTGCCAATCAAACTACCTAAGGGCTGTTTTTGCACTGACTCTTTCTACCAATTTGTTCATCCACCTGAGAACCCCCAAAGAGCACCCAGCATGGGAATGTTGAAGGCACAAAGAGCGACCGCACTGACCTTTCTTAGAGATAGGTTTTCTCCACTAGGAAGGCCATGTGTTCCCCCCTAGCTAGGTGACCCAACTCCAGTCCTTAAGGCACCCCAACAGATCATGTTTTCAGGATTCTCCTCAGATGAAACAGCTGTGGTAATTACTAAGGCAGTGAAACTGATCAAATCACCTGTGCAAAATAATGGAAAGATTGAAAACACGATCTGTGGGGGTGCCTTGAGGACTGGAGTTGAGAAACACTGTACTACACTATAAGGGCTCTCCAGCATCCCTCTTTTTTTTATTTTTGGAAAACTCTGAGCTTTACCAAAAACTCCTAGCCAGCTTCTCAGGCTCCTTCAGTCCACGATCTGCCACCACACCCCAGAACCCACTTAGGAGACAGTACTCCACACTGGAGACAGGATGTTCATTGTCTAGAGGACTGAGAGAGCCCGGGAGCTGGGAGAGCTGAGAAAGGGGCCAATGCAGTAAACAAAGGGAGCAGAGAAAGCTGCAACTGTTTTATTTTAGCAGAGGTGTGCTGTTACTCGGTCTGAAGGACCAAGACAAAAGGGCTGAGCAGCAGTGCTGTGAGCCAGGAGGCCTGATATTATTTTGTCTTTTCCTGTTTTTTGCTTTGAATGCTTAATGAAGCTGAAACCTCTGTGTGGGTATTCTGATGTAAGAAACTGTACAATATTTTAAATAAAAGCGGGCAAACAAGCCCTGAAACACAGTTCTGACTGTCGTGGACTCACTGGAAAATGGTACTACCACAAGAGTTCGAATATATAAAATATATATATTTATTATTATTATTTTTTTGAGGATATAAATACTTCCAAACAAAATCCTAGCCGTGTCCCCGACACTAACTGTACTAACTGCAATCCTTACTATCAGGCTACACAAGCCTAATGCTTGTCAATCTCTGCATACACAAATTCTTCACTTTTTACTGACTTTAGCAGCTCTCTCAGACAGGAGTTGTCTGGTCTAGGGGAGCTTGACCTTTGGGGGGAAGACAAAAACTCGAACTGGACCATGGATTAGAGATCCCTAAATGTGTATGAGAGGAGCCTGGGAGATGTGTAAACCCTGAACAGGACTTTTCCCAGCTCTCTCTGGGATGCTCTGCTACATATCCCCCCCCCTTGTTTAAACCCCAGAATGGGAACACAAAAGGAGTGAATACGGGGCAGGAAATCTACATTCCTTATCTTAACACCTGGCCTGCTTTTTACCATGTAGGAGTAATCTTGTACAGCTAAAAACCACTGGTTCACACATCTATTTGTCTCCTTGTTTTGGGCCATCCATTTGAAGGAAGCATGGTCAGTTATTAAATCAAACTGGCACCCTAACAAACAGCACATTAGTGTGTTCAAGACCCACTTTATTACTAACCATTCCCTTTGAATGACTGCATATTCCTGTTCATGTTCATTGAGCTTTCTGCTCAGGTACACCACAGGGTGTTCTTCCCCACTGCGTACCTGTGACAATACTGTCCCAAGACCTATATTAGACACATTTGTCTGAACCAAAAAATCCTTGGAGAAATCAGGGGAGTACAGCACTGGCTGTACACAAAGAGACTCTGTTACTGGGGACCATTTCACCATTACTGAGTCTTTCGTTAGGTCAGTTAGTGGGGCAGCTAAAGTTGCAAAATTCAGGATAAACCTTCTAACCAGGTAACCCGCAATCCCAAGAAAGGCTCTGACCTGCTTCTTGTTTGCAGGACGTGGCCATTCTTGGATGGCTTCTGCTTTGTTCAACTGAGGTTTTAGGACTCCATGGCCAATATTGTAGCCCAAATACCTGACTTTCTCTAAACCAATGGCACATTTTTTCTGATTCACCATAAAACCTTCTGTCATGTACCTGGGTGAAGTCTGAAGTGACGAGGTCAGTCTCTCTTGAATCTCCAGGACCTGGTCCCGCTGAGAGTAGAGACAGGAGAAACCAAGAGCCTGGGGAGACACCAGTGCCCGCAGATGAAACTCTGGAAGCCCGCAGCAGGTGATGCGAATCTTAAAAGGCAGGAAGTCGCAGCAGGTTGCAGGGACAAAGTCGCAGCAGGTTGCAGGGACGAAGTCGCAGCACGTTGCAGGGACGAAGTTGCAGGTACCCAGGAAGTAGACCAGAGCCAAACAGGAGACAGAAGCGTGGTCACATGAATGGCCGGGTTCACCAATGAGTGGGCAGCAAGGTGCAAAGTCATCAGGCAGAAAGCCGAGATCAGAAACTGAGAGTCAGAGGTGAAGCAAATCCAATAGCAAGGTCAGGGAAGCCGAGGTTCAGCAACAGGGATCAGGAGCAACAGGAACACACACAGGATACAGGAACCAGAACCGCTAAGATCCGCCAGCACTCGGCTGGGGTCAGTGCGCCCTTTAAATAGGCTGTCTGGTGCCAGGGGGTGTGCAGGCGCGCTCCCACGCACGTGCGCGCTCTCGCAGATGAGAGTGGAACGCTTTAATAGCTCTCTTACACCTTGTTTTAAGAAGGAATCCAAGACAAACTGGACAGAAGGCAAGTGAGACTCCCAGTCTGTAGGGAGACAGGCCCCAGGTAAAGATCCATGAAGGCCCACTCCACAATTTGCGGCCCAGACAGGGACTTCAGTTGCAGCCACTTCTGCACTAGGTGGATTAAGTCGAACATCTGCAAATGTAAAGGCCTCTCAACTTGGAAGAATCAGCAGCTGACCCGTTGTGCTTGAACCATCAAAGTAACACATAGTCATGCCAGGATTTCCTGTTTGACTCTCTCATAGTCTCGTGCATCCACAGATTACAAAATGTAATAGGCCTTCTGAGACTCCCCAGTAAGTAAGGGGGCTACCAATCATGCCCACTGGGTTCTAGCCCAGCCTTTCCTCTCAGCGGTTCTCTCAAAAGTAACATGAAAGGCTTCTAGGTCATCACCGGCAGTCATCCTGGACAAGAAGCAACCCACATGGATGGCTGAGGAGCTGTGAGTGAGTGAAAAACTTGTACAGCGCTACATTTGTGAACTGAATCGCCTCAAGGCGCTTAGCATCCATTTTCATTCTGTTTATCCTTCAGAATAAAATGGTCTTAAGTTTTTTTTTGAAGGCCTGGTGATCAATTTCCAATTGGATATTAGTCGGTAATGCGTTCCACATTTGAGGTTGGACTGCAAATCTTCGTTCTCCTTTGGTCTTGTAGCGGGCTTTTGGGATTTGCAGTAGTTTTTTGTTAGTAGATCGTAGGATGCCAGTAGGGTTTTGGTATTTTATTTTCTAACTAAATATTGGGGGGCGGTTCCGTGTACACATTTGTGCGTCAGACAGAGGGTTTTAAATATGACTTGGTCCTTTACGGCCAGCCAATGGAGGGATCTCAAGGAGGGAGTGATTGATTCCCAGGGTTTTTTTCCTGTCACCAGTCATGCCGCCATGTTCTGCACACCTTGGAGACAGGCAATCTGGTATTTTGAGTCCGAGGTAGAGCCCTTCGGTTTTAGAAGGAGACTTTTGTGCAAGCCTCTGCACCACCTCAGTCAGCGCCTTTCTGTCTGTTTCTGTAGCACTGGAGAAATTTTTCAAGCATCAACTGTGTTTGTTATTGTGCAGCACCAAACTGCTATCGAAATAAAGAGTTTGCTTGCTGCTGTGGATCGTTAGACAGCCCCAACTGTTTCAGTATTTACTCCATATTCAGTCACTCCAGGTACTAGCCCTTTAATTTTTAACAGAAAAGTTTATTAGACATATCGGCATTACAAAACAATCAGGTACAGCGTGGACAGCGAAATACAGATCAAAACTACAGAGAAAAAAAAAGGATTACATCCTGGGGTTCTCCCCTTCTATCTGCTAATTGCTTAAGGATACTATCTTCGTAGTATCTCATAATCCCTTTTTAGTAACGTGGTCATAGGATTAAAGAGGGGGGGAGGGGAGAGAAACGACCTCTTGTGAGCGGGCACATCAGTCACACTCATCCACGGGGGGGTCCAGAGTCAGAGCACTTGTCCTGCTGGGTGGACCAGATCATATCAAACTTCCCGGGGCACTGTCTACTCCCGTAAGTCAACCTGTATAAGGGTAAAACCGAAGTCGCCGAGCGTTGCCAAGAGGCACAGGTAGGGGGATCTTTCGACCTCCATTTCAGTAAAATTTCCCTCCTAGCAAAAGTAAAAAAAGTTTACAGAACCTATCCCCGTCCCTATCTTCCATGTGGCTCAGCAGCAGGATTTTGGGGTCAGTCGGAATGCACGTTCCAGTCACATCAGTCAATGTGGAAGCTACAGCCTCCCAATAGGGCTGGAGTTTCGGACACGTCAAGACCATATGCCAGAACGTACCTCCTCCTGTCTGCACCTTTGACAGTTGGGGTCTCGTTGAAGGGAAATTTGTGTCAGCCTCTGAGGTACTGGCCCTTTAAGTAGTAACTTCTTACTATAACTGCCCATGGGCCTCCACCACAAGCTCCCTGGGGTGAGAACACTTTGAGGCACAAATAGCAGACCAGTGAGGTCTGTCTCAGGTGAGTATAAATAGACCTAGGGAGAGGACCAAGACCTGAACTGGACCGTGGATCAGAGATCTCTATGTGTGTATGAGATGAACCTGGGACATGTGTAAACCCTGAAAAATACTTTTGCTCTTCTACTATATATATAATATTACACAGCATTCATGTTTCCATAAATTTAAACAGAACTAATCCCATGTATTGAGGAGTCCATAGATCTTCATGCACTAAGTTTTCACGTATAAGCAATGTGGTTGTTTTCAAATATGATTTGGCCAACAAGAGTTCAAACAGTCCAAGAATTAGAAGCAGCTAAGAAACCACAACCTTAAAGACCCAGGCAGAGCATTATTACAGACAAGGAAGGTATTAACATTAGTCAGGTAACTATTGTACAAGATAATTAACACAAAGCACATTTTGGTAGCTAGATACTGGTTGAGCGAAGGTGGGAAATTAGCCGGGTAAGAAAATCAAAATACAGTAATCATGATAGCAGGGCCGGTGCAAGGATTTTTGACACCCTAGGCGAAACCTAATTTTGCCGCCCCCACTGGGTCCGCCCCTGACTCCACCCCCTTCGCCAGTGTTAAATGGTTTGATTTAACCCTCTAACTGCTACATCTGCAAGACAGCTCGTTCTTTTGAAATACATAAGACTTACTAGCAGGATCACCAGGTGAACATAAAACAAAAAAACAAAACTAATGCAGCCACCCATCTTTAAATTGGTAATCTGCAGTAAATTAAATATTTTGCTTTAATACCACTTTAAGAGGATAACGCTAATCAATTAATTCTGTTATACATCAATATATAGGCATATGATGGTAAGGAAGGAGTTAAAGCAAGAGATAAACAGACTGGAGTAAAGCTACTTCCAGTGCTGACAAGGAAAGAGAGTGAAAGGGGCTGTCAGGGAGAGAGAGAGAGAGAGAAGGGGGCTGTGAGAGAGAGAGAGAAGGGGGCTGTGAGAGAGAGAGAGAAGGGGGCTGTGAGAGAGAGAGAGAGAGAGAGAGACTGTCAGGGAGGGAGGGAGAGAAACTGTCAGGGAGGGAGTGAGAGAGTGAAAGGGGCTGTGAGAGAAAGAGAGAGTGAAGGGGGCTGTGAGAGAAAGAGAGAGTGAAGGGGGCTGTGAGAGAAAGAGAGAGGTGAAGGGGGCTGTGAGAGAAGAGAAGAGAGAGAAGAGGGGCTGTGTGAGAGAGAGAGAGGCTGTCAGGGAGGGAGAGAGAGAAACTGTCAGGGAGGGAGAGAGAGAGAGAGAAGGGGGCTGTCAGAGAGAGAGAGAGAGGGGGGGACTGTCAGAGAGAGAGAGAGAAGGGGGCTGTCAGAGAGAGAGAGAGAGAGGGGGGTTGTGAGAGAGAGAGAACTGTCAGGGAGGGAGAGAGAGAAGACTGTCAGGGAGGGAGAGAGAGAGTGAAGGGGGTTGTGAGAGAAAGGGAGAGAGAGGGGGCTGTGAGAGAGAGAGAGAGACTGTCAACAGGGAGGGAGTGAGAGAGTGAAGGGGAGCTGTGAGAGAAAGAGAGAGTGGGGGGCTGTGAGAGAAAGAGAGAGTGAAGGGGGCTGTGAGAGAGAGAGAGTGAAGGGGGCTGTGAGAGAAAGAGAGAGTGAGGGGGCTGTGAGAGAAAGAGAGAGAGAAGGGGGCTGTGAGAGAGAGAGACTGTCAGGGAGGGAGAGAGAGAAACTGTCAGGGAGGGAGAGAGAGAGAGAAGGGGGCTGTGAGAGAGAGAGAGAGAGAGGACTGTCAGAGAGAGAGAGAGAGAGAGAGAGAAGGGGGCTGTCAGAGAGAGAGAGAGGGGGGCTGTCAGAGAGAGAGAGAGAGAGAGAGAGAGAGAGGGGGCTGTCAGAGAGAGGGGGGCTGTCAGAGAGAGAGGGGAGAGAGAGAAAGGGGGGCTGTCAGAGATAGAGGGCAGAGAGAGAGAGGGTGCTGTCAGAGAGAGGGTGCTGTCAGAGAGAGGGGACAGAGAGAGGGGGCTGTCAGAGAGAGGGGGAGAGAGAGAAAGGGGGCTGTCAGAGAGAGGGGACAGAGAGAGGGGGGGCTGTCAGAGAGAGGGGGAGAGAGAGAAAGGGGGCTGTCAGAGATAGAGAGGGTAGAGAGAGAGAGAGGGCGCTGTCAGAGAGAGGGGACAGAGAGAGGGGGGGCTGTCAGAGAGAGAGCGCTGTCAAAGAGAGAGAGGGGGCTGTCAGAGAGAGAGAGGGGGGGCTGTCAGAGAGAGAGAGAGGGGGCTGTCAGAGAGAGAGAGGGGGGGCTGTCAGAGAGAGAGAGGGGGCTGTCAGAGAGAGAGAGGGGGGGCTGTCAGAGAGAGAGAGGGGGCTGTCAGAGAGAGAGAGGGGGGGCTGTCAGAGAGAGAGAGGGGGCTGTCAGAGAGAGAGAGGGGGGGCTGTCAGAGAGAGAGAGGGGGGGCTGTCAGAGAGAGAGAGGGGGCTGTCAGAGAGAGAGAGGGGGGCTGTCAGAGAGAGAGGGGGGGGGGGCTGTCAGAGAGAGAGAGGGGGGAGAGAGAGAGGGGGGGGGGGCTGTCAGAGAGAGAGAGAGAGAGAGAGAGAGAGAGAGAGAGAGGGGGGGCTGTCAGAGAGAGAGAGCGCTGTCAAAGAGAGAGAGAGAGGGGGGCTATCAGAGACAGAGAGGGGGGGGGGCTATCAGAGACAGAGATGGGGGGGGCTATCAGAGACAGAGAGGGGGGGCTATCAGAGACAGAGAGGGGGGGCTATCAGAGGGGGGGCTATCAGAGACAGAGAGGGGGGGGCTATCGGAGGGGGCGGGGCTATCGGGAGGGGGGCTATCGGAGGGGGCGGGGCTATCGGAGGGGGCGGGGCTATCGGGAGGGGGCTATCGGAGGGGGCGGGGCTATCGGGAGGGGGGGGCTATCAGAGACAGAGAAGGGAGCAGAGTCTGGTAAGTGAAAGATCTCATTCACTTACCAGAATAGTCTCACTGGTTCATCATTCAGCAGCAGTGTTTCGTGTGGCTGCTTGGTTTGGATCTTCCCGCCACCTCCCCTCCTCCCCTTCACACAGACGAGTGCACAGCAGAGAAGGGACACGGGAGAAGTCTGTAGCTGCTCCGGGCAGATATAATGGACATAATGGATTGGACAGAGGAACATGAGGGGCGGGAGAAATGTGGAGATCATGTGACATTGTGATCTCAGAGCGGAGAGGAGGAATTTCTGGACACACCAGAGCGGAGGACGCTCTCCTGGAGGAACTGCATAGCTGCTGGACAGGACACATGTCAGAGTGCAGAGAGCACCACTCGCGCGGGGGGGGGGCGGCGGGGGCGGCTCTATTTAACACGTCAGAGCTGCCTGCTAGAGAAAGTTGCAAGCTCTGTACAGTGTGTGCGGGGATAGAATAACCAGCGGCTGAGCGCTCCACACAGCTGTGCGCTCTAGGCGGCTGCCTAATCCGCCTAGTGGTAGCGCCGGCCCTGCATGATAGTAGCAAACTCAGAGAATCTCAGGAGTCACATCAGGCAGGATATTTAACACTGCAAATCTACCCTTATGCCACGTACACATGCTCGGAATTTCCGACAACAAATGTTCAATGGGAGCTTGTTGTCCAAAATCCCGACCGTGAGTACACAATTCCGCACAAAATTCCATGTATGCTAGGAATCAAGCAGAAGAGCCGCACTGGCTATTGAAATTCATGTTTCTCGTCTCGTAGTACATGTTGTACGTCACTGCGTTCTTGACGTTCACAATTTCTGACATTTGTGTGACCGTGTGTATGCAAGACAAGTTTGAGCCAACATCCGTCACAAAAAAAATTCAAGATTTTGTTGTCGGAATGTCCGATCATGTGCATTAGAATCTAGGGATGGGTCGAATGGACCCCTGTTCGGTTCGGACATGAACTTTCGAACACGAATAACGAACCCCAGTCAATGGGACCTGAACATCAAATATCAAAAGTGCCCATTTTGAAGGCTTAAATACAAGTAATTGGGCATACAATGGTAATATGGATCTGGGTCCTGCCCTGGGGGACATCAATAAAAAAAGTTTGTAAAAAAAATTATTTTTAAATGAGCAGTGATTTTTTTGATTTTTAAAGTGAAAAATTCCTTCAAATATAGTGCCTGGGGGGTCCCCTTCGTCTAACTGTAAAGTGGCAGATCTGTACCATGTCTAGAATCTGCTGCAGCAATAATTGAATTTATAAAGCTAAAAAAAAAATCCTGCAAGCTGCCTTTATTTTGGTCAGCAACAATTGGGGAGCCAGTGTGTATGATGAGGCCACATGTAGTGCATTGGGAACAAGATTAGAGATTTTTTGGATACATTCTGTTGTCGCTTTGACTTTGGATAGAAGTAACAGGTGCGTTAAAATTGGTCTTTGGGTGTCGTGGCGCCTTCCCAAGAATTTGGCTTGCTGTAAAAAATTGCAATGATATGCACCTGTCAAACAGGTGCTGAAAATAGTTTTTTGGGTGTCTTGATGTAAGCAAGAATTTGGCTTGCTGTAAAAGAAAAACTTGTCTCTGCTTGGGTGACAGAGGATGAGGAAGATGAGGAAGGTTTAGTAAGCCAGTCCACCACCTCTTCTGCATGCTGTGGCTGGATAGCATGGGAAAACTCACTAAACAGAAGAAGTGGTGCCCTGTCTGAAGACTGACCACCACCACGTCCACCTTTGCCTGTGGACACTTTTGTTGCTGGCCCCCTTACAGTACCAAGGGAACATCTGCCCCTTTTGTTTTCCTTCCAGACATTATTGGGAGGGAGGGGGCAGTGCTTATAAGCAAATGTAAAGGAGAAGTTGAAATCTGTACGTAGATGAACTTTTTTTTTTAAATATTCATTCTTTATTTCTTTTCATATCATACAAAATTTTCAATTGTTCATTTAAAAAAAACCAGAGGAGACTGTTCGTTATAACTATAAACACATAGGGCCAGATTCACGTATTCCAGAGCATCTTTGCTCTGGAGTAACGCTTCTGATTTGCGTTGCGCTGCCGAAATTTTAGGAGCAAGTGCTGTCATTCACGAAGCACTTGCTCCTAAAGTTGCGGCAGCGCATCACAAATGAGCCGGCGGAATTCAAATGTCGCGGGTACGGGGCGTGTAGTATGCTAACTACGCGCGATCCCGCCGCCAACGTACTGCGCATGCGTCGAGTGTCAAAACATCCCCGTGCGCATGCTCCAAAATCTGTGAATGAACGTCAATGACGTCACATTCCCATTCATGACCGTTTTACGCAAGCGACGTTTTTTTTTTTTTTTCCGACGCGATGACGACGCCTATACCTAACATAGGATACTCCAACCCCATGTAGGTATATCTATGCGCCGCGTATCCCGTCCGGAAACGTCGTATCGTCATTGCGTCGCGCCGGATTTCGATCGTGAATTGCCGATTTCCGCTCATTAACATATTTTTTGAGCGGAAATCGGCGGGAACGCCCCCGGCGCCATTTTTAAGTTGAAGTAACGATGCGATGGCGAAACTCAGTTACGCTGCTCGCATCGGAACTTCAACCCGGCGTTTCTTGTTTTCTGGTTACAGAAAACAGAAACGCCGGCTCAAAGCCACAGTTAGGCTGGCGGATCACTCGATCCGCCAGCGTAACCTTTCCTGAATCTGGCCCTAAGTTTAAACATTGATATATATTGTCCTATCATAAATCTTGACTTATATCAGGAGGTGAGTAATCTCTTAGTTAAGGAGGGAACACCCACTCTTTCTCATTCTAGTTGATATTATCGCTTTTACTACTTGGCCCCTCTCCCTTTGACCCTTTCCAGCCGACATTCCTCTCTCCTCAGGTGATACACCCTTTTTTCTCCAGCCATGGCTTCCACATGTCCTCAAAGTCTCTAAGTTTTCCCCTTTTTATATAGACTGCTCTTTCTTTACAGAGGGACTCATTGACTGCCTCAATCCAGTCACTTACTGCCGGTGGTGAAGTTGCCTGCCACCTCATGGCTATTAGTTTTCTAGCTTGGAATAAACATCTTAATATTGCGACTGTGGTATTTCTTTTCTCCTTCCGTTCCTGCCTATAACCCAGTACACACAGTGTGGCCTCCATTTCTAGTGAGATTGTAAATATATCTCTCAAGATGTCCAACACACCCTTCCAGTACCGGACCAGCTTTGGACAGCGCCACACCATGTGTACTAGGTCTCCCTGCCCCGGGCATCTAGGGCATTTATCATCTGGTCTTTTGCCGAATTTAAAAAGTCTCTTTGGCGTATAGTAAGCTCTATTTATCAACATCAGGTGGGAGATTTTCTGGGGGGGTGAAAGTGAGACCTTTGATCCCATCTCTAATATTCTCTTCCACTGTTCTTGTGATATTTCCCCTATATCTTCCTCCCATCTTTCTCTTACTTTGAGCAGATGTGCCCCTGTATTGATCTTTTTGATTATCTGCATGTATATTTCAGATATGAGGCCCTTAGTTGGTCCCCCTTTAGCTAATTTTTGAAACAGGAACATTTTGGACCACACTAATTTTTGTGTCCTAAACTGGGCTTCAAGAGCGTGGCCTACTTGTAAATAGGTAAAGAATGAGTGTTGCGGGATATTAAATTCTAATCTCAGATCCTGAAATTTTTTATAGGTATCGCCCTCATACAGGTGTATCAACCTTTTTATACCGCATTTTTCCCATTCCCCCACCTTTCCTAACCGTAGTATTTCTTGTAGCTTAACATTGTTCCACAGGGGAGTATACTCATTAAATCCAGTGTAGCCCATTAGCCTCTTAACTTTTTCCCAAATTTTTATTATCATTTTAACTGTTGGTATCCTATATCTAAAGGAGTTTGCTTCGAGTAATTCAATGACCGAGTCATGTGGGGCCCCACTCAGCATTACTCTCCCACTAGAGGTCTCCCCTCCCTGGGTATTACATCCCATTAGTTGTTGCAATTGTGCTGATAGATAATAAGCCTCAGGGTGGGGGACAGCCAGTCCCCCTTCCACTACTGGAAGCTGCAGTGTACGTAATCGAATCCTGGGTTGTCCCCCTTTCCATATTAGTTCCCTAAAAAGGGTTTCGATTTTGTTGAACCATTTTCTACCAATCCAGACCGGGCTATTATGCATTATATACAGCAGCTGTGGCTGCCAGATCATCTTAATTAAGCTACATCTGCCAGCCACTGATAACGGGAGCCGTTTCCAGATACCAATTTTTTGTTTAAATTTAACCAGTAGTGGGGTTAGATTTTTATCTATGTATTGTTTGGGGTCTTTCGTTACTCGTATCCCTAGATATTTCAATGTATCCACTACCTTCACTTGTGGTATTCCCACTATCCCAGCTTCTCTAATTGGATCTACCGGTAATAGCTCTGATTTTCCCCAATTTATTTCCAATCCCGTGAAGCTACCGAATTCCTCCACTATGCTCATGGCTCGTACCAGGGAATTTTCCGTGTCGCCCAGATAGAGAAGGATATCATCGGCATAGAGCGCAATTCTTTCGTCCCCCATCTTTCTTTGGAATCCAAGTAACTCAGTACTTGACCTTATGGCAATCGCCAGTGGCTCCATCGCTAGGGCAAAGAGAAGGGGTGACAAGGGACACCCCTGTCTCGTTCCCCTCTCTAGGAGAATCTTTTTTGAAAATTCATTATTAATTTTAATTTTGGCACTAGGGTCATTATAAAGCATTTTTATCCAGCCAGTAAATTTCGGACCAAATCCGAACTTTCCCAGCACCCTCCAGATATATCCCCATTCTACACTGTCAAATGCTTTTGTCACATCTAGTGACACTACAGCTCTCGTTCCCTCTAAATCTGTCGGGGTTTGCAAATTTAAAAAGGTCCTTCTTATATTTGTGCTGGTGGATCTATTGGCTATGAATCCCGTTTGATCTGGATGGATCAGTTTTGAAATCAATCTATTAAGTCTCGCAGCCAAGACCTTAGCTACTATTTTGGCATCCGAGCACAAGAGGGAAATTGGTCTGTATGACGCTGGGTCTAAGGGGTCCTTGCCTTCTTTTAATATAAGTATTATGGTTGCCTCCATCATTGACACTGGAAGTCTCCCCTCAATGTCTGCTCCATTCAATGCGTTTAACAGCTCAGGAAGTAATATTTCTCCATAGTACTTATAAATTTCTGTCGGGAGTCCATCTGGGCCAGGTGACTTTTGATTTGCCATATCAGATACTGCTTGCTGTATTTCTGTTAATGATATCGGATGTTCCAACTCGTCTCTTTCTACTTGGGTAATAGCCGGGATCTCTAACCTCCCCAGGAACTCCTCCATCTCTGCCTCCATCCCCACCTTCTGTGTAGTATACAGCTTTTCGTAATATCCCTGAAATGTCCGCACTATCTCTGCTGTATCTGTTGTTATTATTCCTCCTGCAGTTCTAATGGCCCGAATATCAGAGGGTGGAGAGTTTGATTTCACCAGTTGCGCGAGCATCCTTCCAACACTCTCACCCTCTACAAAGGATGATTGTCGCACAAAGATTCGTCTAGTCTCCACCTCTCTCATAATTACCGTCCTATACACTATTTGTTTATCTAGCCATATTGCTTTTTTCTCTGGCGTTGGGTCAGTAACATAGTTATTTTCTGCCACCAGTACTTCTCTACGGGTGTTTTGTTCACCTTTTCTCGCCTGTTTATTAATTTTAGCCACCTGTTGGATCAGGATACCCCTCAGGTATGCCTTCAGGGTATCCCATATTATTCCCGTCCCTGCGGAGCCTTCATTTAGTTCCACAAATTCCCTCAGTTTGGGCACTATCCCATCTGTTTCTTTTATTATCTCTAACCAGTAGGGGTTAATTCGCCATTCTTTCCTAATTTTTTGTCCTTCTAGATTTATTATTAGGATCATTGGGGAGTGGTCCGAGACTCCTCGTGGCAAATACTCTATTTTTCCTATGCTCCTTAGTGCTCTCTCGTTCCCCAGGGCCATATCTATCCTGGAGAGTGTGGAATGCGTGCTTGAGTAACAGGAGTATTGCTGGATGCCTGGGTTCCTCACTCTCCACATATCTACTAGTCCAACTTCTTCCATAAGTTGGCTCAGCCGGCTTTTCCCTATGGGGTCTGAATATGACGGTACCGGAAACCTATCGGCCCCTGGATCTAAGACCTCATTGAAGTCTCCTACTACTACTACCGGTATATTTTCCTTCCCTTGTATAAATTCATTTAATCTTAACATTATATCCATTTTAAAAGGCGGAGGAATATAAACATTCGCTATTACATAAGTTCTACTATGAATTGTACAGTACAAAAAAACATATCGACCATTCTCATCTGTGCTGATCTGCCTGCAAGAAAATGCCACCCCTGCTCTAACCATTACACCCACCCCTCTCAAATAGGAAGAGTGGAATGAGTGAAACTGAGTGGGGAATTTTCTACTATAGAACTGTTGGATTGTATCCTTTGTTAAGTGTGTTTCCTGCAGGCAGATCAGGTCCGCCCCATACTTTTCCATAGTGGAGAGTACTGCTGCTCTTTTGGCTACTGTTCCCAGTCCCCTAACATTCCATGAACCTATTTTTATTATCCTATTCTGCATTCAGCAGCAAGGAACATAGGATATTGATAAGAATCTCGTCCACTTCACCCATGGGAATTCCCAAAAAAGTAACCAACAAAAAAAACAACAAAAATGAATAAATAAATAAATAAATAAAAATAGCAAGCTCAAATACATAACTCTTTGCTATCCCTATTTCATTATCGTAGCCAGTGATCCTAATCCTACTTTTCATTAATCATGTCGCTCAATCATTGTGACTCGAATGTACATATAGGTGTATATATCATCAAAAATTATTTCTGTGCAAATTTCAATCTCTATTTTTGTGTAGCACTCTTCTTCCCATTGTGTATTACCTTGCCATCTTACAGTGTATTTAGATATTCGTGCAGTAACAATGATTTTCGTGTTCTCCATATCATAAAAAAAAAGGAAAATTAATATTTCTATACAAATTTCAAACTCTATTTTTGTGTAACTTTCTCCTTCACATTGTGCATTACCATACCTCCTTCCATTATTTTTCGTTATTTGAGCAACACCATTAACTTCCAAACTCTCCTTCAAATCGTTTTTTCCATATCTTAATGAACAATTCTCCCCTGTCTGACCTTTGATTTCCCATTCCCTTCCCCTCCCTCCCCCCCTATCCCCTCCTCCCTCGAAGCCCATACCTCCCCACCCACCCCCCCCACCCCCTTCCTGGTGTCCCTCCCGCTCCCATACCCTACCCCCCAGCCCTCTCCCACCCTCCCTCCACCATCCTGGTGTATCTCTACGGGGCCTATAGTGACCACTATCCACACCACACATCCTTCACTCCCACATACCCATTCAACAACTGTGCGTGTCCCACCCCTCCCTCCACTCCGACATTTATACACCTCTCTGTCCCCTCTCGGGAAAAAAAAAAAATAAATAAATAAATGATAAAATAAAAAACAAACAACAAAAAAAAAAAAAAAGGGGGGGGGGGAAGAGGAAAGGGCAAAGAAAAGAGAGAACCCTGGATATCCTTCTTCCTCCTCACTCAGCCACTCCGTCTATGTCCCTTTTTCCTCTTCTCCACCCCCATCTACCACTTATCTTTATTTTCTTCCAGCCACCTTTCTACACTTGCTGGGGTGTCAAAGATCTGGGATCCTCCCAGCGCCACTATCCTTAATCGTGCCGGGTATAACAGAGCATATGTCAGCCTATGTTTCTGCAGTATACGCTTAACAGCCGTAAACTCTGCTCTACGCCTCTGCAGATCCGGCGAGAAGTCAGAGTAAACCGAAATTTTAACCTCTTTGAACATAATCTTCCCCGCCTCTCTAGCTATCCTCAGAAGTGTCACTTTGTCCCTGTAATTAAGGAATTTCAATAGGAGCGGCCTGGGGTGTCCCCCTGTAGGGGGGGCCCTAAATGGTACTCTATGTGCTCTTTCAATTGAAAATGATGCTGAGAATGTTTCTCTTCCAAAAGACTCAATGAGCCATTTTTCCAAGAAGTCCACTGGGTTGGCGCCCTCGCTTTTTTCCGGCATTCCAATCAGCCTGACATTGTCTCTTCTAAGCCTATTCTCCATCTCATCCATTTTTGATGCATATCTGTCCATCTGTTCCTTCAGGAGTTTCATCTCATTTATTAATGGGTATACGTCATCTTCCAATTGGCTAGTCCGTGTCTCCAGGGCAGTTGTTCTTTCTGCCGTTTTTTGTAGCTCTGATCGAACCGCTGCTAGGTCCTCCTTTACCTCCTTCATCTGGGCGCACAGCTCTGTTAATGTATCTTTACATGCGTTCACCACTGTGAACACGTCTTTTATTGTTGGTTCCATTTCTGACAGTAGGCCCGGGTCGGTCGTTGACGCAGGGTTTTGTTCTATAGGTCCTGGGGTTTTATTACTTGAAGCTTTCGTAGTTGAAGAGCTTGCTGTACCCTGCAGGATTGTACTTGAGGGTTGCCCCAGGCTCTTTCTATCTGCTGCAGCTCCCTGCTGTGCTTTAAACTGCGTTCCCCTTTTGGTTGATGTTGGCGACTGTGCAGAGGGGTGGGCATATTGTTCAAGTTTTGCTGCTGCTGTCTGTTGCATATTCTTCTCTTTAGCGGATCGAAGCTGCTGCATCGCTGCGCTCTCGCATAGGGGGGTCAAATGCCCCAAAAAAAAAAAAAAAAAACGTGTTGCGAAGAACACAGGGCCTCTCGGTGCCCTGTATATTTACCACTTATTGTCTGTTGTCCCTCCTGGGTCTGGGCATACGACAAATATTAACAGCACTTTAGCTTTACGTATCAAGCATAGCTTATTGAGCAAATGTAACAGAAACCAGCAGCCTTACAGTCCGTGATAGATCAGACAATCAGTTTTATAATTGTTAGTCTCATAAGCAGTCCTTAATATCAGACATTCTCCTTCATAGGGGGGTGCGTACAAAATTATGCTCAAGCACCCACAGTAGCAAGCAAACAAGCCAGCAAAAGAAAGAGAGTTCACTGGCTTTTATCTAGGGGTCAGGGGTCAGCGTTACCTTCTTACCGTGCGTGCAATGCTGCGCCCAAGCATATGCATACGGGAAGCCAGCTAGCAATGATTTGTATGTGATGGCTTACTGGTAGTAATCATATTCACCAGCTAGAGGCGGCAATAGTAATCAGTAGCATTCATCAGCAGCGCCTTATTATCAGTCTATTACTGCCTATAGCCTATCGCCCATATATGAACTTATGACTTTAGAGGATGGGTCATATGCGGATATACAGTACTCAAGAGGGATAAAAGTGTGCAGAGTTTAAACGGTGTTAGCATTCCATAAATGATCCAATACAGCAACACATAGCAATTATCAGCTCTCAAATAACAGTCGTCAGCTGTGGTACTATAGGGTCAATAAGGCAATCAGGCAAGCATATATGAGGGGCCCATCCGCCAGCAGCCAAATAGTCCTTGATAGTGCATAAATCTCAGCACAGGTTTACACTTTTTCCTTTAGCCTTGAAGAGGGTATAGAATTCCACAGATCTCATTATAATTTATGAAAACAAAAAAAAAAACCTTCAGTGAATCACAGCATAAGGACAGAGCAGTTCAGTGATGATGTCAATCCAAAACAAAACTCCTGCTCAGCAGCCTATCACAGTCTGTTAAGGGCTGCTACTCACGTGTCCCATGTAGTCTGTGTGCCTTCTGTTCACTGCAATATCACCGCTCCCAGCAGCTTTCCAGTAGTCCGTGTCTCAGTGCTTGCTTCCCAGGAGCTCCATCTGCTCTCTACTCGGCAGCTTCTTATCTCCCTTACACTGCGCTGTCCTATCTCTCCTCCTTCTCCTCACAGATTGTGGACAGCTGACAGCTGCAGGCTCCGTGCATTCCTTTGCGGTGGCTTTGAGAGAGAGCAGAGCGAGGCTAGGCTCAGAGGACTAGGCACCCCATGTACCAGTTCGGGCAGCACTGGAAACAGCCGCGGCGGAGAGTAAATGACTGTATCACCCGTCCACTCTCCTCCTTCAGCAAGGCAGCATGTAGACAGCAGTATCACCCTAGGAAATCAGCATGGAGCGGAGAGGAGTGGAGACACGCACAGCTGCTCTCACTCACACTCACTCACTCACTCACTCCTCCATCCGGTCACGCCCCCACGTAGATGAACTTTAATCAATATAATATACGTAGATGAACTTTAATCAATATAAAGAGGTGATTGGTGCCCTTTAATTTGAGTGCTCACACTACACAGACACACTCCACAGATACAATATAATATACTGCAATATAATGCGCCAAACGTACAGTGACGCACAGAACTATATGTTGTTAAACTGGCAGTAACACACGCAGAAACTATATGGCGTTGAACGGGCAGTAACGCACACAGAGCTACACGTGTATGGCGTTAAACTGGCAATAACGCATGCAAAACTCTATGGAGTTAAACTGTCAGTAACGCATGCAAAACGATATACAAGTAATTGGGCATACAACAACAACGAACAAATGGTCGAACGTCCCAAAAGTTTGGCTGTTTTCTAAATGACCAAACAGCGAAAGTTAGGGCCGAACCGTTCACCCATCCATATTAGAGTCAAGGGGTAACCAGGTTCTGGCATGTTGTGCCTTTAAAATATACACATAGGTGTGCATGAGAAAAGAATATGAGCTGGCATTCACCCAAACATGAGGACATCAATTGAAGATGGGCCTAGAAGGTGAGGATTGCTGAAGCAGAATCACCTGAAAACTGGTCCACAGATAGAAATAGCAGAAAACTGTGAGGCAGGCAAGGATCTTATACCACCCTGATAAATATAATTTTTTGTAATTCCTATTCCACATTTTAGCATTTAAAATGAATCTTGTCATTTTATGGTTGCATTATTGCATAAACGTCGAGCTCATTAGTTTTATTTCATAAAAGCCATTCTTCGGTGAGTTTTGGATAAGCTTGAAAGCAATAAAAGTTATTTTTTTTACTAAACACTTTTACAGCACTGATTTCTGTTCATGTTAAAGCAAACCTGCCAAGCCATTTAAAAAGTAAAAACCTTATTTAATAACATTTATCAAGGGGCTTTTGCCCAGGCCTTCTTTTTTTACCTTTTTCTTGACTATCCAAAACTTTTTAAAAAGCTTTAGCTATGGATAAACTTTAATATATTTCTCAACATGATATCAATGGTTTAGTCACTTCTTGAGAGACAGACTAAAATGGAATTGGAAAAAGATAGACATTTATTAGAAATTACATACGTGCACATTACAACTTAGCTACGCAAAACAATGATAATAGGATGACATGTCTTTGATTCTCCTATTTCATAAGCCATACTATAACAAAGAAAAGTCCTTACAAGTGAAGGATGTATATTTTTATGCTTGTTGATCACTACATACACACTTCTATCCAATGTCATTTTCATTTGCGTGAATGTTTAAAATGCACTGACCTTGAGTTGTTGAAAAGAGAGTTACATTGCCTTGTCATATAATTCACATGCGCTATTTGTCATCAAATATTTCCCAAGTACATTATAACGATCTCTAGAGAATGTGTGAAAGGATTCAAGGTCTTTTCTTGCTCATTGTAGGGTTCTGAATAGCTCGGTAGCTCGCATATCCTAAAGATACTTACCGGATGACATATAAACACATCTGCTCAAACTTGTAGAACTAAATCATATTTCTTTTTTTATTCAAGGCCAAAGTGAAAACACAAAGGACCCAGTGTAAAGCTGCATGGCCAACTTTTAGCTTGATAAGTTTTATCCTCTAACTTTATATATATATATATATATATATATATATATATATATATATATATATATATATATATATATATATATATATAAAAGTTTAAATGATTAAACTAAATAGATAAAAACTTTCAATGGAAGGATTTCTCACTTTCTGCACTAACTCAAAGATCCCTATAGGCCCCTGACAAACCATTTTACATTGATTTCACAATAGTATCAAGTTTTTATGAAAGGCTCAGAGCTACTCTAAAGATGTTATAAGAGAGCTCCTAAGGAATAGTCAGAGGGGATAACACAGCACAACTCAGTAAAAAAAACATGCAGCATCTAACCTACAATATGAAATTAGAAAAGATATGTATTATATTAGGTTCACATATGCTGCTACTTGATTCTACTATTTTACTAGCTTACCAAAAAGATAGAATGTACTGCAACAAGGATGAGGCCGTGTACACACGGAGGGACATGTCCGCTGAAACATGTCCGATGGACCGTTTCCAGCGGACATGTCTCCTCCAGATTTTCGTCCGACGGTGTGTACACATGTTACAGTCACGTTTTCTATTGAATAGAACTTAATGGAATTTCCAGCTAGAGAGGTTTCTCAGGATAAACCACAATTGCACTCTCTCTTGTATGAACAGAAAGTTAAGGGTTTATTTCATCACAACCTCTATCTTGGAAACCAACCTTGAGTATGCGTACTCGATTTAAATCATAAGCAAACATAGATATAACAAAGGTAGATCAACTGGTGGATCAGAGCTAGCAATAAAATAGTATAACCCTGTAGCTTCGGGTCATGTATAGTTGGGTGTCAAGGGAGTGTCCTGAGCAACAGTTCACATACAAGGTACTTATGTGTATAGCGAACTAGGAGATCAATTAGGAATCAGTTAACCGTAAGTGATAGCAGTACTAGAAATGGAGAGTCCCACAGGGCTAGTCTGATTCCAGTTCACAGTAGCATAATCTTAGGTTAAATACAATTACTTGCGGTTCTGATGTTTTCCTTGATCCATAGAGTGTCAGCTCCTTGTCCTCAGCAGCAATCTGTAGCAAGGGGGATCCTTGGCAGCTAGGTAATGGAGCTAGGATGATGCAGGAGTGATAGGGAGCAGGGATCCTCCCTGGTTGTGGAGTCTGTGGTCTGATGCTGAGGTCTACGGGGTGCTGAGAGGGGTCCCAGGTGACGGCAGGTGCCCGACAAAATAGTGGAACATCCTGCCGTCATTCCTGGGGATTTAAATAGAGCGCGTGGCGTGGGAGAAGGCACAGCACGCCTGGGCGCACTTCCGCGTTCCAGCTTGGAACCATAACACAGCGCACCGGAAGTGACGCGCGTGAGCCGATGCGGATGCGCAGGGAAGATACGAGCGCGGTGGCTAGAGGGAGAGGAACGCCAGTAGCGTTACATACTCCCCTCCTCAAGGGGGCACCAACAGTGCTCTTTGTAGGACATGGTCAGTTAGGGTACCTACGATGGAATAGTTTGATGAGGCGGGGAGCATGGAGGTGTGAAGAGTCTTCCCAGGAGTCTTCGAGTTGACTGTAACCTTTCCAACGTATCAATTACTGGAAAGTAGAACCCCTTCTCCTACAATCCAAAATTTTCTCGACCTCATATTCAGTTTCACCCATAATGTCAACTGGAGGTGGGGAACTGAATCTCTGTTGGGGAATGGGTTTGGTATAAATGGTTTTAGGAGTGAAACATGGAAAGAGGGATGGATTTTCCAATCAGTTGGTAGAGTTAGTTTGACTGCGTTAGGATTTATCACATGTGAGATTGGAAAAGGGCCAGTGAATTGTCGGCCAAGTTTTTTGGAGGGTATTTTGAGATGTAGATTTTTGGTGGATAACCAAACTAGATCTCCTACCTTGTAAACAGGTGGTTTTGATCTGTGAGTCATAATTCAGTTTTTGTCGTTTCTGAGCAGCTTCTAAGTTATTATGAAGAATTCGCAGAGTGTCCTTTAGGTTTGAAAGATATTGTCTTACGGCAGGAACTTTGTTTGAGTGCACATTAGACGGTAAAGTTTGGGGGTGAAAACCATAATTTGCATAGAATGGTGAAAATCTGGAAGAGGAGCTGGTGGCATTATTGTAAGAGAATTCAGCATGGGGAAGCAAATGTCCTGTAAGTGTGTACAGTAACAACGCAAGTATTGTTCTAGGGTCTGGTTGACCCGTTCTGTCTGGCCGTTTGTTTGGGGGTGATAAGCACTGGACATGCGGTGGTCAATTCCTAATGCTTCACATAAAGCTTTCCAGAACTTGGAGATGAACTGAGATCCTCGGTCAGAAATGATTTGAGATGGAAGGCCATGTAGTTTGAGGACATTACTAATGAAAGCTGTTGCCGTTTCAGATGAGGTTGGTAAATTTTTTTACGTAATGAAGTGTGCCATTTTTGTCAGTAGATCGACTGTGACCATGATAGTATTTGAGCCGTTTGACCGTGGGAGATCAACTATAAAGTCCATAGAGACGACCTCCCAGGGTCGGTTTGGTATTGGAATGGAGGATAAGAGACCAAAAGGAGGTTTTCTTGAGAGTTTATTACTAGCACAGGTGACACAGGAGTTGACGTACTCATGGACCATCTTAGCCAAATGGGGCCACCAATAATCTCTTTTAAGGAGGTGTATAGTTTTATTGATTCCAGGGTGGCCGGCTAGTGGGGAGTCATGTAACTGTTTGAGAAGTGTCAGTTGTAGGTTGGGAGGAACATATAACTTGTTCTTAAAAGTATATGCACCATCTGATTGCCTTGAGGTTCCTTTGGGTAAGCAGGAGACATCTTTGGGTGTATTCTGAGAAATTAGTTCTCGGAAAGAAGAGGCTATTCCAATAAAACGGTTAGAAGGGATGATAGATGAAGGAGGACTCTCAATGATCTCTTCTTCATTGATCCGGGATAAGGAATCAGCCTTTAAATTCTGGGTTCCTGGTCTATAAGATATAAGGAAGTCGAATCTGTCAAAGAACAAGCTCCACCTTACTTGACGGGCAGAGAGAGTTTTGCAGGCCTTTAAGTGTTGTAAATTACGATGATCAGTGAGGATAATTACAGGGTACGTAGAACCTTCCAGGAGATGTCTCCAGTTTGCTAAAGCATCTCTTATTGCAAGGAGTTCCTTCTCACCAATGGGGTAATTCCTCTCTGCAGAATTTAGAGTTCTGGAATAGAATGCTACTGGGTGCAGAGGTTCGGATAGGGTAGCTTGTTGTGAAAGTATGGCACCTAAAGCAAAGTGGGATGCATCCACTTATAGAATAAAGTGACATTGTGGATCAGGTAGTTGGAGAATAGGAGCGGAAGTGTAAGAGAGTTTGAGTGAATCGAAAGACTTCTGCGCTTCATTTGTCCAGGAGAAAGGTGTTTTTTTACTGGTTAAGGAATTCAGAGGTTTTACAATTTCTGAGAAGTTCTTAATAAATTTACGGTAATAATTTGAAAACCCGAGGAATCGTTGTAGAGCCTTCCTGGACTGGGGAATAGGCCAGGAGAGAATACAATCTACTTTAGAACGATCCATCTGGATTCCGTCGGGAGTAATTTGGTAGCCAAGGAATGAGATACTGGATTGGCTGAAGACACACTTCTCGAGCTTAACGTATAAGCGATGTGTTTTAAGTCTTGATAGTACCCATCGGACATGTTTGGTATGTTCTTCTAGGTTGTCTGAGAAGATCAAGATGTCATCAAGATAAATTACCACGCAAATGTCCAACAAGTCACGTAAAATATCATTAATGAACCTTAGGAAAGTTGCGGGGGCATTACACAACCCAAATGGCATAACTGTATACTCGAATAGGCCATAGCAAGTCTTGAAAGCGGTTTTCCATCCGTCCCCAGGACGGATTCTAATTAAATTATAAGCGCCCCTGAGATCTAGCTTTGTAAAGATCTTGGAGGTCTGAAGACGTTCTATAAGCTCCGGAATGAGAGGTAGAGGATACCGATTTTTTTTTATTGTGATGTTATTGAGGGACCTGTTATCAATTATTGGCCAAAGTGATCCGTCCTTATTCTTTACAAAAAACATTGCAGCGCTTGCTGGGGAAGTGGAAGGCCTAATGAAACCCTTCCTCAAATTGTCATCGAGGTAGTCCTTGAGATGGATAAGTTCGGGTTGGGATAGGGGATAAATTCGCACGGTCAGAATGGGAGAGTGTGGAATGAGATCGATAGGGCAGTCATATATGCGATGAGGGGGGAGTATCTCTGCATTAGTTTTGCTGAAAACATCGGAGAAGTCACTTAAGTAGGAAGGGAGAGCTTTGTCTTGCTCAGTTGTCAAAAGTAAATTGTATCCGGGATAACAGGTATGTTCACAGAATGAGGAATCAAGAGTAACTGAGTTACTAGGCCAGTGAAAAGTTGGTTGGTGAAGGAGTAACCAAGGTAACCCTAATACTATTGGGAAAGAGGGTGAACGGATGATATCAAATACAAGGGTCTCGGTATGGCCGTTACTACAGGTGACCAGCAAAGGTGAAGTTTGAGTGTGCACTGGCCCATATGAGGAGGTAGAGCCATCGATAAAAGTGACAGACAACGGATTTTGATTTAACACACTTGGGATTTTATTTGATTTAACAATTTCTATATCAATGAAGTTGCCACAGGCACCGGTGTCAACCATCGCATCTATGGTACTTCTATCTTGGTCCCACTGTAAGGTAAGAGTAAGAAAAACATAGTTACTAGTGGAAGTTCGAGGAGCAGTAATCTTATTAATGCTATGGAGGTTACCTTCAGACCTCCTCTGAGGCCTCGTACACACGAGGGGATATGTCCGCTGAAAACGGTCCGATGGACCGTTTCAGCAGACATCTCCGCTCGTGTGTATGGGCTAGCGGACAGATTTCTCCACCCGACAGATTTCAAAGCATGCTTTGAAATCTATCGGGTGGAATCTGTCCGCCCGACATGTCTGCTGGTTAGTACACTTACCAGCAGACATGTCGGGTCCCACCGCCGCCGCGCCGCTGCCGAATGGATTCGGCGCATGCGCGGAAGTGTTTTACTTCCTGGTGCGGTGACGTGGCGGTGACGCGGCGGCGTCAACGTCACCGCCGCGTCACCGCGCCGTCCGGCGGCGGGGAATTTGATCCGATGGTGTGTACACGCCATCGGATCAAACTCCCGATCGGACATATCCGATGGAAATGGTCCGCGGACCGTTTTCATCGGATATATCCGATCGTGTGTACGCCGCCTTAAGGAGTGAGCAAGTAGGCACAATGTGGTCAGGAGCAGAGCAGTAAAGACATAGGTTTTGGGCTCTGCGTCTTTGTTTCTCTTCTGGGGATAATGGCCCTTTGATTGCTGCTAACTCCATCGGAACCTCCTTAGGTGGGGACCTGGACCTCCTGGGAGGTGTAGGCTGATAAGAGTTAATTCGTTCGGTCTTTCTCTCTCTGAGTCTACGGTCTATGGAGAGGGAGAGGTGCATGAGATCCTCCAGAGTAGTGGGAATTTCAACACGGGCGAGTTCATCTTTCAAAGGGTCTGAGAGTCCGAGACGAAATTGATTTCTGAGGGAAATATCAGTCCACATAGTATCACGGCACCAGCACTTAAATTCGGAGATGTAATCCTCTACTGGTCTTTTACCTTGCTTAAGGTTTCTGATGGTGTTCTCCGCTGTGAGTTGTTTGTTAGGATCCTCGTAGAGGAGGGACATTTCGTCTAGAAAAGTGTTAAAAGTTCCCAGTAGGTCTCCATGTTCCTCAACGTAGGCATCAGCCCAAACTCTTGGTTCCCCCTTGAGATATGATGTCAACGTGAGAATTCTGATTCTGTCAGAATGGTAGGTACGGGGGCGTAGCTCGAACATAAGACGGCAAGAACTAATAAATTGACGGAAATTTTTCCTCTCTCCCGAAAAGGGTTCGGGAGCGCAGACCTTGGGCTCGGGTCGATCCCTGGGTTGAGCAAAATAATGATTCCGGAGTGCCTCGTTTTCTAAACGGAGGTCATTCACAGTATTGGTAAGAGTATCCACTCGCTGTGAGAGTCCGACCAAATGATTGGCAAGTTCCGCTGGATCCATTAAGTTATGTAGGGTTCCACTATTATGTTACAGTCACGTTTTCTATTGAATAGAACTTAATGGAATTTCCAGCTAGAGAGGTTTCTCAGGATGAACCACAATTGCACTCTCTTGTATAAACAGAAAGTTAAGGGTTTATTTCATTACAACCTCTATCTTGGAAACCAACCTTGAATATGCGTACTCGATTTAAATCATAAGCAAACATAGGTATAACAAAGGTAGATCAACTGGTGGATCAGAGCTAGCAATAAAATAGTATAACCCTGTAGCTTCGGGTCATGTATAGTTGGGTGTCAAGGGAGTGTCCTGAGCAACAGTTCACATACAAGGTACTTATGTGTATAGCGAACTAGGAGATCAATTAGGAATCAGTTAACCGTAAGTGATAGCAGTACTAGAAATGGAGAGTCCCACAGAGCTAGTCTGATTCCAGTTCACAGTAGCATAATCTTAGGTTAAATACAATTACTTGCGGTTCTGATGTTTTCCTTGATCCATAGAGTGTCAGCTCCTCGTCCTCAGCAGCAATCTGTAGCAAGGGGGATCCTTGGCAGCTAGGTAATGGAGCTGGGATGATGCAGGAGTGATGGGGAGCAGGGATCCTCCCTGGTTGTGGAGTCTGTGGTCTGATGCTGAGGTCTACGGGGTGCTGAGAGGGGTCCCAGGTGACGGCAGGTGCCCGACAAAATAGTGGAACATCCTGCCGTCATTCCTGGGGATTTAAATAGAGCGCGCGGCGCGGGAGAAGGCACAGCACGCCTGGGCGCACTTCCGCGTTCCAGCTTGGAACGCATAATACAGCGCACCGGAAGTGACGCGCGTGAGCCGATGCGGATGTGCAGGGAAGATACGAGCGTGGTGGCTAGAGGGAGAGGAACACCAGTGGCGTTACAACACACCATCGGATGAAAATCCCCTCGGCCAGGGAACGCGGTGATGTGGCGGTGACGTTGACGCCGCCACGTCACCAAACGAGGACGTGAAATCCTTCCACGCATGCGTCAAATCCATTTGACGCATGCGCGGAGATTTCTGTCCGCTGGTTAGTGTACTAACCAGCGGACAGATCCGACGGACATGTCTCCTGCGGACAAATTTCAAAGCATGCTTTGAAATTTGTCCGCTGGAAAAACATGTCCGCTAGCCCCTACACACGATCGGAGATGTCTGCTGAAACGGCCTGTTGGACCAGTTTCAGCAGATACATTTGATCGTGTGTACGCAGCCTAACAGTATTAAACAAAGTACTCACTGAGAAAAGCTTGAGACTGCACAGCAAGAAGATACAATTTACAAGGGTATTTTTTTTAATGAAAAATGAGGAAGACAGAATTTACAAGGGTATTTTTCTTAATGAAAAATAAGAGACTGGTTACTACCATTGGTTTTAAATTGCCATCTGTGATTTTTCCTTACTTTCCCGCATTGTAACATGGTGTTACAATTTGATTTATAGGGTGTCGCCAGCACAGAAAGTAAAGTAAAATATCCCAACTAAGACATGGACAGGACTCATAGCATAGCTGGAAGGCATTGAGAAAATGTAGATCACTAAGTTAACTGTTATCAACAGACACTGTCACTTCCTAATGGGCAAAGTGATAGATTCTCTTTAAAGGAGGCTGAAAACACAGCAATAAATGAAGTTTCAGTGAAAAGATTTCTCTTTCATTTGATGAACTGATACATTTGTTCCATATATAATGACGTAGAAACTTGGTTTCTGAAACATTACGTTTGGCTGTATGTTAATTCACTTTGAGTAAAGCAATGGGAGACGTTCTACCTTTGACAACGGAGCTGCACTTGACATTTGTTTTGTTTTTTAGAGTTTGTAGGTTATTGTCTACCAGAATCGTCCATATATCGAAGAAGACAATAGACTACAAACTGTAAAGTGCCAAATCATGAAGAACTTTTTGTTATACAACTTATTTACAGCTTTAAGGCTCATACACACGGTAGGACATCCAACAAAATTTCCCTTGGATTTTTGTCCTAATTGATTTGTCTGGTCACACCCATAGCATACACACAGTCAGACTTTTCTGCAAACTTTTCTCAAACTTTCCCATCATCACGTGGTTTTTCTGCTCTTTTCTGCTCTTTACCGCCACCCTTTGGTTAACTTCTGCTATTGTTGGTTGATTTTAACATTGGTTCTGAGCATGTGTATTTGCACTTTGTACAAAAGTTGGTTGGATTGCTGTACACACGGTTACACAAGGCACCATTGGACTTTTGTTGCCAAAAAGTTGGTCCGTTCGCAGACCCAACTTTTTGTCGGGTGAAACCAGAAAAAGTTGGTCCGATGGAGCGTACACACGATCGGACAAATTTGAAAAGTTGCAGATTTTGAAGTTGGTTGGCCAAAAGTCCGACCGTGTGTATGGGGCTTTAGAGAACCTTTAAGAAAATCTTATACTCATGTGTATGAATTCCCATCTCTAGCACAAATTCATATACTTGAGCACAAACAATTTTTTTTACTGACTGGTGTGGAGTAAAGTTTCGATGTTTAGCAGATAGCAGTATCTGAACTCATAATTAAGTATCTTTCTTTTCTGAAGTTTACGCATTCCTGAAATTCTTGAATTTACCATAACCAGAAAAACACAAGATTACAGTACATCCAATTACAGTCATATGCAAAGAGATAGTCAAGCAATTTATTATATCATCGTAACAAAATAACAGTTTAAAAAGGTAGAAGTTTTTTTTTATATATTATATTATTGCATTCTGCCATTGACTCTCGCTGCTGTCGATCAAAGTCAGCCAATCAGGAGTGAAGGGGCCAGGGCCAGGCCGCAGCTTCATGTATGAATTGATATATGGAGCTATGACTATGCTCGGGTGTCCCCATAGTGCAGCAAAATATCATGTCTTCATTCTTTATTAAAGCATGACTTCACTCCCTCTTCAGGAAGGGAAGAGGGGTTTTCTTAGCTAAGCACACCTTCCTGCCTGCATGCTTGAGAGAAGGGCAGATGAGTATGCTACATGGATCATCTGCCCTTACTCAAAGTGATTTCTCAACAAAATAAAGCATAGAGACATTAATTGATCGGTGAGTTTGCTTTGAATATTAACCGCTTGCCGACCGCCTCACGCGATATACGTCGGCAGAATGCATCTGCTGGGTGATACAACGTGTTGGTACAGCCACCTGTGATAGCGGGCTCAAGAGCCAGCATGGGGATTTGTGTGTGTAAGCACACAAATCCCTGTTCTGTCAGGGGAGAGGAGACATATTGTTTGTTCCTAGTAAGTAGGAACAGCGATAAGTCTCCTCCCCCCAATAAGTCATATGCTCATACAGTTAGAACACGCTGAGGCAACACACATTTAACCCCTTGATCGCTCCCTAGTGTTAACCCCTATGACTATGCACTAGTTTCAGTGTGAAATGCGTCAGCAGTCGGGTTTTATTTTATTTTTCTGTGACTTGTAGTGCTGTCCTTTTAATAAAGGCTACAATTTGTTCAGAGTGAGGCTGTCCAGAGACAATTTTTGTTCCTGCTTTGCTAAGTGCATTGCCTGCACCTGAGTTGTCTGCAGCGGAGGATATTCATCTAGGTTCCCACCTGGAGCGGCTACTCCCTTTTCCCTTAACCCCTTTCCTACCAGTGACATTTACACAGTAATCAGTGCATTTGTATAGCACTGATCACTGTATAAATGTTAATGGTCCCAAAAATGTGTCAAAAGTGTCTGATCTGTCCGATGAAATAGTTTGTAAATGCTATAACTTTTGAGAAAACCAATCAATTAACGCGTATTGCAATTTATTTTACCAAAAATATGTAGAAGAATATATATTGGCCTAAACTGATGAAGAAATTTGTTGTTTTTTTTTTATATTTTCGGGAATTTTTATTTCAGCAAAAAGTAAAAAATATTGTTTTCATTTAAAATTGTTGCTATTCTTTTGTTTATAGCGCAAAAAATAAAAACTGCAGAGGTAATCAAATACCACCAAAGAAAAGCTCTATTTGTGGGGAAAAAGGACACAAATTTTGTTTGGATACAGCATTGCGTGACCGCGCAATTGTCAGTTAAAGTGATGCAGTGCCAAATTGTAAAAAGTGCTCTGGTCAGGAAGGGGGTAAAATCTTCTGGGACTGAAGTGGTTAAAAATGAATCAAATTGTGTTTTTGGTTTGTGGTGCTCAGATGCAGTGCAGTACCGCTTTACATTTATGGTAATTGTTTGGATTGTTTGAGTGCAATTTCTGGAAATAAGGCTTTATTCTTGCTATATGTGTTTTTTTTCTTACAATTCAAGGGTTTCAGTGTCTGGAGAAAAGGAGAGAGCTTAATTAGAGTAACAGTTTGGGGCAAAAAAGGTCATTTATAAACATTCCCTTTCCTAATTTTAAAGCAATTGCTTTAGGAAAGAAATTACACAAACTATGTACAGTAACTGCTAGATTGTTTTAAATGCACTGGTAACATTGTATTGCTAAAGTATTAATAATGATGAGTATAAACAAGAGGACAATATAACATCAATGTTGTATTACAGCTATGGTCTTTATATTATAAAAATTGTTACTCTAATAAACATTTTGCAATATAATACAAATGCTGTGAAAATAACGTCAGGGTGTACTTTAGTAATTGTTTTCCTGTTTTTAATGCTTTCACAAGCAGTGTGTCCTATATAAAGATATTATTGATTAGTTCTCTACAGGAGGTAGCACAAATTATATCCTGGACCACAAAGGTTAGGTGTAAAGATGTAAGATGTTGTTCCTGCTGAGCAAACCTAGACGTTTAACCTACTTGTTTCTCCTTGGACTCAACAAATAAAATAAAATATGACACATTTAAAAGCAGTGAGCAACCATGCTTATGTAACCCATAACACATTTAGCACATAGCATGGGTATAACACCTTTATAAGTAGTAAGGCACCTTGCTTATATAATCCCATAAAAATGTTTTTTTTTTGTATTCAACGAAGTGTTAGTGTGGGGCTCGCCAGACATGAGGATCCTTGGTTTGGGTGTCCCCCTACATATTTTGGCCAAAACACAAACAAATACCTTGTGATTTGTGTTTTTTGCAGAGCAATGGAAAAGAGTCATTTACAAATGCAGATCATCTGCCTGCTAAATAAATGGTAGAAGCAAGGCTAAGGGGTCTATTTATACAAACTTTGATGTGCGAATGTCTTAGGCACCTGGTGGTCATAATGGGGTATTGACCTGTTTGAGTTATTTCAAGGGGGGGGGAAGCATTATGGCCACTAGCTGAAGCTGATGCTTAAAGGAAATATTGTATGTTAACTGACAACTTCGAAAATGCTTGAGACATTCACATGGCTATATTTTTTATTTTATTTTTGGAAGCTTACATATTTTGGACAAAACATAAACCTTGTGATTTTTTTTTTTGGTCATTTTGGAGCAAATTAAAAGATGAAATAATCTCTTTTACAATTTTTTTTTTTTAATTCATAAAAAAAAATCAATTGTGAAATAGAAAACAATTACAAAAAATAACAAATATTAGGCACAAAGATCACAGGTTTAAAATGTATCATCAGGACTATATAAGATGAAATAATCTCATATTCAACAAACATTCGCACAAGAGGATCTTCCTGATGGTTGTGTTTTCAATGGCAGTGACTGATTCACCACCAGTGAACATTTGGTGAAAGTTAAATTTGTTACACTTTAATGCTTTATAATTAAGGCCCTAAGAGGCTGGTTTGCAAGCTTTGTAAAACAGTGGGGGGCCAGGGGGATTGGGGACTGCAAGAAGTTTTTTCACCTTAATGCATAGAATGCATTAAGGTTAAAAAACCTGAGGGTTTCCAACCCCTTTAACCACTTAAGACCCGGACCAAAATGCAGGTAAAGGGCCTTGCCCCTTTTTGCGATTCGGCACTGCGTCGCTTTAACTGACAATTGCGCGGTCGTGCGACGTGGCTCCCAAACAAAATTGGCGTCCTTTTTTCCCCACAAATAGAGCTTTCTTTTAGTGGTATTTGATCACCTCTGCGGTTTTTATTTTTTGCGCTATAAACAAAAATAGAGCGACAATTTTAAAAAAAATGCAATATTTTTTACTTTTTGCTATAATAAATATCCCCCAAAAATATATAAAAAAACATTTTTTTTCCTCAGTTTAGGCCGATACGTATTCTTCTACCTATTTTTGGTAAAAAAAATCGCAATAAGCGTTTATCGGTTGGTTTTCGCAAAATTTATAGCGTTTACAAAATAAGGGATAGTTTTATTGCATTTTTATAAAAAAAAAATTTTTTACTACTAATAGCGGCGATCAGCGATTTTTTTCGTGACTGCGACAATATGGCGGACACTTCTGACAATTTTGACACATTTTTGGGACAATTGTCATTTTCACAGCAAAAAATGCATTTAAATTTGCATTGTTTACTGTGGAAATGACAGTTGCAGTTTGGGAGTTAACCACAGGTGGCGCTGTAGGGGATGTGTGCCTATGTTTTGTGTTTACAACTGTAGGGGGGTGTGGCTGTAGGTGTGACGTCATCGATCGTGTCCCCCTATTACAGGGATGACGCGATCGATGCTACGGCCACAGAGAAGCACGGGGAAGCCATGTGTACACACGGCTCTCCCCGTTCTTCCGCTCCAGGGACGGATCACCGCACTGCAGCGGCGATCGGGACCGCGAATCCTGCGGTCCCGGTCCTGGAGCTTCGGACCGGGTCGCGGGGGCGCGCCCGCGGGCGCGCGCCCGCGACCCACGGCTGGGTACTAAAATCAACGTATATATACGTTGATGTGCCCAGCCGTGCCATTCCGCCGACGTAAATGTGCAGTAGGCGGTCCTTAAGTGGTTAAAGGACAACAATCCCTTGTCTGATTGTGTCGGAGACATACAATGTAGAATTAACCATGTAGCTCTTATATCTCTCAGGATGAGATGTTCTCTAAACTTTATTAAGCTACTTTGAGCATTTTTAGGGGTATAAGGGCTTGTTTACACTACAGAAGAAAAATGAAAACTCCCCTGGGGTTTTATGTTGCAGCAAACAGACTATCAAACAAATTTCAGTGTATACAAATATGTTTTATCATAGAAATATTAATATCAACAAATGTTTTAAAATATCAGCTCTTGTTACATAAATTCTCCTTATGACCCATCAATCATAATAGCATTATATATAGGCAGGTATACTCAAGACAAGTTTTACAGTAATGATCCTGCTCCAGACAAATGCCCCAACATGTTTCGACCAAGCAAGTTGTAGTCTTAATTGATGTAAAGTGCTGCGCAAACTGTTGGCGCTATATAAATCCTGTATAATAATAATAATAATAATTGATGAAAGACAGTGTTTAGAACCAGAGAAATTATTATCCAAGATCTCTCTTAGGTCATTCTAACCATCCACATAGCAAGGCCCAGCATGACTGACTATCAAGGAACCATGCCAATAGTGCCTGGAGGAGATGGAATTAGGCCACCTTAGACAGGTGAATGACTTGTATCCCCCCCCCCCCGATATAGGAGTCCATACCGTGCCAAATTAAGTAAACAAATCAATTGTAGGGTGCCTCGTTGATGGTATGGATGGGTTTAGAAGATCCTTAGGGGGTCTTGTGTGCACCTAATTGACCCACTGATTTGCATATGAGCAAGATTGTGTGCACTTGCTTCAAAATGTGACAATTGACACGCTTCTCTAAAGCCCTTTGAATGCCAACCAAAGCACCTGTCCTTAAATAAAATGATAAACATACAATCCTGTTCACACGTTGTGTTTGCTTTGATTTACTTCACTTAAAAAATTATACTCCATGCTGCTTTCTTGGTGCTTCAAATAGTCACCAAAGCTTCCATAGAAGTCAATGACAATTTGCTTTGTTTTGGAGGTGTAGCAGTGTGTCAGACTGACACACAGCAACAACGATTGCTCCGATGGGCACCCCCAAGGGCGCGCATATATGCTGCCCAGTAAGATTAACAGAACCACCCCCGGCTGTCATTCTGCTATAGACCGGGCGGGAAGTGGTTAATTCGACCCTTTTCCCTCTCCTTTTCACCAGGCCATGTGCAGCTTTTTGGGATACAATGAAGTACTGTGCATAGATGCATCATAATGTGTTGAGCTGTCATTCTTAATGAATGACACTACAACCCACTGCACCACATACAAGAGGATAAAGCCAATTAGTAGCTAACCATAAAACTTTAGCTTGTGGTTTGTACTGCTGCACACTGACAAACATTGTTGTTAGTCTCATTTATTCCAACAGCAAATCCTGCTATGAGACCGGACATTAGGCAGTAACAGCACAAGTAACTGGATAACTGGAGTATAATCCACATGGAGACCTAATGCTAAGTATCACTTCCATCAAACTTTTCTACCTACACTCTTCGCTAAATAAAGTAAACAGATAGGAGAGAAGAATGGCTTTAAAATGAGCCGCCCTATTTTTTTAAAGTATGTAAACATAGTGGTAATTTCATAGTGCACCCCATCAGCTTCTTCAAATGTATTGCTTCCTTCACCAAATATTCTGCCTAAGAAGACTAAACAACATTGTTACTGAAATGCAAATGCTGACTTTTTTTCAGATGTGAATGACTAAACCATCGCTAGCTCTAACCATTCCCCCAGCTGCTTTGTAGAGGGCAGTGACGTAAGCCACAGGAGATGTCTTACACATGATGTCTGTGATTAAGAGATGGCACCCAATGGGTGAAATGACTGGGTATCTGAGGACAGACTGGAGCAGAGTATGTGTTCATTGATTATGCTATACCGAGTTGTTTTTAAGCAAAATAGTTCATACTTGGCAGCAGTTTCTGTAAGCATTGGTAAAGAAAAAAGCAGATTTTAAGTAAAGTAAACTATAATATTTGCCAGGATTTCTAGTTGACTTACATCACTAACTTTTAATAAACCTCACCTGTGCTTCTATGTCTTTGTGACATGACTTGCTCAGAGGCATGGCAACAGACAACTGGCAAGCATTCAACTCCTCCTAAATCACAGACAAAAATTAAATCTGAATCTCTTGTGCATGGGAACCAAATGGCAACAAAATCCTTCTCAGCTAAAGGCAAGTTGGCATGGCCAACTTTATAGCTGTAACAAAACCCTTGCCAATTACAGTTCCGAATGGGAGCTGTCTGCATAAAACTTCATTTTAATCCAACGAAATCTATTTTCATCTGGACCAAAATTTCCATGGCTGTAACTGTCTGTGAGGTGAATCAGTCTGTCCAAAATAATTGTACCTACTGTAACTTCAGATAAGTATTGTGCGAATTTAGCTGCTATGTTAGATGTATAATCTGACTAATGCCGCATATACACGATCGGATTTTCAGGTGAAAAAAGTCTATCGGAGTAAAAAAATAAAACATGTCTTAAATTCTTCCGATGGAAAAAAATCCGATGGGAAATTCTGATCGTCTGTGTGGAATTCCGTCTGAGAAAAATCTACGTATGCTCAGAATCAAGTCGACGCATGCTCGGAAGCATTGAACTTAATTTTTCTCAGCTCGTCGTAGTGTTTTACGTCACCACGTTTTGGACGGTTGGAATTTAGTCTGACAGTGTGTATGCAAGACAGCTTGAACAGAATTCCGATGAAAAAATCCATTAGATTTTAGACCATCGGATACTCCGATCGTGTGTTGGTTGTGCCCCAGACCTTACAGATTGGCAGAGTTTTTATTAAGCTAATTTTGACAGTTTCACCTGACAAAATATTTCTGTTAATGTAAAGGTCTATACCAGAGATATGCAATTAGCGGACCTCCAGCTGTTGCAAAGCTATAGGTCCCATCATGCCTCTGCCTCTGGGTGTCATGCTTGTTTGTGGCTGTCAGAGTCTTGCTATGCCTCATGGGACTTGTAGTTCTGCAACAGCTGGAGGTCCGCTAATTGCATATCCCTGGTCTATACATTTAGTGTGCATGACCAGCCTATAGTATATTGACGTTGTTACTGTAATATGTTATGTTTACATTTGACAAGTTATTGTTTCATATGTTGGCATTTATGTATACATTTATTTTCCTGGCATATATAGATGTTTATTGGTCATGTGGTAACCATGCAAGTAGCCACTCTTGATGAGTAGGTAAATGTCAAGCTCAAATATTTTATTTATTCTGTGATAAGACAAAAAATATAGCTTGCAAGCTTTAAAAAAAAGTTACAGCACACTGGAAATACGTATGTTCACATTTGTAATAGTCTTACTGAGAGCATACCCAATTCCTAGATTAGAGGGTTAGGGTTAGGGTCAGGATTAGGCTTAGGGTTTCCCATTGAAGAATAAGACTAGGCCTAGATTTTAAACCAACTCAGGCCAGGCAACTGCCATGTGATCTGAAACAGAAAAGTGCCAGTTTCTTCTCTCCCTTAGCTGTTCTGCAGTTCTAAACCAGGCAGGTTCCATGTATGGCATCTCCTAATGTTTCCAAGAACAAAGCAGTTAGACTTGTCAAACAGTAAAATGTTTGATTGCTTTTGGATAAGCATAAAGATCTATCCTATTGGTTAGGCTTTTCCTAAGGGGGTAGTCACTAAAGCTGTAGCAAAAGAGACTTGGAAGGTTGCCTATGGCAGACAGGCATGCACTAGTCTTCATTTTCTATCCTGTATTGGAAGAATGTCACTCTCTCACATGACTAAAGAAAAGGCTAATTAGCATCTACTGTGTTATATTTTTAAAATATTAATTAAACAATGGGTACTGCACCTTTGAAGGTATCCTCTCAATGACCCAATTTAATATATTAGCATATAAGGAACCACAAAATTGTCACACAAATCAAAATGTTTTCAAAGCTCCCAGACACTGCGAGGGGAATTTAATGAAGCTGCTGCACCACTTATTTGGCATTGATCTCTCTTATTAATGTAATACATCAAATTCATGAAGCATTTGCAACACTTTTAGTTTTGACAGCAACTCATGCGCCAAATTCAGGTATTTCTAAAATGTCCCACTTTTTCATTGTGGCCCAATGCCTGCACCAAATTCAAAACAAAATATTGTCAGTTTGTATTGTCAGAACTCTTACGGGAAAACTATATACTGTACTGTATATTTTTTTAATTTTTGGACTGTATAAGACAGATTTTAAGTAAGCTTGGAGACAAATGTCTTAATTTTAGTTTGACGACACCAAGAGACAATATTGGTCTACAAACAAGATATGGATAGTTAATTAAAGTCAAGGCCCTTGGAGTGTTTGGACAATGGGCTTTTGGCGTTTTCACAACATCTGAAACCAAAGACAAACTGGCCAATATTTACAAGGACTTCCAGTTCTCATAAATGTTTATTGTGAAGACACAGCGTATGTTTGACCAGATAGATGGAAAGGAATCCATGTATATGCATCATGTCATTTGTTGACACAACAAATAACAAGCATGTTTGCCCAATGGCTCTCCATTGCCTCAGCTTTGAGAAAGACAAACACAGGACAAGACTCCACTCACAGAAATGAACTGTTTGTAACAATCTACTATTTCACTAGCTCAAAGTAGTCACAGACTCTATATTACAAGTCATAAGGCTATGTCCTTATGACACTGTGTAATACATATATATATATCTATGCTAGCTTACAAGCCAATGGATTATAAACTCTTTTACTGAACAAAGTACTATAATTATCATGGACATACAGTATCTATAAATGTAGGACGTTAGAGGGTAACACAATGTTGCAATGTATCTACTTTGATTGGATACAAAAAGATTTTATCCTTACAAGATAGCCCAGTGCCTGGAAAAGGGTTTCTAATATCATCATGTGATTGTTTAATTGTAATTAATACTATCAGGACTATATGTGCATGTTATATGTTACCATTTTCATAAATAATAGTTTATAGTGTGGGAATATTTGATTATAAAATCATACCAGCTCTGTAGTTAGAAGTTGACATTTAAAAACTGCTACACTAAAAGGGTAATGATCATAAACTAGTGATCACCAAGCTCTCCTATGCATACTATATATTTTAGATAGAATCACCTATTCGAACTTGTTATAGTAAAATAGTAATTGGTCTTATAACGCAGTGGACATCAACCCTGTCCTCAGGGCCCACTAACAGGCCAGGTTTGCAAGATAATTTAAATACATCACAAGTGATATAATTTGCTGCTCAGTGACTGCAGTATTCTAGTATGCATCTCCCCAAGGTAATACATAAAATCTGGCCTGTTAGTGGGCCCTGAGGACAGGGTTGATGACCACTGCTATAACAGATTATTTTATAAGTTGGATAAAATAGAATGAATGCGCTAAATCAACCCTTGCTATTGTACAGTACACGTCAAGTGTAAGTGTATACATATATATGTGTGTAAACACTCAGCTGTTCAAATAAAACAAAATACAAAAACAAAAAAAGTCCACAAACATATATAAAGTGCACTTGTGTATCAGTGCAAAGACTGACTCAATGATGGGGAGCACCTGCGATATGCTCAGCACTTCACCATACCTCCCATCCACAGTCCAATACTGCCACTTGCTGATTCAGAAAGCCAGTCACTTGACCAGTGACGATACTAGTGGGGGAGAAGCTTAAGTGACACGATCGACGGAAATACATCCGCATTAGGAGATCGCCGCACTGAGCTGAATCTACAGCCTGCCTATGTGTAGAGGATTCGTGAGTGTGGTTTCTCTATCAGTCCACAATCTCTGTTTTTTCTCTGCCATACTACACTATGAGCATTTTCCTTTGTTTTTTCTCTCCCCTCTCTATGAGCTGGCTTTCTGAATCAGCAAGTGGCAGTATTGGACTGTGGATGCGAGGTATGGTGAAGTGCTGAGCATATCACAGCTGCTCGCTATCATTAAGTCAGTCTACATGCTGGAACTGTGAATGGTTCGTTTCTTGCTGCTTTTACCTGGTGGTTTTCACTTCACAGTGTTTGCACTGATGCACACGTGCACTTTACATATGTTTGTGGACTTTTTTTTTGTTTTTGTATTTTGTTTCATTTGAACATCTGGAGTGTTTACACATATGCAGTACAGACCAAAAGTTTGGACACACCTTCTCATTCAAAGAGTTTTCTTTATTTCCATGACTATTCAAATTGTAGATTCACACTGAAGGCATCAAAACTATGAATTAACATATGTGGAATTATATACATAACAAAAAAGTGTGAAACAACTGAAAATATATGTCATATTCTAGGTTCTTCAAAGTAGCCACCTTTTGCAGCAGACACATCTCTAGAACAACTGTTAAGAGGAGACTGTGTGAATCAGGCCTCCATGGTAACCACTGCTAAAGAAAGGCAACAAGCAGAAGATGTTTGGGCTAAAGAACACAAGGAATGGACATTAGACCAGTGGAAATCTGTGCTTTGGTCTGATGAGTCCAAATTTGAGATCTTTGGTTCCAACCACCGTGTCTTTGTGCGACACAGAAAAGGTGAACGGATGACTCTACATGCCTGGTTCCCACCGTGAAGCATGGAGGAGGAGGTGTGATGGTGTGGGGGTGCTTTGCTGGTGACACTGTTGGGGATTTATTCAAAATTCAAATCCAGGCTGTGTAAGGGCTATTTGACCAAGAAGGAGAGTGATGGGGTGCTGCGCCAGATGACCTGGCCTCCACAGTCACCAGACCTGAACCCAATTGAGATGGTTTGGGGTGAGCTGGACCGCAGAGTGAAGGCAAAAGGGCCAACAAGTGCTAAGCATCTCTGGGAACTCCTTCAAGACTGTTGGAAGACCATTTCAGGAGACTACCTCTTGAAGCTCATCAAGAGAATGCCAAGAGTGTGCAAAGCAGTAATCAAAGCAAAAGGTGGCTACTTTGAAGAACCTAGAATATGACATATTTTCAGTTGTTTCACACTTTTTTGTTATGTATATAATTCCACATGTGTTAATTCATAGTTTTAATGCCTTCAGTGTGAATCTACAATTTTCATAGTCATGAAAATAAAGAAAACTCTTTGAATGAGAAGGTGTGTCCAAACTTTTGGTCTGTACTGTATATACACTTGATGTGTACTGTACAATAGCAAGGGTTGATTTAGCGCATTCATCCTATTTTATCCAATGTTTTAAACTGGTTTAGCACCTTTTTTATGTATGTAGCTTTATCATTTGGTTATTTTTGTTGTTGTTTTTTCCTTATTTGATCATATCAGTGCTTTAATACCTTTATAGATTATTTTATAAGATCCATTTCCACTGGAGAACTGAAATAATAATTTCTGGTCCTAGAGTGCCATCAGATGGACAAGGGAGAAAATGCATGGAAGTAAACACATGGCTAATTATTATCCTGTCCACCAATGAGAATGAAAATTATACCCTCTGGGTGGTCAGGTAGATAGGAAGGGATAGCTGAGGGACATCATTTTAAAGACTCATCATCTGAGCATACACACATCATAGAGATCCCCTCATCTGGACAGACGCCCATCATCTAGCGAGCACATTACCACACAGCTCCAATATAGCTAGACACCATTTTGAGGAAGACCCACCGGAGCTCTCTTCCCTGCTCTGAGCACTGCAAAGGGGGTGATCGAGATTTCTCACTGACAGCTGGGAGAAAAGGAGGAGAGTAGCAGCAGGTCAGCTGAGCGCCGAGCAGTGCTATACCAAAATTATTTGACACTATTTCAGCAACTCACACAGTTTACATTATATAATACTGTAATAGAGTAGATTCTAGCATTTTACAAACACTTTAAACTAGGGTTTATTTTCGAGATAGGGCTTATATTGCAGCCCTCCCCAAAAATCGCAAAAGGTCTTATTTTGGGGGAAACACAGGAAACAGTAGTACCATTGCAAGACCCAAACCAATGGTTTTCCCAATGGTTTTCCCATTCTAACAAAAAGGCTTCTGAAGTGATACATATGGGCTACAAGTAAAACAATAAAATGAATGACCATTTTACAAAAATGCACACATTTTTAATATCTACTGGGTCCCCTTCACTGCATAAGGTTTTTTCTGGAATAGGTGAATTTACAGTAGCCTTTACCCTTCTTCATCTCCACCCTCTGAGTATAACCCATATGCACTGTATCTAGTGCACCATTAAAAAGCTCCATGCTTTAATCCCCTCAATTCCAGAATGTTTCTCAGTTTGCAAAAATGAGCGTGGATTTATCATATTTTGTTTGCAGCATGTTTGGCAATTACTAAAAAATAAAAAACAGATGACATTAATATATCTGATGTAATCCACAGAGTTAACACCGATTGTTCTTATAAAGGATCGTGTGCTTTTATTCATAATAAGCCCACTATATTTTATAGTACTTGGGATCCATGGTTATGAATATATGGCAAATCTTTGGTGTAAGCGATATTATCTACCATGTAACTGTTACTGGTCAATTCCAATTGCACAATTATTATTAAAATTGTGTATTATTGAGTAATTTCTGGCAAAATGTTATGTTATATTGTTTTCTCTGTTTTTCTCTATATTTCTTCCCTTTTACCTTTTATCCTCACATGAGCTTTTACTGAGCTTTATATCTTTTCACTATATTGCTGGGTCTAAAATATTACTTAAAGGGTCACTAAAGGAAACATTTTTTTTTGCTGAAATGACTGTTTACAGGGTATAGAGACATAAAAGTTAACTGATTCCTTTTCAAAATGATTAAAAATAGATAAAAATCAATCATATAATGTGCCTGCAGGTTAGTTTCACTTTTGAACTGGCTTCATGTTTCTGCAAAGTAGAATTAGACACACAGAACAACAACAAACAAATCCAGGGCAGTGTTTTGTTTTTAAAATGAATCTGATTCTGGGAAGTTTTAGACACACAGTAATGACAGCTTAAACCATCGTGAGAAAGCTCCCAGTATGGTGGTTATTAGGAAACAGACAAGCAGGAAGTGTGGAGAACAGATCAGGATTACAGCAACTTCAAAGCAAAAACGAACAATAAGGACATGAAACCAGTACTGCAGTAAGATAAAGGAAGCTATTTAGCTAAAAAAAATTGATCCTTTAAGCGTTGGAGATATTGAAGAATGTCTCTATGATAATGGCATTAACACTATACCTTTTTATGATCCACTGTATATGTGGCTATAATTGTAATATTCTCATTATTACTATATAAGCATGCTGCATCACAGTCTTTTGATCAGCATCCTTCACTTGTATTGTAATACATTGTTTAACCTTCAATAAAAATGTATTGAAATGAAAATAAGGGTGGAAATGCTTAGCCAGTTTTCTTAGGCCTGTAACAACCAGAAACTTTCCAGAATTAATTTTCGTAGTTTCGGAAAGTTTTAAACACTTCACCAGTATGGCATGGAGTAAACAAACAGTGTTTTGTTTAAAATTGAGCTTTTTCTACAGTAGAAGAAAATCACATGAATGAATTAGCCAGCAGCTGTAAAAACCATAAAGAACTTTCACCAGCTCTCATGCAGTCTGCTCCAGTTGTTTGGGTTTAATGCGTCATGTCACCAGAGGCCTTCCTTATATCTACTGATGCCTCAAGAAAACTGCGCCGGCACAAACAGCTAGACTGACATATGGATCACATCTGATGAAAGAAAAATGTAAAAGCACAAAATTTGTTTTTATCAGCAACAACTGCTGTGTGAGCTTTTCATATCTATTTATATCAAATGAAAATAAATCCTTAAATTATTGATGTTGGTTGAACCACATACTATAGATGTTGTGGGTGGAAGTAAATATATCATAGGGTTTAGATATTTACCACAACTTATTTTAATTTCGTTTAAGAGCATTTAATGGACAAGTGTTCCGATATTGGTCTATGGAAAAGAACACTCAGTTCAGTTATAATGTTTATTTCTGAATTCTTAACAGACAGATGGACTGTTACTATCTTAAGAAATAGTTGATGACTGATTTATCAGGGAAAGGGTGTCTGTTCAAGTGACTCATGGTAGTCAGGTGGGTGTGGACCCACAAAAGGGAATAACACTATCTAATAGCATACAAAAAGTTCTCCTGCACTCTGGTGTTTCCTGCTATATGGCAACGTAATCCAGTTTCAAGGCAAAGTCTAAGATCTTGCAGCCCTCCTCAGAATCATGGGAATTCATAGGACTAAAAAGAAAAAGAAAAAAGGAGGGCGCACCGACCTCGTGCATTACCGTTAAAAGGATTTTATTAAATCAATAAAAAAATGGTGGTCCGTAGCTATCTAGCTACCGACCACCAAGGCTCTGATGAAGGTGGTTCGCCTCTGAAACGTGTCAGCCATATTGCCGGCCTGATACCATCTGATCCGTGCTGCCATCGTGTTCGTTTGGCGATGCTGTGTACCAGTGTGTTTGACTGATAAGCGCTGTCTATAACTCGTTTTGTGAGTATAATCATTGTTTTAATTGATTTAATAAAATCCTTTTAACGGTAATGCATGAGGTCGGTGCGCCCTCCTTTTTCTTTTCTTTTTTAATAACACTATCTAGCCAGAGTTCCTCCTTCAGCAGGAGAATCATACAGCTGTTGTATACAGACACACATGTGTGTGTCTATGTTTGGGCCTATTGGCCTAAAAAAACAGGCATTCTTACGAGGCTAGAGAGATAAAGTTTGGGTCTGTGCCGAGACAGTTTGAACGGATCAAAAATAGTCAGGAGGCTGAATATTTTCTGTTGTATTGATATGGTGCTGAAATCCCTGAGAGGGAAACCTTCTGTACAAGTATTTGCTTGTAAATAAAAGTGGTTGGAAAACCCTTAAAGGATCACTAAAGGAATTTTTTTTTTTAGCTAAATAGCTTCCTTTACCCTACTGCAGTCTTGGTTTCATGTCCTCATTGTTCGTTTTTGCTTTGAAGTTGCTGTAATTCTGCTCTGATCTCCACACTTCCTGGTTGTCTGGCTCTTTATAAAAAATCTCATGGCAGATTTTCACTGTGGTCCAAGCTGGCATTACTGTGTGTCTGAAACTCCTCAGAACCAATCAGAGTCATTTTAAAAACAAAACACTGCCCTGTATTTGTTTGTTTTTGTTCTGTGTGTCTCTTTACTTCACAGAAACATGAAACCAGTTTAAAAATGAAACTAAACCGCAGGCACATTATATGATTAATTTTTATCTATTTTTAATCATTTTTAAAAGGAATCAGTTAACTATTATGTCTCTATACCCTGTAAACAGTCATTTCAGCAATTTTCCTTTAGTGACCCTTTAACTACTTCAGCCACGGAAGAATTTACTACTTTCCGGACCAGGCCATTTTTTGCTATATGGCACTACATCGCTTTAACTGAAAATTGCGTGGTCGTGCGACGTTGTACCCAAACAAAATTTACGTCTTTTTTTTCAAACAAATAGAGATTTATTTTGGTGGTATTTGATCACCTCTGTGATTTTTATTTTTTGCACTTTAAACAAAAGAAGAGTGACAATTTTGAAAAAAAAAACACAATTGGGGTTATTTACGAAAGGCAAATCCACTTTGCACTACAAGTGCAAATTGCACTTGAAAGTGCCCTGAAATTGCACTTGAAAGTGCAGTCGCTGTAAATCTAATGGGTGTATCTGAAATGAGGGGAGGCTCTGCTGATTTTATCATCCAATCTTGTGCAAGCTAACATGCTTTTTTTTATTTTCCTTGCATGTCCCCCTACGATCTACAGCGACTGCACTTTCAAGTGCACTTTCAGTGCACTCTCAAGTGCAATTTGCACTTGTAGTTTGCACTTGTAGTGCAAAGTGGATTTGCCTTTCCTAATTAACCCCTAATATCTTTTACTTTTTGCTATAATAAATACTGTATCAAGGTTCACATAACCAAACAAGCCACATAATGGGATGCATGAGCCTGTAAGTCATTGGCTAAGACCTTTTTAAGCCTGGATTGGGAAACTGGAGGGACATCATTTTTTATGCATTATTGCCTTGTTACCCTTGTAAGAGCAAAATATAGATAGATTTCAGTGGTTGCTACAGTCTACACTATCTTGTGTTCACTTGGTTTCTGTAGATCAGCTTGGGCAAACAAGTTAAAGAAGGAGTGATGTGGTGGCATGGTTTAGTGCCACATGAGCTGAGCGCTGTGTGGTTTGAACCTGGTAAGACACTGGGTGATCTAAAACAGGCTGCTGAGTTGTACAGATTGCAAAAAAAAAAAAAAAAAAAAGGAACTTAAACAGTTAGGCCTCATTCACACAGGGGGACTCCGATGCAACGGAGTCCGCCTGTATCCGCCAGCTCAGCCGGAGATCTGTTTGCAGATCTCCGCTGAGCCGACGGATGACAAGCTCCTCTCTGCTCACTGAGCGGGGAGGAGCTTGTCGAGCCCCGCTGTCCTCTATGGAGCGATCTGATGAAAACGGACAGCATGTCTGTTTTCATCAGATCTTACCCGATCCGATCCGCATGGACAGATGGGGACAGGTGCCCCATATGTTTGTTTTTAGCGGATCGGATCAGGTCGGATGTCAGCGGACATGTCTCCGCTGACATCCGACGCTCCATAGACATGCATGGAGCACCCGTTCAGGTCCGCCTGAAAAACTGACAGGCGGACCTGAACTGATCCATGTGTGAATGAGGCCTTATGATCAGAGGATTTTCTTATTTTGTATCTGCTCTAATCAGACTAACCTAGTATGGAATCAAAAACAAAATCCATTTTTTTATGAGCAATCTGTTGACTGGTGAATCTAAAATGTGTGAATTAAAAAAAAACAGCAGAGCCCACTGTGTTTTAGGTTACTCGCTTCACCTGCAGTCTAAGCAATTTTAAGTCATCAGTGGCACCAGCACCTTACAAACTTCTAGCAAATTCCCAGGACTCATGAGGTTTGCAAATCATAAACACTTGTGCCAAAAAAACACAGGTTTACCAACAGAAATAAGTATCAGACTATAATAGGGGCAATGTAGTGTATTTGCCCCTATTCAGCTGGTAGGACAAAAGCCAAAAATGTAAAGGACTGGATGAACTAGCTCCCTTTCTATTAAAAGATGTGTTCACAGCAGCAATAATGTCATTGTGTGTTGAAGTTGTTAGGTATAGCTGTCAGTTCTGTGTAGAAAGAGATGTTTTGTTTTTGGTGGCGTTGCATGGCAATGGCTGACTGCCCATGGCTTTTCTTGACAATAACTTGCTTATTAGCCCCATAAAAGGCAAAACTGGAAAACAAGATTTAAACCCGTAGACTTCAATGGGGTTCACTGCAAATTGATCAAACTTCAACTAAGCATCATGCACAATGGGCATCTGTTTAGCACCTCTAAATTCCATAACTCCTGTAGACTTTAATGGGGTTTACTGCAAAGTTTGCAAACTTCAATTAAGCCACATGCACACTGGGTATCTATTTAGCACCTCTAAATGCCAGAACTCTTGGCAGGAGAGAGCTTCTTGAAAAACATGCCTAAAGCTGTGTATTGCGCACATGTTTATATGAATTTAAGAGTGTTTAAGTGCTTCAAGCATTTGGGCATTAATGGATTCTATTGGCCATATTAATTTATTCTGGCCATGGAAATGCATTAACGCTCAAATGCGCCTAAATGTATCTAGCATTTAAGTGTGTTCAGCATTTTTCTGCTCTTCAGCTCCTCATCTTTGATGTTTTTTTTTTTTCTTTCTGCCTGTAAACATTTCTCTTGTAATAGCAGCGCTTTTACAAGCTGAAAAAAATGCTTGTAAAAAGTAGTATGTGTGTTTTTTATTTGTTTTTGTTTTTAAGCACAGTGTACGTTAGGCCTTAAATAAATAAAAAAAAACTATTTCTGAACTGAACCCATGCAGATATGCTTATCCCTAGTGTTATAAAAGAGTTTACAATGTACAAGAGAAGAAGAAAGACTGAGGCCCCATACACACGAGCGGACAGATTTGTTCAAATCTGTCCGTCCGACAGATTTGAACAAATCTGTCTGCTGGGATTTTGGTTTGCTCGCGTGTACACACAAGCAAACCAAAATCCCCGCCAGCAGACAGCGCGCTGACGTGACGGTGACGTGGCGGTGACGTTGACACCGCCACGTCACCGCACCAGGAAGTAAAACACTTCCACGCATGCGCCGAATCCATTCGGCGGCGGTGCGGCGGCGGTGCGGGACGACATGTCTGCTGGTAAGTGTACTAACCAGCAGACATGTCGGCCGGACAGATTCCCACCCGATAGATTTCAAAGCATGCTTTGAAATCTGTCGGGTGGACAAATCTGTCTGCTCGGCCGTACATACGATCGAATCTGTCTGCTGAAACGGTCCAGCGGACCGTTTCCAGCGGACAGATTTGATCGTGTGTACGAGGCCTGAGGGCTAGAATCAGGTAGAAGAGCGTAACTTTGTGCGGGCGTAGCGTATCCTATTTACGCTACGCCTCCGCAACTTTTACAGGCAAGTGCTGTATTCACAAAGCACTTGCATCCAAAGTTACAGCGGCATATCGTAAATGGGCCGGCGTAACGGTCCGTGGACGTATCCCAGTGCACATGCTCAAAATTACGCTGCAACTACTCATTGGTTTCGACGTGAACGTAACTTACGCAAAGCCCTATTCATGAACGTTTTACGTAAACAACGTAAACTTCGGAAAATTCTACGCCGGCCCGACTTCCATACTTAACATTATGTACGCCTCATATAGCAGGGGTAACTTTACACCGGGCTTACGCAAACGGCGTAAAAAAATACGCCTGGCCGCAAGTACGTTCGTGAATCGGCATATCTAGCTCATTTGCATATTCAACGCGTAAATCGATGGAAACGCCACCTAGCGGCCAGCGTAAATATGCAACTAAGATACGACGGCGTAAGAGACTTACGCCAGTCGGATCTAAGACAAATCTATGCGTAACTGATTCTAAGAATCAGGCGCATAGATACGATACCGCTCACTCAGAGTTACGCCGGCGTATCTGGAGATACGCCGGCGTAACTCGTTCCTGAATCTGGCCCTGAGGGTGCAAGTGTTCAACTTGAATAGGATATTACCTTACTAGAGGTCTGTATGCAACATAGTTTTGATTATTTGGTGCTCCTCCCCACAGATTGTCACCCTGTGTATCTACATCGGTCACACAAAAAAAAGGTTTGTATAGGTCAATTACAGAACAATATAGATTAGCATATCAGCACATGAAAAATATGCCTTTACAGAATGTTTATATCTATGTCCATGAAATATCTGTGTTCATTTAATGCTAAATGTGATAGAAACAATATATGTTCTAAAGACTGTCACATTAAAAGATTTGAACTGATTTTTGATTTTTGATTTTATGATGCAGTGGTAAAAGAAAAAAAAAGATCTTTCAGGCAAAACCTAGTTGTCAGCATCTCCAAAAAAAGCTATGCCACTTAATTCTCATCTAATGGTGTGCAGAAGCGAAGTACGCAGGGTAATTGTCCAGTGAATCAAATTTGTGCCACTGGCCATTGGTTTCCATACTGACAACTGACTACAAGCCTGCTGTATGCATCAGAGAAATAATTTGATTCTCGTGTACTGCTCTGAGAATCAATTCAAATCATTGCACTTCTAATAACAAGAGAGCAAGACCCAGTGCCTGCTTGTGTTAGGTTGGAAACTCATGGAGTGATAAGCACAATCTAATTTCAGCAACTCCTGAAACGCTTATTATTGTTCCCCACAGGAGTTCTTAAATTAATATTGTAAAGAAGTTTTAGATCTCTGCAAAAGCCCTGGCCAGGCAGCCTTGTTTTGATATTTTGAATGTGCAGGGGCATAAATTAGGGCATTTTCTCAGAAGAAAGCCAGGCAGATTTTGTCCTGATATCAGGAATGTATATTACTTGGTTATAGTGATGCACCTGCTAGTAACAAGGGTGCTGCTTTCAGTAACACAACAATTCTGTCATTGAGCACATAGTGGATAGTCTCCTGCCTGTGCACCTAGATATTTAATAAAACTATAAAAATCTTCTATTGTCTCCTATTCTTAAGTGGCATCTTCTCCATCTGCAGCACCAGTCAAGAAAGAATGTCATAAAGAATTGGTAAATTAAGACAAAAATTGACGCAGAGGAAAACAGTTAGGTGTATGAGTCATTGAGCACATTGTAGGAAAGAATGGTGGTGATAAAATAAAAAGTGAATGATGAGAGTAAACATTTCTGATATATAGAGCTAATATTAAAATCAAAAATGCATTTATTAAACTAAGCAAACCGTATTTCATGACAATTTTGTTGAATTATGTGCATAACATTCATATAGAGAAAGTTACAATTTAAAATATAAATTTAGAATCAGAGTTAGGAATTAAGTTAATATCAGTGCTCCAGAAGGTTTTACCCCCTTCGTGACCAAGGTATTGTTTTGCTATTCAGCACTGCACTACTTTAACTGGCAATTTCATGCAACACTGTATGCAAATTAAATAATTTTATCATTGTTTTCACGCAAGTAGAGCTTTTGAAAAAAGACAGACAATTTTGAAAAAAGTGGACGTGCTTACGTCATCGCTTTCCAAGTCAGAGCGGACGGGCATTCGCATAGCTGGCCGGCCATTACTATACATGCTGTTTTTACTTTGATTTTATGTAAGTGTTTTTTTTACCATAATAAATTCCTACTGTTCTATGGATTGACACTATGGTGATCCCTTTTTTTATTCCCGGTACACTGATCATCCTGTATGATATTTGAACCTGCACAAGCATCTAGCGGTCATTTGAAGTGATTATTTGAAGCTGCTGCACAGTGTTTCCCTGAAAAAAGGCCCAGGTTGGGGTTTACAACCGCAAGCTTTTAAGGCTTGCCCTGTGGTAAGCATGCATTTTTTACAGTGTTTTCACTTCTGGTGGTGGAATTCCTTCTGATGCTATTCACTCATTCAAGATATCGCTATTTGTGTCGATTGAATCATTTCATTTTTGGACTTTATTGACTTACCCGTATTTATCGGCGTATAACACGCACAGGCGTATAACACGCACCCCAACTTTAAGAGAGACGTTTCAGGAAAAACACTTTCCAAAGCCCCCTGCATATAACACGCAGGCACAGTTTACCCTCTATTTTCAGGGTAAAAAAGTGAGTGTTATACGCCAATAAATACAGTATTTCTTCACAGTTCGTTTATTCACTCATGTCTTATTGAAATGGTCTCAATTCCTTTACTTATAATTATATTTTAACTTCACTTATGACATTCCACTGAGAGGGAATTTTTAGGTGGATTAGTGCAGCTAAATTTTTTGCTATTGTTATCAGTGTGTATTTTCACTTTTAGTGGCCACAGTTTAAGTTTTTGGTATTTTAGCGCGGTAACTTTTCTATTTCAATAAAAAAAAAAAAATGAAATTAAACTAGAATAAAAAATAAGTCGAGGGAAACCTCTGTACTGTGTAGAAAGTGCAAAGATTTTCCTGTTCTTTCTAGTGATGACGCTCAGGAGATTCAGAAAACAGCCAAATTAATAGGCGGTCGGCCAAGCAAACCTCCGGCAGCAGTAGCAAGTGAAACATTTAGCAGTGGTATTACTACCACTGCTAAGTCTGTCAGCTTACCGCTGTTGCCCCATTGGTGTCCTAATAAGAAGTGACTTACCCTCACCTGGCACATTCAGCTGTCACTGGGGGATTGCCTTTAGATCTGGTATAGATTTGAAGGGGAACCCTCCCCAAAAAAAAAATCCATAGCAGATCATAATCTGGCAACACTCCTCGACACACCCTCCTAGGTCATATCTGGCCACATTCCATCAGCATAGGAGTACCCATGTGGATTAGCGCAGAACAGTGGTTCTAGAGGTCTGCAGGTTAAGGGCTTACATGAATCTGGAAGATTCCTTTAAAAATATGGGGGACCACAGATCCTAGTCTCACTCATATTATTTCATCTTCTGATTGAATGATTGAATGTCTTTAGCCTAAAGTGTCAGAATATTTCTATATTAAATGAATGGGCCAGATTCAGGTACATTGGCGCATATTTTAACCGGCGTAGCGCACCTCTTTTACGTTAGACCGGCACAATGTAGAGGCGCAATCACTGTATCCTCGTAGTATTTGCGCAGAAATTTGCGCCGGTACAACGTAGTTCCCGAGGCGTAAAGCGGAGTAATTCAAATTGGGAAGGACGTGGGCGTGTGACATTGAAATGAGCCGTGACCCCATGCAAATGAAGGGCCGGCCGGATCGCGCTTGCGCACATGAAGCAGACCATGGTCAGCACCTCTCTGCGCATGCTCACAACTCGGGAACGGCACAATCAGTGAAATTGGAAGTGGACCCGGGCAACTTAGTGAGCTACGCAGAGAGCTTAAATAGACAGACACAAATGCCCTTCCATTGCAAAAGTACATCCCTTTGTATCCCTTCCTATACAGCAAGGTGCTTTTGTTCTGTTGTGTGTTCGCATTTGTTGATTTGTGACTTGTCTTTGTGATATTTGTTGACTGTTTGAGCTAGTGTTTTGTATAATATATTTGATAGTGTTTTTTGGTGACTGGTTGTGCGACTTTTTGGTTGATAGATTTTGTTTGTTTTGTTGCTTGATTTTTCCTGCTTGTTTTTGTGAGTGATTTTTGTTGATTGTTTGGGAGAGAGTTGTTGTATGAATATGACTGAAAGGAAGCGCAAGACCAATTTTACTTTGGAGGAGAAACAAATTATTGCCCGGGCCCTTACCCAATATGGGTGTTTCCTGCACGACCCGGAGAGTGCCAACACCCCCCCCCCCCCCCCGGCCAGAAAGAAGGAGATCTTGCAGAACATTACTGGGGAGACCCGGACACATTACCGGGGAGACCCGGACACATTACCAGGGAGACCCGGACACGCGAGGGGATCGTCAATAAGATCAATGATCTCCGGCGTCTGGTCCGTAAGAAGCTGGGGCAGATGGCAGCACCAGCCTGATGAGGACCCCCAGACAAGGCCGGGGTCCTCGGAGGAGTTTGAGTTGGAGGAGGAGGTCATGTCAGGCAGTGGCTTGTTGTTTTTGGAGGAGTCTTCCCCTCTGGCTGGCAGCAGCCAGCCCTCCATAAGGGGTAGCCCCTCTCACTCCTCCCCCAACAGGGCTCCCCTCCCAAGGGGCTCCCCTTCTCCCCAGCCACAAGCATCATCTGGAGGCAGGAAGTCGTCCCAGAAGACCAGGGGGTGGCCGAGGTTCTGCCTGCCAATCTCAGAAGGGACCAGGCCCTTCAGACCCACCATCTGGGACAGGTCAGCCCGACTTTTTGGGCTGATGAAGGAGAGCCTGTCCTCCATAAAGGATATGCTTGGGGACCTGGACTGCCACTCCTGGGCTCTTACAAACTGCCTAAACGAACTGCAGACTACTAGAGCAGACGTTGGGCAGGATGTGAGGGCCCTCACCCAGGCTATCCAGGCCAATACGGCAACACTAAATGCTGGCCTGAACAGAATAGCCGTGGCCTTGGAGGGCAGGCCGCCAGGTGGGCAGAGACCAGGGGCTGCTCCTCCTTCCCCGGATTACCCCCCCCATGAGTCTCCCCTGAGGAGCCGGGGCCGTGGCCGTGGACGCCCCAGGCGTGGGTCACGCCAGCGGCATTAATTTGGTTTCCCCCTTCTTTTCTTTTTTTGGTGCTGGACTTTTTTTTTTTGCTGGAAATTTTTAGTTTTTTTGGGGTTGTGAATGATTTTGGAATGTGGGGGTGACATTCCTGCCGGAAAAGGGGTGTCACCCTCATTTGTGGTGGAGAAGGGTTCCCCAGGACCAGGGAGAAGTGATCCCCAGGTCCGTGTGAATGGTGTATGAATGTACAGTGACAAAATTGGAGCCGTAGCGTGGCGTTGCTGCTCACAAGTCCTGCATGGTGGGCTTGTGCTAATCCAATTTGATGAGGATGTGGGGTGTGTGTGCTAGGGACCACAGTGGTGTGCATGCATGCATTCTCATTGTGCCATGATTAATGTTTGTGTTTAGCGTGCAAAGATGCCTAATGTGAGCTGTCTCCTGGCTGCTCTTCCATCAGAAGATGGGGTAGCCTCGGTTAGGGGGGGGATTGTCTGGTTCAGGGGTCAGGTCATCACGTAGGTCAATCTGCAGGCCCTTTCTCACTGCAAAGTTGTGCAGCATGCAACATGCACCGAGGATTTTATAATTGCTCGTGGAATGGTTACAAACCTAAAAATCTCCATAGGCGACGCTTTAAAAATGTATTACGGTTACCAGGTTAGAGTTACAGAGGAGTAGTGCTAGAATTATTGCACTCGCCCTGACGATCGCAGCGATACCTCACATGTGTGATTTGAACACCGTTTACATATGTAGGCGCGACTTCCGTATATGTTTTCTTTGCTGCGCGAGCTCATGGGGACCGGGGCACTTTAAAAAATTTTTTATTTATTTTTATATTAATAAATTGTGTTTTTTTTTTTTTTTAAATATCACTTTTATTGCTGTCACAAGGAATGTAAACATCCCTTGTGACAGTAAGGCCCTGTACACACGATTAGACATGTCTGATGACACTTGTTCGACAGACCGTTTTCATCAGACAACTCTGAACTTGTCTGAAGGTCTGATGTGCGTACACACCATCAGACCAAAATCCAATCAGACCAGAACGTGGTGACGTAGAACACAACGACGTGATGAAAAAATGAAGTTCAATGCTTCCAAGCATGCGTCGACTTGATTCTGAGCATGCGCGGGTTTTTGGTCTGATGCTTTTGTGTACTAACCATCGAACCTGTCTGACGAACAGGTTTCCATCGTAAAGGTTTTAAAGCATGTTTTAAAACTTTGGTCTGATGGAAAACGGTCCGATAGGCCGTACACACCATCAAACTGGTCCAATGAAACCGGTCTGCGGACCGGTTTCAGCGGACATGTTCGATCGTGTGTACGCGGCCTAATAGGTGACGACAGGTACTCTTTATGGAGTGATCGGGGGTCTAAAAGACCTCCAATCCCTTCTTTGCACTTCAAAGTATTTAGATCACCAAAAACTGCGATTCTGAATACTGTATATTTTTTTTAATCCAGCGCCATTGGCAGCTGAGTAAACCGGAAGTGACGTTGTGACGTCGCTTTCGTGTTTACATTCAGGAGATTGGAATAACGTTCCAGTCTGTCTCTAGGCACCGGAGGTGGCGCATCATGGATCGGTTCTATCATTGGGACATAAGGCCCAGTAAGAGTGGCGGGAGGCGACAGGGGGGGATTTCAGCAACATTGGTTGTTAAACCCTGGAAAGCCAATTGCCCGCTCTAAAAAACGGTACAGAGATGATGCCTGCAACTGCGGGCATCATCCCGGTATAACCCCCGAAAGCCTTTAATGATTAAAATACTATTTCAGAAGTAGTTGTAGTTTCATTATGATTCCAGTATCTATGCTGGGGTGATTTATCCAATTAAATGTCTAATAGCTAGTGTGCTCTTTCCCAACAAAATGTTTTTGTAAATTAGCTTGCTTGTAAAAAAAGAAAGCAAGTTTGTTCATTAACTACAATAAAATACTGTAATTCTGTATTTATGAAATATCTTGCAAATAACATCTTCGGGACAAGCTATCTGTATCTTACATGAGGTTATATAAAATGTCACCGGGTCGGTTCAAAACAGATAACGCATAAGAATTACAGTACCTAATTATCATCATTACTGCATGTACTTCTCTGTTCTTTTTCTGTCAGGACCTTATCTATCCATGGTACCTCCAGTCCTCCTCCACTTTAAATGATTCAGATCATAACAGAGCATTCCACCCTGTCTGTGTATATTTTCAGAAAAAAAATAATAGCTTATTTGCTATCATTACATAATACAATGTCTCATATTTTCTGCATACTCATTAGTGTTTTTATTCATAATTGAAAACATTATAAAGTATTGGTTGCAAGAGCACAATGTTAAAACATAGGTTACATTAACAATGGCAGTACACAAGTATGAAATCCAGAATTCTTTAAATAAATGAAAAAAAGGACAGTTGCAGTTATTTCATGCCAATTTATTTAGGCTCAAGTCGGCTTACCAGGTCCCCAGTTAGTCATTTAATGTAATGCTGCTAGATAATTGCATTTCCAAAAGAAAAGCTAAGAATATTGTCTCAAGCCTCATACACACTACCAGTTTTCCCATTGGGAAAACTGCCATGAGAGCTTTTGGCTTGGAAAACCGGCCGTGTGTATGCTCCATCGCAGTTTTCCTGACAGGAAAACTGTCGAAAAAAAAAAAAAGAAAGAGAACCAGCTCTTTTTTTTCCCACCGGGATTCCCGGCGGTTTGTAACCCGTCGGTTTTCCTATGGGAAACACTGCAATGGAGCATACACACGGCCGGGATTCCCGACCACAGCTCTCATGGCAGTTTTCCTGTCGGGAAACTTGGTCGTGTGTAGGGGGACAAAGTTACCAAGCAGGTTCTTGGTTTTCCCCTCGGGCTTCCCGGCAGTAAAAAGTCGTCAGGGAAACCAGTACGTGTCTACGGGGCTTCAGACAGTACCCTTTATAGACAAAACAAGATAAAGCCCATGGGCCAGATTCAGAGAGCCGTAACTCCTGTCTAACTAGTGTTAGACTGGAGTAATTTCAAATTACGCGCGTTTTTTAGCTAGTCTGAAACCTCAAACCATGAATAGACGGCTGCGGGCTTCAATTCGACTGGATTACGTGTTCGTACGCCTTCGGATCTACGCTGCAATAAAATTGCGGCCACTGGGTGGACTTCCCGTTGTTTTCCGCGTCGGGGTATGCTAATGAGCTTTTGCCGGCGATCCCCGAAATTACGATCTTCAATCGCAATCTCTTACGGCATCTTTAGTCATCTTTTTTTTGCGTAACACTATACCAGCTTTTTGCTGCTCTAATATTAGACAGCCCATGTTAAGTATGGCCGTCGTTCCCGCGTCGAATTTCAACATTTTCCGACGTCTTTTATTATTTTTTACGTAAGTCGTCCGGGAATAGGAATGTCCGTAAACAACGCTACTCAAACAAAAAATGACGTAACGACGTGATTTCGCGCAATGCACAGCGGGAAATTTCTAAACGGAGCATGAGCAGTTCGATCGCCGCGGGGACGCGCTTAATTTAAATGCTTCACGCCCCCTAAATGCGTATTTCGATTACGCGGCGAGAAATAGACTACGCCACCGTAGCGTACGGGCAAAAATCTACCAGAATTCGATGTAGAGCCTGGTAAAATACGGCAGCGTAGAGTATTTCGATTACGCAGCGCAAAATTAAGTGTATCTGAATCTGGCCCTATGTTTTTAAGCTCCTCCATCCAGAGGTGTATTTAGGTTTTGTGCTGTCCTAGGCCTGACTAAACTCGTGCACCCCCTAATTTAAATATGACCCACACCCAGGCCCGGAGTGGCCAATCGGGAGAACCGGGATAATTCCAGGTGGGCTGGTCGGGTTATGGGCCGGTGAAATACCGATGAAATATGCCTCTTGCGTTGCAGGCGCGGACCGATGACATCACTCGGCGCCGCGGGATCGGATTGGCTGCTGGTTTCAGCACAATCCGTCAGTACATACTGCGCATGTGCTGTTCCCGGCTGGAGCCGACAGAGACCGACAGTCTGTGAAGTCTGAGTGCAGTTACTTGTACCCTCCCCCTGTCTCTCAGCGCGCCTTATTCAAGTTCCTCACAGGAGACGCTGAGAGGGGGAGGAGTGGAGCCATGCAGCCTGCAGTGGAGGACTGAGTTCAGCCTAGCCTAAGGTAAGCTAGCTGAACAACATGCAGTCAGTCTGTCTGTGGCTTATCTTGGTGGGCAGGAGGAGGAGGGGGAGAGAGAGAGGGGAGAGAAGGTTAGGCTCTGTGTAGCAGGCTCCTGTCGTTTTTGTGTGTGGCTGTGAACTGCTCTGCTTCTAAATGCAGCATGTTTTCTCAGATCTCCCTTACACCTCCCTGTCCCTACCCATTATCTGCTCACCAGGCATAGCCTCCACTCCTGTATGACCACCTCATGTGTCAGGCTGTGGCACTACAAATCCCAGCATGCCAGGAGAGGGGAGGCAGCAGCAGCAATATCACAGATCAGGCTGGTTTTGTAGATAAAGTGCTGGTGTTGTATAGTGTGTGTTTTATAAAATGTATGATAATTCCATATTTGATTATTACGCTTGATGGTCTTAAGGTGTTCATATTTTTTTGTAAGTAGTGAGCAAATTTGGTGTGGAAGCGCATTGGAGTATTTTTATTTGTTTATAATGGAAAGACAGTGGAGTAATGGGGGAGGGATGTTGACAGAGAGATGGAAAGAGTGAAGAGTGAGTTGGGGTTCTTTCACACTTTTAGCAAGTAGGTAGGTAGTTGGGAGAATACTGTGCCATCAAACGCAGCCCCTGTGCCATGCCATCAAACGCAGCCACTGTGCCATCATTTCGCACCACTGTGCCATGCCATTAAACGCAGTCACTGTGCAATGCCATCAAATGCAGCCACTGTGCCATCAATTGTCACCACTGTGCCATGCCAAATGCAGCCACTGTGCCATCAATTTGCACCACTGTGCCATGCTATTAAACGCAGCCACTGTGTCATGCCATTAAATGCAGCCACTGTGCCATGCCATTAAACGCAGCCACTGTGCAATCAATTGTCACCACTGTGCGCTTTAATGGTCGCCACAGTGCCAATTGTCCCCACTATGCCTATTGCCCCCACTGTGCCCTTTAATTGTTGCCACTGTGCCTATTCATCCCGCTGTGGCAATTGTCCCCACTATTGTCACCACTGACTGTGCCCATTGATGTTGCCGCTGTGCCCTGTAAAGTGCTCTTCCCCCCCCCCCCGCCCGGCACTTACCTTTACTGGAGTCAGGCATCCACATCCCACGATGTCTTCTCCCGCCCTCGATGACTGACAGGCGTCTCAGCCAATCAGGTTACCGGTAGCCAGAACCGGCCAACCTGATTGGCTGAGACGCCTGTCAGACTTATCCAAGGAGCGTACAGCTTGTGCGTGCCGAGGATAAGCTTCCGGGACCCGAGGGCGGTACTGGGAAAGCCTATCAGAGCCGCTGGCTCTGAAAGACACTTCCGTACAGCCAACCAGCTGCCGTTATTCAGATGGCCGGACATGAGCGCCGACCATCTGAATAACAGCGGTGATAATAACATAGATTTGTGCAATGAATGAATCTATATTATTAGATCAGTGGCGGTGAGAGCCAGAGGGGGCAGCACTCCAGCGCTCTCTATGGACGAACTGCCACTGGTCGGGAACTAAAGTGGGCTGGTCTAAGGCATGAAACTCCAGGGCTGAAAATGAGTCCCACTCCGGCCCTGCCCACCCCTTCCTGTCACGGCCACACCCTGGGTTGTTTAAGACCCACCCTGACATTTTTGAGTGAGGACACTAGTTCTGAGGGCATGGGGGGGGGCAATGGATTCCCTTAATTTACTTAGATTTTCTCTTACTTCCTGGTTGCCCATAGAGCAGGAAGTGAAGGGAAATCTTCGCAATGGGACAGGGATGGTAAAAGTGTTGCCTATAGTTCTATTTTAAGTAGATGGTGCAGCAGAAACATACAGGTTTGTGGTCCAGGATGACAAAACAGTCAAAATTGGAAGCGCCCCCCCCCCCCCCCACACACACACACACACAGTTGTGGAATGCTGGCCGCCCGCATACTAGAAGCAGCGGGGCCGCTTTATGGGGGCGCTAGACTAATTTTCCTAACAGTGTAGCGCAAGCCGGCGGGGACTCTTTTTGTGCTGCCCCCTGCAAAGTGCTGCCCTAGGCCTGGGCCTTGTTGGCCTAGGCAAGGATTACAGCTCTGCCTCCAGCACAATATATACTGTACGTGTGTCTGTGTGTATCCTGTATATACTTGATTAGCATAGGCACACATACACAACCTAAGCCTTGTACACATGATCAGATTGTTGACAGGGGATTGTCTGTTGACAGACTGTTGGCCTAAAATCTGACCGTTAGTACGCTCCTTCAGACAATTGTTGTCCAACTTTCTGCCAACAAATGTTGGATGACAGGCTAGTAAATCTTCCGCGGACAACAGTCTGTTGTCAGATTTTCTGATGGTCAGTACACAAGTTCATCACACAAAAGTTGAAAATACAAACACGCATGCTCAGAATCAATGCTCACCAAACACGAATTTAGCAGAAGGGGCCCAAAGGGTGGTGCTCAAGAGCTGAAATTCCTTGTAGTACGTCACTACATTCGTGTTTGTCGGCAATTGTGTGTCGTTAGTATGCAAGACAAGATCCAGGCACAGGCCCTGAAGACAAAAATCCGACGCTAGGTTCGCCAATAATCTGATCGGGTATACCAGGCTTAACTCAATCCATCAACAAGTAATGCCTAGTACACACGGCCGTTTTCCTCGGCAAAAACCATCAAGAAAAATGCTGAGAAAAACGGTTGTGTGTATGTTTTTCGTCGAGAAAACTGTCGTGGATCATGACGAGAAAAAAAGCGAACATGCTCTCTTTTTTTCTTGTCGGGAGTCTCAATTTTGGCGTGGTTCTCATCGGGCTGGTTTACAATGAGAAGCACGTTCGTGTGAATGCTTAAAAAACCTGCGCATGCTCAGAATAAAGTATGAGACGGGAGCGCACCTTTGGTAAAAGTAGCGTTCGTAATGGAGATAGCACATTCGTCACGCTGTAACAGACTGAAAAGCATGAATCGTCTCTCAACAAATTTTTACTTAACACGCGGTAACATGAGATTAGCAAAAGCAGCCCCAAGGGTGGCGCCAGTGGAATCGAACTTCCCCTTTATAGTGCCGTCGTATGTGTTGTACGTCACTGCGTTTGAGAACGACAAGATTTTGTCTCGACAGTGTGTATGCAAGGAAAGCTTGGCAAGATTCTCATCAAGATTGACAAGAACCTCATCGAGGAAAACAACCTTTCTTTTACGACGAGATTCTCGGTTGTGTGTACAAGGCATAAGGCTGAAATATTCATACTCACACTTTCTGCTCATTTGCGGGCTTGATGAATGTAGCCAAAAAATAGTTCAAACTTTTGTTTGCTTTTACCATTTGATTTTGGACTGAATGGACTTTACTGCACAAAAACCACACTCACATAAGAAATGTGTTCAAGAAATAATTTCCATGCTGCACCTCGCTGCATTTCCATTTTCTCATCACAGTACTGTAGTTGAAGACAAATGTTAATTTGACCCCACTAATAATTAAAAAATCAAACGTTCTTAAAAAGAAAGATTCTGAAAGAAATTCCACTAATTCCAGAAAGCTTAAAATGTTTTCAATTTTTACCATTTAGAAATCATGAAAACCCCAAAAAGAAAATATCGTCCTTTTAGAACAGTTACCTCCATGTACACAAAAACAAAAAACAGTATAAAGGCATATGCAATGTATAACATTTTATGTGGTAAAAATTGATTTTGCAGCAACAGTTTCACCATTAGCAAAGTCTACGTATTTCTTATTGAGCTCTTAGACAACATTTGCTTGAGAAAAAAAATAATTTCTTAATTTTTTCTATGTTTTATAGGGTGGTGTACTTAGAGTGGTTGTTTTTTTTTTCCTTTTTTAATCTCTATTTATGTACTGCTGCCTTATGTATTATGTATTTTTTTTTTAGTTTCTTTTTACACTCTCAATTTTTTTCTTTTGGTAAATCAAATTTAAGATAATTACAAGAACAAGTGATGCATAGTTGGAAGGAGAGACTATAACGTTCAGGAGCCATTTAAAATTTGTTGCATATTTAAAAAGGTATTAGGAATTTTTCACATTACTGGAATAAACATTTTTTTTCAATAAACATTCTCAACCTTTCTATTAAATCAGCTTCCTTTTGATTCATGATATACTCTGAGGCCGCGTACACACGTCCGAGAACCTCGTCGGGCTAAACTCATCGTTCCGCCCGACGAGGTTCCCGATGAGCGGTCGAAAAGTTCGTCTAGCCAAATTTTCTCATTGAACAACGAGGAAAATGGGAGCATGCTCTCTATTTTGGCTCGACGAGCTTCCTGACGGGACGCTCGTCGAAAGTGTACACACGACCGATTTGCTCGGCAGAATATGTCTCCCAGCGAGCTTCTCGCTGGATTCTGCCGAGAAGCTCGGTCGTGTGTACGGGGCCTAAGAGCAGCTTCACACTGCCCTGGTGCTGTCTCCCTGTGCTTTGGGCAAAGCACATTTAACACGTGGGTTTTGTGTGGGTAAGCTGCACTTTCATATACATTTATATGATGTCCCATGGTTTTGGTGCAGTTTCAGAAATGTCCCCAATGATGCAGCATGCAGGAGTTTTGGTGCGCTTTCTGAAGCCACACCAAAACCACAGGACCTCATAGAAGTCAATGGGGAAGTGCTGCTAACCCACATGAAACCCACATGTTATAACATCAGTAAGTAACAGTATATCCCTCTTCATACCCGCACTTTACTAGTCTTCTCTTTTGTGTTACTAACAATGGGGTTTTCATCAACATATGCAATATTTTTTTTTTCTCCTTGTAGACTTTTTGGATGACAATAATATGGCTTTGAGCGTTATCAAGAACTCTGCTTGGGTGTAGCTGAGTTTCCATATTGGTTGTTTTGGATTGAAGGATTTTTTCCACTCATACTTTGACAATCCTTATATGGCGCTTCCTGCCAACATCCCTGTATCATCCCCTGCCTGAGGTTACTACAATAGGATACTTGCATTCATGAGCCAGTAGGTATATTTACCGTATATGTTGTTTCCCTTTTGCTTTTTGGCTTTTTTTTTTGTTTTTCTTTTTGAAAAATACATATTAGCCATATATAATCTAAGCTATGGTTTTATATTAATTTTAGCTGGCTCCTACAAATCCTCATCTTGTAAAATGCTCCTGTTGTGAGCCAACCCTTTCTCTATTGGAAATGATTCCTTCTTTAACTATTTGTTGAACAAGGCTGACTCCTCTGCCAGGTATTTTTTGTCTTAGGCCTTGTACACATGATCGGACATATCCGATGAAAACGGTCCGCGGACCGTTTCCATGGGATATGTCCGATCTGGAGTTTGGTCCGATGGCGTGTACACACCATCGGATCAAATTCCCCGCCGGCGGACGGCGCGGTGACGTGGCGGTGACGTTAAACGCGCCACGTCACCGCACCAGGAAGTAAAACACTTCCGCGCATGCGCCGAATCCATTCGGCGGCGGCATGGTGGCGGCGCGGCGGCGGTGCGGGACGACATGTCTGCTGGTAAGTGTACTAACCAGCAGACATGTCGGGCGGACACATTCCCACCCGATAGATTTCAAAGCATGCTTTGAAATCTGTCGGGTGGACAAATCTGTCCGCTAGCCCATACACACGATCGGAGATGTCTGCTGAAACGGTCCATCGGACCGTTTTCAGCGGACATCTCCGCTCGTGTGTACTAGGCCTTAGATGCATGCGCATGTCATGATTTCACATCTGGATTGAACGGTGTTTTTTGCTTTTAAGGAATGTGTGTTATTGTTACTGTAATTATAAACACATCTGTTTTTATTTTAGATAGTGAGACCTGTTTTATTTTTTTCCTGCAACCAACAAATCCCGAATGTGTCCTGACAAAGCTTAATGGCAAAATGCGTTGACGCACTATGGCTCACATCATATATCATGTATTTTTATGTATATGGTTTTTAATCCTTTTCTATGTCCCTCTCTATACCATGTATGTATCTATGTCTCAATAAATATTATTATTTTTCTACATCCCTACTGTGCCTTTAACCACTTAAGGACCGCCGAACTACGATATACGTTGGCAGAATGGCACGGCTGGGCACATGGATGTATATATATGTCCCCTTTAAGAGCCCAGCTGCGGGTCGCTGATCGCCACCATTAGTAGTAAAAAAAAGAAATTATTAATAAAAATACCATAAAACTATTCCCTATTTTGTAAACGCTATAACGATTTTTTTACCAAAAATACGTAGAATACTTATTGGCCTAAACTGAGGAAAAAAAACGTTTTTTTATATCTTTTTGGGGGATATTTATTATAGCAAAAAGTAAAAAATATTGTTTTTTTTTCAAAATTGTCACTCTATTTTTGTTTATAGCACAAAAAATAAAAACCGCAGAGGTGATCAAATACCACCAAAAGAAAGCTCTATATGTGGGAAAAAAAGGACGCCAATATTGTTTCGGAGCCACATCACACGACCGTGCAATTGTCAGTTAAAGCGACGCAGTGCCGAATTGCAAAAAGGGGCAAGGTCCTTAACCTGTATATTGGTCCGGGTCTTAACCCATTAAAGTCCGACCTTGGGTCACCCCCTTTTTTGTAGGACCTCATAGAAGTCAATGGGGAAGTGCTGCTAATCCACATGGAAACAGCAGATTAACTGTGTTTTAGCAAAAGCGTATTGGGCTAGTGTGAAGCCGCCCTAAGAAGAATGAATAAGAATATAATACCTTATATCGAAATATTTAGGTTTAAAAAAGCTGTGGTGAGAAAACAATAAAGAGGTACTCTACCAACATAAAAGCCTGTTTTTTTCTTTTTTTCCCCTTGTTTTACTTCAGCATAGGCTTGTTTGTCAGATGTTCTAATATGGGCAGAAAATCAACAATAACCCACAATTCTCTCTTAAAACCTTTTGCATCATTTTGCAACTGCAGTTATCACAAATGTACTCTACTGCTAAGGTGCTGCAATTGTCCCCTTTTCAAGATGGCTACTCCTGTAAGTCAGGCACAAAATGCTATGTGATATTTAAGGCATGTGAATCACATAAAGTATTCAAAATATAAATATACTTTAACAAGGACGTAAATGATTGCACTTTTTCTTACAAATAATTTCAATATTAGTTCTAGTTTCGGCAGCTCATGAATCTCAATTACAGAAACTTGAATGTCCACAAGAAATAACTAAATGATGTATAGTGTATTGAATTGTGCAAACTGAATATAATCATATCTGCATGCCCCTGCTTATTTTTTTTTACTCAGCAAACAGACTGGGTTTGAGTGAATATGCATTAATTATGAAATGTTTCTCACCCACTCGCTAGTCCCCTCTGCTCCCAAATAGATTTCTTGATATTAAATTAATGAAAGTTTACCACTGTGTGAGCCACTGTAACTGCTGACTGTGACAGCAAGGGTTCTGTTATTTTATGATGGTACCTCATTTGATTTTGTAATTATTTACTCAGTTTAATTTAATCTGTGGAATCCTCCAGTTACACTCTGAGGGTAGCAATCATTTTTAAATGTATTTTATTCAGAAGTGACATGATTTTGAGACAGGCACAACAGGAAATAAACTTAACATTTACTAGCAAAGAGTGTTTGATAGCAAATTTGCTTTTATAATTGAGAGAGAGAGAGAGAGAGAGAGAGAGCGCATTAGGTGCAATGCAAAGTCCATGTACAGTGTAAAAGTTTTTTACACTGTCATTGAAAATGTGGAAAAATAGTAAATCCTGCAGTTGAGTCAGATTTTCACAATTTCATATTGTAAACAGGCTCTGGTATACAAAGCAGACAAAGACACTGATTTACCAGGGTGATTTAGTAAAAGAGCAGATACCGTTTGTTTTGGAAAGTGTAGCAAATAGAATGAAGCGGTGTTCACTTCAATTTTCCAATCATATACAAGCAAAAAAAAGGATCTTGACGTACCTATAAATTCCATATCCGAGTATAGTACAGGACTAAAGCTAGATATTCATAGACACTGGGCATAACCTGCTACTTTCAGGAGATTGAACACTGACAAACCTTTTGGGTACCCCCTATAACACTACCCCTGGACCCAAGGATGTCCCCAAGCAAAAATAAATTAGAAGGGTGGGCAACAACAAGGCAAACAGAACCGTGCCAGCTGGTCCCAACAAAAGAGAACACAAAGTGCTGTTGAAAAAATGTAAGGCCGAGAGCTGCATCCGCAAAGGCTGGACATCCATCTGGGGGAAATTGGAGAGTATGTGAACAGAAGACCAGGCGGTGGCCTTAGAAAGCTAAGCAAATGAAGCTTAAAGCAGAATGCCCAGGAAACTTGTACTAATCTTGTGGAGTGAGGACGCAAGGATATTCAAGGTACTGTGACAGGAAGTCAGGTAAATCTGTGGGTGTTGTCACAGACGGTAGATACATTTCTGCCTTGTTTAGACAATTCACCAATTACTATCAGGTGTCGGCTGCAGAAATAGCCAGAAAGGTTTAGGGCTTTGGAAAAACTTCAGCTGTTCAGAACGAGGCAATTAAGGCCTCTCTAAGTTATCCAAAGTATGACTACTGATTGCTGCATCCTGAGGCTTTTTGAGTTAAGGAGAGCAGTGAGAAAGACTTCTGAAGAGGTGAGGTGGTTGTTGATTTTTCTGTGTGAAAATTATTTAGACTATTGTTTCTCTGCTGTATGACCAGCAGTGTCTGCCCAGCAGTAGGCTGAGCCAGACTCCATAGATAGGTTCCTGTGTGGTGAAGGTAGACGCCCCAAGTGGCCAGGGTTTATTTTATGTTTTGTTTATGCTGTTTGGATGCTTACACTTGTTTCCAGCAATATGGAAGAATAAACCAAACTCTTTGTTTTCAACTGTCTTCGGCTGCCTCTCTGTATAGTTCAGTGTGTAGTGAACCCATCCAGGGGGTCACACACCCCCGCTACCGAGCTAACCCCTTACAGTACCATATGTTTTAGAGCAGGGATCTCCAAACTATGGCACTCCAGTTGTTCAGGAACTACAATTCCCATCATGCCTAGTCATGTCTCTGAATGTCAGGCGGTGTACACACGACCGAGGTTCTCGCTAGAAACCTCGGCCGTGTGTACGCTCTTGGCGAACATCCCGTCAGGAATGCCGTCGAGCAGAAATAGAGAGCATGTTCTCTATTTGCTCGACGGCCCGCCTGGATGAATGGCTGGTTGGCATTCCTGACGGGCGGGTCGCCGAATCTGACGGCCGGCAGAGAACCTCGACGGGCGGAACGATGTGTTCTGCCCATCGAGGTTCTCTGCCGTGTGTACGCGGCTTCAGAGTTTTACAATGCCTCATGGGACATGTAGTTCTGCAACAGCTGGATGGCCATAGTTTGGAGATACCTACTTTAGAGTAAAAGCTGTTTAAATTTAGTTTTCCTATCTACCTGACAATAGTGGACCTGGAAGCAAAGCGTCCTTTTTAAGACCCTGTCAGCAGGGGAAAAAAGAGAGTCTGTTTGTAGAGGCTGTGACATTTATAGAGACTCTAAGGCCGCGTACACACGATCAAATTCATCTGCTGGAAACGGTCCGACGGACCGTTTTAGCAGACAAATTCGATCTGCTGGGAACCCGTCCGTCCGACATGTCTGCTGGTTAGTACACTAACCAGCAGACATATCTGTCCGCACATGCGTTGAATGGATTCGACGCATGCGAGAAAGTGTTTTACTTACTGATGACGGTGACGTGGCGGCGTCAACGTCAACGCCACGTCACCGGGCTGTCTGCCGGAGGGGATTTTGGTTTGATCGTGTGTACCCGATCAAACCAATCTATCCCAGCAGACAAATCCGATCAAAATGGTCTGTCAGACCGATTTGATTGGATTTATTTAATGGTGTGTACGCGGCCTTACAGCTCTGACAATGATGGCGAACAATTTCCTTGGAATGTTAGGGATGCCAAGGAATAAAAATGTCTTCATTACGATGGAAGGCTGATGTCAACTTAGTTTTAGAGCATCACTGAATAAAAATAAAAAAACGATGAAAAAGAGCCTGATCAAAAGTTACATCCCCTGGTGATTTTAGCCTGTTAACATGCACACAAGTTGACACAAAGGGGTTTGAATGGGTATTAAATGTAGCCATCCTCACCTGTGATCTGTTTGCTTGAAATTAGTGTGTGTGTATAAGGCCTCGTACACACGATCGGTCCAACCAGATGAGAATGGTCCGACGGAGCGTTTTTATTGGTTTACAGACTGATGGTCTGATGGTCTGATGTGCGTACACACCATCAGTTCAAAAACCGATCGTGTCAGAACGCGGTGACGTAAAACACAACGACGTGCTGAAAAAAATTAAGTTCAATGCTTCCAAGCATGCGTCGACTTGATTCTGAGCATGCGCGGGTTTTTGAACCGATGTTTTTGCGCACTAACGATCGGTTTGAACCGATGGTCAGGCGTCCATCAGTCCGATTTTAAAGCAAGTCTTCAAACTTTGGTCCGAAGGACGATGGACCGACGGGCCGTACACACGGTCTGTTTGGACAGATGAAACTGGACTTCAGTCCATTTTCATCGGTTTGGACCGATCGTGTGTACGTGGCCTAAAAGGTCAATGAGTTTCTGGACTCCTGACAGACCCTTGCATCTTTCATCCAGTACTGCATTGACGTTTCTGTATTCTGAGTCATGGGGAAAGCAAAAGAATTGTCAAAGAATCTGCGGTAAAAGGTAGTTGAACCGTATAAAACAGGAAAGTGAAATTAAAACATATCCAAGAATTGAGAATGCCAATCAGCAGTGTTCAAACTCTAATCAAGAAGTGGAAAATTAGGGGTTCTGTTGAAACCAAACCACGGTCAGGTGTATCAACTAAAATTTCAGTCACAACTGCCAGGAAAATTATTCGGGATGCAAAGAAAAACCCACAAATAACTTCAGATGAAATAAAGGACTCTGATAACATGTGGTGTGGCTGTTTCAAGATGCACAATAAGGGGGCACTTGAAGAAAGATGGGCTGCATGGCTGAGTTTCCAGAGTAAAGCCATTACTATGCAAATGCCACAAAGTATCCCACTTACAATATGCCAAACAGTACAGAGACAAGCCTCAAACCTTCTGGCACAAAGTCATGTGGAGTAATGAGACCAAAATTTTGCTTTTTGGCCACAACCATAAATGCTACATTTGGAGACGAGTCAGCAAGGCCTATGGTGGATGAAAGGTACACCATTCCTACTGTAAATCACAGAGGTGGATCGCTGATGTTTTGAGGATGTTTGAGCTACAAAGGCACAGGAAACGTAGTCAAAATTTATGGCAAACTTTTGACCACTATTGTAGCCACTTGGCTCGAACGTCACCATGTGCATTTTTCTGGCTTTGGGTCAGAATTCTAATGCTAGCTGCCTTTCTCTGCTCACTGAGTCAACTGTATATTCCCACAGTTATTAACCAACGTGTAACAGAGATTTAACATATGGATCCTCACCCTTCCTTTTCTGCTCCCTTCCTTTTTATACCGCCTTTTTCTTCCCTCCATTTTCTTTGACTTTTCTTCTATTATCTTTTTTCTACTTGATGGCTAGTTGGAAAGGTTATTCGATTTTGTGGGGGGAACCTCACTCAGCGTAAGGGCCCAGAGATTGGTCTCGGGCTTGTTTTTGTCAGATATGCTTGTTCCCCTCACAATGTAATATATGATTCTGTCTGTCTGTCTGACTTATAAGATTTATAGGAACTGTTAATGATATAATTTCCATTTGTGTTTGTACATTTAATTATCTTTTCAATAAACTTTGATGAAAATAAAAATAAAAAATTATGGCAAAATTAATGCAGTATGTTATCAAAAAATACTGCAGGAACATTTGCATTTATCAGCCAGGAAGCTGTGCATGGGACGTACTTGGACATTCCAACATGACAATGATCCAAAACACAAGGCCAAGTCGACCTGTCATTGGCTACAGCAGAAAAAAGTGAAGGTTCTGGAGTGGACATCTCAGGCGACCGAGGTTCTCGCTAGAAACCAGCGAGAACCTCGCTGGAAGCTGCATTCCAGCGAGAACCTCGGTCGTGTGTACTCTCTCGGCGAGCTTCCCGTCGGGAATGCCGTCGAGCAGAAATAGAGAGCATGTTCTCTATTTGCTCGACGGCCCGCCTGGATGAATGGCTGGTTGCCATTCCCGACAGACGGGTCGCCGAATCTGACGGCCAGCAGAGAACCTCGACGGGCGGAACGATGTGTTCTGCCCGTCGAGGTTCTCTGCCGTGTGTACGCAGCTTCAGTCTCCGGCCCTAAATATCATTGAGACTCTCTTGGGGGGGGGGGGGGATCTCAAACGTGCAGTTCATGCAAGACAGCCCAAGAATTTACAGGAACTAAAGACTGTTTACCAAGAGGAATGGGCATCTGAGAAGATAAAGAGCCTCATCCACAAATAACACAAAATATCATAACACAAGCTGTCATTGATGTTAAAGGGGGCAATACACGGTATCAAGAACTGGGGTATGTAATCTTTTGATCAGTGTCACTTGGGTAGTTTCTGTTGCCATTATGATTTAAAAAGAGTAAACAAAGTTGATTGATAAGAAATGGCGTCAGCCAAACACTAACCATGAGTGAAAAAAAAGTTATCATTCATATTCACTGAAAAATGGACAATAAATCATAAATTCTGCCAGGGTATATAAACTTGAGCACAACTATACATCAATCATAGGATTTCTGTATTTAATACTGACTGGTCTAATTTTTGTTGGTCCTGGAGCATGCCGGGACTGTGACGTAATAAGAGGCCTATATAAATCCCCGCGCACCACACACCCGGCATTACAGCAGGAGGAAGCATTGAGTCAACATCGGAAGAAAAGTAGAAGGCAGAAGGCGGCAAAGAAGACCGGGCTGGACGCCACTAGTAAGAGAGCTTCAAAGAAGATAGCGGTGGCCACCCCCGAAGAAGGCACCGGAGAGCGAGTGGGAGAAGAACCGGGGAGCGCCGAGACAACACCGGAGAGCAGGGAAGACAGAAGAAGACCCCCCCGAAGAGTGGAGAAGACCCCCGGTGCTGACTAATTATTTTAAAAACCTGTGTTGTGTGTTTATTTTATTGACACTTTTCCTCCAGGTGAATGGGTAGGGGTACGATGTACCCCATACTCATTCACCTAGGATGAGGGGCCAGTATCTGGGGGCCCCCTTATTAACCACTTGTCCACCGGAGGACGTCATATGACATCCTTGACTTTGTGCAGTGATATCTGAATGATGCCTGCATCATTCAGATATCGCCGTCTTCAGCCGCCGATTCTGTGCACGATAAGAACGATCAAAGCGGCGGTTCCGCGGCTTGATCGTTCTTATAGGAAGTGGGAGGGGACTTGTCCCCCCTCCCGTCACATCCGATGCTTTTCCGGGCCCTCCTGTGCCATCGGGGCCTGAAGAGCAAATCGGTCGGTGCTGCCTGGAAAGCATAGAGATGACTGGTGACCAGATGGTCACCAGTCATCTCTATGAGCGTTGGAGGCCCGGGCGCGACCTACCCCGGAAGTAAACAAAGCCGTAATCTGTCGGCATGTGATCAGGGATTTTTTTTCACTGATTTCATGCTTGTAAGCCATAAAGAGAACCTGTCACACTGATTCCAATTACAAGGAATGTTTACATTCTTTGTAATAGGAATAAAAGTGTTAAAAAAAAAAATGAAAAAAAAAAGTGTAAAGATAAAAATAGCTAAGTAAAATAAAAATAAAAGTAAAAACATTTTTTTTTTCAAAACGCCCCTTTCCCTGTATCTCGCGCGCAGAAGCGAACATGCAATGCAAGTCCCACCCACATATGTAAAGTCGTTCAAACCCCACATGTGAGGTATCGTCACGTGCGTTAGAGAGTGTGCAACAATTCTAGCACTAGACCTTGTAACTCTAAAATAGTAACCTGTAAAAATGTTAAAGCGTCACCTATAGAGATTTTTAAGTACCGAACTTTGGCGCCATTCCATGAGTGTGCGCATTTTTAAAGCGTGACATGGTATTATACTCTGTATTATTATACTCGGTATTATTTACTCGCGTAACATCATCTTTCACATTATACACAAAAACTTTATTTTTTAATTCATGAAAACAGGCGTTTTAAAAACTATTGTGCAAATACCGTGCAAGAAAAAAAGTTTCAATGACTGCCATTTTATTCCCTAGGATGTCTGCTAAAAAAAAATATATAGGGCCAGATTCAGGTAGATGCGCGCATATTTTCGCCAGCGTATCGCAGCGCATATACGTTGCACTGACGCAAACTTGTGAGAGAAGTACAGTATTCACCAAGTGCATGTCCGTTACTTTGCGCCGGAGTAACGAAAATGCGCTGGCGCAACCCGACGCAAGTGGAAGTGGGTGTGATCATATGTAAATGATGGGCGGAGCCCAGCGCAGAGGCTTACGTTCAGCGCATCATCCACGGAGCATGCGCAGTGAGTGAGGCTCCTCTTGCCCCCCTGTGCGCATGCTCACAACTTCCGTCGGCACCACTTCACGGGAAACGTCAGCGCAATGTGTTCCGTTGCGCGTATAAAAGCGCCAGCGGAAGCGCCATTCCGGCGCAAAAGTATATCCGGTTCCCCCCACCCCAGGGAAGTTACTTTTGCTCTGTAATGGCTGCTCCCGTTCCCCCCAAAGAGAGGAGAAACCTAAATTTTAATGCCCAGGAGGTCTCTGTTGTAATATCGGCTATGGAGACCTACAACGATGTCCTCCATGGCAGGAAAAGTAGAAAGACCAGCCGGGATAGGAAGCAGGCCATCCTGGAAAGCATTGCTGGCAGGGTCAATGCCCTGGGCTACTCCACCCGGACTGCTGCCGATATTGGCAAGAAAATAAATGATTTACGGCGCAAAGTCCGGGGCAAGGTGGCCACCATTAGGAGGCATGAGAGGGGCACGGGTGGTGGACCCCCATGTGCGGTCAGCCTGACCACGGAGGAGGAGGTGGTCGCCCGCTGCCTGGAGAGGGAGCAGTTGGAGGGGGTCCCGGGATATGATTCCGTGGAGGAAGGCTCCAGGACAGGTAAGTGATTTTTACCCCCTTTTTGGTGTGTTGCATGTGGGGGGGGGTACATATGCCAAGTGTGTGGGACCACCCAACATGTGTCTGCTTTGTGTCATCCACAGATGACGGAGCTGGGCCATCATCTGTCGGCGGCCAGTCCACCCCAACCCCCCAACAGAATCCTGAACCCGACCCCCTGGGTGGTGAAGAAACAGAGATGGAGGGGAGTGCCCACACCTCACCTGCAGAGGTGGTTGAGGAGGAGCCTGTTGCGGCAGAGCAAAACTTTATTTTATTGTTGGAGGAGTCCTCCCCTTCGGCAGGGCCCTCTCTAATCCCCTCCCCCATCCTAGTAAGCCCCTCAAGGGCGACTCCATCTCCCCGGGGACAACCATCTACTGGCCCCAGGAAGGCCACCCGGAAGACCAGGGGGGTGTCTGATCTGGTCCAGGACCAGGTGGCAAGGGACCACGCCAGGCAGACCCAGCAAATGGGGCACCTGGACCGAGTGGCTGACAACCTGTGCTCCGTGGCCCAGATATCCAATGCAGTGCATGATGTCAGCTGCAACTGCGCTGCAGTGGTGACCAGTCTGGGGGAGGTGCAGGCTGATATTAGGCACCTCACTGCAGCCGTCCAGGCAAACACTGCTGCCATCCGGGACCAGGGGAGGCAGAGTCAGCGGGCCCAGCATTACCAGGTCACCCGGCAGCTCAGGATGCAGGCCCAGACAAACTCATTCCTCGGCCGGATAGACATGGCCTTGGAGGGCATGCAGGCCACACCTGCCAGGAGTGGCCCACCCGGGGATCAGCCATCTCCAGATGCCCCCCCACCCCCACTCACTCCCTCCAGGCAGCTGAGGAGCCAGAGAGGGCCCACAAGAAGGAGCCCCCGTCATCCCAGATGATGTTTTTTATTTATTTATTTTTTACATTAATGCTCAGGTTATGAGCTTTTTTCTTTGTTATTTTGCTCAGGTTATGAGCTTTTTTCTTTGTTATTTTGCTCAGGTTATGAGCTTTTTTCTTTGTTATTTTGCTCAGGTTATGAGCTTTTTTTTTTTTTTGCTCAGGTTATGAGCTTTTTATCCTTATTGATACTGCACACGTTGCAGTGTGAATGGTGTGTGAATGTGAGGGGGTGGCACTCCTGCCAGTAAGGGGTGTCACCCTTGGCCGTGGTGGAGAAGTTATCCCCACGGCTGTGTGAATGACGTGTGAATGGTGTATGAATGGACAGCGACATCATTGGGGCCTTGACGCCGGCGTTGCTGCTCCCAAGTCCTACATGTTGGGCTTGGGCTAATCCAATGCGATGTGGATGTGGTGTGTGTGATCTAGGGACATCAGTGGTGTGCATGCGTGCATTGTCCGTGTGATCAATGTTTTTGTTTAGTGTCCAAAGATGCCTACGGCGAGGACCCTCCTGACTGCTCTTCCATCAGCTGACTGGGTCTCCTCTGGCAGGGGGGGCTGTCTGGTTGGGGGGTCAGGTCATCACGTATGTCAATTTGCAGGCCTTTTCTCATGGCAAAGTTGTGCAGAATGCAACATGCACCGATGATCTGACACACAAAGGTAGGGGAATACAATAGGGTCCCCCCAGACTTATCCAGGCATCGGAAACGGGACTTCAGGAGCCCAAATGTTTGCTCCACCACTGCACGAGTTTTGATGTGTGCCGCATTGTATCTTCTCTCTCCTCTGATTTGGGGGTTCCGGAAAGGAGTCATTAGATGATGTCCCAGTGCATATGCAAAGTCACCTGTAAGGGAAAAGACAGGAGGATGTTAGCCGTGCATGTGCCCCTTGTGATGTCAGCATCATGGGGAGGACAGTCATGCCTGCCACCCATGTCACTCACCAACCAGCCAGCTGTCCCCATACATGTTCTGTTCGAATTCCATTGGGATGGGGCTCTGATTGTATATGAAGCTGTCATGGCTGGATCCGGGGTGTTTGGCACGGACGTGCCATATGAGGCGTTGGGCATCGGCTATCACCTGTACGTTGATGGAATGCCAATGCTTCCGATTGCAGTATATGTGCTCTGTGGCACTGGGGGGCTGTAGGGCCACATGTGTGCAATCAATGGCCCCCCCCACAGTGCGTGGGAATCTGGCAATGCTGTAGAAATCCTGCATTGCCTTCAGCCGCAGCTCCTCAGTTGTGGGTCTGATGAAGTGGTTGGACATGCGTCTGAGGATTGCGGGGACAACCTGGTGCACACATCTGCTCATGGAGGACTGTGACATCCCAGCCACCACTCCACTTGTACGCTGGAATGATCCACTTGCAAGGAAATGAAGTGTTGCCAGGACCTTCACCAGTGGCTGCACTGCTTGTGAGCGGTGTGTCTTGCTGGTGATGTCACCCTGCAGGGTTGTGGTTAGTTCAAGGATTGCATCAGGGCTGAATCTGAAGAGGCGATACACCTCCTCATCACCCATGCCAAAGAGGCTCATGCGCGTGCGGTATATCCTCTCACGTGCCCGCCTCCTCCGTACCAGGGGACCCATCAGTAGTGCTAGGACCGTGACTGCCCCTGGCATGTTGGCACACAGAGGTGTTGTCCTTGCACGTGTGGTTGTTCAGCTTGCTAATTTCGTCGCTAACGCTGCTGCTGTAGCTGCTCTCCTGCTGACCTGTGGCCGTCTGGAGTAAAGATAAAGCAGCTATTTGTAGGAATAACTTTGCGCTAGCCGTTCCACATACGCGCGGCGCATGTAGCCAGCGTCTGGTGCTAATCCGTTCGCGAATTGGGAAATCTCCCTCATTTGCATATTTGAATGGGAAATCAATAGGCGCGACGCATGCGACGAGCGAAAATATGCGCTTACGATACTCTGGCGAAGGAGAGTTAAGCCGGTCGGAAAAAGCCAGTTTTCTGACGCATCTAGTTTGGTGGGTACGGCCGCGTAGATACAACAGTGCATCTTTACAGTTACGCTGCGCATATCGATATACTTCAGCGCAAGTCTTTCTGAATCTGGCCCATAATGTTTGGGGGTTCTGATTAATTTTCTAGCAAAAAAATTGTGATTTTTACATGAAGGAGAGAAGTGCCAAAATAGGCCCGGTGGACAAGTGGTTAAAGGGGGCTCCCAGATTCCGAGTCCCCCCTCCCCCAGTCCATTACCAGGCCCTTTGGGTCTGGTATGAATAATAAGGTTCCCCTCAAATTCCATTACCAGGCCCTTCAGGTCGGAATCTGTAAACACCCTTTAACAAAGGAGACCTGCAGATCCCGCACCCCCTTGGTGAATTGGTAACGGGGTAAAAAAGCACACACACAAAGTTGGGACAAGTCCTTAAATTAAAAAAATTAAAATTCCAGCGCTGTAATCCTTTTACGAGCCCGACCCGCCGCTACAAACGATACTGCCTCCATAGAAGGCTCCCAGCCGAATGACATGCAACTCGTCTGACAGCTCTTTTATAACTGAGGGCAGGGCCACCTGTGACATGGACAGATGACCCCGTCCCCTCTGACGCAACAGGGGTTTCTGTGACACTACGGGGAAACCGCCAGAAACCCCTGTTGTGTCAGAAGGGGCGGGGTCACCGTCTACCTCATGGGTGGCCCCGCCCTCAGTTATAAAATAGCTGTCAGACGAGATGCAAATCATTCAACCAGGAGCCTCCTATGGAAGCGGTATCGTTCGTAGTGGCTGAAGGATTACGGGGCTGGAATTTTTTTTTTATTAAAGGACTTGTCCCAACTTTGTGTGTGTGTTTTTTTTCCTTTTTTCTCACTTTTTTGGGTGAAATGGTAGGGTTACAATGTATTTGTTAAAGGGAGCTTCCAGATTCCAATAAGCCCCTGAATCCCCTGCCTGCAGACCCCCACAACCACCGGGCAAGAGTTGTGGGGATGAGACCCTTGTTGAGGGCATGTGGCCTGGTACAGTTCAGGAGGGGGGGCGCTCTCTCATACCCCTCTTTTCCTGCAGCCTGCCAGGTTGTGTGCTCTAGTGTCTGGTATGGATTTTTGTGGGGAACGCCACGCACTTTGGGCCAGATTCAGCAAAGATGTATGCCGGCGTATCTCCAGATACGCCGCTATAATTTCAAATGTGCGCCGTCGCATCTTTGCGCCAAATCACAAAGCGAGATATACGCCGAAAAACATGGCTCAGCTGTCTGACGTAACTTGCCTACGCTGGCGTATCATGGGCGCATAGTTTCGCTGGACACATTTGGCGTTCCCATTAGAAATATGCAAATGAGTAAGATACGCCGATTCACGAACTGAGGTGCGCCCGGCCGCTTCATATACACGATTTGCGTAAGGCTTACGTCTGGCGTAAAGTTACCCCTGCTATAGCAGGCGCAGCTAATGCAAAGGTATGGGCCAGGGAACGACGCCGTCTAATTTTATGACGCTTACGCCGTTTACGTAGTACTACATGAATAGGGCTGTGCGTAAGTTACGTTCACGTCATAGGCATTTACACCGACGTATCTTAGAGAGTTTATGCAACGTGATTCTGAGCATGCGCGCGCATGCCCAGTTCGACCGGCCATTCATTTACATGGGTTCACGCTAAATTTAAATCGATGACGCCCACGTCCTTCCTACTTTGAATTAGGCGGGTTTACGCCGGCCAATTTACGATATGCCGCCGCAACTTACGGAGCAAGTGCTTTGAGAATACAGCACTTGCCTCTCTAAGTTGCGGCAGCATAGTGTAAATTCGATACGCTACGCCCGCCTAAACATACGCTAAGCTACCTGAATCTGGCCCTTTGTTTTTTGGTTCGGGTTTCTCCTTAATATTCATACCAGACCCAAAGGGACTGGGCTGTATAGCAGAGATCATTTTTTATTGTTTGTTTTTTGTTTGTTTTTTAGGCTTCCCAGCCTAAAGATGAGATGTGGGGTCTTATTGACCCCATATCTCACTGTAAAGAGGTTCTGTCATGTCATGTCATGTCATATTTCTATTACAAGGCATGGTTACATTTATAAAAGTGATCAAAATGTTTATTTTATTTTTTAAAGTGTCAAAATAAAAAAAAGTTAAATTAACGATAAAAAATATTTTTTCAAAGTGCCCCTGTCCTCGTGTGCTCGCACGCAGAAGCGAACACATACATAAGTCCTGCCTACATATAAAAACGGTGTTCAAACTACACATGTAAGGTGTCGCCGCGAACGTTAGAGCGAGAGCAATAATTATAGCCCTAGACATCCTCTGTAACTCAAAAAATGTAGCCAGTAAAAAACTTTAAAGCATCGCCTATGGGGATTTTTAAGTACCGATTTGTTGGCGCCATTCCCCGAGGGTGTGAAATTTTGAAGCATGACATGTTAGGTATCTGTTTACTCGGCGTAACTTCATCTTTCACATTATTCAAAAAAAATTGGGCTAACTTTACTGTTTTTTTTTTTTTTTTAAAGCATGAAACAAAAATTGCTGCGCAAATACCATGCGAGATAAAAAGTTGCAATGATCACCATTGTATTCTGTGTTTTAGGGTTCTATGTAATTTTCTAGCAGAAAAATTATGATTTTTACATGTAGGAGTGAAGTGTCAGAATTGGCCTGATGTGGTTAATAGTTTAATATCTGACTGCATATTTATTTCTGTTATTTCAAGGCTTTCCAGGCTTAATTAAAAAAAAAGTTAAAGTGTCACTAAAGGAAAAAAATTTTTGCTACATAGCTTCCTTTACCTTACTGCAGTGCTGTTTTCATGTCCTCATTGTTCGTTTTTGCTTTTATGTTGCTGTAATCCTGCTCTGTTCTGAACACTTCCTGGTTGTCTGTTTCCTTATAACCACAGTGCTGGGAGCTTTCTCACTGTGGTCACTAATCAAGGAGGTGTGATTACTGTGTTTAAACTGAAACTAGATTGGGCTGAGGGGTTTTAAACAAACCATCACTGCCCTCTATTGGCTCTCTGGCTCTGTACATCAGAGAGACAGGAAACAACAGCAAAAACAAAACTAGAACTGTAGATTGATTACAGTATATGATTGATTTTTATCTATTTTTGATCATTTTTAAAAGGATTCGGTTAACTATTATGTCTCTATACCCTGTACAGTCATTTCAGCCCAAACATTTTTTTCCTTTAGTGATCCTTTAACTACAACCATTTTCTACACTAAGGCCCCATACACACGTGCAGACAGATGTGTTCAAATCGGTCGGGCAGACCGATTTGAACAAATCTGTCTGCTGGCATTTTGGTTTGCTCGCGTGTACACACGATCAAACCAAAATCCCCGCCGGTAGACGGCGTAGTGACGTGGCGGTGACGTTGACGCCGCCACGTCACCGCACCAGGAAGTAAATCACTTCCGCGCATGCGTCGAATCCATTCGACGCGTGTGTGAGAAGACATGTCTGCTGGTTAGCGTATTTTAAATTTAATATCCTCCGTATGGATTCTTTCCTCTATCTCGCCACACCTGCTTGATCTAATCAGTCTTATTCCTTCTCCTCTTTCCTGTCTGTCCCTCTCCTTCCGTCCAGCCCAACCTGTCATGTCCCATTCTTAAAATCCTCGCTCCCTCCCCTTTCACGCCCCCCGTATGTTATACTGCATATGTCATCCTCCTCTTTCTGTCCAGTCTAACCTATCATGTCCCGTTCTTAAAATTCTTGTTCCCTCCCCTTTCACGCCCCCCGTATGTTACACTGCATACTCTTATTATGTCCTGCCCCATTCCCTCTCCTGTCGACACGCCCCCTCCTCGCACATCCCTCCGTGCTCCGCTCAGTCTCCTCCCCCCCTTCGATGTATTAAAACTAGCCCCCCCCTTCCCTGGTTTTCCTTGTGCTTGAAAAAGGAGTGCAGCAACCAGTCCATTCGCTGCTGAAACTCAGAAACGCGTCGCATTTTGGTGACATCATCGTCCTGCGTCTGCTCTTCATCCTACCATCTAAGCACCAGGTAGAGGACCGCACATCACAGCCGACTTCCATTGCCCTATGAAGAGGCAGTGTCCTCCCTGCACAGCGCTTCCACAGACTGCAGAAGAAAGCCCAAACCGATGACAGCTCACCACTCCAAGGAAACAACTACCTTTACATGCTTACCTGTTACTACTCAAATGTGAGTGAGATACGTTTGTTTTTAATTAAATTGCTTTTAATCTACTACACCCAGAGGCGCCTCTCTCCTTGCCTTTTTTTTTAGAATTGGAACATGGTCTCTGTTCCCCTCTGATGGCAGCCCTGGATGTATATACCCACATACAAGTAATCAGACTTATTGTTAGCTTATGCTAAACCACCAGCCATTGACTTTGCCCTGTTTCCACAGATGTATATGCATTCTTGATACCCTAGGCATTGTGTTATCTTGCGCATTTTTACTTGTCTTTTCAAATCTGTCGGCTGGCCAAATCCGTCTGCTCGCCCGTACACACGATCGAATCTGTCTGCTGGGACGGTCGGGCCGACCGTTTCCAGCAGATAGATTTGATCGTGTGTACGCGGCCTAAGACATTTTGCAAATTCTTAAAGATCAGAAATTACCAGTGTAGCCAATTCCAAATACTGGGAATTAGTTCATACCTTGCAGTCTGTAGCACAATTTAGGGTTCATTTAAAAACTAGAGGTTGTTCAGTCAGCAAAGCAAGTGTTAACTTTATAATGTGATTGTAAAGTAATTTTTTAATTTAAATTAAAAAAGATGTCACACCTATCTTAGGGTGACCAGACAACCCCAGTTTCAGGGGACAGTCCCCTGATTGAGGACACTGTCCCCGGACCAAGTCTGTCCCTGGTTTTGTCCCCATATTGGATTTAATAGGGGGCAGGGGCAATTTCAAAGACTGTCAGTGCAGAATTAAAATAAAAAAAATTAAATTACACCCCCCCCCCCTCTCCGCTGTGCCTACTAGCATAGGGGGGTTGTATTTTTCCCATTATCTGTGCGCCTTTCTGATGATCATGTGCTGGTCAGAGCGGAGGGAATATTTCTTCAGTTTCCGAGCGCATGCCCATTCAGCTTCGCTCGCATGTTCTTCTGCCTTGGCTCCTGGCCAGCCACCTGCCGATCTCCTTGACATCCCTGGCGGAATGATCTTCCTCCGCTCCCCATCCAGTAGTACCCCGGGCCCGAGGGGAGTAAGACCTGAGAGGCTGTGACATGCAGAGAGTCGCTGATTGTTGCCATTACTAGTAAAGAAAAAATATGTCCCCGGATTTAATGTAAAAAATCTGGTCAAGTTAACCTATCTGCTTTGTGAAATGGTATTGCACAGAACAGTTGCTTATCTCATCTTCTGTAAACCCCCGTTGGCGTTCTTCATCCCTTCTTTCCTCCTTAGCTGTGTGCTGAAAATATAAACAATTCATACATATCTGTCTCCTGCCTACACCAAATAAAACTCTCTGTGTTAAAGAGAAAAGGTTACTAATAATTTTTGGCATCTTTTGCAAAAAATCTTGACGCTGGCACCCCTGCTGCACCCTGTGGTTTCATCTGCTTGTCCTTACATTCCATCAGAAGAAACCACAACACATAGCAGGAGACCAGGCATTCAACACACCCAAAGTGTATTTCACCAACCTTTTATCTTCAACCCAGTGGGATTTGGTGATGAGGGCAGCAAGACAGATTATTATTATTATTTGATTGCTTTGCAGGGATGGCTACTTTTCATCTTTTAGAAATATTAACAGAGTGACTTTAATAAATAGTTGTGCGCACTTTAAACACCAAATCATGTGCAAGGGAAATTTGAAGAAATAGATTTTTCGATTTTATCGAATAGAATTTTTAAAATGAACACATCTTTCACCGAGCTAAAGGAATATGTGCTATGCAACGTGATTATGCTCTATTCTTTATTAGTAAATCAACTCCATTCTGTTTTCTAAGAGTAATGTTTTGCTTGCAGGAAGCTAAGACAGAGACTACAGGAATTTCGTAGTTAAACGCAGACCTTCCTTTAAATAGCTTTGTTTTTTTGTTTTGTTTTCTAACCACTAGGCTACCGCCCGCCATCCAATGACGGTGGGTCGATAAGCCTCTCGTTCTGGGAGGACGTCCTCACCTTCCCGAGCCACTAGGGAGCACGCACGCCACATCACTGGGAAGCCGATGTGCATGTCCGGCGGGCACCCACGATTGCCCAGTAACTGGGTAACTGTAAACACAGAGATCCACGTCCTGTCAGGGAGAGGAGACTGATGGTGTGTCCCTTGTACATCGATCAGTCACCTCCCCCAGTCAGTCCCATCCCCCTACAGTTAGAATCACTTACTAGGGTACACATTTAACCCCTTGATCGCCCCTAGTGTTAACCCCTTTCCTGCCAGTCACATTAACACAGTAATCGGTGCATATTTATATCACTGTTCGCTGTATAAATGTGAATGGTCCCAAAATAGTGTCAAAAGTGTCCGATGTGTCCACCACAATATCCCAGTCACGATAAAAATCGCAGATTGCCGCCATTACTAGTAAAAAAAAATGCTATAAATCTATCTCCTATTTTGTACCCGTTATAGCAGGGCTCAAAATTTCAAGTCCTGAGCTACTAGCCAGGCCTCAAGAGTTACTCGCCACCAGTTGCCCCACCTACGTCATACACTGCCATGTGCCTAATTGCACCTGTAAACACGCCCTCGTAGATTATCTCATAGAATGACACTGTTAAATGTTTTAGGCAGAATCAAGTTACACAATTAAATATTACCAACAACAACTTTAACAAAATAGGACTGGGCACTGGGGGCAGCCCAGAGGGACAGGGCACTGGGGGCAGACCAGAGGGACAGGGCACTAGAACTGGGTCTCTTCCCCATTCTCTTGCTGTCTCCTCTGCAACTCCCATCCATCCTCTCTCTCTCTCCCTCCTCCTATTCATCTCATCATCAGGAGCCTGTGTGTGCGGCTCCACACTTGCATGTCCCCACTTCCCCCTTTTATTCAGGCTGGCAGTGAGGAGAGGAGCTGCAGCACAGCGGGAGGGAGTACAATCCAGCGCTGAGATCCACACAAACTGCACAGCCATTGACACCATAGCACAGCGCACACTGACACTGCACAGCACACATTGAAACCATTCTGTTCACAGTGCTCAGGCTGAAGTGTTGGACACTAACATAGAGCACAAGGAGAAGAAAACTGCACAAACTGGAAGGCTGCCGCTCTTATGTCAGGGCAACTTTCAGTGAGCGCTGCACCGGAGTGGTAATTTTCTCAATCCTCCACCTCACTCATTACTTCCTGCTCCCTGCTCTCTGCTCTCCAGCTACATTGGTTGGGGGGCAGGCTCAGAGAGGTCATACTGTTAGGTCCCATGGCTTAATGAGAATTGTAAGGAGATCACCTGTGTACTGCTCTGCCTGTGTGCGGCTCACCAGACTACTTTTCCCAAGCATGCACCCTTCCTCTTCGGCCACCAATCTCATCGGGACTTCTAAGTGTAGGCACAGATTGGAGGGAGATTGGTCATGCATCCCTGTCATCACTCGCCCCCAGCTTAAATCCACTCGCCAAATGCTAGTAGGCGAGTGGAAATTTTGAGGGCTGCGTTATAGCTTATTGCGATTTTTTTTACCGAAAATATGTAGAAGAATACATATTGGCCAAAACTGAGGAAACTATTTGTTTATATATATATATATATTTTTGGGGGATATTTTTTATAGCAAAAAGTAAAAAATATTGCTTTTTTTTTCAATGTTGTCGCTCTTCTTCTTTTTTTTTTTTGCGTAAAAAAAATAAGCTGCAGAGGTGATGAAATACCACCAAAAGAAAGCTATATTTGTGGGGGGAAAATTATTACAATTTCATTTGGGTACAGTATTGTATGACTGCGCAATTGTCATTCAAAGTATAACAGCGATGAAAGCTGAAAAATGGCTTGGGCAGGAAGGGGGTGAAAGTGCCCGGTATTGAGGTGGTTAAAGTAGGCAGTATGACTTTGGGGGAGGAGGGTTTTGGGGAGGGGCTTTAAAGTGAGCAGATGGTAGGTCCACTTTCAGACTTTTTAGAGCAGTGAGTGGTAAGGGAAAATAAATAAAACTATAAATAAAATATATGGAATTATGAAAACAGAGGAATCAGAACAATGCCTGCTGTAAATGTTATGTTGAATGCTAATAAGAGGTTAAAGTCCACTCATGGGCATCCCCATCTCCCATAGAATGGCAAACTGTGTATGACAGAGGATTCATAACAAATGCCAGCTATGGATACATTGTTAAAAATAAAAGCATTGATGCTTCCTCTGGTGTGTAGTGGGAATTCGTAAAATGATTCATGAAGTACTGATATTTTAAGTAATCACCACTGAAATTAGATGGTTAGAGGCAGGAATCCATGTTTCTTCTATAATCATCTTCACATACTGCTGAGTGACTCTGTAATAAATTAATCCAATAATGCCCCAGCGTGAAGCATGCTGGATGCTTTAATGAGGGAAAATTGCTTAGCATGCATTACATAGAACAAAGCAAAACTGTGACTGGACAGTGTACTATACTGTGTAACCTTATTGCATTTTCAAGTTGCAAAGCAGTGCATACATAAATACACAAATCTGACTATTTTTAATAGGACAATACAAAAATTAACCAATATCAATCATCAGATATCACCTTTCATCCAGTGGCATCACTAGGGTTGGTGTCACCCAGTACAGTTAAACATGGTGTCACCCCCCCTCCACGAACTATAATTCCCCCTCAGTACAGGCCCCTCTCCCTCAGTACAGACGCCATTCTCTACTAAGTATGAACCCCCCTCCAGCAGTACAGACCCCCCCTCCTTCAAGTATAGTCCCCCCTCAGTACAGACCCCCTACCTCAGTACAGCCCTCCCTCCACTAAATATAGACCCCCCTCCCTCAGTACAGAACCCCCTCCACTAAGTACAGACCACCCACTAATATAGACCCCTCTCCCTCAGTACAAACCCCCTTCTTTCAGTATAGACCCCCTTCCCTCAGTACAGACCCCCTTCATCAGTATAGACACCCCCCTCAGTACAGACCCCCTCCATCAGTATAGACTCCCCTCCTCTATCAGTAAAGACTTCCTTATTCAGTACAGACCCCCCTCCATCAACATAGTCCCCCCTCACTCAGTACAGACCCCCCTCCATCAGTATAGACCTAGGATGAGGCCTTCAACAGACAGACACTGGTGCTCAATGAGGGATCGTGTCATTGGCCACCCTCCCTGCCCCCCTGCTTATTTACTTTGGTGTGGGCAGAGGAGAATTCAGTAACCAGGAGAATTCAGTGAACAGCCACTCCACCCAGATTTGGTTGCACAGACTGTCACTCTCTGGGCAGCGGGCTTCTGTATTAATGTAGCACCCTCCTGTTGGGTAGGTGTAGGTCGCTATAGGTTTGAATTTTCTATAGTAGGAAAATGTAAGCAGGCCTAGCTGGCGGCTAGTCCTGTTTGTTTTGATTCTGGGCTGGGAGTGGCTCAGGGCAGGAATGGTGACTCACAGGTAGCATCACTGTCACCTTCCTCTTCTTTGTAGAAGGTGCTAGAAAGAGAGGAGGAGAGGAGAGGTGGAACTACCTAGGGTATTTTTGAGGAGACTTGACCAATCCCCAACTTGGATTGGCAGGGGGCAGGCCTCCTTAAATACCCAGAGTCAGCCCAGCTGGAGAGGAGTTGTCGGGTGGAAGAGATGGGGTAAGAGAGTGCTAAGGCTGTTGTGGCCTACAGGGAGCTCCCCAGTCTGGGAGGTGATCTTGGGCCTGGGCTCGGGTGCAGCCAGGAGGAGAGAAGAGAACCTGGAAAAGAGGCACATGAGAGAGCAAGAAGAGGACAACAGGGGAGAGCACTGCTGAGAGACTCCAGGGAGGACAACTGGTCACAGCCAGGAAGGCTGATGAGTGAGGCACAGTCAGAAGGACTGGGGAGGCACACCTGAGAGAACTGGGAGTTTTCAGTTTGAAATTGGTGCAGAGCCAGAAGAGTGGACTGTGGAAAAAAGGGCAGTGGAAAGAGGCAGCTGCAGCCAGGAGGGATGGCAGAGTCTGAAGAGGGTTTACTGGGATCAGTACCCGAGTTGAGGACAGTTAGCACCGGAACTATTTCTACATCATAGGGGACCGGGGGCCCCTGCCCGCAAAAGGCAATTCACTGAGGCCTGGCTGAGCTGAGTGTCAGGCCTAACCATGTAGTGCTAGCTGGTCTGGGAATCTGCAGCAAGTGAAGTGCTATAGGAGTAAGGTCTGCAGCAAGTGAAGGGCTGGAGGAGTAAAGGTCTGCAGCAAGTGAAGGGCTGGAGGAGTAATGGTTTGCAGCAGATGAAGGAGTAAAGGGGAAGAGGTCTTAAGCAAAAGTTGTGCTGGAAAGAAGACTGGAAAGTATATACAGGAGTGTATATAGTAGTCCCAAGCAAGTTACACTGAATCTTTATGGGCAAACCATAATTTCCCATCCCCATCCAAGTTCAATCCCCTCAATAAAAAAAACAAAAAAAATATGGAAAGTTCTATGTTTCTGAGTGCCTGAGAGATGGATCCCAGTCTGGGGGGGTGATGGGTGAATTACAATATTCAGCAACCTTTATGGGGGCATGGCTACATTAATGACAGGAGGCAGCCGCAGTAGCAGGTGTGAGTGAGTAGTCTCACTCAGGGCTTGCACAGCACCGGCATATTCCAGCTGGAACCCAGGACCCTTGCCTAGACGCCACTCTTTGGGTAGTGTCACCCCTCTGCGGGTGTCACCCGGGTGTTAGCAGCACCACCAGCACCCCCATAGCGACGCCACTGCTTTCATCTTTCATCACATCAGAACGAGATATGAAAGAAATAAGATATTTTATAATGAATGCTGATAAGACCCAATAGAAGATACAATATCATACACATCCCTATTAACCGACCAAATACAGTATGAATGCGGCAGCATGGCGGCTTCCCTGTGAAAAATCACGTGATTTTGCACTTCTGGGGTGGACTCCCACTGTGGTCCGGTGGACTCAATGTCTACCAGGACCCACTGATCGTTCACGAGAGGCAGATCGCCGTTCTGTTAGTAGGGAAGGTAAAGATCCTGTGTTTCTGCTAAGCTAAGTTTAACAAATAAAAGGAAAAAAATATATATATACATACATTATATATATATATATATTTGTGCTCATAAGTTTACTTACCCTGGCAGAATTTATGATTTCTTGGCCATTTTTATGAGAATATGAACGATAATACAAAACCTTTTCTTTCACTCATGGTTAGTGTTTGGCTGAAACCATTTATTATCAATCAACTGTGTTTACTCTTTTTGAACCATAGTAAACCAAAGTCTGTAGACTTTACCCTTACACATTAATCGTGTGTGGGGACCTGTGTCAAACGCTTTGGCAAAATCGAAATATGTCCACAGTCACCCCTCTGTCCAAGGTTTTGAACTCATCTGTGTGGCTTTTTATTAAACTTTCCAGTATCTATGAGTACTTTTTAAATACAGGCACCACATTCCAGTGGTACTATTTAAGAGTCCCTAAAAATGAGAAACAATGGCTTTGAAATGACAGAGCTCAATTCTTTTAGAATCCGTGGGTGTATACCATCTGATCCAGGTGCTTTATTTACCTTAAATCTGTCTAAAGATTTCTGGATAATATAAATTTTGGGCTGTGTCAATATCATCCCCATTATGGACATGAGATCCCCCATGCTTCTTTCTATACACAGAGCTAAAGAAGGTATTTAATAAATGTGTCTTCTCTTTGTCCCCAGTCACCCACTCTAGATTATTTTGTAAAGGGCCTACCTTTTTACTATTAATACATTTGAAGTATTTTTGGGGGTTTGTCCTACTATCTTTTGCAATCTGTCATTCGTTTTGAATTTTTGCATCCTTTATTTCCTTTTTACATAAGGAAATAAAGATCATGTTGGTACCAGACAAAGGAAGTGTATACCGTGGACATAGTCCTGTTGAAGACGGGGAAACATGACAAATTGTATTTGGGTACAGTGTCGCATTACCGTTTAATTGTCAGTTTAAAGTATTGCAGTGTCGTATCGCAAAAAAATCCATACCGTAATAGCCTCACTTTCCTATGAGTGCTAGCTACTAGGTTCTAGTTTAACCACTTCAGCCCCAGAAGGTTTGGCTGCCCAATGACCGGGCCATTTTTTGAGATTCGGCACAGTGTCGCTGTAACTGACAATTTTGCGGACGTTGCACCCAAACAAAATTTTACTTTTTTTCCCACAAATAGTGCTTTCTTTTGGCGGTATTTGATCATCTCTGCGGTTTTTATTTTTTGCGCTATAAACAAAAAAAGAGCGTCAATTTTGAAAAAAAAGCAATATTTGTTACTTTTTGCTATAATAAATATCCCCCAAAAAAAATATATAAAAAACATTTCCTCAGTTTAGGCCGATATGTATTCTTCTACACATTTTTGGTAAAAAAAATCGCAATAAGCATATATTGACTGGTTTGCGCAAACGTTAAAGGGCCAGATTCAGATACATTTTCGTATCTTTACGGCGGCGTAGCGTATCTCATTTACACTACGCCCCTGTAACTTAGAGCGGCAGGTACTGGTCGGCATGTGGTTAATAAGTAAACATTTGAATCCTTTTTAGAGGAATATTACAAAAAAAAATGCAATTCTAAACTGGAATTCACTATTCAAAAAGCAATACATATACATTTGTTAGCACTATGCAAAATGTAATAAATTCACAAAGAATAATTAGCAATGCAAGTATGAGTTAAAGAATTTCATAACCACAAACTTAGCTAATTAACATCCAGCAAGCGCGCACACAAAATTGCGAGTTTCTCAAATATCGCAACTTCTGATGTTGAGAATATGCAAATCTTTTTGGTTGTTAATGGATTGAAAATGTTTTATAATGAGCTTTTTGACATTTCACAAATTTTCATGCAAAGTTTGAATAGAATTGTCACTTCTGTGCTATCCAATGAAGTACTATAGTAGTGTAAGTCAGATATTAATATTTTCTAAAATGGATTTTTTTAGGTTACTGAACATTTATGTCAGCATGTCAGAATAATGTTATTGGCCTTTAGAAATTCTTTAAGTGACTATTTTCTTCTGGCTGCCATCAATCTTTACATTTTAATTTTTTTTTTTAATTTCCTGCATCTCGGCAACAGCATCATTGTGATTGGTCAGTCTGTGAGATATCAGGTAACAGTATGGGAAATGAACAAGGAAGGAATTAGGGTTGTCCCGATACCGATACCAGTATCTGTATTGGGACCGATTCCGAGTATTTGCGGGAGTACTTGTACTCCCGCAAATACCCCCGATACCAAAATAGAATACTTCGGATCCGTCCAATCGCGTGTCTATACATGGCGCCGCGGGTATGTGTTACACGGGGGTTAACCCTGCAGCAGCGGTGGCGGCGGAGGTATGGGGGACATGACATGGCTGCATATGTGGGGGGACATGACATGGCTGCATATGTGGGGGGACATGACATGGCTGCATATGTGGGGGGACATGACATGGCTGCAGTATGTGGGGGACATGACATGGCTGCAGTATGTGGGGGACATGACATGGCTGCAGTATGTGGGGGACATGACATGGCTGCAGTATGTGGGGGACATGACATGGCTGCAGTATGTGGGGGACATGACATGGCTGCAATATGTGGGGGACAGGACATGGCTGCAGTATGTGGGGGACATGACATGGCTGCAGTATGTGGGGGACATGACATGACTGCATATGTGGGGGGACATGACATGGCTGCATATGTGGGGGGACATTACATGGCTGCATATGTGGGGGGACATGACATGGCTGCATATGTGGGGGGACATGACATGGCTGCATATGTGGGGGACATGACATGGCTGCATATGTGGGGGGACATGACATGGCTGCATATGTGGGGGGACATGACATGGCTGCAATATGTGGGGGGACATGACATGGCTGCAATATGTGGGGGGACATGACATGACATGGATGCTGTGACGGTATTGGAGCATATCTCCGCCATCCTCTCCCTTCTTCTCCCATAAAAGAAATCACCCCAATATTCCCTGACTAGGAATATCCCTGGAATCGCTGAATAATCCACACATTAGCCATGGCTTAATACTGGATGTAACAGGACACACTTTAATGAAAGTACACAGCACACTTTATACAGGATTTGGAACATCCCGCCCCCAACAACCGCTTTCCTATTGGTCCATTGTAAAGTATTCAGTTTTCACTCTGGTCCTCTTAAACCATGCAAATGAGGACTTGAAATTGTCTCCGCAGAGATTGGTCCCAAAGTTTGAATAGCCTGAATATGTGTGGCCAGAAGCCTGTGATGTGTTTTCAGACAAAAGCCCCAGGGGGTCAATCAATGTACACAATAGCCAGCCACAGAACAATGGAGCCGTCTGGAGAATTGAGACAGGGCAGAAGTCATTTACACCTGATAATAGAAAGGCTTTAGATAGGGTTATCACACAATGGACAATGAGTATTTCTTATGAGTCTGTTGACCTGGCTGGGGTTCAGAATTACATCTTCTGTAATACATGAATTAGGATTTCAGTATTTCATGGTCCATGACAGATGCATATGTGGGGGGACATGACATGGCTGCAATATGTGAGGGGACATGACATGGCTGCAATATGTGGGGGGACATGACATGGATGCAATATGTGGGGGACATGACATGGATGCAATATGTGGGGGACATGACATGGCTGCAATATGTGGGGGGACATGACATGGATGCAATATGTGGGGGACATGACATGGATGCAATATGTGGGGGACATGACATGGCTGCAATATGTGGGGGACATGACATGGCTGCAATATGTGGGGGGACATGGCTGCATATGTGGGGGACATGGCTGCATTTGGGGACACGTTTAAAAAAAGTATCGGTATTCGGTATCGACGACTACTTGAAAAAAAGTATCGGTACTTGTACTCGGTCCTAAAAAAGTGGTATCGGGACAACCCTAGAAGGAATAATGTATTACATTGTTCACTAGGAAATAAAACTTGCCTCACATGATCAAATACAATCATATTGAAATTTCTGTGCCCTGATTAGAAAAATCCTTCCAAATCTCTGTTTAATTAGGACAAATTTACATATTATTTCTGTGCAATTAAATTTATGAACACATAAATGTTCTCTTTGTTGTTAAAAGCACACGTCAGTCCATAATGGCAGGTTCAAGCACAATATGGACACCAAATGGTGCCTGTACATATCATGGATTATTTCTTAAAGTTGTCCTTTTAAAAAATGTTCCCACCCCCCATCTGAGTTCAGCCAACCTGGTAAAATGCATTCCTCTGTCCCCATTCCATTGATATTCATTATGTGAAATAGCATCATGGAACACAGGCCCCACCCTCTTGTAGGTGCATGCAGCATGGTGCGACAACAATAATTCACACAGTTGGGCGCAATAGAGAACCTTTCCTTACCACTAGTACCGTTCCTAACAACCTACATTGCCCACTCGCAAATGTTGCAAAACTGTAAGCCAGGGCCCTTAATAGGCTTTGCTTTATCCAAGATGGGTGCCAGTCACATGTGGTGGAGACATTCAATAGGATAGCTCCTTCAGTGACACAGGAAACCATAGAGGAACCTGTTTCCTCTTGACTTCCTCTCCAACAACAGTGCCACCGTGGAAGAGCTTCACCTCTCCAGGGAAAAATAGACTGCACCTGCCTATACCCTCACACGTGTTTCCAGAGGTCCACCATTAAGGCTAGGTTTACATATATTTATGTTTTTAGTGTATTTGTAGATCCACAGAAAGGTACCGCATTTCATTTAAACCCTAGGACCACCCCCTAGAACCGCCCCTTTAGAGATCAGGGATGCAATTAAAATTTGGGGGGCTATACAACTAATGTGCAGCAGGGAGACATTCCCAGTGCCTTAGAGACAGCCACAGTCCAGCAAAGGGACCACCCATCCCAGCAAAGAGACCACCCAGTCGAGCAAAGAGACCACCCAGTTTAGCAAAGAGACTGCCGGCAAAAAAGCCACCCAGCTTAGTCCAGCAAAGAGACCGTCCAGCCCAGAAAAGAGACCATCAGCAAAAAAAAACGCCCAGCTTAGTCCAGCAAAAAGACCGCCCAGCTTAGTCCAGCAAAGAGACAGCCCAACAGAGACAGCCCAGTTTAGTCCAGCAAAGAGACTGTCAGCAAAAAGGCCACCAACTTAGTCTAGCAAAGAGACTGCCCAGCCCAGCAAAGAGACCTCCCAGATTAATCCAGAAAAAAGACTTCCCAGTAGAGAGACTACCCAGTAGAGAGACTGCCCAGTAAAGAGACTGCCCAGCAAAGAGACTGCCCAGCAAAGAGACTTCCCAGCAGAAAGAGACTGCCCAGCCCAGTCAGGAGACCACCCAGCCCACAGACCACCCAGCCAAATACACCACAGCACAACCCCATTCAGCAGCATTTTTTTTACACCACACAGACCTGGGGCTAGTGAGGAGGAGGAGGAAGACTGCCTGACAGGCTACCGCAACCTACCACCATCCATGATCCATCATCCGACACACGGCGCCAACCCAATCTCCCGCACAGCACTGAGGGGCAGGGCAGAGCTGCGGAGTACAGATCACTCTGTACAGGACACAGCAGTGATGTACAGGTCAATGGATGGAACCATGCAGAGAGGGAAACGGTCATCCAACACTTCCAAAGGTTTTCAATGCTGAGACTGCAGTACTGGAGTGGAGAGAAGGTAAAAGAAACAGGCTGTCGGTAAAGTGAGTGTAATACCTTTTCCATTACAGGCCTCTAGGCATTGGGATTTTTTAAAGGCCGAGTCATTCCCACAGGTATATATACATTCATGTAAAGTTCTTACCTAACACTTTGACAACATTTTAAATGAAGGCAAAATTTATTTTTTAGTGAGTTACGTACAACATATTTTAATATATATAACTAAACAATTTTAACAATGTGTAGTGCCATGAAAATACAAAACATCCGATATACTCATGTGAAACAAAAAAAAAACATGAATTCTTTGAGAACTCTAACCTGAAGTCTGTTATTTCATATGCAGTAACTGGAAAATTAGGATATTTAGCTGCTTTTAGAATATCTGCAATGTGCTGTTTGCTTTATTACTAATTTATGAAAGCTTTCCAGAGCTTTCAGACTGTACATAGTATTGAAGTGCTGTGACTCATGAGTGGCTCGATTAAACTCAATCAAAGTCGAATTCTCTAGTGTATTCAAAGTAAATTTACAGTAAAACCCATAAAAAAAGTATGAATTATGACACAAAAACAGTCTTTTCACTTAGGGCAATAATATAGTGTCATAAATAGAGCTACTGCTCCTCTTACAAGAAAGTCCCAAAAAAAAAAAGCAGTACATAAAATAAAAACTTAGGGCCAGATTCAGTAAGAAGTTACGCGGCTTATCTCTAGAAACCTCTGTAGACATATAAGTGCTGCCAGCATTGCTGCAGAGGTTGAAGGGGTGGGGGGTCAGCCTGTCAGTCCTCTTCTAAAGATGATGCACAAGAAAGCCCATAAACAGTTTGCTGAAGACAAGCAGACTAAGGACATGAATTATTGGAACCATGTCCTGTGGTCTGATGAGACCAAGATAAACTTATTTGGTTTAGATGGTGTCAAGCATGTGTGACGACAACCAGGTGAGGATAGGGTGACCACATTTCCAATCTGCCATTCAGGGACACACCCCCTCTCACACCTTCCCCCAAAAAAGATTAGGGGGTGGGGGGAAATGTAGTCTCGGGGTTGATGGGGAATTTGGCGGCGGCGGAAAATTTGTTAGGTGAATGTGCCACTTGCCATCAGATGCAGTGCCGCTTGCCACCCATAGCCTGCCACCAGATGCAGTGCTGCTGTCACTCCCTCTGCATGAGACACTGCCTTGAAGGAAAGAAGTGGCGTCACTATCTGGAAAGTGAAGATCACACCAGTGCCTGCTGATTTTGCCGCTGGGGGCCATGGAAAGGGGGAGGTGCCGAGGTGGGTGGGGACAGCAGCGCTGCATTAGGTGCAGGCCTTGCTCCCGGTTCCACTGTTTGAGAGTAAATTGTCACTGGTTGCAAGATGCCAGGCAGCGCTGGCCCTAGCAACCAGTTTCAGAAATGTAGTTATTAGTTAGTAGGAGGTGGCTGTGTCCTCTATTTCATTCCGGGACATTGCATTGTCCCGGAATGAAGGTGCTTGGGACCCAGGACAGGCATATCAATTGCGGGACACGTGGGCACCCTAGGTGAGGAGTACAAAGACAATTGTGTCTTGTCTACAGTCAAGCATGGTGGTGGGAGTGTCATGGTCTGGGGCTGCATGAGTGCTGCCAGCACTGGAGAACATTGAATGGCAACATCTACTGTGACATACTAAAGCAGAGCATGATCCCCTCCCTGTCATCATGGAGGAGTGGAAGAGGACTCCAGCTGCAACCTGTAAAGCTCTGGTGAACTCCATCCCAAAGAGGGTTAAGGCAGTGCTGGAAAATAATGGTGGCCACACAAAATATTGACACTTTGGGCCCAATTCGGACACTTTCACTTATGCCCTTTACACGCGATCGTTTTGTCTGATGAAAACGGTCCCATTGTTTTTTTTTTCCTTAACTTAAAACCTTTTTTTAAATTATCTGATAGTTAAAAAACCAATAGAAAAAAAAAACGATCGTCTGTGGGCAAGTCCATCGGTTAAAAATCCATGCATGCTCAGAATCAAGTCGACGCATGCTCGGAAGCATTGAACTTAATTTTTCTCAGCACGTCGTAGTGTTTTACGTCACCGCGTTCTGACACAAATGGATTTTTAACTGATGGTGTGTAGGCAACACTGATGAAAGTCAGCTTCGTCGGATATGTGATAAAAAAATCCATCGGTCCGTTTTCATCGGATGAACCAATCGTGTGTACGTGGCATAAGGGGTGTACTTTTTTGCCAGCAGTTTAGACATTAATGGCTGTGTGTTGAATTATTTTGATGGGAAAGCAAATTGACACTGTTATACAAGCTGTACACTCACTACTTTACATTGTAGAAAAGTGTAATTTCTTCAGTGTTGTCTCATAAAAAGATATAATAAAATATTTACAAAAATGTGAGGGGTGTACTCACTTTTGTGAGATACTGTATTTATTGTCTTGTTAGATTATGACACAAGTAGTTGTATAGTGACAGTGTTGCATGACTTGTTTTACATTTTTTAGAGTTCAAGCGTGGTCAGACGGATAGCAGAACGGCAACAGAAACTCAAGCACAAGTAGCAGGTAGCAGAATGCTGTAGTGTAGACCATTAATAGCCCAGTTGGCACCAATCGAGTGGTGGTCATGCATGCACATGTGCACAAGCACAGGTCTGGCTAACCAGAATTCTCTGTCTGTGCATAATTATGCACCTGGGCATATTTCATCTTTCCTGACAGTGAGACTGAAATGTGTGAAATGTGGGTTAATAGGGCAGGGACACATCCAGAGTCTTGTCTCGGGAGGGGCATTGCCAAAAGATATGTTTTTTTGTGGGCAATTTGTCGGGACAATGGCTGGTGTTGGCGCTTAAATCATAACGGCTCCATGGTTGTTATGGTGTCAGGATGATTGAAGCGCATTATTTATATTATTACATTGTAATATAAAATGAAATGGTTCAACTGACCATAATGCAGAATCAGTGGGAGCCCTGAGCGTGTCACTTGCCACCATCGCCTGCCACCAGATGCAGATTGTCACTTGCCCCATCACCTGTCATATGTTGCGTATTGTCAATTGCCACACATTGCGAATTGTCACTTGCCTGCCACCAGATGCAGATTGTCACTTGCCACATCATCTGCCATACATTGTGGATTTTCGCTTGCCATGTCACCTGCCACAATTTGCAGATTGTCACTTGCCAGGTCATCTGCCACTCATTGCGGATTGTCACTTGCCACACCACCTGCCACACGTGGCGGATTTTTACTTGCCACAACGCCTGCCACGCGTTACGGATTGTCACATGCCACGTCACCTGCCACACCTTGTAGATTGTCACTTTGCTACGTCACCTGCCACACCTTGTAGATTGTCACTTTGCTACGTCACCTGCCACACCTTGCAGATTGTCACTTGCCAGGTCACCTGCCACAGCTTGCGGATTGTCACTTGCACATCACCTACCACACCTTGCATATTGTCACTTGCCGCGTCACCTTCCACACCTTGCGGATTGTCACCTGCCACACCTTGCGGATTGTTACTTGCCTGCTAAGTAGGTGCTTTGCTTGTCTCTTGCTGTCCCAGAGTCAGGCAGCAGAGAGATGATGTAATCTCTCTGCTGCCCATGCTGCCTGGACAGCGATGGCGGAATTTACTGCAGGGAAGCAGGGCAGTGAAAGATGATTTCATCTCTCTGCGCCCCGGCCCCCTGGCTAGCAGATTGACCAGCTGCACGCTTACACGGTCAGACTGCTTTCTTGGTCTGACCCACCCCCACACGCACACACTGAGCCACCCGGCAAACCGGCCCGCCCACCCACAGACTGCATGAATCTATGTATTGTCGCCGGCACTGCTATTCAGATGATCTGATCTAAATAACAGCAGTTTGTTGGTTTTTGAAAGTGTCTATCAGAGCCAGCGGCTTCCCGATTATTGGCTCTAATCGGCTTCCAAATAGCTAACCAGGGGACGCACATGCTGTGCATTCCCTGGTTAACACAGACACACGTCTTAGCCAATCAGGTTCACAGGTCTGGTTACCAATAACCTGATTGGCTGAAGCGACATTGAGGGTGGGACTCAGGAGAAGACATCAAGGGAGCGTGGAGGGAGTATCGCTGACGCCGAGAAAGGTAAGTGCCGAGCTACAGGGGGGGGGGAAGCAATCTGGCAGTTTTTGAGGGGTCAAACTGGTGACAATTGATTGGCACATTGGCGACAATTGATGGCACGGCACAGTGACTGCTTTTGATGGCATTGCACAGTGGCTGCGTTTGATGGCACAGTGATGACAATTGATGGCATGGGACAGTGGCGACAATTAATGGGCACAGTGGCTGCGTTTGATGGCACAGTGGTGACAATTGATGGGCACAGTGGCGACAATTGATGGGCACAGTAACGACAATTGATGGCACGGCACAGTGGCGACAATTGATGGCACGGCACAGTGGCTGCTTTTGATGGCATTGCACAGTGGCTGCGTTTGATGGCACAGTGATGACAATTGATGGCATGGCACAGTGGCGACAATTAATGGGCACAGTGGCTGCGTTTGATGGCACAGTGGTGACAATTGATGGGCACAGTGGCGACAATTGATGGGCACAGTGGCGACAATTGATGGCACGGCACAGTGGCTGCGTTTGGTGGCATGGCAGAGTGGCTGCGTTTGATGGCATGGCACAGTGGCTGCGTTTGATGGCATGGCACAGTGGCTGCGTTTGATGGCACAGTGGCGACAATTGATGGCACACGGGCGATAATTGATGGCATTGCACAGTGGCGACAATTGATGGCATGGCACAGTAGCGACAATTGCTGGCACAGTGGCGACAATTGATGGTCACAGTGGCTGCGTTTGATGGCACAGTGGCGACAATTGATGGACACAGTGGTGATAAATGATGGGCACAGTGGTTGCGTTTGATGGGCACCGTGGCTGCGTTTGATGGGCACAGCAGTGGCAATTGATGGGCACAGTAGCTGCGTTTGATAGGCACAGTGAGGCTGCAATTGATGTTTTTGTGGGGGGGGGGTTGTTTGTTTGTGCCCCTCCCCCCCCCCCCCTCAAAAAAAATTCTGAGCACCAGTCGCCACTGCTCTGGAATGCAGCTAAAAGTCTGTTCATTGTATTAAATGGAGTCCCTATGTAGCCATGTCCTGAAAGAGGGGTCACTGCTGCTCTGTCTCTTTTGAGAGACAGAACAACATGGTCCTGAACAACATGGCGGCCTGGTCCTATCATGCAGCCTTTTTGGGATGCACATTCCACATTATCATGACAGAAAGGAAGGTCTGAATGAGGACTCCAAAGGTGGCTCTGATAGTTGAGTGCTCTTCTTTGGATCGTAAATTGACTTCTGGACAACCTCTCTGCCCATACATGGATCAAACGTCAGCCTGTCTCTCTTGAATGTATGGCTGGTTTAAGTTTCTTTAAGTGTTGGGAAGTAAGCCAAGGGAGACAGTGTAGTGGGATCAGAACCCCCCTTTCAATTTTTACCCATTGTCTGACAACTATATGACATACGATTTGACTAAGAAAGGTGGTGACACAAGAATTTTATTGTAGCTTCTCTAATAAATGAATATCCAAGATGTAGACTATTTTTGGACACAAGATGGTGCTACTGAGCTTTTTGAACACTAAAAAAATTGTCACATTTAGGTTTATTAGATAGATAGATAGATAGATAGATAGATAGATAGATAGATAGATAGATAGATAGATAGATAGATAGATAGATAGATAGATAGATAGATAGATAGATAGATAGATAGATAGATAGACAGACAGTATACATATAGATAGATACATAGATAGATAGATAGATAGATAGATAGATAGATAGATAGATAGATAGATAGATAGATAGATAGATAGATAGATAGATAGATATACAGTATACATATAGATAGATAGATAGATAGATATACAGTAGATAGATAGATAGATAGATAGATAGATAGATAGATAGATAGATAGATAGATAGATAGTTTTACTATGATTGTTAGCTAAAGCATCCATTTAACTTAAAGGGGTTGTAAAGGTTATTTTTTTATTTTCTAAATAGGTTCCTTTAAGCTAGTGTATTTCCCTTCTAAATGGATTTTTTTCTTTGTCTCACTTTCTGTTTCTCCTCAGTAAGCTTGCCCCCATCATCCGAGCTGTTCTGGCTGGGGGTTAGTCAGCCAGAACAGCTTACTGAACAGCTTACTGAGGAGGAACAGGAAGTGAGAAATTCAGACTACAGTCCAATTGTCCTCCTTGGGAATCAATGCAGAAAATATTAAAAAAAGCACACAATGCAGAACAGAAATGATATGGCTCTTCTCCTTTGATAGCACAGGGATTTGTGTGTTTACACACACAAATCCCCACGCTGGTGCTCGTGCACGCAATCGCACGTGGCCACCGGCCACGCGCACCGTGTCCCCCGTCATGTTTAGCGGTGCGCGCCCTCTATTGGGCAAACACGGGTAGGACATACCAGTAGTATATCTGCGTGACACAGTCGGCAAGTGGTTAATTAGGCAGCTTGGCATCAATGTGCATGGACGTGCGTGGCAATGCAAGCTGGTACACAAAAATGTGCCTATGTGTCAGTGCATGTTGTATATTAGCCCAAGCTTGTCTGTGTGATGGTACATGTGCACGAGCCTTAGCTGCACAGACATGAGCATTAGCTGTATTAGTTTCCTGACATCTACAAAGCTTGTTAAAATCCTTATTTCACCAAGAGGGGAACGCTTACCGAACGGTACAGAGAGGAGACTCAGGAGAGGGAGGAACCGGCGTCATCAAATGACACTGGTTTGTTTACAAGTGATCGCGCCGTCATTTGACGGCGCGATCACGTGGTAAACGGCCGCTATCAGTGGCAATTTACCGTTATCCGTGATGCGCCGGGTCTTCTAGACCCGGCGAGCGCGTTCCAGGGGACGCGCAATCGCGGAAGTGAAGGACGACGTCCCAGGGACGTCGTCCCAAAATAACTCCACCGCGCTGTAGCAGTATTTTTGCTATAGCACGGTTGGAAAGTGGTTAAAGAGCATTTACTGTACCTATTCTTAAAGTATCCCTGTCACTATAAGAAGTCTGTAAATACTTTTTCCTGCTGTCCAATGATACTCCAGTGCTGAGAAATCATTTGAAGTCTGACCAGCTCCCCACAGCTTTCACCATCATAACATATGCAGGACTTGTCAGCCCTCTAGTGATAGTAAGTATTTCAGTAAATAAAAAGTAAAAAAAATTATATATATATATCTATAAAATAAATGTAAGAAATAGTAAAATCCCCCTTTAAAGTGTTACTAAATCCACAACAGTAAAAATCAGTCTGTATATGCAGAAGAGCATTTATGTTATACTCACTGTGGAACCTCAGGGGTTAATCCTCTGCATTGTGAAAAAAGGCTGTTTGATACTGTATGCACAGATCCTCCCCTTCTTGCATTGCCCCAAAAAAATGTCCTGATAAGACAGAGTTTGTGGAGTCAGGCTGCACATGCTCAGTCAGTTTGGTGTGTATTGCTAGAAAGTTTTTGTTTTCTTAAGAGGGTGCATGTAATCAGCACAGGGCCAATCAGTACTGCCCAGACAGAAGGTCAGGGGTCCTGCATCCTGATAGGACAGTTAGTGCCGTATGAAAACTCCTCCTACAAGCTTTAACCAGGCACTGATAGAAGTCACAAGACTGCTATATACTGTTGATAAGGAAAGGTATTTAGCAGTTTATATTTACTAAACTAATTGCATTTCCATGTTCTGTGTATTGTGGGAGACCAGATATAGTGAATGCAGAGTACTGGGTTTAGGAACACTAAAACATTACACACAGGAAGCATGTTCATACATACAGCATAAGAACAACACATATTAGGTGATCAGATGGCAGAGAGGGAAGTATTCTTCTATCAATCATGGTCAACCTTGAATTAATAAAGTGAAAAGGTTTTAAAGCATTGACTATGGACAGTTTTGGGTATCATCTGTCATCACTTGATGAGCACATGCAACTTTGAGCCTTGACATATTTGGTATTATTTAATCAACACTGTCTATTACTTTTTCTATTTAACAGAAAAACTGGAGATTACTGTATATTGTGTTTGTGTGCATTCATTAAAAATTTATATTTTATGGAAAACATAGATTTGTTAAACAACTGTGTTGTGCAAAAAATATTGACTAGCCCTTATGGAGTCTCAGGTTGGCCCCTTCATCAGCAGAGTCAAAGCCCATCTTTAATGACAATCAGTTGACTGCAGAATAATGTAACACAGCAAGCTCTCAAACCATATTGGAGAATTTTAGCTCAGACAAGAAGCAATGAAGGTAATAGGAATCTCTGAAAAAGAAAGTGATAACTGCACTATCTATAAATAACTGTGTGTTGTACCAATTTTATTTAGACGGTGAATATACAATAATTATAGAGTACCACAATGTGCTTGGAAATTGTTTATTTAACCACTTGAGGCCCGGGCCATTGTCAATTGACGGCCTCACGGTGGCTCTGAAAATCCAACTGGACGTCAATCGACGTCCTGGATTCCTCCGGCCACTGGGGGGCGGGCGAGCGCGGCGGCGGGCACGTGCCCGAGATGCCGATGCGCGTGCCTGGCGGGCGCCATGTCCGCCAGGTACCCGCAAACGGCAATGACAGAGCAGGGACGTGGAGCTCTGTGTGTAAACACAGAGCTCCACGTCTTGTCAGGGGAGAGAGGAGACCGATCTGTGTCCCTTGTACATAGGGACACAATCGGTCACCCCCCTCCCCCCACAGTTAGAACACAATACAGGTACACATTTAACCCCTTCCTCATCCCTAGTGTTAACCCCTTCAATGCCAGTCACATTTATACAGTAATTAGTGCATATTTATGGCGCCAAAAATGTGTCAAAAGTGTCCAATGTGTCCGCCATAATGTCGCAGTCCCAATAAAAAAAATCGCAGATCGCCGCCATTACTAGTAAAAAAAAAATAATAATAATATTATTACTGTCCCATATTTTGTAAGCGCTTATTGCGATTTTTTTTTTTTTAATTGGGCTATTTATTATAGCAACAAGTAAAAAATATTCATATTTTTTTTTTCAAAATTGTTGCTTTTTTTGTTTATAGCTCAAAAATAAAAACCGCAGAGGTGATCAAATACCACCAAAATAAAGCTCTATTTGTGGGGGGGAAAAGGGCGTCGATTTTGTTTCGGAGCCACATCGCATGACCGCGCAATTGTCAGTTAAAGTGACGCAGTGCCGGAAGCTGAAATTTCACCTGGGCAGGAGGGGGGTATATGTGCCCAGTAAGCAAGTGGTTAAAGAATGTGTCAACCATTATGTGTATTCAATCCACAAAGTCCTACTTCTTTCAATGAATCATATGACACCACAGACCAAACAAAATCAAAAATCAAAGAAACATTAAAAAATATATAAATATATAGAGACAAGGAGAAAAAAGTGGAAAAAATAAATATAAATATATATATATATATATATATATATATATATATATATATATATATATATATATATATATATATATATATATATATAATCTACCTCGTCCCAGTGATTGTCTTCCTTGCAGTTCAGCTGCTTTCTTATGTGCTCAATCCCCCAGCCGTGACTAAGCACAGCTTTTTTTCCACCAACTAGTGAGAATACCACCACCTTCTAAATTGGCCCCTGTAGTAAGCTACATATGCCCCTTTGGTTGATCTACGGGATAACCACTCCACTCATGGGCAACAGCCTGAAAATGCTTCCAGTCGGTGTAACCGTAACACCCTCAGACGAAGTCAGCCAATGACGAAACGCGTCAGTGTGTGACTACATTTGCACGACCGGAAGCATTGTGAGCGTTCCAAAGACCAGGAACAAGGAAGTCTGAAATACTTGAAAAAGAGTGCCTTCATTTGTCATGGTGACCGGAGCTAACACAGGCACAAGTAACACATAACATGCTTGAGTTCTTTTTTCTTGGGTGAAAGCAAGTGGTTGAGAGTGTAACATTCAAGACAGATGTAGATGATGGTTCCATGCTGATTTTATTTCACATTTTTCTGAGTGCATCCCTATAAGGGGAGAATATCCCCCCACGCGGTGACTACCCCCTGGTGAAAGGAGCACTGATTAATGAATATTGTGATCAACTACATCTTGTTTACCTGCACTATTATTGCAGGTTTCCTATATGCTCTACATATGGAGGTCTTTCAAACGGCGGTTTAAAAGTAGCGCTGCTACAGTATTATATTGGACTCTGGGACTATTAAGAGTTTTTTTATTACTGTTTGTGTGATGTTTTATGTATTTTAGGCAGCTGCTTTATTTGGTTTATTCACTCTCACATCCTGCTTCCAATTATCTTTATTGTATACACCTGAGAGCTGAGTAGTGCTAATTTTTAGGCAGGGCGACACTAGCACTTTTTTTTTTTTAACAGTAATGACTTCTTAAGCATCCATGCTGGCTTATATTAAAATCTCATAAAAAAAATTATAAATAGCCTTCATTGCGCAGTATATCTACAATTTTTTGATAAAAAAACAAGTTAAAAAGGTATTGCACTCACAAAATTCAGTGCCAATATGCCGGCACTAAGCCTTTCCAGCGGTCTGTATGGGGCTGATAAATTAGCATGCGTTCCCCTGTGTTCGCATGCGATCCAAGCCTCGCTCTCACTTGGGTCCCGGCAGGAAGTGATGTCGTAGTTTCACAGCAGCCTCTCTCTCTTTTTTTTTTAGGGTTCTGATCTGAACCTGTGACCTCTGTGATGTCTGGCTGTGGCTCATCTTCCTGTGCAATTTAAAATGCTGGACAGCTCCCTGTCTGATCTCTTAGAACAGTGATAGTGAACCTTGGCACCCCAGATGTTTTGGAACTACATTTCCCATGATTCTCATGCACTCTGCAGTGTAGTGGAGCATCATGGGAAATGTAGTTCCAAAACATCTGGGGTGCCAAGGTTCGCCATCACTGTCTTAGGACAATCTTGCCTTGTCTCCTGTTTCTGATAAACTTCAGTTCTTTACACCTCCCTTAAACATACTGATTTATGCCATGATTCTGTACTTCCTGTTTGCCAGAATTTTGTGCGCTCTCCAGCCAATATCTTGCTTCTTAGCATACCTGCAGCTGTCCTTAGTTGCAATATTATTCGTTATTGACTTTTGGCTTGTTCTTCAACTACACTTCCACTTGATCCCACCATACAACCACTTGTTACCGACCTTTGGGTTGTTTACTGACTACATTTTTGCTTGATCCTTACCTGGTATATCTGTTACTGAACCCTGGCTAACTCACCTCCTGGTAGGGTGATTCTAAGGACCTTGACCTGGTATTAACAGGGAGCAAAACTCATCTTTACCATTAGAAGCTCTGGTGAATACCGTGTAATGCTTAGACCCTGTAGCCTGGGTGAGCCTGCTTCATCCACCAGGGTGGCCTGCTTGTGTACTCATCCTGCTGGTTGGAGGGAGACTTTCTAATGTTATGGCTACTGGCCTCCGAGCCTGATTCCTTTATTCCTGCACTCAGCAAACACAAAAAAAACAGGCCTGCTTCTGTGCTAGGCTGGGCTGGCCACTGAGGCCACCAGAATCAAGTTAAAGACTCGGACCTGAACTGGACAGAAGCCTTCACCAGTCTTCTTTTCCACATGGCCCTGCAGCATGACTGCTCTCCTAAAGTTCCTGCTTTAGACCAGGGTTCCTTCTTTTATAGGCCCTCCTGCCCACTCCAGCCCTAGAATTTACCATCTGATCCCTGAGATATGTGTAGGTCCTCGGTGCTAGCTAATAGCATGCCCAAATACCGTTTTCTTTACATGTTAGATGCAGTAGTTTCCATCCTATTATGATGAACATCAACCAGCCTTGTGGCAAGGTTTTTCCCAAAAAGTTTGTTGGTGAAAACTATGGCAACTCTGCTTTAAAGGTAGAATGGCAGTTTTTCGATTTTCAGGAAAACAGTACAATAACTAAGAGAGACGTGTGATATAACAACTTCTACATACATGTACAGTAAAACCTTGGATGCAAGCTTAATTTGTTCCAGAAACATGCTTGTAATCCAAAGCACTTGTATATCAAAGCATTTTTTTACTGGGTATAAAAGAGAAGAGAGGCACCTCTAATGCCGCGTACACACGATCACACGACCCAAAAAAAATTCGAACATGCTTGAATTTTTTGTGTCGTTTTTCAAAATGTCATTTTTTGTGTCATAAAAAGTGATGGTGTGTGGGAAAAACGACGTTGAAAACAAAGTTTTTAAACCCGCGCATGCTCAGAAGCAAGTTATGATACGGAGCTTCCATGGAACAGAGTGCTGTCGAACAGGGTGTACGTCACCGCGCTTTGCTAGAGCATTTTGGAAAAACGATGGTGTGTATGAAACGTCGTTTTGGAAAATTAAGTTTGAAAAACGTTGTTTTGTTTCGTAACATAAAACGTCGTTTTTTTTCATCACAAAAAGTGATCGTGTGTACGCGGCATAAGTGTAGCAATAAGTTGCTAAATGTTGTACCTTCATTAAATCTAACCATATTGCTACACTAAAGCCCTTTACACGCGATCGGTTTGTCTGATGAAAACAGACCGATGGACCATTTTCATGGGCCCCATCGTTTTTTTTCTATCGGTGAAATAAAATATAACCTGTTTTAAATGTTTTCTATGGATAAAAAACCGATAGAAAAAAATGATTGTCTGTGGTGAAGTCCATCGGTTTAAAATCCACGCATGCTCAGAATCAAGTCGACGCATGCTCGGAAGCATTGAACATTTTTCTCAGCACGTCGTAGTGTTTTACGTCACCGCGTTGGACACGATCGGATTTTTAACTGATGGTGTGTAGGCAAGACTGATGAAAGTCAGCTTCATCTGATATCTGATGAAAAAAAAATATTGGATTAGATTCCATCAGATATCTGATCGTGTGTACAGGGCTTTAGAGTCTCCTCTCTTCTCTCTTATTCTCAGTTGTGACATGACGCTACTCTTATTTTAAGACATCGCTTGTATATCAAGGCAAAATGTATTAAAACATTTTGCTTGTCTTGCAAAATGCTCTCAAACCAAGTTACTCTCAAACCAAGGTTTTACTGTATAATGAATGTTCAGTTTTGCATTGTTTTCTCCTGATGAATGACCACTAGATGGTGCTGAATGAGCAATACATGTAGATAGAAGGCATGCTTCTACTTCTGTTTTTAACATACAGATGTATTTTTCATACAGCATATGATATATTGTGTAATGGGGCGAGATTAGAGTCAATCAATTATTTTTGCTGCTTTTAAGGGGCATCTTCGCTCTTTCTGTCCTGTTGACGTTTAAGGTATTTCTGTGAGCGGAATTTCCTCTCTAAAATGTATTTACCATACATGCTTTTGGAAAATACACCAGGGTGCCAGGAATACTGTCATCAGCCCCTAGAAGATTTTCCAACAGATTATAAGAGCACATTCCCAAGTGGAAACAAGAAGTGCGTATGTGAGTATATAAGTCTATTCATTCAATTTTTTTTCAAGTTTTGGATAGAATGGAGAAAAGTTAGAATGTCTGAGAGATTTCCTACCATTTCCTGTTCTGGGAAGAATTGTTTACCAGATATGAATTAAGGAAAAATCAACAATAAAAACTGACAGAGATTCTGGAAATCTTATGCCGCATACACACGATCATTTTTCGGCATGAAAAAAATGTTTTTCAAAAACGTCATTTAACCACTTAAGGGCCGCCTCCTGCACATTTACGTCGGCAGAATGGCACGGCTGGGCACATCCACGTACAGGTACATCCTGTACTAGTACCCAGCCGTAATTCGCGGGCGCACGGCCGTGGCACGCTCCCGCGACCCAGTCCGAAGCTCCGGGACCACGGGACTCGCGGACCCAATCGCCGCTGTAGTCCGGCGATCGGTCCCTGGAGCTGAAGAACGGGGAGATCCGTGTGTAAACAGATTCCCCATTCTTCACTGTGGTGGCGTCATTGACCGCGTGATCCCTTTTTATAGGGAGGCACAATCGATGATGTCACACTTACAGCCACACCCCCCTACAGTTGTAAACACACATTAGGGAACACATAACCCCTTCAGCGCCCCCTTGTGGTTAACTCCCAAACTGCAAATGTCATTTTCTCAATAAACAATGCAATTTAAATGCATTTTTTGCTGTGAACACGACAATTGTCCCAAAAATGTGTCAAAATTGTCCGAAGTGTCCGCCATAATGTTGCAGTCACGAAAGAAAAACGCTGATCGCTGCCATTAGTAGTAAAAAAAAATTAATAAAAAAGCAATAAAGCGATCCCCTATTTTGTAAACGCTATAAATTTTGCGCAAACCAACCGATAAACGCTTATTGCGATTTTTTTTTTTTAGCAAAAATAGGTAGAAGAATACGTATCGGCCTAAACTCAGGACATTTTTTTTTTATTAAAGTTAAAGCGACGCGGCATGTGAGCATGTGAGCATGTGACGTATGTGGGCGGGCGCTGCTGCAATGCTGCTTGTATGAGATCCTGATCTCTCTCTACCGATGGCTCCTTCTCCTCGCTGCTGATTCTGAGGGTGTAAAGGACGGCAAGGGGTAGCGGTGACTCCCCGTGGTAGCAGCCGTAAGTTGGAGGAGTTGGGGGGGGTTCGACAGTTGGATTGGACTTGATTTGAACTCCGGCTGGTGTCCTCTCTACGTAAGAAACAGCCTCCCCTTACATTTGCAGTCCCTCCAAGACACAGCAGGGAGGATTAGCAGGGTTGAATTACAGCTGGTATCTTTTCCCTGTTGTATATGCTGCACACCCTACATCCCTCTGGACGAGATCCTTTCCCCAGCATGGTTTGATACACAGTGAGGCACTGAACTTTTTCTACTAAACTCCAGCATTCCAGGCACCCCAGAATTGCGGCTTATTTGAACTTACCTCTATGCACTCTCCTGTTGTTGTCCGCTGGCCGTGGCTGCTGTACGCTAGTCTGCCGTTTCTCCCACAGTGTGATCAGGATATCATTATCACTATATATCATCTATGTAAAGGCATCTGGACCCAATAAGGCATCAGACATGAGCTGCAGGACTCCCCGCCCGCCTTGGAACAGACTGTAGAGATAAGTACATAACTGTACATAACTGTTGCAATATTCCTATGTTTTCTGCTGATTGTCAGTTATAAGTACTACATGGCTACATGACTGCTGCATAACGCCGTTGTTAAAGGGACAGCACCCCTTTTTTTTTCTCTTTTTTTTCCCCTTGGTGGCTATCACTGAGGTCTGTGTTTTTTTCTGTGATTATCCACTGCTGCTAGGTGTCGGTGCTAGGGGTTGCTGCGATTGCCTCTAATTCTAACTTCTGACTTTATTACCAACCTGCCGCTGTAGTGTGGAACTGGTGTGGAAAGTGCTGTATAAAGGACACTTTAGGGAGGGGAAAAAAAAAAACTACTGGGAACAGTAAATCTACCATAAGTGAACTGATATGAGGTTAAATGGCACCAAGTAAATCGCGAGCAAAAACGCATGTACCAGCAGTGACACCTTGTTCTTCCCCCCAAGCTATGGCAGCAAAAACAGTTAAAGTGACAGGGGCTACAGTAAAATCTATACAGCCCGTACAATCCCCCCAGAACTCCCCAGCAAAAAGGATATCAGAAGGGACTCAAACCGGGAAAGAGGGGGAGATGGACTGTAGTGCCTCCGGGAAGGAGATACTGGAGGCTATCAAGGCAAGCAGTGATGTGCTGTTAAATAAAATTGATGCCCTGGCAGTGGATATATGCTCAATAAAACGAGAGTTCGATAAAATACAAAAAAAAACGGCAGAAATAGAAACCCGCATCTCCAAGGTGGAAGAGAAAATAAAAAAGGATAGCAAAGGCTGGCATACACTGAAAAAACAATTAAAAGAACTACAGGACAGAGCTATAGATACAGAGGGCCGCATGAGGAGGAACAATGTACGTATCTTGGGCCTACCAGAGAGAGCGGAGGGAGACAATCCAGTCAAATTTGCAGAAAAACTATTAACTGAAATACTGAAATTAACAGAAGCAACTGTAATGTTTGTGGTAGAGCGAGCACATAGAATCTCGTTTCGTCTCCCCAAACCGGGAGCACCCCCCCGCCCTTTTTTTGTGCGTCTATTGAACTACAGAGACCGAGATCAAATCCTTTCAACGGCAAGAGTAAGGGCAGACATCCAATATGAGAACACAAAGCTACTTTTTTTTCCTGACTACCCGATGGAAATTCAGCAGCAAAGAAGAGAGTATACAGAGATCCGTAGAAGATTGAGAGAAAAAGGGTTAAAATACAGTCTACTATACCCCAGTAAACTACGAGTAACGGACGGGACACGTGTCCTTTTCTTTGAGACCCCAATTCAAGCGGGGGAGTGGCTCGATACCAAATAGAAAGACTGGGGAATTTTTTCTACTTTTCTTCCTTTTCTTCTTTCTAACTGGAGCCTTAAATTGCCTTAATTATATAATATTTGATTCAGGCCTCGTTCGCACCATTCATGCAAAAAACCTGATGGGGAAAAAACAGACAGATTTAACTTGCATAGGCTTGTTTATACCGTGTGCAGAGATGTGCGTTTTTATTATTTACGACTCTGCAAGCACACAAAGAAAATAATGGTTTTTGATGTGTCCTGTTCTCACATAACACTGTTATCACCTGTGGATTTTTTTCTGAGCAGAGATACAGTATGTAATGTAAATTCTCTGCAAGGGCACCAAAAATAACAGGTGCTCTCTATGTGCCCTGTTCATACCACAAAGGGGGCTTGGTCACTCGATTGGGTCATCCAGTGGCCCCGCTCCTTAGCTATTTGAGAACTGTCAGGTGTGGGAGCTGGCAGACAACGCCAGCCTTCGTCGGAACCGTAGGGTTTTCGTTTTCTTTTTAGGGTCGGGGGTGACGGTGAGTGTAATTTGTGACAATGGATCTACACCGTTGGACATTTTTAAATAAAGGACTTGTCAAAAACGTGGTCTGTGTTTTTATTAGTTTTTTACACTTTTTGGTGAATGAGTAGGGGTACTATGACCCTCCTACTCATTCATATAGGGGAGGGCTGGGATCTGGGGGCCCCTTGTTAAAGAGTGCGTCCAGATTGTGATAAACCCCCTGCCCATAGACCCCCAAAACAGACAGGGTTGTGGGGAAGAGGCCCTTGTCCTCAATATGGGGAAAAGATGCTTTGGGGGCAGAGCCCCCCCTCCCCAAAGCCTCACCCCCATGTGAAGGGCATGTGGCCTGGTATGGCTCAGGAGGGAAAAAACCCATGCCAAAGTGTAAAAGAAAAACAGTGTGTGTTCCCCCCCCAAAAAAATCGATACCAGACCCTTATCTGAGCATGCAGCCCAGCGGGCCATATACTTGGATAAGGGTCTGGTATAGATTTTGGGGGGACCCCACAAAATGTTTTAAAGACATTTTGGCAGGAAGGGACTGTTTTTTTACTGCATTTTTAATGCCGGCATTTTTTGCTGACAGCTGATGAGTCATTGATCATTAAGGACATGGTGGGATAGCTTCCCAACCTGCCTCTTAAAGCGGGGGTTCACCCTAAAAAAAACTATATACCATTAGATCCAGCATACTGCTGACATCTGCAGTATGCTGGGGGTTTTTTCCCCCCCGCTGTACTTACTGTTTTATCGTAGTTTTCACCCTGCTTCCGGGTTCTCTCTGCCCCGGGGAATAGGCGTTCCTAAGACCAGGCGTAGATGATTGATGTGCTGGTAAAGCGTGTCACGCCTTACGAAAATACCCGAAGTGGGACTCGGCTTTTTACGGCGCCTGCGCAGTCAGCTCTACACGGCAGGCGCCGTATAGCGCCGTAAACTTGGGACGACTTGGGGCAACTTTAGGTCGGATCCCAGGTCGCCCCAGGGTGAACTGGCTCTAACATAAAAAAATCTATCCGAAACAAAACAAAATTTTACGTTCTGCACATGTCCACAGTTTTGTATGAATTAATGTTCTTTTAAACTAGTGTAAGTTTCTGACTCACTATGAGTCTCTTGCAATCCACTGTACAGCTGCAGTTACACTTGTTGTAGGAGAAGCAGCACTGGGAGCCAATCAGATGTGTTTCGTGAAAATGTACAGGAGGAGAGAGCAGTGTAAGCAGAAGGAAAAATCAGTCTGCTGCTGTCTCTGGGTAGGGTGTCACACTATGCACCAACAGAGCAAATTTTCAAGAAAAATTCAGTCCCTGAAATCTGATGAAGTAACTTTACTTAGGCTGAGATGAAGCCATAAGTCTACTAAGTCTACTGCAGGCACAATGAAGCATTTCCTCAGTCTCCTTTGTACCGGGGATCAGATTTTAACATTAACTTTGTAGAAATCTCTAGATGAGAGGCTACAGCAGGGACAGGGTCTCAATCAGGTATTTGTGAGCAGAGTCAAGAACTGTACAGACACAAAGATTTACAGAATGATGTCATATTTGTGCCAGCATATCAGTCCACAAAGTAGATTCTTACCCTGTATAATGCCTGAACAAATCTGGCACCCTTTTAAGAGAAAAGCATTACTTTGGAGGCATTATCAGGGTGAAGACTGAGAAAGATAATAAATACCTGGACGTGTTACAATTTCACATTTATTAGAATGTATGTGCGTGCCATGAGTCTACTCGGACCATTTTAAAATTAGAGGAGGGTTAATGTGGTATTAAAGGTTCAGAGTTAAAAAAAAAAAACATGTCCTACTTACCTACTCTGTGTAATGGTCTTGCACAGAGCAGCCCTGATCCCAAGGGTGTTGCTAGGTATCAAAAAGACCAGGGGCTTCAGCCCGAAGTCCAAGGCCAGAAAGCGGGGGGGGGGGGGGGTATGTGACGCGCGCTGGCCCGTGACCTACATACACTGACCTACCTACCTACATTGAAGGTAGTGACCTACATACACTGACCTACATACACTGACGGTAGTAGTCACCTATATACACTAACCTACCTACACTGACAGTACAGACCTAAACTATATACACTGACGTTAGTGACCTGACCTATATACACTGACCTACCTGAGATGCCTACACTGACCTGGCCTATGTGCACTGACAGTAGTGACCTGACCTATGTACACTGACCCAATGATGTATCCTGGCCTAGGCCAACAAGGCCCAGGCCTAGGGCAGCGCTTTGCAGGGGGGCAGCACAGAAAGAGTCCTCACAGGCTTGTGCTACACTGTTAGGCCGCGTACACATGATCAGACTTGGTCCGATGAAACTGGCCTGAAGACCAGTTTCATCGGACCAAATTGATCCTGTGTACAGCCCATTGGATCGTTGTCCATCGGACCAAAGTTTTAAAACTTGCTTTAAAATCTGTCTGATGGACACCTGTCCGTCGGACCAAAACGATGGTTAGTACACAAAAGCATCGGACCAAAAACCTGCGAATGCTCAGAATCAAGTCGACGCATGCTTGGAAGCATTGAACTTCGTTTTTTCAGCACGCCGTTGTGTTCTACGTCACCGCGTTCTGGCCCGATGGGATTTTGGACTGATGGTGTGCACGCACATCAGACCATCAGACCACTTCAGCGGTGGTCTGATGAAAATGGTCAGTCGGACCAGTCTCATCGGTTTGGTCTGATCGTGTGTACGTGGCCTTAGTGTAACGCAAGCTGCTTCTAATTTTGACTGTCCTATCATCCTGGACCACAAACCTTCCTCGCTGTGCTAATGTTTTTTGCTGCACCATTGGCATGGTTGTATCTTCTTAGTCCTCTCTATAAAATTATCTGAAATGTGTGCTTAAAGTAGAACTTTAGGCAATAGGAAGGTTATAGCCCCTGTTAGTTTATTTTTTACCATCCCTGTCCCAGATTTCTCTTCACTTCCTGCCCCATAGCCAAACAGGAAGTGAGAACTAAGAACTAGTGTCCTCACTCGAAAATTTCAGAGTGGGTCTTAAACAGAAAGGGGTGTGGCCTTTACAGAAAGGGGTGGGGCATGTTTAAATTAGGGGGTGCACAAGTTGAGTCAGGCCTAGGGCAGCACAAAACCTAAATACACTCCTGCACTGACCTACCTACACTGACAGTAGTGACCTGACCTATGTACACTGACGGTAGTGACCTGACCTATGTACACTGACAGATAAAAGAGGAGGGGTACTCCTGCGCTACTATGGGTCAATTAAAAAAATAAAGGGTGCCACAGACACCGTAAGGGTCAAACACTACCCATAAAGGAATCACAAAAAAAATCAAACAGTGGTGTTGCTCTCCCACAATAAATAGCATATAGACCCAGATAAATTAATGACAATAAAAAATATATAAATATATAAAGTGCTGTTGTGCTTTAAACAAGTGAGTATTATATCACTCTTTTTCACTTATAGCACAACAGCACTTTATTTATTTTTTATTGTCATTAATTTATCTGGGTTTATATGCTATTTATTGCAATTTATTTGACCCATAGTAGCGCAGGAGTATCTCCCTCTTTTATACGTCAATGTACATAGGTCAGGTCACTACCGTCAGTGTACATAGGTCAGGTCAGTGTAGGTATGTCATGTAGGTCAGTGTACATAGGTCAGGTCACTACCGTCAGTGACAGTGTACATAAAAAATAAAAAAATTAAATAGTTGTGTTGCAATCCCACAAAAAATAGCATATAAACCCAGATAAATGAATGACAATAAAAAATATATAAATATATAAAGTGCTGTTGTGCTATAAACAAGTGAAAAAGAGTGATATAATACTCACTTGACCACTGATTGTTGAGTATTATATCACTTTTTTTCACTTGTTTAAAGCACTACAGCACTTTATATATTTATATATTTTTTATTGTCATTCATTTATCTGGGTTTATATGCTATTTATTGTGGGAGCGCAACACCACTGTTTGATTTTTTTTTTTTTATGTACACTGACAGTAGTGACCTGACCTGTGTACACTGACCTACATGACATACTTACGCTGACCTGACCTATGTACACTGACGGTAGTGACCTGACCTATGTACACTGACCTACATGACATACCTACACTGACCTGACCTATGTACACTGACGGTAGTGACCTGACCTATGTACACTGATGGAAGTGACCTGACCTATGTACACTGACCTACATAACATACCTACACTGACCTGACCTATGTACACTGACAGTAGTGACCTGACCTATGTACACTGACGGTAGTGACCTGACCTATGTACACTGACGGTAGTGACCTGACCTATGTACACTGACCTACGTGACATACCTACACTGACCTGACCTATGTACACTGACGGTAGTGACCTGACCTATGTACACTGACGGTAATGACCTGACCTATGTACACTGACCTACATGACATACCTACACTGACATCACCTATGTACACTGACGGTAGTGACCTGACCTATGTACACTGACCTACATGACATACCTACACTGACCTGACCTATGTACACTGACGGCAGTGACCTGACCTATGTACACTGATGGAAGTGACCTGACCTATGTACACTGACGTTAGTGACCTGACCTACCTACAATGACCTTCCTACACTGACCGTAGTGACAGACTACACTGATCTATATACATATACATTACACTGTCTCTTGACCTACCTTAGCAGTGTCACAGCAGTCAGTCATTCTGGCGTCAGAGGAGGAGCCCGAGCCAAGGAAGGTAGGAGAGCCTGGGAGAGCCTGGGAGAGGCTGGGAGAGCCGAGGAGCCTGAGGAACCTGAGGAGAGTCGCCCACCCCAGCGGCTAGTCATGTGTATTTGTAATTCCCGCCTTCTAGAGCCTGCAGCGCCTGTGATGGACGTCACACGTCCCGCGGAGCGGTATTGGTCCAGTGGGACGTCCATCACAGGCTCCAGAAGGCGGGACCTGCTGCTATGGCACTCGGCCGCACTCGGCAGGAATCGGCTCGGCGGCGCTCGGGATCAGATCGTTCCCAGCGGTCGCCGCTCGGCTCGTGGGCTACAATGGCAAACCGCAATGCCTGAGACTCTGGGCTTTACGGGGACCCATTCGGGGCTCCAGCCACCCAAGCCCTGGCCTCCTGACGCCCCTGCCTGATCCTCATCTTCTCGGGTCCCTCACTGGTGCTCTTGGCTCTTCCCATTTGACCAGTGCCCCCAATAGCAAGCTCCATGCTATGGGGACACTGGCTCTTGACTCGTTTCCACACCTTGCTCTATGCATCCATAAGATGCATAGAGCCACGGCTCGGCCCTGCCAACTGCTCTCTCCTCATTGGTTGTAATTGACAGCCAATGAGGAGAGGGAGTCCCAGGACAGCTAAGGCGCTTGTGCACATTGCTGGATTGAGAGAGGGCTCAGGTGAGTAATAGGGGGGCTGTGGGGGGATCTGCACCCAAAAGGTTTTTTACCTTCATGCATAGAATGCATGGAGGTAAAAACTTTCAGCCTTTACAACCACTTTAAGTGTAAGGGGTGAAGGTTAGGTAGGTATTAGTTGGTGTCAGGAAACTGATACAAGGTAAGGGATTATGGGAGGATTAAAGTGTACGTATAACTAAAACTTTTCTTTTTTAATTTTGCAATAATTAGCAAAAGTTTTAAACTCCTACCAGTTTATTTTTTGCTGATTGTGTCCAGTTGGAGAAGTTTACATTTACCTCCTGTTTGGAAAATACATAAGGAAGTGGAATATTACATAAAAAAAGGAAAGTAATGAGCATCAGCATCACTTTCTCTCCTTGGCATAGTGGTCATCAGAACAAATAGATAAGGTAAGTATTTCTAGTGGGGACGCAGACAGCAATAAAAATATAGGTTTTAGCTCGGGTTGTCCCGATACCACTCTTTTAGGACTGAGTACAAGTACCGATACTTTTTTCCATGTACTCGCCGATACCGAATACCGATACTTTTTTTAAATGCCATGTGACAGTTTTCAAACTACAATACAGACCAAGGATATTTTCTTTAGAATTATGAAGAACTCTAACTCAAGACATTATAAAAGAATAAAAATGAGTAAAAATGAATAAAAATGTTTTATTTGCTTGTCACGCAGTAGTAAAAAACTCAAAGAATTTTCACAGAACATGTTGATAAATACAAAAAAAGTATCGGGAGCATTTGCGCGAGTACAAGTACTCCCGCAAATACTCGGTATCGGGACAACCCTAGTTTTAGCCCTTCCCAACTTAAAATGTTGGCTACATACATTTTAAATGTAAGGGGCAAAGGCTAATTGTTAAAGCCTCGTACACACGATCAGTCCACCCGATGAGAACGGTCCGAAGGACCGTTCTCATCGGTTAACCGATGAAGCTGACTGATGGTCTGATGCGCCTACACACCATCGGTTATAAAAACTATTGTGTAATGCCACGTACACACGATCACTTTTTGTGATGGAAAAAAAACGAAGTTTTTAAAAATGTGATTTAAAATGATCGTGTGTAGGCAAAACTTTGTTTTATGTCTTCTAAAAAACGACCAAAAAAAAAATTCGAACATGCTTGAATTTTTTGTGTCGTTTTTCAAAATGTTGTTTTTTGTGTTATAAAAAATGATCGTGTGTGGGCAAAACGACGTTTAAAACAACGTTTTTAAACCCGCGCATGCTCAGAAGCAAGTTATAAGACGGGAGCTACAATGGAACAGAGTGCCGTCGAACGTGGTGTACGTCAGGTTCTCCGATCTCCAACATAAGGGGATGCAAGTGTCAGGACCTGGATTTGAACCTGGGACCTCAGCTGTGTCTGGCAGTGAACCTTCTCACTGAGCTATCTGGGACGCTGGACAGCTCCCTGTCTGATCTGCTGGACAAACCCATCTGATCCATTGGACATTCCTGCCTTGTGTCTTGATTGTCTTGAACCTTGAACCCCTTGCTCCTCCCACAAACTTCCTGATATAAGCCATGTCTCTGCACTTCCTCCTTGCCAGAATATTGTGCTATCTCCAGCCTGTATCTCGCTCCTGTCTTCCCTGCTGCCATCCATATTTGCTACTGCTCGCTATCGACCCTTGGCTTGTTATCGACTACGCTTCTGCCTGATCCCAACCTACAGATACTCATTACCGACCTTTTGGCTTGTTTACCGACCACTCTTCTGTTTGATCCTTACCTGCTTATCTGCTATTGTACCCCGGCTTTCTCACCTCCTGGTGGGGCAATCCTGAGGACCGAGACCTGGTGCTAACAAGCAGCAAAATCCATCTCCACCTTCAGGAGCTCTGGTGAACACCGGTTAGCGCTTGGATTCCGCACCTCAGGTGACCTTGTGTCATCAGCCAGGGTGACCTGCTCTGCTGCTATAGCTACTGGCCTCTGAGCCTGACCCCAGACCATGACAGCAAGCTGCATTCAATAATGGAATTGTAAGCTTTATATTTCTTGATAGGATAGTCCGGGAGATGCAACAGAAATGCAGCAGGGTTCCCCTCCAGGTCAAAGTTAGTCAGGTGCTAAACAGTACTAACCACCTCCCGCCAAATCTGCCTAAGTTTGGGACAGTCCCAAAAGATAAGGAGCATCATTACCTTAGCATTGCCACATCGCCAACATGTACTAGGGACCATAGGAAAAAAGCGGTGCAGAGTGGTGGGTACCCTCTACCAATGGGTCAAGATCTTGTAGCCAGTCTCCTGGATTCTAGTGGCCATGGAAGACTTCTGGGCAAAGTGGAGCATTTCCTCCTTCTGCGAATCAGTGAAATTAGTTTAAGGTCCGATTCCCATTTAGACAGGAACCTGGGAACAAACCCTGTCGCCGGTCAAATCAAAGAGGCGTAGATCAGCAAAAGATAATGATGGATCAGTTCCTTCCTATGGCAGATATCTTCCAGTTCCATGAGCTGGTGGAGTATACCCGGGGAGCGTGAACACTGAGGAAGAAAATTGTGCATCTTGAGATCACTCCCGAAGTCAAAAGGGGGGTCTGCAGGTGTCGCATAGGCAGAAGAGGAGAGCTGGCCATCCAGTCCCAAAAAAATCACAGAGATGGAAATGGCCTTTCAAAGCCAGACACTAAAAATGAGGGTTCTGGAGACCTTGTATAAATTCTGGATTACCCAGTACTGGCACCATGAGGGAAGGTAATGGTGATATTGAAGAGTGACGAAATGCATCCCTGGCAACCAACAACATGCTGCCAAGGGTAGGATGGACACAAGTGCTTTCGGCAGGTGAGAAGCGATCCAAGGCCAACTCGTTGCCGTGTCAGTGGAGCCCTCCAATTCCATGGCCACCCACTGTTTTTCTTTAGCATGGCAGTGCCAGTCCACTATCCCAGTGAGGTGTGCTGCTCTGTAATAGGCCCATACATCTGGGAGACCCATCACCTCCCCATGGCTTCAAAAGATGAAGAAGTTGAAGCTTAAGGCGAGGCCTCTGATGGGACCATACAAATTCCCTAAACATAGAGCTCATCTGTTTAAAGAACACCAAGGGGATACGAATGGGAAGTGTAGCAGATATAACACCTTAGGCAGCGTGGTCATCTTAAGGGCACTGCAACGCTCAAACCAAGTTAGGGTTAGTAAGTGCCAATGAAGTAAATCCGCTTTAAGGCAGAGAAGCAATGGAGCAAAATTGGCCAAATAGGGAGCAGAAAGGTCAGAAGTAGTATCAACTCCCAGATAATGGATAGATTCAATCGCCCAGCAGAGAGGAAAGAGGAGCACAAGGATGGGGTTGTGGCACTGTCTACCGTAATGTTTACAACAGAAGACTTGGATAAGTTGATTTGGAAAAAGGAGAGGGTGCCATACTCCTGCAATTTCGGGGGAGAAACAAGCGGGTCTGTTAGGAAAAAAATATTAGATCATCTGCAAATGTGGCTTCCTTATGTGACCCCAACACCATCTGATATCCAACGATGCAAGGGTCTGCCCATACTGTGCCTAGGTCTCTAAGGAAAGTATGAAGATCAAGGGAATAAGGGGCAACCCTGCCGCTTGCCATTGTGGTTGTTAAAAAAAAAATCAGCTCAGCTCTCTCCTCGTTGACTTTGACTGCAGTTGAGGGATTGGAGTAAAGGATGATCATGGATGACCTGAGTCCGATATGTTCTAGAGTGGCTCGTCTATTTTTTATCCTAATGCCTCGTTTACGTGACTATTTTTCTCTGCAAGAAAAAAAAAATGTTCCTGACGTGATTCCTCTCCAGCCTGACTTGCATACACCCGTTCATGCAAAAAAAGTCTGACTAAAGCGTGGTGATGTACAACACGTATGACGGGACGATAAAGGGAAAGTTCCTTTTAAATTGCGCCTCCCTTTGGGCTGCTTTTGGGCTGCATACTTTATTCTGAGCATGCACGTTTTTTTTCCCCTCGGAAAAGAATACACATGACCGTTTTTCACAATGAGAAAAAGACTGATGGGAAACACGACGAGAAAAAACAATTTTTTTGCGGGCAGTTTTTTGGTCGAGAAAACTACTAGGGAACATACACACGACCGGTTTTCATGACCAATATAAAAAATTGGCAGTTTTCCTTGTCGTGAATACGGTCGTGTGTGCAAGGCATTAAAGCGGAGGTTCACCCTAAAAACATGTATTTAACATTACATTCAGCATAATTCCAACATTTACAGTATACTGTTTTTTTTTTTTTTTTGCTGTACATACCGTCTTATTACTATTTTCCACCCGGCTTCCAAGTTCTCACTCCCGCGGGAGTAGGCTTTCCATTGCACAGGCTAAGTGTCATGTGGGACTTCGCCCAGATGATTGGCGTCCTGAGAAAAACTTTCGGCGGATAGGACGCGTCACGAGTTTCCGAAAGTAGCCGAACTGCGAGTCGGCTCTATACGGCACTATACGGCACCTTCGCACAGACTAGGAGCCGTATAGAGCCGACTCACAGTTCGGCTACTTTCGGAAACTCGTGACGCGCCTTATCCGCCGGGGGGTGGTTTTTCTCATCTTGGCGAAGTCCCACATGACACTTAGCCTCTGCATAGAAGCGCCTACTCCCACGGGAGTGAGAACCCGGAAGCCGGGTGGAAAATAGTAATAAGACATTTGCTGATGTACATAAAAAAAAAACAGCATACTATAAATGTTGGAATTATGCTGAATGTAATATTAAATACATGTTTTTAGGGTGCTTTAACCATTTTCATTAACTTTACCATTATATTTCTTAAAGAGGAGTTCCACCCTAAAAATTAAGTTTGCCTTAATCCCCTCCCCTCCCCCTTACATGCCACATTTGTCATGTAATTTTTTTGGGGGGGGAGTGGGGGCTTCAGGAGGAGTGGGACTTCCTGTCCCACTTCCTGCTTCCGCCGAGGGGATGGTTAGGCGATTAAGCCTTAATCGCCTACACCAGCCCCTCCCTGTAGGCGATCGCATGGGACACATGACAGGTCCCATGCGATCGCCTGTCCAATCAGCGACGAGCCGCGCCGCGCGCGAATGCGCAGTGCGGCTCGTGCATGCGCAGTGGGTGCCCGGCCGTGAAGCCGAAGGCTGTCATGGCTGGGTGCCCACAGTCGAGATGGAGACGCCGGCTGGGGAGGGGGGGAGAGGAGCGGAGCCCCGGTCGGCGCGTCGCTGGAACGCAGGAGCAGGTAAGTGAGTGTTTATTAAAAGCCAGCAGCTACACTTTTTGTAGCTGCTGACTTTTAATAAACACCATTTTTGGCTGGAACACCCCTTTAATTATAGTCTTTATTCATTTTTTTTCATATTTCTCCTTCATTTACTTTTTATTTTTTTCACATATTTCATTTATTTATATACACCATTATTATTTCACTTTATTATTAGCACATCACTTCCTCATCAAATTATACTATTACTTTTGCTTTTTACACTTGTTTATACACTTATGCCCCGTATACACGATCCGAATATCGTACGACGGATCGTACAACTTTTTTCGCTTAATTGTCGGAAGTAAAATTAAAGTCACGAAAATTCTCGTACGACAGAAAAAAATAATCGGAAGTGATGTCATGTGTTGTAATGTATTTGTATTGTATTTTCGGATGACAACTATACTGACTAAACGAAAATCGTACGATCTGACATCGTACGAGGAAAATTTTCGTGCTTGTCCGATCGAATAATATCGGATGAACTGTTGTGATCGGCTCTCTAAAGTAGTGTACACACGATCGGAAAATCACGATCATTTTCATCCAATATTCAGATCGTGTGTACGGGCCATTATTTTCACACTTGTTTTGAATGGCTTGATTGCATCCATTGAATTGCAAATTGTCTTTGTAACATCTTCGCATTCTTCACATGATTAATTTTACCCACCTGTGATTTGCGCAAAAGCATCAGTCCTGCTCCCAGTCCCAAACCTCTATGACTATGGGTGGGCAGGGCGAAAAGCATTACCGGGCATGGCTTGTGAAGGAGAGTTGTCTGAGGCTGTCTCATATTAACATCTACACTGCGGTTATGCTGGAGTGCGGGTTTCTGTCCTGCTCCCAGTCCCCAAATCTATTACTATGCCCCAATGGGCATATGAAAAAGCACTTTGGTTGGAGTTGGCCTAGAATAATTAGATTTAAAACAATTCATAGAGATAGTCATATAGAAAGCATTTATCGCTGTAACAGAAGGGGTGCAAATCACCATGAAAATAGCCTCTGCATTATACATACAGCTATAAAATTATCAATCTGCACCTCTATATTGATTGCATCTTTAATGAACACATGTATTGACTAGAACACGTGGCCCATTTCCTAATCAATAATACCTCACAAGTAACAGTGGTTTCTCATTTATATACTAATGAATGCAAGCCATTACAGTAACTATAAACTACTAAGTTTTAATTATAAATAGTGAATGCCACAGTTACCATGGATTTTACTCATTATAATCAGGAAACTATGATGTAGTCATCTAGTTTAAGTCAATATGCCCCTTTTGCTTCATTTCCCATGGTGAACAATTCAGAATTATTCATCTGTAGAACAGAATAATAGACAAACTACAGTTTTTATTTTTACTACTCCTACAAAACCTAAAGCAGGATGAAGTTTCTACTAAAAGCCCAAAATGCATAAGAATGTAATCATTCCTCCCACTGTGGCACCCTATTTATGTTATTTTGTAGACCAGGCTAGTTTTGACTATGGTTAGTCTGCTAAATCTACCTGGGGGATTGGCATTACAGGTCTATGTGCACAGTCTACTTGAAATAAAACAAAATCCAAATTTAAAATTATTTATTTTGTTAAATGATTGTAATTACCTGTAATTCGTCTGTATATTCCTGTGGGTCTTAATACCTAGCCGTCATATACATGCTTTGCTGTGTAGTTTCTATAGCAAGCAGTGGCTTGCGTAGCCCCCCTAATCCATGCACCCCTGCAGGGTGCCGGACACATGGATTTCAATGGGGTGTTTTTTTTAAGCACATGATTAGAGGCTGATGCTCTAATTGGCTTAAAAAAAAGGTGGCCTCAGGGGGCAGAGCACTGCTCCCCAAGCCCATCCAGTTGTCTGACAATAGCAAATTAATATTCACTATTGTCTTCCTGATTCTGATTCCTGAGACCTGATTGGCCGATAGAAGCGACCGTATTGGCCGCCAAGGAGGAGACGCTGAGCAGGAGATACAGAGGAGGAGATGCTGAGAAGGAGATACCGAGGAGGAGGAGACGCAGGCCCATGACCTAGATGGGGTAAGTGCGGGGTTTGCCAAGAGACATGGGGGGGGTTTTGACTGACCGACCGAACGGGAAGAGGGGTTTGACTGATGGATGGACTGACCAACCAAGGGGGGGGGTGGCGTGCGTTGGCTTGCCACCCCCCCAAAAATGGAGCACCAGCTGCCACTGATGGCAAGCTCCATAAGTGCCCCTATAACTGTGGCACAGTCACATACTGGTGATCAGGAGCTGCTAGACTGCCAATGATGTCAGGACTGTGCAGCCATTCCAAGTGCAGAAAGACTGAGGCCTCGTACACACGATGAGATATGTCCGCTCAAACTTGTCCGACGGACAGTTTAGAGCGGACATGTCTCATCGGATTTCGGTCCGATGGCGTGTACACACCATCGGATCAAAATCCTCGCCGGCAGACATCGTGGTGACGCGGCGGTGACGTTGACGCTGCCACGTCACCGCTACGTCACGCACCAGGAAGTAAACACTTCCGCGCGCATGCGTCGGATCCATTCACAGGATACGACGCATGTGCGGGAGGACATGTCCGCTGGTTTCCCGTACTAACCAGCGGACATATCCGACGGACAGGTTTGTAGCGGACAAATTTCAAAGCATGCTTTGAAATTTGTCCGATGGACAAACCTGTCCGCTAGCCCGTACACACGATCGGATTTGTCTGCTGAAACGGTCCATCGGACCGTTTTCAGCGGACAAATTTGATCGTGTGTACGCGGCCTGAGCCCCTCCTTCTGGCCTCAGCATTAGAGCTCTCTTAGTCGGTGTAAAGTAGTTAGGGTGAATGCATAGCCAAAAAAGTTGTATGTTTTTGATAGAGTAAAAATGTCTCAGAGCCTCTGCCAAATTGTTATTGTTGTATGTTTCCCAACTAGGTAAATTCTCTGTTTGCGCTGGTTGTAGTTGGGTGCAGCACGGTGTAGCGGCAATAACACACAGAGTCCAAGTGCAATGGAAGAACATGTACTAAAATAATGCAAAGACAGTTCACAATAAACCCATTAGGAAGGCTGGGAACACTAATAGGTCCAACAGCACATAGAGAGCAGGTTTCAGCTGAACTGACTATGCCTGTTAGGAGTTGCAGAATGCGGCCTGGCCATCTTGTGCCCAAACGGAAGGATGTAAAGAGAAGTTGCAAGCCCTGCGCATTCCCTCCTCGTCAGGATTCAGGAACCTTTCCCTGTCACTAGTTCTGTCCCTATCAGACCGAGTACCTGTCCCTGCTCTACCCACTCTTAAAATGCATGCCAAACTTGCAACTCTGCCCGACCCAAGATGGGTGCTAGAATCACATGGGGTGGCAGCATCCAACTGAAACTGTTTAAAAGGCAAAAGTCCCTAACTTTGTAGAAATCTCCCAAATGGAACACTGGCAGCAAAACATAAATTTACAGGGTTTTTAGCTCTTCCCCACGATCCAAAATGAAAACGAAAATGCTTTTGCTATACATACACTTCAAATTCACTTCAACTACCCAGTGCAAACACAGCTGACAGAGTATGTTGTTTATACTGGCTACTGACATGGACAAGGAGGGGCAGAGCATCATCTATAGCAGCCTTTAAAATTTCCCCTCGCCTGGCGAGTGGATTTAAGCTGGGGGCGAGTGATGACAGGGATGCATGACCAATCTCCCTCCAATCTGTGCCTACACTTAGAGTCCCGATGAGATTTCCCGGCTGAAGAGGAAAGGTGCATGCTCGGAAAAAGTAGTCTGGTGAGCCGCGCACAGGCAGAGCAGTACACAGGTACTCTCCTTACAATTCTCATTAAGCCATAGGACCTAACAGTATGACCTCTCTGAGCCTGCCCCCTCCCCCCTACCAATGTAGCTGGAGAGCAGGAAGTAATGAGTGAGGTGGAGGATTGCGAAAATGACCACTCCGGGTGTCCCAGGTAGGCAGTACAGCGCTCACTGAAAGTTGCCCTGACATGAGAGCGACAGCCTTCCAGTTTGTGCAGATTTTTTCTCCTTGTGCTCTATGTAAGTGTCCAGTAGTTCAGCCTGAGCACTGCGAGCAGACTGGTCTCAATGGCTGTGCGGATCTCAGAGCTGGATTGTACTCCCTCAAGCTGTGCTGCAGCTCCTCTCCTCACTGCCAGCCTGAATAAAAGGGGGAAGTGGGGACGGATGAGAGAGAGAGAGAGAGAGAGAGAGAGAGAATGGAGTTGCAAGAGAATGGGGAAGAGACCCGGTTTTAGTGCCCTGTCCCTCTGGCCTGCCCCCAGTGCCCTGTCCCATTTTGTTAAAGTTGTTGGTAATATTTAATTGTGTAACGTGATTCTGCAATAAACATTTAACAGTGTCATTCCATGAGATAATCTACAAGGGCGTGTTTAGGGGCGCAATTAGGCGCGGGCAGTGTATGAATGAGTTAGGTGGGGCAACTGGTGGCGAGTAACTCTTGAGGCCTGGCTAGTAGCTCAGGGCTTGAAATTTTGAGCCCTGATCTATAGCACCTCTCTGACATTTCATAGCTAGTAAAAATTACAAAAACTGCAACTGTGCTGGCTCATGACAACACTTGCCAGCTCCAAGTTACATTTCTAGCATGCAATTATTTTTTATACTGATATTCATATTTTTGTACTTAAAGTTTCTGTAATGGTAAAATTTAAAAAGTTTTGCAAGGCTGAGTTACTGGCCCAGTGCCCAACCCTCTATTTTTCAGCTCAGACTTGGGACCAGACATAGCTTAAAAACTAAACTTACTTTACCAGCAATGAAAAATGATTGCAAAATGATTGGGCTTAATATACAGAGACCATTTCACAAATGTGGAACTCTTGAAAAGCAGTGGTATGCAGAAGCTAGAAGATATATATCAACAATTGGAGGTGCAAAGGTCGGGGGAATCAGCTGGATTGCAAGACAAAGGCATTGCAATCAAAGTAATGTTTATTAACTTAAAGGAGTTGTAAATACATTTTAAAAATTATGCTGAATTGACTGTTTACAGCAGGGGTGTCAAACTCAATTTCATCGTGGGCCGCATCAGCATTATGATTGCCCTTAAAACGGAGGGTTGTATCTGTAAGATTACATGTCCAGCACATCTACATTACATTAGATATCAAGAGCCACCCCAGCAACAGAAGTTGAGTCCCCCACTCTCCCTTACATCACAGTGCACCCCCCTTTCCTAATGCTGCTGCTGGGAAGAAGCTGGATGCATTGCTTGAAAGCAGAGAGTAGGGGCCGAGAGTAGGACCTGAGGAGGGCTGGAGGGCCACAAGAAATGTCCAGGAGGGCCGGATTCGGCCCGCGGGCATTGTGTTTGACACCTATGCCCTAGAGCAGGGATGCCCAATCTTTTGAGGAACGAGGGCCACTTTATCGACTTGGTAACCGGTCGCGGGCCACAATGAGCATCAGTGGCGTATGGTTTGTCAGCACCCGGGGAAAGGCAAGTAATTTGCGCCCCCCTAACCTGTGGACTTTTAGCACCCCCCAAGTCCCTTCACTTCCTACAATAGTACAAACCAGCCTGATTCCCACACTAACCACTGCAATAATCTGCCTACCTGATTCCTACACTGACCACTACACTAACCTACCTGCTTCATATACTTGCCACCATTACACTGACCTACCTGTCCACTACACTACCTGATTCCTACACTGTCCACTACACTACAATGACCACCTCACTACACTACAATGACCACCTCACTACACTACAATGACCACCTCACTACACTACAATGACCACCTCACTACACTACGCTGACCACCTCACTACACTACGCTGACCACCTCACTACACTGACTACCTCACTACACTCACTACCTCACTACACTACACTGACCACCTCACTACACTACACTGACCACCTCACTACACTACGCTGACCACCTCATTTACTACGCTGACCACCTCACTACACTGACCACCTCACTACACTACGTTGACCACCTCACTACACTACGCTGACCACCTCACTACACTACTCTGACCACCTCACTACACTACGCTGACCACCTCACTACACTACGCTGACCACCTCACTACGCTGACTACCTCACTACACTATACTGACCACCTCACTACAATGACCACCTCACTACACTATACTGACTACCTCACTACACTACAATGACCACCTCACTACACTACGCTGACCACCTCACTACACTATGCTGACCACCTCACTACACTACGCTGACCACCTCACTACACTACGCTGACCACCTCACTACACTACGCTGACCACCTCACTACACTACGCTGACCACCTCACTACACTACGCTGACCACCTCACTACACTACGCTGACCACCTCACTACACTACACTGACAACCTCACTACACTACACTGTCCACCTCACTACACTGACCACCTCACTGCACTGACTTCTACACTAATACTGACACCAGAATTTTTTTTTTAAATGTATTTATCTTTGGCTGCTCCCTCTCTCCCCAGACCGTATCCATCCCCTCACCTGCAATTTGTATCTTCCATCAGTCCGGAGGTGAGGGGGAGCCTGGAGGAGGTGAAGGCAGCGATGTTCACAGGGGTGGAGGCGGGACTTCAGGAGCCAGCACGATCGCGGATAGGCCAGCCTGGTGGTGATCACGGATAGGCCAGCCCCACCATGATCACTGATAGGCCAGCCCCATCATGATCACTGATAGGCCAGCCCCGTCGCGATCACGGATAGGCCAGCCCCGCCGCGATCATGGATAGGCCAGCCCGCCGCAATCACGGATAGGCCAGCCCTATGCACATGACCCCATTCACTAATGCTCAGAGATGGCCCTATATAAGGCTGTGCAGTGCTGAGAAATCAGTAGCTGAGTGTTTGCTGTACAGTGAAGACGTGTTCTTCTCTCTGTCCAGTGTTTTCTTGCTATTTGATTGGATTCGGATTTATTCGATTCAGTTTTATTGCGATTTCTCAGACTTAAAGCGTGTCTTATTATATCTTCATAATGAGACAATTTAAAAGTAAACAGATTGTTTCTCAAAATAACAACATTGAGAAACCAACCAGAGGAAGCCCCGCTATGGAAGGAGCTATCAACCAACAACAGCTTGTACATCCTACAAGCAAGAAGCCCACCAAGATGCGGAAGGCTCTGCGATTTGTAAGTCGCTGCTTCAGATCCGTTATCGGATGTTTTGATGTCGGCAGTAAAGTCGATGGAACACGCCGGAACAAAGACCACGGTGCTGGTAAGTTTTATGGATATTGATCAATACAAAATACTTCCATTGGATTCTTTTTCCCCTCATTGATGACAATCCCCCCTATATGTACACATGTATAGGGATGGCCATAGACATTGCTGGCTTTTGTCTTGTAAACAACATTCTGAGCAAGCAGCTATGTTTAGATCTGTTTACCCTGAGCCAAGTCCCCCCTCCCCCCCCCTCTTTTTCCAACTGCCACCTGCTAACTGACATTTTTTTTGAACAAGCCTTGCATGCCACTTATTACAGGCTGGACTGATGACCTCAGTGCCACCCAGCAAGATGGCAGAGATTTACAATATGGAAAGAAAAGAACCCCACATACACATTTAACCCCTTGTTACCCACATAACACATATGAATAGTTGCCAACATTTCTAAAAAATATTCCAGGGAAACAGCAAGCCGTTGTAGGCAGAGAATGTCTTTCTATTTACAATAGGAGTCGTTCTACAAGACGCAGATCATTAAACCAATGCCATACATTACAGTGATGGTAAAGCTTGTTCTTTTATGTTTTACCTGCTCTGTGCAATGCTGAGAAAGAAATATAACAAGCTGCCTCATGCACACTGGACGTTATAATAACGTTATAAAAAAGCCAGTAGCTTTGCAGTTACGTTTTTCAACATTTTTGCAATAACGAATTTTACTGTGTTGGCGTTTTTTTTTTGCGTTTTTTTTTAACTGAGCCAGTGAGGAGCAAGAGAGCCTTGGCTCTTGTGTACATTGCTGGATCGGGATCAGGTTTCGATATGTATTTAGGGGGGCTGGGGGGGGGGGAGCGGATTACAGATTTTTTTTTCAGAAATGCAGCAAGATAAAATCCTTCTGCCTTTACAAGCACATTAATTGAACCCGTATAAGAGAGCTGTCATGGCTAAAAGAAAACAAAAAACACACTTGTAGGAAGCGTGTCCACTGATCCCAAGGTTTTGCAAGGTGCAAAAAGAGGCGCTCCAGTCTCCCCCCAAATATTAAAAGTTAGCAGCTACAAATACTATAGCTGCTCACTTTTAATATAAAGACACTTATCTGTCCAAACTACCAGAGCTGTCCTCACCTGAGCCGATTCTTCAATCCCGGCCTCTTCTATATAAATCCACCAGAGCAATCTGCTAAAAATACTTGTTGCTGGCTTCCAATCATGGAATTTTAGTGGGTCAGCATAACTGCCAGGCAACCAGCATTTTTTTTAAAAAGGCCAACAACAGTTTTTCCTGTGTCACCGTCATGTCGGGTTTACTATTTGTCACTGGCAGTGGAGCTTTGAACTTTTTTCTTCATACTTTGATGTTGTATAAAAAAAAATATATGAAATGTAGGTAAAGATGCTAAATCAAATTCCTCTTTCTTTATTGTAGATGAAGGCGAGATTTACTGCAGACACAGCTCACATGGCAGGCCTGCCACAGTGAGCAGTATAGAAAAGGATGTTCAGACTCCAGAAGAGTGTGTGGCCCTCCTTGAGACTCCAGAAGAGTGCATGGCCCACGTTCAGACTGTTTAGACTCCAGAAGAGTGCGTGGCCCACGTTCAGACTCCAGAAGAGTGCGTGGCCCACGTTCAGACTCCAGAAAAGTGCGTGGCCCACGTTCAGACACCAGAAGAGTGCGTGGCCCACGTTCAGACTCCAGAAGAGTGCGTCGTCCACGTTTAGACTCCAGAAGAGTGCGTCGTCCAAGTTCAGACTCCAGAAGAGTGCGTGGCCCACGTTCAGACTCCAGAAGAGTGCGTGGCCCACGTTCAGACTCCAGAAGAGTGCGTGGCCCACGTTCAGACTCCAGAAGAGTGCGTGGCCCACGTTCAGACTCCAGAAGAGTGCGTGGCCCACGTTCAGACTCCAGAAGAGTGCGTGGCCCACGTTCAGACTCCAGAAGAGTGCGTGGCCCACGTTCAGACTCCAGAAGAGTGCGTGGCCCACGTTCAGACTCCAGAAGAGTGCGACACTCCCGTTCAGACTCCAGAAGAGTGCGACACTCTCGTTCAGGCTCCAGAAGAGTGCGACACTCTCGTTCAGGCTCCAGAAGAGTGCGACACTCTCGTTCAGGCTCCAGAAGAGTGCGATACTCCCGTTCAAACTCCAGAAGAGTGCGACACTCCCGTTAAAACTCCAGAAGAGTGCGACACCCCCGTTCAGACTCCAGAAGAGTGCGACACCCCCGTTCAGACTCCAGAAGAGTGCAACACTCCTGTTCAGGCTCCAGAAGAGTGCAACACTCCTGTTCAGGCTCCAGAAGAGTGCGACACTCCCGTTCAGACCCTAGAAGAGTGCGACACTCCCGTTCAGGCTCCAGAAGAGTGCGACACTCCCGTTCAGGCTCCAGAAGAGTGCGACACTCCCGTTCAGGCTCCAGAAGAGTGCGACACTCCTGTTCAGACTCCAGAAGAGTGCGACACTCCCGTTCAAGCTCCAGAAGACTGCGACACTCCCGTTCAAGCTCCAGAAGAGTGCGACACTCCCGTTTAAGCTCCAGAAGAGTGCGACACTCCCGTTTAAGCTCCAGAAGAGTGCGACACTCCCGTTTAAGCTCCAGAAGAGTGCGACACTCCCGTTCAAGCTCCAGAAGAGTGCGACACTCCCGTTCAAGCTCCAGAAGAGTGCGACACTCCCGTTCAAGCTCCAGAAGAGTGCGACACTCCCGTTCAAGCTCCAGAAGAGTGCGACACTCCCGTTTAAGCTCCAGAAGAGTGCGACACTCCCGTTCAAGCTCCAGAAGAGTGCGACACTCCCGTTTAAGCTCCAGAAGAGTGCAACACTCCCGTTTAAGCTCCAGAAGAGTGCGACACTCCCGTTCAAGCTCCAGAAGAGTGTGGCACTCCCGTTCAGGCTCCAGAAAAGTGTGTGGCCCACGTTCAGACTCCAGAAGAGTCCGCCGCCCACGTTCAGACTACAGAAGAGTGTGTCGCCTACGTTCAGACTCCAGAAGAGTCCATCCCCCATGTTCAGTGTCCAGAAGAGTGTGACGCTAATATTAGGACTCCAGCAGAGTGTGATGCTAATGTGCAAACTCCAGTAGAGTGTGATGTGCACATTGCGGCTGTACCAGACTTTGAGACTCCACCAAAATGCCAGGTGAACCATAGGAACATCTCCTCCAGTAAAGATGGGGGCAAGGTTACAAAAAAAGATAAGCAGATACTGGTGGTAGGGGATTCAATTATTAGAGGGACAGAGAGGGCAATCTGTCACAAAGACCGTCATCTCCGAACAGTATGTTGTTTACCAGGTGCTCGGGTTCGGGACATTGCAGATCGGATGGAAAGATTGTTGCGTGGGGCTGGGGAGGACCCAGCTGTCTTGGTACATATTGGTACCCATGACAAAGTTAGAGGAAGATTGAGCATCCTACAAAATGATTTCAGAGACATAGGGACTATGTTGAAAAAAAGGACCTCCAAGGCAGTATTTTCAGAAATACTGCCTGCACCTCAAGCCACACCACAAAGGCAGCAGGAGCTTAGAGAGCTTAACAAGTGGTTGAAGAACTGGTGTAGAGAAGAGAAGTTTGGCTTCATGGAGAACTGGTCTGACTTTGCAGTCACACACCGGCTCTATAGCAGGGATGGACTGCACTTAAATGGGAGGGGTGCAGGTTTTTTGGGAGTGAAGATTGCCAACAAGTTGGAAGAAATTATTCAGACTCCGGAAGAGTGTGACGCCAACGATCAGACTGCGGAAGAGTGCGACGCTCCCGTTCAGACTGCGGAAGAGTGCGACGCTCCCGTTCAGACTCCGGAAGAGTGCGACGCTCCCGTTCAGACTGCGGAAGAGTGCGACGCTCCCGTTCAGACTGCGGAAGAGTGCGACGCTCCCGTTCAGACTGCGGAAGAGTGCGACGCTCCCGTTCAGACTGCGGAAGAGTGCGACGCTCCCGTTCAGACTGCGGAAGAGTGCGACGCTCCCGTTCAGACTGCGGAAGAGTGCGACGCTCCCGTTCAGGCTCCGGAAGAGTGCGACACTCTCGTTCAGGCTCCAGAAGAGTGCGACACTCTCGTTCAGGCTCCAGAAGAGTGCGACACTCTCGTTCAGGCTCCAGAAAAGTGCGTGGCCCACGTTCAGACTCCAGAAGAGTCCGCCGCCCACGTTCAGACTTCAGAAGAGTGTGTTGCTCACATTCAGACTCCAGAAGAGTCCATCGTCCATGTTCAGACCCCAGAAGAGTGGGCCTTTCAGGCTCCAGGAGAGTGGGCCGTTCAGGCTCCAGTAGAGTGGGCCGTTCAGGCTCCAGAAGAGTGGGCCGTTCAGGCTCCAGAAGAGTGGGCCGTTCAGGCTCCAGAAGAGTGGGCCGTTCAGGCTCCAGGAGAGTAGGCCGTTCCGGCTCCAGAAGAGTGGGCCGTTCAGGCTCCAGAAGGGTGTGTCTTTCAGGCTCCAGAAGGGTGGGTCTTTCAGGCTCCAGAAGAGTGGTCTGTTCCGGCTCCAGAAGGGTGGGCCGTTCCGGCTCCAGAAGGGTGGGCCGTTCCGGCTCCAGAAGGGTGGGCTGTTCCGGCTCCAGAAGGGTGGGTCTTTCAGGCTCCAGAAGGGTGGGCCGTTCAGGCTCCAGAAGGGTGGGCCGTCACAGCCCCAGGAAAGTGGGGCGTTCCATCTCCAGAAGAGTGGGCCGTTCAGGCTCCAGAAGGGTGGGTCTTTCAGGCTCCAGAAGGGTGGGTCGTTCAGGCTCCAGAAGAGTGGGCCGTTCCGGCTCCAGAAGGGTGGGCCGTTCCGGCTCCAGAAGGTTGGGCTGTTCCGGCTCCAGAAGGGTGGGTCTTTCAGACTCCAGAGGGGTGGGCCGTTCAGGCTCCAGAAGGGTGGGCCGTTCAGGCTCCAGATGGGTGGGCCGTTACAGCCCCAGGAAAGTGGGCCGTTCCAGCTCCAGGAGAGTGGGCCGTTCCGGCTTCAGAAGGGTGGGCCGTTTAGGTTCCAGAAGGGTGGGCCATTCAGGCTCCAGAAGGGTGGGCCACTCAGGCTCCAGAAGGAGTCCCACATTGTTTTTTGCAGGCATGTGTTAGATCAGCTATGAGGGGAGGTTGAATGCTGATACTTTTTTAGGCGTGTGTTGGACTGGCTATAAGGGGAGGTTGGAGGCCAGTTTTTTTTTATCATCTGGTACTATCGAAGCAACAATAAAACAGTGGCTGGAATAATATGATTTTTTTCCCAATAAGTGAAAATGATCTATTCCAGTGCTAGAGACTTTCTAAACCCAACACCCGTATCACTACAAGCAGAAGGTGGGCCATTCAGGCTCCAGGAGAGTGGGCCATTCAGGCTCCATAAGGGCCCTAAAAGGGCCTCAGAAGGGTGGGCCGTTCAAGCTCCATCAAGGTGGGCCGTTCAAACTCAGAGCTCTGTGTAGCTTCACGTATGAATGCAAATATATGTAACAAAAACCTCTGTTTTAATATTTTTGGACTAGTTTAGACACTCAATTTATTTCTTGCTATATATTTCTCAATTTGGAAATGACATTAGAGTAGAGTTAGGGACTGCACTTTGCAGAGGGGCCTTGACGTGGCAGTGCGGCTTCACATATATTTGCATCCAATGTAAATTGTGGAAACAGTTTAGACTTCTTGTTTCTTTATATTATGCTGGCTAGCTGGTAAGTATGCTGTGTTTTAGATCGTTCTGTGAATTGCCATGCTTAGCGCCACCTTTGTGTTGTGGTGAATGTGCATTACTGCAACCTATGTTAATACACGTTACAAGCATCAGTGTGTTGCAGTGCTATCCATCGTCAATGGTACCCCAACACATTGACCCAACGCACTTCCAACACACATGCGTTAAAACGCTACACAACGCAGATCAACGCACTACCATGCATTGTGGTTCACCATGGCAGAAGAAATTATGTATATACTTTATTGTTATATTGTACAAAACATTTAATAAAATAAAAAAAATAAAAAAAATTGTGTGTGTAAGATATTTATTGTTTATTCGTTCTAAACACAATGCACCGGAATGCAGGTCTGATTCCAACCTTGCAGTACCTAGTCAGAGCAGGTGCAACACCGATGACTGTTAAGCCAGCCATAGATGGTTAGAGTTTCAACCTGTGGTTGCAGGAAAGAAAATAGGTGCATTCCCACCTCAACACTGATGTTGATGGGGGAATCCATCCCGTGGAGCTATTGTGTTCTCCTCGTGGGGAGAGCCACCGTGATTATTGCTAGAGGCTATAACCTCTGACAATGATCTCATGAAAAATCCAACAGGCTAGTTGTACCCAAGTTTATCGATCAATCAGCTTGGGTGCAATCAGCCTGCCCATACATGGTTTGAATTTCGGCCAGTTCAGCAGGAACTGCTTCACCTTAAACTGAAGACTGAGTCCTCTCCTTTTTTTTTTTTTTTGGGGCCTGATCGGACCCAGAGGTAGGCAGGTGTAAATGGACATAAGTCTGTGTACTGCTCTATACCACTGTATGACAATTTGCGGATTGGATGTAGGTGGGTGTAAACAGAACACGTATATTTACACCTGCCGCTCTATAGAGAGGAATGGAGAGGGGTTGATTGGGTTTGCCTGAATAACTGACAGGCAGGCCCAATCGCTCCGTTGTGTAAAAGGTGCCTAAAGCTGACCACCTCCATTACAATCTGATTGAACAGAAACCTTTAGATCCACCAACAACTGTGCAGTGCAAGGGCCTGCCTGACTGGATAGATTAACCAAATCTATGTAATATGAAGATCAAGTTAAAGTGGAAGTTCACCCTTATAAACAATATTCTTTTAAACAAAGGGGCTCAGTCAGTCTAAAAAGATTCTGCTGTTAAAAAAAATTAGAAACGTTTCCATACCTGTTTTTCATCTATGTGAACCAGGCACTTCCTGGTCTATGTGCTGCGGGGTTGGGCGTGTCGCTCTGTTCTAGCTTTGCCGCAATGCTTCCTGGGTTTACAGCGTCACGCTGCCCAGGAAAGAATTCACAAGCCCCGAACTCCAAATCGCGCATTATTTCCGCTCGTCACATGACTCTTGAAGCCAGTCATGTGACGAGGGCGGATACAATAGCGCCATTTTCAATGCTGGAAACCTGTACTAAACACAGCAACTGTGTAGTGTTGACAGTGACGCGTAATATTCGGCTCTCTATCATACAATGCTGCGGAAGTGCTGTGGCGGCCAACTGCGCATGCGCGATGCGTTCCAAACACAATTGTGATGCGTTCCAATGGATTTACGGCAGTACACACCAGCGAAGCCGTCATTCAGGGCGACGTGGACTTAGGGGAAAGTGGCCAGTCGGCCTCACGTCCTCGCTTTGCTCGGCCTCCTGGCTCTTTTTTTAACATCCTTCAATCCACGGGGATGTTAAGGAAAGAGCCTGGGTGCCGAACAAGGTTTCACTGGTGTGTACTGTCGTTAATCCATTGGAACATATCGCAGATATGTTTGGAACGCATCGCGCATTTGGCTGCCACAGCAATTCCGCAGCATTCTGTTATAGGAAGCAGAGTATGACAAGTCACCGGCGCGGCTCGCCGTCAACACTGCGCATGCGCGGGATAGAGCGGTGAATGCTGGGACTACAGCATTCGCCCCATCCCGGAAGAAACTCACGTTGGGCTTCAGACTGCCCAGAAATAAGATGGAAACGTCCATCTCTAAGTTTTATGGTGACAACCCATAATCTGGAATTTTCTTTCATTTTTGGTGGAAATGGTAAACATGAAAAACAGAGAGAGTGACTCTGCCTAAAGGGGGCGTAGACAGCAATAAAAACCGACAGGGATTCTAATCTCTCTCCACTCCATCCAACACTAACAACAAGAACGTTTTCCTTTATAATTGAACATATTGGTGAGAAAATATGGAAAAAATATATTTGTGTGTTTAGGGGGGTACTTGCTTTGACAGTTAGCCAATCCTGACATTTCTCTCCTACATGTAAAAATCATAATTTGTTTGCTAGAAAAATTACTTGAACCCCCCAAACATTATATATATTTTTTTTTAGAGACTCTAGAGCAGGGGTGTCAAACTCAATTTCATCGTGGGCCGCATCAGCATTATGATTGCTCTTAAAAGGGCCGGTTGTATCTGTAAGATTAGATGTCCAGCACATCTACATTACATTAGATGTCAAGAGCCACCCCACCATCAGAAGTTGAGTCCCCCACTCTCCCTTACATCACAGTGAGCCCCCCCTTTCCTTATGCTGCTGCTGGGAAGAAGCTGGATGCATTGCTTGAAAGCAGAAAGTAGGGGCCGAGAGTAGGAACTGAGGAGGGCTGGAGGGCCACAAGAAATGTCCGGGAGGGCCGGATTCGGCCCGCGGGCCTTGTATTTGACACCTATGGTTTACAGGGTATAGAGACATAATAGTTAACTGATTCCTTTTAAAAACGATTAGAAATAGAAAAATATCAATCATATAATGTACCTCTAGTTTCTAGTTTCATTTTTGCATGTTGTTTCCTGCCTCTGCTGTACAGAGCCACAGAGCCAATACAGGCAGTGATGGTTTGGAAAACGAAACTGATTGGTGCTGTGGGGTTTTAGACACACAGTATTCACACCTCATTGAAGTTAATGACCACAGAGAGAAAGCTCCCAGAACTGTGGTTATCAGGAAACAGACAACCAGGAAGTGTGGAGATCAGAGAAGAATTACAGCAAAAACGAACAATGACGACATGAAAACAGCACTGCATTAAGGTAAAGGAAGCTATTAAGATACAAAAAATGTTCCTTTACAAACCCTTTAAACAGCTTCATGGCAGCAAAATGACACAACAGAAGATAACAGTCTCACCAACTTGAACAGTACTGAACTGCCATCACAAATAAACAGTCCCCGACTTTTGCAGAGGGTAACTTCCTCTGCCAACAGGTTTCCAGGCAGGATACTGACATGCACCCTCAGAGCTGTACACAAACTTACCAGCCACAGTCTCCTGTATACTCCTTCACACCACACCCACTACTTCCTGTCTTTTTTTTAAACCCACTTACTTTGACCAGCGAGTTAACCCTGTTTTTCCCTTAAAGGAACCACAGTCCAAACAGAGGGGAAATATAGTGTCCTTCTAGGACTCAGCCCCGGTGTCCTGTACATATCCGTCTCCTTTGCCCCAATGCCAAGGAGGTGGAAGCAACAGTGGAGCTAAGACAATGGGCTCATGAGAGGGCATCTGCATTTTGATGCAGTCTCTCTGGCCTGTGCTCCACTACAAAAACATAAATTCCTGGAGTGCCAGGAACCAACGGGTAATCCTGGCATTAGTCCCTTTACCTTGCCTCATTCACATTAAATAAGCATGGTCTGTTGATCCAGTTTAAGTTTCTTCATAGATTCTTTTATACCCCAGCCAAACTAGCACGGATATATCCTAATTCCTCGGCTGAGTGCTGGAGATGTTCCTTTGCCCCTACTAGTGCTAAGCATATTTTTTGGAAGTGCCATCAGATACAGGCTTTTTGGCCTGAGGTCACTTTTTGTCTCTCTGAGATTCTAGGGGTTCCAATCCCGATGATGGTCAGAGTCTGTCTCCTTGGCCTGGTAGAGGAGGTTGTTCCATCCCAGGCACATAGGACTCTACTTAATGTGGTATTATTTTATGGTAGGAAGGCGATCCTTTTGCATTGGAAGAAGCCACATGCAACTCATATTTCCTTCTGGAAGGGACTGGTTTATGCCATGCTACCGTTATATAGGGCAACCTACAGTATATCTGAAGACGCTGTTCAAAAAAATTTGATAAGGTCTTGCAGGCATGAATTGATTTAATGTATGCGGATAGATAGATTGTATATCCATAACTTGTATATAAGTGTGATGTGCTAATCCCAACGTTATATGTTTTTACTCCTGATGATAACTTTCTGGTACACGTCCCAACCTAAGATACTCTGGTTTGAATGGCTGGAGCAAGCTGGTGTACGGGTTTTGGGGGAGGGGGGTTCAGAATTGTTTTTACCTTGTTTAGATGGGTCCTCTTTTTGTCTAGTTTAGTGGATTTTTGTTTGATGGCCCTGCGTGGCCGAATGGGTGGCGTGGGTATTGTGAGTGTGCTACTCTTTTTGTACTCGTTAACTAAAGCCATAATAAAAAGAATGAAAAAAAAAATTAAGCATGGTCAGCCTAAATCTCCTCCCCAAGAGATAATATCTGAGAGATTCCAAGGCCCATTTAATGGCCAGAAACTCTCGCTCAAATATAGCATAGTTTTTCTCCACTGGTGTCAACTTCCTATTAAGGAAGACTACCAGGTTCTCCTCGCCATGAACAACCTGTGACAGAACTGCCCCTAACCCAACATTGGAAGCATCAGTCTGGACAATGAAGTATTTTGAAAAAATGTGGTGCTATCAGGACAGAGTTTTGGCACAGTGGGATTTGAGTTCCAATTTTTTTTTAGCGTCTGCATCCCACTCAACCATGACTGACTTCTGACCCTTAGTCAGATCGGTCAATGGAGCCATCAGTGTGGCAAAGTTGGATACAAACCTCCTGCAGTATCCCACCATACCTGCTTCTTTGTGAGGGGACGGGCCAGTTTTGTATAGCCTCTACCTTGCTGACCTGAGATTTCACCAGCCCTCTACCCATGATATACCCAAAGTATTTCACCTCCTCCATTCCCAAAGCACATTTTTCAGAGTTCACAGTAAACCCCTCTTTCCAAAGGGAGTCCAGCACTGCCTGGACTTTGGGCAAGTGTTATTCCCAGTCTATGCTAAAAATTACTATGTCATTCAAACTTATGGAGGCATACTGCCGGTGAGGTCGTAAAATCCTATCCATTCCTTGCTGAACAGTGGCTGGAGCAGTTTATAGTCCAAAAGGTATTCTTTTGTACTGAAAACTCCCCTCTGGGATAGAATAAGCAGTTATCTCTCTAGTAGTCTTAGTTAACAGGATTTACCAATACCACTTAGTAAGGTCTAATGTAGTGATATACCTGGCTGGACATAGTCTCTCAAAAAGCTCATCTACGGTAGGCATCAAACCTTGAAACGTCATTACGTTTCTGGAACTCATTGCAGAATTGCAGAGTCCTATTGGGCTTCGGTACCAACACAATAGGGCTTGACCACCCACTCTACAATTCTACAATAATCTCCAGATCTAACATCTTCTTAATTTCGTCTGAAACAGCCTTCTTCTGAACCTCTGGGATACGGTAAGTCCGGACACAAACTTTGACTCATGGTTCTGTGATAATTACATGCTCTATGACATTAGTTAGACTTGGCAAGTCTGAAATTCCCAGCCAGGGAGGTCATCGGTTCCCTGACCGTCCATTGATTTAACAAGTTCACATGATATAACGGATACAGCTCGTCTTGCCTGGTTGGTGGACTTTATAATTTAGCTCCCCCATTTTTCCCACATTTTCAACGAGACCTTGACAATGCCAACTGGCCAAAAACTTACGTTTCACTGTGAGAATCAACACCACCACTCTATCCCCCCACTTGGAAGTGCCTTATTTTAGCAGGCCTATTATAGACCCGCCGATGAGCCTCCTGAGCTTTTTCAAATGTTCTTTGACCTGTGGCATCATGCTGCATTTAGGAGACATTTTCAAGAACACTCTTATGCTGAATAGGTTCACTTTGCCATTCCTCTTTAACAAAGTCAAGCAATGCACAAGGTCTCCGCCCATACACCAACTCAAAGTGTGAAAACCTAGTGGAGGCCTGGGGAACTTTTCAAATAGAAAACAGGTGAGCCAGTAACAGGTAGTCCCAGTCTTTCCAATCCTTTTGTACCACTCTCTTGAGCATGGACTTGTTAAAGTGTTCTACCAAGCTGTCCATTTGGGGATGGTAGACTGATGTGCGCAGCTGTTTATTTCGGAACAGCTTGCACACATTGGCCATAACCCTTGACATAAACGGAGTGCCCTGGTCCATGAACATTTCCTTAGGAAAACCAGTCTGTGTAAACAACTGGAATATTTCCAAAGCAATAGTCTTTCAAGAGGGGTAGCGCTTCAGGATATCGGGGGGCATAGATGAGGATCACCAGTATGTAGGATAGACCTTGAGCAGACTTTTTCAAGGGACCCACATATCCATTGCTATCCTTTCAAATAGGACCTCAATTATGGACAGAGGGACCAAAGGGCTACGGAAGTCACCAGAGTGGTTATCTGACAGGTGGAGCAAGAGGCACAGTTTTTCTTACCTCTGCTTTTAGACCTGGCCAGTAAAACCAGTCAGTGATCCATGCCTCTGTTTTCTCAATTCCCAGGTGTTCCCCTAAAACATCATTATGGGCCAGGTCAAGAACCTTTCATCTATACTTTTGAGTTACCGACAATTGTTCTACCACATTTTCTCTTACTTAACCCAATAAAGCAATTTATTACATACTGCAAAGTGTGACCATCGCTTATTCGCACCTAGCTTTTGGGGAACCCCATTTACCACTACAACCTGTTCCCAACCCCAGGCCAAAGTGGGGTCCTGCATCTGGGCAGTACCAAATGCCCCTCGGGGAACACCCAAACCCAGCAGGGCAGGGGTAGAGGTCACTTCCTCATCCTCTTCCCCCAGCATTATCTGAAGTGGAGAAGGTTCCCCCCTTCTCAGTGTTCAGGTCAGTTTGTGGACCACACATTTTGGCATCCTCAACAGTATCAGGTTTACATTTATCACCATCACTTAGATCATTAGCATTTTCATTATCCGTAATCAGAAAAGTGCAATTGGGGATTTATCAATATCTTCAACAATGTAAGTAATGAACATATCTATGTCATGGCCCCAGTTATAAGGACCACAAACCAAGTACATTTTTGACCTCTATATTTCCTATATTTTTGATTTCCAAAATAACAGATGCAGATTGAATAAAAAGTTTAGTGTAGCATAACAGTTTTGGTATTAAAATAGTACATTTTGTACAAATATTACAGCAAAAAAAGTCAAACTAATACTATACAATTTTTATTCATGCAAAAAATTTTCATTCAAAAACACATAGGGCCAGATTCTTGTATCTACGAGCGGAGCGTAGCGTATCCTATTTACGCTATGCCGCCGCAACTTAGAGACGCAAGTGCCGTATTCTCAAAGCACTTGCGTCCAGATTTGCGTTGCGGCGTAGCGTAAATGGCCCGGCGTAAGCCCGGGTAATTCAAATGTGGATGAGGTGGGCGTGTTTCATATAAATCAATCATGACCCCAAGTTTTTGACTTTTTTTTAACTGCGCATGCGCCGTCCGTGGACGTAACCCAGTGCGCATGCTCCAAATTACGCCGCAAATACATTGGTTTCGATGTGAACGTAACTTACGCAAAGCCCTATTCGTGAACGAGTTACGCAAATTACCTAAACAACGGGAAAAAACTACGATGTCCCAACGTCCATACTTAACATTACATACGCCGGACCTACGCAACGTTACCCCACATATAGCAGGGGTAAGTTTACGCTTACGCAAACGACGTAAACTACGATGAGCGGGCGCAAATACGTTAGGGAATAGGCGTATGTAGCTCATTTGCATATTTGATACGCCGTCGTATCTCCTTTGAGAATCTGGCCCAAACTGTTTAATATATGAGCTCTGGTAAATATGGCCCCAACCACAGTAAATGATGTCTTAAAACAATGGCAGGTAACAAACTTTATATAGGAATTTCCAAATGAATAATCCTGTCCAAAAAGGACCAATGCGTTTTGACTACATCAGTGGTTCTCAACCTGGGGGTCAGGACCCCTTCGTGGGTCGATCGATGATTTGCCAGGGGTCACCAAATCCCGGGCTGTTCTTGAAGCCTGAACCGCTTGTGACGGTAGTAGAACATATCCCCGTCAAGCCTTCCCTTCTTCTCCCATAAAAGAAATCATCCAATATTCCATGAGTAGGAATATCCCTGGAATCGCTGAATAATCCATACATGAGCCAATGCTTAATGCTGAATGTAAACAGGACATACTTTAATATCTCATGATCCATGACACCGCTCTCCTAGTCTTTTTTGCGGCCGCCTGGAGCCCCTGGCTGCCCACTCAGCCTCTTTGTAGTCCCCCATTCAGTTCACGGGATGGCTGGGCGGCAGAGACTAGAGGTCAGCTGGCTGGTGAGGAATGTGAAGTGGGAGGGGCTAGAGGAGACCCTATCTCCTGATTTCATGATAGATGTCACTGCTATGAGACACCACAAAGTCAGAGACACAGTGAGTAACACTACCTGTGATTATAGTTGCCATTAAAAGTCTCCATTACAGTTCTCAGATCAGCAGATGACCTTCATCAAGAACACCTAATCCACTCATTTCATTCCCCCCGCCCCACCCCCCTAGCAAGGAGTAAGAGAAGGAACAAAAGTAGAGAATACATGGAAGGGAGAGGAAAAGAGGGGGAGGAACAAAGAAAAAGGGAGAGAAAGAACAAGAAAGATGGCTAGAGAGAGGGATGGGGGGGGGACAAGAAATTAAGATGGAGAGAGATAAAAGGGAAAGAAAGGAGAACAAAGAAAGTGGTACATCCTAAAATGTACCATACAGGATTTTAATGCTGTACAAGTGGAGGGGGTCCCCACAACTTAGGAAATGTTATCAAGGGGTCACGACACTAGAAGGTTGAGAACCACTGGATTACATTAATCAAAATCTTCTTCAGGGGGGTAGAGACATTATGTAGATAAAGGGACTAAACATTAACCAAAGCAAATCAAGATGATTAAAATTTAAACTTGTATCCTGGCTGTCATCACAGAGCCATTAAAGTAAACCACTTTCCTGCACGGAAGGTCATAGCTAGAGTCTGGATGAGACCCAATCCACCAGAGTTTTCACATTGGATAGTGGAAGTCAATAATGTTCTGCCTTAAGCCCTGTACACACGATCGGTCCATCCGATGAGAACGGTCCGACGGACCATTTCTATCGGTTCACCGATGAAGCTGACTGATGGACTGATGTGCCTACACAACTTCGGTTCATGAACCGATCGTGTCAGAACGTGGTGACGTAAAACACAACAACGTGATTAAAAAAATGAAGTTGAATGCTTCCAAGCATGCGTCAACTTGATTCTGAGCATGCGTGGATTTTTAACCGATGCTTGTGCGTACTAACGATCGGTTTTGACCTATCGGTTAGCCGTCCATCGGTTCGATTTTAAAGCAAGCCATCTATTTTTGGACCAAAGGATAACGGACCGATGGGGCCTACACACAATCGGTTTGGACCGATGAAAACAAACTTCAGTCCGTTTTCATCGGTTTGAACCGATCGTGTGTACGCGGCTTTACAAGAAAGAATTTCCCAAGTGATGCCGATTGTGAAGGTACATTAAGCCCAAGCCCGGCGACAGGAGGCTAAAGAATTTGTGCTCTGTAATAGGGAGACGTTTTCAGACTTGCCAGGTTGGGTCTCTGGGGTTAAACATGACATTATCATCACACCAGGGGAGAAGGTCAAGTTGAAGCCTTATAGAATTCCAGAACCCTGTCGAGAGGCAATTCCCCAGGAAGTAAAAAAAATGCTTGAGCTGGGGGTGATAGAAGAGTCAAATAGTGATTGGTCCAGTGCCATTGTCTTAGTTCCCAAACCAGATGGAAGTTGGCGGTTTTGTAATGACTTTCGCCGCCTGAATAAATTCACTAAGTTTGACACCTATCCTATGCCCCGCATAGATGAACTGATTGATTGCCTAGGCACTGCCCGGTACATGACGACGTTAGACCTGACCAAGGGTTATTGGCAAATTCCTCTCTCGGAGTCGGCCAGGGAAAAAACAGCATTTGTAACTCCAGAAGGATCTTTCCAATATCAGAGGATGCCTTTTGGGTTATAGAATGCTCCCGCCACCTTTCAACACACCATGGATAAGACCCTTCGGCCTCATCGAGCCTATGCTGCTGCATACCTCGATGACGTTGTCATCCACAGTGAGGATTGGGACTCACACATACCAAAAGTTTTGGCTGTGTTGGATTCCATCTGGACAACCGGATTTACAGCCAATCCAAAAAAATGTACCCTTAGACTAGAAGAGCCGAAGTATCTGGGGTATACCATTGGAAGAGGTTTAATCAAGCCCCAAATAAACAAAGTTGAGGCTATTCAGGATTGGCCACGTCCCACCAACAAGAAACAGGTTTGTGCATTTTTGGGGATCGCTGGTTATTACCGCCGCTTTATCCCCCATTTTGCCTCACAGGCTGCTCCCCTGACCAACTTGACCAAAGGGAAGGTGTCTGTCATGGTCAAATGGACTTCCGAAGCAGAAGCAGCTTTTCAGGCTTTAAAACAGGCCTTATGTAGTCAGCCAGATTTAAATTCGCCTCATTTTTCACGGGACTTTTTAGTTCAGACAGATGCGTCAAATGTGGGGTTGGGAGCTGTACTGTCCCAGGTTATCAAGGGGGAGGAACATCCTGTCCTTTACCTCAGCCGAAAGTTGAAGGCCCATGAGGAGAATTATTCCACCATTGAGAAAGAGTATTTGGCAGTAAGTTGGGCTTTGGATTCTCTCTGGTACTACCTCCTGGGTAGACAGTTTGAACTGGTGACGGATCATGCCCCATTGACGTGGATGGCACAGAATAAGGAGACCAATAGGAGAATAAATAGATGGTTCCTGGCCCTTAAGGAATTTAGTTTTGTGGTAATGCATCGCCCTGGTGTTAAAATGGGGAATGCAGATGGTTTGTCCCGAGTGCATGCATGCCTGGCAGGCTGTGCCCCAACCCTAGGGTTGAAACAAGAGGGGGGGGGTATGTGACAGGAAGTCAGGTAAATCTGTGGGTGTTGTCACAGACGGGAGATACATTTCTGCCTTGTTTAGACAATGCACCAATTGCTATCATGTTTAAGGACTTTGGATAGTTTCAGCTGTTCAGAATGAGACAATTAAGGCCTCTACAAGTTATGCAGAGGATCACTACTGATTGCTGCATCCTAAGGCTTTTGAGTTAAGGTGAGCAGTGAGCTGAGAAAGACTCCTGAAGGTGAGGTGGTGTTAATTTTTCTGTGTGAAAAAAAAATCAAAGAGACTATTGTTTTTCTGCTTTTCTGAGTGACTAGCAGTGTCTGCCCAGCAGTAGGCTGTGCCAGACTCCATAGGTAGGTTCCTGTGTTCTGAAGGTAGACGCCCCAAGCGGCCAGGGTTTATTTTATGTTTTGTTTTGTTTATGCTGTTTTGATGCTGGCACTTGTATCGAGCAATATGGAAGAATAAACCATATCCTTTGTTTTTAACCACCCTCAACTGCCTCTCTGTATAGTTCAGCGTGTAGTGAACCCATCCAGGGGGTCACACACACACCCGCTACCGAGCTAACCCCTTACAATATATATATATATATATATATATATATATATATATATATATATATACAGTGCCTTGCGAAAGTATTCGGCCCCCTTGAACTTTGCGACCTTTTGCCACATTTCAGGCTTCAAACATAAAGATATAAAACTGTAATTTTTTGTGAAGAATCAACAACAAGTGGGACACAATCATGCAGTGGAACGAAATTTATTGGATATTTCAAACTTAAAAAAAAAATAAACTGAAAAATTGGGCGTGCAAAATTATTCAGCCCCTTTAAGTTTTTTTTATAATCAATTTTTTTTATTTTACTTGTTACATTTCATACAGGATTATACATTCATACAGGATTATACATTCTTATCTTTTTTTTAAATACACCAATACATTTATCTCGTTTAGAAAATCTAGAATTACAGTTTCCGTGGATGCCTACCGGTCATTCTAACCCCCCTCCCCCTATCAACAAAGAGAACAAAAAAAATTAATGAAGTGGAACGAAATTTATTGGATATTTCAAACTTCAAAACTGAAAAATTGGGCGTGCAAAATTATTCAGCCCCCTTAAGTTAATACTTTGTAGTGCCACCTTGTGCTGCGATTACAGCTGTAAGTCGCTTGGGGTATGTCTCTATCAGTTTGGCACATCGAGAGACTGACATTTTTGCCCATTCCTCCTCTCAAAACAGCTCGAGCTCAGTGAGGTTGGATGGAGAGCGTTTGTGAACAGCAGTTTTCAGTTCTTTCCACAGATTCTTGATTGGATTCAGGTCTATACTTTGAATTGGCCATTCTAACACCTGGATATGTTTATTTGTGAACCATTCCATTGTAGATTTTGCTTTATGTTTTGGATCGTTGTCTTGTTGGAAGACAAATCTCCGTCCCAGTCTCAGGTCTTTTGCAGACTCCATCAGGTTTTCTTCCAGAAAGGTCCTGTATTTGGCTCCATCCATCTTCCCATCAATTTTAACCATCTTCCCTGTCCCTGCTGAAGAAAAGCAGGCCCAAACCATGATGCTGCCACCACCATGTTCGACAGTGGGGAAGGTGTGTTCAGGGTGATGAGCTGTGTTGCTTTTACGCCAAACATAACGTTTTGCATTGTTGCCAAAAAGTTAGATTTTGGTTTCATCTGACCAGAGCACCTTCTTCCACATGTTTGGTGTGTCTCCCAGGTGGCTTGTGGCAAACTTTAAACGACACTTTTTATGGATATCTTTAAGAAATGGCTTTCTTCTTGCCACTCTTCCATAAAGGCCAGATTTGTGCAGTATACGACTGATTGTTGTCCTATGGACAGAGTCTCCCACCTCAGCTGTAGATCTCTGCAGTTCATCCAGAGTGATCATGGGCCTCTTGGCTGCATCTCTGATCAGTCTTCTCCTTGTATGAGCTGAAAGTTTAGAGGGACGGCCAGGTCTTCGTAGATTTGCAGTGGTCTGATACTCCTTGCATTTCAATATTATCGCTTGCACAGTGCTCCTTGGGATGTTTAAAGCTTGGGAAATCTTTTTGTATTCAAATCCGGCTTTAAACTTCTCCACAACAGTATCTTGGACCTGCCTGGTGTGTTCCTTGTTCTTCATGATGCTTTCTGCGCTTTAAACGGACCTCTGAGACTATCACAGTGCAGGTGCATTAATACGGAGACTTGATTACACACAGGGGGATTCTATTTATCATCATTAGTCATTTAGGTCAACATTGGATCATTCAGAGATCCTCACTGAACTTCTGGAGAGAGTTTGCTGCACTGAAAGTAAAGGGGCTGAATAGTTTTGCACGCCCAATTTTTCAGTTTTTTATTTGTTAAAAAAGTTTGAAATATCCAATACATTTCGTTCCACTTCATGATTGTGTCCCACTTGTTGACAAAAAATTACAGTTTTATATCTTTATGTTTGAAGCCTGAAATGTGGCAAAAGGTCGCAAAGTTCAAGGGGGCCGAATACTTTGCAAGGCACTGTATATATACATATATATAAAGTTCAATGTTAAATGTGTTTTAGAAACTCTATGGGGTCTATTTTTTTTAAATATCTGTTGGATAAATGTCATGAACATGCACAAAAGTATAATGAAATGTGTCTGTTACTTCATTAACAGATCAATTCCTATGATCATCGCCTCCATCTAGTGGCCAAAATGCAGTTTATTTTGTCATTGAGTTATTTCAGAAAATCATACCCCATTTTGGCCACTAGATGGAACTGGTGATAAAGGAATTACCTATTAGAGAAATCACAGCCATAATTACCGGTAATTGGGCATGCGCAAATTTGTGTAACATTTGTCCAACATTTTTTTTTTAAATACTCTTGCTTTGTGTAACCAAATCGAACAGTTGATACTTTGGTTTTGGGTAGCGCTATTGGTTTTAACATAGAACATAAGAATCTCTTTAACAATATTGCAAGATTTTTATTTTTACCTGCTTTACCAGTCATCTTTCCATGAGTGTGTTTACTCCAAAAAAAAATAAAAAAAATTGTATAATAAATCAAGATAGATAATACGCTAATTTAATAAACCACTGACATTTGGAAAGAATGTACATGGCAGCCCACCTCAAAGTGTGGTTACACCAAATAAAATGATAAAATTAGGACACTCTTCTTACAAATTAAGTAAACAAAGTTTTCTAAATCACTTTCTGTGACTCATAACCACTTCCTCATTTTACTAGCCACATCAATGTAGTATTACATCTATTAATTTGTCCACAGCCTATAAACAAGGAACTACACCACACATGTTTTTTATTCTTGTACAATAAACCAGCAATTCAAGGATGTTTCATTGAGAACAAATACATTGAACAGCATGTGAATCTAAAGCCTGTACTACAAATAAAAATGTTTAAAGCATCTAAACCGAAAAAAAAAAAAAAAAATATATATATATATATATATATATATATATATATATATATATATATATATATATATATTGCTTTTTACCAGTTGTTGGATGAGATGGCTGTGAATGCTTTTTTTTTTTTTTTGCAGGTTTTTTTTCCTTTTTTTATCCTTTTTTTATCCTTGTAAATCTGTAAGAAGCACACTTTCTGCCCCAGGGTAAATATATCGACTTCTCCGGTGTATCCACAAAGTGTTTCCAATGACGCCTTATGCATTGACTTAGACCCAGTATGTCAAGACTGTAAGGTCACCTGCTGACTTTGTACCATCCAGGCAGCTTAAAGGGTCACTAAAGGAATTTTTTTTTTTTTAATTAACTCCACTGTGCAGTTTGCTTTGCACAGAGTGCCCCCGATCCACGTCTTCAGGGGTCCCTCAGTGGCTGTCTCTGGTCCTCCCCGCAATTAGTAACCACAGTCATGTGAGAGCTCGCATGGTGGTCACTAATTGCGGGCTTGCTCCCGTGATACAGCGAGTGGCCATAGCCGCTCACTGTATCACTCGGCCCCGCTCCGCCCCTCGGCGCGGTGCGTCACTGGATGTGATTGACAGCAGCGTGAGCCAATGGCTGCGCTGCTATCAATCCATCCGCTCTAGCCAATCAGCGGCCAGGCTGAACGGTGAAGAGGATATCAGGACCGCGTGGGACTTTCGAGGGGTCAGGTAAGTATAACGGGGGCTCGGGGGGGCCGCAGGAACAGATGTTTTTTCACCTTAATGCATAGATTGCATTAAGGTAAAAAAAAAAATTCCTTTACAACTCCTTTAATTCTTCAATAAGACACAGAGGTTGAATTCAACTGAATTTTATGTCTGATATTTGCAGTACAGATGAGGTTTTACAGACTTGGATTGTTAGAAGATAATGACTTTCTTAAGCCATGTCTCTGCAAAGTACGAACACTGACTGGGGAAACAGAAGAAACAGGGCGGATCTAGCTAAGAGGTTGGTTCATTAAACCTGGAGAGTGCAAAATCTGGTGCAGCTCTGCATAGAAATTAATCAGCTTCCAGGTATTTTGTCAAAGCTTAAAAGTGGAACTTCTGCTTTAAGCACTCCTCGCCTCCTTACATGCCACATTTGGCATGTCATTTTTTTTGGGGGGGAGTGGGTACCTAGTTTTGACAGGTACTTCCTATTCCACTTCCTGCTTCCAGCCTCTCACCACCTAGGCGACTGCTCCTCTCCCCCCAGGCGGCCCCTCCCTCTCTGCAATCTTCTGGGACACTTCACAGGAGGGAGAGAAGAGAACGAGAGGAGCGAGGCTTCAGGCAGCCGCATCACTGGACCGTGGGACAGGTTAGTGTGTGTTGAATAAAAGTCAGCAGCTACAATGAGGATGTGAAGAGGGTGAGTAGGAGGCCGCAGGCTCCAGGAATAGCACAGTTGGGTGGCCACAGTCTCCAGGGACAGCCCTGCTGGGCGGCAGCAAAAAGGCTGGGAGAGTGGTGCGGGCTTCAGGAACAGCCCAGGATTTGATTACCCCTGGCAAATCATTATCCGACCCCCAGGTTGAGAACCACTGCTATAGAGTCACACATGTGTAATTGACAGCCCATTCCCTTACACTCCTCCATGCCCACTACCCTATAGGGGTGGCATATTACATGTTGATTGACGGAGGTGTCACCTCCCTGAATTTCTAAGCACATACAAAACGCAAGCTGGAGGAGTGTGAAACAAGCAGTGATTGACATAACCACCATCTTTTTGCACAAAAATAATACAAATTTGAGTTAAAATACATATTTGGATGACGATTTAAAACCTTTATTCGATATTAATTATGTATTCTGAAGGCTGTTTTTTTAACATGTGACCAGCAGAAGAGGACTAGAAGCTTCTCCATCTGATGTTTCCCTTCAGATGGGTTGGGAAAGAGCTTGGTCATGTAACAGTTGTATATCGATTATGACAAAAAGGTACTTTGTATTTATTTTAATAATAAAAAAAAAGTGTCATCATCCATATACATGAAGAGAAGTCTTATGTCCTTCCTTGTGTATTATATTTGCTACAAACTTTACCAGTAAACCTTCCACAAAACTATCTACGAGGCCTGCGTACCTATTTTTTAACTTACTTATGGGAAGAAAAAAAGGCTAGAATAAAAAGATCTAGCTTAACTCTTCCCAAATTTTGAGGTGGTATTGGGTTTCCTGATCTAATGAGACTCTTAGGCCGCGTACACACGATCGAATTTGTCCGCTGAAAACGGTCCGATGGACCGTTTCAGCAGACAAATCCGATCGTGTGTACGGGCTAGCGGACAGGTTTGTCCATCGGACAAATTTCAAAGCATGCTTTGAAATTTGTCCGCTACAAACCTGTCCGTCGGATATGTCCGCTGGTTAGTACGGGAAACCAGCGGACATATCCTCCCGCACATGCGTCGTATCCTGTGAATGGATCCGACGCATGCGCGCGGAAGTGTTTACTTCCTGGTGCGTGACGTAGCGGTGACGTGGTGGCGTCAACGTCACCGCCGCATCACCACGCTGTCTGCCGGCTGGGATTTTGATCCGATGGTGTGTACACGCCATCGGACCGAAATCCGATGAGACATGTCTGCTCTAAACTGTCCGTCGGACAAGTTTGAGCGGACATATCTCATCGTGTGTACGAGGCCTTAGACTGGTGTACCCAAAAAAATGTAAACCCTGGCTAGGCTTTATTTTTCCTACCCCTTCAAGGTTTGGCCTGGTCACCACTTCCAACCACCAGTAAACAAATAATTTATTCACATTCCTTAACCACTTAAGGACCGCCGCATGTACATTTACGTCGGCAGAATGACACGTACAGGCACATTGGCGTACCTGTACGTCCCTGCCTAGACGTGGGTCGGGGGTTCGATCGGGAACCCCCCGGTACATGCGGCGGTTCCCCTGGCTTTAGGAGCGATCCGGGACGAGGGGGCGGCTGTTCGTTTTTGTCCTCCCCTCCGGATCGCTCCCAGCCAATGCGTGTCCGCCATCCGCCCTCTTCCTGTGTAAACACAGGAACGGGGAAGTGATGTAATCTCTCCTCTCAGGGGTATTTTCAACCGCCGCTGAGGAGAGAAGACATCACATAGTAAGTTGCACAACACTACACTGACACCACACACATAGGCACATAAACCCCCCCCCCCCACCCCCTGTCACAGTGTCACTGAATGCAGTGATCATATATGTACTGATCACTGGATTTAGTGTCAGTGTGACAGTTAGTGTGACAGGCAGTTAGTGTTAGGTCCAGGGTAGCCACGTACCCCCCCTAATAAAGTTTTAACCCCTTGATCAATGACCTAGTTAACCCTTTCACTCCCTATTGCCAGTGTCACTAAGCGATCATTTTTCTGATCTATTAGTGTCACTGTTGCCGCTAGGTAGCTAATTTTTTTTATTGCGATTTTTTTTTACTAAAGAGATGTGGCTAAATACATTTTGGCCTAAATGTTTGACTAAAATTTAGTTTATTCGATTTTTCTTATAACAAAAAGTAAAAAATATAGTTTTTTTTCAAAAATGTCGCTCTATTTTTGTATATAGCGCAAAAAATTTAAATCGCATAGGTGATCAAATACCATCAAAAGAAAGCTCTATTTGTTGGAAGAAAAGGACGCAAATTTTGTTTGGGAGCTACGTCGCAGGACCGCACAATTGTCTGTTAAAGCGACGCAGTGCCGAATTGTAAAAACGCCTCTGGGCATTTAGCAGCATATTGGTCCGGTCCTTAAGTGGTTAATTGGATCCACCATGAAATTAAGATCATAAAAAAAAAAATTCAAGACAACTTCACTGAACCCACACCCTAGTCCGACGCAATTGTGCCAAAGATGAGGATTACCAGACCCAAGGCCAACTCTTAACCCAAACATTTCTGGACAAGGGATACCCCCCACTCTCGTAGATGATGCTTTCCATCAGTATCAAGCTAAACCGACATCCAACACGCCAGAAGGGCCCTAGCCAACAAGGTTTGCCACCCAGTTCCATGACCGCTACAAACAAATCTAAAAAATATTCATTAAGAATTGGCCCATCCTGCCGGATGATCCCTTTCTGGGTTCCACCCTAACATCCAAACCCAAAGTTTCCTACCAAAAGACAAAAAATATCAAGAGACGAATTGTGCCAAGTAAGATCCACAAACTCAAGCCAGATCCCACCACCTGTGCCCCCTGATCCCACTGGTGGGCATGTTTCAATGTAAGAAAAAATTATACATGATGTGTAAATTTGTCAAGTATGGACAAAAAAGCTTCTCTACAAAAGGAAAAACGTACCCTATAAAAGAGTTTCATAATTGCTCTGGTGATCACGTAGTATACTGTCTGACCTGTCCTTGTGGCCTCCTATATGTTGGCAGAACCATGCATCCCCTTCGCCAACTGTTTGGCAAGCACAGGCAGTTCATCGAACAGGGATGTAATAGTGTGCCAAAAAATTTTTTGACTGAACATCAAAAGTCCACTGAAGGCCTGCAGGTGTGGGTCATAGAGGCCATCTCCAGAGGTTTGCCTGCTGCAGAGAGTTTCAAACGACTCTGCCAGCAGGAGACTTTCTGGATATATTCCCTCAATTCCCTCTCGCCAGGGGGACTCATTGAGGAGTTAGATACATACACCTTGTTATAACAGATCCCACGCTCATTTCTGGTTTGTCCCCCCACAAACAGGTCTGTCTCTGCTCTACCGGTCGGGAGTGGTATAGTAAGTATATAGTTTTCATATGTATATATATATATACATACAGTATACAGTATATGTAGCATTACCTCCGTAGGAGCTGCTGGTTTCGATTTCGGGTTTTGCACGTTACCTCTAAGTTCGTTGTCTAGGGAAGAAAGTCTGTAGGAATTGGAATGTCCACACAAGATGTAAAACCTTCAACTGTAGGTTTTTTTTTTGATGCATAAACTTTGAAGGAAGTAGAGAGCAAAGAGAGAAGGGGAAGGTTCAGGTACACAGTACAGAATGCACAATTGATATTTACAGTTTTAATATTTACCACTCAATCATGAGTGGGTATTGCTCACCCGGATAGACCCTTCTCCCATGGCCTAGACCCTGGAGTGGTGCACGGACAGTATAGAAAACAGTCTCTGCCAAAGACCGTCTGAGAACACAGAATGGATATTCAGGAATCTTCTGCCACAGGATTTAATGTCCCGAACTTCCTGCCTTACAGCCAAAGAGCCTTTAAGCCAATTGGACTGTAAGGTATGGTAGGTCACGGTGCATCCTTCAAAAAGTCACCGGGCCTCTCCCAAAAATATCAGCCTTCCGCTCAGTCCCTTCCAGGACAGGTCCTCCTCTGGCTTCCTTCATTCAGTGGCTTACTCCCGCAGGACAGACAGCACAGTATCACCTCCAACGCAGAGGCCCCAGCCAGGATAACTGGGCCTACTTGACAGGAACACAGCCTCAGACCAACGTGGTCCCAAGACTGAAACGCACACACACACCCACCTCGCGCCAGGAGGGCCATGAGGCGAAGGACCCTGAAAAAGTGCGTCTGCCCCTTAAGTATCCCCTACCAGCATGCACAGCGAGGTCACCACTCCCACTGTACCTACTTATTGGCCCAGATATCCCCTAAATTTAAAATAGCGCCCTTATCTTTGGGAGCAGTTTATATATACATATACACACACACACACACACACACACACACACACACACACACAGCCATATATACAATATCTCACAAAAGTGAGTTTTTTTGTAAATATTTTATTTATATTATCTTTTCATGTGACATGAAGAAATTACACTTTGCTACAATGTAAAGTAGTGAGTGTACAGCTTGTATAGCAAGCTTTTTTTTCTTAGATAGTCTCCTGCAGTCTATTAGCAGCTGTTTCTTGAGACTCACTCATCTGGAGCAGCTTTTCTTGTTTCATTAGAGATTGTCCCAACTGTCAGACTAACTTTCAACACTGCCATTCCAGATAAAGTATCATGCTTAGAAAAAGTACACAAAGCTAAATCAAAGGGCAAATGTTAATATTATTTTTTATTAACAATAGTTATTTAGAGAGGACCTTCTTGCAAAAAAAAAAACAGGAGGCTTGTTGTGGTAGTAGTGACGTCAGGAATACTTTGTGGAGATGTCAGCTGGTAGGAGGTCTATCTGAGGATGCCCCAGTGATTTATCAGTGAGGAACTGAGCTGAGTTTTCTCTCTCTAAAAGTGACTAAAACTTATGCCGCGTACACACGATCACTTTCTGTGATAAAATAAAAACGTTTAAAATGAGTGTGTGTAGGCAAAACGTTGTTTTATGTCTTAAAAAAAAACACCACATTTTTTTTCTTACATGCTTGAATTTGTTGTGTCATTTTTCAAAACGTTGTTTTTTGTGTCATAAAAAGTGATGTGTGTGTGGGCAAAACGATGTTGAAAACAACGTTTTTAAACCCGCGCATGCTCAGAAGCAAGTTATGAGACAGAGCTTCAATGGAACAGAGTGCCGTTGAACGTGCTGTACGTCACCACGCTTTGCTAGAGCATTTTGGAAAAACGATGGTGTGTATGCAACGTCGTTTTGGAAAATGAAGTTTGAAAAACGTCATTTTGTTTCGTGAGATAAAATGACGTTTTTTTTCATCACAAAAAGTGATCATGTGTACGCGGCATTAGAGGGCATGTAATTGGGTGGAGTTTATTGCTGCCCCAGTTGGGAAGGTTAGTTTAAGTTAGTTAGTTAGTGTAATTCTGTGTATTATAAAAGGAACAGGGGTCCAGACCCGAGAGAGCAGTTGCTGTTGTTGCTTTGTTTGTGGTATCGTTGCTGGAGTCCGTCCTGCTAGCCTGCTGAAATATGCCAAGTCCTTAGTGTAAGTTCATGAACATCTATCTTTAGGATCTTTGGGTTCATGCTTGTGGCTGTCAGAGTCTTGCTATGCCTCATGGGAATTGTAGTTTTGCAACAGCTGGAGGTCTGCTAATTCCATATCCCTGGCCTAGGGGGATTGCTGTGACCTGCAGTCCGCCCTGAAATGCCAATCATGAACACTACCATCATGATTTACAGCGCAGGTTGCTAAGCACATTGAGGTATGACTCTTGCAGAGGAGTTGCTGTTGGCACCCTCTCTGTCTCCCATAACAAGGAAAGCAGAGACGCATCACAGAGGTCCTCAGCCTGCTTACAGGTACAGAAGAGGAAGAGTTAATAATGCTCTCATGGAGTCCATGTAGGTGCACAACAGGACCCCATTTTGATATTGGGAGTGAGGTAGTGGAGATACGCTGAATAGGTGAAAAGGGCAATAGTACTGCATGTCCCTCCTAAATGCAACAGTGACCGTGGTGGTGTATATTAACATCAAGGGAGTTGACTAGAGTTTAATCGTCTGTTCAAGTAAAGGTACCCCCCCCCCCCCGGCAAAGCTGTGACCCTGTCAGAGACGTTCTGTCAACTTCCGTAGGCGTGCGCCTATGCGCATGCGTGAACCACGGACCTCACACACACCTATGCGCGTGCGGGAATCACGGTCTTTGCACGCGCCTTTGGTGCCCAGCAGCCTATAAAAGACGCTGTAGGAATGCTGCACCTCGCGGCTTGATCTGCATCTGTTTCCTTGTATTCCTGTTCCTGTATGAAGCATTCTGTTCCAGTGTATGACCCGGCTTCCTGACCTTGCTTTCATATCCAGTCCTGACTTCGGCTTGTTGACCCTGCTCAGTTCTCTGCCTAAATACCCTTTGCCTAGACCCGGCCTGGACTCTGACTATTCTCCTGCCTGCCGTTTATGCTGTTACTATGAAGTGTATGACCCGGCTTGTCTGACCCCGCTGACCTGCATCCGCTGCTCTGCTGACCTGCATCTGCTGCTCTGCTGACCTGCATCTGCTCCTCTGCTGACCTGCATCTGATGCTCTGCTGACCTGCATCTGATGCTCTGCTGACCTGCATCCACTAGCCTGCCGACCTGCATCACCTGCTTCCTGTCCAGCTGTTCCAGCTTCACCAGCAACAACAAACGGAACAGGCACCTTTACCTCATCGTGCTCTTACCACCACTGTCTCCATTCCAGTGGTCTCCGAGCCCTGGTTGTACGGGAGATCTCCCTCCACACATCAGGCTCACACCCAGGTATGTAACAGACCCTATTCGAAGTGCCTAGCACTGCCCAAAAGAACCAACCCTGGGGTAAGCCTCTTATGTGACCCTTGCTTGGCGCCCAATGTGGGGGGAAACATGGAGGATGTGACAAATACCACACTAACCTAACCCTATAGGCAGTTGCCCTGTTTCCATTGAAGTCACATTTTGCATTTTGGTTGTAACTTTAAAGGGGTTGTAAATGTTTTTTTTTTATTTTCTAAATGGGTTCCTTTAAGCTAGTGCATTGTTGGTTCACTAACCTTTTCCTTCGATTTCCCTTCGGAATCTTTTTTTTCTTTGTCTGAATTTCTCACTTCCTGTTCCTCCTTTACAGCCTCTTTAAACTATAGAATGGGCCAGATTCTCGTAGATGTCGGCGGGGGTAGTGTATCCTATTTACACTACGCCGCCGTATTCTCAAAGCACTTGCTCCGTAATTTGCGGCGGCGTAGTGTAAATGGGCCGGCGTAAGCCCGCGTAATTCAAATGTGTATGAGGTGGGCGTGTTTCATGTAAATCAATCATGACCCCACGTTTTTTTGAACTGCGCATGCACCGTCCGTGGACATATCCCAGTGCGCATGCTCCAAATTACGCCGCAAATACATTGATTTCGACGTTACCGTAACTTACGCAAAGCCCTATTCGTGAACGAGTTACGAAAACGACGTAAACGACAAAAAAAAACCATGCTGTCCCCACGTTCATACTTAACATTGCGTAGGCCGGACCTACGCAAAGTTAACCCACCGTATAGCAGGGGTAACTTTACGCTTACGCAAACGACGTAAACTACGTCGACGGGGCGCAAATACGGCCGTATGTAGCTCATTTTCATATTCAACTCGGAAATTGACGGAAACGCCACCTAGCGGCCAGCGTAAATATGCAACTTAGATACGACGGTGTAAGTGACTTACGCCAGTCAGATCTAATGCCGCGTACACACAATCATTTTTTGTGATGAAAAAAAAAGACGTTTTCTGTGAAGTAAAAAACGACGTTTTTGAAACGTCACTTTTCAAAGACGATGTTGCATACACACCATCGTTTTTTTCACAAAAAGCGAGGTTACGTTCACCACTCTTTTCCATTGAAGCTCGCTTCATAACTAGCTTCTGGGCATGCGCGGGTTGAAAAACGTCGTTTTAAACAACGTTTTTGCTACACACGGTGACTTTTTGTGAAACAAAAAACGACGTTTTGAAAAACGACACAAAAAATTCAAGCATGTTGGAATTTTTTTTTGGTCGTTTTTTTAAGACAAAAAACGACGTTTTGCCCATACACGATCAATTTAAATGACGTTTTAAAAAACGACGTTTTTTTTCATCGCAAAAAACGACCGTGTGTACGCGGCATAAGAATCAGGAGCATAGATCTGACGCAACAAAAACATAGATACAACGGCGTATCTGGAGATACGCCGTCGTATCTCCTTTGAGAATGTTTTTTGCTTGCTTATTTGGAACAAGAGGTGTATTCAGATCTTTGTCCGTGTGCAGCAGGGATACTGGGAGGTATGAAAAGCAGGGGTTCCAGCAAGACTGTAGTTACAGAGGGTTTTTAACCAGTTATCCTAGCAGATCTGGAAATAATGCAGATTAGCTGTAGGGCCCTTTTTCATTGACCGACTTTTCTGGATCCAAGCTGGGCATTATAAACCTGACTCAAATGTTGCTTTATGGAAAATAAATACCTCCTGGGACACAGTCTGTAAGGACAAAATGGCAGCTTGCTGACTTGACAGGATCCACAGGCAGTGTCAAGTGACCAAGAAGTTTCATAAGTAAGATCCAGTGTAATTTATTCCAGGCTGGCAAAGTTGCTTTTCTGAGTATTTCTCACAGTTTGAAAGACTTTTCTATCATAAAGTCTTCTTATTCTCTAAAGGCCCTTACACAGCTAGGGTCAAACTAATACTAAAAGTGGATTTCGAATGGCTGAAAGTGTCTAAATAGGGGAATTTATTACTGTTTATAACGGTACAGTTGCCCAGACTAAATAAAAAAAGATGTAGCGTCACCCCCGAAAAGGGCAGCTGGATTAATATGGGATCGGCAGATTAAGTTACCCTTGCTTGGTCTAGGGGTGCACCAGAAGCCACTAAGTAGTAATTGAGTGTCCACACCGTCAATAAAGATTTTCTCAATGCTTTAAGTCTAGGCCAACATAGGAAAACATCAACTCGGTGAAAGGAGAATAGGTTGATGAGGAAATAGAGATTCTCAATGTCAGGCCTGGATATATGTACAGCAAAGTCAGCCCCTTGAAAGATACAATTTTGCATGCGTCGCCACTTTAAATGCTGATTGGGAGCAACAGGTCTCTCTCACTGACCCGGCTCTAGGCCTCTGCCACAGGCCAATGTAGTATAGATAATTTGTCAATGTCCGAACAGAGAAAATCCTCCCAGCAGTTATCTCAGCATAGATCACCGGGAGACAGCAGAGCGTACCTGTCTATGGCCCGGGCGCCGGATCCTCTCCACGGCACGGGAACCCAGTAAGTCACTGGGGTCCTTTTGGTTTCGTCCCAGACCGAGTCTCAGCAAGGCTTGGAAGCTTGGCCAGGTGGGCCACGCCGGCAGGGTCCATGGATGCGCACACCCTGAAGGTGGGTGCCGCACCCCGACTCCGGGACCCCACGCAGAAGAAGGAAAAAGAACTCCGAACATATGACCTCCATCACAGATATACCCCTCGTCAGCATGCCCAGCGGGGAAAAACCCCCTCCAATTGGCTGCTGGGGAAGACTCCAACCTCCAGAAATCCCTCTGGCTCCCACTGCCGGCCAAAGATGATATTAACATCCCCAAAATGCAGTCCGAGCCAGTGGACCTTTCCAGAATGACACAGGTCATTAACCTAAACAAATCACGACCGGGAGCAAGGTAACTCTCCCAGTCAACTAGTTTTTAGCGTAGTGCCCATGCTAGAAGCAAGGGGGTGCTACAAAGAATAATACAAAATAATGCTGTGGCAGAACAAACCTAAAGCAGGACATACACTATGCAATTTTATTTCCTTGTACCACAAGTGTATGGCCGGCTTTACTTTTTTCAGTTGCCTGTGATAATGCTGCCATTCGCTGGGATTGGAAGCCTTATCGCACACACTTAAAAGACATATGACGGGGCGTGGCCTGGACATGGCTGTGTGAGGCTGCTTTTTTCTGGAGCTCCCGGCCTTGTCCTCCCTTTTACCGGCTAAAACAACAGTATATTTGGTATGCAATCTGCCAAAAAGCGTTGCATTAAGGCTACCACCCGGGTGGCCAGATCTAACACGCCCGTTGGTGATTTACACCACTATTTCAAGCACCAACAGCAGAAATCTCCGGGAGCCAGGGCGACGGCACCACGAGGAGCTCCACGTGCAGACCCTGCTGAATCACTGGGGCAGAGCGAACAAGCCTTATCCCTTGAGGAACCGGACTTACCACCCGAGCCCTTGGCTGCTCTGGGACCTGACATCTGGAACATGGAATCCCCGACCTCCTCCCCGGGGGGGCTCCTCGGCGAACCGGGAGATTCGGGCCCTCTTGCAGGCCCTCCCCACATGCTTGGACATAGAGGCACTGATCCTGAGGCTAGAGGAGACCCATCGGCGCGACTTCCAGGAGGTGAGGGCGGAGGTGTCCTCTCTGGCTGATCGGGTGTCGTCGGGAGAGGCCTCGTTTACAGCACTGGAACAGCGGGTGTCGAGCCTGGAGAGAGCGCGAGACCAGCACAGAGATACGGTGGTGGCCCTGCAGCTCCACCTGGAGGATGTGGAAGACCGGAGCCACCACAATAACCTGCGGATCCGGGACATACCCGAGACGGTGGATGCAGAGACCCTAGACCTTAAGCTGCAGGAGCTGTTCCGCAAGGTACTGGAGGAACCGATGGAGGAGGTTGAGATCGACAGGGCCCCTCGCGCCATAGGCCCCAGAGTGGCAGACCAAGACAGACCTCGGGATGTGATCTGCAGGCTGCTGGGGTATGCCCAGAAGGAGCGCATCGTCCGAAGGGCTTGGGAGCATGGCGCGGTGACAGTGGATGGCGATCGGGTCACGATACTGCCAGACATCTCCAGGGCGACGCTTCGCCGCAGGGCGATGCTGAAACCCCCCCTGGACCTGGCAAGAGAGCTCAGATTCACCTACAGATGGGGGTATCCTCTATCGGTGACCTTTAGGAAAGACGGATCGGCCTTACCCTTGCAGACCCTGTCGGACCTACCCGGTCTATTCCGGTTCCTAGGAGCAGAGCCAGTTCCGATCCCAGACTGGCTACAGATCTTGCCACGCACGCTGGGGAGATCGGGACCGTCCAACTACAGGATCCCTGCACAGCCTCGTCAGCGGCGCCAAGGTAGAAGAAGGCAGCGAGCACCGTCGGGTAAAGCACCGAATGGGTAACCTGAGTAGGCCCTGAGCCGCAGCTTGCCGCACATTTCCTTTCCCACTGCTCCTGTAACTATGCCACTCGACCATTGATCGGTGTGAACCGAATTTTCCACGACCCCCTCCCTGTGCCGTTTTGAGATCTACTTTATGTCCCCCCTCAATGCGTTAGTACAGTGATGCAGGGAGCGTTTACAGTCACCTTTATAGACCTAGCCATGTACCCATCAAAGGCCCACACCAGTTGTTTGATGTTGTGCGGGGGGTGGGGGATGGCAACTCTTAGGCCCCAGGTGACTGCCCGTATTTTTTCAGGCCCTTTGGCCCACTTTCAGTGCACGCTCCCTGCTGGGACAGAGGGCTCCCGCGTTGTCAGGACGCGTCCGACCGTTATGATCACAGCTTCACCATTCCGCCTCCCACCTATAGGCGCCTAGTCAAGACCCCCACCTATACAGGCGGATATACGACAGCCGTCACTGCGAGGCTAGCTGATGGGACACCCCACCCCCCCATCATACAGAGGCACCATCTGGTGGGGAGAGAAGGTTGGAGTGACAACCTTCAGTTCAGGGTATCAAACTGGTCCCCAGGTTACTGCTGGCTCCGGAGTTCTGGACACGGGACAAAAGGTGGGGGGGGAGCTACCCGGGTGGGGATGGAGTGAGCATAGGTGCATGATAACCCTGGGGGCCTGATGCGATTGGGCAGACGCTCCGTGTACCACAGGGGGGAGAGGTTCGCCTTGGGGAAAGACTTCTTTTATGCTAAAAAACGTGGATTATTGGAACGGCGGAAGGGTTGGCCTGGGATGGGGGAGGGGGGGGGATGTGTGGTATAGCTCTCAGTTGCACTAGTTGTAGCATGTTATAGATACCACTGCAAGCAAGAAGGTCTAGCAGACACCTCCCTTTTACTCAGGGCTTTCATTTAATTCTGTTTTTGTCTTTACGGCCCATACTAAGAAATGCACTGGAGTACTTTGCTGACCTGTATTGTTACGTGCCATGTTGTGATGTGCTTGCTGCCTGTATTCTATATATTATATATGTTCTTTCTGTTAATATATCTCTACCTGAGTGATCATCTGTTTTGATTGCAATGCCAACTTGAATCCCACCAACATTAATGGCCGGGGGGGGACTGGGTCCCGGGAGCTCGCTTCGCCAGTCCTGTCTACCCACCTACCCACCTAGGACTGCTCTCAGTCCCCGGTTTAATACTGGTGAGCGCCTTGGCTATTTGAGCCAATTTAGATTTCTCTTCCTACGCCACACACTTCTGTGTTGGTTTCCTAATCTGTTCACTTTTTCCTCTTTCCCCCTCTCATCCCCAGACCGTCTGTTAACTTACCCCTGAGAGACTTGTCCTCTTCCCTTAACCCCCACACCCTCCCGGACCCCTAGGGGTCCGCCCCCCCACGCACTCAGGCATGGACTACCTGACTGTTGTGTCGCTGAACGTTAAAGGGTTGAACCTCCCAGAGAAGAGGAGGATGCTCCTGCACGATATGCGCCGCTTGGGTGCTGACGTGGTTTTACTTCAGGAGACGCACTTTAAGAACAAAAATGTACCTATGCTAAAAACAAGTACTACCCCACGGTATATCATTCCAATTATACAGCAACGAAATCTAGGGGGGTTTCCATACTCCTCTCCGATAGGGTCCCTTGGACCCACGGGGCAACTAAATTAGACACAGAGGGTCGCTATCTGTTTTTAAAGGGTTGTATTGGCCAGACACAAATTACCATCGCAAATTTCTACGCCCCAAACGAACACCAGGATAAATTTTTATCTAGACACTTAGATCACCTATCACGTTTCGCAGAGGGCCGACTAGTGGTGGGGGGAGACTTTAATATTCCACTGATTCCGTCAGAAGACACCTCGACGGGGCTTTCCTCTACATCGAGAGAATCCCGCAAACGCATTCACGCGACGCTACACTCAGCCCAACTGGTCGACGCCTGTCGCCTCTTCCACCCTGGAGAAAAAGACTACACTTTCCACTCCAAACCACACTTATCCTACTCACGGATTGACTACTTCCTGATACCCCATAGACATCTATCAGCGGTCAAAGGCTTCTCGATCGGGTCAATTACGTGGTCTGACCCCGCCCCGGTCACGCTAATCTATGCCCTGACGGACACCCAATCGGCTCAGAGAAGACCGTGGCGACTCAACGAGAGCCTATTGCAGGACTCGGACACCATGACAGAGATAGTGCGGGAGCTAGGTCATTACTTTGACACCAACGACACCCAGGAGTGTGATGTGGGGGTGGTATGGGTGGCCCACAAGGCGGTGGTGAGAGGGATTCTCATTAAACATGGAGCCCGACTAAAGAAACTAAAATCTGAGCAACTTACCGCGTTGCTTGCTAAGTTACAGACGCTAGAGGCCCAACATAAACAAACCCAGACGCTACTGACTGAATACCACTCGCAAACAGATCACGGATCTGCTACAGTACAAGGCTAAGGCAGCGATGCAAATTTTCAGACGTAACGTATATGAATCGGGTAACAAATGCGGGAGGATGTTGGCTCAGAGATCCGTGCACAAAATCTAGCAACATACATACCACACATAGTTACACGTGAGGGACGTAAGGTCTCTGTCCCCCAGCAGATCTCTCAGGAATTCAAACAATTCTACACTACTTCATACAATCTTCCCCCCCCCCGTCCCCGGCCTTCGATCCAGACCAAGTGGCTGAATACTTAAATACCTTGCGCATGCCGGCCCTGTTGGCGGAAGCAAGAGAACTGATGGAGAAACCGATCACTGTATCGGAGCTCCAGGTAGCACTGAAGTCCTCCAAGTCAGGCAAAGCCCCCGGCCCAGACGGCCTTACCATCACATACTACAAAACCCTGCTCCCGTCTCTGGGAAATCACCTAGTGGGCCTGTTCAACACCCTGGGCACAGAGGGTACATTTCATGTATCCACCCTACAAGCACAAATTGCGGTGATACACAAGGAAGGTAAAGACCCTGGCCAGTGCGGCAACTACCGCCCTATATCGCTGCTAAACACTGACATAAAACTGTCTACAAAAGTGATTGCCACTAGATTTCAGAAGTATCTACCTGGTCTTATACACCTTGATCAAGTGGGATTTGTCCCGTTCAGAGAGGCCAGGGACAATACGACGAAGGTATTGAACCTGCTTCATGTGGCCAATAAGACAAAGACCCCCTGTGTGTTCGTAGGAACAGACGCCGAAAAGGCATTTGACCGGATGAGCTGGCAGTTCATGTTTGCCACCTTGAGTCATGTGGGGGTGGGACAGAAGATGCTGCAGTGGATAACGTCGGCCTACACAAACCCAACAGCCAGGGTGTGGGCGAATAGTACGCTTTCGGACCCGTTCCCGATTGCCAACGGGACTAGACAGGGCTGCCCGCTATCGCCCCTCCTATTTGCTCTATCCCTGGAACCCTTCCTATGACATGTACGACAGAACTCTGACATAACGGGTTTGGCAGTCGGGAATGGCCAATATAAGGTATCGGCCTATGCCGATGACATGCTGTTCTCCCTGACAAATCCGCCTTCCTCGCTGCCAAAGTTGATGCGCGAATTTGACATATATGGTAGGCTGTCCAATCTAAAAATCAACCTAACGAAATCTGAGACGATGGGTGTTGGGATCCCTCAACTACAGCTGACCCAACTCAAACAAAGCTTTAACCTTAAATGGACCGACATCGCACTGACGTTTCTGGGTACTCGCATCCCACCGAGACTATCCACTGTATTCAAACTCAATTCCCCCCCCCCCCCCCCTACTCGAGGCAGTCCAACAGTTGCTAAATCGCTGGACCACCGGGCTTCACACCTGGTTCGGTAGGTGCAGCATACTGAAGATGTCCATACTGCCTAAATTTATATATTTGCTACAGGCCCTACCCATACATATTCCGGTGACCTACTTTAAGCAAGCGCAGTCCATGCTTGGGACTTTTTTGTGGGCGGGGAAACATCTCAGGTTACACAAAAGGGTTCTCTCGTTACCCAAACAACACAGAGGCCTGGCCATGCCGGACATACAAACATATTACCACGCGGCGCAGCTTAATCGACTAATAGACTGGTGCCGGTACGGGTCGACCAAACTATGGCCACATATAGAGAGGACGCAATGCGACGTTTTATTGCGACGGGCCCCATGGTGCCACATCCTACAACAAAAGGATGTACACCACCACCCTTTGATAGGCAACACCATCAAGATATGTAGCAAGCTGCTAGTACGGTCCCACTTATCTACAGAAACCTTGCCGATGCGCCCGATCCCGGGCAACCCTCTTTTGTACCCATCCATAAGGCATACACACCATAGCTTTCAGGGAACTAGCTCTGCCAGTCACCGAATGGCGCACATGCGCGGTGGATCAGAGCTCCAGCGCATGCCTGTGCGCGAACGGCACACGCACATGCACGGTCCGGAGGCACTGCGCGTGCACGGGCTCGCACCCCCCCCAGAACCAATCAGAGGCCTGACCAGCCTATTTAAGCCAGCTCCTGCCTCATGACAGGTTGCTGGTTTGTCGTCAGCTCCTGCCTGAACTCTCTGTTGCTGTACCTGCTTTATTGACCAAGATTTCCGTACGACTCTGCTCTCCCTCCGAACCTGACCTCTGGCTTTTGTGCCTGGATTTGCTGCTATCTCCAACCCCTGACCTCTGGCCTGTGTCTCTGGACTTGCTTCCTCCTCCTGCCCTTGACCTTTGGCTTTGCACCCCAGACCTGTTCTCTGTCTTGCCCCTGAAAAATTGCTTGGTGTACCTGAAGCTGCCTGATCTACAACCCACCTCCAGCTTATCCCTCCGGCCCAGTCTTCAGTCCCACACCTGCTATCAAGTCCAACTACCTTGCTGGTACCGGTGCCTCCTTGCGCCTTCCTCCCCTGTCTCAACTCCAGGGGGCGGAGTGCGCAGGGTCGCAAAGGTGAGCTGCCCTCAGCATCTCGGTCTCGGTAAGTACGTACCTGACAATAGCAGACTCAATGAAGATTCGGGAATCTCCTTGTCTCCCGTAGGCCCTCACATCAATTCATATAAAACAGATGTGGGCATACACCAATCCTGATAGTACAATTGAGAAGTATTTTTTGTTGAGATACTTAGAGCCAGAGTTTAGTGGCATTTCCACCCTAACATTCTTTCTGTCTAGGGCTCCAATACAGTTGGGAAACTGATTCTTCTCTTAACCACTTCAGACCCGCGCTATTGACAGATTACGTGAACAGCGCGGGTCTGAGGCGCCAACCTGACGTCTTTGGACGTGATTTCCTATTCGTCTCCCTGCGCGTCCCCGCGAGCGCGCATCGGGGAAAAACTGTTTTGGCCGTGTCCCTAGGACACAGCCAATCACAGATCGAGCTGAATGGCCAATCGCAGAGGCCATTCAGCACTCGATCCCGCCGTCCAATGAGAGATGATCTGAAATGTAAACAAATTAGATCATTTCTCATCGCCGGCTTTCTCTCCTCACACATAGACAGCGTGTGAGGAGAGAAACAGTACAGTGATTTGACAGTGAGTTGAAATCGCAAACAAAACACAAAAAGCAGTGCCCACAGTCCCTGCCAGTGCCACCTTGCCAGTGCCACCTTGCAGAATATTATCAGTGCCCCTGCCATCTGCCCCTGCCATCAGTGCCACCTGCCCCTGCCATCAGTGCCACCTGCCCCTGCAATCAGTGCCACCTGCCCCTGCAATCAGTGCCACCTGCCCCTGCAATCAGTGCCACCTGCCCCTGCCATCAGTGCCACCTGCCATCTGCCCGTCTGCCACCTGCCCCTGCCATCAGTGCAATCTGACATCAGTGCCATCAGTGCCACCTGCCATCAGTGCCACCTGCCATCAGTGCCACCTGCCATCAGTGCCATCTGCCCGTGCAATTTGCCGTCAGTGCCACCTGTCAGTGTCATCAGTGCCAACAATGGCTAAAAGATCATTTTCATTGGAGGAGGCGTTTGAAATTATTGCGGCTGACGGGAGCAACGGGGAGCTCTGCGATTCGGATTCCCCTGAAAATTCGGATAACGAATCTGACGTGGAGTAGAGACATCCGAGGAGGAGGAGGAGGAGGAGGAAAAGGAAGAAGAGGAGGAAGAGGAGGAAGAGGAAGAAGAAGAAGAAGAGGAGGAGGAGGGTCCACCCGCCAGATGAAGGCGTATTGCTAAGGAGGCAATGCCATCCACCAGCACCGCTGTGCCATCCACCAGAACCGCAATACCTCGGCAAGCAAGGTCACGTACCAGTGGGGTGTCACCTCAGTCCCAAAGGGTTAGGTCCCATGCCAGCCTTCCCTATTCCCTTCAGTACCCCCTGTGGCTTCCTCCTAATTCAGGAGAAACCAACATTCCCCCTTTCACTGCCCAGCCAGGAGTCCAGGTGGACACAGAAAATTTTGCCCCGATTGACTTTTTCAATTTAATTTTTACTGACGACATGCTTGCCTCAATTGTGGCCCAGTCCAATCTTTATGCCGAACAATTTATATCCAGTAACCCCACATCCTTTTATGCCCGTCCCTTCCAGTGGAGAGCCATAACAGTGGAGGAGTTTAAAAAATTTTTGGGCCTTGTATTCTGTATGGGACTAAACCATAAAAACCAACTACGTGCCTATTGGTCAAACCGCCCCATCTACCACATGCCCATCTTTTCCTCAAAAATGCCCAAGTCCAGATATCAAAATATCATGAGATTTCTACACTACAATGACAATACCCAGTGCCCTCCCCGAAATGACCCAAATTTTGATAAACTTTATAAAATTCGGCCACTACTTGATTATTTTTCCAAAATTTTCCCCCAGTTGTTTACCCCGGACCAACAAATATGTGTGGATGAATCCCTAGTAAAATTTTCTGGCAGGCTCGGCATAAAACAATTTATTTGTTCAATTTGGCCACGTACAATACTTATGTGATATATCGGAAATCCACTCCAAGACCCAAATCCTACCTTTTCTACCTGGAGGAAATCACCACTGCCCTTTTATACCCCAGCAACCCACCAGCAAACATTCGATCCGATGTGGTTAGCCGACTCAACGAGTGCCACTTTCCAGATAAAATCCCTCCCAGACCAACAGGACAAAAATGCCAAAAAAGATGCAAGGTGTGCTCCAAAGCAGGAGTGAGAAGAGACACCACTTTTTATTGTCCTAAATGCCCTTCCCAACCAGGCCTCTGCGTAGTTGGTTGTTTCGCCCGTTACCATACCTCACTAAATTATTAGTCACTTCCTGCCATTTACCTTCACACCCCTTATACCTCTGCTTATGACCCCGGCTTGTTATTTGACCACGATCCCGCCTACCGATTCTGTTTATACCTCTGCCTGATCTGGAACTGACCCTGGACTGTTATTTGACCACACTTATGCCTACTGATTCTGTTTATACCTCTGCCTGATCTGGAACTGACCCTGGACTGTTTGACCATTCTTTTTGCCTGCCTCTTGGACTGATCTTTTACCCTGCCAGTGGACTAGTGGGATTCATAGCACAGGGGTCTCACATATGTGAGGGGCTCCAGAATTGTTTTTCTGGATGAAGAAAACAATTGTTTTTGTTTTCTCATTCTAGATTAGGGTCTGGTTGCCCGGAGGCTTCAAAGAGATTTGGGTGGGAGAAGCCTCTACCCCTGTCCCAACTCTGTCCTGAACGAGGCCCTACTTCTGCCTGCTGCCTGTAGGACCTATGCCATCATGCCTGCTGACCAAGTCCCTGCCTGCTGCCTGGACCAGTGCTATCCTCCTGTGGACAACTGCGCTACTAAAACCACAGGTACATTTTTTTGTTTACCCTTTGCTTAGCATAATGTATTTTGGGGTTTAATTCTTGCCATGTGCATGCTATGTGTCCCTAGAACACCTTTTGGTGTTCCTTGCATTTTGGGCCTCTGTATGTGGTCAGGCTGTGAAAGTCCCACACATGTGGTATCGCCATACTCGGGAGGAGTAGCAGAATGTATTTTGGGGTGTCATTTTAGCTATGTACATGCTATGTGTTGGCAATATCTCATAAATGGACAACTTTACATAAAAAAATAGCGTTTTCATATTTTTTCCACATTTTCCAAAAACGTTTCAAAAGACTCATTATGCCTCATAGATTATACGTTGGGGCGTTAGCTTTCCAAAATGGGGTCAATTTGTGGGCGTTTCCATTGTCCTGGTGCTCCAGGGCCTTCACAAGTGTAATAGGTAGTGAACAAGTTAGATGTGTAATTTATGCTCCTAGAACACCTGATGGTGCTCCCTCCATATTGAGCCTCTGTATGTGGCCAGGCTGTGAAAAAGTCCCACACATGTGGTATCGCCATACTCAGGAGGAGTAGCAGAATGTATTTTGGGGTGTCATTTTTGCTATGTACATGGTATGTGTTGGCAATATCTTATAAATGGACAACTTTGCGTAAAATAATTGTGTTTTCATATTTTTTCCACATTTTCCAAAAACGTTTGGAAAAAAATGAATCGTTCAAAAGACTCATTATGCCTCATAGATTATACGTTGGGGCGTTAGCTTTCCAAAATGGGGTCACTTTGTGGGCATTTCCATTGTCCAGGTGCTCCAGGGCCTTCAAAAGTGTAATAGGTAGTCAACAAGTTAGATGTGTAATTTATGCTCCTAGAACACCTGATGGCGCTCCCTGCATATGAGGCCTCTGTATGTGGCCAGGCTGTGAAAAAGTCCCACACATGTGGTATCGCCATACTCAGAAGGAGTAGCAGAATGTATTTCCGGGTGTCATTTGTGGTATACACATGCCATGTGAGAGAAATAACCTATTACAATGACAATTTTGTGAGGGGGAAAAATAAAATAAAAAAAATATTCATTTTGCAAAGAATTGTGGGAAAAAATTACAACATCAAAAACCTCATAATGCATCTTACTAAATACCTTGGAATGTCTACTTTCTAAAAAGGGGTCATTTGGGGGGTATTTGTACTTTCCTGGCGTGTTCGGGTCGCAAGAAATTAGATAGGCACCGGTACAACAGGTGTGATAATTTTTTTATGATTTGCACTATAGCTTGTAGACTCTCTAACTTTCACAAAGAGCAAATAATACCCACTAATTTGGGTTATTTTTACCAAAGATATGTAGCAGTATAAATTGTGGCCAAAATTTATGAAGAAAAAATAATATTTTGCTAAATTTTATCGCATAAACTAAGAAAAAATCTTTTTTTTTCAAAAATTTCCGTATTTTTTCATTTATAGCGCAAAAAATAAAAACCGCAGAGGTGATCAAATACCACCAAAAGAAAGCTCTGTTTGTATGAAAAAAAGGACAAAAAATTCATTTGGATGCAATGTTGTATGACTGAGTTATTGACATTCAAATTGTGAGAGCACCGAAAGCTGAAAATTGGTCCGGGAACGAAGGAGGTTTAAGTGCCCAGTAACGAAGTGGTTAAAATTCTTCTGCCAACACTTCCCACATATTGTCTGTTGGCTGAGGCATCCTGACATGATGCATCTCTTCCTAGGCTGTCTGCGTCCAGGGCCAATCACTGGCATGTGATTGCAGAATGAACAATTGCATGCAAGTAGGCATGATTAGCTGCTTTCAATGGGGCTGCCTACTCACAGCTAAATGCAGGAACCTCCTGCTGGACTTCTTGCATGTAATCGCCGACAAGTGTGAATGTACCCTAAGAGGTCTGCCACTAACATACCATGCTTTACACCCTCCTCCCCTTCTGTTTTTGGCACTTTTTTTGGGAGGTGAGGGGAGCTGGCATCTGGTTTTGACAGGTCCCCGCTACCACTTCAGGTCAGATTGCCGCATTGTGCCACCTGGAAGTTCTCCAACATGCAACCTTTTAGGACACATCACAGGTCCCAGAAGCGCTCCACAAATCTGGCCTTTATGGCAGAGTGGCAAGAAGAAAGCCATTTTTGAAAGAAAGCCATAAGAAGCAGTGGCGTCACTAGGGTTGGTGTCACCTGGTGCGGTTTTAAAACATGGTGTCACCCCCCCCCCCCCATCTTCTAAAGAACTATATGCAGAGTGCACCTAACCCCATATACCCCCTCCTAGCACAATTCCACTTTCTCCTTCCCTCATCCCTCTTCTCAGCACAAACCCCCCCCAATATTCCCCCTCTTAAAAATGTTCACCCCCATATGCCCCCTTCCAGTACAAATACCCCCTCTCAGCACATTACTTCCCCTCCATTTCCTACCAGCACAAGTCTTTACCCTCATATACCCCCTTTCAACACAAATCCCCCTTCTCAGTACAAAATGCCTCCCATATCCCTCATCCCAGTATAAATTTCCCCCAAACTCCTCCTTCTTATACAAATTATTTTACCCCACAAATCCCCCCTCTCAGCACAAATCATCCCCCCATCTCTCTGCACAGATCCCCCTCTCAGCACAAATCATCCCCCCATCTCCCTGCACAGATCCCCCTTCTCAGCACAAATCATCCCCCCATCTCCCTGCACAGATCCCCCTCTCAGCACAAATAATCCCCCCATCTTCCCCCTCCCTGCACAGATCCCCTTCTCAGCACAAATCATCCCTCATCTCCCCCCTCCCTGCACAGATCCCCCCCTCAGCACAAATCATCCCCACATCTCCCCCTTTCAGTATTAAACCCCTCTTCTTGCCCAAATTCTCTTATTCCCCCAACCAAGCCACCCTCAGCAGAAGACTTACCGGTTATCAGTTACTGGTTCCTCAGTGATTGATGGCTGACACTTTAGCAGCTCCCATCTGTCCCAGCCGGCTGCCTGCATGTTAGCAGTGTCAGAGCGCCGGGAGATCTCCTTCGAGCGTGTGTCTGCTGCGGGGTGTCCCCGGGTCTCCAGCGAAGTAATGGCTGACACTTTAGCAGCTCCTATCTGTACCAGCCAGCCGCATGTCAGCCGTGTCAGGGCGCCAGGAGATCTCCTTCCCAGGTTCCTCCTCTGCTTTATCGTGTCTTCTGATGGGATGGGAGGAGGAACGTGAGAAGGAGATCTCCTGGCACCCTGACACGGCTGACATGCAGCTGGCTGGGACAGATAGGAGCTGCTAAAGTGTCAGTTATCACTTTGCTGGAGACGCAGGGACACCCCGCAGGAGATGTCGGCAAATGCCGACACACACTCGAAGAAGATCTCCCAGCACTCTGACACTGCTAACATGCAGGCAGCCTGCTGGGACAGATGGGAGCTGCTAAAGTGTCGGCCGAGACTGAAGCCCCGCTCTTGCCCCTGCCTAGTCCCAGCCCCTGGTGTCACCCCTCTGGCGGGTGTCACCCGGTGCACCCCTCGGCACCCCCATAGCAACGCCGCTGATTAGAAGTCTCATTTGTAGTTTGAGAGAAGCCATGTGAGGGACACAGCAAACATGTGGAAGAAGGTGCTTTGGTCAGATGAGACCAAAATTGAACTTTTTGGCCTAAAAGCAAAAGGCTATGTGTGACTGCACATCATCCCGAACACACCATGAAACATGGTGGTGGCAGCATCATGTTGTGGGGATGCTTTTCTTCAGCAGGGACAGGAAAGTTGATTAGAGTTGATGGGAATATGGAAGATAGGTGTATAAGAGTAAAGGGGCACTGAATATAAACGTACACCACACAAATTTTAAAACCATTTATCATTTTCCTTCTACTTCACAATTATGTACCACTTTGTGTTGGTCTATCAAATAAAATCCCAAACATTACATTTACATTTTTGGTTGTAACATTTCAAGAGGTATGAATACTTTTTCAAGCCACTGTATGTATTAAAGAAAAATTCCAGGTATGGATATTTTATACATAGTTACATTGGTCCAGCTTGGCCCACTGTAACTATGTATATGCCATAACTGACTGATGCCCCTGGAAGCTGGAATAAATTAGTACAACGTAGAAAATGCTACTCCAGTTATCTTCACTTGCTTCTGGGTTCTGTGCTTAATGGCTACCCTGCTGCATTCTGAACACAAAGGGTCAACCGCTTGGCACGGGTGCCATTCAGAGAATGATTGACATTCATTGAGAAAATACAAAGCATCCTCTGAATGGTGCCCCTGCCGAGTGGCCGAACTCCTGTATTCAGAATGCATCAGGGCAGCCACTCAGCATGGGACCCAGAAGCAAGTGGAGATCACTGGAGTGATAGTGTCTATTGGAATGATTTATAGCTTCAGGGGCATTGGCCAGGTTTAGTATATACATACTGTAGTTACAATGGACCAATGTAACTATGTATAAAATATCCTTTACTGGAATTCTTCTTTACTTCTGGACTCTTTTCTAAAGTAGATCTGTTGTTTACAAGTTAAAAACATATTTTTTGCTAGAAAATGACATATCCCATGTTTTTTAGCATGAAAAAAAATATGTTTTTCGACATGTAGAAAAAACTAAGTTTTTCCAACTTCATCATTAAAACGATGTTGCCCACACACGGTCGTTTAAAAAAAATGCTCTAGCAAAGCGCGGTGACGTACAACACGTACGACGGCACTATAAAGGGGAAGTTCCATTCGAATGGCGCCACCCTTTGGGCTGCTTTAGCTGATTCCGTGTTAGTAAAAGACGATTCACGCTTTTCTGTCTGTTACAGCGTGATGAATGTGCTTACTCCATTACGAACAGTAGTTTTACCAGAACGAGCGCTCCCATCTCATAACTTGCTTCTGAGCATGCACGGGTTTTTAACGTTGTTTTAGCCCACACACGATCATTTTTTACAACTCGAAAAACGACATTGTTTTAAACGTCGTTAAAAAATGCAGCATGTTCGAATTTTTTTTGTTGTTTTTCAGAACCCATGGAAAACAAGGGGGGTAATCCTGCGCTAATAGTGTAAATTATTGACATGATGTATATATAGTGAAAAAAAGCTGCAACACAAACAACATGTGATAATCATGTGATAACAATGAAAAAGACAATATAGTTGCTCTAAGTTAAATTGAAATGACAATGGTTAAATTACCAAGAGTGATAAATTAACACATCAAATTGAAATCATGTGAGATGAACATAATGAAATACTTGTTTGAAAAATGAAAAATAAATAAATACAAAAAACATATAATAAATAAAAAATAAATAATAAAATAGATCCTATGACGGATCACTCAAATAGAGTAAATGTGTTGCTAATAAGAATCAGCAATAATATGTGCATCAATGTATATGAAAATCAGTGTCCAGAAAAGACAAATCGTGATAAAAGTCCAAGAAAAACTTAAACTGCAACAAATGACATGTGAGCAGACAGATATCCTGAATGCAGGAGACAATGTCCAGATTCCACACGGAGGCAGATGGGTGAGAAGGATAGAAAGCAAAGTTGCCGTACACCGCCATCACACTTAAGACTGTTGATGAAACTCAAAAATCTTATGGTGTCAGAAATCCACACCCAGAGGGACATCGCCTTTTTAGATCAATATATAGGCAATGCTAATGTCCCACGCAGTTTGAGATGGGAAGTTAGCCCCCAAAAGGGCGAACTTGAACTCTTAGAATGGTTTAAATATTTCAACCAAGCTGGGTCAAATTTTTAGAATTTCAAGATTACTCGCCTAGATATTGAGATTAAGGTGATCAAAGAAAAAATGGTCCCCCACATTAATAGTGAGGAATATCAAGAACGATCAGCATCTCTCAAAAAACTTCTAGAGAAGGAGGAAATTGAACAAAAAAACTAAAAGAAGAAAAAATATACTAGAGACATTGGGGGACTATAAGGCAGGATCGGTCTTTGTATGGCAGAGCAAGATGTCAGCACAAGACAATGAGGCCCAGGGTGGGGGCGACACTTTTGTGTCGCAACCAGGATCAGTTAAACCTCCCAATAAACCACCATCCCAGTCTACACCAAAACCTTAAAAAGTTACACACAGATCTCCTGAGAGGGAAGCTAGACCTCCACCCCTTCCACAAAGATCAAAGTCTGGGAATATTCAGAATAAAGGGGTTCCTCCTAGGTCACCTGCTTGGAGGAGCAAAAACAGGGGATCCAACCCACAGGGAGACTATTATGGTCCACCTAGAAGACCCCCTGTGGGCCAATATGTGGACTATACAGTACCTGTCTACAATAGGTTCCAACCTCTGTATGATGGACGCGTCCCATATGGGGAGCGTCACCATAGAGAATGGGACCAGTATTATGATAACCGGAATACTGATAGAGGCGACTGGAATGATAGAACATTCCGGACCTGGGTCCGTTACATAGACGACGTCCTCCTCCTATGGAAAGGACCCAGAGATTCACTTGACCTGTTTATGGAATCCCTAAATTCCAACAATAGGGGAATACAATTTAAATATGAGGCTGACCAACAGTGTATTCATTTTTTGGATCTACAGATACGGGTTGAAGGGGGGCAATTCCTAACATCTACGTATTTTAAGACCACTGACAGGAATGCTTTCATTCCACGAGATAGCTGTCACCATCACCAATGGTTGGATGCAGTACTTAAGAGTCAGTATATACGTTTATGTCGTAACTGTACTAAGGTCGAAGACTTTAAGGATCAAGCCAAGGTTGACTAACAGATTCCTAAAAAAAGGATACTCCATCGAAGATCTAGAATCAAAGGTCTCTGAGGTGGAAGGATTTGACACTCCTGGCTGAGAAACCTAAGAGGGGAGGAGTACGGGATGATTATGCATGGCCTTTCATCACAGGTTTTTCCAACCAACACCTTTTGATCAAAAAATTGGTACGGAAACACTATACATTTTGTATATTTATTACATTTATATTTTTTCAAAGGGATAAAATGTTATTTGAAGAAATAAAGTAATATTTAAAAAAATATATAAAAAAATTCTTTCCCCTTATAGGTATACATATAAAGAATATTTTTTTCTGTGTACACCATGTTTGGGTATTTCCACTATCTATTTTTTAATAATAGATTTTTGTTTTATACAGTATGAATTTATTCATTTATACCCATTTCTAATAGATGTTAATATTGGAGGACTGTGTTTCATGTAAATCCCGCGATGTATATCATAATGAGGATAGTGAGTCACTAGAGTTATATACTTTAGGTGACACTTCTTTCCCCCTCCTTTTTTGACACCTCTTTTTACTTTTGGGCCATACAGGAACCCGAGATCTGTTCTCTGACCATAACGTGATTGTATCACTCAACATTGCCATCCATTATATGCTGAAGTGTCGGTACGATGTTGTGCTCATTATCGAGGCCCTAATGTGTTTTTATTTTTGCATTTTACTGTGCTGATTAGTGACATTTTCTACCATGCTGGTTGGACGAGACTAGCGGAGATGTGCCGTGATTGGTTCCAGCTTGCCTGACAACCGTTGCAGAGGTTTGTTTCTGCAGAAGCGCATTTGACCTTGGCTTCTGAGGTCCTACTTATCTGGTAAGAGTATCAGAGAAACAAGTATTCACCAAGGCCGAGATGCTGAGGACGGCTCACCTTTACGACCAAGCGCACCCGCCCCCTGGAGTTTGAGACAGGAGGCAGAGGCACAAGGAGGTACCGGTACCAGCGGAGTGGTAAGTGGGATGTGGTTGCTGGGAAGTAGCCGCTGAGATGGGATGCCGTTGCTGGAGGGTCACCAAGGGAGATGAGAGTGAGGCAGTCCAGTACACAGCTCAGAGGACAGCAGGCTGACTGCAGCAAATCCGGGTACAAGCTAAAACTTCAGGTTCAGGATAAGGCTGAGACAAGTCCAGGAGTGCAAGCCAAGGTTCAAGATCAAGAGACAAAAGCAGAGTCCAGGGGTGCAAGCCAAGGTTCAAGCTCAGGAGACAGAAGCAGATCCAAGTCACGGTCTGGGGTCAGGGGTTTTGAGAAGACAACAAATCCAGAGACAAGCCAAGGTCAGGTTTCCAGGCAAGAGCTGAGTCAGGAAGAATTCCGGGTCAAAGGGTACAAGGCAAAGTGTCAAAAGTTCAGGCAGAGCTGACGATAAACCAGCAACCTGTGCAGAGACAGGGGCTTGTTTAAATAGGCCTGTCATGCCTCTGATTGGTCCTGAGAGGGAGCGCGCCCGTCCGCGCGCTTGTGCACACGCCGCGCCACCGCACCACGCACGCGCGCGTGCCTTAGACGCACAGGCACGCGCTGTAATGTGAACCTATCGTGCCTGCGCGCTGGATGGGAGCTGGCAGCGCTGGGACCCTGACAGTGCCCCCCCCCTAGGGGACGGACTCCGGACGCCCAAGCTGAACATCAATTCTGGGTGTTCCAGGTGGAAAGTGCGAATTAGTCGTGGGGCATGCAGGTTCCTTGCAGGTTCCCAGGAATTATCCTCCGGAGGATAACCCTTCCATTTGATCAGTTACTGAAGTTGCCTTCCTCTTTTTCTGCAACTGATGATGGATTCAACTTCAAATTCCTCTTCTCCTTCGACTTCCACTGGTGGCGGAGGAGGACCTTCCCTCCCTTGGAAAGGATCAGGGGTGACAGGCTTCAGGAGAGAGGCATGAAAAACCGGATGAATTCTGTAGGAGTCTGGCAAAGAAAGTTCGAAGGCCACATCGTTGATCCTGCGCTTGATCCTAAAAGGGCCAATAAATCTGGGTCCCAACTTTCGAGAAGGAACTGGTAACTTTAGATTAACAGCAGACAGCCAGACCTCCTCCCCAACTTCAAACGCGGGACAGTCCTTCCTCCCTTTATCATAGAACCTCTTATAGTCCTCCTGGGCCCGAGAGGGAGCGCGCCCGTCCGCCTGCTCGTGCACGCGCCGCCGCAGCAAGCACGCGCACGTGCCTTAGACGCACAGGCACGCGCTGTAATGTGAACCTATCGTGCCTGCGCGCTGGATGGGAGCTGGCAGCGCTGGGACCCTGACAAGAGCACCCTAACACTTATGACACATCGGAGAAAGTCTTAAGTGTGGTGGCGGTGTACGGCAACTTTGCTTTCTATCCTTCTCACCCATCTGCCTCCGTGCTGAATCTGGACATTGTCTCCTGCATTCAGGATATCTGTGTGCTCACATGTCGTTTGTTGCAGTTTAAGTTTTTCTTGGACATTTATCACGGTTTGTCTTTTCTGGACACTGATTTTCATATACGTTGCAGCACTACTTTGATGCACATATTATTGCTGATTCTTATTAGCAACACATTTACTCTATTTGAGTGATCCGTCATAGGATCTATTTTATTATTTATTTTTTATTGATTATATGTTTTTTGTATTTGTTTATTTTTCATTTTTCGAACAAGTATTTCATTATGTTCATCTCACATGATTTCAATTTGATGTGTTATTTTTTCACTCTTGGTAATTTATTTGAGTGATCCGTCATAGGATCTATTTTATTATTTATTTTTTATTGATTATATGTTTTTTGTATTTGTTTATTTTTCATTTTTCGAACAAGTATTTCATTATGTTCATCTCACATGATTTCAATTTGATGTGTTATTTTTTCACTCTTGGTAATTTAACCATTGACATTTCAATTTAACTTAGCGCAACTATATTGTCTTTTTCGTTTTTCAGAACCCGAAAAACACGATCATTTTAAATGACATATTTTAAAAACATTGTTTTTTTCATGCCGAAAAATGATCGTTTGTATGCGGCATTAGAACCCCCAAACATTGTATATATTTTTGTTTTCAGACACCCTAGAGAATAAAATGGCAGTCGTTGCAATACTTTGTCACACCATATTTGCATAGTGGTCTTACAACCTCAATATTTTTGGAAAAAATACACCTTTTTTAACTACTTGAGATCCGCGCTACAGCCGAATGACGGCTCTAGCGCGAATCTAATTTGTCAACAAGCCGTCAATTGACGGCTTGTCACTAGCTGTTTCCCGACGCGCGCTCCAGAGCGCGCTGCGGGGAAACACTGTGTTGGCCGTGTCCCTTGGACACAGCCAATCACAGATCGCCGCGAACGGCCAATCAGAGTGGCCGTTTGCGATGTGATCTGTGCGGCCAATGAGAGATGATCTCATAGATCATCTCTCATTGCCGTTTTACATAGAGACAGCGTTCTGTCTCTGGAGAGCAGGAGACGGATCTGTGTCTCTTGTACATAGAGACACAGATCGGTCACCTCCCCAGTCACCCCCCCTCCACCTACAGTTAGAACACTATGCAGGGAATACATTTAACCCCTTCCTCACCCCCTAGTGTTAACCCCTTCAATGCCAGTCACATTTATACTGTAATTAGTGCATATTTATAGCACCAATCGCAGTATAAATGTGAATGACGCCAAAAATGTGTCAAAAGTGTCCGATGTGTCCGCTATTAACGTCGCAGTCACAATAAAAATCGCAGATCGCCGCCATTTCTAGTAAAAATAAAATAATAAAAAATAATAATTCTGTCCCCTATTTTGTAGGCACTATAAATTTTGCGCAAACCAGACGCTTATTGCGATTTTTTTTTTTTTTTTTTACCAAAAATATGTAGAAGAATACGCATCGCCCTAAACTGAGAAAAAAAAAGTTTTTTTTTTTTTAATTGGGATATTTATTATAGCAACAAGTAAAAAATATTGTATTTTTTTCAAAATTGTCGCTCTTTTTTGTTTATAGCGCAAAAAATAAAAACCGCAGAGGTGATCAAATACCACCAAAAGAAAGCTCTACTTGTGGGGAAAAAAGGACGTCAATTTTGTTTGGGAGCCACGTCGCACGACCGCGCAATTGTCAGTTAAAGCGACGCAGTGCCGGAAGCTGAAATATCACCTGGGCAGGAGGGGGGTATAAGTGCCCAGTAAGCAAGTGGCTAAATGAAAATGTAAAACAACAGTAAAATTTGCCCATTTTCTATACTGCGAAAGACAATGTTACGCTGAGTAAATTGATACCCAACATGTCATGCTTCATAATCGTGCTCGCTCGTGGAATAGCTACAAACTTTGGCACTTAAAAATCTCCATTGGTGACATTTAAAAATGTCTACAGGTTACCAGTTTTCAGTTACAGAGGAGATCTGGTGCTAGAATTATTGCTCCTGCTCCAATGATTGTGGTGATATATCACATGTGTGGTTTAAATACTTTTCATATGCAAGCACGACTTACGTGTGCGTGCACTACTGCGCACAAGCTTTATTTATTTTTTAAATTCTTATTAATTTTACACTCTCCATTTAAAAAAAAAAATTTGGGTCACATTTATTCCTATTACAAGGAATGTAAACATCCCTTGTAATAGAAAAAAGCATGACAGGACCTCCTTAATGTGAGATCTGGGGGCAAAAAAACCTCAGATCTCACATTTAGACTTAAATGCAATAAAAAAAATATATATATTTTTTTAAATAAATGTTTCCCCTCTTTAAGGCTGTTGGGCGGAAGTAACGTTTGACATTTCTTTCGTCATCCAGTCATTGAGTCAAGTGAGGGCCATCAAGTGAGGACCATCAAGTGAGGGCCATAAGATAGCTGGCCCCCCTACAATCAGCACAAATAAAAACTCAAGTGTGTTTCTTTAGTGCTACGTTTGTGCTGTTTTGTGCCGCAAAAAATTACGTTTGTGCTGCTTTTATTTTGAAGATATTAGCAATTGTTTTTTCCAGACTATGACATCATCTAGCCCCCCTACAACGCCTAAATGACACAAAACTGGTCCCATTAGTTAGTGCTACGTTTGTGCTGTTTTGTGCTGATAATTTTTCTGTTCTATCTTTTATCGTTTTTGCGTTATTAATGATTTATTAAAGGTCACCAAAGGTCACACAGCCCCCCTACAAGCCCAAATGACACGAAACTGGTCCCATTAGTTAGTGCTGATAATTTTTCTGTTCTATCTTTTATCGTTTTTGCGTTATTAATGATTTATTAAAGGTCACCAAAGGTCACACAGCCCCTCTACAAGCCCAAATGACACAAAACTGGTCCCATTAGTTAGTGCTACGTTTGTGCTGTTTTGTGCTGCTAATATTTCCGTTCTATCTTTTATCGTTTTTGCGTTATTAATGATTTATTAAAGGTCACCAAAGGTCACACAGCCCCCCTACAAGCCCAAATGACACGAAACTGGTCTCGTTGGTTAGTGCTACGTTTGTGCTGGTTTGTGCTGCTAATATTTTTATTTGTGCTGTTATGCTTTTAAAGTTATAACAGTTTATTTATTTTTTCAAACCCCACTCACTTTGCCCACCTTACAATCAGCACAAATAAAAACTCAAGTGTGTTTCTTTAGTGCTATGTTTGTGCTGTTTTGTGCTGTTTAAATTTCCGTTCTATCTCTTATTGTTTTTGCATTATTAATGATTTATTAAAGGTCACCAAAGGTCACACAGCCCCCCTACAACGACCCAAATGACACAAAACTGGTCTTATTGGTAAGTGCTACGTTTGTGCCGTTTTGTGCTGCTAACATTTTTATTTGTGCTGTTATGGTTTTAAAGTTTTAACAGTTTATTTATTTTTTTCAAACCCCACTCACTTTGCCCACCTTACAATCAGCACAAATACAAATATTAGCAGCACAAACATAGCACTAAAGAAACATTTGAGTTTTTATTTGTGCAGATTGTAAGGGGGGGGTGAGTGGGGTTTGAAAAAAACAAAAACATTTTTAGAACTTAAAGCGGATGGTTCACCATAAATAAATATTAAAAGCCAGCAGCAACAAATACTGCAGCTGCTGACTTTTAATATTAGGACACTTACCTGTCCTGGAGTCCAGCGGCGTCCGCAGCAGAGGATGAGCGATCGCTCGTCACCCTGCTGCTCCCCCCTCCATCCACGGCGAGGGAACCAGGAAGTGAAGCGCTCCGGCTTCACTGCCCGGTTCCCTACGGCGCATGCGCGAGTCGCGCTGCGCCCGCGATTGGCTCCCGCTGTGTGCTGGGAGCTGAGAGTTCCCAGCACACAACGGGAAAAGCCCGTCTTTTGCCCGAGACTGCGGGCCGGAAGTGGGTGCGGATACCTGTCTTTAGACAGGTATCTGCACCCCCCTCCCCCCTGAAAGGTGTCAAATGTGACACCGGAGGGGGGGAGGGTTCCGATCAGCGGATCTTCACTTTAGGGTGGAGATCCGCTTTAAAAACCATAACAGCACAAATACATTTTTTAGCAGCACAAACCAGCACAAACGTAGCACTAACCAACGAGACCAGTTTTGTGTCATTTGGGCGTTGTAGGGGGGCTGTGTGACCTTTGGTGACCTTTAATAAATCATAAATAACGCAAAAACAATAGAACGGAAATATTAGCAGCACAAACGTAGCACTAACCAATGAGACCAGTTTCATGTCATTTGGGCGTTGTAGGGGGGCTGTGTGATCTTTGGTGACCTTTAATAAATCATAAATAATGCAAAAACGATAAAGGATAGAACGGAAATATTAGCAGTACAAAACAGCACAAACATAGCACTAAAGAAACACACTTGAGTTTTTATTTGTGCTGATTGTAAGGTGGGCAAAGTGAGTGGGGTTTGAAAAAAATAAATAAACTGTTCTAACTTTAAAAGCATAACAGCACAAATAAAAAAATTAGCAGCACAAAACAGCACAAACGTAGCACTAACCAACGAGACCAGTTTTGTGTCATTTGGGCGTTGTAGGGGGGCTGTGTGACCTTTGGTGACCTTTAATAAATCATTAATAACGCAAAAACAATAAAAGATAGAACGGAAATATTAGCAGCACAAACGTAGCACTAACTAATGAGACCAGTTTTGTGTCTTTCGGGCGTTGTAAGGGGGGCTGTGTGATCTTTGGTGACCTTTAATAAATCATTAATAACGCAAAAACAATAAAAGATAGAACGGAAATTTAAACAGCACAAAACAGCACAAACATAGCACTAAAGAAACACACTTAAGGGGCCAGATTCAGCAAGACTTGCGCTGGAGTAATTCGATATGCGCCGCGTAACTGTGAAGATGCGCCGTCGTTTCTATGTGGCCGTACCCACCAAACTAGATGCGACAGAAAACGGGCCATTTCCGATCGGCTTAACTTTCCGACGCCAGAGTCTCGTCAGCGCATAATTTCGCTTGGCGCATCAGTCGCGCCTATTGATTTCCCCTGCAAATATGCAAATGAGGGAGATTTCCCGATTCGCGAACGGATTAGCACCATACGCCGGCTACATGCGCCGCGCGTATCTCGTCCGTCCGGCGCAAAGTTATTTCTACAAATAGCTGCTTTATCTTTACTCCAGACGGCCACAGGTCAGCAGGAGAGCAGCTACAGCAGCAGCGTTACCGACGAAACTAGCAAGCTGAACAGACACACTTGCAAGGACAACACCTCTGTGTGCCAACATGCCAGGGGCAGTCGCGGTCCTAGCACTAGTACTGGGTCCCCCGGAACGAAGTAGGCGGGCACGTGAAAGGATATACCGCACGCGCATTAGCCTCTTTGGCATGGGGGATGAGGAGGTGTATCGCCTCTTCAGATTCAGCCCAGATGCAATACTTGAACTAACCACAACCCTGCAGGGTGACATCACCAGCCCAACACACCGCTCACAAGCAGTGCAGCCACTGGTGAAGGTACTGGCAACACTTCATTTCCTTGCCAGTGGATCATTCCAGCGTACAAGTGGAGTGGTGGCTGGGATGTCACAATCCTCCATAAGCAGATGTGTGCACCAGGTTGTCCCTGCAATCCTCAGATGCATGTCCAACCAGTTCATCAGACCAACCACTGAGGAGCTGCGGCTGAAGGCAATGGCAGATTTCTACAGCATTGCCAGATTCCCACGCACTGTGGGGGCCATTGATTGCACACATGTGGCCCTACAGCCCCCCAGTGCCACAGAGCACATATACCGCAATCGGAAGCATTGGCACTCCATCAACATACAGGTGATAGCCGATGCCCAACGCCTCATATGGCACGTCCGTGCCAAACACCCAGGGTCCAGCCATGACAGCTTCATATACCGTCAGAGCCCCATCCCAGCAGAATTCGAGCAGAACATGTATGGGGACAGCTGGCTGGTTGGTGAGTGACATGGGTGGCAGGCATGACTATCCCCTCCCATGATGCACATCACAAGGGGCACATGCATGACTAACATCCTCCTGTCTTTTCCCTTACAGGTGACTCTGCATATGCACTGGGACCCCATCTCATGACTCCTTTACGGAACCCCCAAACCAGAGGAGAGAGAAAATACAATGAAGCACACATCAAAACCCGTGCAGTGGTGGAGCAAACATTTGGGCTCCTGAAGTCCCGTTTCCGCTGCCTGGATAAGTCCGGGGGGACCCTATTGTATTCCCCTACCTTCGTGTGTCAGATCATCGGTGCATGTTGCATTCTGCACAACTTTGCTATGAGAAAAGGCCTGCAGATTGACATGCGTGATGACCTGACCCCCCAACCAGACAATCCCCCCCTGCCAGAGGAGAACCAGTCTGCTGATGGAAGAGCAGTCAGGAGGGTCCTCGCCATAGGCATCTTTGGACACTAAACCCAAACATTAATCACACAGACAATGCACGCATGCACACCACTGATGTCCCTAGATCACACACACCACATGCACATCACATTGGATTAGCCCAAGTCCAGCATGTAGGACTTGGGAGCAGCAACGCCAGCGTCAAGGCCCCAATGATGTCGCTGTCCATTCATACACCTTTCACACGTCATTCATACAGCCGTGGGGTTAACTTCACCACCACGGCCGAGGGTGACACCCCTTACTGGCAGGAGTGCCACCCCCTCACATTCACACACCATTCACACTGCAATGTGTGCAGTATCAAAAAATAAAAATCTCATAACCTGAGCATAATCACAAATAAAATAACTCATAACTTGAGTATTAATAATAAAATAAAAATCTCATAACCTGAGCATTCCCAATTTTTTTTTTTTTAAACCATGTCCTGAGCATCAATCAAAAAAATAAAAATAAAAATTATCTGGGATGCCGGGGGCTTCTTCTGGCGGCCCCTCTCTGGCTCCTCAGCTGCCTGGATGGAGTGGGTGGGGGGGCATCTGGAGGTGGCTGATCCCCGGGTGGGCCACTCCTGGCAGGTGTGGCCTGCCTGCCCTCCAAGGCCACAGCAATTCGGCCGAGGTACGCACTGGTCTGGGCCTGCACCCTGAGCTGCTGGGCCTGCATCCTGAGCTGCCGGGTGACCTGATAATGCTGGGCCCGCCGACTCAGCCTCCCCTGGTCCCGGATGGCAGCACTGTTTCCCTGGATGGCAGCAGTGTTTGCCTGGACGGCTGCAGTGAGGTCCCTTATCTCACCCTGCACCTCCCACAGGCTGGTCACCACTGCAGCGCAGTTACAGCTCACATCCTGCACTGCTGAAGACATCTGGGCCACGGAGCACAGGCTGTCAGCCACTCTGTCCAGGTGCCCAGCAATCTCCCCCATTTGCTGGGTCTGCCTGGCGTGATCCCTCGCCACCTGGTCCTGGACCAGATCAGACACCCCCCTGGTCTTATGGGTGGCCTTCCTGGGGCCAGTAGATGTTTGTCCCCGGGGGGATGGAGTCGCCCTTGAGGGGCTTCCTATAATGGGGGAGGGGATCTGAGAGGGTCCTGCAGAAGAGGAGGATTCCTCTAACAATAAAACAAAGTCCTGCTCTGCCCCAACAGGCTCCTCCTCAACGACCTCTGCATGTGTGGTGTGGGCACTCTCCTCCTCCACCTCGGTGTCTTCACCACCCAGGGGCACAGGCACTGGGTGCCGATGGGGGGATGGGGTGGACTGGCCGCCGACAGATGATGGCCCAGCTCCGTCATCTGTGGATGACACAAAGCAGACAAATGTTGGTGGTCCCACACACTTGGCACATGTACCCTCCCCCCCCCCCACATGCAAAACACCAAATAGGGGATAAAAAACACTTACCTGTCCTGGAGCCTTCCTCCACAGAACCATAGCCTGGTACCCCCTCCAATTGCTCCCTCTCCAGGCAGCGGGCGACTACCTCCTCCTCTGTGGTCAGGCTGACCGGACATGGGGGTCCACCACCTGTGCCCCTCTCATGCCTCCTGATGGTGGCCACCTTGCCACAGACCTTGCGCCGCAGGTCATTTTTTTTTTTTTGGATATCCCCAGCAGTCCGGGTGGAGTACCCCAAGACATTAACCCGGCCAGCAATGGTGTCCAGGATGGCCTGCTTCCTCTCCCTGCTGGTCTTCCTACTTTTTTTCCCATGCAGGAAATCATTATAACTCTCCATAGCGGAGATGACCACAGAGACCTCCTGGGCATTAAAATTGAGGTTCCTCCTCTCTTTGGGGGTAGCGGGAGCAGCCATAATCGAGCAAAAGTAAATTCCCTGGGGTGGGGGGAAACGGAAATACTTTTGCGCCGGAATGCCGCTTCCGCTGGCGCTGTTACGTACCTGCCAGATGAGCCCGACGTGTAGTGGGAAGGCTTCTCGTACAACCCCGGCTAAAGGGCCACCGATGTTGCGACAGTGGCCACAAGAGCCTGGCGGTGTATGGGTGCCTGGTTCGTCTTGGGTCTTGTCGGTTCAGCAGGTGCAGCAGGAAACAGGAAGCTGGCTGGTGGGTGCACTGGCTGAGGTGACACTGAATGCGTAGTCAGACAAGCCGGGTTTGGTAACAGACGATCAGATGTAGATATAAACGACAGGCAGAGAATGGTCAGTATACAGGCAAGTTCGGCAACGGGAAATCAAGCAGTTGTAGAGCTGAGCGTTGGTCACAAGGCAGGCCGGGATCAGGGTAACAGAGATCAATCGTAGTCAGCAAGTCGGGTCAAACACAGGAAACAGGAAACAGGTCAGATCACAGGAAGTCAGGTAAGAACTGCAGATCAGGCAGCAAAGACACTGTGCTGCTGAGGTGTTTAAATAGGCAGCCTGTTGTCAATCAGTGAAATCAGTCTGCAACATTAACTCTTAGGTGGCAGATCCATGACATTGCCCCCCCCTTACGGGCAACCTCCAGGTGCCCAACAGGTCTCTCTTCTGTGGATTTCTGCGAAAAAAGGCATTAACCAGGTCTCTGGCGTGCACATCTTGTTCAACCTCCCAAGAGTTATCCTCCGGGCCATAACCCTTCCACTTAACCAGGTACTGTACCTGATTCCTTCTTCTCCTACAGTCTATGATAGCCTCCACCTCATACTCCTCTTCACCATTGATGGTCACAGGTTCTGGTGGCTTGGATACTCTATCTGGAAAAGAGTCAGGAACTGCGGGTTTCAAGAGAGAAACATGGAAGACAGGATGTATTTTAAGTGAATCAGGTAAGGATAATTCATAAGCAACCTCATTAAGTTTCCTCTTGACTGGGAATGGTCCCACAAATTTAGGTGCCAGTTTCTTTGAGGGACATGCCAACCGTAGATTTGTAGTAGACAACCATACCTGGTCTCCCGGGTGGAGAATCAGTTCACCCCTCCTTTTCCTGTCAAAAGCCGTCTTGCTTGCTGCTTGTGCCTTGGTAACCGCTTCTTGAAGCAACTTATTGTTGCGGTTTAGGAAATCCACTGTGTCTTGGACAGCCGGAACTGTGGTTTCTGGAATAAAGTCAGGCAAGAAGGATGGGTGAAAACCATAATTTGCAAAGAAGGGTGACTGACCTGTGGCAGAATGAGTGGCATTATTATAGGCGAAGTGGCAGCAGCGATACCCAGTCATCCTGGACAAAAGTAGTGAAGCATCGGATATACTGTTCCAATGTCTGATTGGTCCTCTCTGTTTGTCCATTGGTTTGGGGATGGTAGGCAGAGGACAAGGATCTTTCGATTCTAAGGGCTTCACACAGAGTTTTCCAGAATCTGGAGGTGAACTGAACCCCCCGATCAGAGACAATGTTCATAGGGACCCCGTGAAGCCTCACAATTTCTCTGATAAATACTTGAGCTGTCTCTATGGCTGAGGGAGTATTCTTCAGAGGCAAGAAATGGGCCATCTTGGACAATCGGTCCACTACTACGAAGATGGCTGTGCATCCTTCTGATGGGGGAAGTTCCACAACAAAATCCATGGCTATCATTTTCCATGGTCTGTCAGGAACTGGCAGTGGCCGAAGTAGACCCCAAGCTCGGTTTCTTGTACTCTTGCTGCGGTTGCAGATTACACAGGAATTCACGTACCTCTTACAGGTTTCTTCCAGGTCTGGCCACCAGAATGTGCGTTTCAGAAGATCAAGCGTCTTGTGGACCCCAAAATGACCTGCTAGGGGATGATCATGGCACAGACCCAAAATGGTTATGTGTAAACATTCAGGTACAAATACCTTGCTTCCGTTGAACAGTAAACCTTCCCGGAGTGTCAGCGTGACCCCTGGAGGGCTAGGAACGTCTGTCGAAGCCTGCTTCATTCTGTTGAGGAGGTTGCCCTGTAAAAGCAAGAAGTTATTTTCAGACAAGATGGTATCTGCCACTGGTGGTTCCTTGGGGTCATCAAACATACGAGACAGTGCATCTGGTTTGACATTCTTCGAGCCTGGCCGGTAGGTAATGTGGAACACAAATCGGGAGAAGAACAGGGCCCACCGTGCTTGACGTGGCTTCAGACGTTTAGCAGTCCTCAAATACTCCAGGTTTTTGTGGTCTGTATAGACCAATATGGGATGCGCTGCTCCCTCTAGGAGGTATCTCCACTCTTCTAATGCCGCCTTAATGGCCAGCAATTCCCGGTCCCCAACGTCAGTTTCTCTCTGCTGGAGAGAGCCTGCGAGAAAAAAAAGCTACTGGATGCATCAGATCCTTAGGGCCTTGGCGTTGGGAGATGACTGCTCCAATAGCGACTTCAGATGCGTCTACTTCTAGTGTATAAGGCAGGGACGGGTCCGGGTGACCAAGAACAGGTGCTGAAGTAAACAGTCCCTTTAAGGTATCAAATGCGGCTTGAGCCTCGGGTGTCCAATGGAAGCGGAGGTTCTGTCTAGTCAGCTGTGTTATAGGGGTTATGATAGCAGAAAAGCCTTTAATGAACCTTCTGTAAAAGTTGGCAAATCCTACGAAGCGCTGCACCCCCTTCTTGTCGGTAGGTGCAGGCCAGTCTAAAATTGCGGAGACCTTTACAGAGTCCATCTTGATCCCTTCAGGTGAGATTATCAGTCCCAGGAATTGGATGCTGCGTTTTTCAAACTCGCATTTTTCACCTTTAGCATATAGTCCGTGTTGGCGGAGTCGGCTTAGCACCCTTTTGACATGACCTCGGTGAGAGTCTAGAGAAGTGGAAAAAATCAGAATGTCGTCTAGGTAAACAATCAAAAATATATCAAGGAAATCTCTGAATATATCATTAACAAAATGTTGGAATGTGGCCGGAGCGTTGCATAGCCCGAAGGGCATCACCAGGTATTCATAGTGGCCAAATCGGGTGCGAAAGGCTGTCTTCCACTCATCCCCTTGGCGAATGCGGACTAAATTGTAAGCCCCCCGTAGATCCAGTTTGGTGAAAATGGTCGCTGACCTTAGTCTCTGAAATAGTTCGGGTACTAGAGGGAGAGGATATCGGTTTTTAACTGTAATTTTGTTGAGCTCCCGATAGTCCACACAAGGTCGTAGAGAGTGATCTTTTTTTTCAACAAAAAATATTCCAGCTCCTGCTGGAGAGGTAGAGGGTCGGATGAACCCCTTTTTTAAGTTTTCTTGGACGTATTCTTTTAGTGCCTCCTGTTCTCGTTCAGCGAGGGGGAAGATTCTACCGAAGAGAATTTCGGACCCAGGAAGCAGTTCAATTGGGCAATCATATGGCCGATGCAGGAGAAGAATGTCAGCCCCTCGCTTACTAAAGACATCCAGGAACTCATGGTAGTGTTCAGGTACAACTTTCCGCACTTCAGACTCAGAGTCCACACAAAATAGTGTTGTAGAAGGAGCTGGGGACCTTGGTAGGCAGTGCTCCTGGCAATAGGCTGAGTGGAAGTTGATTCTCCCTGTGGCCCAGTCAATGTGCGGATTATGCGCCTTCAGCCAGGGTAGGCCCAGGATAACAGGGAATAGTGGGGAGGAGATGACATCAAGGCTTAGGAATTCCTTATGTTGAGAGAGAGCCAACACGGGTAAGGGAAATGTCTCTTGTGTCACAGGTCCAGACTTGATACATGACCCGTCAGCTAGAAAAACAGAAAGTCCTTGTGCTTTAGGTCTCAAGGGAATGCGTTGTTGTGTTGCGAAGGTTAGATCAATGAAGCAACTGCAGGCCCCGGAATCAATGATCGCGGTAACTGTCACTTCCCTTTCTAGCAGCTGGAAGGAGATGGGAAGGGTTAGGTTGGTAGCATTGGTAGGCAAAAAAAAGTTATTAACTGAAAAAATCATCCGCCGCTTACGTGTCTTGGTTGGACAGGAATGCACATAGTGGCCTGCACCCCCACAGTACAGGCAAAGGTTATTCTGTCGTCGGTGCAGGCGTTCTTCCGGAGACAGAGAGGGGCGTATTAGGCCGATTTGCATAGGCTCTGGAGCGTCGGTAGCAGTAGCAACAGGAGCTGGGATCCGGGGCATCATCCATACTGGACGTAGCTGCTGGGCTGATCTTTCAGATCGTCGCTCACGAAGCCGGCGGTCAATTTGGATGGCCAGTGTGATAAGGCCCTCCAGGTTATTTGGGACCCCAACACGAGCCAATTCGTCTTTCAGACCCTCCGATAATCCCAAGCGGAACTGGTGTCGCAGGGCTGCGTCATTCCACTGTGTGTCTGCACTCCAGCGTCGAAAGTCTGTGACATAATCTTCAGCTGTTCTGTGGCCTTGCTGGAGTGCATGAAGGGCAGCCTCTGCTGTGGTGGTTCGTTGCGGGTCGTTGTATAATTCGGCCATTGCACCGAAGAAGGCAGACATGGACTGTAGCAATACATCGTTCTTTTCCAACATCCGATGAGCCCAGGACTGGGGCTCACCCTGAAGCAGTGATATGATGAATCCTACTTTAGTGGTTTCGAGGGAGAAAGTTCGAGGTTGCAGGGCGAAGTACAGTTCACATGCGTTACGGAAGGATCTAAATTTTCCTCGTCGCCTGAAAAATCGCTCTGGTGCTGGAACTCTGGGTTCGGGGGGCAGCATCACCACTGAGGGCATTGCAGTGGAAGTCCCTGAGGCAGAAGTTGCAGCAGTGCTTGCGGGCGTAGCTAGCGTCTGTACACGTTGTTTTAATTGTGTGTGACATTCCTGTAGCGATTTGACTGCTTGGGTAAGGACTGCAAGGTGCTGACAGAGGTCATCCATGGCCGACTTCCCACTTGCAGGCTCAGACAGGGCTGCCTGATACTGTTACGTACCTGCCAGATGAGCCCGACGTGTAGTGGGAAGGCTTCTCGTACAACCCCGGCTAAAGGGCCACCGATGTTGCGACAGTGGCCACAAGAGCCTGGCGGTGTATGGGTGCCTGGTTCGTCTTGGGTCTTGTCGGTTCAGCAGGTGCAGCAGGAAACAGGAAGCTGGCTGGTGGGTGCACTGGCTGAGGTGACACTGAATGCGTAGTCAGACAAGCCGGGTTTGGTAACAGACGATCAGATGTAGATATAAACGACAGGCAGAGAATGGTCAGTATACAGGCAAGTTCGGCAACGGGAAATCAAGCAGTTGTAGAGCTGAGCGTTGGTCACAAGGCAGGCCGGGATCAGGGTAACAGAGATCAATCGTAGTCAGCAAGCCGGGTCAAACACAGGAAACAGGAAACAGGAAACAGGTCAGATCACAGGAAGTCAGGTAAGAACTGCAGATCAGGCAGCAAAGACACTGTGCTGCTGAGGTGTTTAAATAGGCAGCCTGTTGTCAATCAGTGAAATCAGTCTGCAACATTAACTCTTAGGTGGCAGATCCATGACAGGCGCTTTTATACGCGCAACGGAAAACATTGCGCTGGCGTTTCCCGTGAAGTGGTGCCGACGGAAGTTGTGAGCATGCGCACAGGGGGCCGAGTGAAGCCTCACTTACTGCGCATGCTCCGTGGATGATGCGCTGAACGTAAGCCTCTGCGCTGGGCTCCGCCCATCATTTACATATGATCACACCCACTTCCACTTGCGTCAGGGTTACGCCAGCGCATTATCGTTACTCTGGCGCAAGTTTACGAGCAACTGCTATGTGAATAACAGTACTTGCGCCGAAAGTGTCGGCGGAGTAACGTAAATGAGAAACGTTACTCCAAAGTAAAGAAGCGCCCATCTACCTGAATCTGGCCCAAGGTTTTTATTTGTGCTGATTGTAAGGTGGGAAAAGTGAGTGGGGTTTAAAAAAATAAAATAAACTGTTAGAACTTTAAAAGCATAACAGCACAAATAAAAATATTAGCAGCACAAACCAGCACAAACGTAGCACTAACCAACGAGACCAGTTTTGTGTCATTTGGGCATTGTAGAGGGGCTGTGTGACCTTTGGTGACCTTTAATAAATCATTAATAACGCAAAAACGATAAAAAATAGAACGGAAATATTAGCAGCACAAAACAGCACAAACGTAGCACTAACCAATGAGACCAGTTTTGTGTCATTTGGGCTTGTAGGGGGGCTGTGTGACCTTTGGTGACCTTTAATAAATCATTAATAACGCAAAATCGATAAAAGATAGAACGGAAATATTAGCAGCACAAAACAGCACAAACGTAGCACTAACTAATGGGACCAGTTTTGTGTCATTTGGGCTTGTAGAGGGGCTGTGTGACCTTTGGTGACCTTTAATAAATCATTAATAACGCAAAAACGATAAAAGATAGAACAGAAAAATTATCAGCACGTAGCACTAACTAATGGGACCAGTTTTGTGTCATTTAGGCGTTGTAGGGGGGCTAGATGATGTCATAGTCTGGAAAAAACAATTGCTAATATCTTCAAAATAAAAGCAGCACAAACGTAATTTTTTGCGGCACAAAACAGCACAAACGTAGCACTAAAGAAACACACTTGAGTTTTTATTTGTGCTGATTGTAGGGGGGCCAGCTTCGCTGAGCTCCATAGGATGCATCAAGGTGAAAAAACACAAGGGTCTACAACCTCTTTAAGCTGTGCTTGAAGATGCTGTCCTGTGAGCCACTGACACTAAATATGAAATCTTGTACAAACTATTTTGTTTTTGTTCAACCCAGATCACTGTACTAACATAAGCGATCTTAGTACAGCAATCTCCCCTGCTGTGCTATTGTGTTTTGACAGGGAGACAGCTGCCAGTGCTGATTGGATGGTGGTTTACCAGCATGCCTGTTTGATAGAAGCTGGTCCCGAAACCAGCTTCTATAGGACAGTGAACTATACACACGAGCCAAAGGTCGGCTGGTTGCTACTAAACTGATTGTTTTCGGCCTGTTTGTACTGGCCAGCAGTTTCTACATCAGCAATCATGATACAATAAGTCTTATCTAGAGCAGACACTGCTGGCCAGTAAGGCCAGGCATACACGGATCGAAATTGGGCCGGTTCAGCAGAGACCAGACACATTTTGAGTCATGTATGGACAGGTTGGTTTACAAAAGTCAATCTAGACATCGACTTCTGTACAACCAGCCCATCTGAAAGTTTCCACACAATCAATGCCACCGCTATAGACAGCAGCATTGCTCAGTGTATTCTGATGGCAGGGAAGTCTCCCTGCTGTCAGAACACAATAACTCAGAAGGGAGGATTCCCCCATCCACCTCGAATGCATGGATGGGAAATTTGTTTTGTTCAACTTACTGATTGAACAAAAAATAAATTGACTCCTCTGTTGGCTGCCCTACTGTCCCGATTCAATAATTACTTTCCTGCACAGATTCACATATTTTTAGCCCATTACTTAACTCAGGGTTTGACAAATTTGCTTGGAATCTAGGAGCCAGCTAAAAAAGATAGGAGCCAGAAAACGCACCCCGTCCCGACGAGCTCGCGCACAGAAGCGAAAACACATACGTGAGTAGCGCCCGCATATGTAAACGGTATTCAAACCACACATGTGAAGTATCCCTGCGATCGTTAGAGCGAGAGCAATAATTCTAGCTCTAGACCTCCTCTGTAATTCAAAACATGCAACCTGTAGAATTTTTTAAACGTTGCCTATGGAGATTTTAAAGGGTAAACGTTTGTCGGCATTCCACGAGCGGACGCAATTTTGAAGCGTGACATGTTGGGTATCAATTTACTCAGCATAACATTATCTTTCACAATATAAAAAAAATTGGGATAACTTTACTGTTGTCTAATTTTTTTTATTAAAAAAGTGTATATTTTTCCCCAAAAAAAGTGCGCTTGTAAGACTGCTGCGCAAATACGGTGTGACAGAAAGTATTGCAACGATTACCATTTTATTCTCTAGGGTGTTAGAATAAAAAAGATATATAATGTTTGGGGGTTCTAATTAGAGGGAAGGAGATGGCAGTGAAAACAGTGAAAAATTACACATTAGAACTGCTGTTTTACTTGTAATGCCAACGGCCACCACCAGATGGCGCCAGGTCACAGAGGGAAGCTTAGCAAAGCTGCGGCCTCAATTACCGGCCGTCGCCGGCCCGCCGCGATCACGCGGCAGGGGGGGGGGGTGTTGGCGCATGGAGACACAGGAGCCTACAAGGTCGCTGCCTCAATTGCGACCTGGCGCCCAGATTTTGTCGAGCCCTGATTTAACTGAAGCTCTGTTGAAAGGGAGGAGTTTCTCTGACTCCCGAAATGTGTTGGCTTTCATTTTTTAGGCCAACTAATAAATTAATTTGGACTCTTAACCTTTGGGCTGGCATTCCTTCATTTGGGCCAGTTCACACCAGAAATGCAGCCCTCATTCCTGTGTAATTTCTGGGTGTTCCCATCATTGGAATGGGATTAAAATCACACCAGAATGCAAAACAAAGGTGTGCTTGCACTACTTTTGAAAAACATGCTTCACCAAAATGTATGCAACTGTGGTACCATGCAATCTGGTGCCAGCAAACGCTCTGCACTTGGGGTGCTGTTAATAATGTACTGGCACCTGCAGCACATTGCAAAGGCAGTGCATTTTCAACGAAAAAGGAGAAAATCAACTGCGCTAAGGTGATATAGAAAGAACAATAGTGAGCAAAGCAACAGAGTGCTTGTGGTCTAGAGTAACTAAAAACTCAAGGGAAGCTGCACCTGACTGTAGTAAAAAACACAGTAAAACAAATGGCAAAAAAACAGGATGCGCTAAAATATGAAAGAACAAACAAAATTACTGTCCATGAATGATAGTCGTAAGACTAATAAAACAAACCAAATAAATGTCCATGAGTGATAATCAAAGGACTAATGTCCAACTGATCCTATCCGGACCAGAATGAATCTCATAGCAAGTTCTTGAAAAAAACACCAGTGAAGAAATTGTGATATTAACAATAAACGTGGTGACATTCAATGAGTAGTGCTGATAGTAGATCCTCCACCTTGCAGAAAACAATAACTGCTTACCAGAAATCCGGTGGTCTCTTAATGAAAAGAAGACCCCATATCGCATATATTTATCCACTGGAGGGAGGTAGTGAGGCCAGGTCAATTGTCAATCCCCTTCAGGCTAAGCACTCGGAACCGATTTCCAGGGAAAAACAAGAAAGGCCACAATAGTGTGATACCGTCATATAAAAATGTATTAAAAAGCCAAAAACACACTTACATAAAATCAATGGAAACAGGCATGTCAGTAGTATGCTGGGACTCCGGCCGGAAGTGATCCATGCAAAAAACTTGACCCGTCCAAACAAGGAATGGGAAGAGGTATACAGCGGGGGCTGAACCGGTGAAACACAATATCCCGCCCTGCATTTTCAACGCAATGCAGGAAAGGGACCCAAAACACAATTTTTCCGCACTGCATTCTGATGTGACCCAGCCCTTTTTTTTCCTGGAAATAAAGTGAAGAGTAGCTTTGTCTGTTGTAAACAGTCTAAACTAAACCAGTCAGTTGAACGTCTCTACTCTGTATGGACTCACAGTCAGAGGTGTATCTACTGCGAGGAAAACAAGGAGTTTGTCTGGGGTGGCATTTTTCAAGCATCACCCCGGTATCGTTTTTTTAGAGCCGGCGGTCGGCTTTCTTGTAGTAGCAATTGGATCAGCTTACTAGCCGCCCAATTGCTATTACAAGCAGCAGGAGGGGACGCCAGCTTGCCTGACATCCAGGATCGGCTTGTAACAGTAAACCAGAAGCAATGACAAAAAAAATCAAAAGCATTCAAAAATAGCGATCTAGGTGTTTTAAATGCTTTTACTGTAAGGGATTTGGGGTCTCATAAAGGGAGAAGGGATTTGGGGTCTCATAAAGAGTACCTGTCACTGCCTCTTGCTGTCGCAAGGATGTTTACATCCCTTGTGACAGCAATAAAAGTAATAAAAAAAAGATAATTAAAAGAAAAAAATAAGAGACAGTGCCCCTGTCCTCCCATGCAAAGGCAAAGAAGTGTGTCAGTCCCACATATGTGAGGTATCACAGCGAACATCAGATCCTGGTCAGGAATTCTAGCCCCAGACCTCCCCTATAAATCTAAATTGGAAACCTGTAAAGGCTTTTAACGACTTTCCGACCACTTAATGTACTTTTACTGCGGCAGGTCGGCTCTATTGCGTGAAATCACGTACCTGTGCCTGCATGCGTTCAATTGCGTGCTGATTTGACAGAGTGGGAACCAATCAGCGGGTCTGGTAGACCTAATGTCCGCCAGCCATCTGCAATCGTTCCCGAGAGAGATAGAACGACGGTCTATCTATGTAAACAAGGCAGATCACCGTTCTGACAGGGAAGAATATAGAGATCTTGTGTTTCTGCTAAGCAGGAACATGGATCTCTTTCTTCACCCACTCAGAGCACCCCCCACACAGTTAGCAAGCACCATCTAGGCACACACATAACCCTTTGATCGCCCCTAAGGGTAACCCTTTCCTTGCCAGTGTCATTAGTACAGTAACAGTTAGGGATGGGCTATCTGTTGGAGTCGAACATTGCCTGTTCGCCTATTCGCCGAACAGCAAACAATTTGGGGTGTTTGCAGCTTTTAAAACTGATGTTTTTTCGGGAGCAGTGATTTTAATAATGCTTAAAGTGAAACAATAAAAGTGAAACATTGCTTTAAATTTCGTACCTGGGGAGGGGGGGGGGTCTATAGTATGCCTCTAAAGTAGCGCATGTTTCCCGTGCTTAGAAAAGTCCCTGCACAAAATGACATTCCTAAAGTAAAAAAAAGTCATTTAAAACTAGGGTTGTCCCGATACCACTTTTTTAGGACCGAGTACAAGTACCGATATTTTTTTTCAAGTAGTCGCCGATACCGAATACCGATACTTTCTTTAAATGTGTCCCCAAATGCAGCCATGTCCCCCCACATAATGCAGCCATGTATGTCCCCCACATTGCAGCAGCCATGTATGCCCCCCACATTGCAGCAGCCATGTATGTCCCCCACATTGCAGCAGCCTTGTATCTCCCAACATTGCAGCAGCCATGTATGTCCCCCACATTGCAGCGATGGCCTGTCCCTCATATCTTTAAATTTGATGATGCCGCCGCTGCCGCATACCGCCGTTAATCCCCTGCAATATCGCGTAGTGCACATTACAAGCTTTCATTCTGAATACTTGGAAATGCCCGCGCTTCCATGTATAGACACTCCCCTTCTCCGAGCAAGGGTGAGTGTCTATGCACGAATCCGCGTATAGACACTCCCCCTTGCTCGGGATTGGAGAGATCCCACCAATCCGGAGAAGGGGAGTGTCTGTACATGGCGGCGCGGGCATTTACAAGTATTCAGAATGAAAGCTTGTAATGTGCGCTACGTGATATTGCAGGGGTTTAATGGCGCTATGCGGCAGCGGCGGCATCATCATATCTAAAGGTATGAGGGACCGGCCATCGCTGCAATATGGGGGGGGGGAAGTATTCTATTTTGGTATCGGGGGTATTTGCGGGAGTACAAGTACTCCCGCAAATACTCGGAATCAGTCCCGATACCGATACTAGTATCGGTATCGGGACAACCCTATTTAAAACTACTCGCGGCTATAATGAATTGTCGGGTCCCAGCAATACAGATAAAAGTCATTGAAAAAAAAACACAGTATGGACCCCCCCCCCCTCTTTAGTCCATTACCAGGCCCTTTGGGTCTGGTATGAATATTAAGAGGAACCCTGACTCAAAATTTTAAAAAAAGTGTGGGGTCCCCCCCAAATTCCATATCAGGCCCTTCAGGTCTGGTATGGATTTTAAGGGGAACCCCACACCAAAATTAAAAAAAATGGCTTGGGGTCCCCCCAAAAATCCATATCAGACCCTTATCCGAGCAGGCAACCTGACAGGCCACAGGAAAAGGGGGGGGACGAGAGAGCGCCCTCCTCCTGAACCATACCAGGCCACATGCCTTAACATGAGGAGGTGTTGATAGGGACAAAGGCCTCATCCCCACAACCCTTGCCTGGTGGTTTTGGGGGGTCTGCAGGCAGGGGGCTTATCGGAATCTGGAAAACCCCTTTAACAAAGGGGAACTCCAGATCCCGCCCCCCCTATGTGAATTGGTAAGGGCAACCCCCCACCCGCAGACCCCCACAACCACCAGACAAGGGTTGTGGGGATGGGGCCCTTGTCCCCATCAACATGGGGACATCCTCCCCATGTTGAGGGCATGTGGCTTGGTACGGTTCAGGAGGCGGGGCGCTCTCTCGTCCCCCCTTCATTTCCTGTGGCCTGCCAGGTTACGTGCTCGGATAAGGGTCTGGTATAGATTTTTGGGGTGAACACCATGCCATTTTAAAAAAAAAATGTTGGTGCGGGGTTCCCCTTAATATCCATACCAGACCTGAAGGGCCTGATGTGGAATTTGGGGAGGACTCCCACGCTTTTTTTTGTTTCAGGGGTCCCCTTAATATTCATACCAGACCCAAAGGGCCTGGTAATGGCCTAAGGGGGGAACCCATGCTGTTTTTTTTTCAATTACTTGATCTGTTTTGCCTTTAGAAATGTCATTTTGTGCAGGGACTGTTATAAACATAGGAAACATGTGCTACTTCACAGGCATACTATAGACACCCCCCAGGTATGAAATTTAAAGGAATATTTCACTTTTATTGTTTCACTTTAAGCATTATTAAAATCACCGCTCCGAAAAAAATGAAGTTTAAAAAAAAAAAAAAATTGCATTGATACATATCCCCTGGGGCAGGACCTGGGTCCCCAAACACATTTTAGGACAATAACTTGCATATTAGCCTTTAAAAACTTTTTCATGTTCATGTCCCATAGACTTTAATGGTGTTCGAACACATTTTTTGCCTGTTCGCATTTTCTGCTGCGAACCGGGGAGGTGTTTGGCTCATCCCTAGTAGTGCATATTGTTAGCACTGTAATAATGTCACTGGTTCCCAAAGAAGTGTCAGTTAGGTGTTAGATTTGTATGTCACAATCTCGCAGGCACCCGCAAAAAAAAAAAAAAGAGAGAGATCGCTGTCATTACCAGAAAAATAAATTTAATAAAAATGCCATAAAAATATCCCGTAGTTTGTAGACGCGATACCTTTTTCGCAAACCAATTAATATACACTTTTTGGTATTTTTTTTTTTTTTTTACCAAAAATATGTAGCAGAACACATATTGGCCTAAATCTATGAAGAAAATTGATTTCTTTAAAAAAATTATTGGATGTGTATTATAGCAGAAAGTAAAAAAAAAATGTATTTATTTTTCAAAATTGTTGCTTTTTTTTTTTGTATAGTGCAAAAAAACAAAAAAAACGCAGAGGTGATCAAATACCACAAAAAGAAAATTCTGTTCGTGCAAAGGAAACCAATTTTGTCAATTGTCAGTTAAAGTAACGCAGTGCCGTATCGCAAAAAATTGCCTGGTCGTGAAGGGGGTAAAACCTTGCTGCTGCACGGGTGTGTGCCATTTTAAAGCGACTGGGGTGGGACAAATTTAGAAGGGGGGGGGGCTGATTTTAGTCTAGCCTAGGGCAGCACAAAACCAAAATACACCCCTAATCCCAGCACACCCCCCTACATTGGGTGACCTCTCTACCTGATGCCTGAACAGCTGACCGCAGCTCTGTACTCTGATTGGTGCATTGTCCCCACTCAGAGCTAGGGACCCTTCCCATCCTCCACAGACCCCCTAATTCTTGTGTTCCCTCAGAATTTGTATCGGTGTGCCCAGCAGCCATATTCCCGCGCTCTCTCCTCCTTCCCCTTCATAGGACAGAGAGGAGGATCCGCACACTCCTAACACCAGCGGCGCCCGCCAACTCTACACCTTCCCTCACCCGTGTGCCGCCCGGAACCAGCCCCGCCCCCACGTCTCCTCCGCCCCGCCCACACACCCCGCCCCCTGGTTCGGAGCGCCGCCGCTGTGCGGGGAGCTGAGAGGAGCGGACGGTGCATGTGTCAGGCTGAGATTTGTGAAGGAGGGGGAGGAGAGAGAAGAGTGTACGGAAAGAGAAGAGTGTACGGAGAGCTGGCCACCATGGACTGACCGGACACAGCCCACTGCCCCCCACCCCCACATGGACGCCGAGCCCCGGACACACTGACAAGGAACACGCTCTCAGGGAGAAGTAACTTATGTGAGGCTGTGCGTGGATTCAGGTGAGGGGAGCGGAATGTGTACTCCTGGGCCCGGCCCGGGACCTGCCTGTGTCTGTCCACGTGTGTGTTTCTGTAATGGGTGATGGATCCTTCCCTGGGCTGGGATCGGAAAATCCCGACACTAGGCCACACTTCCCACCCCTTCCCGGCTCTTCCTTCCGGAGACACTGCCTGCCAGGCCGGACCGTGTGCCAGTAGGGGGAGAGCAACTTCTGTACCCCCAACTTCACCGGGGACACGGCTATTACCACTGACCCCTTCTAATACTGTCATTATGGGGGCCACACACTGACCACATGGTGGGAGCCAGACTCAGTCTTATGTCTGTATGTGATCACACTCTCCCCATAGTGATTGGTCTGTGTGTGTGTGATCACACTCTCCCCATAGTGATTGGTCTGTGTGTGTGTGATCACACTCTCCCCATAGTGATTGGTCTGTGTGTGTGTGATCACACTCTCCCCATAGTGATTGGTCTGTGTGTGTGTGATCACACTCTCCCCATAGTGATTGGTCTGTGTGTGTGTGTGTGATCACACTCTCCCCATAGTGATTGGTCTGTGTGTGTGTGATCACACTCTCCCCATAGTGATTGGTCTGTGTGTGTGTGATCACACTCTCCCCATAGTGATTGGTCTGTGTGTGTGTGATCACACTCTCCCCATAGTGATTGGTCTGTGTGTGTGTGATCACACTCTCCCCATAGTGATTGGTCTGTGTGTGTGTGATCACACTCTCCCCATAGTGATTGGTCTGTGTGTGTGTGATCACACTCTCCCCATAGTGATTGGTCTGTGTGTGTGTGATCACACTCTCCCCATAGTGATTGGTCTGTGTGTGTGTGATCACACTCTCCCCATAGTGATTGGTCTGTGTGTGTGTGATCACACTCTCCCCATAGTGATTGGTCTGTGTGTGTGTGATCACACTCTCCCCATAGTGATTGGTCTGTGTGTGTGTGTGTGATTGGTCTGTGTGTGTGTGATCACACTCTCCCCATAGTGATTGGTCTGTGTGTGTGTGATCACACTCTCCCCATAGTGATTGGTCTGTGTGTGTGTGATCACACTCTCCCCATAGTGATTGGTCTGTGTGTGTGTGATCACACTCTCCCCATAGTGATTGGTCTGTGTGTGTGTGATCACACTCTTCCCATAGTGATTGGTCTGTGTGTGTGTGATCACACTCTTCCCATAGTGATTGGTCTGTGTGTGTGTGATCACACTCTTCCCATAGTGATTGGTCTGTGTGTGTGTGATCACACTCTCCCCATAGTGATTGGTCTGTGTGTGTGTGATCACACTCTCCCCATAGTGATTGGTCTGTGTGTGTGTGATCACACTCTCCCCATAGTAATTGGTCTGTGTGTGTGTGATCACACTCTCCCCATAGTGATTGGTCTGTGTGTGTGTGATCACACTCTCCCCATAGTGATTGGTCTGTGTGTGTGTGTGATCACACTCTCCCCATAGTGATTGGTCTGTCTGTGTGTGTGATCACACTCTCCCCATAGTGATTGGTCTGTCTGTGTGTGTGTGATCACACTCTCCCCATGGTGATTGGTCTGTGTGTGTGTGATCACACTCTCCCCATGGTGATTGGTCTGTGTGTGTGTGATCACACTCCCCATGGTGATTGGTCTGTGTGTGTGTGATCACACTCCCCATGGTGATTGGTCTGTGTGTGTGTGATCACACTCCCCATGGTGATTGGTCTGTGTGTGTGTGATCTCGCGCTCCCCATGGTGATTGGTCTGTGTGTGTGTGTGATCACGCGCTCCCCATAGTGATTGGTCTGTGTGTGTGTGTGTGTGTGTGTGTGTGATCACGCACTCCCCATAGTGATTGGTCTGTGTGTGTGATCACGCACTCTTCATGCAGGTGTCCGGGAAGAAAAAGCAACACTAGATAATGATGGTGGTCATACACGATTGTATGTGATACACAATTGGGATGCTGATCAAGCAAGACAGATAGTGGTAACAGATGGCGACGGTTTCGGCCCAAGTTTATTGGTTGTGGTGAAAAAAAGTGATACAGGGTCAGTCAATGGCATTTTTCACACCCTTACATGCCAACCAAGCAAGGGGCAATTGATTGACTCCGTAGGGTTGATTCAGTCGCTGAGGTTTCTATCACTGTACCTATCACTCTACCACTGAACCTATTGTGTGGAGCGTGGTCACCCACAGACCTGTCACCTCTACCAGCCTGGTATTATTAGGATGTGAGTGTAGATCACTGTGGGGACACGTTTACCGTGTTCCCCATTCACACTGTACATGTGCTGTAATGTGTTCTGTGTAAAATTGCAGCATGTACACATTTGTATCAAGTGCAACCCACCGCGTGTCAGTGCGTCACAAATCGATGCATAGAGTTAAACAAAATTATATATATTTTTTTTACTTTTAAGTAACGTTAAAAAGTAAAGTGTGGTGCTTTGTAACACATCATGTGGTCTTTCACACACTAGTGTTCACTAACCCTAACTTTAATGCAGTCTCTTTATTATGGCTAGATTAGGGAAGGGTTAAACCATTGTCAGTTTTTTTGCTGTCTGTGTATATTAGGGAAATTTCCCTTTTGCTTTCTGTCACATTGATGCAACAGGAAGTTGGAGGAAATCTTCCAAACTGAGGGGAAGTCCCGTTTGACAATTGTCCTGACCTCAATAGAGATGAACTCGGGTGTTCCTAAACTCCTCTCTATCAAAATTCAGATTTTTTATTTTTCTCCAGTGAACTGCGGACATTGTCTCTCCCTGCAGCACATGTAAGCAAAGTGGTGAGATGCCCTGGTGTCCATCTTTAGTCAATGTCATTGGTCCCCATTGAAAGATTTCCCTGACCTTTTGTTCTGCAGAGAGCTCTAAAATGTTGAAATCCTCTTCATTTTCTGTCTCTGTGACAATAGGAATCAGGTTAGAGTGGATCTCGCCATCAGGGATACAAGTGTGGGGAAAGGTTAGATCCTCCATCACATATCTAAAACTATAAACAAGGGTTTTGCCTAGATGCACCTTTACGCTTTAATGTACACGGGACCTTTTACAACCTCTCCTGGACCATTTAACTTGACAGTAACTTTAAAATTGTCCGTTTAGCCTTGTTGGCGTTTTTCTTTTTCTTTTTTCAAATGGGCAAAAATTAAAATTGCCTGTAAACGAAACGCGGCTAAACGCGAGTTATCGCGTTTACAAGCTGTTACAGGCGTTTGGTGTTTCAAATGCCTCTAAACATCTGTCTGAACCCATTTATTTTTTTATTGCTTTCCAGAAAATGCTTCTGAACTCAGCTGGCAGAAATGATTATAAATGACCCTGTGTACATATACTGATAAGATAACATAGAGGAGAGTTCAGGGGCAGCTGAAAGAAACGCCCCAACTGCTCCTAAGCCCCGGTTCACATTGATGCTACTTTGAAATTGCGCTTCTTCACTTGAAGTAGTGCGAATTTAAAGTCGCAAGGTCAGCGCGATTTCGGGTGCTACTTGATAGACTTCTGTGTGGCTTCATGCACAGATGTCTATTGAAGTCGCACCTGAAATCGGCAAAAGTGGTGCAGGAACTACTTTTGCAAATCTGTGTGGTGCACTTGATTTTATATCTCAAATTGCTCCAATGTGAACCTAGGCTGAATGTCCGTTTACCAGCAGCAGTGTACATGAAGCCTTAGGGTACAGAAACTCGCACAACATTTCCTTACCTATTTGCTCCCCTTTCCTGCCCCAAGTAGGCCCAGCAAAGCCACATAGTCGTTTATACTTACCTAGATCTGAGGCCTATGGCTTTGTTTACATCCCTCTGTGGGCTTCTTCATCCAATATTCACTTCAGTCAACCCTCGTTTATATGGCTGATAGAGAGATCCGTCATCTACCAGACCCATAAGGCTGGGCTCACACTACTGTGAATTGTATGCGGGATTCGCATGACGGGAGACTGACCGGTTCTCATATCTCCGGAGTGGCTTCGATGTAAATTGCACAAAAGTATGTGTCTTTTGATCCCTTTCAGGTCAGAATTCAACCCACATTTCTTTTTAAAGTATAACTAAAAGCGAACTTTGTTTTAGTAGCTGTGGGGAGGGATTAGAACCCCTGTCATTTGTATTGCTGTCTGTGCCCCCCATTAGTTAGATTCACTCTATCTGTCCGGTTTACCTTTATCATTGAATGTGAAAGAAAATCTCAAACTTTGGTCCTCATCAGAATGGTAATAATCTTCAAATGGGGACACTAGTTCTGGTGACAACCAGGGCTTCTCCCACTTCCTGCTGCAGCTAAGATACATGAAGTAAAGTGAAATTTCCCCAGTGGGACACAGATGACAAAAAGGACTTGTAAACCCTCCTTTACTGTAGCCAAAATGAAAAGAAGAAAAAACTTTTTTTTTTCCTTTTTGGCTTTAATTGAAGTAGTTGTGTAGAGGTTTGCTGGGCAGGCTTGGACATGGTGGAGATCCAGCTTGGTAGGAATGTGGGATGAACATTTTTTTATTGTGGTTATTTTCAGTGAGTGGGCGTTTGTCATCAAAGCACATGTTCTGTTTGGGTCTCCTGGAAGAGTGACTGTACCTGCAGAGGTTAATAGTGTTGGAAGGGGAAATAAATGGTGTAATCCTGCTTTTGACCCCCTTCCACATGAATAGTCGTAGAGAAGGAGGAAAGGAATTCCTTCACAGCCCCCCTCCCTCCCGTCATTTCATACAAATGGACCGCTGTCCTGTCTGATGATAGCTGGGAACAACTGTTTGGGAGGACTCAGTGGCCTCTTTCTTCTCTGGATTTTCTGAATGATTGGAGAGAACAGTGTGTGTGTGTATGTGTGTGTGTGTGTGTGTGTCTACGTATGGAGGTAATGTTGCATTTCTGCCTGTCCTTTCATTGTTGACGTTGAAGGGTGAATTTATATGTTCACATTGTTTTGGGGAGTTGAATTTCAAAGTGAAAGATCACTAGAGTACATCGATCTCTTTCCCATATAGCAGGTGATACGTGTGGGGGGGGGGGGGGGGGGGGGGGGGGGGGGGACTCGCCTTCACAGGTGTACACCAATACATCCCTTTCATTTACATTACCGTGCTTCTCAGCTTTCACTACCAGCCACCAAAGGTGTTGCACCTTCAGGACAGGCTTGGAGGGCACCTTGTTCTTTGTGGCAAAAAATCTCAGTCTCTGTGATAAATCTTTTATGAAACACAATTCCCATATTGAATTACAGCTTTAGGTAGTGAAGACATGTCTAATTAGATATAAAGACGATTGGATTACACAAGGCGGCTGGATCTGTAGCAGACTACATCCACGTGTTTTACATACTTTTGCAAGGCATTTACATTGACCTGTACATTTTTTTTTTTTTTTTCCAAATGCCTATTTTTTCTTCATGCAGCCCCCACTTTCAAATTTTTTGCTTAGGGAAGAATGACTTGGCCCACCCAAGCTCTTGTGTCCTTCTGGTTTACTAATGTTACACATCCCAGGAGGCATTGGGTCAGCAATCAAAAACATGCATGTGCTGCTGCGCAGCTGTCTTTTTGGTTCTTGTAGCTGGCCTTCTGATAATACCCCATGGCACAAACACATCAGGGGTTGGCTGTAAAAACCAGATGGCGACAGCTGGCTCCTGATGTCGAAGAGCAGAATGGCACTGAAGGATTGGGTGATCTCAGCAGAGTGGCAGATCACTGCTGGATGTGTTAATATGCTTAAGGTCAGGGTTTGACAAATTTGCTTGGAATCGAGGAGCCAGATAAAAAAGTTAAGAGCCAGAAAACACGCCCGTCCCGCCGAGCTCGCACGCAGAAGCGGACACATACGTGAGTAGAGCCCACATATGTAAACGACATTCAAGCCACACATGTGAGGTATCGCCGCTATCGTTAGAGCGAGAGCAATAATTCTAGATCTCTGTAACTCAAAACGTGCAACCTGTAGATTTTTTTTTAAACGTCGCCTATGGAGATTTTAATGGGTAAAAGTTTGTTGGCATTCCACGAGCGGACGCAATTTTGAAGCGTGACATGTTGGGTATCAATTTACTCAGCGTAACATTATCTTTCACAATATAAACAAAAAATAAGATAACGTTACTGTTTTATTTTTTTATTTAAAAAAAAGTGTATTTTTTCCCCAAAAAAGTGCGCTTGTAAGACTGCTGCGCAAATACGGCGTGACAAAGTATTGCGATGATTGCCATTTTATTCTCTAGGGTGTTAGAATAAAAAATATATATAATGTTTGGGGGTTGTAATTAGAGGGAAGGAGATGGCAGTGAAAAATTACACATTAGAACTGGTTTTACTTGTAATGCCAACGGCCCCCACCAGATGGTACCAGGTCCAGGTCACAGAATGAAGCTTGGGACTTCACAAGGCTGCAAAGCCGCGGCCTCAATTACCGTCCATTGCGGGCCCGCCGCGATCGCGTGGCGAGGGAGGTGGGGGCGCACAGAGACGCAGGACCCTGTGCCTCCGTGCGCCCCCGCCGGTAATTGAGGCTGTGACCTTGTAGGCCGCAAAGCCGCGGCCTCAATTACCGGCAGGCGCCAGGTCACAATTTCTTGTTGCAATTGTGACCTGGCGCCCTGGATTTTGTCGAGCCCTGATATAAGTATACATATGTGAGGGACCAATGGGGAAACTGACAATCACTGTAGTAGTCGGTGCTACTACAATGATAGTATGATACCCACGATCTTCTGGGTGTGCGTGTGACTTCCTCTCTGCAAAATGACCACATACCATAACATAATTGTTAATTTAGCAATATTGGCCATTGAGAGCCAAAAGTAACTATAAGGCAAATAGACCTGTGCTTGTAGTAATTTGTAGGTATTTTAGGAGATTGAGTGTATAAGGAGGAACAGAGGAAGATTGGTTTAAAAAAAAAAAAAAAATGCCCAGAGAATTCAATGTTGCATCAAAGACACACTGGAAATTGGGGGGGCCCTCAACTCCTCCTTTCCTTGAATCTAAGGCTATGCCTCCTGGGATATGACATGCATATCATCAGAGGAACAGCAACAGTGTGCGTGCCGTTTGCTTAAGGCTATTGATGTACATGGGGAGGCGGGCGGACTTTCCATAATAGAGTAGTAAGCTAAATAAAAAAGCAATGCCTTATTCCTGCACATGAGGGGTGGAGAGGCAGGATCGTCCTCGGAAGGCTGTAGGTCAGCTTTTAAAGGATATTTTTGGGCCAGTATCCACCAGCCCAGTTATACTCGGCAGAGGAAACAAAAGACGCCACATAATGGGTATAAATATATTGCAGTGGTGGCCAGCCTGAATCCTCAGGGATGTGTTTTGGAATGCTAGGGTTCTGCAGAAACCTGGTTGAGAATTCCTGGCTTATACCATACAGACATACCCCACTTTTAAGTACACAAATGGGGTTTATTTACTAAAGCTGGAAAGTGCAAAATCAGGCTTAATTCTGCATAGAAACTTTAGTAAACCCCATTGTGTACTTAGAAGTGGGGTATGCCTGTAGTATGTCAATAAATACTTTTTTTTTTTTATTACTTTTTTGCTCATTTTAGCCGCGGGTCTATAAGCGATCATAAAATGTGTGACCTGATAGTCTATAGGACTGCAGCTCAAAACATGGGTAAAACGTGCATATGCACCCATGTTGTGGCCAAACCACAGCAGTGTGAATCCGATCTAAGGGTTGACAGTGGACTGTTTTGTTGCAATACGTTTTCAGCCACATAATGTGATCTAAACCGATGATTTTATGGTATTTTTTAGTGCTGGTTCACACAGGGGCGACCTGTTAGCCTGGCAAGTCTTGCTCCATTCAGTACAATGGACCGTTAAAATAGGAAGTTGCGCTGTACGGGGCGGTTTCACAGTCGTATGCGAGTCGGGCGACTTTTGAGCCACCCCAGTTTGAACTGGCACTTACAATTTAAAATTTCTTGTATATTTAATCAATACAAACATATTTATGTACTGTGTGTGACTTAAACGGAGGATTTGTTGAAGGTTCTGTGAGTTTCTGTACAGTACTGTCTTTGTTTTGTTGCCTTGACTTTACATTTCCTTCCACAAGTTTACTTTCAAGCAGCATGAAGGATGTCCCTTTCCTGGGAATTAAGCCGACTACCCAAGGCTCAGATTTCAGCCAATTCATAGAAATTGGAAAGAAGGAAATCTAAGCCATCAGTGACTCTGCCAACATCACCCCAGTCCACAGACTTCCATTGAGAAATGAAAGTAGCCAGGCAGCAAAAAAAGTTGTCAGAACATTGACAGGAGTCTGACAGAAGTCAATTGAGTCAAGTATTCTGACAGCCACGGGTGAAGCGCCAGCAGTGGAAGATTCCTCCATGTACCTGTATGGTCAGCTTTACTTTCCAGCACGCAGTTTAATCTCTCCATACTAAACCAAATTTTTGATACATTTCCTACATTCCTATGTGCTTGGAGTGCCTAGATTGCTGGAAATGGCAATCTTCAGTAAGATTCCACTAAGAAATATATTTTGTGTATTTCTAAACAATGTCAAGTGGGCATTCCATTAACCCATAAAGTGAATTTGGGGTTACAACATTAATTGACCCTCTCTGTATTGCCGGACTGATAATCTGACATATGAACGTCTTGTTATTTTGTGCCTAACGCATTCAATTTTAATATTGAAGTAGCAGGACTTCACCTGATATTTGCATTTCCAGTGTGGGTATTCCTAAGGGGGGGCTTCTTTGTCCATGACGCAGGACATTCTCAGAGATGGCCTTCATTTCCTGCTACAAGCCGAAGGCATTGTGATATGTTGTTTTCTATGCAGTAAATCCAGAGAGAGAAAAGAGAGCCCAGGTACATAGATATTGCTCTGACATGTTTACAGTTTTTTTTTTTTTCTGCTGGCATTTTCTTTTAAGTGAAGATGAAGCTAGCCTCATCTGGTAAATGTTTTGTTGGTAGGCCTTTAAAGCAGTAGTGAACAGCAGTTGATTAAAAAATAGAATAAAAAAAATACTCTGCAAGGCAATGTCATAATGTGCTAGTATGCTTTGCATACTAGCACATTATTGGAGACCTGCCTTAGAATGAAGCCATCCAGCGCCACACTGTCACCACTTAGAGAGTTGACATCTTTCCCCTGTCATCCTGAGTTCGCGTCCTCCTGCTACATAAGTGGCGGGGGGTGCGATGTCGCCATTCCCGCGCATTCGAGCCGATGTATAGGGCACAGGCTCTGAAGGTCCAGCGCACTCTATGCCGGACCTTCAAAATGCATGCGCCGGTAACGTCACCGGCTGTATGCACGCACTCTGAATATCTCCTAAACTGTGCAAGGTTATAGGCTTGCCTAGAGGTACAATTGGTAGAACAGACTTTACTACCACTTTATAAGTATAAAACTAAGCACTGGTACTTTTCAAAATAGTCCTACAGAATTATCCCAGTATAATAGAAGAAAAAATAACAACATCCTTTCTAGTCTCTCTCTTTAATGGGCTCCATAATTTCCGAGTATGTACAGCATATAAGCACATTATGGGCAGACTTGCCTGGCAAGCGATCCACTCTCTTGCTGCACTGTCAGTGCCCCCCGCCAGTCACAAGCGCTGGCATATTTTTCTGGGCTCCGAATATTCAGCCCCTTGATTGGCTGGGCGGCGATGACACCACTTCTTGTCATGCACATGGGAGTCTCCTCATCCGTGCACAGAGCGGTGCTGTAAATATACGTTGAGCTGCACATGCTTGGCTCAGTGTACGTAAATGACGACCATTACAAATGCTGAAGAGGAATATGTAAAATAAAGGAAATAAAAAATATAATCTAATATGTTATGATGGGATTGTAGTACACTAGCCTCCTAATGTAGTATAGTTACCAACTAAACTATAGGGGAGGTTTACTAAAACTGGTAAAGCTGTGTATAGGAACCAATCAGCTTGTTAAGCTTTGACAAATAAAATAGCTAGAGGCTGATTGGTTATTATACGCCAGTTTCTGTGTGAGACAGCTTTAGTAAATGTACCCCTCCGTCTCTTCTCTCTTTCTGGTACCGCCATACTGAAATCATAAAATCCCACTGTGCTGCTAGAGATACTAATAACAGGGGCCCCATTTTGCTTTCTAACCAGGGATCATTTTCTCCTAATGAGCCTTGTTTTACAGGTGAACTCCCAGCAAACCACTAAGTTCACAGATAGGGGGGGAATATGTATTTCTCAAATGTGGAAAGAGTTCCATATAGAATAACCAAGTGGATGACACTGCTCACAAATCATTAGAGCTGTTAGTAAAGTAACATGACTACCCCCCTGTTAAAGAATATATTTAATATTTGTTTTTCCAGTGGAAGATGTGTCAGATCTTGGTGGTTCCTGCTGACCCGTTTCATTACAGGACACCGTAATAAAAAGAGCCACAGAAGACAAATGGGATTTGACCAAGTCAAACTTAATTACTGGCCCTAGCTATATTTCCAAAAAAGACATTATTAGTTATTAATGAATACAGAGCTACTTTATCTGTGTATTCCCTTTTCTTTGGAACTGGGTTCTGAGGTAAAAAGCGAAATGCGTTCTCAACACTGCATGACAATGTAAGAATGCTAGGTTCTTCCATAGTGTCTACCCAGGTCCAAGAGGTTAGAGATCCTGCTATGTGATTTACTACATGCTTGTGAATCTACAGCTTATAGAGTGTTAAACTTTTTATTAATAATTAATATTAATTTAATTTTATTAATAAATGCTGCTTAACCCCTTAAGGACCGCCGCATGTACATTTACGTCGGCAGAATGGCACAGACAGGCACATCAATGTGTATATATACGCTGCTGCCTTGACGTGGGTCGGGGGTCCGATCGTTTTTGTCTGCCACCTCCGGATCGCTTCCAGCCAACGCGCGCTCGCCTGCGTGTCACTTCCTCCTGTGTAAACACAGGAATAGGGAAGTGATGTGATCTCTGCTCTCTGCGTTTTTTTCAACCGCCGCTGAGGAGAGATCACATCACACAGTAAGTCTGCACAACACTACACTGACACCAGTACACACAGCCACATTAACCCCTTGCGATCACCCCTCCCCCCCCCCCCGTCACAGTGTCACTGAATGCAGTAATCATATACGTATGATTACTGTATTTAGTGTCAGTGTGACAGGCAGTTAGTGTTAGGTTCAGGGTAGCCCCCGTACCCCCCCCTAATAAAGTTTTAACCCCTTGATCACCGCCCTAGTTAACCCTTTCACTCCCTATTGCCAGCGCCACTAAGCGATAATTTTTCTGATCGCTGTATTAGTGTCGCTGTTCCCGCTAGGTAGCTATTTTTTTTATTGCAGTTTTTTTTTTTTTTTTTTTTTTTACTAAAGACATGTGGCTAAATACATTTTGGCCTAAATGTTTGACTAAAATTTAGTTTATTTTCTTATAACAAAAAGTAAAAAATATAGATTTTCTTTTTTTTTTAAATGTTGCTCTGTTTTTGTATATAGCGCAAAAAATAAAAATCGCAGAGGCGATCAAATACCACCAAAAGAAAGCTCTATTTGTGGGAAGAAAACAATGCAAATTTTGTTTGGGAGCCACGTCGCACGACCGCGCAATTGTCTGTTAAAGCGACGCAGTGCCGAATCGCAAAAAGGGGCCTGGTCCTTTACCTGCATTTTGGTCCGGGTCTTAAGTGGTTAAGCTAATTCACTAGGCTGGAGCTTTTTTTTTTTCCTCTGGAGTATAGCTTTTATTTGTCATATAACCTCCACAAATAAAAGCTTGCCTACCTGTGTGGGTGGGATATATACCGGTAGCTGCCTGGACTGAAGCATCCTAGATAAAGTATGCCTAGCAAGAATAGCGGCTCCTGATATTGTCTGTTTGCTATGAACATGCAATGAGAAAAGGCTGTGTCCTGGCACTTTGGTATGTGGGAGGAAGCATTGTGGGGCAGCGCGGGGCTAACTGGGAGCAACTGGCCTTATGGAAGCTTTATTTCTCATGTCATTTCAAATCTGCAAAAGTGTAACTTCAACGATCTACAGGGGCATACGTCCAAGCACATGTTTATGCGCAACATATACCCACGTACAGCCATATCCTGTGTGTGTGTGTGTGTGTGTGTGTGTGTATAATACACATCCCCAGTCAAATTTACCTCCAATTTGGAATATCCTAAATCCAGAATCCTTCTGTTTTAGTTTTACAAACTCTGTCTATGCTGGATACTGTCTCTCCTTCCGGTGCTGCAGTTCCAGTTCCAGCATTTCCACAGTGAAGGTATCCTGTTATTCACCCTCCCTTCCTCTCCGCTTAACCATCCACAAGACTCTTTATATATTCTGTTCATAGAAGGCAAGGCATTGGCAAGGCATTTTGTGAATTTACATTGTTTACCTGCCCCTCCTCAACTTCAGCCTGTGACAGGACCATGAAAAGAGAAGTAGAAGACTGATGAGATTTTCTCTTTAATTCTACATGCTTTGTTGTTCTCCCTCTCCTAGTCTGAGCTCTTCTGTACCGGCAGCACAAGAGGTAGATAAGTCAAATTCAGACTTGCACTGCTTTGGGTTAAAATTATTATTTTTTTTTAACCACTTAAGGACCGCCTCCTGCACATTTACGTTGGCAGAATGGCACGGCTGGGCACAAGCACATACAGGTACGTCCTCTTAAGTGCCCATCCATGGGCGCGCGCCCGCGACACGGTCGGAAGCTCCGTGACCGCGGGACCTGATCGCCGCTGGAGTCCCGTGGTCGGTCCCCGGAGCTGAAGAACTGGGAGAGCCATGTGTAAACACAGCTTACCCGTTCTTCACTGTGGTGCCACCATCGATCGTGTGATCGCTTTTTATAGGGATATACAATCGATGACGTCACTCCTACAGCCACACCCCCCTACAGTTAGAAACACAGATGAGGTCATACGTAACCCCTTCAGCGCCCCCTTGTGGTTAACTCCCAAACTACAATTGTCATTGTCACAGTAAACAATGGATTTTAAATGCATTTTTTGCTGTGAAAATGACAATGGTCCCAAAATTGTCCGAAGTGTCCTCCATAATGTCACAGTCACGCAAAAAATCGCTGATTGCCATTATTGGTAGTAAAAAAAAAAAAAAAAAATTAATAAAAATGCAATAAAACTATCCCCTATTTTGCAAACGCTATAAATTTTTGCGCAAACCAACCGAAACGCTTATTGCGTTTTTTTTCCCCAAAAATAGGTAGAAGAATATGTATCGGCCTAAACCGAGGAGAATTTTTTTTTTTCATATATTTTTGGGGGATATTTATTATAGCAAAAAGTAAAAAATATGGCATTTTTTTTTTGGAAATTGTCACTCTATTTTTATTTATAGCACAAAAAAAAAAAAATGCAGAGGTGATCAAATACCACCAAAAGAAAGCCCTATTTGTATGAAAAAAAGACACCAATTTTGTTTGGGAGCCACGTCGCACGACCGCACAATTGTCTGTTAAAGTGACGCAGTGCTGAATCGCAAAAACTGGCCGGGTCCTTTAGCTGCCTAAAGGTCCTGGTCTTAAGTGGTTAAAGAGTAAAGGCTGGAGCACCACTTTGAAGTACCTTGTATACACACATAGCAGTCTAGTTAGTCAGAAGTAACTCTGCACACTTGTATGATGAACTTGCACTAGGTTCTACGTTTACAGTCATCAGCTAAGATGCGTCTATTTGTGAGTCAGGGTCGTGTCCTGATGAGGGTGAATGGGTGGGTCTTTCTTATACTGGCCATGATTTTGTATGAGCCAACATTGGGCTGACCCACTCCCTTGTTCATATGATCACATCTTGGAACCCCTGACAGAGGCAGCTGGAAACGCCGGGCTGCAGCGGTTATCTTACAAGGGCACAGAGGTAACTTTTATCTGGAAAAACAGCTGTGTCATTCTTAAGCCATGTTTTCTGTAAAATCACAGCTACCCAGTACATTACACATCCACAGGCATTCCACCGTTTACAACTAGTGCTGTGGTGCACAAAGAATTGCAGATCATGTTTTATTAATCTTTTCTGAGAGTAATCTTACCAAATAAATAAATCCCCTTGGCTTTGAGAGCTGCGTGCTTCTCTCCCTTTAATATACTTTGTCAGCAAAAGGGCAGGGTGCGGAGTTCCTGATCTTCTTCCTGCTCTCGGCTTCTGTGTCCTTGTATGCTGACTGATTTACACATTGGCTGTTACATGACTCAGAAACTGAGCACAGCACACATTTTCTTAGTACTTTCAATTAAAGCCCCACTCTGGGAAAACTTTCAGCATTGCATGGTGCTTATATAAGACCTGCTTAAAGTGGAGTTCCACTCAAAAAGGCAACTTCTGCTTATCCCTCTCTCAGAAGTGAATGGGTACCTGTTTTTGGCAGGCACCATTCCCCCACAACTGGGCCGTGGGAGTGCGAACCCCCTCCCATCCGCTGCTGGACCAATTAGAAAACGCAGCGCACTTTGCCCATGCGCAGTTGGGAACAGGCTGTGTAGCCGAAGGGGATCCTTGCTGCATCTGGACATTGCTGTGGTAGGTATCGCTACTACAGTGATATTCACTTGTTTCCGGTTCCCGTTCCAAGTGGCTGCCCTTCTGCATTGTAAACATGGGACACTTTAAATCTGAATGAATACAAGTCCGTTCTCTAAATGGATGAGGTGAGGCAATCACATCACAATCTTCACCTTCATTGAGAAAATGCAGTCCTCCTTACTGGTGCCTGTGCCCAGCAAGTCACCCCCTGTGTTCAAGTAAGCAGCAGGAAAGCCACTTGGCACAGGACCCGGAAGAAGGCATTAACCACTTGCTTACTGGGCACATATACCCCCTTCCTGCCCAGGTGATTTCAGCTTCCAGCACTGCGTCGCTTTAACTGACAATTGCGCGTGCGATGTGGCTCCCAAACAAAATTGATGATCTTTTTTTCCCCCACAAATAGGTTTCTTTTCGTGGTATTTGATCACCTCTGCGGTTTTTATTTCTTTAAAAAAAGAGCGACAATTTTGAAAAAAAAACTATTTTTTACTTGTTGCTATAATAAATAGTAGGGTTGTCCCGATACTAGTATCGGTATCGGGACCGATGCCGAGTATTTGCGGGAGTACTTGTTCTCCCGCAAATACCCCAATACCAAAATAGAATACTTCCCCCTCATACCTGTAGATATGATGCCGCCGCTGCCGCATACCGCCGTTAATCCCCCTGCATTATAGCCTAGCGCGCATTACAAGCTTTAGTTTTGAATACTTGTAATGCCCGCGCCGCAGTGAATAGACACGCCCCTTCTCGGGATTGGACGGATCCGTTCAATCCCGAGCTAGGGGGAGTGTCTATGCACGAATCGGCGTATAGACACTCCCCCCTGCTCGGGATTGGACAGGTCCCTCCAATCCCGAGAAGGGGAGTGTCTATACATGGCGGCGCGGGCATTACAAGTATTCAGAACGAAAGCTTGTAATGCGCGCTACACTATAATGCAGGGGGCTTAACGGCGGTATGCGGCAGCGTCGGCATCATATCTACAGGTATGAGGGACAGGACATGGCTGCAATATGGGGGGGGGAAGTATTCTATTTTGGTATCGGGGGTATTTGCGGGAGTACAAGTACTCCCGCAAATACTCGTCATCGGTCCCGATACCGATACTAGTATCGGTATCGGGACAACCCTACTATTTATTATAGCAACAAGTAAAAAATATTGTTTTATTTTTTTTCAAAATTGTCGCTTTTTTTTAAAGATAAATAAAAACCGCAGAGGTGATCAAATACCACCAAAAGAAAACTATTTGTGGGGGAAAAAAAGGTCATGAATTTTGTTTGGGAGCCACATGGCACGCGCAATTGTCAGTTAAAGCGACACAGTGCTGGAAGCTGACATTTCGCCTGGGCAGGAAGGGGGTATATGTGCCCAGTAAGCAAGTGGTTAATGCCTTCTTCCGGGTCCTGTGCCAAGTGGCTTTCCTGCTGCTTACTTGAACACAGGGGGTGACTTGCTGGGCACAGGCACCAGTAAGGAGGACTGCATTTTCTCAATGAAGGTGAAGATTGTGATGTGATTGCCTCACCTCATCCATTTAGAGAACGGACTTGTATTCATTCAGGAGATTTAAAGTGTCCCATGTTTACAATGCAGAAGGGCAGCCACTTGGGGATTAACGGCAGTATGCGGCAGCGGGCGGCATCATATCTACAGGTATGAGGGACAGGACATGGCTGCAATATGTGGGGGACATGGCTGCATTTGGGGACACATTTAAAAAAGTGTCTGTCCTAAAAGAGTGTTATCTGGACAACCCTAATAAATAGCCTAATTTTTTATTTTTTTCTCAGTTTAGGCCGATATGTATTCTCCTACATATTTTTGGTTAAAAAAAAATAAAAAATCGCAATAAGCGACTGGTTTGCGCAAAAGTTATAGCGCCTACAAAATAGGGGACAGAATTTTGCCGCAATTTCACAGTTCCATTATGAATGAATGAAAACTTATATAGCGCAACACATGCAAACTTAATCTCCTCTGGGCGCTTGTTGTTCCTGTCTCCTTTGGTATTAACCACTTGCTTACTGGGCACATACACCCCCCTCCTGCCCAGGTGAAATTTCAGCTTCCAGCACTGCGTCGCTTTAACTGACAATTGCGCGGTCGTGCGACGTGGCTCCCAAACAACATTTACGTCCTTTTTTTTCCCCCACAAGTAGAGCTTTCTTTTGGTGGTATTTGATCGCCTGTGCAGTTTTTATTTTTTGCGCTATAAACAAAAAAGAGCAACAATTTTGAAGAAAAATGCAATATTTTTTACTTGTTGCTATAATAAATATCCAAATTAAAAAAAAAACACATTATTTTTCTCAGTTTAGGGCGATACGTATTCTTCTACATATTTTTGGTAAAAAAAAAATCGCAATAAGCGACTGGTTTGCGCTAAAGTTATAGCGCTTACAAAATAGGGGAGAGAATTATTTTTTTTTTTTTTTTTTTTATACTAGAAATTCGACCTGCGATTTTTATTGGTACTGCAACGTTATGGCGGACACATCGGACACTTTTGACACATTTTTGGCGCCATTCACATTTATACTGCGATCAGTGCAATAAATATGCACTAATTACTGTATAAATGTGACTGGCATTGAAGGGGTTAACACTAGGGGGTGAGGAGGGGGTTAAATGTGTATCCTAGGTGTGTTCTAACTGTGGGGGGAGGGGAGGTGACCAATCTGTGTCCCTATGTAGGAAGGAACACAGATCGGGCTCCTCCTCTCCAGAGACAGGACGCTGTCTCTGTGTAAAACGGCAATGAGAGATGATCTATGAGATCATCTCTCATTCGCCCACAGATCGCATCGCAAACAGCCACTCTGATTGGCCGTTCGCCGCGATCTGTGATTGGCCGTGTCCAAGGGACACGGACAACACAGAGCTTCCCAGCAGCGCGCTCTACAGCGCGCGCTGGGAACGCCAAAAGGAGATGCCGTCAAATGACGGCATGTTGGATATTCAGGCCCGCGCTGTTGCCGTCATTCGACGGTAGCGCGGGCCTGAAGTGGTTAAAAGAGATGAGTCTTGATCTTTCTCCTGAACGCTAAGTGGTTCTCCTCCAACTGAATGCTGGTTGGTAAAGCTTTCCATAGTCTGGGACCTTGGACCGCGAATCTCCTTTCTCCTTTGGACTTGTCAACCAATCGATATACGCTTACTGGGATTTTTTACCAAAAACAGAATAGACATTGGCCTAAATTGATGAAGAAATTCAATTTTTTTTTTGGATGTGTTTTATAGTGGAAAGGTAAAAATATTGTTTTTTTTTTTTCCCCCTTCCACAATTGTCAGCCTGTTTTTGTTTATAATGCAAAAAATAAAAACCGCAGAGGTGATGAAATACCACCAAAAGAAAGCTCCATTTGTGTACAGTGTAACACGACCTCGCAATTGTCAGTTAAAGTGGAGTTCCACCCAAAAGTGGAACTTCTGCTTTAAGTCCGCCCCTCCCCCTGACATGCCACAATTTGCATGTCATTTTTTGGGGTTGTGAGCGGGTACCTAATTTTGATGGGTAACCAGCTCCTACTTTATGGCTTGGCCGCCTAGGTGACCCCTCCCTCCCTGCAGTCTTCTGGAACACGTTGCAGGTCCCACGGAGAGGCGGGAGAGAGGAGCAAGGCTTTGGGCGATCGCTTTGCTGGACTGTGGGACAAGTGAGTGTCTGTTAAAAGTCGGCAGCTACACTTTTTGTAGCTGGTGACTTTTAATAAACTGAATAAACAGTGGAACTCCGCTTTAAAGCAATGCAGTGCCATATCGCAAAAAAATGGCCGGCCATGAAAGGGGGGTGGGGGGGTTAAACCTTCCGGAGTTGCAGTGGTTAAAATGCTAGTTTCCTTGCTGTTTTGGGTTAAATTTTATTTTTTTCTTCTAAAAGTGACTTCCATATGTTCCATGTGGCATTTTCAGAAGGTGGATGGCAATGGCAGCTTCTGAAGTTTCCTAAAGCTTGCTTCTAGTTCAAGCCCGGTACACACTGCAAGTTAAAGTGGAGTTCCACCCTTAAAACCAGTTTCTTTCATCCCATCCAGCATACTGGCGTCAGCGCCAGTATGCTGTTGTTTTTTTTTTTTTTTTTTTTTTTTTAATCCATGTACTTACTTTATATTAGATCACAGGCGCCGTAAATAGCCGGTCCTAGTTTGGCTTTTTTCGGTGGGCGTGACGCGGCTATATACGGCGCCTGCGCAGTCAGTTTCTGGGTCTGTGCGTAGGCGCCGAGAAGAGCCGAACGCTAGTCGGCTGTTTCCGGAAGGCGTGGCGCCTTATAGCGGCGACATACACCGCGGTGCGCCCAAAATTAAATGATCTATTATAAAGTAAGTACATGGATAAAAAAAAAAAAAAAAAAACAGCATACTGGCGCTGACGCCAGTATGCTGGATGGGATGAAAGAAAGTGGTTTTAAGGGTGGAACTCCGCTTTCAGTGTGTGTTGTTTTTTGTTTTTGTTGTTTTCTCTCCAACAAAAAAACTGACAGACTGCCATATTAACACAAGTGATGTTGGTGCTGTGATCTCCCCACCTGTACTATTGTATTCTAACAAGGGGACCCCCACTCCAGAATACACTAATCGGCTTTGGCAGGTGTTGGCTGAGAGCACTGATTGGATGCTGGTTTTCCAGCATGTACCTTCCGTCATTGGACCGGCTTCTCTCGTAGAGACTGCTGTACACATTGACCAAAAGTTGGTTCCTGCTGAAGCAGCCGTGTATGTCCAGCTTTTAGTGTGCTATGCCTTCTGCTTTCTGAGAGGCAGTTCTGGTTACACCTTGTTTATATTGCAGCTTTGTGTTTTTGTTTCCGCCCAGGCTCTGTTTATTCTTGCTTGTACGCCCAGTTTTTTTCCTTTTGTTTGATCACTTAGTCCAACCCACCCCTACTCCAACGTTGGGCAAAGATTAGCATTGAGCTTTTTTCCTCTTTACTTTTTGTAGTATCGCATTGAAAATGTATAAAACGGCCAAAGAGAGGCCTGGATTTTCTGTTTTTTTTTTTTTACAGGAAAAATTCCTCTGGCAGGGAAAACATTTGACTATGTTGGTGATGTGGAGAGCACAAAATACAATAATGTAGAATATGATTGAAGTTCCTTAAGGTGTAATGATTGTTCTTTATTTTAACATCTGTTCTTTTCAGCAATGATGACCAATACGAGCTAAAAAAAAAAACGCACTATGGCGTAACATGCGTTCTGAGTGAATTGAGTTTACGTTCTGTGCAAACTCATATCTGGGCTTCCTAGATCATTAGGGCTGAGTTCTCATATATGCGGGACTGGTTTTGGTGCAGGTTCCAGTGCTTTTCGTTCAGCGGTTTAGGTGCAGATTTTGTCACTGAAATTACACCTGAACCTCTGTACCTCTCCCAACTACGCAGAGGAGGAAAGGTTTAGTCTTGTTAGATGAAGAGATGTCTTCTGCTTTACCTAGAGAAATCCAGTGGTTTTAAGCGTTCCTCCCAACTGTTGGTTTTGTTCAGTGGCCCCAAGAAGGGCATCAAAGTGTCTAAAAAGTTCTATTGCTAGGTGTGAAGCATACAAAGCATCAGATCACACCTCTCCTTTAGAATTAGGGCTCATTCTATGAGATCCATGGCCACGTCATGGGTAGATAGAGCGGGGGCATCATGGGAAGAAATTTCTAAAGCTGCTGTCTGGTCCTCCTCGTATGCATTTGTCAAACATTTTAGAGTTCAGATGCTTTCCAGCCAGGACCGTTCCTTTGGTAGGAAAGTGCTTTGGGCTGTCGTCACTTCCTAAGGTATAGTATCTTGCTTATAATCTTAAGTAGCTGTCTTGGAAGGTGAGAGGAGAAAACCCCTGTTAGACTTACCGGTAACTGTATTTCCAGGACAAGGTCCTATATTCCCAGCCTATTCTGTTTTTTCACTGGTTGACTTTGTTTACCTGGTGGTGGTTTTATGAGTTTTTGTCCTTTTTTTTTTTTTTTCTCTGCCGAGTGCACTTTTGGTGGAGGTTTACTTGAGCTTCTAACAACTGAGGGTCAGAGGAAAGGGAGGGGCCTTTTAAATTGTGTCTGATTTTTGTTTCCTGTAGAGGGCGGAGCCAATCATCTCTTAAGTAGCTGTCCTGGAAATACTGTTCCCGGTAAGTCTAAAGGGTTTTTTTTTTTTTTTTTTTTACTCCCCAACCACTGCTCTATCTCTGGGAGGTTGGTACAGAGACAGGAAACGGTGTAGTTGCCTCTCTGACTCTAAGCTCCAGCACTGTACTTACAAGCTTGTGGTACTGTACTTGTGTTTAGCACCATATGTGTGCAAAGATGCGTATGCCCACTGGATACAGCGTTCAGCCCTGTCCAGACGCATATGCCTGCCATAGAATTGCTGCAGGCAGCAGGTTTGGACGCTGCACTTGTGCCTTTCAGGAAATTCAGGCACACTAAAATGCCAGGCTTGGAAACCCCTAGGTTAAATACCAAGTGTGCAAGTAGCCCAGTGTAGATCCAGGGAGCTAAAGGAGCTATGCTGATCTGTAGTCCTGTCTTGGAAACCTTCTATTTCTGTAAATAGAAACAAATGTTGCACGTATTCAGTGACCAGCTGTTGGTGTGTAGCCTCCCTTTTGTTGTCTGAGCCAGGGACTTTCCTGTGATTGAAATGGGAATAGAAATAGAATGAGACGATTTGCATGGCTCTATATTCCAGTGCTGGGGGTTATTAGTTGTGATGAGTAGAAAATGGATTAAATATGCAACAGATGTATTCAGTCTGCATACATTTATTCAAGTTATGAATCATGATTTGGGTGATTTTTTCTCTCTGTCTCATGATTCAGATGTCATTAGTTACTGGTTTGGATATGATTTATAAGAGTGTCCAGAGATTTCAAGTCTTTCTTGAGATATCACCAACATCTTTATGTTACTGGTTTTGGATTTGCTGTCCCCTCAAAATAACTCGACACACAGCCATTTATATCTAAACCGCTGGCAACAAAAGCCAGTACGATGTAAAGTAGTGAATGTACAGCTTGTATAACAGTGTAAGGCTCCATGCACACTGGAGCTGATAAACTGCAGTGTTTTTTTAGCCTATGTGTCATGTGCACACATGGAAGTTTTTCAGCTTTAATGAGCAGTGGAGTTTATGGACTTTTTTTCTGAACGGCTGAAAATTGCGTTTGACCTAAAAAAAAATCAAACGCCAATAAATGCTCAAAAGTGTCTCGCCAGCGTTTTTTTTTGCATTTTTTGATTCACTGGAAAAAAAAAAAGCGCTAATGCTGAAATTGCTAATAAACGCTATTGTAAAAAAAAAAAAAACGTTGAAAGACTCCCTGCAAAGCTACTGCCGTTTTTTATAACATTATTTTAGCGCCCAGTGTGCATGGAGCCTAAATTTGCTGTCCCCTCAAAAACGTGACTCACCTGAGTTTTTATTTTTTTGAAGTTTTTGATCTATTAAAAAGTAAAATAAAAAAAGTGTATATTTTAACTGCTTAAATGGTCACTAAAGGATTTTTTTTTTTTTTTTTAGCTAAATAGCTTCCTTTACCTTAATGCAGTGCTGTTTTCATGTTCTCATTGTTTGTTTTTGCTTTGAAGTAGCTGTAATACTTCTCTGATCTCCACACTTCCTGGTTGTCTGGCTCCTTATGAAAAAACTCATGGCAGATTTTCACTGTGGTCTAAGCTGTGTGTCTAAAACACTGTGGCCTAGATTCACAAAGCGATTACGCCTGTGTAAATGTTGTTAGACTGGAGTAATTTCGACTTACGGGCGTTTTTACGCTAGTCGAAATCCTCAAACCATGAAAAGACACCTGCGGGCTTCATTTCGACTGTATTACGTGTTAGTACGCCTTCAGATCTACGCTGCAAGAAAATTGCGGCCACTGGGCGGACTTCCTGTTGTTTTTCGCCGTCAGGGTATGCTAATGAGCTTTTGCCTGCAATCCACAAAATTTCGCACTTTAAACGCAATCTCTTACGGCACCTTTAGTCATCTTTTTTTTCCGTTTCACTATACCAGCTTTTTGCTGCTCTAATATTAGACAGCCCATGTTAAGTATGGCCGTCGTTCCCGCGTCGAATTTCAACGTTTTCCAATGTCTTTTATTATTTTTAACGTAAGTCGTCCGGGAATAGGAATGTTCGTAAACGCCGCTACTCAAACAACGAATGACGTCACGACGTGATTTCGCGCAATGCACGGCGGGAAATTCCTGAACAGAGCATGCGCAGTTCGATCGTCGCGGGGACGCGCTTAATTTAAATGCTTCACGCCCCCTAATCACGTATTTCGATTGCGCGGCGGAAAAAAAATACGACACAATAGCGTACGCGCAAAAAAACTACCTGAATTCGGTGTAGAGTCTGGTGAAATACGGCAGCGTACCGTATTTCGATTACGCAGCGGAATATTACGTCTTTGTGAATCTGCCCCTGTGTCACTTAAACTGACAATTGTGCGACGTGGCTCACAAACAAAATTGTCCTTTTTTTTTTTTTTTTTACAAATATAGCTTTCTTTTGGTGGTATTTGATTACCACTGCGTCTTTTTTCAAAATTTTTCCTTTTTTATTATTTTTATAGCACAAAAAAAATATATCTAGGCCGATATGTATTCTTCTTCTACATATTTTTGGTAAAAAAAAAAAATCGCAATAATCGTTTGGTTTGCACAAAAGTTATAGCTTCTACAAAATAGGGGACTGTTTTATGCTGTGTGTGTGTGTGTTACAATTTCTATTTTTTTTTGTTCACGGGACCCGAGGCTGCACTCGAGAGGCACGCGCCTGCTGGGTGGCAGATTCAAATGGACGTAACTGTATGCCAATCTGCCTGCCCATGCCATTTTGTCGACGTACATAGGTGTGCGGCGGTCGGCAAGTGGTTAAAGAAGACACCAACATGGAAAAACCGCTATTGTAAAAACGTTGAAATGCTCACTGCAAAGCTACTGGTGCTTTTTATAACATTTTATAAACGTGCAGTGTGCACGAGGCCTTAATGTCTAAACCGCTGGCAACAAAAGTGAGTACACCCCTAAGTGAAAATATTCAAATAGGGTGCAAAGTGTGACTATTTTGTAGGGTTGTACCATATTTTTAAGACCAAGTACAAGTATCAATACTATTTTTTTTATCATGTGACAGTGGCACACGTGTCAGTAGTTTTTTTATTTATTTTTTTACAATGCTTTCTTTTTTTAAAGGGGGAGGGGGGAAATAAAGTGTCAGAGTTTTTTTTAAAGCCTTGTTGGGGGGCTTTGGTGAGATATCAGGGGTCTTAACAGACCTCCTGACATCTCCCCTTTTGAGACCAGGAAAGGGACTAGGACACAGAGGTACACAGAGGAACCTCTCCAGAGGTTGCTAGGGGTTCCTTGAGCAATGCTCCTCAAACAAATTACCACTGAAACCAATGATTGTTTTAGCAATCTGTAAGGGGGGCTTCTTCCCAATGACCGCAAATGTAAGGATACATCACGCTGACTCTTAATACTAAAGTAGCATGAGTTGTAGCTCTAGTCATTTGTAGTAGGGGTTCCATGAGACTTCAAAGTAAAGGAAACCTTAAAGTGGAGTTCCACCCTTAAAACCACTTTCTTTCATCCCATCCAGCATACTGGCGTCAGCGCCAGTATGCTGGGTTTTTTTTTTTTTTTTTTAATCCATGTACTTACTTTATAATAGATCATTTAATTTTGGGCGCACCGCGGTGTATGTCGCCGCTATAAGGCGTCACGCCTTCCGGAAACAGCCGACTAGCGTTCGGCTCTTCTCGGCGCCTGCGCACAGACCCAGGAGCTGACTGCGCATGCGCCGTAAATAGCCGGTCCTAGTTCGGCTTTTTTCGGAGGGCGTGACGCGGCTATATACGGCGCCTGCACAGTCAGCTTCTGGGTCTGTGCACAGGCGCCTAGAAGAGCCGAACGCTAATCGGCTGTTTCCGGAAGGCGTGACGCCTAATAGCGGTGACATACACCGCGGTGCGCCCAAAATTAAATGATCTATTATAAAGTAAGTACATGGATTAAAATAAAAAACAGCATACTGGCGCTGATGCCAGTATGCTGGATGGGATGAAAGTGGTTTTAAGGGTGGAACTCCGCTTTAAAATAACTTTCCAAAGAGAGATTTACTTTCAACTATGTAGTAAAGCTTTTATTAAACAGAAATTGAATAAGAAAATTGTGTAATGTATGGCCAGAATTCTAACCTTTTTTTTAGCATCTTCATCAACCGAAGACACTTTAGAGGAATGTATTCCTGCCTTTGGAGGTGCACATTCAAGTATCCTCATTAATATACAATCACAACAAATTGCACACAAGCTGTAGAGTGCTGAAGTCTTGGGAAATGCTTTTGCAGTTTCCATTACAGAGACTTCCTTCCTCCTTTTCCAGGCTTTCTGTTTGTAGAAAAAAAGACAATGGAAGCTAAGGATTGATTGCCTTTGCTTAAGACTTAAAACATACCAAATAACATTTGTGACGTAATGTTTAAACATGTCTGTGTAATATATATATGTAATTTTTTATTTTTTTTCTAAGTTTGACGAGCAGTGTACATATTGTATATTTTGATGGATAAGAAGATTTTATTTAACCTGGCAGCAGAGAGGTGTGATAAAAACAGGCATTTGATCTGTGTTTTTTACTGCCACCCAACTGCCCACGTCCAAGTTTATATGACGACCAGAGTAATGAGTTCACATTGCCGGGGGCTGCGGTGCTACGCGTTGCGGTAATTTAACTGCATTTTCATGGTTGACAGGCAACACTGTCTGTCAAACTTGCCATTCAAGGCCTAGTTCACACTGCCATTGAAAGCAGCCGCTGGATGGGGAATTTCTAATGCCTATGCAAATTATACTATGGACAGCACACGGTACTGAAAACATGATGTGTTAGTGGTGTGTCGCTTTGAAGCCTCATGTTGATTTTAAAAGGGGGTAGGGGATAGGGTGGTGTAGGCATTGGCAGCATTGCGAGGATGAGTATATAGTATATACTTATTTTTTTTCCTAAATGGCTTCCTTTTACCTTAGTGCAGTCCTTCACTTACCTCATCCTTCAGTTCTTGCTTTAAGGGTCCTTTCACACGGGCGGACCGTATGTCCGCTTTTTCATCCATCCAGATGGTCAGTCTTCATCTGATTTCCCCCCCCCCCCCACATAGAGGAGAGCGGAGAAAAGACAGGGCAGTCCCTGCACAGTGTGCCGGGACTACCCTGTCATCCGCCGGCTCCATGGGGATCAATGGAGCGATCCCCTCTGAGCAAGCGGAGGATCATTACTGATTCGCCCCGTGTGAAAGGGCCTTTAATGTCCTTATTTCTTCTGAGAAATCCTCACTTCCTGTTCTGTCTAACTCCACACAGTAATGCAAGGCTTTCTCCCTGGTGTAGAGTGTCGTGCTCGCCCCTCCCTTAAACTACAGGAAAGTCAGGACGCTCTCTACATTGCAGATAAAGGAGCTGTGTGTTGGTTGGCGTCCTGACTCTCCTGTAGTACAAGGGAGGGTGTGAGCACCACACTCCATACCAGGGAGAAAGCCTTGCATTACTGTGTGGAGTTAGACAGAAGAACAGGAAGTGAGGATTTCTCAGAAGAAATAAGGACATTTAAAAGCAAGATTTAAGGATGCGCCAAGTCAGGGATCCTCAAACTATGGCCCTCCAGCTGTTGTTAGAACTACACATCCCATGAGGCATTGTAACACACTGACATTCAGACATGAATAGGCATGATGGGAATTGTAGTTCCTGAACAACTGGAGGGCCGTAGTTTGAACACCCATGCGCTAAGTGAAGGAGGACTGCACTGAGGTAAAGGAAGCTATTTAGGAAAAAAATGTTTACCTTTACAACCCCTTAACTCTTCCATTCATTGAACATCCTCTCCCCCCCCCCCCCAAGTGCCCCTTGTGGGCTCACTCCCACACTGATGCCTAGACATTTTTCACATTAATGGAAGGAATGCATTAGGGTAAAAAAAATTGAGCTTTCTAACCACTTTAATCGTGAGAATGCTTGAGCAATGGAAGTTGCCCTTTCTCTTCATCTGATAAAGAGGGTAATACATGTCTTTGTGTGATGACATTTGCTGGATGTAAAGTCCGCCTTGTAAGACTTGACCTAATAGAAATAAAAATAGCTGAAGCCTGTATCATCTAATCTCCAGGTAGAAATGTACTTTGACCACATGACTCGCTCTGACGCCAGAACATGACCGATCACTCCGTACTCTTCATTATTGATGATTCAGTGTCGGCATTTACTGTATGTAATGTGCTTTCTAGGATTGCTGCGTAATTGTACCCTCTCCTCCTGTGGGATGTGAACACTTTGCTTGTTTTGTATCGTTGACTCTGGAAATGATCTGGAAGAAATTGCTGCGTATAAATAACTCTTCTCATTTTCCCAACTGTCAGTTTTACCATTTCTAAAAACATAAAACCAATATTCTAGTCTGGCACTAAAAGTTACCATGTTATAAGATAAAATTATAGTTCAGCTAATGCAGGGTTTGACAAATTTGCTTGGAATCTAGGATCCAGCTAAAAAAGTTAGGAGCCAGAAAACGCGCCCGTCCCGCCAAGCTCGCGCCCAGAAGCGAACACATACGTGAGTAGGGCCCGCATATGTAAACGGTATTCAAACACATGTGAGGTATCGCCGCGATTGGTAGAACGAGAGCAATAATTCTAGCTCTAGACCTCCTCTGTAACTCAAAACATTTCCGATCGGACCCCCCCCCGTACATACGGTGGTCCGGTTACCTGGCCGAGCGATTCGTGCAGAGGGGGCGGCGGTCGGTTTTTGTCCGCCCCCTCCGGATCGCTCTCAGCCAGGAAGGAGGAAGTGATGTGATCGCTCCCTCTGCGTTTTTTTCAACCACCGCTGAGGAGAGATCACATCACATAGTCTGCACAACAGCACACTGACACACACACACACACACACACACACACACACACACACACACACACACACACACACACACACACACACACACGAACATTTAACCCCACCCCCACCCCCCCCCCCCCCCCCCCCCGATCGTAGTAAAAGTAAAAAATATAGATTTTTTTTTCCAAAATTGTCGCTCCATTTTTGTATATAGTGCAAAAAATTAAAAAAATCAGAGGCGATCAAATACCACCAAAAGAAAGCTCTATTTGTGGGAAGAAAAGGACACAAATTTTGTTTGGGAGCCACATCGTACGACCGCGCAATTGTCTGTTAAAGCGACGCAGTGCCGAATTGTAAAAACCCTTTGGGTCATTTACCAGCATATTGGTCCGGTCCTTAAGTGGTAAATTAAAAAAAGTGTATTTTTCCCCCCAAAAAAGTGCGCGTGCAAGACCGCTGCACAAATACGGTGTGACAGAAAGCATTGCAATTACCGCTATTTTATTCTCTAGGGTGTTAGAATAAAAAAATATACATAATGTTTGGGGGTTCTAATTAGAGGGAAGAAGATGGCAGTAAAAACAGTAAAAAAAACACAAGTTAGAACTGCTGTTTTACTTGTAATGCCAACGGCCGCCACGAGATGACGCCAGGTCACAGAAGCAAGATTGGGCCTTCACAAGGCTGCTGGGGTATTGAAGCAGGCAGGTTCGTATAACAGTCAGGCAATTGGTATTCTCCAAATAAAACTAGGTATTCAGATTCTTTTTTTTTTTCCAATACCATTTTATTTTATTTTTGCTCTTAAACTGTGGCTTGAACAAAAAAATTGACAGAGCCCCACATCAGCACAAGTGATTTTGATGCAGCGATCTCTTTTGCTCCCCCCCATCAGAATACACAGATCAGCACTGCAGCCATTGGCTGCGAGCACTGATTGAATGCTGGTTTTCCATCATGATCATTTGACAGACCAACAGTGCTGCACATGTATTGAAATCCACCCAGTTCTTGCTGAACCAGACAAATTTCGGTACTGGGCTTTAGTCAACAATGGCAACTTCCATTTTTGTGCAGCAGCCTATCGATACTCGCGTTTTATTGACCCTTTTCCAGTTAACTGGAATTGGATTGGTGGCTTTGGATTAATATAGTTTTCATAGAATTGCATTGTCTTCATTACCAAAACGTCTGATTTGTAATAAAGGAAATATTTAAAACTAATCCAAATATTGTTATATTACAGGTGGTATTTGTATTTTTTTCTCGAATATTTGGGTACTTTGTGCATTTCTTCCAATGTGTGCAGTAATCCAAAGTGACATTTTTGCCTCTGTGTAGGGACATCTGTAATTAAAGTGGTTGTAAACCACTTTTTTTTTACTTTTACCTACAGGTAAGCCTATAATAAGGTTTACCTGTAGGTATAAAGAATATCTCCTAAACCTGTACGGTTTAGGAGATATTCCCCTCGCAATGCGCCGCTGATTGCAGCGGCGCAGGGTGAATCCACGGCGAAAGGACCGGCATCCGCCGGACCCTGGCCGGATTTAAATCTTGTGCGCGGGAGTGACGTCATCGCCGCTCCAGCCAATCACAGCGCTGGAGCGGCGATACCCAGAAGACACGCCGAGTCAAGCCGAGTCAAGATGAGATCTCAATGAAATAAATGAGAATAGTGATAAGCGCTTCAAAATGGTGATGCGTGAGCACTATATAAAAACAAATGATATAAGTCAAAACATAAAATGCTACTACATATCTATAAGGTGCATGAATACTACTAATGCAATAGTGTCAAATGTGTAAAGTCCCATACAACAGGTATAGATTGAGCGGCCTCAGACCAGTTGATGTTTCCATAGTTCACTTCCGTTAACTCACAGTAGCGCATTAGACCCCTTTTTTCTTTTCAAGATGAGATCTCGGCGTGCACCAGGTAAGTTCCCTACACCTTGTTCCGAGGTAAGTATTTCATAATGAGCTAATATGCGGTGCATATTAGCTCATTATGGCTTTTCCCTTGCAGGTCTAAAAAAAAAAAAAAAAAAAAAATTCCGGTTTACAACCGCTTTAAGAAAGCTCACTGTTCCCATCCTTTGTGCAGGGTGACTGGTCTTGTCTCCACCCCTCCTGTAGCTTTCTGCAGGCTGCCTGTAGTGGGTGGAGCTGCTGGGCCCCTCCCATGGAGTGATGTCACCACTACTTCCATATGGTATATCCTGGTCAGTGTTGTGCCGTGTGTTCATTAGAGATTTTATTTCTATACACTGCATTTTCTAGTGAGTGGACTGATTCAAACTTCTGATGTGATTTATCCCTTGTTATTTGTAATATCTCAATGAATCATTGCTCTTTATTTGGGTTATCTTACAGCTCTGTACAAATATTGTATGTATTTGCATTTTCACGTATATTTTGTGGAGTGATAGCCTGTATAGTTTTTATAAATTTTTTTAAAATCGTGCAGATTTGGTGTCTTTATGATAGCCTGTATAGTTTTTATAATTTTTTTTTTAAATCGTGCAGATTTGGTGTCTTTATATGCAATGTTCCCATCTAGGGTTTAATAAAGGGGCTACAATAGCCCGGTTGTATTCCCTTTGTATCTGCATAGAGCTCTCCAGGCAAATTTCCTATAGACTTTGATGGAGATCATCCAACTTCCTGCCAGTTAGCATGAAGCAGCGGAAGTCAGTATTGTGTCAGTTATTATTGTTGGGCTTTTACAGCTGCAAGTCAGGAAAACAGAACTCCATTAGTTTGTATTTAGACAGGATGTTCCAGATATTTCATGTTGGGTGCTATGATTTTATTAACTATTTGGAGTTAAAAAATATTGTAAAACCAGCAACCAGTTAATATATAGCATATCACTTTAACCAAACCTCTTCAAGGCTCATGCACATCACCTGTGATTAGGACTGGAAGTACGTGAAGTGTGTGTGTGTGTGTGTGTGTGTGTGTGTGTGTGTGTGTGTGTGTGTTTTTATCTTGGGCCCCTTTCACACTTGTGCGACAAGTCGTACCCCATGATTTCCAATGAGTACCATTCATATCTGTACTACTTTGGTCAGACTTTGATGCGAGTTGAGGTCCATAGACTTTGAAGTCATGGTAGTGTGAAAGAGGCCTTAATGCATTCCATGCATTAAGATAAAAAAAACCTGTGTGCAGCAGCTCCCCTAACACCTGACCCCCCTCTTGATCCAGCGATGTGCATGAGACTGAGCTGTCCAGGACTCTCCCTCCTGATTGGCTGGGACACCGCAACGGCACCATTTGGCTCCCGCTTCTTTTTAATTAACATTAGCCAATCAGGAGAGGGGGACGGGACCAAACTGTGGCTGTCTGAATAGACACAGGGAGCCTCTGCTAGGGTTGCCCCCATAGCAAGCTGCTTGCTGTGGGGACAGGAGGGAGGGGCCAGAAGCACTGACGGACCCGAGATGAAGGATCCAGACTGCTTTGTGCAAAACCACTGCACAGAGAAAGTAAGAGCCGGTTCACACTGGGGCGACTCGTCAGGCCCATTAAATGCTATGAAACCGACTTAGAAAGAGGTTCCTGTACGACTTTGGGGGCGGCTCGAGGCGACCTGCATTGACTTCTATACAGACGTCGTTTTGCTGGTCGCCTCTGAAGTCGTCCTCAGGACGACTTGCAGAGCCGCCCCCGGAGTTGTGCCGCGGGAGTGTGAACCAGCTCTAAGTATGGCATGTTTATTTTTTTTAAGGAAAAAACAAAACTTTAGTATCACTTTACAGATTGTGAGTTCTGTGACAGTGACCAGCTAAAGACTGGAGACATCACAGATCAACGTACGTATTTGCCAGTACACCACAGATCTTCAAATAACGTTAAAAGATTTTAAGTGAAAGATCACATTGCAGCAAGGAAGTGCAACATTTGGGCATTGCTCAGGACCCATTCATCAGGCATAGTGCAGTAATATTTAACATCCACTGATTAAAGGCAGAGAGAAAGGACACTGGCTAGTGTGTTGGGTTTTTCCTTATTGTAATAATTATTGTAATAATTTTTGTATTTATTGGTTATCACCCTTATGTGTTTATTCATTCACATCATTGTTTCGATTATGTTGGTTATCATGTTGTCCTAAACCCACCTGCATCCACCCATCCAGCCACCCGTCCCATCCATTCACCCCTATCACCCACACCCCCCCCTCCTCCCCCCCTGTTCACTTTCAGCGCAGACAACACCCCCTTCTTTTACATATACATTTTTCTCTCTGCCCAGGACAGAGTGTCAGGAGTCTGCTGCAGAATCCCCAGTCCACCTTCCAGCCCAATTCCACTCCCACCCATCCCCCTTGGTAGCGCAGGAGTCTTTCCATATATCAGAGAGAAAGGAGCCACCCCCACCCTCTGTCGTCAATCCCACCCAAAAACATGCTGTCATAATATAAATAATTGTCTAAAATAAAGTATTCTGTCTCAGGATCTCTGAGGCAGTTGGACCCTTTTTTTGTTTTTTTCCAACTGCCCCTGAACTCATTCAATGTTATCCTATGTAACCATGTACACAGTCTCGTTTATTGCTGTTTTTAAACGGCGTTTCTTTCAAAGGAAAGAAAAACGGGTTCAGACGTCGAAGATTTCAATGTTTCAGACGCGGTAACCCGTGTTTAGCAGCGTTTCATTTATAGGCATTTTTCCTTTGTTTAGAAGCGTTAAACAAAAAAATGCATAAATGCAGCAAAACTGACGTTTTAAATGTGGGTTACTATCTGTCAAGTTAAATCGATCAGGAGCAGTTGTAAGAGGGAGGGAGCCGCCGAGGGACCCCAGAACACAGCTTTCCGGGCCACTCTGTGCAAAACGAACTGCACAGTGGAGGTAAGTATAACATGTTTGTTATTTTTTTTTAAAAAAGAACTGCACAGTGGAGGTAAGTATAACATGTTTGTTGTTTTTTTTTTTTTTAAAAAGCCCTGTCTTTAGTGTCCCTTTAAGCGTGTTCATTTGTTTTTCTCATTCGTGAGGTTTTCAACAGTAGTGATGAGAAAATTTGAAGTAACGGGAAGGAAAACATTTCTTGCCAATTTATTGCTAGCAATGTAATTAACAGCTGTTATAGCCGCTAGCAATAATCACTGTTCTCCTAGTTGTGATGACTTCCCCCGTGCCGCCCCAATCCCGGGAGAACACAATGGTTCCACGGGATGGATTCCCCCTATTAACACTGCCTGTGTTGATGGGAGAATCTAAATGATTTTCTTTCCTGCAACCCATCTATGGCCAGTATAAGACTCGCACAGGACTCCATAGGAAAAATTTATAGATTTTAAGCCCAAGTTCACACTGGGCTGCGGTAATGAAGCCGTGCAAGTTCAGCTGAACTCGCACAATTTTATTGCCGCTTGTCAGTCCTGAATTTGGCCATGATTTCAGAGACAGAAACGACTTTTTGAAATTGGTGCAGCGTCGCACCGATTAAGACGGTGCTATTGCCAGAAAATGCCGCCTATTTGACATGTCAAATCGTACCAATGTGAACCAGGACTACAGCGGAGTTCCACCCATTTTTTATTTTTTTTATGATCTTTGCAAAACCATGTCCACCCACAGGACAGTATGTAATGGCAGTATGTATTTATTTTTTCTTTCTATTGCTAAATACCTTGTTTTTCTCTGTGCAGTCTGCACTTCTTGTTCCGGCCGCCTAGTCGATTTCATCATTGGGCGATTCCCTAGGACTACGGGGATATAGGCGTCAACTATCCCAGAAGTCCTAGGGGTGGCCAACAATGAAATCTAGCAGTATTTCAAGACAGTAAGTTCCGTGTTAATTGACAGGTTGCCATAACAAAGGTGCAGGAAATTCCACCAATGGCAACCTGTAAACAAGGTGCCACGCCGTGTCATTACTGCGCAAGTGTGAGCCAGCTTCTCAGAATCCCGGAAGCAAATAGACAGGCTTAAGATGCCCACAACATGAATGGTCGCTGCCTGCCTGCCTGCCTTTGGCGATTGTATGGGTAAGTAAGAAGGTTTACACTTACGGCCGTAGCCTAATTATATAGCACAACTAACAATCACCAGGTGCTTTTTGAAAAGAATTGTCAAGGAGGCTGGAACTCCGCTTTAAGCTCAGCATACACATATGATGGCTGTCCTGTGCAAGGAAGATCCTGTTCAGGAAAATCATATAGCCCTGCCCCAATATGGCCTTTCCGCCTCTATCTACACAGCACGCACAAGGATGGTGAGGGATCCGCTCTGTAGCAGCTTGGCAGTGAAGGCTCCATTGAGAGGTGATCTAATTATGATGATCCATCTGCATCAATAATCCATATTTAATATTCTCACTATTATTCATACCATTTGTCATGCATGTAACCCTCTTGCTTCACCTTCCTAGTCTTATCTCTTCTCCTTGGATATAACATTTATGTAAGTGAGAAGAATGTATTTGTTCTCTTTGGTTTAATTAATATTTGTTCAAATCGCATGTGGCAGCAGTACAGGAAGGTGCTTGGTGACGCCTCTTGCACTGTTGACAACGTGTCAATCTAAACTTGTTGCCAAGAAGGCAAAATGACCAAAAATATGGTTTCCATAACAACCCGAAGCATTCATCTGCTGTGTAGCTGAGTATTTCTCATGTGCTACCCTGCTGAATGTACCTTGAATAGCATTGTGCTTTATGATGTCAATCTGTTGAATTTGCTTCTCCTAGCTGCATTCAGGAGGAGGAAAGCCCTAGTGTCAGACTCAAGAGCTTCTTTTCTGCACAGAGCATGGCCATATTTGCATATCTCCTCTTACAAGAGAACTCCACCACAATGCATTTCAAATCAACTGTGTGGGCTGCTATTAACCCATGGCGATGCACTGCATTATGTTCTGTTCTGTAAATGTAGTGCTCTCTTCTCTTTACAAGTAGTGAGCACGGGTAGCTATTTCTAGTATTGGTGCCGATACCGAGCATTTGTATAAGTAAAAGTTCTTGGGCAAATGCTGATGCTGGTCCCGATGCCTGGGCAGTCGGGTGATCGGTGGGGGGAGTTACAAGCACCAATCCCTTGTATGGATTTCAATAAAGCAACGGACAGCCACTTTTCCACCTCCCTCCCGTGGCTTTCAGCTGCTTTATTATAATCTATACAGGGGGATTGGTGCTTGCAACTCCCTGCCACACTGATCACCCCTGACTGTACCTGTATCTTCCTCCTCCAGTCCCTCTCTGTGTCCTCCTCCCATCCCCCTTCGTACTCCCCCGCCCCCTTTGTCCTCGAGCTGTCAGGCTGGAGAGCCGAGGAAGAAGGCGGTAAATCTGTCACTTACCAACTCCTTCCTTTTCCGAATGAAGTCACTGACTGTCTATTCATAACTAAGCATGATAACCTGTGTTTTCAATGCTTCAGTTTATGAATGGAGAGGAGCTGCTGTCTTCTGTCTATTCATCTCCAGTGCAGCTGAGGCTACAGAGAAAGGGACTGAGGAATCTGTGTTGTCGGTCCCTTTCTCAAAAGGGAGATGTCAGGGGTCTGTTGAGACCCCGGATATATCACCAAAGCACCCCAACAAGGCTGATGATAAAAAAAAAATAGAGAAATATAATGAAAAGGTTATATTGTAAAAAATAAATAAAATAAAAAAACACACTGACACTATCCACAATCTGTCCACCGAAAAAACACAAATATTGTAGTGACTGCATAAGAAATATTGAAAGGGTAACTAACTTCACATTTGTAGAAAAAATCTAGCAAATGGGGGGGGGGGAATATTTTACAGTAAGGTAATACTAAATATGTTTTGGGTTTACTTACTTTAATCTTTAATAAATGATAATATAAGTTTAATGCATGTCATTTCATATTTAATAAATGATAATAATATAAGTTTAATGCATGTCATTTCAAACAGACATCACTCTTCCACACATAATGAAGACGCATGCCTAAAAACCCTCAATAAATGTACTTCTGATAAGCTGCTCATTAAAAAAAATAATCTAAGTATTTGAAAAAACAAACCCTGTATTAGGTTTGTGTATTGGTAAAAAAAAAATTCTTGACTGGGGTTTTTCTTTAAAACTGGACCACTATAATTACCGTTTATAAGTAAAAATGCAACATTAACCAGTTAAGGACCCCCGCACGCCTATGTACGTCCACAACATGGCTCGTACAGGCACAAGGGCGTAAATTTACGTCCTCGCCTTAGTGCGGTTCGGGGGTCCCATCGGGACCCCCTCCGCGGCGTGCGGCGGTCCCCCTGGCTCTGGGAGCGATCGCCGACGAGCGGGCGGATGTCCGTGTTTTCCGCCCCCCCCCGCGATCGCTCCCAGCCAATGGGAGCGCGCTCCCAGCCTGTCACTTCCTCCTCCTGTGTTTACACAGGAAGGAGGAAATGATCATTTCTCTCATCGCAGCGCTGTTTCCCAGCGCTGCTGATGAGAGAAGACATGCCAAGTAAGTGTGCACCAACACAACACTGACACACACTCACATAGGCATATTAACCCCTTGTGATCGCCCCCCCCACCCCCCTGTCACAGTGTTACTGAATGCAGTGATTTAATCACTGCATTTAGTGTCAGTGTGACAGGCACTGTAAAAAACAGTTAGTGTTAGGTTCAGGATAGCCCCCCCACCCCCCCTAATAAAGTTTTAACCCCCTGATCACCGCCCTAGTTAACCCTTTCACTCCCTATTGCCAGCGTCACTAAGCGATCATTTTTCTGATCGCTGTATTAGTGTCGCTGTTCCCGCTAGGTAGCTATTTTTTTTATTACGATTTTTTTTTTTACTAAAGACATGTGGCTAAATAAATTTTGGCCTAAATGTTTTACTAAAATTTAGTTTATTTGATTTTTTTTATAACAAATAGTAAAAAAATAGTGATTTTTTTCAAAATTGTCGCTCTATTTTAGTTTATAGCGCAAAAAATAATCGCAGAGGCGATCAAATACCACCGAAAGAAAGCTCTATTTGTGGGAAGAAAAGGACGCAAATTTTGTTTGGGAGCCACGTCGCACGACCGCGCAATTGTCTGTTAAAGCGACGCAGCGCCGAATTGTAAAAACACCTTGGGTCATTTAGCAGCGTAAGTGTCCGGGTCTTAAGTGGTTAAGGCACAGAAACCACCTTTTTTTTTTTTTTTTTTTTTTTTTTTTATTGCTTAAGGTTTTGATTCTCTTGTGGATGGAAATCTAACCGCTTGGTAGGAAAAGACCAATGTCAGCTAGATTTTAGTCAGGCTCCTATTAACCATGAGCAGATGTATGCTAGGACCTATTTATTTTTTGTTCTTCCTTGCAGATGTGAATGCAGTCTTTTTTTTTATGTTGTACGTTGCCTTCTGGCTAACATCATGGCATCGTGGTTAACTTTATGGCATGTACTATCAATTTTTCAACATGGAGTTTGGGTGGTTTATCTGTGTAGGGTAGAGGGCCTGGCAAGCTATTTCATATGCCGGTAATGGCAAGTGTTTACGGAGACATTTGTCCAGTTTGTGAAAACATTGGAAATCATTTTTGCAAAGTCCTGAAATTCTTAATTTTAGTTGTGGCTAATTATACTCAGTAGGGAGCCATGGTGGTCCGTCTGTTGTGTGAAGCCTTTGAAGCTGGACATCAAAATGTCATTATGGCCATTGTCCAGTACCACATCAAAGAAAATATGCTGTCTTCACAAAGCCAAATGAGTAAATGGCACCAAATACGGCTTCTTTGTGTTCAGTAGTCTATGCAAGTAAAACTGTTCTATCATGTTTAGATCAGCTAGTCTTGATTTCAGTGGAAAATAAATGGCGGCATTAGCCACTTATCCTTGTATTAGCCAATTACAGAAACTTGACTGGTTTGCACCTAAACCACACATGTCCAGTCTTTCCGTAGCATAATTGGGCAGCTTTGCTTGCAATTCCCAGCTCATAGATCCAGTTGTTTCAACTACTACAGGGGATAAAAATAAATTCTAATTTGTTCAACATTTTTTCTCTTCCAGTCAAGATATCTCAGTAGGTTGTTGGAGGAACTTGGGAATTCCTTGCACCTCATAAATGGGGTTCAATATAGAAGATAGCCTAAAGCTGAACTCTGGACAAACGGCACACACTTAAACTTTAGCTGCCTAAAGCCTGGTACATTGGCTTCGGTCTAGGTGGCTGTACGAACTATGCAAAGTTAGTATAGTAATCTCCCCTGCTAAGCTATTGTGTTCTGACAGGGTGGCAGCCCACCCGCTAGAAGAATCCAACATTGGCTGAGAGTGCTGATAAGGAATTGGTCGGCTGCTGGCTTTTCAGCATGCTCATCTGACCGTAGGAGGCCAGGGTAGCATACACACGGGCCAAATGTCAACCCCTTTCTAACCGTCCGATGTCTACTGACATTCAGCAGTGTGTGACAGGCTTAAAGTGGTTGTAAACTTTAGCCTTTTACTTGTACCTGTAGGCAAGCCTGAATATAGGTTTACCTATAGGTACTGTAAATATCTCCTAAACGTGCACCATTTAGGGGATATTTACTATATATGCAGCCAGTGACATCATAAGTGGATGCACGCTGAAGGAATGACAACCTGGGCTGTTCCTTCAGAATCCTGTGCCGTAAACGGTGGCTCTACTGCTGTTTATGGCACAGAAGGACAGGCGAAGATGGAAGCGGCCTCCAACTATGACATTGCATCGCTGGACTTTTCAGGTAAGTTTCACATAACTTGCTAGTATGCGATGCATAAACTAGCACATTATGTCTTTACCTTGCAGGTCAGTAAAAAAAAAAAGGCACCCAGCGGTTTACAACCACTTTAAAGCGGAGCTCCACCCTAAAGTGAAGTTGCGCTGATCGGCACCCTACCCCCCTCCGGTGTCACATTTGACACCTTTCAGGGGGGAGGGGGGTGCAGATACTTGTCTAAAGACAGGTATTTGCACCCACTTCGGGCCACACGTATCGGGCAAAAGACAGGTATTTTCTGACGTCCCGTCCGCCCCCCCGTTGTGTGCTGGGAACACTCGGCTCCCAGCACACATCGGGAGCCAATCGGCGGGCGCGACTCGCGCATGCGCTGTAGGGAACCGGGCAGTGAAGCCGGAGCACTTCACTTCCTGGTTCCCTCACCATGGATGGAGGGAGGAGCAGCAGGGTGACGAGCGATCACTCGCAGCCGAGTGAAGTCAGCAGCTGCCGTATTTGTAGCTGCTGGCTTTTAATATTTTTTTTTGAGCGGACATCCGCTTTAATTTGCCTTCCTAGGCTTTATCTCAGCACTGCAGAATATTTACTTTTCATGCTTTAAAACAATCATAAATTATAATATAAATAACTATAATTATAACAATGTAAATATAAAAAAAACATTCAATAATGTAACCTAATCAAAATCATTGAAATTTGCTCAGTTGTAGAATTGTCGCTGTCATTACTTTTATTGTTTGATGACAAATTTCCCCACAAATTGCTATTGCTCAATTCTGCAAGTGATTATAATTTATCACTATTTTCTAGCTGCTCTAAAACCATTTTTGACATAAAGGGACACTTTGTTTGCTATGGACAATCTCCAGTTTGCAGGCAGACAGAACAGTTTTTTTATTTTATAAAAGTGCATGCAGGACACTGGGCAGACCACTAGGGACAAAGGGGGGGGGGTGTATTTTTTTCATACAGTACTGTAATCTATAAAATTACAGTATACTGTATGTGTACTACTATGTATTTAATTTTTTTAATTTGGCGCCGATCTCCGCCCCGTGCGTTGTAACGTCGCAAGGAACGGAGCTCGGCGGCACTCGACACTGTGTGAATCGAGCGAGGAGACGGCTCGATCACATTGCAGGATCCAGCGACAAGGTAAGTAACCTCTGCCTGTATCCTCTAATGTAATCCCGAGTCTGGCTCAGGGTTACCGCTATTGGTGCTGAAATTCCACCCCGAGCCAGACTCGGAAATACTGCTCAGCAGGTTAATAGGAATTTGGATCATGGCAACAAAAAAAATTAGAGATGTGGAGGAGGCCGAGAGGTACTTTATTGAGTTCAGAGTTCAAACTTGAATTATTTTTTTAAAGCCAGAGTTTAGTGTCGCTTATAATGTCAAAACTAATCCCAACCCCTCGTTCTAAAGCGGTTAAACCACACTTTAAAGCATAAGCTCTTTGGGGCGATATATGGTTCAATGTAAACGTGTCAGACTGTACATTTTAGGATACCTATGGGGGAGTTTAGCCAGAGCCCCCAAAATAATACCAAGGTCTGGGGTAGATGAGTAAATGTACCCCCTTGCTTTAAAGCGGTAGTAAAGTGTCTTTCTGAACTTGTACCATTACAGGTAAGCTTACAGCCGGGCTTCTCTGTAGGCACAGTGAATATCTTCTAAGCAAGCACTGTTTTGGGGGAATTCAAATCGACAGAAGCATGGGCAGTGAGGCTCTAAGTTCCATTGGGCATACAGTATGCCCTGAAATGCAGAGCTCTGAGACGCATGCACGTGGGTGACGTTACTGTGGTCCTGGCCGCTCAAACGCCTGGAGTGCGGAAGAAAGAATGGGTGAAGATGGAACCGGTGCATACTGTCACATTGTGAAACAAACCTGTAGGGGGGCTATATATATATATATATATATTTACTTATACTTTGGCAATAAAATGTGTATGCAATGAGCAATAATATACGCTTGGAATTCTCCAGTTTTTCGGAGCAGCCCTGTTGCTGCTCCTAACCCTATTTGTAAGTTATGCGGTGCTTCTCTTCAGACCGAACAGTGATTTGCATTGCTCTAGTTGCCAAGCTGGAGCAGAGTTCAGTAAACTGAATTTTTTAACACAATGCTCGCTGTCTCCAAAGATAAAAATGTGTGTAATGGCTTGTTGAAATGACTAAATGTATGCAAGTTCTGACAATGCACAATGGCCCTTTTGCAACATGTCTGCATGAAAGTGATTTGGAATGGCGCAGAGCATTAAACGCAAGTTCCAGTTGGCAGAATTGAAGAGGATAATGTGTTGTGTTATTAAATAACTTGTTCAATGATTAACTCTACACGGATAAGAACACTAATTAGTGTTCAATGCTGGACAGATATAAAAAACACACCAATTAATGCTGTTATGTATTCATTAAGAAACAAATTTTAATTGTATATGTAATGCAAGTACCGGTTGTATTCATTTATTTAAAGCTAAACCCAGAGCAGTAATTAAAATGAAATACAAAAAATAAAAATATTTTAATTAGAAAGATAATTGTGTTTAAAAGTATGACAGGCTGCTATAAAAAAAAAAAAATCTTGAAAACGTTTTTACTTGGTTTCTGTCAGTAAATTTTGTAACCAAGTAATTTTCTTCACTGATGGGCAATGATAGGCTGAACTGGTGGCCACTGGGTGGCACGGATAGACAGTATTGATGGGTGTCGCTGATGGGCATTGATCAACAGCCTTGATGGGCGTAACTGATGGACCAGCACTAACTGGCTTCGTTAATGGCTACTGATTGCTGCCACTGGTGGGCACTGATTGGTGACACTATATTGCTATATTGTAATCCGCTAACTGATTACATGTGTAGATGTCCCCCTGGCGTGGAGATGCTGCTGATCGGCTCTTCTCGCCACACACTCTGTCAGTTACTAGTTACATGTGACCACCTGTGATTGGACACTGCTCTTTACAGAGATCAGGGTTGCGGCATGTCCCAGCAACATGACGCGGCCGTTCTGAGACGCCGTAATATGACGGCTTTCCAGAACAGCCGCTGTTCTGGGATGGCGCCATTTTACGGCGTCCCAGAAGGAGAGCCACCCTCCATCATTTGACGGCGGGCGATAAGTGAATTTAAAGGCTGTTTTTTTTTTTGTTTTTTTTTTACCTACATGTATACATGCACACATCTGTGTGCAGCTACTCTCCCCCCCAATCCCTACCTGAGCCCCCTCCGATCCAGCAAGGTTCTCGTTCGCCATGGCTGTATGGGGACTCTCCCTCTTCATTGGCTAAGACAGCAGTGGGAACCCATTGCCGTCAGTCACAGCCAGTGAGCCAATGAGAGAGCGGGGGACGAGCACACATCTTAGCGATGCAAAGAGCAGTTGCTCAGGAGTGAGCATGCATTGGTGCCCCCAGGGGGACCCAAAAAAGAGGATCAGAGCTGCTCTGTGTAAACCACTGCACAGAGCAGGTAAGTATAACATGTTTGTTTAAAAATAAATTGTAATATTGCTTTAAGGTTAAAAAAAAAAACTTTATACTTTAGAACCCCTTTCAGTACTGGGGTATAGTTTTCTGAATACAAATGAAACTCTAACAACTTCACCAGTTACAGAAAGATAATATTACAAGTCTGTTTGGTTAGCTGTAGCCTTTCTGTTCTTTTGTTGCTGCTGTCATGAATAGCGTGGTGTTAACAGGCAGTCATAAATGTCAGTCTCCCAAAGACTGCTTCTATGTGTAACATTCTTAGACAGCACCTGTTGGAGATGCATTGTGCCAAAAGTTTATGCGGGTTCAAAAAAAAATGTTTTAATTTTATTTCAAAGTTCATAACTGAATCAAATTTGGTAATGGAGACTTGCTGACATTAAAATCTTCCTTACAAAGATTATTTAGTGTTGTGCAACAACATGGAGGGGTCTCTGATGTACTCTGCATCTTGGGTTTTGTCCAAACCAAACCTTGCAAGATGATCAATCCACCTAAACTGCCACCTGCTGGTTCATTTTGGAACACAGCCCTTTGCTGTAACTAAGCTCAACTGTAGACGGATATTAAGGCACAAATGCAGGACTGGAATGGTTTTCTTTGAAATGCAGGCAATGTACCTATCGGCCTCTTCAATTGCCTGTATTATAGTAGAGGTAGAATGTGAGCGGAAGAAACGTTAAAAGGGTCCATGTGCCTGACAAGGAGCATGATCATAGGAAGATAGAGCAGATTGCAGAATACAGGCATACCCCGCTTTAAGTACACTCACTTTACATACACTCACGAGTAAGGACATACCCGCGAGTGTATGTAAAGTGCCTTACAAGTACTGTACAGACATTTTGCAGCCACAGTAGAAGGAGCTAAAGCTCTGAGAGCATAGCCCGTCATGTTCCAGTGTGCCCCTGACACCCCAAATACAGCCCCTGAGACCTCAACTACAGCTCCTGACACACCCACTATAGCCCATGACCCCCTACTACACCCTAGAAGTGAAAAAAGATATTGTTTCACTTTAAGTACATTTTCGTTTTACATACATGCTCTGGTGCCATTGTGTACTTAAAAATGGGGTATGCCTGTATTGGGTTTGTCAATGTGCTGCTCCTTATTTCACTGGGTAGTCACTGGCAGGATGGGTCCAGGGCAACCTGGCTCAGAGAAAGTGGGTTGAATGATGCCGGCCATCAATCTGAGAACATCCAGACATGTTGGAAGGTTAAATAGACCCTGTCTAAATTGGCCCTTGTATAAATGTGAGCTAGGGACCTTGGATTGTAAGCTGCTTGAGGGTAGGGACTGATGTGAATGTACAATGTATGGGCTCTTTCACACGTCCGTTCAGTTTTTTTAGATCCGTTTTTTTTCATCTGTTTTTCGTCCGTTTTCCGTCCGTTTACATCCGTCCGTTTTTCATCAGTTTTTTTCATTTGTTTTTTTTTTTTTGTTTTTTAGAACTTTTTAACATTTTTTTTAACATATTTTGATGAAAAACTGACGTTAGCAGATCGGATGGTAAACGGATCATCCGCTAACGTCCGTTTTTCGTCCGTTCCGTTTTTTTGACGGAAGAAAAATAGGGTTCTCTTCCGTCCAAAAAAACGGAGCTTACCGCAGACGGATGTTAACGGACGTTAGCGGATGCTCATCCGCTAACGGACGCTAACCCATAGGGAAGCATTGAGGTCCGTTAACGGACGTCCAAAAACGGACGAACTGAACGGACATGTGAAAGAGCCCTATATGTAAAGCGCTATATAAATACCTGAAATAAATTAAAAATAAAAGTGCTGCAGGGGAAATCTCTGGTGAATATTGCATACAATGTTTTTGTGCGTTCAATCCATTCAAATAAATGGGCTGCCTTAAGGCAATACATGACGATGCACATTAACGCAGTTGCATTAATGCTCAACGTAGATGTAGGTGGGCCCTGAATAATCTAGAAAAATAATATACATACAAACATTTTTATTTTATTTTTCCCTTTCCCGGGCTGTTTTCACACTGCTGCCCTCTATTATGTCACACCTTTATGTGTTTTCTAAAAGCGCATCAAAGATGCAGCATGCAGGACATTCGGTGCACTTAAAGGGTTTGTAAAGGATTTTTTGTTTCTTTTATCTTAATAGCTTCCTTTACCTTAATGCAGTGCTGTTTTCATGTCCTCATTGTTTTCGCTCTCAAGTTGCTGTAATTCTTCTCTGATCTCCACACTTCCTGCTTGTCTGTTTCCTGATAACCACAGTCCTGGGAGATTTCTCTTTGTGGTCACTAATCAAGGAGGTGTGATTACTGTGTGTCTAAAACCCCTCAGAACCAATTGGTTTTGTTTTCCAAACCATCACTGCCCTGTATTGGCTCTGTTCAGCAGAGAGGCAGGAAACCATGCAAAAACGAAACTAGAACTGTAGGCACATTATATGATTGATTTTGTATCTATTTTTAATCGTTTTTAAAAGGAATAAGTTGAACTATTATGTCTCTATACCCTGTAAACAGTCATTTCGACAAAAAAAAAAGATTTTTTATTTACAACTCCTTTAAAAAAAAAACACATAATTGAAGTCTTTGGGACTGCAGGTAACTGTCAATCCAGTATAATTATAATATTAGATGATATTACAGGTTACATTTTATGAGTAAACTGATTAAGTTATTTGTATTTCTTTGAAAAATAGCCGTGATAAAAGGTTTGGTTCACACTGGAACGCTCTGCGTCTGTTTCGGGGAGGAATCCTTGCCTGAATTCGGTCCTGAAAGGAAGCCAAAGACTCATCATTTCTGTGCAGTGCGCTCCGCAGCCGCCCTGGAGATGGAGCCGGTCCAATTCTCCTGCTATGCGAATTGGATGCGGTGAAAACAGCGTCCAGTTGGTATAGGTGTGAACCCAGCCTAAAGATGTAAAACCATTTTATATGGACTAAAACTAGCCATACATACATTTCAAACTACGGGTGGCCCTGTTGGCACCACCAAGTTCAACAAAAAACTCTTTAAAAAAATAAATGTGGCTGAGACGGGTAGAAAATGACCAGCCAAGCAGTGACTGTATCCTATCAGATGTAATCACTGTTCAGGTATTCAGGCAGTTGTATAAATACAATACCTGACAATAGAGATTCCTTCATCCTGTTAAGCACAGATTGGGTGTGGGGGAGAGTGGTTCTCTTGTTCAGCCCCTGATTGAGAAAACAAATCTGTGCATGTAGAGGACTGATCAATGCAGCAACATGGAATTCCCCTGTCCCAGGGACTTTTAGTGCCCTTTTCAGACATTCAGTGTGGGAATATAAGCTCTTTATTGATGTTTATACTTTAGCAGTGTGTGTAAAGCATGGTTTGGTGAGGGCTTTTCTGATTAGAAGTAAGCTTCTTAAATGGCTGGTCTCGCCCAACTGTTTTTGAGTACCAGGCTGAAAATAGTTTGCACGCTGTCCCCGAAGTACGGCTTTGATTTCCCGGAATGCTTGAAAACAGTACAACCTTCTCACCATGTGTCATTTGATTTCCTCTGAACTTCTCAAATTGCCATTCCATTGATATAATTTGATTTAGGATTTTCTGAGGACAAGTAAATTGGTTTTAATTGGGGTTTCTGGACCTTTCCCATTTTATAAAAAAATTAACTACCCTGTAAATACTGTGTGGGTTTTTTTTTCATCTGATACAACATTTCTAAATCTGTATGGGGATTGTATGCACTACCTCGAAAGGTTTAAATGCTTTGTATGTCTGGGGGGGGGGGGGGGGGTACAAGTGCTGATCCTATTACTTCCCTGTCTTTCTTGCTCTGGCCCTCTCCTCCTCTGCCCGAAGCTCCAGTGGGTGGGCGGAGCCTTGGCGTTCTTGTAATGTATGTGAAGAAGACTGTAGCTGGTTTTACCTTCCAGGGGTTACTGCAGGGGAACATTTGCAGTTTTGGGGAGCCCTTCTGGAGCAAGAAATGAAGGATGGATTTCTCATTAATACTCTACCTCTAAAAGTAACGAGCATTTATCCCTTTCAGTGCATGGGGGTTTATGTATTTAAAGCAGAGTTTCACCCAAAAACGGAACTTCCGCTTTTTGGAACCCTCCCCCCTCCGGTGTCGTATTTGGCACCTTTCAGGGGGGGGGGGGTGCAGATACCTGTCTAAGATGGGTATTTGCACTCACTTCCGGGAATACACTACTGCGACAGTCACGCCCCCCACTCGCTGTCTTCTGGGAAACGCGCTGTTCCCGGGAGAGAGCGGGGAGCTTACTCACGCATGTACAGCAAAGCTTCACTTCCCGATTCCCTCACCAAGGATGGCAGCGGGTGCAGCCGAGGGACGAGCGATTGCTCGTCCTCGGTTGCCGACATTGCGAGCCCACTGGACAGGTAAGTGTCCATATTTTAAAAGTCAGCAGCTGCAGCATTGTTGCTGCTGGCTTTAAAAAAAAAAAATTGAGGGAACCTCTGCTTTAATTTTCCTTGAGTTGGGCATTAAAGTGATAGAATTTTTCTTTTTTAAATAACACATTTTACTTATCTGCTCTGTGCAGTGGCTTTGCCCAGATCCTCCTCTTGGGTCACTCACCGGCGCTCCTGGCCCCTCCCTCCTGCTAAGTGCCCCCACAGCAAGCGGTTTGCTATTCGGACACATAGCCACAGCTCGGCCCCATCCCTCCGCCCTCCTCATTGACTCCTGCCAGTCAAAGTCAGTGAGCTAATGGCACCTGCTGCGGTCTCAACCATTGAGGGGAAGTCCCTGGACAGCCGAGGCTCTCATGCAACATCACTGGATCGAGATGGGCTCAGGTTAGTATTAGGAGGAGCTCGGGGGGTGGCTGCTGCACACTGAAGGTTTTCTTTATCTTAATGCATAGAATGCATTAAGATAAACCTTCTGCCTTCAGAGACACTTTAAGCCAGATCCACAGTTGAATGGTGCGTTTTGTTGCTTTGTGTTAATGGGTTACCACCGTACCTGATCATGGCCAAAAGCACAACTGACCCATTTTCAGATTGTGTGTCGCAGCACAGGCACATTGCCTTAAAGAGCAAGCAAACCCCTGATTGGTTTTACTTTCTCTTTATTCCCCATGAAAAGTAAAAGCGTAATGGGCTAGTATACTAGCCCGTTATGTGCCACTTACCTGCAAACGGAGCCCGCAGTGTCCCTTCTGGTGGATGGGTGGGTCCATCTTCACCCCTCTTCCTTCTGGGGGTGCAGATTCCGGCTATGACTGGCCGGAGTAGCATGACGATCTCGGAATAGGCCCTATAGAAATGACATGACTGTGCCCTTTCTTTCGTGTGCATGCGCCAAAGAAGTGGGTGCAAGCGTATATGGTTTAGGAGATATTTCTAGTAGCTACAGGTTGGCCTTTTTATAGATGAAATAGGGCGCTAAATATACAATATAACCTAGAAAGATTGCTAGATTAGCTGTTGCAGAGTGCCTAATACTAAGGTGAATGATTAAAACAATAATGACAATCTGGTAGGAATAGGAAATGTGATAATTACTCGTGAAGATTGCACACAAGTGTAGGAATCGGTGTACTACAAATTTACTATAAATAGTTTTTTAGTCCATTGGATTATCCATATTGAAAAAAATCAACCAAAGCAATATTTGCATATACCTCGGTGCATAGAGAACTATAGTGCAGTGATAAAAATGAAATACATGGATTAGAAAAGACAATGCAGCAATATAGATTGTAGATGGAGTACTCCCCACTATAGACAGATGAAACAATAGGTGGGTATACGATTTGGCCTGTTGCAATATAAGACCAACTAAAAGTTTGTAAAAGCTTCTATGTGTAGACAGCAGAAGGGAGATTCCAGGAACTGTGGTTTTGAATTCAGCAAAGTTAGCAGGTGTGATTGATAGCCTTCACCACTTGATTGAAACTTCACCCGAAGTGCTGAAAATACTAGTATGCGCTTACCGCAATGATGGGACCTCTTTTAGAAAAGTAGGTCATAAAGTGCCTGCTCACTATAAGGCATAGACTGGAACCATGTTGGAGATGTTGAATCAATAGGAACTCAAAAAAAGTGGGGGGGATCCCATAGTGTATTACCTTTTTATTAAAAAATCTTAACGCCATACAGCCAAATGGCCTCTTACTTTTGAATGTGCCCGCCTGGCACTGGGACTGCAGCAAAATAGACCCGGTTCGGTGCACAGAAGTGCGACCGCTGTGTCAGGCTGGGTGCCGTTTTCAATGAGGTGCTGTATGCCGAGCTGGATGCATCTTCTTATTATAGGCTTACCTGTAGGTAAAAGTGATCTGTAAGGGTTTACAAGCACTTTAAGCCCCGTACACACAGGCACCAAGTATCGTGCCGTATTGGCCAATTCAATTGAAATTGGCTTACATTTATACGTGTGTTTGGAAGCCCGTCCAACAGAAGCTGTCTGAATGTCTGGTTTCTATCAAAGGGGTCTGATTCGCATCCGATCAGCGCTCTCTAGTGAACACAATAGCTCAGCGAGGGACATCGCTGTACTAACTTTAGATTCTTAGTACAGGATCTCCTCCTGAGTTCAGTTTTTTCATTCAGCCCGCTGGGTTGAACGAAAAAAAAAAAAAATCAAGTGTGTACCAGGCTTTAGTGTGCCATTCAAAATAAACGATACCCGAGCGCATGTAGTGCAATGGCTGCAGTTCAATAGTGTAAACTTGCCCATAGTTTTATTTTGCTTCAATAACAAATCCCAAAAATAGTCCTGGGCACGCGTGATAAAACTTCCACTGTTTACCAAGCAGAAAATACAGAAGTGTAAGGCCCATGGAAGTGTGGTTTTTGGCTGCTAGCAACAGGCATGTGCTGGTGCAGGTCTCTGTAATATGCAATATATTTGTGAGTGGTACAGCTCAGAAATTCCAGGCAGGTTCAGGCTTTCACCATAGACCTGTGTGACTCCTAACTTCAGGAAGGGCTGTTGTCTTGACTGTGGGAAAATACCTACATGTTTATCATGAACACAGAATCTGAATTCTACTAACTTGTTATAGCCTTGAAGGCCAAGTGTGTTTTGTTTAATATATAATCTCTATCGTATTTATTCGAGTATAACGCACAACATATTCTACCAAAAAAAGAAATCAAAGTTTGGGTGCGCGTTATAAACGAGGGGTGGGGTGGCAGTGGCGGCCAGTCCATTGAGGGCGCAGGCGAATTGTGAGTTCGCACTGCGCCTTTTCCGGGCTGCAGCCGCTCACTGTACGCGAGGGCGAAGAAAAAAAAAACCGTCCCCACGTCGCGTACAGTGGGCGGCCCGAACTGGGGGTGAGAATTTCTTATTATCCGCTGTATGGTCGCCGCTTCATTCCCTCGCCTCGCCCACACGTTAGGGTAAGCATTGCTTTTGTACAATTCAGTGTTTTGCGTACCGTAATTCAGTGTTCTTCATATTTTAATTGATATACTGGTACCCGTTAGATGGCAACTCAGGGTATCAAGAGAAAACGTTCTGCATATGACACTTCATTCAAGCTCTAAGTTGTTGTTGTTCATGCTGAAATTCACGGAAATCGAGCAGCTAGCCAAGAATTCACTGTACCAGAGACGAATGTTATACCAGTTTACATTGTCAATAAATGATTTTTATCATGTTCAACAACGTTTTTTTGTCAATTACAATGCTTGGTGTGAAACAAAATTTTATACCTAATTTTTAATCGAAAATTAGGGGTGCGAGTTAAACACGTGTGCGTGTTATACTCGAATAAATACGGTATATATATATATATATATATATATATATATATATATATATATATATATATATATATATACATTTTTGAGAGGTTGTTGCCTACAGTAGCCTGTAAGATTCCACCTACATCTTTAGGCTCCATTCACACCTGAGCAACAAAACTCCTGAAGCATGACGCTCAGATACGCTGGAGGGGAGAAATTACACTAATCTCTATGGAGATGGTTCACATCTCCACGCCGATCGCGTGAAGCTAAAAAAAGTACCGAACCCTTTTTTTTGTCGCGTGTATTCAGGCGGGTTCGGCATAGCAGACAATAACCTGTAAAAAAGATTGGGTTAAAACCGACGCGTTTTGTCGCCGCAAATCGCAGGTACAAAACGCCTAAACTTTGTCGCCCAATACGCCCAAAATCGCTCACGCATAGGTGTGAATGCAGCCCTAGTCCTCATGCACATGATGTGCAAAAAATAAAGATTACTGCTACGTTTGCTGTGAGGCTTGGGGTGAGGGAGAAAATTGCGATTTACTTTTTTTGGAGAAGGTCTGCTTTGAACTATAGCTGAAGGCATCATCCACTATAACAGTTTAGTAGTGCAATTTTGCTTCTAAATGGTGTGGAAGTAGGGCATCTCGATTATTTGTCCAGTAATATCCAAAATGGCAGCCTTCAGCTTCATTATAACAAATTTGCCTGAACATGTGATTATTGTGAACCTTAAATGTATTCAGAATACGTTTCAGGCTCACTTTTTAGTCGCATGTTTAGGGTTTCCCATTAAAGAATATGGTTAGGACTCAGGAATTGGAACATGGACCTCCCCCAGAGGTCAAAGGTCAGTAGGCGGGTTCTCAGGGGTCAAATGTCACGGCGTGGCTGACTCACCTCCCACCAAAGTGTACCGCCTACCCCAACTAAATCGGGGAATGAACAAGTCGGGGTAAGCGTTTTTGCTTTTTTTTTTTTATTGGTTGGCTCTGGACTGAATTTTTTTTTTTTTTTTTTTTAAAGCGGAGTTCCACCCAGGAAAACAATTGCTCATCTTGCTTAAAAAAAATTAAATAAAAAAATACGTGAAAAAAAAAAATACTCACCCGAAATACCTGTTGCTATGCGGAAGTCCGTAATCTGCCTCTTCCACACCGCGGTGTCTTTTCTTCTGCTTCTTCTGCTTGTGAATGGGGCGCGCTGCTTTCTGGGAACTGTGTGTGTTCTCAGAGAGCAGCGCGCCCATTCACAAGCCAGCGTGAGACTCACGCAGGCGCAGTAGGAAATGGGCAGTGAAGCCGTACGGCTTCACTGCCTGTTTCCCATAGTGTGGATGGCGGCGCGGGACCTGGATCGATCGTGGGACCAGCATCGGGGGGGGGGGGGGGGCCATCAGCGCGGGCAAGTAGGACAAGGTAAGTGTCCCTATTTAAAGTCAGCAGCTACACTGTTAGTAGCTGCTGACTTTAAAAAGAAAAAAATTGCGGCTGGAACACCCCTTAAAGATGCGCACATATTAAAAGTTTGCATTTTATTTTCTAAATAGGTTCCTTTAACCACTTAAGGACCGCCTCCTGCACATATACGTCGGCAGAATGTCAAGGCTGGGCACATGCAGGTATGTGCTGTGCTAGTACCCAGCCCTGGTCCAAAGCTCTGGGACCGCGGGGCTCGGGGACCCGATCGCCGCTGGAGTGCAGCAATTGGTTTCCGGAGCTGAACAACGGGGAGAGCCGCGTGTAAGCATGGCTTCCCCGTTCTTCACTGTGGCGGTGGCAGCATCGATCGTGTCATCCCTCTTATAGGGGGACACAATCGATTATGTCACACCTGCAGCCACACCCCCTACAGTTGTAAAGACACTTCAGGTCACACATATCCCCATCATCGCCCCCTTGTGGTTAACTCCCAAACTGCAACTGTCATTTCCACAGTAAACAATGCATTTTAAATGCATTTTTTGCTGTGAAAATGACAATAGTCCCAAAAATGTGTCAAAATCGTCCGACGTGTCCGCCATAATGTCGCAGTCATGAAAAAAATCGCTAATCACCGCCATTAGTAGTAAAAAAAAATTTTTTTTTAGAAAAATTCAATTTTTGCAATTTTTTATAAAAATGCAATTTTTTTTTTTTTTTTTTACTAAAAATAGGTAGAATAATACGTATCGGCCTAAACTGAGGAAAAAAAATGTTTTATATATATTTTTGGGGAATATTTATTATAGCAAAAAAACAATTTTTTTTTTTTCAAAATTGTTGCTCTATTTTTGTTTATAGCGCAAAAAATGAAAACCGCAGAGGTGATCAAATACCACCAAAAGAAAGCTCTATAAAAGGACGCCAATTTTGTTTGGGAGCCACGTCGCACGACTGCGCAATTGTCAGTTTAAGCGACGCAGTGCCGAATCGCAAAAAGGGGCAAGGTCCTTTAGCTGCATTTTGGTCCGGGTCTTAAGTGGTTAAGCTATTGCATTGTTGGTTCACTTACCTTTTCCTTCTATTTCCCTTCTAAATGTTTTTTGTTTTTTTTTCCTTTTTCTTTGTCTGAATTTCTCACTTCCTGTTCCTCCTCAGTTAGCTGTTCTGGCTGACTAACCACAGCTCGGATGATGGTGGCAAGCTTACTGAGGAGGAACAGGAAGTGAGAAATTCAGACAAAGAAAAAAAAAATTTAGAAGGGAAATCAAAGGAAAAGTTAAGTGAACCAACAATGCACTAGCTTTTTAGAAAATAAGAAACGCACCTTTACAACCCCTCTATACCACTTAAGACCCGGACCAATATGCTGCCAAATGACCCAAGGGGTTTTTGCGATTCGGCACTGCGATGCTTTAACAGACAATTGCACGGTCGTGCGACGTGGCTCCCAAACAAAATTGCGTCCTTTTTCTTCCCACAAATAGAGCTTTCTTTTGGTATTTGATCGCCTCTGCAATTTTTAATTTTTTGTGCTATATACAAAAATAGAGCGACATTTTTGAAAAAAAATCTATATTTTTTACTTTTTGTTATAAGAAAAATCAATAAACTAGATTTTAGTCAAACATTTAGGCCAAAATTTATTTAGCCATATGTCTTTAGTAAAAAAAAATTAGCTACCTAGCGGGAACAGCGACACTAATACAGCGATCAGAAAAATGATCGCTTAGTGATGCTGGAAATAGGGGGTGAAAGGGTTAACTAGGGCGGTGATCAAGGGGTTAAAACTTTATTAGGGGGGGTATGGGGGCTACCCAGGACCTAACACTGACTGTCACACTGCCTGTCACACTGACACTAAATACAGTAATCATACATGTATGATTACTGCATTCAGTGACACTGTGACAGGGGGGCGATCGCAAGGAGTTAAATGTGTTTATGTGAAGTGGTAGTGTAGTGTTAGTGCAGACTTTACTGTGTTGTGATCTCTCCTCAGCAGTGGTTGAAAAAACCGCCAAGGGAGAGATCACATCGCTTCCTCCTTCCTGTGTTTACACAGGAGGAGGAAGTGACAGGGCGGGCGGGTGCGCGCATTGGCTGGGAGCGATCCGAAAGGGGGCGGACAAAAACGAATAGCCGCCCCCCTCTTGTCGGATCGCTCCTACAGCCGCGCAGACCGCCGCATGTACGGACCCCCAACCCCCCCCCCCCCCCCTGAAGGCACCAACGTATATATACGTTGATGTGCCTGTCGGTGCCATTCTGCCGACGTAAATGTACATGCGGCGGTCCTTAAGTGGTTAAGCTGCATTTTGCAAAAAAATAAATAAAAAAAATCAACAAGATGTCTGTATTGCAATTATGTTGCATCTGTTTTCAACCAAATGAAAGCTGTCCTCCCATTACTTTGTTGGATTTTCTTGGCTACCTGTTGGGATAATACCCTTACTGTCCCATTGATAGTGCAGATATCGGCGGCACTGCCACGGCCCCCTGTCCCTGTGATGGTAAGGATTTCAATAGTGCTGCCACAGGCCCTGGCACTGCCACCACCTCAGTCAAATCTATAGGATTCTTTGGCAAATGCACATTAGAGGGGAACATGGTTTTAGTTGTAGTTTCACTTTAATTGCAAAGCAATTTTGCTGTGTGCCCAAGCACTGTATCAGAACAGTCAACATTCAGAACCTTGCAATAATTTACTAGTCAAGGGACGTGTGTGCGTGTATCTAATGCTACAATTAGTACAGTATGTAGGATGCATGATACACCCCTTGAGGATCAGGATTTCGGAGCACTACAATGACACCAATAACCTCAATGCCAGAAATATTTTGAATATCTTTTTTGGCATTAAGCAGGTTAAGAAACCCCCAAAAGGTGGCAATGTGCACCGCTTAGTCCTACAGAGGGAAGTGTGGTGGATCTATACTTTAACTACTAGAATGCCAGCTGGGCTAAACACTAGATGGGGCATGGATTTATTTCTGAAGTAAATTAATGTGTGTGGGCTTTGGTAGGAGTGGGACTTCCTGTCCCACTTTCTCCTTCCTCCCAGGGACCGCCTCGGCGACTTCTCTTCTCGCCTTAGGTGGCCCCTCCCTCTAGTCGATCTCCACATGGCAGGTCCCAGGAGATCGGCTCTTCATTCATAGAGAGCAGCGCGCGCCCGGCCGTGAAGCCGAAAGCTGTCATGGCCGGGTGCCCACACTATGAATTGAGGGGCCGGCCGGAGGGGGGGAGCTCCCGGCAGCCATGTCGCTGCAGGTAAGTGTCTGTTAAAAGTCAGCGGCTACACTTTTTGTAGCTGCTGACTTTTAATAAAGTAAAAAAAAGGCTGGAACTCCCCTTTAATTGTAATTGCGTTCAGTCCTGCCCCTGGGGAGTGGGTTTATGCAATAAATGAGCAATGCTATTTTAATGTTAATCGTGCTAGGAGTAAGGCTATGATAGCCGAAACATGTTGGCATTAATCCTGTGTATTTTGTAGCCAAATGATGATCATACCCAGGAGTTATTGAGTTGGCGGCATCATTTTTACTTTGGTTTTGCGAACAACGAACTGGGTATCCCCCATCCTGAGCACCGAATCTCCAAGTATTTTTCAGTTGTATGGTTGAGCTTGAGTAACTTCTGTATGCGCGTGCCTAATATAACTTTGTGTTTTCATTCTTTTGTTGATAATGGAGCAGCTTTGTACTTGGATTGTTTGATAACCATCTTGTAATGCAGGATTTTCTTCCATGTGTGGGGATGTTATCCACCCTAGCAAGTCCTGGAAAGTTTCCCTTTGGCAGACAGAGATTATGGAGTTGTTTGGCCTCAGCTAGAGTGACATCAGGACAGATGTTCCTCATTATTGCAGGGTTTAGCTTGCAGTTTTAGTGTAATGTTAGGCTCGGTTCCTAATTCTGGCTCACATGTTCACTTTAAAACTACATTTTAGGGCAAAGAAAAAAAATGCAAAACTCTGAATCTTGTAAAGTTCATCGCTTTAAAAGCTGTGCGTATATCACTTATGTTGCAGGTAAAAAATCATTTTTGTGGCTTGCTGTAACCATGCTGAACTAGTCTAGCTGCGGGACACTCCTAGACCTTACCATAGAAGGGTAGGTGGTTGAGGTTAGAATCAGTTTATATGATATCCCTTTTTAATTCAGTATGACTGCATACCTAAACCTTATCAGTGCCAGTTTCTTACCCCAAACCCTTTTTTCTTGAATCTATTGTGCTTTTTTTTTTCCGTTCTAAAGTATTTTAAGGTTGCAGACAGAGGAAGATGTAGGCGGTAGCTTCTTCCCTGCCCTGGCTGAACATGGAGATTGCTGTTATCTTGCACCATATGACAGTCATCGTTAAAGGAAAACAAAAGTTTTTAGAACACATGGTTGTTGTTTAGAGAAAAAAAAAAGGATTCACTTTGTAGCCAATGACTATTTTCCTTTCTTCCTTAAAAACAGATTTCTGCTTTTCAGCCATGTCTGCAGTATTTAGATTTTTAAATCTTTATTCTCCTGCTCTTGTAATTGAATCACTCTGGGATCTACAATTCCTATCGCCCAATCCTGTAACATGCAGTTCCGGGCGCCAGGCATTTAGCCTTGCTGCAGGCAAGTAGCAGGGTTTAGAGTCGATGGCCAATCTAAGCGGCACCCGGTCCGCTGACTGATCATAGAGGTGGACAAAGACCAGGACTCTTCTGTCCGCCTCTGTGATATAGGAAGCAATGAGCATACATCACTTCCTATTTGCCCAGCTCAATTTTTAAAAATGGAAAGCATTTGATTACACCGGTCTTGATGTGATCAAATACTTTTAAGGGGAGGGATCTGGGATCTTATTGACTCCGGATCTCTCAATAAGGAGTACCTGCCATTGCCTAGTGCTGTCACAAGGGATGTTTACAGTCTGTGACCGCAATAAGTGCTTACATTTTTTTATTAAAGCGACTGTGTATGTATGTGTGTAAAATAAATATAAATGTGTATGTGTATATTTTTTTTGTGTGTGTGTGTGTGTGTGTGTATCCCCGTGCAGGCAGTTCCATTCTTGTCAATTGGGATGCAGTGGCTGCTATCTGTGTTTTGGGGACCTACACCTACTCAGGTGTCAAATTAGAAGCAGCAGCTGTGTATCCCTGTGGAGGCAAACACATCCTTTGCATAGGCATATGCTTAAGTATGCCCATGTGAATAAGCCTTAAATGCTTATCTGATAAAAAGACTATGTCCCCTTTCACACTTATACGACTTGTCTCACGATTTTGGACTGCAAAATCGTATGACAAGTCATTCTTTATTATTTTCAATGACTACCATTCATACTTGCACGATTTTAAGTTGTGCCTACTTCAAAGTAGTCCTTGCACTACTTTGGTCCGATTTTGATGCCACTTACACAGGCATTTATTGAAATCGCGGTAAAATCGTGCTACTTTGAAGTCGTACAAGTGTGAAAGGTGTCTAAACTGGAGCAGCTGTACAGAGTAACGAATCGGTAACTATTCAGCATCTAGTTTCAGCTTGTTCAGTTAGGCCTCTTACACACAGATCAGTTTTTCTTCAGGTTTTTCTTTTCAGTTTACCAAATCCATCTAATATGAGGTCAAACCTCAAGAGTCTCAATTTGTATGCAATCAGGCAGGCCCTTGTACTACATAGTTTTGGTAAACTGAAAAGAAAAACCTGAAGAAAAACTGATCTGTGTGTAAGAGGCCTTAAGGTTTGAAAAAACAAAAGTAGAAAATTATTGGTTGTCTGCCTGCTTTAGTCTTACTAAATTCCTTCTCTGTTCTCTTCAACCATAACACCGTAATACAGGATCCATCACCCTAGCAATTCGACTGTGTACTCTACTTCAATGTTATTTAACCCAATTTATTTTCTTTTACAGGTATAATGGGCTGTATTAAGAGTAAGGAGGACAAAGGTCCATCAATAAAATACAGAACGGAACCCAAGCCAGATCCCATCAATCAGTTTGGCAATGACCCAACACAAGTTGCACAGTCCCCGGCAATCAAAGGTCCCTCTGCTAATTTTAACAGTCATTCCATGACACCCTTTGGAGGATCATCTGGAATAACTCCTTTTGGAGGAGCATCTTCTGTCTTTTCACCAGTGCCAGTTCCTTACACAGGAGGGTTGACAGGTAAGCTGATAGTACTCTTAATAAGTACTCTTAATAAATGTCTCATGGCACTAATCTTGAAGTTCCTAAATTTTTCCTTTTTGTTATAGATTTAAAAGCACAATGTGACACTTTGGATTTCATCCTGTTCCTTCTAGTCCTATATTATAGCATGCAAATCAGAAAAACAGCATTTCCAAAAAAAAAATCATGCCTCCGCTTTTTGCTAGTGACCTAGGAGATTGGATGGTTTCAATCTTCTTCTTTTTTTTTTTTTTAATACAATTTTATCAAGATTGTTTTCTTTTAGTTACCAGATGTCTGTTCAAACCTTTGCTGAAACCTGCTTTAGTCAAAAGGTTCTTCAGAACGCTTTCTGTTAAGCCACCTCTGTTGACCTGTTGGTTTTTGTGGGCCTGTTGCCCATCAATCTGTTGGGCTGCCTTTTGGGCATCACGATGTACCTGAAGTATTTTTGACTGACTTGGGCTGGCAATACATTATACTGTACAATTTTTTCTTTTACAGTTTTCCTTTAGATTTACCAAAAACATATAAAAACCTAAACACTTTCAGTTTGTATGCAATCAGGCAGGCCCTTGAAATACATAGTTGAAGGTAAATCTAAAGAAAATTGAATAAGGAAATGTTATGGTGTATGGCCAACTTTACAGTAAAAATCATTTTCTCTGAGTATTATACAGGATTTTTATAGCACGACAGTTTACGCAGCACTTTACAATGAAAGGGCAGACAGTACAATTTAATACAGTAGGAATCGGAGAGCCCATCCCATAGAGATTACAATCTAGTAGGGTAGGTCAAGAGATACAAGAGGTTATAATTGTGGGGATGGGCTGTTGGAGAAATGTGTAGTTAGATGGGGGTCAGATGGGCTTCTCTGAAGAGACGTTTTCGGGGATAGTCGGGCAAATTGGGGTAGAGTTCCAGAGGGTGGCATATGCTCTGGAGAAGTCTTGGAGGGCGAGCGTGGGATGAGGTGACAAGGAAACTAGAGAGCAGGAGATCTTGGGAGGAACAAAAGACGATTTGGTTGGTGTTTTGAGACTAGGTTAGTGATGTAGCTGGGGGCTGAGTTGTGGGTGGCTTTGTAAGTTCTTGTTTGTGTCTTGAATTTTAATTAGTTGGGTGAATGGAAGCCAGTGGAGGGATTGGCATAGAGGGGTATCAGACACTGAGCGGTTGGTAAGATGGATGAGTCTGGCAGAAGCATTCATGACAGACGGAAAGGGGGATGGCTTATTTAGAGTTAAGCCAATGAGAAGGAAGTTCCGGTAATCAAGGCGGGAGATGACCAGGAACTAAATTGGAAGCTTTGTGGTGCCATTGGTTAGGAAGGGGCGTATCTTGGAGATTTTTGCGGAGGTTGAGGTGGCAAGCTATAAACAGTGATTGGATGTGGGGCCGAAAGGAGAGTTCAGAGTCCAGGACACCCCTTCCCCCTTTTCCTACACTCCACTCCTACTGTTGCTTACTAACAAAACTGAGGCATGCTGGAAGTGAGTGGTTTGCCAGTATCCAATTTCTGAAGGCAGCCGTATAACCCAGTGTACATGAATTCTTGTGCCGTGGCCCATTAAGGATTTTAGGAAAAAAAAAAATTCTGTCTGCTGAGAGGTTTACTTTATGATCTGCGTGAAACAGTTTGAAAAACATGTTTCTGTTGCGGAGAGAGATCAGATATACATTTTAGATAATGAATAAATGATCAGTTTTGGGGATAAATAAGTAACTGCCATGTACCATGAAGTACTTGGTCTGTATCTGATATTATTCAGAAGTTCAGTAGTACACTGATTTACATCTCTTGGCTCCGTCTTCTAATTAAAGTATATCAGTAAATTCCTGAACAGTTGTGAATAGTGGGAATTAACTGCACTTGGCTCGGCAAACAATGCTTAGAAAAAGCAAAACGTATGTGGCATGGGCAGTTTTGCAATTGAGGAATAGCTGGCTGCAACATTCTGCTTGGATATTTAATATTATTAGCAGTAGAAGAATGAAAATAGACCTAGGATGATAAAAAATATGAGAGTTGATATTGCTGATTTGGTAGGTTCATGTTATTGGGCTGATTCTGGCTCCACTACGTAAATGAGTCACTATCCTGTAACCTGTACACATGAAGGAAGTTCAGTTACTAGACTTGGTTGTGGTTGGTAAGTCCAAACATGTTTTACTCCAATGCATTCCTTGCATTAAGGTAAAAATGTTTAGGTGTTGGCATCGCCCCCAAGCCCCCCTTTACTTACCTCCAGCCCTTTTTCGATCGAGCACCGTGCTCGTCTGCAGATCCTTTCTCCCCTCTTCCTGGGTCTCACTGGCTTTGCTGGGGCACAGGGAGCCATTGGCTTCTAGTGCTGTCAATCAAAGCCAGTGATGAGGGAGCCCAGTCCCTCCTTTTTTCAATGGACGCAGCAAAGGGACTCAGGTGCCAGAACGCAAGAGTGCACTGGCCAGAGTGGGAGGGGCCAGGAGCGCCGGCGGGGGACCCAAAAAGAGGAGGCAATGACCGTTTTGCCCTCAAATTTTTCATTGGACTTTTTTATTGTTATACCCAGTGTCTAGGTAGAGCTATTTGTTGTTAAAACGGAGCCCAGGTGAATATTTTGGACTTCTAATAGTCTCTTGCCAGTACTGACACCACCTTCCTGGATCTTCTGGATGATGATCTTTTTGGCTTTCTTGATTTTGATATGCATGTGCCAGAATTCCATAATCCCGACGCACAGCTAGCCTGCCTGCTAGAAACTTTTAAAGTTTGAACTTGGTTCTGCTTTAATGTACAGTACATTCCTTTAGAGTCCCAGAACCAGGGTGGTATGTAGGTATAGGCTTCTACCATGTTTGGGTGTAGTTTGCATATGACCGTGATAAGGAAGGTAAATTATCTCCATCACTTATAGAACCTGATGTGAGGGAACCAGTTGAAGCTATGTTGATGTATAAATACATTTGTAGGATGGATCTATTATGAGAAAAACATTCTATTTTGTACTAAGTGTATACTGTTAACCTATATACTCTTCAATGTGACCTAGATAATTCTCTCCCTGGTATGTTGGATGGCAGGCTTTAAAATTTTCCGCTTGGCAGTCTGTTGCCAGATTTTCCAATCGTGTATACAAACGCTTTACCAGAAGGTGCCCACAGGGTGGTGCTAAAGAGCTGAAAAACCATGTAGTACGTCACTACATTGTGTTTGTTGGCCGACAATTGTGCCGTTTCTATGCAAGTAACAAGTCTGACACCTTGGCCTGCGGAAAATCTGATCATGTGTACGAGGCTTTAGGCTTGTACTCGTGCAAATGCTCCCAATGCTTAATCCGATACCTGGACACTCAGGAACAATCAGTGTGGCGGAAGTTATACTCGCCGATCTCCCTGTGTGGCTTTCAACAAAGCAGCTCCTCCTACCCCCCCACGGGTTTTAGCTGCTTTATTGAAAGCAACACAGGGAGATCAGTGATTATTACTTCCCGCCACTGCACCGATTGTTCCTGAGTGTCTGTGCACTCCTCCAGGCCCCGCCCTCCCTGTTCCAGGTCTTTCAAGATGGAGAGCAGAGGAAGGAGCCGGTAAACATGTTATTTACCGATTCCTTCTATGAATGAAAAGTCGGTGATCCCTAACTGTCCATTCCTAACTGAGCATCGTAAACAGTTTTTACGATGTCCCTGTTTTATGAATGGCGAGGAGCTGCTGTCTCCTGTTCATTCATCTTCAGTGCGGCTGAAGCTGCTGAGATAGGGACTGGGGAATCTGTGTCCTCAGTCCCTTTCCATGTCTCAAAGGGGAGATGTCAGGGGTCTGATTAGACCCCTGACATCTCACCAATGTCCCCCCAACAGGGTTGAATTAAATTGTAATTTATATTCTAAGGTCAAATTTAATAAATAAAGTACGCTGACTGTCCACTCCCCCTTGCCACTGTCACATGACATTAATACAAGTATTGGTTCTTGTACCCCTGTCTTAAAGTGGTATCAGGACGACCCTAGTCTGTGTTTTTATATACATATTTTTTTTTGACTGTCCATGTGTTCTGCTTTTTCACAATGTAATAAAAAACATTTTTTGTAGGTGGTGTTACCGTTTTTGTTGCCTTATACGATTATGAAGCTAGGACATCGGAAGATCTATCTTTCAGAAAGGGTGAAAGATTCCAAATAATTAATAACACGTAAGTTGTGATTGAATTCTCTGCCAGTTTATCTTGTATACTTGGATGAATGTTCAGCAGTGTGGCTTACTTTGTATTGTTGTAAATATATTAGGATGTGTGCAGGTCTTTTTCCTGTATGTTCTGCCTAAAAATAAAACTCTAGTATGTGATAACGGGTAAACTAGAATTTTAATTATTGCAACATCCACTATCCTAGAATTGTTAATTTGGCTGGGATTAATGGCATTGTTTTTCTGATTCAGACAGGTCACACCTTAAAACATCAATCTTACACCACATGGGAAATCACGGGTACTCTGAATGTATCATAGCATGACGTAGAGCTAAGCAGTGGCTAGTCGATATCGATCTCCGCTAAAATGGCCTTAATGCTGCTGCTACTGTATCTTTTATATTTTGAGTTAGTATAAATTGACGTTATTCCTTGACAATGTATTAAACCTAAGATTTATCTAGAGTCGATTCAAGCTGTGCAGCGTGATAGTAAACAGGAAAAGGGCATTTAAAGAGGACATTTTCAAACCCCTAAAATAAGTGTGCTTGGTTAATACTTATTACCTTCATGACACTTTCAAAGGCACAAATGTGAGAGGCCAGAACCAGACATGACCTCAACTTACCCACACCGACAATGTAGAGGCGTAGTAGAGAAAATTCCACATGCTCAAGCATAGAAATTACTTTGGATACTTTTCCTGTGCTGTTTTAGAGCAAGTAGATGGTGGAACGTTTCTGCACAGAGATTTTATACTGGTGATGATTTCAGAGTGGGCATGGATATAAATATTTATATTTTAATGTCAGTTCTTACTTACTATACCCACTTAATATCTATGGCAGCATCAAAGCTCTTCCACTTCTACCAAATATCCTTCTTAAACTAGTAGTAGATTTCTCATTTTAAAAGTAAACACTTCTCAAAGGGAATTATGAGCCCATCATTGCTGTCCTTTGGTGTTAGTTGTGTGGCTGTTATACTGCCATTCTGGCTTTTTTACTTTCAAAGTAATTTTATTTTTAAGAAATAATATAAAGACACTAAAAGTCGGTTCACACTAGGGAGACACGACTTCCAGCACGACTTTCAAAGGCAAATCCAACACGACTGGGCGATCTGGGGCGATTTACAACACGACTTGAAGTCGTCTCCAGGACAGGAGATTTTCCAGTTGCCAATCAAACAACAATCGGCTCTAGGGGAGGGAGGGGTTTGCCTGAGAAATGTATGTTATCTTCCTGGAAAGTTGCTTCAGTAAAGACAGTGATCAGACTTGGAGGCGACTTCCATTGAAATCAATGGGTACAAATCGCCTAGAAGTCGGATTGAAGTAGTACAGAAGCCTCTTCTGAAGTCAGAGCGACTTCAGTAGTGTGTATTAAGACGGCTCCCATTCACTTACATTGCTTTTCTGGACAGCGCGACTTGGGACGACTTGAGGCGACTTCAAATCGGATCCCAAGTCCCTCCAGTGTGAACCGACTCTAAATCGCAATACATCTTAGTGTAAACAACATACCTCCCGGAGAGATATAACAAAAAAGAAAGGATAATCAACAAGTGAATATAAACGGAAGACTAGGTAAAAAATAAAAAAGGATAAAAAGGGAAAAAATTATCAGATACAATAATATTTTTTTAGGGTAGCTTAAAGGAACACTAAAGGTTTGTTTTTTATTAGATCGATTGATTGCTGTAAGCAAGAGCATTTAAATCACTTACCTCGTTTTTCCTTTTGACCTCCAAAATACAGTAATCCAGGTTTGAAAATGCCATTTCCTGTCTCTCCTCTTCTTGCTTTCCACCAGCACCTGAGCTGTTTTGCATGGTGGAAAGCAGAATGTGCTCACCCCCTCCCTATGACTACAGCCCTGTGTGAAGATGCTCTCTTATGCCTCACAGGCATGGAGGCTAAGCCTAATGGGAACTGTAGTTCCCATTAGGCCGTGATGTAGCAAGAATGAATGCGCACCACAAACCAGGAAGTCAGTGAGAATAACGATTCAGGAGTGACAGAGGTGAATAAAACAGCTCGATTTCAACAGGTATCAAACTAGTTATAATGAAAAACATTACTTTTTACTTTATCAGCTACTGTCAGACTTTAATTTCAGAGGAAAATATTTTTGTCTTTACAACCCCTTTAAGCATTAAATAAGAGGCCCCTGAAATGTTAGCCATATGAGGAACGCATATCCCTATCTCTCCGCGGCACCCCTATAGGGACCATGCTGCGCCCGAAGAGAGGACCTCCAATCCCCCACATGAACTTAAATTTATAGTCTTTCTAGACTCTATTAAGTAACAAAAAAATATCTGTAATTCTCCAAAAATATTGCTTAAAAATAAAATAAAACTAAAGGATAAAGAAATGAGCAGAGAGTTCATGCCTAGCTCCATAAAGATGAGTCTAGAAAGAATGTAGATACGTCTCAACTAAGTGATATTCCAATATAATAATTAGCCCATGGTTCCCATAATTTTCCAAATTTTGCGGTGGTGTTAAGAATACTGGGCAGTTTCTCTTGAGTCATTATCCACAATACTTTCCGAATTACATCAGAAAGAAAGGGTTTTTTTTTTTTTTTTTCATGCCTTGGCAACAGTTATTTTTGCCCCTGCAAGGATAAAATTAATAAGGGCTCTTTCACACGGGGCGGATCAGTAATGATCCACCCGTGCACCTCCGTTTGCTCAGCGGGGATCGCTCCGTTGATCTCCGCTGAGCTGCCGGGTGACAGGGCGGTCCCCGCACACTGTGCAGGGACTGCCCTGTCAGATCTCCGCTCTCCCCTATGGGGAATCGGATGAACACGGACCGTCTGTCCATGTTCATCTGATCTGCCAGACGGAAGGAAAAGTAGGTTTTTCCTCCGGCATACTTTGGCGGATCGGATGTCATCCGCGATCCCATAGGGATACATGTATGTCCGTTTTTTTCATCCGACAATGGATGTATGAAAAATGGACATACGGAACGAGCCCTAAGGATTTGGGTAAACTTGGGTAAATGGGCATTTAGGAGAGAAACACGGAGACCTGGAAGCCTGGCACCCAGTTATCCTGAAGATCAAGCTAAATATTTTTTTCCCAAAAGGAACGGATCCTCGGGCATTCCCACCAGATGTGGGCCATCGAACCTGAAAGATGGCACCCGCTAAAGCAAGAAGGATCTGGCTTTCTTTATGACTTCATATCGTAAAAATAAAAACTTCTTTACTACTTCTGGGTTGGTGACTCCAAGTAAAGCTTGGGCATACACGTACCGAAGATCGGTCGGTTCTGCTGGAAGCGGACAAATGTTGGCACATGTGTACCACCTGTCTAACTGACCAGCTTCTGTCAAACCGCTTGCTGAAAGACCAGCATTCATTCAGCTTGCTTCCACTGGCTGTAGCTCTGATCTGCGTATTCTGACAGGGGGAGAAGAGTCCTTGCTGTCAGAATACAAAAGCACAGCTGAGGAAAAAGTCCTGCATCTACATGCATGAATGTGGAGATTTGTCAGTTGGGCAAAGATCACATGGTCTTTGATCACCAGAATGAAAAGTGTGAGTTTTGGCTTTGATAGAAGAGACTGCCAAAATAAAATTGTGCTTCTGTTTTTTTTTTTGTATTATAAAGAACATTTTTTATTTATTTGTAAATTATTTTTCTTTGCAGGGAAGGAGACTGGTGGGAAGCAAGATCTATAGCCACTGGAAAAACTGGTTATATTCCCAGTAACTATGTTGCCCCTGCGGACTCCATACAGGCTGAAGAGTAAGATTGTACTGCTTACATTTTTAGTAGATAAGTGAGCCAGAATATTAATACAGGCATTAAACTCGCACATCTTCTGGAGATTTGGGTACAAGCAATATTTGATAGCAAGGAACAGCTTGAAATTATTGTGACCGCACAGAAAAAGAGAAAAAAAAATGTCTTGGGTAGACATTTTATGAGATGTACATGTCCTGCCTTCTGTTACAAAATAAAAGTGTATCTGGATACAGTCGGTTGTGTATTTATGTGAAAGTTCTGTTTTGCTATATGGATTTTAGATTATTAGGACCCATTCATACTGTGCTTTGTTGGTGCACACGTTTCAATGCGTTGAAGAAGGCTGTTCATTTGGAATGGGCTGGCAGTGCGCCTCAATGTCCTGCACCATGTTTTTCAATGCAGCACACCACTACACAGAGATAGGTCACAGCTCTAAAAATGGTGCACTAAAACTCGTATGCACTGTGGTGTTTAGGCTGGGTGGGTTGCTTTTTTCATTCAGAATGAGTGGCACCACACTTTATGCCAGTTGAGAAGCAAATCGGAAAATGTTGACTTCTAGACCCTAAAAAGAAAAATCTTGGTCCCCTTTCACATGGGCACGGTCTTGTGGCAATAACGAGCAGTTAATGTGCAATTTTAAATAGACCATGTCACGTTGGGCAGGTATTACAACATGCTACTTGGAAGAAAGGTTAATCCTGGGTTAAAGCCGGGGACTTTAGAATTTTTTTTTTCTACAGTCATGGTTGTTTTATCAATAGAGACATTAAGGGATAAGCTAGATGTGAGATTTTAATCGCTTGTTAGCAAGGGATTTTACTCCTTGTTTGTTTTTATCATGCTGTTATGGAAATATTAATGTTTTTTTTTTTTTAGCAAGGAACATACATTACACAGTAATGTATGCTACCAAAGTTGTGTGTGCTTTTAAATTGCCTCCAGCATTGCATCTTTTCATTCTTGCTGGAGGCTGCCATTTTGCTGAAGCCCAAGGTCTCTGAGCAGCAGTACATGTTTAGGCGGTCACCAGACCGGTCTCTAGTGGCTCAGATTTTTGGCACAGTGCCTAAAAATAGAGAGCTACCGAGCATGTGCAAAGCAGGGTGTGACCGTGTATTACTAGATTTTAAACCATCTAAGCACTTATTTTGAATTTATAGCTATACCTGCAAAAGTGGCCAGCCTGAAGTGATCTAGCAGGGCCTAATTTTATCACTAAAGTTCCACTTAAACCATTGAACTGGGCTTTAATTTGTTTCATGTTTTGGCAAACAGTCCTCTTCCTAAACTACGTGTTACAGATTGCAATTGCAAGGCCTTTAGGAGATGCCATTGGAAAGCTAAGCTGAAGAAATAACTTTATGAACCTTGAATGATTAATTATTTTGTTCTTTTACATGGATCCAGACACTGGTAACATCGGTGTTCTTTTATTTTTCAGATGGTATTTTGGGAAAATGGGTAGAAAAGACGCTGAAAGATTGCTCCTCAATCCAGGGAACCAGAGAGGAACATTCTTAGTAAGGGAAAGTGAAACCACTAAAGGTACTTATCTCGCTGTTCTTTGTCTTTCCTTCATATTATTTAAAGTCGTCACTAAAATCTCTTATTTTTAGCTTGTTGCAATTTCAAAAGCCAAGAAGTAATGGCAAGGCATCTATAGAAAAAAAATGATAAAAATTATACCGATGACCCTCCTTTGAAGCCCCCTTTTTCAGGCACTTCTGTTTTGAAGTGGGAACGCTGTGTCACTGTTTCCTAGCAGTTTCATTGCATTGTCATAATCCCCAGTGAGAGAGCATATTATGAGTGGTCATGTGAATGATCATTGCGCAGGTATGTTTCATCATTAAGCTTGTCCCGATCAATGACATGCTATGTAACTTGTAGGTAGAAACTGGTCACCACAGAAAGCCACAGCACAAAGTTGTCAAAGTAAAAAGAGTAATTTCTAATAAGAGAAACCATAGCAATTGTATGATACTCGGCACTTTAGCAAACTTGGTGATACTAAAGTCTCTCTTATTCATATAAGAAAAACATGTTACTCTTACCTGCTCTGTGCAGTGGTTTTTGCACAGAGCAGCCTTGATCCTCTTCTCCGGTCTCTCCCTCCTGTCAAGTGTCGTATGGTGGCAGCCAAGCCACTCCTCCCTGTGTTCTTTCAGACATGGAGCCACGGTTTGGCACCAACGGCACCGCTGCTGTGAGTGAGAAACTTGTATAGTGCAACACATGCAAACTGAATCGCCTCAGGGCGCTTAGTATTCATTTCCTACATATAATTTGCCTCCTTATTGGGTGAGACCCATCAATTCTGAAGGCTGAGTCCTGGATGGCCGAGGCACTCGTGCCGATCACTTGTGCCTTGCTATTACTACTTGACAAAGGGTTATAATTATATAAAAATAAAAGGTTGCATATCATTTCACCAAGTAAAAGTGCATGTGCATTGAGATCTGTGTGAAGGTTCAAAAAAATAAAATAAAAATATTAGGCTATTTCCTGTGCTAGACAAATGTTTTTATTTAAAAGCGACATAGGAATTTTTTATTATATCGAGCGCCATCCCATGGCCAAATGTGGTAGTTTCCATTTATACTAAATAAATGTTTGCCATTTATTGTTACTTTCACTATTGGCTAGCGCTCAAGATTTATTATTTTTATAATATTTATTCTTAGCACAGAGAATAGTGTTAATAAAAATGTTGTCCCATTTGCATAAATCGAATGTACATGCACTTTCACTGGGCTATTTCTATGCAAATTGTTATCTAATGTATTTTAAAAATTCAGTTTGTTTTATACTTTTATCACTTATGCGAGAGAGCATAATCTGAGCAATTGGTAAAACTATGTTAATCTAAGTACAGCCAAAGCTCATTTGGTTGTACTTCTTCTCTTATGGATCTGGAGTGCAGTTAGCTAAAGCCTGCTGATGTCACAGAGCAGGTCCTGGCTCGGGCAAGATCGAGACAGTGAAGTCCGGTTCCGCCCACATGCCTAGACAGACACTGGGCTCAGCCTCTTAGCGCTTTGCTGAGAGCCTGAGCCATCCGCTCCCACTCCTCCACAGCCCAGCGCTCCAGTGAGCGAGGAGGGGGCAGAGCAGAGACTGATAGTCCCTGCTCTCTGCTCAGTGAGCTCTGAGAACCGAGTTATCGGCGGTGTTAAATTGCTTGGTTCTCAGTGTTAGAGCCGGCAGGGGACAGATGCAGCTTCCACCTAGGTGAGTATGATTGGGGAAAAGACAAACATAACAACCCCATACTTCTCTTTTTTTAATATGATTAACACATTTCTTATGTTTTCAAATTAATTGTTATAGGAGCATATTCCCTTTCTATTCGAGATTGGGATGAGGTAAAAGGTGATAATGTGAAACACTACAAGATCAGGAAACTTGACAATGGAGGATACTATATCACTACACGGGCACAGTTTGATTCACTGCAGAAGCTTGTAAAACACTACTCAGGTAATAAGGCCATTTTACTGGTAATTTGCCTCTTCTGGACAGAATTCTGTTGCCGCTTAATTTCTGAATGCCAAAAAACACATTTAATTTTTGGGATGCTCATTATTTTAGTATTTTATACAGTAGCACTTGATATGATTTGTTCACACCAACTGCTGTTGCCTGGTGCAGTCCAGCCAGGCCAGCGTTTTTCCGGTGCCTATATGGTAAAGATAGTTCGGCCACCTCTCAGGCCGATAGCTGATATTGTCTAATATTCTGATATTTTTTTTTTTTTTAATTGCTGTTTTTGCTGTCGCAAGAAATGTAAACATCTCTTGTGACTGTAATAGGCAGTGACAGGGATGTCCCCTCCCGCTGCTTATAATAACAGCCAAACATTGGTGGTTGTTATAATAAAGCTGACTGTCCACTCTGAATGACATTGCATTCCTTGAAGTAATATCGGGTACGTTTGTGCCCGAAAACCGATAAGTTAAAAACCGATAATCAGTCGATCCCTAATCGCAATGTGTTTCTTTATTATTTTTTAATGAACTTTATTGAAACGTCACACAATGAGTTCTATCATGTGGTGTGTGGTGACCTACTCCTGCATGAAGTACTTCTTTTTTGCATTGCATACCACTGCAAAATAGTGGTGTGAAATAGTCGCACCCATGACCAGGCATATTGTCTTGTGGTAGAGCTGCGATGGGACTGTGCTGCCCAAATTTTTGGAGCAATTCACTTAAATATGCTGCCCTATGCACGGCAAAAGCCCAAAAGAAACTCCAGAACTTTTGCTACACTATTTGGTGCACTTGCAATGCATTTGTCGCATGGCACGACAACGCACCTGCTTTCTGCCTTTGGGGTTCCATTAACTTTTAATGGCAATGCAAGTGCAATGCACGTTTGCAGCTTTTTTCCAGGGACATGGGTGAGCTTTACAGACTTTCGTGGACACACTTCTGTTTTCAATGGTACAGCTCTGCTCCACATAAGCTGTTGTGATTCCTGAGCTCCTGCACACTCTGCTAAATTAACAATCTATAAGGAAAAAGGTAATAAACAAAATGAGGAAGACCCTGGCTGTGTGTTTGGTGGAATTAGTGTGTAACTGCAGAGGTGAGTTGGAGCAATCTCCTACAGGGGGAGGACAGGTGCAGGGTGTGTGTTAATGAGTTCGGCTGATTAAGTACTTCCTTCCAACGGTTTTCATGTCCAAAGGACTAGTTAGCAAAGTAATGGAGGCGTTTTCTTTAGGAGACACTGGAGGCTGAAGTAAAGCCTGCCCTAGAAGAAAAAAAGCTTCATCTGTCCACAGAGGTACATGAATGGTATATTGGTACATGGGGAAGCTGGAATTTATGGGGGAAAAAAACATCACTTGGCCTTTAATTCTTAAAGTGTAAAATGCAATATATTTACAAATGTGTATTTATTTATTTGTATCTTTTTTTTTTTAGAACATGCCGATGGCTTGTGCTATAGGTTAACAAATGTGTGTCCCACTGTGAAACCACAAACCCAGGGACTAGCCAAGGATGCTTGGGAAATTCCTAGAGAATCTTTGAGACTTGAAGTGAAGCTCGGTCAGGGATGCTTTGGTGAAGTATGGATGGGTAAGTTGTAACTTTGATGCTTTTAGTGCAAGTTTTGTTTTCTAAATAAATTAAAGGCTTGCTTCTATTTTTTACAGCTGCCTCTGGTGATTTCAGTTAAGAGTTCTGGTTCTATAGTGCCCCATACTCACGTTTTTTTTTTTTTTTATGAGTAGGCTGCACTGGGGGGGGGGGGGGGCGGGGCTTTATTAACCACTTTCCACCCACCATAATAGCCGAATGATGGCCAGAAAGTGGTTGTTATCCTGACTGGATGTCATATGACGTCCACCAGAATAAGCCGCGATCGTGCACCTTGGTCTGACACACCGCATCACCGATCTCAGTAAGGAGCCTCTGATCAGCTGTGTAAACAGGAAGAATCATAGAGGAGAGCCAACCGGCTGCTCTCCTGACAGGGCAAATGAATATCAATAAATGAAAGTGCTGCACCTAACAAAAAAAAAGCCTGAATATTGGGCTTGCAATATGTGTAAAGAAAATAAAAGATAAGTGCGCAACCAAATTGGGCAATAAATATTGCATACAAGTGTCCTTATTCCAGTGACTGAATACACATGCAGAAAATAAAAGAAAAAGGTCCTTATGGTATCAGACCGATGCAAGGGCTCATATAGGGACTCGGTCCTCTGTCTAATGACAAGGTAGATGCAGATAGCTTCAGCATATTCCCACGGACAATTATAATAAATGGCCGCTTACCAGATCTGTCGGATCCCTGCAGTGATTGAATAGGCTCTGCACAGGGATATCCTCTGCTGGTAATCCGGAGTTGATACCTCTATCTCCTACGGGTTATTGGGGGGGGGGGGGGGGGGGGGTCGAATTGGCCTCAGGAAATGGTATGGGAACGTGTGGGTAAAGGGCAAAGAAGGCGCTTCATAGTGCAGTAATTAGTTTAACATTTTTTTTTTTACTTTTATTCCACTTAAAGTGGTTGTAAACTGACTTTTTTGACTTTACCTACAGGTAAGCCTATCTCCTAAACCTGTACGGTTTAGGAGATATTCCCCTCGCAATGTGCCGCTGATTGCAGCGGCGCATGCGCAGGGGATATCCACGGCGAAAGGACCGGCAGCCGCCGACCCACTGCCGATTTGAAATCTCCCGCGCGCACGCGCGGGAGTGACGTCATCGCCGCTCCAGCCAATCGCAGCGCTGGAGCGGCAATACCCGGAAGACACGCCGGAGCAAGAGGACATCTTGCTCGGCGTGGACCAGGTAAGTGTTCTTCACCTCGTTCCGAGGTAAGTATTTCATAATCTGCTAGTATGCGGTGCATACTAGCTGATTATGCCTTTTGCCTTGCAGGTTCGCAAAAAAAAAAAAATGTATATGTGGTTTACAACAGCTTTAATGGAAAAAAGAACTGACATCTAAAAGCTTCATGGATTACAAAGTTTCAACTTGGAAGCATAAGCAAAAAACAAACCAGCCTTGGTTCAGGCCGATCAGCTGGGGGGCGTGGTGACGTCAGCAACTATCGCTCCACCGACGCAGTGTTTCTCCCTATTGGGCATCGACTGGGAAAGGAGCCCAGAGGACTGAGTCCCTATATGAGCCCTTGCATCGGTGTGATACATAAGGACTTTTTTCTTTTCTTTTTTGCATGTGTATTCCGTCACTGGAATAAGGACACTTGTATGCAATATTGCCCAATTTGGTTGCGCACTTATCTTTTATAAGAGCCATCTACCAGTGCCCATTAGTTTTGCCTATGAGTGCCATCAGTGTTGCATATCTGTGCCCATCAGTGAAGGAGAAAACGTATTTATTTACAAAATTTTAGAACAAAGAAAAACTTTTCTTCTTTTTAAAATTTTCAGTCTTTTTTTTTATTTTTATTATTATTTGTTTAGCATAAAGTAAAAACCCCAGTGGTGATCAAAAAGCTCTATTTGTGGGAACAACATTTATAAAAAATGTTTGGGTACAGTGTTGCATGACCGTGCAATTGTCATTTAAAATGCGACAGTGCTGAAAATTGGCCTGGGCAGGAAGGGGGGGAAGTGCCTTGTAATGAAGTGGTTAAGGGTACGGCCTTACTAAAGTTTAAGTTACCTTATTTTAATGTTTTTTGGGTTTTTTTCACCTGGTGATCCTGCTGGTAACACACTTGCTTTCCCAGGATGACAGCACAGAGTTGTGCTAATGCAATTTTATCTGCATACAGCAAATCAAAGCGTGATTCAATATAGTCCGCAGGTAGTAAGCGTTCTTGGTCCATATCACCACAATCTATTAATAATTTTAAAAGTACTGCCACCACAATAAATTAAATGCTTGCTTACCAGCTCGCACGGACCTCCTATCACAGAAGGTAAATGTCACTTGTGGATAAATACCCATCCATGGCCTTTAAGTGTCATCTGATTGTCCTTTCACGGTGTACAAAACCAGTTATACAGGCAATATGGTCATATGTAGTACCCAAAATATTGAAGGCTTCACATAGCATAAAATCCCACAAAGTATATAATGCACTTATGTGGAAGTCCAATAATCGCCTTAAAAACCATATACTGTACCTATGTTGGAAGTGTTGTCCCCTGAGGACAGGACTACAGGGGGGCAGACTGAGTGTTTTACACTTGTTTTTTCTTATGATTTGATTGATGGTTGTTCCTTATATATGTCTTTCTGATGCACTGACTCCATTACTTGCCTGACGAAGAGGTCCTGCGTGGCCTCGAAGTATTGCACTTTCTGTAATGCCTTCTTTGTATTAAAAACATTTTCGACGCCATCTGTGATCCATGGTGTGCTGGTGAATATTTTTTAACTGTTTGATGGTTCCAGTGCCCCGCTGGGGATCGTTTCATCCCCGACCTTTTTTCCACAAGCCATTTTTCAAAGTCCAGGTCCGTGTGCGATTGGAATATTGACTAGAGTGTCAGGACTACAGACAGCCCCTTCTCTGTAACATTAGGGGGAGTATTATATAGTCTACCAAGAAAACATAAAATAGTTTTAACTGACAACTATACAGCAAAATTGGAAGAAGCTATGGGCTCAATACATTTCTGGCAGGATCACCAAGAAGTATTTGCACTTTTAAACCTATGTAATTGAACACCTTCAATTAGGCTTGGTAATAAAAAACATTTAAAAGTGAATTGGTAGGGTTTACTGTACATAAGCTTTAAAAAAGAAAGTATCATCTGAAGTAAGCATACAACTGCATGAGCCTTGGCAAGCATTGTACATTCACTGACAGATTTGTATGTTATGTATATTTTGAGCTTGCAGTCTTAACTTTTTACTTAACGCCCTCAGATCTCACATGTTGCTGAAGCGTACTTTAGATTCTCTTTTATGGGACAATATCGCATGGCTTCAATTAATTAATGCAGAACAAACTAATAGAACATCTGATGTACCTGTTCATTACTTAATTTAGCATAGTGAGACTAATCTTCAGGTAATGAGTTTCCTGGGTTTTTTAAATAACATATTTGTTATGTGCAGACAGACCGCGTCTGAAATTGTCGCCCTTTGAAGTTTTGTCTATACTTCAACAGGAGTAAAAAAGTTCTTTACCAAACATCAGTGAACTTGGATAATTCTTTGATCTACATATCTGCACATTGGCTTTAAAAAGGAAATCTTTCTTCAAGTATATTTTGCTCTCTTCTGTGATGTTTGTTGCCTTTAACTTCCCTTTGTGCATTGATCTCCAGATAGCGTTTTCTTTTTAAGTGCAAAAAGGTGTAAGTATAAAAAAAAAAGTATTTTATATAAAATATATTTTTGCATTTAATATTCTACCAGCAATCTCAAAATGTAACATTTTACTTATCCTTGATAGGTCGTGGTAGCTCTATTATTTCTGCTCAGTAGAGTTCTCAACATGCTTGTTTGCTTTCCCCCCCTCTAGGAACCTGGAATGGAACAACTAAAGTAGCCATTAAAACACTAAAGCCTGGAACAATGATGCCTGAAGCTTTCCTACAAGAAGCGCAGATAATGAAAAAGCTAAGGCATGACAAACTAGTCCCCCTTTATGCTGTGGTTTCAGAAGAACCAATCTACATTGTTACAGAATTCATGTCAAAAGGTTTGTTCCATTGAAAGCATTTTTTTTTTTACAAACCCGGTTATGTAACGCTAAAATGTTTCTATCTTTGCTCTACAATCCAAATGTTTATTTTAGAAAATAAAGAAACCTATTCAGGAATATTGGCTAAAAGGCACTCTAGTGACAATTCATCAATGATGTAGTACTTGCTGCTTCTCCATGCTGCTTTCTCCCTGGCTTAATGAATTGAAGAGTTGTTTGTTCTATGGCAAATGTCTGTCTGTAGCGTTTCTATCAGCATGGAGCAGTCTCGCTGATCTGGCCAGGGACTGACTCTTGGAAAGAGTCAGGACGAGTGGGCATCCGTGATAGGTGGAACACTAAACACCATGTCTCCTGGGAAGCTGAGTGTTCCGCCTATCACGGAACAGCGGAGAGAGAGGAGGTGCGGCTTTTGAAACATGGACTGCCGTGATCTGCATGTCACAGATAAGGCAAGCAGTGACACACAGAGGCATGTAGTGGGGCACAGTGAGGTGAGGCAAGGCATGACTAGTAGGAAGGGGGGGTTGTCTTATATTCCCAGTCGTCTTACACGCCGGCAAATACGGTATGTTAATTTGTCCATTGAGGGAGACATGGTAAGTGTATCTTTAAAAAAAAACACTGCTTATACTGCCACCTATAGGAGGGCCAGAGACTGGCAAACAAGAAACAACTGTAGGTCAACCAATTTATATCCAGGATAACCCCTCCCACTATCAGTATGGATCAGATTTCTCATAGAATGACAGCTGTTCAGTGTAAAAGACCAGACTATTTTTTTCTCGTACATCACGGGACACAGAGCGGCATATTCATTACTATATGGGTTATATGGAGTACCTTCAGGTGATGGACACTGGCAATCTCAAACAGGAAGTCCCCTCCCTATATAACCCCCTCCCCTAGAGGGAGTCCCTCAGTTTTTTCGCCAGTGTCTTAGGTGTTGGTCACGGAATAGCTTTGCCTCCACATCCTTGGGATTAAGGGCGGGCTAACCGGATCTGTCCAAGGTGCCTCAGTGCCAAAGTGGACAGTACCCGGGCCCCAAACCGTGGGGTTTTGCCTATAATGCTTCTCTTTAGAGGGCTGGACCCTGGGCCCAGGACTTGGAGTTGTAAAGACCATAAGTTCCTGTTTGCCAGGGTGCTATATAGGTCCAGGACAGTGGGTACCTTCCAGGACCCCAGGGCCTGAAGGTCTACTACGCTACCCACGGAGATGGGAGAAGATTGGACCGTTTTGCTAGGCAAACGTCCTGCAGCATGGAGCAGGTAAGAGGGGAGCCTGCGGGACTTGGTTCGACAGCAGGCTCTCCAGGGAGACCTTAAAGGGGGGTAGCCTAAGTATGCTCTGCATTGGCAGCCTTGCTCACTATGTCTGAGAAGACAGGATGATCTCATTTCCCCCATCACTTGGTCCCCCTGTCTAAGAAACTTTAGAGGTTTGCTAGCTACCTGCTGCTCTTTCCAGGGCTGATAAGGATCCCTATGGGGCCTTTTAGAAAGTGCTACCTGGCCGGGGGTTTGATTCTGCCGCCTGAAGCTGCAGTCCTGGGTCTCCAGCAGCGCGGCTCCTCCATGTGCTTCCTTCCCCGGCATACGCGCGTGCGCGCGCACGTCTTAGGCGTTTTCGCGCCGTTCGGAGGGGAGGGCGGGGGGCGTGCCTGCAGCGTCATCAGGGGCGCGCCTTCATTCGCTGTTATACACAGCAGGCTAGGATCATTGCTCAGTCTGAAGCTGATCTGGAAGGGAGAGGATGCAGAGCGGCAGAACAGCAACTCCCGGTGGCGGAAGAGGGGTAGTACATGCTGGAGTTCCAATGCATTTGGGTTAAGCCAAAAAATCCCCTTTGGCAACAGGTTGGAGGCTGGCAAACTAAATTTGGGCGACGCTGTATGTTTAAAAAAATAAATAAATAAAAAAGTTATATATATAACAAAAAAAAAAAACATACGGGGCCCCATCGGTTTTTGGGCATTAGTGATCTATTGTCCCCTAAACCCTAGTTTTGTACTCCTGGCCACTACAGTCGGTTGTTGTAGGCGGAGTCCCTCGATTTTGTATTATGGCTTCCAAAGGTTCGGGATCAAAAGGTACAAAAAAGACCAAAAAACAAAGGGGTTCCCCCTCTGATTCTGATGATATGCCGATACTTTCCCCGCAGCTTATTCCCATGAAGGTCGCCTTGGATGAGCCATTAGGGGGGTCTGGTGCTGAGGCTGGCCCAGATCAGCCCAGCCCTGTGTTTATCACAGAGGAGATGCTAGCCGTCTCCCTAGGGGGGCTAGAAAAAAGATTAGCAGCGATGATCGCTAGCTCTATTCCTGGCAAGAAACAGGCTAGATCCCCATCGCCAAAAGGTGTATCCTCAGATGCTGAAATTCTCTCTCCGGAGGAATTGGAATCTCAGGAGGATCAACTGGACCGGAACCAAGAGGGTTCAGGGATTGAGGAATCTACCTCTGAGGAACCATTTTCAGACTCCCAAACGGAGAGGCTGTGGGTACAGTCTTTGACGGACATGGTCCGCTCGGCATTTAATTTACCATTGCCAGAGCCTCAGGTTCCTGCGGTATCCTCTCTGGGCTCTTTGAAAGCTCCTTTGAGCAACGCGGTTTTTCCGGTCCATCCTCTGTTGGAGGAATTGATCTTTCAGGATTGGGTACGACCGGACAGGATTTTTCTGCCGCCTAAGAGATTTTCGGTTATTTACCCTATGGAGGAAATTCTCGAAGGTGGAAGCTCCCAGTTGTGGATGCAGCCATCTCATGTGTGAATAAATCACTAACTTGCCCGGTGGAAAACATACAAATGTTTAAAGATCCGGTTGATAAACGGTTAGCGACACTTTTAAAGGCATCCTTTGCTACGGCAGGAGCAGTGGTACAGCCAGCTGTGGCTGCAATTGGAGTTTGTCAGGCGTTAAAGGACCAGACAAAACAAATGCTTAAAGACATGCCTACCCAACAGGCAGAAGAGTTTTCTGACATTCCCAGAGCTCTGTGTTTTGCGGTAGATGCTATAAAGGATTCCATACAGCAGGCCTCTCGTTTATCACTATTTTTGGTGCACATGAGAAGGCTCTTATGCCCTGTACACACGATCACTTTTTGTCATGAAAAAAACCACATTTTTCAAACTTCATTTTCAAAAATGACGTTGCGTACACACCATCATTTTTGGAAAATGATGAACAAAGTGACGGCACTCTAAAGGGGAAGTTCTATTTGCCTTGAGGCTGCTTTTAGCTGGTTACTTGTTAGTAAAAGACGATTCCTGCTTTTTTGTCTGTTGCAGCGTGATGAATGTGCTTACTCCATTATGAATGGTAGTTTTACCTCCCGTCTCCTAACTTGCTTCTGGGCATGTGCAGGTTTAAAACGTAATTTTTTACGTAGTTTTGCCCACACATGATCATTTTTTATGACACAAAAAATGACATTTCGAAAAATGACATAAAAAATTCAAGCATGTTCGAATTTTTTTTTGGTCATTTTTCAGAAGACATAAAATGACATTTTGGCCACACACCATCATTTTAAATGACATTTTAAAAAATGTCATTTTTTTTTCATCACAAAAAGTGATCGTGTGTACGGGGCATTATGGTTGAAGAACTGGGCGGCGGAGCCCCCATGCAAAAAGCTTCTGGCAGGGTTTCCCTTCCATGGAGGACGACTCTTCGGAGAGGATCTGGATAAATACATTCAGACTATTTCAAGTGGCAAAAGTACCCTTTTACCAGTCAAAAAGAGATTCCGGGGTCCTACATTTAAAAGGCTGCTCTCTCCTGTCTCGGGGCCCTCAAATTCCAGGCAGTATCGACGGCCGCCTGCGCGATCAAACTTTAACAATAAATCGCAGGGACAGGCCCCTGGGGGTAAGAGACCATGGTATCGCAAGCCGACAAAGCCAGCCCCTAAGTCTGCCTTATGAAGGGGCGCCCCCACTCTCGCGGGTGGGGGGGAAGGCTTTGTTTCTTCTCAGAAGTTTGGGAAGCCAATGTCCCAGACAAATGGGTCCGGTCGTCTGTAACCACAGGCTACAGACTGGAGTTTCTAAAGTTTCCTCCGCCTCATTTTCAAGAGTCAAGGCTACCAAACGATCCAGCAAAGAAGGCCTTGATGCTGGCAGCTTTGGATCACCTGCTTTGCCAGGGCGTGATAATAGAGGTACCAGCCCAAGAACAGGGGCTAGGTTTCTATTCCAATCTCTTTGTCATACCAAAGCCCAACGGCGATGTCAGGCCAATCTTGGACCTAAAGAGTTTAAATGTTTACCTAAGAGTTCGTTCCTTCCGGATGGAATCCGTTCGATCAGCAGTCGCCACGCTCCAGAGGGACGACTTTCTGGCTTCCATAGACATAAAGGATGCTTACCTTCATGTACCAATCTTTCAGCCACATCAAAGATTTTTACGCTTCGCAGTGGGGCAGCGACACTTCCAATTCATGGCGCTCCCCTTCGGGCTGGCCACGGCCCCCCGGGTATTCACGAAGATCCTAGCCCCAGTTCTGGCCAATCTAAGGATCCAAGGGGTCACGGTCCTAGCATACTTGGACGACCTTTTAATCATAGATCACTCACGGCCGTGTCTGGAACAAGCAGTAAACCTCACGGTTCAGTACCTCGAGAGGTTCGGCTGGGTCCTAAACCGGGAAAAATCAGCGTTTCATCCTACAAAGCAGTTGGAATACCTCGGCATGAGGTTAGACACAGAACAGCAAAGGGTGTTCCTGCCCCTTGTAAAGGTCGAGGCTATCAAGGGGTTGGTTCAGTTGGTTCTAAGCAAGAAAAAACCAACTATTCGCCTGTGTATGCGATTACTAGGCAAGCTAGTGGCCACGTTCGAGGCGGTACCATACGCTCAGATCCACACTCGCGTCCTACAGGCAGCCATTCTAGCAGCCTGGAGCAAGAGAGCACATGCCTTGGAGTCCCCTTTGACGCTATCATCAAAGGTCCGGCAAAGCCTGGCCTGGTGGTTAAACCCTCAGAATCTTCTGAAGGGAAGGTCCTTCAGCCCCGTTGTCTGGAAGGTAGTTACCACAGACGCCAGCCTGGTAGGCTGGGGGGCGGTCTTGGAGGGGTTCACTCGCCAGGGAACTTGGGCGGAAGCGGAGAAGCAGCTACCCATCAATGTCTTGGAGATCAGAGCTGCTCGCCTAGCCCTCCTGGCATGGACTTCCAGATTACAGGGGTCCCCGGTGAGAATCCAGTCAGACAATGCCACAGCGGTAGCATACATAAACCACCAAGGGGGAACCAGGAGTCAGGCCGCTCAGAGGGAGGTGAGCTTGATTTTTCAGTGGGCAGAGGTTTATGTACCCTGCATTTCGGCGATATTCATTCCCGGAGTGGACAACCTGCAGGCAGACTTCTTAAGTCGCCAGATTCTGTCACCGGGGGAGTGGTCTCTGCATCCCCAGGTCTTTCAGACAATCTGCCAGAAGTGGGGAATGCCAGACATAGATGTAATGGCATCAAGGTTCAACAAGAAGCTAGATAGGTTCGTGTCTCGAGCAAGGGACCCTATGGCCTGCGGAAACGATGCGTTGGTTTGCCCTTGGCATTAATTCAAACTTCTATATGCATTTCCCCCGCTACAGTTACTTCCTCGCCTGTTGCGCAGGATCAGAGTGGAGCACAAGCCAGTCATTCTAGTATCTCCAGCTTGGCCCCGGAGGACATGGTACTCACTAGTCCTGAAGATGGCAGTGGGAGACCCTTGGACTCTTCCTCTACGACCAGACCTACTCTCACAAGGCCCGATCCTCCACCCTACATTACAGCGTCTAAATTTGACGGCCTGGAGGCTGAATCCCTGATTCTCAGGGGTAGAGGTCTGTCTAGGCAGGTAATTCCTACCCTGATTAGGGCTAGAAAGCCGGCCTCCAGGGTGATTTATTACAGGGTGTGGAGTACCTACGTAGGCTGGTGTGAATCCAAAAGATGGAATTCCCGCAAATATACCATTGATAGGGTGTTAAGTTTTCTCCAACTAGGAGTGGATAAAGGCCTGGCATTAAGCACAATCAAGGGACAGATTTCAGCTCTGTCAGTGTGGTTTCAGAGGCCGCTGGCCACCCACTCGCTGGTTAAAACCTTCATACAGGGGGTCTTGCGTATTAATCCTCCTGTCAAATCACCGATTTGTCCATGGGACTTAAATCTTGTCCTGTCCACTCTACAGAAACAACCCTTTGAGCCGATGGCTGAGATTCCTTTAGTTTTACTGACAAGAAAGTTGGTATTCTTGGTCGCCATAGTTTCGGCCAGGAGAGTGTCAGAATTGGCAGCCTTATCTTGTAAGGAACCATATCTCATTCTACATAAGGACAGGGCGGTTCTCCGGCCTCATCCTTCCTTTCTACCAAAGGTTATATCCAGTTTTCACTTGAACCAGGATTTGGTACTTCCATCCTTCTTTCCGAAACCCACATCTAGAAAGGAGGGGTTGCTGCATACCTTAGATATTGTCCGGGCCATGAGGGCCTATCTTAAAGCTACAGAAAAGATCCGGAAAACAGATGTGTTCGTTTTACCAGATGGCCCCAAGAAGGGGCAAGCAGCTGCAAAATCCACCATCTCGAGATGGATTAGACAATTAATCATTCAGGCCTACGGTTTGAAGAGGTTGCCTCCTCCTTTGTCGGTAAAAGCCCATTCTACCAGGGCCATGGGCGCCTCCTGGGCAGCACACCATCAGATCTCTATGGCTCAGATATGCAAGGCGGCGACGTGGTCATCAGTCCACACGTTTACAAGGTTTTATCAGCTAGACGTGAGAAGGAATGCGGATTCAGCCTTTGGGCAGGCAGTACTACAGGCTGCGGTTTAAGATCCTCGGGATCGGGGGCACCCTTGGTTGTAAAAAAAAAAGAAAAATTTCAAAATTATTTCTTGACTAAGTTGGATTTATTATTATTATTTGAGTATACCTCTAAATTAAATCCCTTTTGAGAAGATGTCTCCCTCCCCTCATTAAAGCATTGCTTTCGGACATCCCATATAGTAATGAATATGCCGCTCTGTGTCCCGTGATGTACGAGAAAGAAAAAGGGATTTTTTAATACAGCTTACCTGTAAAATCCTTTTCTTGGAGTACATCACGGGACACAGAGCTCCCACCCCTCTTATGGGAACATGTTTTGGGAGGCATACTGCTTGCTACAAAACTGAGGGACTCCCTCTAGGGGAGGGGGTTATATAGGGAGGGGACTTCCTGTTTGAGATTGCCAGTGTCCATCACCTGAAGGTACTCCATATAACCCATATAGTAATGAATTTGCCGCTCTGTGTCCCGTGATGTACTCCAAGAAAAGGATTTTACAGGTAAGCTGTATTAAAAAATCCCTTTTTTTTGCTACCAGCCATTTTTCCTACCTCCGACTATCCGGCTCTTACCTGCTACCAGTTATCCAGGTCTTGTAAATACTTAGTTTTTGTAAACCCTAGCAAAAAAACCTGCAAGAAAAAGGTAAAATGAGTTACTTACCTTGCATCAAAGCCCCCGCAGCGGTCCTCGTACCCCATCCGGCCGGCGACATCTCTCCCGGGGCTTATTTCTTCGTATCGTGTCTCTGGCGCTGTGATGACATCACTCCCACACATGCATGCGTGAGCCCCCAGTAACGGCACACTGACTGAAGCAACGGCACATACATACCATAGCTTCAGGTTGCTTTGGTGCACATGTGCCGATGACATCAACACATGCAGGGGACGGATATCTCCTAAACCGTGCAGGTTTAGGAGATATCCTAAGTAGCTACAGGTAAGCCTTATTATAGGCTTACCTGTAGCATAAAGTGGTTGTAAAGGGTTTACAACCACTTTAAAGACTTGTGATGAGATTGTGGTAGAGGGCGCTCTATAAATAAAATATATAGTGACACATCAATTTATATAAGTAACTATAAACAATGTGGGTTGATTAACAATATAGTGCAAATCGTGCAAAATAAAGTGCATAGAGGATAGAACTAAAAAGTCCTAATGTGATTCTGGCAATGACAAACAGTGCAGTCCATAGAATTCAAAGGGGAGACACCAATAGGCTTCCAAAAAGAAATTCCACAGCTCCTTCACCAAGTAGATTGAAACACCAGCAATCGTGCTCAGAAAAAGATTGCGCTTACCAGATGGAAATGACCTCTTAATGAAAAGAAAGTCATTAACGCTTGTGCAGGATAATGCCTGCATTCATTTCAGGGAAAGTTCTTCACTGACAGGCAAAACGAATCACTCCAGGGAGACGAGCATGGGATATGTAAACAGAGAGAGACTTCTCATAGTGCGATCAGTTTATTTGAAAAAGTTTTAAAAACAGACAGGCCAATTGGCCACTTACATTAGACAGTGCCCTTTCCCAGCACTGAGGCTTCAGGTAGTCATAAACTGAGGGTCAATAGCCGCACTCGCGTGGGGATGATCTCCGTTCAGAGTAGTCCAACAGGCAGTGTGATCCTCGTATTGCGTTGCTGTATCGAAACAGACACCGGGATGGGAAGTGTCTGGCATAAACGTGACCAGGCTGCGCCGACCGACGTACGTTTTCGTATGGATAACGTCTTCAGGGACGCCCCCCCTGAAGACGTTATCCATACGAAACGTACGTCGCTCGGCGCAGCCTGGAGTGATTAGTTTTGCCTGTCGGTGAAGAACTTTCCCTGAAATGAATGCAGGCATTATCCTGCACAAGCGTTAATGACTTTCTTTTCATTAAGAGGTCATTTCCATCTGGTAAGCGCAATCTTTTTCTGAGCACGATTGCTTGTGTTTCAATCTACTTGAAGGAGCTGTGGAATTTCTTTTTGGAAGCCTATTGGTGTCTCCCCTTTGAATTCTATGGACTGCACTGTTTGTCATTGCCAGAATCACATTAGGACTTTTTAGTTCTATCCTCTATGCACTTTATTTTGCACTATATTGTTAATCAACCCACATTGTTTATAGTTACTTATATAAATTGATGTGTCACTATATACTATATTTATAGAGCGCCCTCTACCACAATCTCATCACATTGCAATACTAGTTTCCCACACTAATATTTTTTTAGAGGAGCAGCCATTTTTGTTTAAGTAATTTTATAATTAATTATCTATATGTAATTATTGGCGCGGAAACCCCCCCCCCCCCCTTTGTTCCACTTTAAAGACTTGCATCTTACCCTAACCTTTGCGCTCTGTTGCTGCAGCAAGGTCGCAATATGTATGATTGTAGACCAGGAAGGGGACTGGGACGGTCCCACTGTAATAGGTGCCCCCAGCTCATGATTGAATGGCTCCAAGGCTTCTTGCAGTGTGTCTGTTGCCAACGTCCTTTTGACACAGTAGGGCTGGGCAGGGGGCATGATGGGCAAGCTGATTACGGGAGTTGCAGGCGCACTGAATGTGGGCACAGCATCCTGTATGTTCTGGAAAAAGATAAACATACCAAGTGCACCAGCATGGATCCTCTCCTGCTTAATGATTTGGTCAAAATTAAGCCGACAAGGGGGATACCATTTATTAAAGCAGAAATAAGGCTCTTGGTAAAAGAACAGGATACATATACCCAACGCAATATAGAGGAAAACGCATGCGTGACAATTTAATAGGGTCCCTAAACAGACTGGTTCATTTTCCACCAATTCCCAGGTTGTCACTTGTATGGTGGCTCTGGAAGTTCAGACAAACTGTTAAGCTCATGGTCTCAAGGATCAGATTCAATTCTTCCCTGTCAGGGTGCACTCTACTAGATCTACTAGGCTTTTCAGCACTAAGCATCTGCCACCTGATCCTATGTTCTCTGGGTTCTACTACGTTGGAGCCTTATCCGATTCCAGCTTTGAGCGTTATGTCCCCAGTTCTCTGTATTTCTCTTAGACCTCTTGGCATTTGTTTATGGAGTTGCCAAACCTTCAGTTAGACTACTTATGAACATCCCAAATGTTAGACTTCTGTGCGTTTTCATTGGGCTAGAATGAAAGTAGGAATTTTGTACTTGCTGTAAAATCCTTTTTTGAAGTTGACTGCGAGACACGAGTTCCTACCCCTCGTGTGTTTATAATTTTGCTCCCAGTACCGCTTTGCTGTGAATCTGGGTTTTGCTGGTAGTGGGAGAGGTTATCCTAGGCTGGCCTGCAGTTTTGTTTTGCCAGTATAGCCTGAATGGTAAGAACACCAAGAAAATTAATTTACAGCGAGTACAAAAATGTATTGAAGATGTTCTTGCTGTTGGATAGCAATGAAGCAAAGTAAAATTTGTTTTTTGTTCTGTTTTTTTTTTTTAACAGGCAGTCTTCTGGACTTTCTTAAAGAAGGAGATGGGAAGTATTTGAAGTTGCCACAGCTTGTTGATATGGCTGCACAGGTAGGAGTATATGCTGCATTTTCTCTGCTCATGGTTGTTACAATCAACAGGTTAATAATTTACCTAACATTGTATCCTTTTGTAGATTGCAGATGGTATGGCCTATATAGAAAGGATGAACTACATCCACAGGGACCTCCGAGCTGCTAACATCCTAGTGGGAGATAATCTTGTTTGTAAAATTGCTGATTTCGGTCTGGCCAGGTTAATAGAAGACAATGAATACACAGCAAGACAAGGTAAAATTATATTTTAATTGGTTTTCTCCTGAACTAGAAGATTTTCTGCTGTTAACTGCTGGTGGGTTCATACCCGGATATAATAAATACTGGAAGTTTCCCTAGTTGGCCAGTGAGTGCAGGTTTTCCCAGTTCATTTGTTCTACTTTCTAGGCCATCTCTGTAACCGTTCTGCAGTCATCGGTGACTACATGTCTGTGTACCTGTTACACAGGACTCTACTACACATCAGTCCGGGACATCTGGCTATTCCTTGCAGAGTTATTTAGACCAGAGCTGCGGCTGTTTTGTCTGTCCACATCTCTGATGAAGCAGGATCCTTGCTGTATGAAGCTCCTATATGTTCCTGAGGTTTATGTGTGCGGTAATTGCACACAGGTGACCATAGCAGCTTGGTAGTTGGGGGGGGGGGGGGGGGGGAGAGAGAATGGAGGCTCTTCTGGGATTTTCTTTACAAAAAAAAGGAAGATTTTCGAGTGTCGGCACCGTCTCCAGAGCGGCTGGGCACTGCATATACTCAAAACCGCTTTCTGCATTAGCACTACTTTGTTTCTTACTGTGTCAACTGGGTACTGCTTTTAGCCCAAATCAATTTCCTGCTTTTACGCTCAGGCTGGGACTCGATGTAGCAGATTAAGGACTAATTTGTATTAAACTTTGTTCACCACAACACTGGATTGTAGTTGAGCTATGCCATGTAACACTTGCCTTAGTTTAGATCCGCAGGGTGTGCTTATTTAAGTGGCCTTGTTTTGCCTACACATTGTTGGAGACTATCTTTTGACTCTTACTAGACAAAATCATTGACATTGCGATGGGATGACGACTGATACACGAATATAAACTTCTATGACGAAGGTTGACTCTTTCCTCTCCTCCAAGTCGGGTCCCAGTTACAGAACCCCAAACTTTTATTTACCGCCACAAGTTTAGAGGGTTTGAAGCCTACACGGTAAGCAAAGGTCTCTAAGTCCAACGATAAATCATGCTTCATCAGAGGTGGAGGAACAGCTGGAAGTTTGAGAGTAATTGCACCAGTTGTGGGTTTTCTTTGTATCTGAGATAGTCTGATCATTGAATACATGGACAATCTGCTGCTGCTGCGTGAGTAGACCTCTCTGGTCTTGGACTCCAATGTGTCTAAATCGATTTTGGACCTTGGATGTCTGTGACCTCAGGTTTGACAGCTTCAGTCCCAACCACAGTCTTTCTAGCAGAATTGTATGCAACTGCTGGAATTGATGGTATTCACCTTCACCATGGTTTTATTCTCCAATTCCATTCCAGAACTTTGCATAGAGTGTTTGACAAATCCAGTCTTTCTCTGAATGCAGACGGTCTGTGTTTAGGTCCTGCTCAGCTGTCAAATTGTGACTCTGAGTCCCAATAGAAAGTAATGGGCTACCAGCACACAGCACCTGATAGCTGAAGACTGGAAGATTTTCCCTGTATTACTTTTCTGGGGACAACCCAAAATTTGGGGTTTTCTTTTACTTTCAGTGCTAATGGGTAAACGGGACAAATAAAGAGGGTGTATCGTCCCATCGGGGACACAGGCAGCAATGAAGGCCTAATAGACTGGAGATGAATTAGAATACCTATCTGAAACTAAAAACCATTAGCTATACATTAACCTAGGCAAGAATTTAAAAAATGAAGAAGCTACTTAGTTATCGATTAAATCAGCTGCTGAAAGTGCTTAAAACTGGGTTTCATTTCATTTCAACCTCATTCACTCCCTTATCTCTCGCCATGACTATTGCAACTCTCATCTTATTGGCCTGCCTCTCTATCCCCTCTTCAGTATCATAAATGCTGCTGCCAGACTTATCCATTACCAACCACTCAGTGTCTGCCAACCCTCTCCTCCAATCCCTACACTGGCTCCCAATCACTAAGTGAATTAATTTCAAAATACTAACCAACATACAAAGCCATTCAGAACTCTGCCCCGATCTATATCGCCAGTCTTGTCTCCAAATATCACCCAAACTGTCCTCTTTGCTCTTTTCAAGACCTCCTACTCTCAAGCTCCCTCGTCTCCTCCCCCATGCTCGTTTCCAGGATTTCTCCAGGGCCTCTCCAATCCTCTGAAACTCACTACCTCAAGCTTTCTCGGCTATCCACTACTCTTGCTACCTTCAGGTGATCCCTGAAAACTCATCTCTTCAGGGAAGCCTATCACATCTCCAACATTTACCACTTACATCAGCTTATTCCCCACAGTTATAACCTCTTGTACCACCTGCTCCACCCTATTAGGTTGTAAACGCTTCTAAACAGGGCCCTCCTAATCCTCTTGTATTTTATTGTATTATAACTGTATTGTAAATTGCTGCGTAAACTGTTGGCGCTATATAAATCCTATAGAATATAATAATTTTGTGTTACCGATGTTGTGTCCAGCAATGTTTATGCAAAACTGAAAAAGTCCGGCAAGCTGGTACTTCATGCCCTTATTTTACTCCTTTTTTTTTTGTCCTGTTTGGTTTGCCTGTACCTTGGTTTCTTATTACCAGTAAACTTGTGTCTCAATGGTCGGTAGAGAAAATTGAATATTTGTACCTTTTGAAAAAATCCTTTTCTCACAGCCCATTGAGGGACATGAATTTCACCACTTGTATGCCATTGTTTCCTCTTTGGGACAGGCAAGGATGAGGTGGGAGGGGTTATAGCCTCTAGTGGGCTGGCCTTAAGTTCTCATTTTTCCTGTAAGTTACAATATAACCGTTTTGGTTTCCTTTTACCAATAAAGTTATGTCCCTGAATGGGCTCAGAGAAGTAATTTATGAAAAGTACAAAAATCCAATTTTTTTTTTTTTTTTTTTTTTTTTGAAGGTCCATTTTGTTCTGGTCATTTAGTGAAATACATCGGTGCTTAATTAAAGGCTTGTGTAAATATGATTGATTGTATTTACCTTGTAACTATGTAATTTTTTTTATAAGCAAACACTCACAAGCAGTCTGTTCTGTGCCAATTTAGGTGCAAAGTTTCCTATCAAGTGGACAGCTCCTGAGGCTGCTCTGTATGGCAGATTTACCATCAAGTCTGATGTCTGGTCATTTGGCATTCTTCTGACAGAGCTGGTCACCAAAGGACGAGTGCCATATCCAGGTACGTTCCTTCCACTTCCCGTGTTTTGTAATGTGTTCTGTTTTGCCCCTAAAGGAAGCATTTAAAAATGTATATATGAACTTGAATAATCAAAATGTGGATCGCAATGCAAGTAAGTGTGTAATGTTTACTTCTAAGTCAGCATGTTAATGTGTTGAATAGCCCTTACATTTCCCTTCTAATTGCAGTTTATGCACACGTAGTATTTACGGGAATGCGAAGTACACAGTGCAGCTTGTTTTGCACAAAGCAGTAAATGTGTTTTGTGCAAATTGATTATTGACATTGTTGGCAATATATATGTGGACAACAGCCTGAAAAGTAAAACTTTAAAAGGTCATTCTAATGGGTAGTTTAACATCTGCCTTTTATGCATCACTTTGTGTTGCGTCCATCGGAAGGATGCTGGACAAACCACAAAGTCATAAATGGTCCATTTGTGAGATAAAAACTGCTCTGAGTCTAGAAACGATTAATGCACACTAGAGTAATGCACCTTTTAAAGACATTGTGGTACAAAGCTTGCAGGCTATTATGCGAGTTGCACTGTATGTAGAAATGTCGAGCTCAATCTTGCATTAGTGGGAGCCGTTTACCATAATAGGTAAAATGTTAGGCAGGCCATATGCGTGGGCTCCAGAGCATTTTTTGCAACGTTAAAAATGGCCATTAAAAATTTACAACATGCTCTAAATTTTATTGTCGTTTTTAACGTTGTAAAAAATGGTCGTGTGTGGCCTTTAACGAAGTGAAAATAACGCGCATGCACAGAAGCAAGTTATGAGACGGGAGCACTCGTTTTGGTAAAACTAGCGTTCGTAATGGAGATGGCACATTCATCACGCTGTAATAGACTGAAAAGTGCGAATCTGCTCTCCCCAAACTTTTACTAACACAAAAGCAGCCCCAAGAGTGGCGCCATCCGAATGGAACTTCCCCTCTATAGAGCATTTTTTCACGATCGTGTGTAGGCAAGGCTGGCTTAACAATAATCGGGTTGAAAAAAAAAATGTTTTTTCTAGACCATTAAAAAAATGGTCGTGTGAGTACGCGGCAATAGACTATGCCATTTTCTTTCCTTTAACCACTGGTTGAAGGAAAGAAAATCTCATCAGCAAAGTCAGTGTTTGGGCGGATTCCTTCCTACTGTGCTATAGCCACCAGGAGTGATCATACGAAAACCCAACAGGCTGATTGTACTGAAGTCAATCAATAGATCAACTTCAGTACAACCAAATCTGGACATAGAGGGATCAGAATTAGTCTGGTTCTGCACGTATTTCTATCCAACTATGGCCGGCTTAGGGCACTTAAAGCAGATCCCTTATTTAGATATCTTCAGGGTGCCGCACACGACAGTAAAAGGGTATGAATCGAATATTCATAAAGTGGATGTAAACCCGATTTTCATGAAAATTTGAGCTGGGTACACACATCTGAAGTATTTTGTTATCTCTCTTCAATGCGCTATGTCCCGTAGCTCTCTCCTGAATTGTTCCTCTGTTATCAGCCTGATAACTTCTGACAAATCCTCATACTTTTTAGACAAAAGCAGCCTGAATGTTCAGTCTGGGGAGGTTGCTAAAATAGATTAGCAGGGAGCAGCTCCTATTACAAAACACCTCTGAGAGTCTCTGCCTATGATGAGGGGGTGTTAGCCAACATTGCTGATTGGAGGAAAGTGAATCTGGGCTGTATGCCCAGACATCACACTCAGGCGCCGTACACACGGCAGAGAACCTCGACGGGCAGAACACATCGTTCCGCCCGTCGAGGTTCTCTCCCGGCCGTCGAATTCGGCGACCCGCCCGTCGGGAATGGCAACCAGCCATTCTTCTAGGCGGGCCGTCGAGGAAATAGAGAGCGTGCTCTCTATTTCGGCTCGACGGGCTTCCCGACGGGAAGCTCGCCGAGACCGTACACACGGCCGAGGTCCTCGCTGGAATGTGCATTCCAGCGAGGTTCTCGCTGGTTTTCAGCGAGAACCTCGGCCGTGTGTACGGCGCCTCACTCTGTGTTAACCAGGAAGAGGAAATCTCCTAACACAATCTTCCGTCTTCACATTTATATACTGTTTAGAAAGTTCAGATAGACATGTAAAACCTATGTAGGGAGATTTGTTTCATCTGTGTATCATCATCTGTGGCTGTTCACTTCACTGGGTGTATGGAGGGTTTACATCCACTTTAAAGTTATTTTGATGTTTTTTGTTTTTTTTTCTAAAATAGAGAGGTTCATATGCACTGGTATTGCACAAACCTGTTCATTGACCTCCTCTATTGGGGCCACTGCTGGTGTTTTGCTACTCTTCTGCCTCAATAGCAAGCAGCTTGCTTTGGGGGCAGTTATGTGGACTTACTCGCGAGCCAGCCTTTGTGTGTTTATAGACGCACAGAGATTGCCTAGGCTCTGCTCCCTCATTTCATTGGCAATAGCAGGAGCCAATGGCAAAATCGCACCGCATTTTAGGTGTCATTGGAAATGGTAGCACCTGAACCTGGGTTTCGGGGGCAGAATCACATTGATTTTGCTGCAATCCCAAAACGCCCAGGTGTGAATAAAGCCTGAGCCCCTTTGCGATTCTGGGTGGGGGGTGGGGGGTGAGTTCAAACACACTGATTAGCTTGACAAGTTGGATATTATACAGATGTGTGATCCAAATGCATTGCGTTTTGAGTGACATTGAGAAAAGGGGTCCTTTTCAAGTTTGGAGCAGTGCGTTCCAGACTCGCAAGTGATAGTATAGTGGTATGCAGAGATAAGTGTTCACCATAGGATTGCTATTGACAGGCAATTTTGCATTTAAAATTGACGGGGACCTTTTTGCATTGAAGTTGATGGTTGGTGTGCTTTTTGCATTGAGGCTAATTGGGGGGAATTTTCATGGGGGAGGTGAATTTACGTGGGGGCTTTTTTCTTTGCATTGAAGTTGGGGGGGTGGTTCTTTGCATTGAAGTCGATGGGAGGCTTATTTCTTTCGATTGCAGACAATAGGAGGTGATTTTGCATTGAAGTCAATAAGGCAGTTATGGAGAGAGACAGGGACAGCAAAATTATGGTTTTCCAGCAGCAGATTTATTTATATATTTGTGTGTGTAATAAAAATACACTGCCCGGTGCCTGGAACTGCATATGCCAGGCATCAGGCAATATCTCGGATTCCAATTCAACAGCTGTTTCATACATTTGCCCAGTTGAATACTTCTAAGCTCTCTTGTTCATTAGGCTAACGATATGAAACTCTTTCCACAGGAATGGTGAATAGGGAGGTACTGGAGCAAGTGGAGCGTGGCTACCGAATGCCCTGCCCTCAAGGCTGCCCAGAGTCACTGCATGAATTAATGAAGTTGTGCTGGAAGAAGGACCCAGATGAGAGGCCAACCTTTGAATATATCCAGTCATTTTTAGAAGACTACTTTACAGCAACAGAGCCACAGTACCAACCTGGAGACAATCTATAAGAGGGAGAGTAACCATAAAATGCACAATACTTGCCAAAAGTATACAAGAGACTTTGCATAAGTTCTTACCTGTTCCTGTAGCAGAATGGAGAGTCTTGATTACTCTGCATGATTATGGCGAATTGGAAATCCACAGTACAGTTGCACAAAACCACTTTGAAAGTATTGCAAGCAAAATGGACAAATCATATGATTCAGAGCAGGTCCCAAAGAATGGTCAGCAGTGGTGTGGATGGTTGGTTAAGCCATTAAGAACTCAATGTTCAGCCCGCTGTTTTAATACAGATTTCTCTTTTTATTTGTGTTCTTTCTTAAGTAAACATTTCAGGAACATCAAATAGGGGCTCATCACTGGACCAAGCATTTCATTCCTGGTTGATCGATAAAATCTTGTTGTGTGTTTTTTTTTTTTGTTATATACATCATATGCTGACATATACAGTATGAAAATACATTGCCTTCCACTTGCTACAATGCCCATGGATGAAGTGAAGGGAAATTGTTAGGATTTTTTTTCTCACCAAGAGGCTAGACATGACGTGTTAAATTTAGACATTACATTAGTACTCGGTTTCAGTAGGGCATACATCTCCCTTTGTTTACTGTCACTATTGTCATACAGGGGAAAGAGCACTTGGCTGAGCTCACTGCAGAGTCACTGGACCTCCCTCCAGAGACGTTCCCTCTGCACTGAACCTCTCCAAACAATGACAATTGAATTGCCTGAAACTGCCTGCAGGACATAAAGTGGCGTTTTAACATCAAGCAATATCCAAAAATGTTTATTATGCATTAAAGGTGATACAATATATATTTTTTCCCCTCATAACTCTATCATGGGCAATCTGAAGTGGTTCTAGGTTATTTAAAGAGCAGATAATCATGTATGCAATCTCATGCATTTTTGATACAATTTTTTTATGCTATTTTTGTGACTTTTTATTTGTAAGAAGTATCGGAATCACACATCTATAACACTATTTGAGAATTTCCTGTAGTTCAGGAATTTCAGTGATGGCACTTTGGCTTATCAGTGACTAATATTCGTTTGAGGTGACTGGAGCAAAATGTGAATGCTTTAAATGACTGTATTCTGACATGGTTTATTTACTGTGGTTGGAGCGCAAGGTCCCCAGTGCCAACCTGGCTGGACAAACACGCTTGTGCAAACTTTTTACAATTACAAGTGACCCATCTCTGGCAATAATTTGTTTTTTGAAGTTACTTTTTTTTGTTATTATGTTTATCTAACAATAAAACATAAGGTTCTAACTTGTATTTCCCATTCTACATTTCACACACTACAGTCTGGACAGGTCCAAGATCCGTTCTTCTTGGCCTCCAGGCCTACTTGCTAACATTTCCAGTTTAACACCAGGGACCAGCTAGGCGATGCCCTCAACTTACCCATTTCCAAAGCACCAAATCATTTTACCCATTTATTTAGGATTGTTGGCAAATATGTACAGATATTTGGTAATGTGGAACTATATTTTGTTTACAATTCCCAACATGTGTTTTCAATGGCGGTGCCATCACAACATTTCTCCTTTAAAATTAGACTTTTTTTTTTTTTTTTTTTTTCTCCTTTTTTTTTTTTAAGGGCTTTATACAAAAATTATGGAAGTGTATCTTTTTATAAGACTTTTCAAACTAATTTAACTCAAACTGTAAGTTTCTGTACTAAGTAAAAAAGCATCAGTGCTTGGCAGTCCGACTGGCTGTCAATCATTGTCTTTTAACTACTAAACATTGATTATGTAATATCATTTTGTATAGTAACAACAAATTATGTAATTATTGCATTGGCAATTATTGTGATGATGCATATCTAACAGGAAGGGGAGCTTACTGGTTGATACATTTAACACAGTTTTATGTTAAATATGATGCCTGTTGGAGCAACAGGAGATCAATATGTAAAATAAACAAAATAATTTTTCTTTTTTACGAACGTGGTCTATTTTTTTGGGGGGGTTTGTCAGAAAGCTACATGGTTAAGGTAGCTATCAAACTAATAACACAGTTAAAACAAACTAATGGCAAAGTCACTGGCCGATTATATGAAAGACCAGATAATGCTAGGTGGCTAAAGTTTGCTTCCCAGGATTCTGACTCGTTATGATTGCATACCTCGAACACCAGTATCTGTTACCTGCCTTTACGGCGATGCACTAGCTACTTCATTTATTCAGTTTAGCTATTTTGAAGCGATATACTGTATATCCATGTGATACAAACTTACTGTAAATGGTATGCCTGTATGTTAAGAGAGATTATGTATGTATGTGTATATATAATTTGTTTTCATGTGTAATTTAAAATTATATTCCAGACTGTTCTTGGCCAGCTGGGAGTTTTGAGCCATTCACACCCTCTATAGATGCAGTGATTTTAGTTTTTGCATGGACTTCCACTTTAATCTGGCAAAGTATTCTGTAAGGATGGCCTCACCCTGCCTAATGTGCTTTTGCTAAAGTAGATAACCCGTAGTTTTTGTGCGAGTTGGAACCACTTTCCCATCGAATTCCTTGATGTCCTGTAGGTTTAGAAAGCACACCAAAGCTCTTTCAGCGAGCTTTTTGAAACCGCATTAAAACCACGGGACATCATTGAAGTCTATGGGAAAGCGCAGCAAACCCCCACGAAGAGAAAAAGGAAACTGCCGCTCCAGGTGAGTGCACTCAGTGTCCTCTCAGCGAAGACTGGATAAAAGACTGGACAGCCGCACTTCCATGAAATTCTTAAAATTGCTATGATTAAGCGCTGATATCCCAGTGCGAAATGTGTCAGCTATCCACCCCACTGTCTGCTGTGACCTGTAGTGCTGTTTCCATTTCTTTCTCGTACATCACGGGACACAGAGCGGCATATTCATTACTATATGGGTTATATGGAGTACCTTCAGGTGTGGACACTGGCAATCTCAAACAAACAGGAAGTCCCTCCCTATATAACCCCCTCCCCTAGAGGGAGTCCCTCAGTTTTTTCGCCAGTGTCTTAGGTGTTGGTCACGGAATAGCTTTGCTCCACATCCTTGGGATTAAGGGCGGGCTAACCGGATCTGTCCAAGGAGCCTCAGTGCCAAAGTGGACAGTACCCGGGCCCCAAACCGTGGGGTTTTGCCTATAATGCTCCTCTTTGGAGGGCTGGACCCTGGGCCCAGGACTTGGAGTTTGTAAAGACCATAAGTTCCTGTTTGCCAGGGTGCTATATAGGTCCAGGACAGTGGGTACCTTCATAGGACCCCAGGGCCTGAAGGTCTACTACGCTACCCACGGAGATGGGAGAAGATTGGACCGTTTTGCAAAACGTCCTGCGGCATGGAGCAGGTAAGAGGGGAGCCTGCGGGACTTGGTTCGACAGCAGGCTCTCCAGGGGAGATCTTAAGGGGGGTAGCCTGAGTATGCTCTGTATTGGCACCATGGTCACTATGTCTGATAGACAGGATGCCCTGAAATGTTTCCCCCCATAACTTGATCCCCCTACCTATCTATGTATGTTTGCTAGCTACCTGCTGCTCGCTGGTTGAAGATCTTTTAAAAAAAAAAAAAAAAAAAAAAAAAGATCTGTCTCTAGGCTAAAGGGACTCCTTAGGGGCCTGTGTTAGCCTTACCTTGCCGGGATTCAAATCTGCTGCCTGATGCGTCCTCCAATCTGCATTCCTGGGCTCCAGAGTGCGTCTCCTCCTGGGCTCTCCTCCCCCGACAGTCGCGCACGCGCACATGCATATAGAAAATTTTCGCGCCGTTGGGGGGGGGGGGGGGGGGGGGCGGGGAGTGTGACTGCAGTGTAGAGTGGGCGTGCCTTTAATTGCTGTTATACACAGCAGGCGCGTTCTTAGCTCAGTTCAGAGCTGAGCTGGAGAGAGAGGACGTAGAGCTGGCAGCACAGTGACTCCCGGTGGCGAGAAGGGGTACTACATGCTGGAGTCAGCTCCAATACTTTTTGTTAAGCCAAAATCCCCTTGGCAACAGGTTGAATGCTGGCAAACATGTTGAGGGTGGGGCTGTATGTGGTGAATAATATATAAAAGAAAACATACTGAGCCCCACCGGTTTTGGGGCATTAGTGATCCTATTGTCCCCTAAACCTTATTTTTTTGTACTCCTGGCTATAACAGTCTGTTGTTGTAAGCGGAGTCCTTCGGTTTTGTATTATGGCTTCCAAGGGTTCAGGATCAAAACACAAAAAAATAAATAAATAAAAAAAAAGAGAAAAGACAAAGGGGTTCCTCCTCTGGTTCTGATAATATGCCAATACTTTCCCCACAGGTTATTCCTATAGGGGTCACCCTGGATAAGCCATTAAGGGGGTCTGGTGCTGAGGCTGGCCCAGGTCGGCCCAACCCTGTGTTATCACAGAGGAGATGCTAGCCGTCACCCTAGGGGGGCTAGAGAAAAGAGGTTAACAGCTATGATCGCTGGCTCTTTTTCTGGCAAGAAGCGGACTAGATCCCCATCGCCAAAAGGGACAGAACCTAGAGGATCTACCACTGTAGAATCGTTTTCAGCCTCCCAGGCGGAGAGTCTGTGGGTCCAGTCTTTGACAGACATGGTCCGCTTGGCATTCAATTTGCCATTTCCAGAGCCTCAGGTTCCTGCGGTATCCTCTTTGGGTTCTTTTAAAAGCGCCTTTAAGCAACGCAGCTTTTCTGGCCCATCCTCTGTTAGAGGAATTGGTTTTTCCAGGATTGGGACGACCGGACAGAATTTTTTCTGCCGCCTAAAGCTGACGAGAGGGTAGTCTTTATGCACGTCTGCCAGGAAATATTTGTGCTTGCAGGCACTCTTTCCCCTGACCAAGTGCTCTTTAAAAGGGGCCCGGATGGCTCAGTTGGTAGAGCATCGGACTTTTGATCTGAGGGTCCAGGGTTCAGGTCCCGGTTCGGGCACTGCTTTTCAACTACCCGTGAGGTCCTTGAGGCCGCATCTCCCGGAAAGCGCCCGATCTCGTCTGATCTCGGAGGCTAAGCAGGGTAGGGCATGGTTAGTGCCTGGATGGGAGACCACCTGGAAGGTTTTCTGTTATTTACCCTATGGAAAAGACATTTTTCTAAAGAAAGGGGGCGCTCCCAACGGTGGACGCAGCCATCTCATGGGTGAATAAATCATTAACTGGCCTAAGGGGAAACATACAAATGTTTAAGGTCCCGGTCGATAAACGTTTAGAGACACTTTTTCCAGCATCCCTGGCTACAGCCAGCAGTGGCTACAATTGGAGTTTTTTTCAGGCATTAAGGAACCAGACAAAACAGATGCTTAGACATCCCTGCCCGATAGGCAGAGGAGTTATTGGATATTCCCAGAGCTCTGTGCTTTGCGGTAGAGGCTATAAAAAGGACTCCATCCAGCAGGCGTCTCGTCACTATTTTTAGTGCATATGAGAAGGCTCTTTTGGTTGAAGAACTGGGCGGCCGAGCCCCATGTAAAAGACTGCTGGCAAGTTTGCCCTTCCATGGAAAGATCTGGATAAATACATTCAGACTGTTTCAAGTGGCAAAAGTACCCCTTTTACCAGTCAAAGGAAGTTCCGGGGTCCTGCGTTTAAAAGGGCAGCTCCCCCCGGTTCCAGGGCCCTCAAATTTCAGGCAGTACGGTCCTCCTGCGCGATCAAACTTTTAACAATGGATCGCAAGGACAGGCCTCTGGGGATCGGTCCCCGACAGAGGGGGTCCGATCATCTGTGGCCGCAGGCTACAGATTAGAATTTCTAAAATTTCCTCCACAAGGAAGGCCTCAATGCGGGCAGCATTGGATCACCTGCTTTACCAGGGCATAATGGTAGAGGTACCAGCCCAAGAACAGGGGCTAGGTTTCTATTCCAATCTGTTTGTCATACCAAGGCTCATCGGCAATGTCAGACCAATTTTGGACCTAAAAGGTTTAAATGCTTACCTAAGGGTTCGCTCTTTCCGGATAGAATCCGTTTGGCCAGCAGCCGCCACACTCCAGAAGGATCGGGCTTCTATAGACATAAAGGAGGGTTACCTTCATGTACCAGGTCTTTCAGCCACATCAAATATTTTTGTTTTTACGCTTCGCAGTGATACAGCGTCACTTCCAATTTGTGGCGCCCCCCTTCGGGCTGGCTACGGCCCCCGGGTATTCACGAAGGTCCTAGCTCCTATTCTAGTCAGTCCAAAGGATCCAAGGGATCTCGGTCCTAGCATACCTGGACAACCTCTTAATCATAAGATCACTCGCTTCCTTGGTGGAATGCGTAGTAGCCCTCATGGTTCAGTACCTCGAGAGGTTCGGCTGAGTCCTAAACCGGGCAAAGATCAGCATTTCAACCTACAAAGCAGTTGGAATATCTCGGCACGAGATTAGACACAGAACAGAAGATGGATGTTCCTGCCCCTGGTAAAGGTCGAGGCTATCAAGAGATTGATTCAGTTGGTTCTAAGCAAAAAAGAGCCAACTATTCGCCTATGTATGCGATGGCCATGTTCGAGGCAATACCACACGCTTCCACGCTCGTGTCCTACAGGCAGCAATTCTAGCAGCTTGGTTCTGCCCAGTGGTCTGGAAGGCTGGAGAGCGGTCTTGAACAAGTTCACTCGCCAGGGAACTTGGGCAGAGGCGGAGAGGCAGCTGCCCATCAAGGTCTGGGAGTTCTGAGCGGCTCAGCTAGCCCTCCTGGCATAGACATCCAGATTACAGGGGTCCTCGTGAGAAGTCATTCAGACAAGGCCACAGCGGTGGCATATAGGTGAACCACCAAGGGGGAACCAAGAGTCAAGCCACTCAGAGTGAGAGGAGCTTGGTTTTTCGGTGGGCAGAGGTTTATGTACCCTGCATATCGGCGACATTCATTCCCGAGGTGGACAACCTGCAGGCGTACTTCCTAAGTTGCCAAACCCTGTCGCCGGGGGAGTGGTCTCTGCATCCACAAGTTTTTTTCAGACAATCTGCCAGAAGTGGGGAGTGCCAGACGTGGAGGTCATGGCATCAGGATTCAACAAGAAGCTAGACAGGTTCATGTCTCGAACGAGGGACCCTATGGCCTGCGGAACCGATGTGTTGGTTTGCCCTTGGCATCAATCATAACTTCTATATGCATTTCCCCCACTGCAGTTACTACCCCGCCTGCGGCGCAGGATCATACCACAGGCTGGTTATCCTGGTAGCCCCAGCTTGGTACCGGAGGGCATGGTACTCACTAGTCCTGAAATTGGCAGCGGGAGGCCCTTGGACTCTTCCTCTAGGGCCAGACCTACTCTCACAAGGCCCGATCCTCCACCCTGCATTACGGCGTCTAAATTTGACGGCCTGGCGGCTGAATCCCTGATTCTCAGGGGTAGAGGTCTGTCTAGGCAGGTAATCCCTACCCTCATTGAGGCTAGAAAGCCGGCCTCCAGGGTAATTTTGTTACAGGGTTTGGAGGGCCTACGTAGGCTGGTGTGAGGCTAAGAGATGGGTTTCCCGCAAGTATACCATTGATAGAGTATTACGTTTCCTCCAGCTAGGAGTGGATAAAGGCCTGACATTAAGCACGATCTAGGGACAGATTTCAGCCTTAGTGTGATTTCAGAGGCCGCTGGCCGCCCACTCGCTGGTTAAGATCTTCGTACAGGGAGTCTTACGTGTTAATCCTCCGGTCAAATCACCACTTTGTCCATGGGACTTAAATCTTGTTCTGTCAACTCTACAGAAACAACCCCTTGAGCCGTTGGCTGAGGTACCTTGGTTTTACTGACTAGAAAGTCGGTATTTCTGATCACCATAGTTTTGGCCAGGAGAGTATCGGAATTGGCAGCCTTATCTTGTAAGGAACCATATCTCATTTTACATAAGGATAGGGCGGGGTTCCGTCCTCATTCTTCCTTTCTACCAAAGGTTATATCCAGTTTCCACCTGAACCAGGATGTGGTACTTCCATCCTTCTTCCAAAACCCACCTCTAGAAAGGAGGGGTTGCTGCATACGTTGGATATTGTCAGGGCCATAAAGGCCTATCTTAAAGCTACAGAGAAGGTTCGGAAAACAGATGTGGTGTTCGGTTTACCGGAAGGGCCCAAGATGGGTCAGGCAGCTGCTTGATCCACCATCGCAAGATGGATTAAACAATTAATCGTTCAGGCCTGCGGTTTGAAGAGGTTGCCTCCTCCTTTGTCGGCAAAGGCCCATTCTACCAGGGCCATGGGCACCTCCTGGGCAGCACATCATCATCAGATCTCTATGGCTCGAATATGCAAGGCAGCAACGTGGTCGTCAGTCCACATGTTTACAAAATTTTATCAAATGGACGTAAGAAGGAAGGCGGATACAGCCTTTGGGCAGTCAGTACTACAGGCCGCGATTCAAGCTCCTCAGGATCTGAGGGGGCTCCCTTGATTTGATTTGAGATTTACATTTCTCGTTTAAGTTGGATTTACTAGTATTTGAGTATACCTCTAAATTAAATCCTTCTTTGGAAGATGTCTCCCTCTCCTCATTAAAGCATTGCTTTCGGACATCCCATATAGTAATGAATATGCTGCTCTGTGTCCCTTGATGTACGAGAAAGAAAAAGGGATTTTTAAATATAGCTTACCTGTAAAATCCTTTTCTTGGAGTACATCACGGGACACAGAGCTCCCACCCCTCTTTTTGGGAACATTTTGGGAGGCATACTGCTTGCTACAAAACTGAGGGACTCCCTCTAGGGGAGGGGGTTATATAGGGAGGGACTTCCTGTTTGTTTGAGATTGCCAGTGTCCACACCTGAAGGTACTCCATATAACCCATATAGTAATGAATATGCCGCTCTGTGTCCCGTGATGTACTCCAAGAAAAGGATTTTACAGGTAAGCTGTATTTAAAAATCCCTTTTTTTTTACCATTAAAGGCAACTTTAAGAATTTCGTGGAAGTGCGGCTGTCCAGTCTTTTATCCAAACCCCCACGAAGCCCGGGGGTTAGCTGTGCTTTGCACATATTGCAGCAGGAGGACTGCATCGGGGCAGTGTGAAGACATTTTAAAACCCGAAATAGTAAAATCAGTTTGAATAGGTAGTAAAGCATGTTTGTTATACTCGCTGTGGAACCTAAGGGGTTTATCCTTTGCATTGTGTGTAAAGACTATGTGATCCTGTCTCTCTGATCCTCTTCCACTGTCTGGAAAAAAAATAACCTGATATTTACAGAGCCAGGATGGGCTGCACATGATCAGTTTGTTGTGTATTGCTAGAGAATTTTTTTCCTTCGGAGAGTGCGTGTGATCAGCACAAGGCGATCTGCACTGTCCAGACAGGTTTAAGAGTGAATAAAAACTACTACTACAAGATTTACTAGGAACTGATAGAAGTCACAATGCTGCTGTATACTGCTAAGGAGTAAAGGTATTTATCAGTTTTATATTTACTAAAGTAATTGCATTTCCATGTTCTGTGGGAGACCAGATATAGTGAATGCAGGGTCACTTTAACCACTTAAGGACCGAAAGCATTTGCCCCCTTAATGACCAGGCCATTTTTTGCGATACGGCACTGCGCCGCTTTAACTGATATTTGTCCGGTTGTGCGACGCTGTACCGAAACAAAATTGAGGTATTTTATTTTATATTTCTCGCGAATAGAGCTTTCTTTTGGTTGTATTTGATCACCTCTGCGGCTTTTTTTTTTTTAAATATATAAACGTCTTCATCAGTTTAGGCCGATATGTATTCTACATTTTTTTGCTAAACAAAATTGCAATAAGCGTATATTGATTGGTTTGTGCAAAAGTTATAGCATCTACAAAATGGCTGATTTATGTAATTTTTTTTTTTTTTTTTACTAGTAATGACGACAATCTGCAATTTTTAGCTGGACTGCGACATTGCGGGCGGACAGCTCAGGCACTTTTTTGGACCATTGGCTCAAAATAGCTACTGATTACTCAAGGTTCTCACTAGTGCCCTTGCAGTTCTACAAGCCGTAGGCCACATTTGTGATGGTAGTTCATTCATTCATTCACAGGAAACAATAAATGAATGACGTGGCCGTGTGGGTGGTGCTTATTCTGTTCAAAAAGCCACAGCGGGTAGGGAGAGAAGATCCCCAGACTGACGAGGTGTCCACTGACGGACAGAAGCGTCCCTGGTTTCGCAAGCCAAATAAGCCTGCGAACAAATCTGCAATGTCATGACTGTTTGCCCCCGCCCGACTCTCGGGTGGGGGGGTTGTCGCCTCGGGAGTTTGCAGCTCGGTGGACCGCCCTGCTTTCTGACCAGTGGGTCTGCAAAGTGGTTTCATCAGGATACCAGATAGTTTCTCTCTCGTCCGCCAAACAGGTTTTTTCCCCTCAAACCTTCATCTGCTTCTGGCTCGCTGGAAAGCCTTGTTGGGGGCAATGCAGGACCTGCTGCTGCGTGGGGTGATAGTACCGGTACCGTCGCAGGAAAGATCCAGGGATTCTAGGAAGGGATCCGTCCGATTCTTGACCTCAAGGCCCTCAACAGATTTGTGATGATGAAAAGATTTAGGATGGAATCAGTTTGCTCTGTGGTCGCTGCACTTCATCCGGTGGATTTTCTGGCATCTCTGGACTTCAAGGACGCTTACTTGCATGTCCCCATATGCATCGGGCTTTAGAGAATTCTGCATTTTGCGGTCGGGGAGGAGCACTACCAGTTTGTAGCTCTCCCCTTTTGGCCTGGCGTCGGCACCAAGGTTTTTTTTACCAAGGTGCTCGGCCCAATTCCAGTAAAGAATCTCTATCGTGGTCTACCTTGACGACCTCCTTCCGAGAGCTGCTTCAGCCTCAGAATTAGAGGACGATGTGGCGATAGCCAGTCAGACTCTTCGAGAGTTCGGTTGGGTTCTGAACCTCCAGAAGTCGGTGTTAATACCGACTCAACGCCTGGAGTACCTGGGCTTGATTCTGGACTCCTCAGAGGCAAGGGTCTTTCTCCCTTCAGACAAGCTGCGGACTCTTCAGGCTGCAGTGAAGCTGTTGGCATCCCACAAATGGTCGTCGCTGCGTTTTTTGCATGCGAGTCCTGGGCATCATGGTCACTTTTGAGGCGGTTCATTATTCAGGTTAAGGACCTGGCCCCTTTTTGCGATTCAGCACTGCGTCACTTTAACTGACAATTGCACGGTCGTGCAACGTGGCTCCCAAACAAAATTGTTTTTTTTTTTTTTTTTTTTTTTTTCACAAAAAGAGCTTTCTTTTGGTGGTATTTGATCACCTTATTTTTTGCACTATAAACAAAAATAGAACAACAATTTTCAAAGAAATTAAATATTTTTTTACTTTTTGCTATAATAAATATCCCCAAAAATATACAAAAAAAAAAAATATTTCTCCCTTTAGGCCGATACATATTCTTCTACATATTTTTGGTAAAAAAAAATTGCAATAAACTTTTGTTGATTGGTTAGCGCAAAAGTTATAGCGTTTACAAAATAGGGGATAGTTTTTATGGCTTTTTTTTTCCGTGACTGCGACATTATGGCGGACACTTTTGACGCTACTTTGGGACCATTTGTCATTTTCACAGCGAAAAGTGCTATAAAAATGCTCTGATTACTGTGAAAATGGCAGTGAAGGGGTTAACCACTAGGGGGCGCTAAATGGTTAAGTGTGCCATAAGGGAGTGATTCTTACTGTAGGCTGGACGTGTGAAATCACTGATCTTCGTTCCCTATAACAGGGAACAGAAGATCAGTGACATACCACAGAGGAACAGGGCAGGTGTGTTTACACTCGCCTCTCCCCGTTCTTCAGCTCCTGTGACCCGATCGCGTGACCCACAGCTGGGCTCTTAAAGGGCAACGTATCTGTACGTGCCTGTGCCCAGCCGTGCCATTCTGCTGAAGTATATCGGCGTTAGGCGGTCCTTAAGTGGTTACTCATCTGAATTTTTTTTTGTTGCCGATTATGGTGCAACCATACTAGCCGAGTGCACCTAAATGCATTTCCATGTCATGTTTTTCTTGTACTTTAACCACCTCAATATCAGCATGCTTCTCCCCCATTACTGTGGCATTTTTAGTTTTCAGGTGGTGGTGATGGTTTTGAGGTGGCTAAGGTGTGCTTGGGCTTTAAAGGTTGTTCACTAATGCCAACTGTAAGTCTGCTGCCAGTATTGGAAGGAAAATCCCTTGGGGGATTGAATTGCTTTGCCTTCAAGCTGCAGCATGCTAAATGTCACGGATAAACCCAAAACACTTTATTGCGCCGCTTCTCCAGAAAAAAAGGACTTCTGCAATCAATGGTCGTCGGTGGCAAATTATATCACATTATTTCGGTCTTCTGTCAGTATTGAAAGAAATTTCCCTTGGGGGTTAAATTGCATTGCCTTCCAAATGTACAACGGCTAGAAGTCATGGATAAGCCCAAAACACCCTAATTCTACAATCTCTGGTCGTCGGTGGCAAAATATAATATCACCTCTGTTATTTATGGTATTGGGCACATTTTAAATGCCCCAAAGTGCCACACCCCCCTCAAAAAAACAATCTTGCAATCATTGGTGGTCAGTAACATTTTCTATTTGATTCAAGTTGGGTGACTGGCTGGGCCATTCTAACCGCTTTATTTTCTTTCTTTAATAACTAACAGTTTCCTTGGCTTTTTGTTTAGGATCATTGTCTTGCTGAAACGTCCAGCCTCGTTTCATAATCCTGGTAGATGGCAAGAGATTTGTATCAAGAATGTCGCTGTACATTTTTCCATTCATCCGGTCCCAATGATATGAAGTTTGCCCTATGCTGAAAAACGGCCCCACACCATGACGTTCCCACCTCCAAACTTCGCTGTTGGTATGGGGGCGTTTTTAGGGTGCTGTGCAGTGCCATTTGACTTCCAAACATGGTGTGTATTATGGCATCCAAAGAGCTCAATTTTGGTCTCATCTGACCAGACTATATTCTCCCAGTATTTCGCAGGCTTGTCTAAATGTTGTGCAGCAAACTTTAAACAAGCTTCTACATGCTTTTTCTTCAGCAATGGAGTCTTGTGTGGTGAGAGTGCATACAAGCCATGGTGGTTGAGTGCATTACTTATTGTTTTCTTTGAAACAATTGTACCTGCTACTTCCAGGTCTTTCTGAAGCTCTCCACAAGTGGTCCTTGGCGCTGGACAACTATTCTGATAATTCTTTTCACTCCTCTGTCTGAAATCTTGCGAGGTGCACCTGGTCATGGCTGTTATATGGTGCAATGATGTTCTTTTTACTTCCATATTATGGCCCCAATAGTGCTTACTGAAACATTCATATGATTAGAAATCATTCTGTAACCAATTGCTTTTACCCATCCACTTGACCCTTCCTTCTAGATTGTAAGCTCTAACAAGCAGAGCCCTCTGATCCCTCCTGTATTGGATTGTATTGTGACTGTACTGTCTTCCCTGATGTAAAGCGCTGCACAAACTGTTGGTGCTATATAAATCCTATATAATATGAGATGTTTCTTGTGTGACACCTTGGTAATGAGACACCTTTTTATATAGGCCATCAGTTGTAACTGAACCAGCTGATATTAATTTGCACATAGGGGGCATAATTGCTTTCTAATTACTGATAGATATCAGGTGGTGTCTTGGTTTCCATGCCTTTTTTACACTTCCCTTTTTTCACCGTGTCATTTCATTTTATTACACGTAACTTCATTTCTGAAAATGTTTTTGGGTTCTTTTTATGTATAGGTTGTTACCGAAATGTGGTGAAAATTTCACGTCAATAGCACTTTTAGATATATATTAACCTAGAAAAATGGTGACGTGTTCAATACTTATTTTACCCGCTGTAGATTTGTGCGTGATGTTGGTTAGCAGAGTATATTATCCAATAAAAAAAAGCTGCCCTGTATACAGCAAGCATCAATCACATACAGTATGTCCACATAACATGAAAAACATGAAAATCGTCTTCACAAGAGTTGTAAGACCTGGGTCTTATTACACAAATATATAATGCATAAAAAGCACTAAATGAAGATAGGTTATTTAACCACTTCCTTACCAGCCCATAGTCATATGATGTCCACTAATCGGATCTCCCATCCTGGGTGGATGTCATATGACGTCCTGGGCTTTGTGAGGGGATATCTGAATGATGCCTGCAGCTAGAGGCATCATTCAGATATCATTCAGATATCATTCGGATATCATTGTTTTCCGGCAGTGATTCTGCGCACCATAAGAATGATCAAAGCAGCGGTTCTGCCACTTGATCGTTCTTATAGGCGGCGGGAGGGGACAACCCACCTCCCGCCGCCATCCGGTGCTTCTTTGGGCTCTCCCGTGCTTTTGGGGGCCCGGAGAAAGAATCGTCCAGCGCCGAAATGGGAAGCATAGAAATGACTGGTGACCAAATGGTCACCAGTCATCTCTATGACAGTCGGAGGCCCGGGCGCGATGTGATGTCACACCTGGGTACCCGGAAGTAAACAAAGCCGCGGTTGCGGCTAGTAAGCATGAGATCTGTGAATCTTTTTTTTTCACAATCTCATGCTTTCCAAGCCTGTAGGAGAGATGTGAGTGAGTAAGTGAAAAACTTATAGCGCAACACATGCGAACTGAATCGCCTCTGGGCGCTGTAACCATTCCCTAGTTGAAACCCTTTGGCCTTCAGAAGAGATGGATTTTAATCTTTCTCCTGAAGGCCAAGTGGTCTAACTCCAATCGGATGGTGGTTGGTAGCGCGTTCCACAGTCAAGGTCCCTGGATTGCTAATCTTCGATCGCCTTTGGACTTGTATCTAGCTTTGGGTATCTGCAGTAGGTTTTGATTGGTGGATCGCAGAATGCGATTTGGGTTATGGGTGTTTATTTTTTCGCATAGATATTGGGGGGGGGGGGGGGGGTTTCCTTGAATACACTTATGCATTAGGCAAAGTGCCTTGAAAGTGATTCTGTCCTTTACTGGCAACCAATGAAAGGGATCTCAGTGAAGGTGAGATTGATTCCCATGGCTTTTTTCCGGTCACTAGTCGAGCGGCCGTATTATTGACCCCCACATCTCTCCATAAAGAGGACCTGTCGCACACTATTCCCATTACAAGGGATGTTTACATTCCTTGTCATAGGAATAAAAGTGATCAAATTACCGTATTAGTAAATATAAATGTGGAAAAAGTGTAAAAATAATAAAAAAAAATTAAAACTCCTCTGTCCCCGGTAGCTCGCGCTCAGAAGCGAACACACACACACACGCAAGTCCCGCCAACAATGTAAACGCTGTTCAAACCACATATGTGAGGTATCGCCACCTGTAAAAAATGTCAAAGTGTCACCTATGTAGAGTTTTAAGTAACAAATTTTGCCGTCATTCCATGAGTGTGCGCAATTTTAAAACGTGACATGTTGGGTATCTATCTACTCGGCGTAACATCACCTTTTTAATATTTTACAAAAAAATTGGGCTAACTTTACTGTTTTTTATTTTTTTTAAATTTATGAAACCATTTTTTTTCCCCAAAAAAAGGCGTTTAAAAAATTATTGCGCAAATACCGTGTAAGATAAAAAGTTGCAATGACCGCCGTTTTATTGCCTAGGGTGTCTGATAAAAAAAAAAAACATAACATTTGTTTTGTTTTTTTAGCAAAAGAATGATGATTTGTACATGTAGGAGAGAAGTGCTCGAATAGGCCCGGTATGGAGCTGGGTATAAAAGCCCTGTATTGAAAGGGTTAAAGACTGAAACAGAAGCAACGAAGGGGTGCATAATATATTGTGAGCAAAATTATCTGTAAAAACCTTGCAATAGTACATACAAGAAATAAAACGTGTTAATGTTAATTAGATTGATATAGAGTGAGCCAAAAAACAGGAGAAATAAAAGAGCAAGTTTTGGATGGAAACGAGTGCCATGGAGGCTCTATGCTCCCTAACTCTACAACTGCTTAATCATGAGCGTGGTAATATATACATTTATATATATATATATATATACATACATACATTATATATATATATATATATATATATATATATATATATATATATATATATATATATACACACAAAGTTTCCTAGAAACTGGTACAATGACTGTAAAACACAGCATCACTGCCAAGAGTCTTTAACCACTTCCTTACTGGGCACATATACCCCTTCCTGACCAGGTGAAATTTCAGCTTGTGGCACTGCATCAATTTAACTGACAATTGTGCGGTCGTGTGACGTGGCTCCCAAACAAAATTTACATCCTTTTTTCCCCCACAAATAGAGCTTTCTTTTGGTGGTATTTGATTGCCTCTGCGGTTTTTGTTTTTTGCGCTATAAACAAAAATAGAGCGACAATTTTGAAAAAAAAACTATTTTTTACTTGTTGCTGTAATAAATAGCCCAATTTTTTTAAAAAAACTTTTTTTCTCAGTCTATGCGATACGTATTCTTCTACATATTTTTGGTAAAAAAAAAAATCGCAATAAGCGTCTGGTTTGCGAAAAAGTTATTGCGCTTACAAAATAGGGGACAGAATTATTATTATTTTTTTATTTAATTTTTTTACTACTAATGGCGGTGATCAGCATTTTTTTCGTGACTGCGACATTATGGCGGAGACATCGGACACTTTTGACACATTTTTGGCGCCATTCACATTTATACAGCGATCAGTGCTATAAATATGCACTAATTACTGTATAAATGTGACTGGCATTGAAGGGGTTAACACTAGGGGGTGAGGAAGGGGTTAATGTGTACCCTAAATTGTGTTCTAACTGAGGGGGGTGACTGGGGGAGGTGACCGATGTGGTGTCCCTATGTACAAGAGACACAGATCGGTCTCCTCTCTCCTCTGACAGGACATGGATCTCTGTGTTTACAGCCGCCGATCCCGAGTGCCTGGCGGACATCACGGCCACCAGGCACGCGCATCGGTATGTCAGCGATGCGGCGGGCACGCGCGCGCCCCCTCATTGGCCAGACGGAGCGCAGGCCGTAAAAACAAGGCCTGTTAGAGATTCAGGACATCCCTTCGGCCGTACAAAGTCGTACAGCCGTTGGGAAGTGGTTAAGAGGATTTCACCAATTTCTGTTTATCTACATTGCTTATTCTGCTCATTTATTTGCATGCATTTAAAATAAGTTCTATTGAAAAATAGAGTGAAAAGAACCAAGGCTTCCTTGCATGTACACTTATCTGTGAAAAAGATTAAGGTATGTGTGTGATGCTATATAAACACTTTAGTATTTAGTAAAAATCAGCTGACCCAGAATTATAAGCAGCTAAGTTTATGTAGATTTTGACTTTCCTGTAAAGTCCAGTTTGGCCCTGCCACCTTCCAATTTCCCTGGTTGTCCTTAAATTTTACAGCTGGCTTTATTGTCCAATGTGGAGACTCAGGTAGAGGTGTGCATATCATTTTTCTGTGTCTGATGTCTCTAAATCCTATTAATCGCGTTGATGCGTGATTCTCCCTAAAGCTAACCCCTGATTATGCATATTATTTTTTTTTATTTTTTTTATCTTCATTCTGCTCTGCAGCTCATCAACAGACAAAATCAAGCTTCTAAAGCCATCAGGAAACCCTTGATTACAAGAAAATGTGACAATCATTGCTTTAAATCTTTCACTTTATCTACAAAACAAATAGTTATGTTTAACTGCTTGATGCCCACCCACAGTTCATTTACTGCAGGTGGGTGGCACAGCCAAGCTGGATCACGAACATGTACGTCCTCCAGCTTCAGCCAGGTATGCACACACCCCCTGCTAACCCGGCACTGTCACTGGCTACAGCACAATTTTTGTGCATCTCCTGCCTCCTCCTAGGCCAGGGGTCCTCAAACTATGGCCCTCCAGTTGTTCAGGAACTACATTTCCCATCATGCTCAGTCATGTCTGTGAATGTCAGAGTTTCACAATGCCTCATGGGATTTGTAGTTCCGCAACAGCTGGAGGGCCGTAGTTTGAGGATGCCTGTCCTAGGCCAACAGGATCGCTTCTCCTCCTGGCCAATCAGGAAACGGGTCTCAAGACCTGCCACTTCCTGATTGGCTGGGAGGAGAATCCATGTGACAATAGCAAATATTCATTCACTATTGTCACACAACTTGTGGGCTGGGGTAAAATAAATGACGCTGTCGCCCATTCAGGGTTCATGTAAAACAACATAAAATATAACTCAAGGATGTAGGCTACCATAATAGGTCTAAATAAAAGGGTGTGGCTCAAGTTTTAAAAATACAGTATGCCTTGTAAATGCCAAGAAGCTAATATAAGGAGAGTGCCCCCCCCCCCCCCCCCCCCCAGTAACACCATGTACCTCTATTGTAAACACCATAATCAAAAGATGACAGGAGTATTATGATTTATCATATTATGGTTAGGCTGTGGTTGGGTCAACCGACCACTTGGACCACATTTTATCATATTTCTTTTGACAGCCCCTATTAACTATTAATTAAGGTGTCTTTATACAAAGGCACGTTGACATTGACCAACTGTTTCCAAAAGGTGAAGGAAGAAGGAATAGCCTTGTGGGAGCATAGACAAGAAGTAAACTAAGCATGGCCCTATTGCTAATGAACAGTTAGTGATGTTGGGGCTGTGTGATGCATCTGCCGGTGTCATGTATGCTTGCTTGGCAGCTTTGTCACACAGCCCTGCAGCATTGATTGTTCATTCATATAGTAAAAGATCAGTCCGCTTAGAGAGAGGGTTGGCATTGAGAGCGCAATCCATAAACATGGGACTCAATCCATAAATTGGACTTCAGCCTGGGCTGGAGCTACAGCACAAACAGAAGAATAGGGAATGATTTACTAAAACTGGAAAGTGCAAACTTTGCTGCAGCAGTGCATGGTAGCCAATCCGCTGCTAATTTTAGGTTGTTCAATCAGGCTTTGACAAAAAAAAAAAAAAACTGAAAGCTGGTCGGTTTCTATGTAGAGCTGCACCAGATTTTGCACTCTCCAGTTGTAGTAAATAATCCCCATAGTGTCAATTTATGTTTAACCACTTGTCCACCGAGCCTATTTTGACACTTCTGTCCTTCATGTAAAAATCTAAATTTTTTTGCTAGAAAATTAATCAGAACCCCCAAACATATATATTTTTTTAGCAGACACTCTAAGGAATAAAATGGCGGTCATTGAAACTTTTTTTCTCGCACGGTATTTGCGCAATAATTTTTCAAACGCCTTTTTTTGAAGAAAAAAAAACGGTTTCATGAATTAAAAAATAACAAAACGGTAAAGTTAGCCCAATTTTTTTGTATAATGTGAAAGATGAAGTTACGCCGAGTAAATAGATACCTAATATGTCACGCTTTAAAATTGGGTGCACTCATGGAATGGCGCCTGTAACGGTCACCACCGCTTACGACTTTCCATCCAACCACGACAAGCTTATCTGACACACTCCGACAATATTGCATACACGATCCATATCCTTTCCCAGAATAAGACGAGACAGAGCTCCGTTCTTGCTTCCAAAGATATGACAATTTATTAGTTTCCTTAGCTTGCTTATATCCAGTACAGCATAATACAGTTAATCACAGGACAATGCAATCTCCACCCCCCTTCACACCATGGGGGGCTTCAATCACACTCTAAAAGGCATTCAGGTAAGCTAACCATGTAGACCAGTCGGCACCGTATCTTCAATAGGGTTCAATTAACCTTGAATAATAACACGGACATCTAGTTGAATAAGTTATCTATACAGCTTTATCACACAATGGCAGAGTCTTGTGAGAGTGGGTGCAATCCACACCTTCAGATATTTCAATAGCATATTATACAAAGGTATGACTCACTGGCTGGCTGACCTGAATTAACACCTTTCAAAAGCATGTGTGCCCAGATTGCATAGCTAACAGCTTTTGATATTTGAAGACATCCTGCAAACATGAATTATTATTAATGTCCCTTATTAATGTCTTCTGTAATATATGAATTATGATTCTTTGTCACCCTATGGCCCTAGTGGACATAAGGTGACCCTAGACATGGCAATATCTCAGTCTGTCATGGGCCATTCCGTTACAGCGCCAAACTTTGGTACTTAAAAATCTCCATAGGCGACGCTTTAATTTTTTTTACAGGTTACTATTTTCGCGTTACAGTGGAGGTCTAGTGCTAGAATTGTTGCACACGCTCTAACGCACGCGACGATACCTCACATGTGGGGTTTGAACGGTGTTTACATATGTGGGCGGGACTTGTATGCGTGTTCGCTTCTGCGCGCGAGATAACAGGGACAGGGGCTTTTGAATTTTTTTTTTTATTTAATTATTTTTATTTTACTTAATATTTTTTATTTACACTTTTTAAAAAAAAAATGTTTTTTTGGATCACTTTTATTCCTATTACAAGGAATGTAAACATCCCTTGTCACCGATTACATGCCTACAGCAGTCATCTCTATGGATCTGCTACAAGCGCCGGTGGATTCGCTCTCCGGGCCCCTGATGGCACGGGAGAGCCCCCTCTCGCTCCCTAGAAGAACGATCAAGCGGCGGTTCCGCCGCTTTGATCGTTCTTATGGTGCACAGAAACGCCGGCTGAAGACGGTGATAACTGAATGATGCCTGCAGCTGCAGGCATCTTTCAGATATCCCCGCACAAAGTGGAGGATGTCATATGAAGTCCATGGTAGGCAAGTGGTTAAATTACTGCATGAATCCTATTAGGAACAAGTGCTTTGGGGAGATTCTGGTGATAATTATTTTTTAAAGCTGTACTCAAGGCAAATTAATGCAGCTCTGTATTAATAGATCATTAAAGCAGTGTTCTGACCAAAAAAATAAATTAAAAGCCATCAGCTACACATACTGCAGCTACTGGCTTTTAATAATAGGACACTTACCTGTCCTGGATTCCAGCGATGTCTGCACCCACAGCTGATGTTTCCATCAGCTGTTGGGTGCTGCCGGCGCCATTGCGGTAAGCCTTTTGGCTTCACGCCGGGAACCCTACTGCGCATGTGCGAGGCCCACTTCTCTCTCCTGGCCCGGCGGTCGGGGAAGGAGGAGGGAGCCCCATGGTGACAGCACTGGCCGCAGCCTGGACTTCTGTAAGTGGGAAAGGATAACTGTCAGACAGGTATACTGTCCCCCCTCCCTCCCAAAAGGTGCCAATTGTGGCACAGGAGGGGGAGGAGCAGGGAAGCAGAAGTTACACTTTTGGGTGGAACTCCGGTTTAAAAAAAATGTAATGGAGCAAATGTAAGTCCCCAACGTTGATTTGGTAGGATTGCACTGCATGAAAATCTGCAGACACCTATTCATAGGAGAATAGAGCTCCGTGCACATTTCATTCTGTCCAGTCAGCTGGCTGGAGAGGATACCACTACATTCCTGTTGGACCTGTAAATGGGAAATTGGCGTCAACGCTGTTGTGGAACTACAAGTCCCATGAGGCAATGCAAGTGTCTGTAAGTTACAAGCATCACTCCCAAAGGCAGAGGCATGATGGGATTTGTATTTCCGTAACAGCTGGAGGGCCACAGGTTGAGCACCCATGGTCTAAATCAGGGATCCTCAAACTACGGCCCTCCAGCTGTTGCGGAACTACACTTCCCATGAGGCATTGTAAAACTCTGACATTCACAGACATGACTAGGCATGATGGGAATTGTAGTTCCTGAACACCTGGAGGGCCGTAGTTTGAAGACCCATGGTCTAAATAGACAGAAATATAAATCCTTTTTCTCTTCCGTTCATGGACGGACACAGCAGCATTGACCTTAGGGTTATATCCACCTTCCTTCCAGGAGAGACTAAGCAGAAAAACAGCACTTCAAGTGTTAAAACACTTCTGCAGTACAGCTCCTCCCAGGGGGCGTGGTTCCCCGGGTATATAACCCCCACTCTGACTGAACAGCTCCATTTTTTTTCTGCCTAGCGTCAGGAGTAGACTGGCCTCTCTGAGTCCATGTACTCTGGATTTTTTTTGCATCTTTTTTTGCTTTTATTATTTTGGTTCCTGCATTTTTGGATCCTGGATTCTACTATCAACTGCCGACTGGGTGACAAGCTGGATCCTCGATCCTTGTAGTCCCCCCATGTTCGGCCATCGAGCGCGAGCCGGCCCTCAGCTCAGCTCTGGGTCGTCCACGACATGCCCTGTTGCTCCAGGGGTGGCCGGGGAACTTTAATGTTCTAGGGAACACATATGACCGGTCTCTATGGCCTTGTCACAGTGTGTCTGGCCGGACGTTGGTTCAGTCAGCAATGCCTCCAGCCGGTGGTCGCAGGACGGGTGAGTAGGCCCCTTGCCTCGGCAAGGTGGTATGGCTGGTGCTTTCCTGGGGAGGTCGACTGAGGGTACGCCCTGCTTTCCTCTCTCTTCCTCTCACTCCTTCCCCTTCATGGGTGGCGGCTGTTAGAGGGGGGGCCCTCCTGGGGTTTCTTTCACTACCGGGGACTGTGTTCTGTGAGGGGTTGTTGGTTGTGTTGGGAGAGCTGCTGTGTGACTGGGCTGTGGGTTTTTTTTTTTTTTGTTTTTTTTGCTGCTGCGTCATGGTGTCTTACATCTGCGCGTATGGCCCAACATTTTGCTGCGGTCGCGGCTTGTATGGCGGCCATTTTCCTGTAGCCCGCATGCTGTTTTCTGGCATACGGCGGCCATTTTGGAAATAGTCTTGGCCTCTTGTGTCTGGAATACTGCAGCAAAAGCCTGCAAATCGCTTCCTGAGGGACAGCGCAACACAGCCAGCCTTCTCGGCACTTATCAGCGCTTCTGCCACAGCTACAATTGGGTTGGGTGGTGAGTTCCCCTGAGGGTCCCATGCTCTATCTTTGCAGCCGGGAGGGCGGCCGGTGGGTGTCTGCCTTGCAGTGCTAAGGAGGCATAAGTGTGGGTCAACATGGAGTCTGAACCAGAGGCTTCCACCCCAACCTTGCTGAAGTTAACCCTTAGGCCACGTACACACGATCAGACCGGTCCGATGAGAATGGTCCGATGGGCTGTTTTCATTGGACCACGCTGAAGTGGTCTGATGTGCGTACACACCATCGGGCCAAAAATCCGATCAGGCCAGAACGCGGTGACGTAGAACACAACGACGTGCTGAAAAAACGAAGTTCAATGCTTTCAAGCATGCGTCGACTTGATTCTAAGCATGCGCAGGTTTTTGGTCCGATGATTTTGTGTACTAACCATCGCTTTGGTCCAACGGACAGATTTTAAAGCAAGTTTTAAAACTTTGGTCCGACGGACAACGTTCCGATGGGCCGTACACACCATCGAATTGGTCCGATGAAACTGGTCTTAAGACCAGTTTCATCGGACCGGTCTGATCGTGTGTACGTGACCTCAGTGCCCCTGCGGCCTCTGTGGAGGCTATGACGGCAGTCCTGGAGGCGTTTCTTGCCAGGATTGAAGTGACTAGTGGCCAGAAGGGGGGTAAAACGCGCCCCCTCCCTACGCCAGCTTCTGGGGATGGCTTTGACGCAGAACCAGACCGTGCTACTGCCTCTGGTTCTGTCATGTCAGAAGATGCAGGCTTAGCCCACGCGGACAGTGAGAATGACTCTGTTTCAGAGCCGGCACATGATAAAGCGTTTGTTGGAGCCCTTATCACTGCGCTGCGGGATACTCAAAAACTTGAGGAGTTGGCGGAGGCATCTGATGTGCTGTCCCTTTTGGGTTCCGCAAGCCACCCCGCGCCGCGAGAGTGTTTCCTTGTGTTCCATATCTGGACAAACTGTTGTACAAGGAATGTGATACACCGCAGAAAGCTTTTGCTGTTCCAAAATGCTTTGCGGTCCATTATTCTTTTGAGTAGGATTCTTTTTAAAAGTGGGTCAATCCTCCCTCAGTGGACCCTCCGGTGTCCAGGCTGAGTAAAGCCATCACGTTTCCTGTGGAGGGGGCTCTCCATGTTCACAGTAGTGGGTTCGGCTGTGAGACCGGTTTTGGCCGGGGCTCTGGACAGGCAAAGGTCTTGCTGCAAGAGCTTGACACAGAAGAGACCTGTCTGGACCTGGTCGACCAGTTGGTACAGGGCCTGAAATTTGTCTGTGAGTCGGCCCTGGATACGCTCCCCTTGCTTTCTAGGGCCTCCACCTACGTGGTGGTAATGCGACGCCTGCTGTGGCTGAAGTGTTGGTCTGCGGACAAGTCTTCAAAAAAGGCTTTGGTAGATTTACCCTTTAAGGGTGAACGGCTCTTTAGGGCGTCCCTGGATGACATCATAAAGGATGCCACAGGTGGAAAAAGCACTCTGCTCCCACAGTCTGGGAAGGGTAAGGAGCCTCGCCGTATGCAAGGTCCCTCCTTTACTGCCCCCAAGAAGTTTTTTCGCCTGCCAAGTGCGGCAGGGAAAAAAATTTTAAGGTACAAAAGCGCCCGCTACAGGGCAAAAGCGCATCTGGTACTGCAAGCCTAACAAGCCCGCAGACAAGCCTGCTACCGCATGAAGGTCTGCCCCTGCCCGTATCTCGGTGGGGGACCGACTTCGCCAATTTAGTTCTCTTCTAGCCGACCATTGGGTTTGCGAGGTAGTTTCCTCGGGGTACACGATAGAGTTTCTCTTGTCCGCCAAACAAATTTTTTCTTTCCAACCTCCAGCTTCCGCCGGAAGGCTCTGTCAGGGGCTGTCCAGGATCTACTGGTCAGGGGAGTGATTGTACCGGTTCCTTCAGGGGAACGGTTTCAGGGGTTTTACTCCAATCTGTTTGTAGTCCCCAAAAAGGAAGGGGTTCGTCTAATCTTGGACCCCAAGGCCCTCAATTGTTTTGTCAAAGTTCAAAACTTCAAAATGGAGTCGATTCACTCGGTGGTGGCAGCGCTCCATCAGTGGGATTTCATGGCCTCCCTGGACATCATGGATGCGTACCTGCATGTCCCCATATGAGCAAAGCATCAGAGATTTCTGCGCTTTGCAATTGGAGAGGACCACTTTCAATTTGTGGCCCCCACGTTCGGACTGGCCTCGGCACCAAGGGTCTTCACCAAGGTGCTCGCTCAGATCCTAGCCCTGCTGAGGCAGCGCGGGATCGCTATCGTGGGCTACCTGGACGACCTTCTCCTGAGAGCTTCCTCAAGCTCAGAGTTAGAAGAGAACATGTCCATCACCTGCCAAACCCTACAGGATTTCGGCTGGCTTCTGAACATACGGAAGTCTATGTTGGTACCGTCTCAGCGGGTGGAATACCTGGGGTTAATCCTGGATTCCTCGGAGGCGAGAGTCTTCCTCCCAATGGAGAAACTTCAGACACTACAGTCTGCGGTGCAGCAGTTGACGACCCAGAAGTGGTCGTTACTCCGGTTCTGCATGAGGATTCTGGGTCTGATGGTGGCCTCTTTCGAAGCAGTCCCGTGTGCCCAATTCCACACCAGAGTACTACAGAGGGAGTTTTTATCACGTTGGGACAAGCTCCCTTCGTCACTGAATTACCAGATTCGAGTGAGCTGACTGGTCAAGTCCTCCCTGGTGTGGTAGCTGACGTCTCCGGTGCTTCGGACCAGGAAGTCGTTTCTGCCATGCCATTGGACTGTGGGCACAACGGATGCCAGCCTCTCCGGATGGGGTGTCTGGAGTACCCCGGTCAGCCCAGGGGCGCTGGACTCAGGAAGAGTCCCGCCTTCCAATCAATGTACTGGAGCTCCGTGCAATCAAGTTGTGCCTCACCAAGTGGTCCCGGGGTCTGCAGGACCGTCGGTCAGAATGCAGTTCGACAACGCCACGGCCATGGCATGCGTCAATCATCAGGGAGGCACGCGGAGCTCGGCTGCAGCAAAGGAGGTCGCGCACATGCTTCAGTGGGCCAAACGATCCGTTCCGGCTCTGTCGGCTGTGTACATTCTGGGGGTACAGAATTGGCAAGCCGACTACCTAGGTCTCCAAACACTAGACCAAGGAGAGTGAAACACCTCCGGGTGTAGTGACCAGAGCCTGTGCAAAAAGTGGAGCGCTCCAGATGTGGACCTTCTGGCGTCCCGACTCAATCGGAAGGGGCCACGGTTCGTGGCCAGGTCAATAGACCCGTGGGCGGACGCGTCAGGCGCATTGGTGGCCCCGTGGGGCTCACTATCGCCTAATCTACGCCTTCCCTCCTCTGAAACTTCTTCCTCGCCTGCTGCGCAGAATGAAAGCCGAGGGGATTCCAATGATTCTGATCACCCTGGATTGGCCGCGCCATCCTTGGTACGTGAACCTGGTGCGTCTGGTGGCAGACGTTCCCTGGCGTCTACCCCTGAGAGATAAACTCCTGTCACAAGGACCAATCTTTCACCCTGCTTTACGGTCGATGGTTTTGACGGCGTGGCTGTTGAAAGCCAGGTTCTGAGGGACCGTGGTCTTTCAGGCCCGGTGATATCTACCATGCTGCGTGCACAGACGTCAACTTCACGTAAGATCTACCATCGCACGTGTAAGGCCTACATCTCTATTTGTGAGGAGATGAAGTGGCACCCCCGTACATACGTGATGTTCTTACAGCGTGGAGTAGATCAGGCTCTCGCCTTAAGTACGGTTAAGTCAGATCTCGGCTCTAGCTGTTTACTTTCAGCGACCCTTGGCGGCGCACTCTCTGGAGGGTACATTTGTACAGGGGTCCGGCATGTGGCCCCTCCTGTGCGCCCTCCACTGCCTCCATGGGACTTAAATTTGGTTCTCTCGGCACTTCAAGAAGCTCCCTTTGAGGACATTCGGAAGATTCCTCTTTTGACCTTGTCTCAGAAGGTGGTTTTTCTGGTAGCAATTAACTCGGTCAGACGGGTGTCTGAACTGGCAGCCTTGTCCTGAAAGGCTCCATACTTGGTCATCCACAAGGATAAGGTTGTGCTACGCCCGCAGCCGTCATTTCTTCCAAAGGTTGTGTCAGCTTTCCACATTAATGAGGACATATAGTTACCATCCTTATGTCCTCAGCCAAAGAACCAGAAGGAGGCCGCTTTGCATTCCTTGGATGTGGTTCGGGGCCTACGGGGTGTACTTGTCTGCTTCGGCTCCATTCCGGAGATCGTACTCACTGTTTGTGTCGGTGACTGGTCCTAAAAAGGGTCTGGCGGTCTCGTTGGCCACCATTTCTAGGTGGATCAGACAGGTCGTCCTTCAGGCCTATGCCCTAAAGGGGTGGGCGCCTCCCTTTCAGGTTACGGCGCATTCGACCAGGGCGATTGGTGCCTCTTGGGCCTTCCGTCATCAAGCCTCTGTTTTACAGGTGTGTAAGGCGGCAACCTGGTCATCCATCCACACTTTCTCTAGTTTTACAAGGTGGATGTGAGTGCATCTTCGGATGCCTCCTTTGGCCGCAAGGTTTTACAGGCGGCAGTTTAAGGTTGGAGTTCCTCCGTTGAGAAACTCCGGTTGTGTTTTTGTTTGAGGTGAACCCTGGTTTGCTGTGTGTTTTTACCCACCCCTCAAAATTTTAACACTGCTTGGGGATGTCCCTAAGGTCAATGCTGCTGTGTCCGTCCATGAACGGAAGAGAAAATAGGATTTCTGTACTCACCGTAAAATCCATTTCTTTGAGTTCATGGACGGACACAGCACCCACCCCTTCTTTTGGTTTGTACTGCTTGTTACGAACTGGAGCTGTTCAGTCAGAGTGGGGGTTATATACCCGGGGAACCACGCCCCCTGGGTGGAGCTGTACTGCAGAAGTGTTTTAATACTAGAAGTGCTGTTTTTCTGCCTATTCTCTCCTGGAAGGAAGGTGGATATAACCCTAAAGTCAATGCTGCTGTGTCCATCCATGAACGGAAGAGAAATGTACAAAAATACTATTTTTTAATGATTAATTTTAGATCCTCTTTCACATCAAATTAGTCTTACATTACTGAAGATAATTACATGAATACACAAAAAAGGGCATGCAGCTGCACCCTATGCACACATTCCTTGTCGATTCCTTGACATCAAATCATAATGATGGTGTTGCTCAACCTTCTGACCTCCTATTTAGTGTAACTCTCAGCCCGCGTACACACGATCAAATCTGTCTGCTGGAAACGGTCTGCCAGACCGTCCCAGCAGACAGATTTGATCGTGTGTACGGGCGAGCCGACGGATTTGGCCAGCCGACAGATTTGAAAGCATGCTTTCAAATCTGTCGGCTGGGAACCCGTCCGCCCGACATGTCTGCTGGTTAGTACGCTAACCAGCAGACATGTCTTCGCGCACACGCGTCGAATGGTTTCGACGCATGCGCGGAAGTGTTTTACTTCCCGGTGCGGTGACATGGCGGCGTCAACGTCACCGCCACGTCAGCGCGCCGTCTACCAATACGTCCCCAGCAGACAGATTTGTTCAAATCGGTCTGTCCGACCGATTTGAACAAATCTGTCTGCTCGTGTGTATGGGGCCTCAGACTGTACATCGGTCTTGGCAATAACCAAATAGCTGGCATAAAATAAGATACCATGCATTTTGCTTTAAAGGCTAAGTTCACCTTTTTTATTACCTTAATTTCAACTCCCCGATGTACCAATATAGCAATTATTATACTTCTTTTGCAAAAATAAAACAGCTTTCCATTTATTCTACACACTGTTACCTCACTCTCCTCATGGCTGTTCAAAAACACTTATCCATTACTTCTGCCTTATTTCCTGGACAGACATTAGGTCATGACATAGGAAACTGAGGGTAGATAATGCAGGGTGTGTGCAAATTAGATCAGCTAGTCAACTCCTTCCTGGGTCTCCCCAGGAAGTAAGGCAAAAGTAATAGATAAGCAGGTTTTTTTTTTCCTTGTCAAATGTTTTTATTGAGATTTCGATAGGGGAACATACGTTGGGGGAGGAGAAAATAAAAAAGGAAATGTACTGAAATACATAAGTGTGTTATATATATATATATATATATATATATATATAAAATCTGGGTTACATTTGCAGTACCTAGTACAACACAGTTAATCAATACATATGCAGTTAACTGTTCCCTATAATTAATAAATACACACACAGAAAATTAAGTGAGTATATAAACTAAGTAGGAAAAAATACAAGATATATCGATCCAACTATTTGTCAAGGAATTATTATAATGTAATAGGACATGAAACCATAATAGAGTTACGAGTGAGTAACCCTAGAAAATAAATATGTTAAATCGCCTCGGGATTATCCTATCGGTAAACAAAAAAAAAAGAGAAAAAAATATGTAGATAAATAAAAAATATGTAGATAAGAAAAAATAATAAAGGGTACAGGAGAGGAGAAAGTCGAGAATATGAGAGAAATAATAAGCACCCGGGATGGTGGTCTGACTCCTGGCCTACATATACTAGATAAGCGTTTTTAAACAGCCCTAAAGAGAGTGAGGTAAGCATGTGTAGAATAAATGGAAAGCTGTTTTATTTTAGCAAAATAAGTACATTAATGCTCTATTGGTACAGAGGGGAGTTGGAATTTAGAAGAAAAAAAAAAGTGAACTTAGTCTTTAAACAGGAACATAAAAATAACAGTCTGTCAATGCTTTATTCAGGTTTTTACATAATAGGTTTAAATGGTATTTTCGGACAGTTTTGTAATTAAGACGTTACCCAATTGTCTTTAACAGACATTTTAGAAATATGTGCAGAGTTTAACAGCACGAAAAAGCCCTATAAATTAATTTACACTACAGATATGACATGAGTTAATATATGTGGTACTATGGAGACTGTAGAACATCTGTCCAACTGCATAATAACGGGTCCTGTTTCTTAGCAACAAACTTTTTTTTTTTTTTTTACACATTTTAATAATACACTGAACCATTATTGGCAGATGTAGAGGACATTTATTTGTTTCTACAGTTCTTATGGCAGTTTCATCAGTGGGAGATATTAAGGGATCAACTAGATGTGAGATTTTAATCGCTTGTTGGCAAGAGATTTAACTCCTTTTTGAAATTTACCCATACCAACGTGATAAAAAAATAATGTCCTTTAGCAAGGAACATACATTCCACATTAATAATTATGCTACCAAAATGAGTGTGTGCTGTAAATTGCCTCCAGCACTGTTACGGTTTCTTCTTGCTGGAAGCTGTCATTTTACTGAAGCCCAGAGCCCCTGAACAACAGTAAATCTTTAGGCTACCAGCAGATCGAGGCATTTGGCGCAGTACCTAAAAGTGGAGAGCAACTGAGAATCTGCAGAACAGGGTAAGACAAGGTATTGCTAAATTTTAAATAGTATAGGCATTTACTTTTGTATTTCAATAGTATTTATTAAGAATTTTCCATAAAATAATACAGTAAAATATTCTCAACATTTTGTACAAAATAAAATACACCAACACAGCATGAACAAAATAGTACAGTCCAATCAAGTGAGGTAGACAAGTAAGCGTGCAAACTCAGGCCAGGGCCATCAGTGCACAAATATGGCAAAATTTGGCCTATGGCTTCTAGGACCAAACTCTCACTAGACAGTCCCAGTTCCCACCAGAGGCCCGCCCACCCCGAGCGGCCACCTCCCCACCCCACCAAATGAAGAAAGGGAGGGGAACACAGCCCCCGGGCCACACAGGCCTCAAACCCATCAGCACAAGTTATCAATAGATGTACTGAAACTTATAAAAAAAATAAGAAAGATATATATAATAAAGTATAGAAAAAGAGCAAAGGGATGAAATGAAAATCAGGGAAAGGGCGGAGAAAAGAGTAGGGAGGAACAGGAAAGGAGGAGGGGGGGGTCAAAGGAGCCCCGGCTCAGCACCCAAGTCCATCCACTAAGGATAAGCTAAACTGCGATCCTCTCTGGATCATTGGTAAGATACGCAATTCACGGGTCCCACACTCTGTGAAACACGTTAATTTTGTCCTGCAACAACGCTGTTAACCTTTCGTTTAACATCAACCAAGTGAGTTTTCCTTTAAACTGTTCGAATGGGAGAGCTGTAGACCTCCAATTTCTAGCGATTGTTATCTTCGCAGAAATAAATATAAATGTTAGGAGCCGCCTACTGAATTTTGAGGCCTCAGTAACCCTGCCCCCCCTAGTAATGCTTGCTTAACTGAGTAAGCGAATAGAGAAAATTATAAACTCTAATCCAAAACCTTCGAACATTGGGGCACGTCCACCATATATGATAAGCAGTGCTTGTCTGACCGCATCCTCTAAAGCACAGGGGGGATGCTCCTGAAACAAAGGCTGCCAACCTAGCTGAGGCATTTACTTGTAATGTTTCACATAGCTATAGCTGCAAAAGGGGCCAGCCTGAAGTGATTTAAAAGGGCTTAAAGTGATTGTTACTTAAAAAAAAAAAAACTTTCAATGCCAGCCCCTCTCTTTTATCCAGCGATAACTCACCGTATAAGTGTTTGTTAAATCTATGCCTCTAAATACCTTTTTCCAGTTTTCTTCAGGCCGCTCACCTGACTCCCGGCTGCTCTGCGACTACAACCCAGGGCTACAGCAGGAGGGGCTAAAATCTGCCTCTGACATCAGCCAGGAGGTCACATGACCACCATGCTGGCCGCTCGGCATCTCCCACTGTAGCCCTGGATCGTATTTTGTGATCGTGATTGGCCTAAAGATACCTGAAAAAGGGAATTTATAGGCATAGATTTAAACAATCACTTATACTGTGAGTTATCACCGGATAAAGGAGAGGGGCTGCCAGTGGTATTTTGTACATTTTTATGTACTATGCATTGCGGAAGGAGGGGGGGGGAGTTGGCGGAGATGGCTCACACAGACACAGGAGCTGACAGACAGGGAGGGAATGGAGAAAGGACAACAGAGCAGGTGATGGAGGCACGTAAACTGAACACGTTGTCAGGGCTCAACAGCCATGACCTACCCTGGTTAGTTTATGGGGAGGGCAGGAAGTTGCAGGATCAGACAGTTTTTTTTTTTTACAGTTTAGAGAGGGACAGATTAGATAGCACAAGTACTGTGCTGTTTAACTACTTAGGGACCGGAAGGATTTGCCCCCTTAATGACCAGGCAATTTCTTGGAATACGGCATTGCATTGATTTAACTGACAATTGCGTGGCCGTGCAACATTATACCCAAACAAAATTGAGGCCCTTTTTTCCCCACAAATAGAACTTTCTTTTAGTGGTATTTGATAACATTCTGTGGTTTTTATTTTTTGAGCTATAAACAAAAAAAATTTTTTTTTAACTTTTTGCTATAATATCCCAAAAAACAAACAACTAATTTCTTCATCAGTTTAGGCCAATATCTATTCTTCTACATATTTTGATTGATTAAGCTTATATTGATTGGTTTGAGCAAAAGTAGGGGATAGATTTATGGAATTTTTATTATTTTTTTTACTAGTAATGGCGGCAATCTGTGATTTTTAGCCGGACTGCTACATTGTGGCAGACAGATCAGACACTTTTTAGGGACCAGTGACATTTATACAGCTATCGGAGCTAAAAATAGCCACTAATTACTGTATAAATGTCACTGGCAGCGAAGGGGTTAACACTAGGGGGTGATCAAGGGGTTAAATGTTCCCTAGAGAGGAGTTTCTAACTGTGGGGGCAGTGTACTGACTAGAGGAGGAGAGAGATCGCTGTTCCTGATCACTAGGAACAGCAGATCTCTCTACTCCCCTGTCAGTACGGGATCTGTTTGTTGACACTGACAGATGCCTGTTCTGGCTCTCTGAGGAGCGATCGTGGGTGGCCGGCGGACATCGTGGCTGCCAGCCACCCGCATCAGCTCCAGCGTTGTGCCCCTATAGCTTCTTAAAGTGCCCGACATACAGCTTTTCCCCCCTAGACACGGACGGTTTTCCTGGCAGGAAAACTGCCATGAGAGCTTTGGCCGGGAAACCTGGCCGTGTGTATGCTCCCCCACATTTTCCCCCATAGGGAAACTGCTGAGAAAAAGACTGCCGGGAATTGCGGCAGGGAAACTGCCATGGAGCAAACACATGTCCAGTTTTCCCAGCCAAAAGCTGTCATGGCAGTTTTCCAGACAGGAAAACTGGTCGTGTGTACGAGACATAAGGCATGCTTCATGTTGTAAGGCACATTGCAGCAAACTGCATAAAAAAAATGGACTGCCATCCACCCCAACACATGAAAAACTATTTATATATAATATATATATATATATATATATATATATATATATATATATATATATATATATATATATATATATATATATAAAAATAAATAAATGCATTTATATCTTATGCTTCTCCAGACCAAGTAGCAAGTAGTTTGCTGCTGCATTATAGCTCTGACAGCAGGATCACTTTCACGCACTCCTAAAATCCACCAAGGAAAATAAAGATAAGGTTTAGAAATAAAGTACATCAAAGTGCATTTTCCTATGTTTCTAGTGGAAGACCAGTTACACCCACCCTTGACCTCCCCCACTTTGGATTCCCATCATGATGGTTATTTCACCACTGGCAAGTCTAAACCTCAGTAACCTTTTCACAAGTCTGAGTCTTGCCAAATAAATGCTTGTATTTTAAGGCCCCTTTCACACTGGGACGGGAGGTGCGGTGGCGGATAAACAGGGTCAGGTTGCAGGTGCTATTTTTAGCGCAATAGTGCCTGCAAACCGCCCCAGAGTAAAAGGGGCCTAAGAGAACTGTAATTATATATATTCCCTTAGTCCTCTCTTTCCCCTTTGATTTCTGTAGAGCCTTAGGGACCATTTAGTATATATACTGTTACATCATGGACTACACTATGGATATTAATGCAGCCACTTTGGTTAATCTAAGAAACACTACATAGTGACATATTTTTCTCTGCAATCTTGTATCTTTCCATTGCTCTTCCTCTATGAGATTCCTTGTAGGATTGAAAACTAAATGTCTTATTTCCGGAACAGAGAAAGAAATGTTTTCCAGCTTTCCGTGCCTTCAGCCCTTGTGAGGTTTCCGCTCAGGAATTTTCATAATACAGATGGAGAATGTAACAAGTATAACGTCAAAGTAATGACCACAAATTTTTTTCAGAAAACAAACACCGATATTCTGACATAAAAGCCGAGTCAGGACATTCCTGCATGGCTTAGCAAACGTGGTACAGAGAAAGGCTTGTTGTGTGCCAACCTCACAAGGATAACTAGGTATATGTCCTAGTATTTCAAGGACAAAAATAGTGACTGATATTTTTTTTATTTGCACTAACATCCACATTTTCAGGGGTGGACCACCTTCATCAAAATCAAAGCAGTACTCAAATGTTTTTGTTGCAATGCACTAATATGGCTACAATCAAAAGTATTCTGAGGATAAGAGTGTAACGGAACGTACCACACTCCGCTTGAGTGGTTCCGTCATCAGTCTGGATATAGATATCAGATATTCCAGCTGCCCTCAACACACAACAAGACGAAACTTTTTGTCTGCTAAACATAGAGGGCCAGATCCACAGAGAATTATGTCGGTGTATCTACAGATACACCGGTGTAATTCGAATTTCCCGCCGGCGTGTCTTTGTTTTCTATCCAGAAAACAAGATACGCCGGCCTTTACGCTAAGATACGACTGGCGTAAGTTTCTTACACCATCGTATCTTAGATACATATTTACGCTGGATGCTAGGGGCACTTCCGTCTATTTCCAGCGTAAAATATGCAAATGAGCAAGTTACAGCAATCCACGAACGAGCGGCTGACGCAAGCCTTTTACGACGTTTGCGTAAGCGTATCTCCAGCGTAAAACTACACCTGCTATATGGAGGCGCAGGCAATGTTAAGTATGGACGTCGGGACCGTGTCATATTGGACGTCGTTTGCATACGCCGATCCAGAATGGGCCTGGGCGTAAGTTACTATCACATTGTTTCATTGACTATTTGCGGCGTGATTTCATGCATGCGCACTAGGATATGTCCACGGCCAACGCATGCGCAGTTAAAAAAACGCCTTGTTTGTGTCGGGTCATTCATAATTATAAGAAAACACACCCCCCCTAGTCAATTTGAATTACACCCGCGAACGCCGGCCCATTTACGCTACGCCGCCGTAAGTTACAGCGGCATTTCATTGAGGATTAATAATACGCCAATGTGACTTATAGCGGCGTAGCGTATATGGGACACGCCGCGCGGGCGGCTGCTGTCTGTGGATCTGGCCCGGAGTGTTTAATAGAACCAAGAATGCAACCTTATATACAGTTTAAAGAGGAGGTAACCAGAACATAAATTAACATGAGCTAATTAACCAATCATTTACCCAGACAAGGTGACTCCGAGATATGACCTTTCAGAGTAGACGTCCCGTCTCCGCTCACCTGCTTTACAATACACATTATCATAAGTGTAAACACAGGACATCTTTCCTTTAAAAAAAAAAACACAGGACATCTTCACACAATAGCAGGGTCAATTAGCACAGAGAACAGAGAGATGACTGGAGGTGACGGCATTAGCATCAACAGTATGGATGAGTCACTCTTACAATTTACCCGCTGAGTCCAGAATCAACAACCAGTAAATAGTTCTTTACAGATATCCCGGAATATATTGTGTATAATAATTACATAATAATCCCATCTTAGGTATTCCAAGATATCGTTTCTCAGTCATCCTATGCCCCTAGTGGACATAGGATGATTTTAGAGGGTCAGAGTCTGTCACAAAGAGAAGTTTGTTTTATTGTTGGGAAATGTTGATGAAGTCCTTTCAGGTGAAGTCTAAAACGTAGTTGATTATACACTGACATTTTTAAAGCAGATTCACCAAATCTAGCTTTGCTTAGCACTGTTCAGAGCATGCAATTTTCCAATGTCTTACACATAAAGTAAAAAACCCAAACCCAAGAACCTGTTCTGAATACTGATATGCCTGTGTTTTTAACGAACAATGTGAGTGTCGTTCTTCATGGAAAATAACATTCCTTAAAAGTCGTCTTTTAAAAGCAAAGTACACAATTAGTATTTTTTTTCTCTTATATTCTTTATCTGTGTGAATTTGAAAGTACTCTTCATTGGAATCACAGTCCATTATGGATAGCTGATCCCGGCTTTTAAAGGGGAAAATATGCATTTGACCGTAGTATGGTCCATATTGAATGAGGATTTTTACATTTGTTGACATTGATGCACATATAAACAATTTTTTTTGTCTTGCTTATCCCTTAAGCAGGTGGTCAGAAACTATAGCTGGCTTCTGTGTTCCTCACCTATGGCAGCCTCCTTTCCCATAAGGCAAGCAGGCCTACCAGTACTCCACCACACAGCAGCAGGCACAAACTCAGCACAGCAAACAGGTACTTGCGGTTGGCAGACAGCAGAGTAGTTCAATGACAGTTCAGATACAAGATAGGCAAGGTTCAGAATATTGACGATATCCAATCTGAGGTCCTCAATGAGGGAAACCAGACAGCTGGGCATACAAACAGGGAGCTTGAGCACGTGTAACCAGCGCTATCAAAAGCATGAGACTGCTGGCTTAAATCGGGCTTGGTCTGCACCCAGAACCTGACTACATCAATCGCCTTCCAGGTGGACAGACAGGGAAAATGCATCATAGTCAAAACCAGGATGCTCAAACCAGCAGCCATGATGGAACAGGATGGCTACACTCTCCTAACAGGTTTTATCACAGATAGTACCAATTAAATGTTTCACTGCTGGGTGGACAGAAGGTCATCGTCACTTTTAATATATTTGGGACTTAATGATTTATTTATATATCTGATATATAATTCTTTGATGTAGCGTGGCAATGTTTTTGCATTAGAAATACAGTGACTTGAACAAGTAGTCATACCCCTTGAAATTTTCCACATTTTGTCATAACCAGAAACATAAATGTATTTTATTGGAATGTTTGTGATAGACAAACACAAAGTGACACATAATTGTGAAGGAAAATGATAAATTGTTTTCATTTTTTTTTACAAATATGTGAAAAGTGGCAATACTTTGTATAACCACTTTTCGCTGCAGTTAAAGCTGCAAGTCTCTTTGGGTTTGTCTCTATCAGCTGTGCACATCTAGAGAGTGACATTTTTGCCCATTTTTTTGCTAAATAGCCCAAGCTCTGTCAGATTTGATGGAGAGTGTCTGTGAACAGCAATTTTCAAGTCTTGCAACAGATTCTCAATTGGATTTAAGTCTGGACTTTGACTGAACCATTCTAGCACATGAATATGCTTTGGTCTAAACCATTCCATTGTAGCTCTGGCTGTATATTTAGAGTTGGTCTCCTGCTGGAAGGTGAACCTCCGCCCCAGTCTCAAGTCGTTTGCAGACTCTAACAGGTTTTCTTCTAAGATTGCCCTGTATTTGGCTCCATCCATCTTCCCATCAACTCTGACCAGCTTTCCTATCCTTGCTGAAGAAAAGCATCCCCACAAAATGATGCTGCCATCACCATGTTTCACGGTTGGGATGGTGTGTTTACAGTGATGTGCAGTGTTAGTTTTCAGCCACACATACCTGGTCTCATCTGACCATAGCACCTTCTTCCACATGTTTGCTGTGTCCCCCACATGGCTTCAACTGCAAGCAGGACTTCTTATGGCTTTCTTTCAACAATGGCTTTTTTCTTGCCACTCTTTCATAAAGGCCAGATTTGTGAAGTGCTTGACTAATAGTTGTCCTGTGGACAGATTCTCCCACCTGAGCTGTGGATCTCTGCAGCTCCTCCAAAGTTACCATGGGCCTCTTGGCTGCTTCTCTGATTAATATTCTCCTTGCCCGGCCTGTCAGTTTAGATAGACGGCCATGTCTTGGTAGGTTTGCATTTGTGCCATACTCTTCATTTTGAGATGATGGATTGAACAGTGGTCCGTTAGATGTTCAAAGCTTGGGATATTTTTTATAACTTAAACCTGCTTTAAACTCCTCCACAACTTTATCCCTGACCTGTCTGGTGTTTCTTGGCCTTCATGATGCTGTTTGTTTACTAAGATTCTCTAACAAACCTCTTAGGGCTTCACAGAACAGCTGTATTTAAAACAGAAACACAATACTTTGGCACGGACAGGTTGTTTTGGAAGCAATGTGGTTGGTTTACCAAAAGAAAATAAACTCTTCCTTTAGAAAAGTGAATGATCGCTGAGGTCAGTATATAAGGTGAATTTGATCGCCCAATTACTTGCAAGGGAAATTTAAAAACAGGATCTTTTCTTGTACATGTTTGGAAGTGAACACAGCTTCGACTTATTTACAGTTATCAGTCCCTTTGCAACGTGAACAGTGTCTATTCTGTTAGTAAAAATCAATGTATTTTGTGCATAACACAAGCAATACATAACAACACAACCACTGGGAACAAACCACAAAGAATTGCCTGATAAACATTTGAAATGGAGTTTGGAGCTCCAGCTGCTGGCTAAAAATGTTTGTATATTCATATGCAAAATTGTATAATTACCTGAATAAAACAAAGGAGAAATAATTTTAGTATTTATTTTTAGATTATGAATAGTTGTACAATATATATATATATATATATATATATATATATATATATATATATATATATATATATATATATATATATATATATTGTAAGATGGGGGTTATTAGACTCCAGTGATAGATGCAGTTTCCCGTGAGTACACCAAGCCAGAACAGCGTTTTTAAGGGCCTGGTAGCCCAATTTTATTTACAAGCTCACAAAATACAAATAGCAGCCCTCGCAGGGGGTCCCACCATTCCTGTATATTGTCCTCCGGCTGTTTCAGACCTCCAACTTAGGCCCATGTTCTGCTCCTCAGAACTACCCGTTTCCTAACGGTAAGCACACAGCCAACTTACTCCTGACCAGCGTCTTGCTGCTCAATCGCATAAGCCTGCCTCATGCAGTAGCTGCACCTATGCAGCGCCTCTGACTCCTCTCAGAGGGTTTTGGGAGCTCACACCTGGCTCCCAGGACCAGACTTCCTGTCTGCGGGTGGGGCCCTGAGCCACAGCCAGGCCAGCACTAAAGAGCTGAACACACAGCTGTGTCGTTAATGTGTCTGTCCATCCAAAATATGGCGAAAACCAGCCATCTTTCAGGAAGGACAGAGTCAAACCATCACATACCTCCCCCCCTTGTTTCGAACCGGAGGGAGGAACACATAGACCCGTCATTATAAATGGGACACCTATGTACAAACCATTGGCTGCATAGGCCCATTTTTTACGGGTATGTTTCCACCAACACTTCACCGTGGCGCCTTTCTGCCAACGATCAGCAGCAGGAGTCCTAATCTGCCCAACCTTTTCTCTAAAGGGGCACTCCACCCACCTCTTCTTCCGGGTGTGCTTCCACCAGCACTTCTTTCTGAACCGTGGGCTCCCACTAATCTCTCTATCCCTTCTACCTTCTGGCCTTAGGATCTTTCTTTTTCCTCCCACAGACCTACTCTCCTGGGACTGTTGTGGACCTACTTCCATGGGATCTGTCAGGGACTGACCACTCTCACTACCTGACGCAACATTAACCAACAACATTTGTTTCTCAGGTTCACTAACCCCTCTGTTGCTACCTGTGGCAACCAAACCATCTGAGATCAACACCACATCCTTCTGTTTACCCTCACCAGCAATGTTCCACAAAGGGTTATTCAACTCAGCATTGTCATTGGGACCTCTTGTCCCCGTGTTTGTTAGAACAATGTCTATGGAGGGACCACCTACAGGCAAGCAGCTACTCCCTATGGGACAGTCCCACAGTTTCACATCGCCCGCATTCTCCACCACTTGTAAGATGGGGGTTATTAGACTCCAGTGATAGATGCAGTTTCCCGTGAGTACACCAAGCCAGAACAGCGTTTTTAAGGGCCTGGTAGCCCAATTTTATTTACAAGCTCACAAAATACAAATAGCAGCCCTCGCAGGGGGTTCCACCATTCCTGTATATTGTCCTCCGGCTGTTTCAGACCTCCAACTTAGGCCCATGTTCTGCTCCTCAGAACTACCCGTTTCCTAACGGTAAGCACACAGCCAACTTACTCCTGACCAGCGTCTTGCTGCTCAATCGCACAAGCCTGCCTCATGCAGTAGCTGCACCTATGCAGCGCCTCTGACTCCTCTCAGAGGGTTTTGGGAGCTCACACCTGGCTCCCAGGACCAGACTTCCTGTCTGCGGGTGGGGCCCTGAGCCACAGCCAGGCCAGCACTAAAGAGCTGAACACACAGCTGTGTCGTTAATGTGTCTGTCCATCCAAAATATGGCGAAAACCAGCCATCTTTCAGGAAGGACAGAGTCAAACCATCACAATATATATTATTATACAAGATTTTTATAGCACTAAAAGTATGTGCAGCGCTATACAATATAAAGTAACAGTAACAGTACAGTTACAATACAATAAAATACAAGAGGGCACTCTAATAATATATAATATTCATATATACAATACATTCACTTGAAATCATTATTACAGCACAGAAGTGTGCAGGTAAATGTGCACATAAGTAATCTCAATGCATTATAAGGGCTTCAGAAATATAAAATGTCCATAAGAGATATTTCCAGACTGGAGAACTATTTATAAAGCACAACGTGTACTGAAAGCATTTATGGATTTTCTGCTTAGTTACTGACGATAATTAATTATTATAACTTTGCCAAGTATCAAACAAGCATCTAATTATTTTAATGATGTCTCAATGTGTTCTATTCTGAAACGCAATTTACCTTTTTTCTTTAGAACTGCCTAAAAGTTGGAGTTTTTTTTCTAGTTTGACAATAAAACCTTTTTAGGCTACTATAATAAGGCAAACATTTTCCTGTTTATGCTGTATGGTTCAACCAGAACAACCCTTAAGCCTCATTTACACTGGACGTTAAAATAACGTTATAAAAACGCCAGTAGCTTTGCGGTAAGTTTTTCAACTTTTTTAAACATTTTTGCAAAAGCGTTTTTTTTGTAAGAATTTTTTTTCCTTCAATGTATCAAAAATGTTAAAAAACATGAGCGTTAGAGGATTTTCACAGCATAAAACCATCTCTCAGAACCCACTTTTTTTTTTTTCTGCTCAAAAACTCCACTTCGACCAATCCCCCGTAGAAGTCCTATTGAGACGAAACGTGCGTAGGGTGCCAGTGACGTCATTGCATTTTTTTTTATTGAGACGGCAGTGTTACAGACACATAGGAAGTGAGAGCTGGCATATGGAGAGGCCACGGATTTACATTTATTGACATGCTGGATTACTCATCGTTGATGTAAGTGCAATACTTCTTTCATTAAACGCTTTTATATTAACTTATTGCGCTATTGTTGTTTTTTATCCTTTGAGCCATCCCTGGATTTAGTAGCTGCTGACCTGAGTGGTTTTTGGGAGACCCATATCCCTGTGTTTGATGAGACTGGTTACAGTCGCCTTTTCTGGTAAGCAGACAACCATGTTCACAGGTGTTTGAAGACACGCTCCTTGGTTCTTTTTGGGAAGATTGGTGTTTATTCATTGTCTCTCCTTTGGAATCACTCTAACTCTGAAGTTAAAGCGGAGCTCCACCCAGGATAACAACATTTTACAATGTTGTTTGAAAAAAATAAAAAATAAAAACCTGAAAAAAAATAAAAAAAAATACTCACCCGAAATAGCTGTTGCTATGCAGAAGTCCGTAATCTGCCTCTTCCTGAACCGCGGTGTGTTTTCTTCTTGTTCTTCTCCTTGTGAATGGGGCGCGCTGCTTCCTGGGAACTGTGTGTGTTCTCAGAGAGCAGCGCGCCCATTCACAAGCCAGCGTGAGACTCACGCAGGCGCACTAGGAAATGGGCAGTGAAGCCGTACAGCTTCACTGCCTGTTCCCCATAGTGTGAATGGCGGCGCGGGACCCAGAGCAATCGTGGGACCGGCAACGGGGGGGGCCGTCAGCGCGGGCGCCTAGGACAGGTAAGTGTCCTTATTTAAAGTCAGCAGCTACACTGTTAGTAGCTGCTGACTTTAAAAAAAAATTTTCCCGCGGCTGGAGCTCCGCTTTAACTACTCACATGGACGTTTCATGAATGGGACACTGCTTTAGTTTTTCCCTTTTAAACACTTACATTTTTTCTTTTTCAAAATTATTTTTTTTCTTTTTCAAGTGTGTTTTTCCTTTTTTACCTTGGAGAGTGTTTATCATTAGCTATTCACATCAGTTTACTATTATTACTGTGTTTGTTTTACTGTATTCAGGATCATCATTGATTTCCTTCATTATTTCATTATTAGTGCTGCACTCCTTTGTTATTTATATATTTTTGTTTTTTTGTACTGAACTTTAGTGCTAGCTGCTGTGTTTTCTTCCACTTTATCATTATTCATCATTCAGTGCAGTGTCAGCCTTAGGGCAAATTTTTTTCTATAAGGGTTCTAAAGTTCACACAAACTTTTGGTCTGTTTGCAGGTTCTGGTGCAACAGATTCCTTCTGCATGCAGCAGACTGGTGGCATCATCTCAGCCAAGGTAAAGCAACTGACTACAGCACAATGAGTGTTTTGAAATGTATTCACGTAGACTTTTATATATTGTAACTAGGTCCACTTTAATTTTTTTTTTTTTACACCGGATAACAGTAATATACTGTTTCATGTCAAAGAAAGTAAAACTCTGCAGAGTTATTTAAATGAATTAAATTAAATCCTCTGTTTATCAATGTTATATGAGAATAAAACATAACCTGTATCATAATTAAATATAATTACACATAATTTTATAATAAAGGGGTGAATACTTTTTATAAGAGCTGTATACAGGGGCGTTGCTAGGTGTCAAACAGACCAGGGGCTTCAGCCCGAAGGCCGGAGGTGGCACTGTGAGGGGACCCGGTGTGGTCATTTTGCGGGTGTTTTTCGCAGGGAGGTGGCATTGTGTGACAGGAGGTAAGCCAACTTGCTGCTTTCTGCCTGGCCTACCAGTGCTGCGCATCAATGATAGGCACTAAAACTCACCTACCTGACACACTGACTATTACACCAACCTCACCTACTTGTACACTGATGGGCATAAGAGACATACACTGACCTCATCACCTACCTACACCTGACATACAAACACTACACTGACCTGGCTAAGTAAATATAAACTTCCAATTACATTTTTCTCATGAGTGGTATATAGCAGTCTTGTGACTTCTATCAGTGTCTGGGTAAAGTTTGTAGGAGGAGTTTTCTACTCTGACAGTCCTATAAGGCTGTATGACTTCTGACCCTCTGTCTTGACAGTTCTGATTGGCCCTGTGGTGATCGCAGGCACCTTCCCAAGAATAAAAAAATCTTTCTAACAATACACACAAAACTGAGCATCTGCAGAGTGACTCCATAGGCTCTGTTTTATAAAAAGATGGATTGGGGACAGTGGAAGGGGAGGATCAGAAAACACATGGTCAAACAGCCTTTTTACACAATGCAGGGGATTAACACCTTTAGGTTCCACGGTGCTTTTACTTTTCTGGGTTTAGTAACACTATAAAATTAAAATTAATTTAAAAATAATTCAAATTCAATTTAAAAAAAATATATATACTACAACATAGAAGTTTCCTCTCCTCCTTGCTTATCCTTGGGCACAGGCTGGAGTTTCTTTTCCTTCTCCCCACGCTTTCCCCTCTCCTCTTCCAGTGATAAGTTGCTAACGGAACAATTGTGGATGTGTGCGGAGAGAAGCAGTGCAATATCTATCTGGGCATCCAAACACCCATATGGTGAAGATACAGTATCAATGTGCCTGCATTTTTTTATTTGTAAGGTGAGAGTCACCATGGTTCAATACTACAATTAAGAAATGATCTCATCAGGAATTTGGAAACACTGGAGCATTGACCCTCTCATTTATTATATGGGACATTAATCTATTAATTGCATATACGAATACCATCTTTACATTATTGAACAATCTTTACACTGTGAATACTGGTGCAATTTGTGGCACTACTAGCACACTCTTTTTGCAGTTTTTTGCACTGATTCTACAGATAGTGTGTCCGTTTACATTTGCACAGCAGCACTTTTTATTGGAGCACTTCAGATTTCCTCCTGGTGTCCAGTGGTGAAGGTTAAATCCCCAGTATGTTCCTCGATGGTGATTAAAAGAAATATAAATAAAATAATATTAATACAAGTGGTGTAGTGAAAACTGTGCAGTAACACAATACCCAGAAGTATTGTGTTACTGCACAGTTTTCACTACACCACTTGTATTAATATTATTTTATTTATATTTCTTTTAATCACCATCGAGGAACATACTGGGGATTTAGCCTTCACCACTGGACACCAGGAGGAAATCCGATCAGATAAGTGGAAGACATTCATCCACCCCCTGTCAGTGCAAACAGAGAGCCGAGAGCTGTTCGTTTAAAGAGTAATTTTTTGTTTCAGAACATTTGTAAAATCATTTTCTGTACTGTAGCCTCCTTGTACCTGCAGTGCTCGGGTGTCCTTCTCTCCTGTCACACTGCCTGGCTGGCCGCAGGCGCAACGGTCCACCTCCTCATCAGACTCCAGCATGACTGTGACGTCACGATTGGCGCGATTTGTCTCCCGTTCTGAAAGGGCCAGCCGTGCATGACGTGACGCGTCATCACGTCCCGGCCGCGAATCGCGATAGCCCATTGGTCCACTGTGATGTCCATCATAACAGCGCAGCGCGCGCCTTTGATGGACAGCTCACTGGCCAATCCTGGGATCACAGGGTTTGAGCTGGCTCCAGAAGGCGGACCTGCTGCAATGGCGCTCGCCGAGCAGATCAGTCCCGGCGCTCACTCGGGGCTAATAATTCAAACCTGCGGCCATGAGACTCGGGGCTTTTCACAGGCACATTCGGGGCTTCAGCCTACCTAGCCAGGGCCTAACGACGCCTCTGGCTGTATACAATATTGAAAGTTTTCAATTCAAACCAGTTGTAATGTGTGTTCTTAGACAAATCTTAGTACAAGGCTACGGACTGTCAACCACCACAATTTGAATATTGTGCAAGATACTTGGGGATCTTACTTTTAATATATATTTTTTATTAAATTACAGTTATTTTTTGCATGCCAGGAATAAGCATTTAAAATGTTGGAGGTTGTGGGTTGAGGCAAGCATTTCTCTTTATGAGCCAAGGGTTTGTTTTTTAAATTGTTGCCTTTTTTTACATTATAATTTTTTTTTAAATCTCTCTGCTCTGCCCTTACCTCTGCTGCCAGCCTACCGCAATCCTCCGCTTATGTCCCACAAAAGCAGAAGAGAGACTCCGGCCGGTAGGCGGAGTTCAGCTGTATCACTCACCCGCCTACTGTAGGGGACCTGTAGCCAGGCCTATAGAAGCTGCATCGGAGTCCTTAGGCCGCGTACACACGACCAAATCTGTCTGCTGGAAACGGTCTGCTAGACCGTCCCAGCAGACAGATTTGTGTGTACAGGCGAGCAGACGGATTTGGCCAGCCGACAGATTTGAAAGCATGCTTACCAATCTGTCGGCTGGGAACCCGTCCGCCCGACATGTCTGCTGGTTAGTACGCTAACCAGCAGACATGTCTTCTCGCACACGCGCCGAATGATTTTGACGCATGCGCGGAAGTGTTTTACTTCCTGGTGCGGTGACGTGGCGGCGTCAACGACCGCCGCGTCACCGACACGTCAGCGCGCTGTCTGCTGGCGGGGATTTTGGTTTGCTCGTGTGTACACGCGAGCAAACCAAAATCCAAGCAGACAGATTTGTTCAAATCAGTCGGTCCGACCGATTTGAACAAATAGATTGCCTCGTGTGAACGAGGCCTTACACTTGTTACAGGCTCTTACACACAGAAGAGTCCTCTCTCTCGCAGCATAGCCACTTGCATATATTTGCCAGATCAGAATTCCGGTCCAGCAGTTCTGCCAGAAGAAAGTCCATCGGGTTGATTAGGGTGTACCTGAGCACTCCCAGTACACCCCCTGCGCTCGCCTATGTTTGTATCCTTTTTTGATGTCATATAAAATTTCACGTTTGGTTTTTAACCCACTGTTTGCCTTGACCCCAGTTAACCCCCTAACTGTTTACTGGTTGAAGAAAGATACCCAACTTCCAGAAATTAACATTTATTTATTTTTAGTTTAGCCTTTGAGGATGAAGACTTTTTCTTATGGTTACATAAAGTATATAGTGACAATCAGCGCAATCAAAATAACATGTGGACCGTAGTGATCTTACAACACCAAACATAAATTTATACCTTCATAGTGCAGCGCAACAATTGTATATATATATATTAATAAATTCTCTTTCAAATAAACAAATATTATAGTGTCATTCTCTCCAATTGTAATAGTTGCACCAAAAAAATCTGAAAAAATATTCCTTTCCACTCATATACAAGTGTCCAGCTATATCTTGTCTACATTTGTCGATTATCCCACGTCTAGTCCTGGGCCTGCATATTAACTTATCAACCTTATCCTGATACCTATGTAAGTCCCTGTATGGTTTTTTCACGTTTCCTTCAGAAATGTTTTTTTACCACATAGATTTACATTACCATTATAACAATGGGCTATATATAGTATATTCATTGGTATTTTCTTTATATTCCTCCACAAATTCTCTTTTTTAGTTATCTGGCGCATTCCCACATTTTGCCTTGCTGCACAATTGGGTCCATTTTATCCGTATTTCCTTTCAAAGATTTTATTTTCAGAAAAAAAAAGAAGTAACAAAAAAAAGAATACAGAGCAATCAGTCATGCAATATTGGATAAGATAAACAATGAAAAAACATAAGGAACTGGGAACATAACAAGAGATACGTGTACAATGGAGTGAGCATAGGGACTGCCACCATCGACATGACTTTCAAGTTGAAATAAAGAAAAATTAAAATTAACCAAAAATAACCCCGAGGGGGCAGAGAGGAGGCAGACAGACCTCCACTGAGCTGACATACAAAAGCTATGACATAGTCCCCGTCCCATTCTCACGAGACCCAAGCCCCTAACCAACAGGTTGCCGAGGAGCCCTCAACCAACAGCACCCCCAAAGGGAACTCACTGTGCCACTGGATGAAGATCCTCCGGTCCGCCCATATCGAAGCCGGGATCCCAATATACACAGAGTGACCCCTGGGTCGAAGACCCAGTGGGAAAGAGCGGCAACAAAACTAAAACTAAAAAGAGAACAGTCGTTCAAGAAGAGAGAAGGGACAGCACCAAAAAGGGTATACGAGAGAGAAAAGAAGAGAATAAAGAGAAAGAGGAGAAAGAAGAAAGAAAAGAAAAAAAAAGGAGAGAGGGGTGGAGAGAGGGATATGGTTAATGGGGTATCATTGATATAATTAATGTGATACAATCTGATAAAGATGAAATCAAGTTCCCGGGATGAGAGAGATACCCATATACTGAGCCCAGGGACCCCAAACTAATTCAAATTTAGGCATAGAATCATTTAAGATAGCATTCACCTTTTCCTGGGACATAATCCATGAGACCTTCCTGGTCACCGCCTTACTAGAAATGCTCGGGAGTTTCCAAGCCCTGGCCAAAGTAATTTTCGCACCAAGTAGTATAAAGTGAATCAATCTACGCGAGTACTTAGAAATCCCAGGAAAATGAGCATTCAGTAAGATGAATTCCGGAGGTCTCATAACATCGCAACCAGTAACTTTCTTAATGATCAAGAGGATCTTCCTCCAGAAAGGTCTAATTCTGGGACATTCCCACCAGATATGTGCGAAAGAGCCCAGCAGCTGACAACCCCTAAAGCAGAGGGGATCAGCTGAGGGAAAAATCTTAGCCAACCTAGCGGGTGTAAGGTACCATCTAGCTAAAACCTTCAAACTGACTTCCATGAGGGAGATATTGATGATGCCCTTATACGCATATGCCACAGCCGACTGCCAAGTCTCTAGGCTCCATTTAAACTGGAAGTCCTCCTCCCATGCCAACATGAAGGAGGACTTGTCAGACGGAGAGGAAAGTGACGCGTAGATTATCGAGACACCGCCCCTCCTCTCGGAGGACTGATTACACCATATTTCAAAGTTGGTAAATGTGGGAGGGGAAGGCTTGGAGAACCAAATGCTATGGAGAAAATGACTGATTTGATTAAAGCGAAACCTCTCCGATTGTGGAAGCTCTAAATTGCTCACGCAATAGGCAAGAGAGAGAGGGCCACTAGGGGTGAAAAACTGACCCAAGCGATACAGCCCCTTGTCAAGCCACCATCGAAAAGCCTTTGTGTCAAGCCCAGGGGGAAATAGAGGATTACGAAAAAGAAGAGACAAGGGTTTAATTTCAGAGATGAGGTTGGAATTTAATTTCATTTTATCCCACAAAACGAATGAGTGTGAAAGGGAAGGGGCTAAGATCGAAGGTCTACTCTTAGGGGTCGCCCAAGCAAGAAAATCGAGAGTGTGGAGGGGAACTGCCTGTCGTTCAATCTGTACCCAATCCGGCTTATCCCCCCTAGTAAAAATTATTGAAAATTGAGCTAATCTTGATGCTAAATAATATTTATATAAATTAGGGACACCAAAGCCGCCTTGTTTTCTAGAGTGAAAGAGGGTTTGTTGCTTAATCCTATATCCCGTGCCTCCCCAGATAAATTTCAGAACTTTGCTCTGGAACGACTTTAAATGATCCTTCCTCAGTGGAATCGGGAGAGCTCGAAAAAGATAGAGCAACCTAGGGAGCAAAGTCATCTTTACGGCATTTATTCTGCCAAGCCACGACAAATTAAGTTTTGACCAGGATTTCAGGTCCTGTTCCAATTTATGATACATGGGAGGGTAATTCTGACCGTAAAGAGTTTCAAATTTAGGTGTAAGGGAGATACCCAAGTATTTAATAGCCGAGTCACTCCATGCAAACTTGAAGTTCTGTTTCAGCAGGGACACCGTCTCGTGATCTAAAGAAACATTGAGTGCTAAAGATTTGGAAAAATTAACCTGTAGACCCGAGACAGCCCCAAAAGCAACCAAAATCTTATTTAGAGTGGGGATAGATATCATGGGGGACGTGATAAATAATATTAAGTCGTCGGCAAATAAGCCGCACTTGTGCATCTTGGGACCACAGGTAACCCCCTTAACATTGGGATTTTCTCGAATCGCAATAGCAAGCGTTTCCATGGCCATAGCAAATATTATCGGGGATAGAGGGCACCCCTGCCTCGTACCTCTTGCTATTTGTACCGGGGGGGAATAGTAACCCTGTAAACGTATACGTGCCGTGGGAAAGGAGTACAGGGCTTTCAGCGTGCTAATAAAACGATTACCATAACCCCATTTTTCTAGGAGCGAAAAAATATAAGGCCAAGAAACCGTATCAAATGCTTTTTGTAAATCCAGGGCAAGGAGCATTCCCCGTTGCCTTGAGCCACCTGGCCAGTTAGATTGGAGAATCGACACAATATCGACGGCTCTCCTGGTTTGGTCGGGACCCTGCCTCCCTGGGATAAAACCCACTTGATCTATGTGAATGTAAGTGCTGATAAAGGAATTTAATCTATTGGCCAAAATCTTGGTAAGTATTTTAACATCGTTATTTATTAGTGAGATCGGCCTATAGTTCCCTACCTCTTCCGGGTTTTTATCTGGCTTAGGTATGACGGTGATGAAGCCTGCTTTTAGGTCAGGAACAAGAGGCCTACCTGCCACTTTTTCGTTGAAAATTTTTGTCATGAAGGGGGCTAACAACTCAGAAAACGTTTTATAATAAGGGACCGAAAGGCCATTTTATCCGTATTTCATGGGTCTTCACCCTATTGCTATCAGGGGTGTATTACATCAGGCAACCAGCACTGCATATTTTTGGGTGGGCGTTTCTATGAACACCTTCAAAGCAGCATCATGTTCTTGGTGAGCGCTTCACACATTATGGGCCAGATTCAGGTAGATGAGAGTATCTTTCCTCTGGAGTAACGCTTCTCATTTACGTTACTCTGAAGACCCTTTCAGCGCAAGTCCTGTAATTCACATAGCAGTTGCGCGTAAACTTGCGCCAGAGTAACGATAATGCGCTGGCGTAACCCGACGCAAGGGGAAGTGGGTGTGATCATATGTAAATGATGGGCGGAGCCCAGCGCAGAGGCTTACGTTCAGCGCATCAACCACGGAGCATGCGCAGTGAGTGAGGCTCCACTCGCCCCCTTTGTGCGCATGCTCACAACTTCCGTCGGCACCACTTCACGGGAAACGTCAGCGCAATGCCTTCCGTTGGGCGTTTAAATGCGCCCGTAGAAGCGCCATTCCGGCACTAAAGTATATCCTGCTCCCCCTCCCCGCAGTGATGTTACTTTTGTTCGGAGATGGCTGCTCCCGTTCCCCGCAAACACACAGGAGAAAGCTGAACTTTAATGGCCAGGAGCTGTCAGCCGTCATCTCGGCTATGGAGACCTATGATGTCTTCCTCCATGGCTGTAAAATTTGACAGACAAGCATGGACAGAGGTGTTGTCCTGCAAGTTGGGGTGCTCAGCTAGCTCTTATCGTCGGTAACGCTGCTGTAGCTGCTCTCCTGCTGACCTGTGACCGTCTGGAGTAAAGATAAAGCAGCCTTTTGTAGAAATAACTTTGCGCCGGACGGACGAGATACGCGCGGCGCATGTAGCCAGCGTATGGTGCTAATCCGTTCGTGAATTGAGAAAAATCCCTCATTTGCATATTTGCAGGGGAAATCAATAGGCGCGACTGATGCGCCCAGCGAAATTAAGCGCTGACGATACTCTGGCGTCGGAACGTTCCGCCGGTCGCAAATGACCCGTTATTGGGCGCATCTAGTTGGGTGGGTACTGGCACATAGAAACGACGGCGCATCATCACAGTTACGCGGCGCATATCCAAATACTCCAGCGCAAGTGTTCGTGAATCTGGCCCTATGTCTTTTGTTTGACTTAAAATCAATATCATTGTATTTGACAATTTATTTGAGACTTGTTTTCTCCCTATACAATTTAGAGGCTCCTGATGAAGCGATTATATATTGCGAAACATGTAGAGCTCAAGCTTTTCATTGTGGATCCTGTGGACTTCCTATTGAGGAGATATGTGCACTCAATATAGGCATCTACTATATAGACATCCTTGTAGCAAGTTACCTATAATATTATTGAGTCATTCCCGTTAGAGGGTTATCGCATGATCCCAATTTTGTACTGTATTTATTTATATATATACTTTTTTATGTGTATTTAGATGTATTTTTCTGTGAAACATTAAATTTTGTATTTTTATATTTATGTGCCTACAAAGTACATTTTTCCTCAATCGTTCTTTATTCACATAGTATTAGGACGTGGCATATTCACTATTAAAGGTGTTGATTACCAATCGAGGGCACCAGTACTCAATCATTTTCTATATCTTGTCTTCCACCAACAGTGTTCAGTGATAAATCATTACTCTTGTGTTGCATGTGCTCCCAACATCAGGTGAAAAACCTGCTAACCTCAAAATAGAAATAATCATCAAATATCACTCTGCTTTCTTTCCTCTTGGATCTCGGTTATCTCTCACCCTTGTGTTTACGTTCAACTACCAGACCATAGGAAACAACAAGGGCAGATACATAGTGCACTGCTTTCCCATTTTACTATTTATTAAAACCCCCAATGGAATACACTTAAGATAAAAAAGTAAAAAGCGCTTGTAGTAAATTTAGATCAGCTGGCTCACCACTCTCCTTGTACATAGCACTGGCAGCGTGATGTCACAGGCTCGGCTCCTCCCTCCCAGATGCGTAGCGTCCTCCAATAAGCTTCCTCAGTAGGTAGGGGAGCCATTCCGCCTGAGCTATTATATAAGCTTCCCAGCTGCTACCATAACAACCTGATACAACACAGCTGCGGCCACTGGATAACCTCATGTTAACACACTCGCTTCCATTTGACTACGGAAGCTATCAGTTAACTCACCTACATATTTAGTCAGGTCCAAAAACTAATAGAAAACCTCCATATACACAATCCTATTCCCATAGTTGATCCACAGGAAGGCAAAAAACTAACAAAACAATAAAGCATGATTGAATTTGCTCCAGTGAGGGAAAAAAATCTTTCCTGATCCCCCAGGAGGCAATTGGATATTCTCTGGATTAATCACCCCTAATGTTATTACCTAGAAATGTTAATGGTCTATTCCACATTTTCTCAGCTCTTGCTGTGAAGAAGCCTCTTCATATGTTGAGGTTAAATCTCTTTTCCTTTAAGCATAAAAAGTGTCCTCTTGTACTCTGTAATGACCTCCCCGGACCATACCAGGTTACATGCCCCCAATTTGGGGAGTATGTTGCCAGGTGAAATCCTCCTGGCAAAGTACCTTGTCCCTATGTTGATAAAGACAAAGGACTTTTCCACACAACCCTGGCTTGGTGGTCTTGGAGATCTGCGGGCAAGGGTTGATCAGAATCTGGTAGCCCCCTTTATAGTAAGGGGGTCCACAGGGACCAGCCTTCCTTATGTGATTATGTAAGGGGTATGCTTTCACAAAAAAGTGAACAGTAAATACTTTTGACAAGTCCTTTAATAAAAAAATAATAATTTTGTAAAATGTACATCCACTCAATCACAATGAACAACCACTGGTGACAGAAAACAAACTGGTGGAGAAAATAAAAAATCTGCCGTGACAATCTGCTTCTGTCGCACATGCTCCCCGAATGACAGCTCTGGTCCCCGCTGCTAAAAATAAACAAAGGGACTGGTGACATCTTTGATTTAACATTTGATTTATACATACTTTGTGCTTAAAGCAGTAGTAAAGCTTACAGCCTTATCTGTAACTAAAATTAATATCTCCTAAACGTGCATCGTTTAGGAGATATGCAACCAGTGACATCACTGAGGCCTGCGCTCTGAAGGTCCGGGATACGGCGCCAGACCTTCAGAGATTCTAGCCAGAACCAAGGGCTCTTGTGCACATGCACGGGAGTGACGTCATCGCGGCTCCAGCCACTCACACAGCCCGAGCGAGTGAACCCAGAAGAAAGACCGGGGGAAAGATGTCCTCTCAACAGTGACAGCACGCCCTTGGAGGGCTTCTTTTCAAGGTAAGTATTTCAAATGTACAGGTGTTTTTTTGCTTTGTTTTTAAACTGGCACGGTTTACTACTGCTTTAAAGGCATCCAACTTTCTCAGCTCAGAAAGATGCAAGGTATGCAGTTGGCAATAGCAATATAAACAAAAACCATATTAGATCAGCGTTAATTATCTTATATTGGTTTTATCTATCTGTGCTGCCATTTGATTATTAAAGAATTGTGTGTTCCATACCATAGAAAACAACCAGAACATGTTCTCTGACCCCTCTTCATTTCTTACATATACAACAACAATCAGGGATAGGCCCAACAGTTGCACAGTCCTGTCCAGACTTTCATAAAATAATTATTAAATTGAATTTCCTCTGCATCACATGAATTTCTCTAATTAACAGAATTGGCAGCCAGCCTCAGTCTTGTCACTGAACATCTCTACTGTGACAGATCACACTGTAATTTCTCATATACAATATTTAAAATGTCATCCCATTACAGTTAATCAGAAATTCTTATCCTTGAGGAGACCTTGCACATAATTATTTACTTGGAGAAGTTATCATGTTATTAAATACATTTTTTATATAGAGATTGTTGTATTCATAATAACCTTAACCACTTCAGCCCTGGAAGGATTTAACCCCTTCCTGACCAGAGCACTTTTTGAGATTCGGCACTGTGTCGCTTTAACTGACAATTGCGTGGTTGTGCCACGTTGCACCCAAACAAAATTGACTATTTTTTCCCACAAACAGAGCTTTCATTTGATGGTATTTGATCACCTCTGCTTTTTTTTTTTTTTTTTTTTTTTTTTTTTTTTTAAAGTGTATTTTTTGTGCGTGAACTCGAGAGAGAGGAGCCGGACTGCAGGAGTTGGGAGTAGGCAGACCCTCCCCCCGGAGGCATTCGCCATCCTTCTCCATGCCCCTGGTGGCAATGGCGGGTGTGAAGGGGGGCCTCCCACTCACCCCGCCCTACCTGCTCCTCTTGGGAGCCCAACTGGGGCCCAACGGGACCCCAATGGGGCAGAGGGACTCCCCCTATGAGGGAGTGAGGGGGCCTAGCCCACCCAGCCAGCCCCGTAGGTCCTTCGCCTCTCTTTATTTTAAGAGACCGCATGGCCAAAGTGCGTGTGTTTTAAACCAATTTCGTGTGCGTGCAAGTGTGGTGGTTTTTGGGGGGGGTGGGCGTACTAAGCACAGGCGTACCTTGCATAGCACACCCACCGGGAGCCGGGCTGAGACCACCAAACTCAATTCACATGTAGCCGAGACCGGGATCCGAACCCTTGGCTGCAGAGGTGAATGGCTTGTCAACGCAGTGCCAATCACGTTGAGCCACCACAGCTCCATCACCTCTGCTTTTTAAAATTTTTGCACTACAAACAAAAAAAAGCAACAATTTTGAAAAAAAAAAGTATTTTTCAGTTTAGGCCGAGATTCTTCTACATATTTTTGCTAAAAAATTGCAATAAGCATATATTGATTGGTTTGCGCAAAAGTTATAGCATCTACAAAATAGGGGATAGATTTATGGCATTTTTATTATTAATTTTATTTTTATTAGTAATGGCGGCGATCTGTGATTTTTTTTGTGACTGAAACATTATGGTGGACACATGGGACACTTTTGACACTATTTTCGGTCCATTGTCATTTATACAGTGATCAGTGCTATAAAAATGCACTGATTACTGTATAAATGACACTGGCATGGAATAGGTTAAACACTAGGTGGGCGATCAAGGGGTTAAGTGTGTCCTAGGGAGTGATTCTAACTGTAGGGGGGGTGGTCTCACTAGAACATGACAGAGATCACTGCTTCCGATGACAGGGAGCATTAGATCCCTGTCATGTTGCTACTCAGAACAGGGAAATGCCTTGTTTACATAGGTATCACCCTGTTCTGCCGCTCCATGACACGATCACGAGCCCTCTGAGGACATCTAGTCCGTGGAACCCACGGGCACGCTCACGGTCACTATGCCGCGATTTACAGGGGACATACAGGTACGCTCATTTGCCCAGCTGTGCCATTGTGCCAACGTATATAATCGTGTGCTGGTTGGCAAGGGTTAAAGTTGCAGTAAATTATTACTTTGTTGGGAATTATGTTACACTTATTGTAAAATAACATGAATCTAAACGCTATAAAAGCCAAGGCAACTGTACAATTTCCAGTATGCTGCACAGCATGGATTTTACAGAAATGTTGATAAGAGAGTGCAGGATATTTATTAAAAAAAATCTTAGGCCTCGTACACACGAGCAGACAGATTTGTTCAAATCTGTCTGTCCGACAGATTTGAACAAATCTGTCTGCTGGGATTTTGGTTTGCTCGCGTGTACACACGAGCAAACCAAAATCCCCGCCAGCAGACAGCGCGCTGATGTGGCGGTGATGTTGACGCCGCCACATCACCGCACCAGGAAGTAAAACACTTCCGTGCATGCGTCAAAACCATTCGGCGCGTGTGCGAGAAGACATGTCTGCTGGTTAGCATACTAACCAGCAGACATGTCGGGCGGACGGGTTCCCAGCCGACAGATTTCAAAGCATGCTTTGAAATCTGTCGGGTGGCCAAATCCGTCTGTTAGCCCGTACACACGATCGAATCTGTCTGCTGAAACGGTCTAGCAGACCGTTTCCAGCAGACAGATTTGATCGTGTGTACGAGGCCTAAGTTTTCCCTCAAGCTCACCAGTATCATAGCTACCAATTGCCTCTTATTTGAAAGGAACTGTCCATCTTTTGGAACCAAATATATCTGTCCCTATTTTCTCCTCAGTTGTCCCTCTTTTTGGTCTCATGCATTGACCTCTATAAAAAAAAATATTTTACCACCTAAATTGTAATACTGCACTTATTCTTTCATCTTACATCCAAATGATTGCATTTGTTACATTGAAACACCTATATAAAAATAAGGTAGCCATGAAATGCACATTTAGGGTTAAAGCAGCCAGATTAAGTGAATAGCTCATTGACTGCTAGTGTTTATGTAAAATAATCTTCTAATGGCAGGAGGCCGTTTTAAAACAGCCTCTTCTTGGGGCGCTTGTGTGCATCCTGCAAGCACACACAGTGATCACTGTGCCCATTAGAAACAACAGATCACAAATCAATGGCACAGACCCAATGAAATTGGCCCTGTACCATGTGATTGTTGTGACCAAACAGAATGATCATGGAAGTAGACAAAGGCTTCATTTCGCAGCATGTGCCTAGTTCCTTCTCACAAAATCGGCTATTTTCTAGAGCAGTGGTTCTCAACCCTGTCCTTAAGTACCCCCAACAGGCCATGTTTGCAGGTTTCCCTTTATCTTGCACAGGTCAGCAGATTGTGGGTTCAATGTCAGGCTCCTGAAAACTCTCAGTATAGGTGTCTGCCTGTACCTCCCGTATGTAAAGGTGACCTTGTTCTTATATATATATCCAATATGTTAGTAACACAGAGCTGCATTCATGTGTGCCTTTTATTCCTCTCTAGAGTTCACCTCTAACTAATCCTTTTCTGTGTACCGTATTTATTGGCGTTTACCGCGCACTTTTTTCCCCTTAAAATCGTGGGTGCGCGATATACGCCGATACCCGCTTCCCGCGGTGTGTTTGAACGCCGCCGCTGACATATACTGAGTGCAGTACACTTGGGTACACTCGGCCAGGCTCGCCTCTGCTCGCGGTTACGCCCTGTGCCGTCTCCTAGCCTTTATGCGAGAGGAGCCGAGCGTGGCCGAGCGCAAAAAATAAAAACCTCAGAGATGATCAAATACCACCAAAAGAAAGCTCTATTTGTGTGGGGAAAAAAACATAACGATTTAATTTGGGTACAGTGTTGCATGACCGCGCAATTGTCATTCAATGTGCAACAGTGCTGAAAACTAAAAATTGGTCTGGGCAGGAAGGGGGTGAAAATGCCCTGTATAGAAAGGGGTTAAATAGCACAATCACCTGCCTGCCAGTAAATTAGGAAGAACTGATCTAGCTAAACTATATATACTGGCCCAGATTCACGTAGATCGGCGCATTATCATTCCGGCGTAGCGCACCACTTTTCCGTTAGACTTGCGCAATCTAGCCGCGTAATCCGGCGATTCACGTAGCTTTTACGCAAGAGATTGCGCAAGCGTAAGGTTTTTTCCTGAGGCGTAAGGAGGAGTAATACAAATTGGGAGGGACGTGGGCGTGTTACATTGAAATGAGCCGTGACCCCATGCAAATGAAGGGCCGGCCGACTCGCGCATGCGCGCATGAAGGAAACCATGTCAGCTCCGTTGTGCGCATGCTCACAACTCGGGAGCGGCGCAATCAGTGAAATTGGAAATGGACTAGGGCAATGTTGTGAATTACGCAGACAGCATAAATAGACACACACAAACGCACTTCCATTGCAAAAGTACATCCCTTTGTGTCCCTTCCCATTGAATCAAGTGCTTTTGCTCTGTTGTTCGTTAGAGTGTGTTTTGTACAGTAGTTGTGAGATTAGTGTTCTGTGTGATATAGTGCTTGTTGGTAGTTTTGTGAAAGTGTGTTTTGATAAGTGTTTTTTGACTGTTTGTTTGATTGATAGATTTCTGAGCGTTTGTTTTATTGCTTTATTTTTTCATCTGATTTTTTTGTGTCTGTTTCTTGCTGAGTGCTAGTGTGATTTTTGGCTGTTCTTTTTCTCTTTGTGTGTGTTCTTGTCTGATTGGTTGTGCTTGTATTTGTGACAGATTTTTGGTGACTGCTAGTGAGTTTGTTTGGAAGTATGACTGAGAGAAAAAGAAAGCTCAATTTTACTGTGGGGGAAAAAAGAATTCTTGCCCGGGCCATTACCGACTATGGGCGTTTTCTCCACGGCCCGCAGAGTGCCACCACCACCCCGGCCAGGAGGAGGGAGATATTGGATATGATCACGGAGCAGGTCAATTCATCGGGGGAGGGGGAGACACGGACCCGCTCTGGGATTGAAAAGAAAATAAATGACCTCTGGCGTGAGGTTAAAAAAAAACTGGCCGCAATAAATGCCCATGCCAGGGGCACAGGAGGGGGCCCACCATGCCGGGTTAGATTTACAGCGACGGAGCGTGTGGTGGCCCTGACCTTTCACCGGCATGAAGTGGAGGGCCTGCCAGGCTTTGACACAAGTCCGGTCCCCGCGGTGCCAGGTAAGGTTTTTATTTCTCTCAGGTGTGTAGCATGTGTGGGGGAGGGGGTGAAAGGGAATATGTGGCAAGTGTGTGGATCCTCCAACCTGTGAATGGTTTGTGTCATCCACAGATGTGCAGGAGGGTGCAGGGCCATCTGGCCTGACCGCTCCAACGCCAGGACAGCAGACTAATGAGGCCCCCCCAACAAGGCCAGAGTCCGCGGAGGAGGAACAAGGGGAGGAGGAGGATCATGCGGAGGACGATCATGAGGAGGAGGATAATCATGAGGAGGAGGAGTCCATGGCAGGCACTGGACAATTGGTTTCTGCGGACTCTTCCCCTCTGGCTGCAAGAAGCCTGCCCTCCCTAAGGGTGAGCACCCCCCCCTCCTCCCCCAACATGGCTCCCCTCACAAGGGCCTCCCCTTCTCCCCGGCCACAACCATCAGCTGGAGCCAGGAGGTCATCCCAGAGCACCAGGGGGGCGCCCAATCTCCTGCCCGCCTGTCTGAGAAGGAACCTGGCCACCCAGACCCGCCTTCTGAGACAGCTCTGCCAGACTATGGGGCGGGTGGATCAGAGCCTGTCCTCCATTAACGATAGCCTGGGTAACCTGGACTCCCACTCCCGGGCCTCCACAACCTGCCTAAATGACCTGCAAACTACAGCAGCAGGCGTTGGGCAGGATGTGAGGCCCTTACCCAGGCTATCCAGGGCAACACGGCAACACTTGGTGCTGCCCTGGACAGAATAGCCGTGGCCTTGGAGGGCAGGCCGCCAGGTGGGCAGATCTCAGGGGCTGCTCCTCCTTCCCCGGCTTTTCCCCTCCCCCATGCGTCTCCCCTGAGGGTCCGGGGCCGTGGCCGGGGGCGCCCCAGGCGTGGCTCAGGCAGAGGGCATTAATTTGTTTTCCCCCTTTTGTTTGTTTTGAAAGCATTTTTTTTTTTGTTCTCTGCTTATTTATTTTTTTCGATGCATTTTTTGTTTCTATGCATTTTTTTTTCCCTGACATTTTTGGCATATTTTGGGTTGTGAATGATGTTTGAATGTGGGGGTGACATTCCTGCTGGAAAAGGGGTGTCATCCTCAATTTTGGTGGAGAAGGGTTCCCCAGGACCAGGGAGAAGTGATCTCCAGGTCCGTGTGAATGGTGTATGAATGTACAGTGACATAATTGGAGCCTTGACGTGGCGTTACTGCTCACCAGTCTAGCATGGTGGACTGGTGCCAATCCAATTTGATGAGGATGTGGGGTGTGTGTGCTAGGGACCATAGTGGTGTGCATGCATGCATTCTCATTGTGCCATGATTCATGTGTGTGTTTAACGTGCAAAGATGCCCAATATGAGCTGTCTCCTGACTGCTCTTCCCTCAGAAGACGGGGTATCCTCGGTTAGGGGTTGATTGTCTGGTTGGGGGGTCAGGTCATCACGTTCCTCTATCTGCAGGCCCTTCCTCACTGCGAGATTGTGCAGCATGCAACATGCAACGATGATATGGCACACGAAGTTTGGGGAATACAACAGTGTACCCCCAGACTTATCCAGGCATCGGAAACGTGACTTCAGGAGGCCAAAGGTGCGCTCCACCACTGCACGGGTTTTGATGTGTGCTTCATTGTATCGTTCCTCTCCTGGGGTTTGGGGGTTCCGGATAGGAGTCATGAGATGGGGTCCCAGGGCATATGCAGAGTCACCTGTAAAGGAAAAGACAGGAGAATGTTAGTCATGCATGTGCCACTTCTGTTGTGCATCACGGGAGGGGATAGTCATGCCTGACTCCCATGTCACTCACCAACCAGCCAGGTGTTCCCATACACGTTCTGTTCGAATTCCGTTCGGATGTGGCATTGATTGTAGATGTAGCTGTCATGGGTGGATCCAGGGTGTTTGGCACGAACGTGCCATATGAGGCCTTGGGCATCGACTATCACCTGTACGTTGATGGAGTGCCAATTCTTCCGATTGCGGTACATGTGCTCGGTCTCATGGGGGGGCTGGAGTGCCACATGTGTGCAATCTATGGCCCCGATGGTGCGTGGGAATCTGGCAATTCGGTAGAAATCTGCCATTGCCTTCAGCCGCAGCTCCTCAGTGGTGGGTTTTATGATTTGGTTGGCCAAGCGTGTGAGGATTGCAGGGACAACCTGGTGCACACATCTGCTCATGGAGGATTGTGACATCCCAGCCACCACTCCACTTGTACGCTGAAAAGAGCCACTGGCAAGGAAATGGAGTGTTGCCAGTACCTTGACCAGTGGCTGCACTGCATGTGAGCGTTGTGTTGGGCTGGTGATGTCCTCCTGCAAGGTTGTGGTTAATTCCAGGATGGCATGAGGGGGGAATCTGAAGATGCGAAAGACCTCTGAATCATTCATGCCAAACAGGTGTATGCGGGTGCGGTATACCCTCTCCCGTGCCATCCTCCGTGCCCTCCTCCTTCTTTGGTCATCTATATTCACTAGTGCAGCTATGAGCGACGATGCCCCTAGCATGTTGGCAGTCAAATTGTAGTGCAACACGTGTGTGTGGTCTGCTCCTCAGTAACGGTGTTGCTTTCTGTGAGATGTAGACGTTTTTTCAAAAGTTAGACCAGCTTTTAGGTGCTCTAACTTTAGACAGGACATTTTGCACTTGCGCACATCGCGTAGCCTGCGCAGCAACTGCGTTTTTTTGTGGATCCCCGTAAGTCCCTCATTAGCATATTTGACTAGCAAATCAATGGTGTGTCTAGCGCAGTTTTGCGCGAAGGGAAGCGCATGTCTAACTCAATTACGCCGGACAAAAAAACGTAGATTTCTGGTGTATATTGTTTTGTGAATCGCGTCCAACTATACGCACGCGCACATTTAGACTTACGCACGCGCAACAGCAGTTGCGCACGCGTAATCGCTCTGTGAATCTGGGCCACTGTGTATAAATATATGTACAACACCTGGGATGTATATATATCCTCTACACACTGTAACATTAACTGACTAGCCTGCCTGCGTGCTCTATCTACCTGCAAAAAATTACACTCTCTCTGTCTCTCTTTGTTCTCTATAACCACCGCTGCAACACACTACACAAGGCCGACCTGCAGGAGGCCTTTTATAGTGTGGGGCGTGTACTAAACCCCCTAAGCCATAACTGGACAAAGCCACCCTGGCTTTGGCCAATTATGGCTCTCCGTTTTTTGCAAGCTGTGATTGGCCAAGCATGCGGGTCATAGTGCATGCTTGGCCAATCATCAGCCAGCGATGCCGCAGTGAATTATGGTCTGTGAAACGTAACTCGAATTTGGCGTGAACGACCCGTTTTGTTCGTATTTCGACGAACGATCGAACATACGAATACGAAGCTCATCCCTAGTCTACAGTGAAAAGTTGTGGTCACGAACATGGTGCAACCTCTGCATATGGGTCATGCCTCTACTTTTTGGTCCTGGCTGTGTTATTGAGCCACAACATGCAGAAGAGGCCCAACTGTTCTGCACCTGTTTGACAGGTGCATGTAATTTCAATTTTTTTTCTCATTTTCAACAGCAGGGCCCATTCTTGCACCCAGCAAAAGTAACTGTGAGGGGTTACAGTGTTCAGGCACCACTAGGGATGGGCGAACGGTTTGGGCCTCGCTTAACACTCAAACCTTTTGGGCAATTAGTGGGATGTTCGCCTGTCGAGCACACAGTCAATAGGTTATTAAGGCTTCCCCGCTGAGAGCTTAATTTAACAAAATAATTGTAAAAAATAAATAAAATAAATGTAAATTAAAAAAAAAATTGAGAAAAACAGCGTACCTACCTGCAGCCCATGCCTCATAGAATATACATTGGGGTGTTTTCTTTCCAAAATGTGATCATTTTTGTGGATAATTCCACTTCCCTGGTGCTCCAGGTCCTTTAAAAGTGTGATAGGTGGAAATAAAATTAGATGTGTAATTTATGCTCTTAAAATGCCTGATGGTGCTCCCTGCATTTTGGACCTCTGTATGTGGCCAGGCTATGAAAAAGTCTCACACATGTGGTATCACAATACTCAGGAGGAGTAGCAGAATGGATTTTGGGGTGTAAGTATGCATATGCTGTGTGTGAGAAATAACTTGTTATTATGACAATTTTGTGTAAAAAAAAAAATCTTAATTTTCCCCAAAATTGGGGGAAAAAATTACAACAAAAAACGCACAATGCCTCTTACTACCTTGGACTGTCTACCTCCTCCTATATCATGTCCGCAGCCTCTGTCCACTTCCTGTATCATGTCCACAACCTCTAATCATTTATTGTACCATGTCTGCAATCTCTGACCTTCTCTTGTCTTTAATCATGTCTGCAGTCTCTGAGGGGGAGTCTGCAGCAGAATCAAGAATGAGAGCACAGCCAGGATGGGGATCATGGAGAAGTCAGATGTGTGTGGACTGTGGAAAGAAGACTATACGATAAAACCAGAACCGCTAAGCTGATTGAGCCCTGCAGGAGGTCAGTGAGAGCGCCGCCAGTCTAGGGGGGGGGTGTGCTGATGCAAGGGGGGAGTGAATACAATAATGTAAGGGGGCACTAATATTAAAGACCCCCTCCTTTATTAGTAACTGCCCCCTTACCTTAGTGTATTCACTCTACAGAAGGTGGTCTCTGATGACCAGAGTGCCCCCCCACATCAGAGTTCATGGCATTCCCCTTTACATCAGAAACTGCGGGATTCCTTCTTACAGTGCAAGGTCAATCCTGCAGACCCTGATGTAAGTAGAAACTCTGATGTAAGAGAAACGCTGTTGACTCTGATATAAGGCGGTCTCTGGTCACCAGAGTGCCCCCTTACATCAGAGTTCCCCCTTAGATCATGATCTGCAATGTTACCATTTAGATAAGAGTTCCCTTTCACTGTAAGGGGGAATCCTGCAGACTCTGATGTAAGGGGGAACTCTGTGCTGGCTGGGTTAGATTAACCTGACCTTCATGTAAATGGAGAAATATGATTTTTTATTTTTTTTATTTTGTTTACCTTGAACACATTGTTAACTGTATTTTTATATTTGAAAGTTAGTTTAGCACTGTCATTTTAGGTACATTTTGAAGTGGCAGTAAAAAATATTTATTTTTAAATAATTTTTGCCAGTAAAAAAAATGTGGTGCCGTGTGTAAATTTTGGCACCCTCCAATCCTGACCCCCCACGTGAATGGGTATCGGGTATATCGTAACCATACCCATTCACTAAAAAAGTGTCAAAAAGTAAGGAACACACAAAACAGTTTTTGACAAGTAATTTATTAAAAAATAAAAAATAAATGTGTCCATCGTCAATCATGTCGCCTGCAAAAATAGAAAAAACAAAAACCTGCTGTGATCTCTTGAGAAGCCTCCAACCATCTGCCTCCTCTCTGTTTTGACAGCTCTCAAATAGTCAAGGGGCAGGGCAACACAGCTACTTCACCTGGTGGCACCGCCTCTTCTGACGTCATGTGACGTCAGAAGGGGAAGTGCCACCAGGTGACGTAACTGGTAAGTCCCCCCACCTGCCGACTCTCAGAACCCAGGGTTTTCAGGAAGAGGCTCTTGTCCCCATCAACATGGGCACAAGTGCTTTGGGGTGGGGGGGCGCAGAACCCCCCCTGCCCTAAAGCACCCACCTATCCATGTTGAGGGAATGTGGCCTTGTATGGTTCAGGAGAGGCCCTATCTTGACCTCTGGGCTGCATGCTCGGATAAGGGTCTGGTATGGATTTTAGCGTGTTTTTTTTTAAATCTTCATTACAAGGAATGGGCAATACATTACAGCCGAGAGGAAGTTTTAAACACCCTCAGACTGTAATCGGAAATCCTATCAGAGCTGCTGGCTCTTATAGGCACTTCCTAGGCCAACCAGCTGCCGTTATTCAGATGGCCGGCACTCACCAGGGGGCCAGCCATCTGAATAGTGGGCGGCAGCGACAATACATGAATCCATGTATTATATTCAGTGGCGGTGCAGGAGTGAGAGGGGGCGGCGCTCCTGCGCCCTCTATGGGCACACCGCCACTGAGCTGATTGGAGAAAAGCAAATGTAGCACCAATATTTAAAGAAGGGACAAAATAAATCTCTGGGAATTACAGACCAATTAGCCTAACATCAATAGTATGCAAGCTCTTGGAGGGGATGATAAGGGACTATATACAAGATTTTAGTAATGAAAATGGTATTATTAGCAGTAATCAGCATGGATTCATGAAGAATCGTTTTTTGCCAAACCAATCTATTAACATTATATGAGGAGGTGAGCTGCTATCTAGATAAATGGAGGTCTGTAGACTTGGTGTATCTGGATTTTGCAAAAGCATTTGACACAGTTCCCAATAAACATTAACTGTACAAAGTGAGGTCCGTTGGTGTGGACCATAGGGTGAGGACATGGATTGAGTTCAGAGGTTGGTGATAAATGGGCAATACTCAGAATGGTCAGAGGTGGGATGTGGGGTCCTCCAGTGTTCTGTGCTGGGACCAATCCTGTTTAATTTGTTCATAAACGATCTGGATAATGGGGTAAACAGCTCAATCTCTGTATTTGACACTAATCACTAATTTGAAAGCTTCCCAACTTCAGCACCTCATAGGCATCATGTCATCTACTCCTCTGCCCATCCTTTGCTTGTTGGTACTGATGCAAACTCCATTCCGGAGGGCCTGGAGGCCCAATTGTTCCAGAAACATAACACAGTGGCTCTCTAGTTCCCAGGGAATGTCCCACCCCTGGTTTAGGACTTTCTCAGCTCTGCTCTGGTCTGAGAGGTGGGTCAGGACTAACCCATCAGATGGCTGCAATGGACGGGTAGATAATAATTGCCTAGTTGCCAAACCCCAATTCTGTACAGTATATTGCATGTATGCCAGTCGAATTAACATGATGTATTAATATATATTAAATAAAGCAGTGCACAGTACAGTACACCATAACCGCTAATCAGATTTCAAATTATTGTTACCAGATCAGTGAATGTGATTTCTGATTTGCTGCTATGGGTAACCAGACCAGTACTTTTTTCCTTGCAATAATGAATAAACTTATGTGGCACAATTTATATTTTTATTGTTTCATGTCATGACCAAGATTTTTCGCAACCATCATAATTTTTTTGTCAATACTAAAGCAATAAAAAACACTCACAACATAATGTATTGAACAAACTAAATATTATATATTATTCCTAAATGCTTAGTCCAAATTTTAGAGCATGTTTCATATTACACCTATTTTTAGAGCGTAACATAAAAACATCCTCACATACGATGTCCCCTAAATCTAAAACTCCCCTCTTAAGCTGAATCACAGGGTGCTTCTAGGAGAGGGCATTCAGGAGGCGGCATCAATGAAGATACTAAAAATGCCAACTGCCACCCTGGAAGAGGGACTAAGCACAGTGCAGCAGCATAGCGGTGACATGGCATTAATTGCAAAGCTCTCAACTGTCCTTGATTTCGAGGGACTGTCCCTGATTTGGAGCAATGTCCCTCTGTCCCTCATTCCTCCTCATTTGTCCCTCATTTTGGTCTAATCTATATAGATGTATATAAAATGCACTTTTTATCTATCAAAAAGTGTTTTCCAGTGCTAAAACTTTCATCTTATTTCTAAATTTCTGCATTTGTAAATTTCAAAAGCCTATTTAAAGGAATAGTAGTGGTAAAAAAAAAGCAATTGGGTTTAACCAATCTTGTTTTTTGTACTATTCTCCTTTAAGGGGCATGGCAAGGGGTGTGGCAAGGGGTGTGTTCTATTCCTGCATACGTTTGCTGATAGGTGTCCCTCAATCCCATCTCAAAAAGTTTGGAGGTATGTCAATTGTAGTTTATTTGTTATTTCCTCTAGGCCCATAACAGATGGTTTGTACTCCTTACAGCAGGGATGCCCAACCTTTTGAAGAGCAAGGGCCACTTTAGTGACTTGGTAACCGGCTATGCGAGGGAAGCCTGCGCTTAGTACACCCACCCCCCTCCCACAAAAACCACCACACTTACACGCACTCGAAATTGGGTTAACATGCACGCACTTTGGCCACGCGGTCTCTAAAAAAAAGAGAGGCAAAGGACTAACAGGGCTGGCTGAGCGGGCTAGATCCTCTCACTCCCTCATAGAGGAGTCCCTCTGCCCCGTTGGGCTTCAAAGCGAAGCAGGTAGGGCGAGTTGTGTGGGAGGACCCCCTCACACCCGCCATTGCCACCCGGGGCATGGAGAAAGATGGCAGATTGCCTCTGGGGGAGGTCTGCCTACTCCCAAACTCCTACAGTCTGGCTCCTCTCTCGAGTACATGCACAAAATACACTTTAAAGAAAGAAAAACATGTGGCCCCCGGGTCACTGGTTGGGCACCCTTGCCTTACAGCATAGTGCTGGAGACAAGCAATGCAAGAACATCTGCACTGATCACAGCTTTGTAGGCCTGAATGCAAAAATGTAAAGCTTATCACCATCCTTTACACCGGAATACATGGTACATCCATATTTAGAGTGTAACATGGAGCTAAGTGGACCCCCACCCCCAGAAATTCACCCCCCTTCCTGGAGGTTCTTCTCCCCTACAGCAGCTTTTACTTTTTAAATCAGTGAGGCTGTGTGGGGCTGCTATGCAAAAAATAGCACATTTTTAAAGTTAGCATTGTTGGTGCATTTTTGTGCCCTTAATTTTCCCTTGCACATGCAACTGTTTTAGCCACTGCTTATTTCTTTATTATGACATTCACAACTTACTGAATACTATAGCACACTCTAGTGGTATTAGATTTTTACATAAGTAAATGAATATTGAATTACTTTGGGACAGTTTTAACATTGTGAAGGAAAAAAGAGAACTTGATTATAGTGGTTAAAAAGATTTCTTGTTTAGTTATCCCAGAGAATCAAAATTAAAACCTAAATTCCAGAGACAGTTTCCTTACTTTGTACAAATTTTAATAAATATGTCCCACAATCAGACAAATTAATATAACTAAAAGAAACTTCTTGCATTTGTTACCCTAAAAAATTAAGGCATTTAGACATCATAAAAACACAAGTTACTCGAGCCATTGTACATTATGTACCATTACAATCAATAACTATATGGCAGCATTTTTCCAAGGAAAGGTAAGTATTTCATCCCTTTGATTACTTTTCATGTATTCATCCCAGGGTGCCGACAGAGATTTCTGTTAACATTTCATTGGATAAGAAATGAAAAAGTAGGATCCAGCTTTGAATGAGGACCTGCTGACATCAGTAAATGTAATCACAAGAGAATGATATTTCTGCTAATATTTTATTCTTTCCTTTCTCCCTAATCTACATTATTTTCAAACATCTGCCTGATGAATAGGGAATAAGAGTTGGATTTAAAAAACTGACGGCTCAGGGCACAGAGCACTGCCCCCCGATCCCGCCCAGTTGTGTGACAATAACAAATTCATATTCGCTATTGCCACACTAATCCTCCTCCCGGTCAATTAGGAAGCAGGTCTTGAGACCTGTCACCCGATTGGCTGAAAAGACAGGCAATTCTATTGGATGCCTAGGAGGAGGAGGGAGGAGCCACACAGTGGAAGCTGCTGTGATGCAGAAAAAGGGAGAAGGACACAGGAGCCGCTGTCCACCACATATAGTAGCCCACAACCCGCCCACTGCCCGCCATCCGTAGGAGCCCGCAACCCACAAACCGGGCATGCTAGCCCATTATGGTTTTACTTTGCAGGGTTTGCAGGGGAATAAAGAGGAAATAAAACCCATCAGGGTTTACTTCCTCTTTAAGTATTAAAAAAGAGGAATTTGGTATTAGTGCACAGTGATTTGTCATGTGGCAAAATGTGAATCTGCTAACCACCCTTGGGTACCATTAGGAATTAACCCTTTCGCTGCCAGAGCTGTTTTTGCTACATTTTTTACACACATGCTTAAAAAATTATTTTAGCTCTGAAGATCACAACCCCATCACAGTAAATATTTTCTAAAAGCAGACACTCTATAGAATAAAATAGTGGTAGTTCCAATTCTATATGTCACAAAATATTACCATGAAGGCAACAAACTTCAAAACTTTATATTTTCCATAGGTGACACTTCAAAAGTCCCCTATAGGTCATCAGTTTAGTATTACGGAGGAGGTGCTCTCACTCTGGCGTGCGCAGCAATATGTAACGTGTATCCCAGTCTGTGTTTTCATGTGTAGCCACCTCTGATGCATGCGTTTACGTTTATGGGAAATTGTTGATGCCGTCAAATGTGTTTTCAATGAGCCCACTTTACACTGTGGTGTTTTCATGTGTGTTTAAAAAAGTACAGCATGCTGCATTTTTTTTGCACACAAATGTACCGGAATGCATGTAAATGACCATAAATGCACCTCAAATGTGTGTATTTCTAACTCAGTACAAAAAAAATGCCTATAAAACAGCACCACAAATGCGACAAAAACGCATGTGGAACTGCACACTGAGTGTGAAGATTGTGGTGATCACACTTGTGTCTGCCATTGTGTTGCAATGTACGACAATGGGAATCACATTCGTATTTAAATTGTCTGTTCATGGCGCAGTACAATTTTTGAAAAAGTGCAGTTGCTTAATTATGGTGCAGCATAGTGTGTTTTCAGCCCCATAGACATCAAAGGAAAAGCATGAAAAATGCATGTAGGCACGTTTTTTTTTTAATTATTATTATTTTTATTAAAGGTTTTAACCAAAACATATACAAACAAGAAGATAGACAAGACACACATAGCTCAACATCATACAGTGTTCGGGGTGAAAATGCTCATATAACACAATAGCAACTGCAGTACATGCAACCTGATAAGCTGAAACATACAAAGCGAGTGTTTGATATGCCATGGGAGAATAAGGGAGAGATGGGAGGTATCTACCCAACAACCGTGCCTTAACCAGCAGTTTTAACCTCTTCCAGCCAGACCCTCTCGTATTTTCGCGGGCACCCTCGATTAGCATATGTGTCTCTGTACAGCGGAAGGCTGGTGTTCACCAGTCGCCTCCACTGCGCCAGAGAGGGGGGCGTAGATTTTTTCCAGTGCATGGCAATATTTTTGCGAGCGTATAAAAGCAGTAAACTAACTAGAGTGCGTTTCGCTGAAGTAGGGACAACATTCTCTATTATCCCTAAGAGACAAATCTCCATCCTCAAAGGCAATTGCGTCTCCGCAATTTTGTTAGTCACGTTTTTAGGTGTCCTTTTGTGAAAGTGCGGTAAAATACCGCTATTCAGTTCTCAGGCATTCTCAGGGGAGATCGCTCTCCTCTGAGTGCCTGTTTATGAAACTTTGTAGATCGCTTCTCATGTTGAGATGAGGAGCGATCTACAAACGGCTGGAAACTCCTGAGAACGGCTTCTCTCACTGTAATCTCGCGTGATTTAGCGGGATTACAGTATGAGGAAGTGAAAAATACACGTTGAACACGAATCAGCACACATTACACACCACATATTAATAAAGTTGCATTCCCACCAAACAATATACATTAACCTAATTGTTAAAAAACATTGTTTTTTCAATATTTAGCTCATACATGTGCCTATTTAAATGTGAATGGTGTATAGTATATTAATGGAATCCCACGTATGTAATGCACCATGCATATGCTATACACCATTCATATAAATGAAAAATACATTTAAAATCTTTTTTTTTTTTTTTTTTTTTTTTTAAGTATACAAATATAAACCCTGTATAACTGCAATAGAACAGTTCATGGGTAAAACCATATTTTAGGGTTTACATTTTTTTTTTTTTTTTTTACTAATAAATTAAAAATGATATAAAAATTACTTTAATAATAGCATTTTAATGCAAGTAGAATTATATATATTTATACACATATATATATATATATATATATATATATATATATATATATATATATATATATATATATATATCTGTGTGTGTGTATATATACATATATATATGTGTGTGTGTATATATATATATATATATATATATATATATTAATAAACATAGAAATAAACACAAACACATATATATGCTATATGATTATATATATGATATATTATATATATATACACACACTATAAATCTCTAACCTGCTCATTTTGGGGTGTGTAATGGTGGGGAAAATGTGTTCTGACTCTATGGCTGCTTGTGTGTGAAGCATGGAAGTCAAAAGACTTCCTTCTTCCTTCACAATACTCAGCCAGCTTCGTGCTTCTCTCTCTGATTCTCCACCTCTGAGATGGTGAATCAGAAAGTGAGAATCCTGTCACAGATCGCCAGTGAGGTGCCGAGATCGCACCTTCATAAACTGGCCGTTTCTGTGACAGTCAGTTACAGATTCTCACTGTGCTGAGATAATCAGTGGAGAACATGTTCTCATCTGATTACCTCAGTTTCATAAACTGTGTATGACCTGAGATCAGCGGTGAGAGCCGGGATCGCCGCTGATCTCACTTTCATAAAAGGACACCTTAATGTGTTATAGCAGGGTTTTTTGTTTAACAGTCATGAAAATGCATCAAAAATGTGTAAACAAAACATACAAAAGCACACAAAAAATGCATAATTATGCAGCTGCGCTAATATAAACCTAGGCTAAAGCCCTGTACACACGATCGGTTAGTCTAAAGAAAACGGCCCCATCGTTTTTTTTCCCATCGGTGAAAAAAAATAGAACCTGTTTTAAAATTTTCTGATGGTTAAAAAAACAATAGAAAAAAACGATCGTCTGTGGGAAAGTCCATCGGTCAAAAATCCACGCATGCTCAGAATCAAGTCGACACATGCTCGAAAGCATTGAACTTAATTTTTCTCAGCTCGTCGTAGTGTTTTCCGTCACTGCGTTGGACACAATTGGATTTTTAACCAATGGTGTGTAGGCAAGACTGATGAAAGTCAGCTTCATTGGATATCCGATGAAAAAATCCATCGGATTAGATTCCATCAGATATCCGATCGTGTGTACAGGGCTTTAGTGGCTGAATAATCAGATGACAATAAAGGGAAAACAAATTAAAAAAGGAAAATTAATGCAGCCATCACATCTAAAAATTGGTAGTCTGCATGTTTGCTGGGGTTCGTACTGCTTTTAAAATTAGGGACTTGTTTATAAGCTGCAAGCAAAGCAAACAGAATATTGGCATGCATTAAAAAGGGGATTAACGCAAGAGATAAAGCGATAATTTTCCCACTCTTCAAGACTCTGGTCTGCCCGCACCTGAAGTATGCTATCCAGTTCTGGGCACCAGTCCTCAGGAAGGATGTGCTGGAACTGGAGAGAAGCCAGAGAAGGGAACTCCTAATAAAGGGACTGGAGGACCTTAGTTATGAGGAAAGGTTACGAGAACTGAACAACCACAACATACAGGGCAAGATTTACATTGTAATATTGAAATAAAATCACACACTTATGTTGGACTTGATGGACTTTTGTCTTTTTCCAGCAGAATTCTTATACATTTACTAGTTATTACTGCTACTACAGCTGTTAACGCAATCACTGGCAAGAAAGGGTTGCTTTAAATATATTAAAGGTTGTTTTTTTTTTATTGCTCTTTTATTTTCAACGTGAAAATTACATATGTGATTAATTGGTTCTAGAGTAACTAGAAGTCAGTTGAAAAGATGCTGAAGAGTCTGTCTTTCAGGAATGCATGGGTTAAACATTGCAGCGTGTGTGCAAGTCAGCAGCAGGGGGTGGGCACGTGACTTTGGGTAATCTGCATATGAGGAAGTCTGGGTGCTGCACTCAAAGCTGTACAGGCTGCTAGCTTCCACTGTGTTGACATTGACTTTTTCCTATTTTGGAAAGCTAAAAGCAAATTACTATGGGTAAAGAAAAGATTACTGGACTAACTGTGACCGATGTCCGGTTCCCTACTTCTTTGGGTCACCACGGCTCTGATGCTATGGTAAGAATAAGAACTGATTTAAGCCAGCTATGTCCCTGCCACTTCTTCATCTTCCTTTCTGTTGTGTTTTGTAAAGTTCATTTCAGTTATGCTGTGGGAGCAATGTATACAACTTTGATCAGTCAGTTCAAATAAAGACAAATAGGCTCAAATACATCATTATATGTGATTAGCTAACAAGCAAACATGCATCAACACATTTATATAGCTGAATATTTATTATCATGTTTCTTACAGATTTGTGTATAGTGCTAATTGACACAATTTGCCCATTACTGGAACAGGTCTTGCGCTATTAGCAATTTTTTTCGGGAACAGCCTTTGTACATGTGTAGGTTTCTGTTATATTGGATCCTGTAACTTTACATATAAATTTATCAGCAATTTTCGAAATTGTCCCATAGCTGCAGAGTGTTGTACCCCATGGAATGGATAGAAGGATAGTTATAGTTACATAGTTGGTGAGGTTGAAAAAAGACACAAGTCCATCAACTCCAAACTGTGTGTGTGCTTTTATGTTTATATTACATTGTATATCCCTGTATGTTGTGGTCGTTCAGGTGCCTATCTAATAGTTTTTCATTTAATTATTGATGCTCCCCACGGAAACCACTGCTTGTGGAAGAGATTTCCACGTCCTTGCCGCTCTAACAGTAAAGAACCCTTTATGCAGTTTAATGTTAAACTGCTTCTCTTCTAATTTTAGTGAATGGCTGCATGTCTTTTTAAATTCCCTTTCGTGGAATAATTTTATCCCTATTGTAGGGTCACCAGTATGGTGTTTGTACATTGAAATCATATCCCCTCTGAAGCATCTCTTCTTCAGAGAGTAAAGGTTCAGTGCTTGCAGTCTTTCCCCATAGCTGAGATCCTCCAATCCCTTTATTAGCTTTGTTGCCTTTCTTTGGACCCTCTCCAGTTCCAGCACATCCCTTCTAATGTAGAGTTAGCTTTATAAACACCAAGCATTGAAGAAAGTTGAGGTCTCCTTTTCAGACCTAAGGTATAATAAAGTCCAACTCCAGATAAAATACAACCCTCACTTATTCTTCCCTCCCACTACCATATAACTGATTGCTGAAATGAAAAAAAAAAAACATATCTAAATACATTTTATTTACCTAAACCAAAGGTCACATGACTTTTGGGTCCTGAAAATGGTAGGGGCGACCTCTTAGGATCCAAAAGAGGAGTTAGTCATCGTGAGGGGATTGTAGGGGACGGTAAAGTGGTTGTAACCCTAAGAAATAAAAAAAGATGCTGTTCCTTTAAATCAGGATAAACAGCATGTAATTTGTGCCATTCTATGCTGTAAAATACCTGGTTGATTCTGTCTGTTTCTGTTCCCCCCTAGATGTGCTGACCATGGTAATCATAGCTGCTGATCAATGGTCAGTTTACGTTACTCCATCCTTCCGCTGTGTGATCAGTCTCTCCCTCTTCCATTCCCTCCCTGCCCGTCAGCTCAGTAGTGCTGTGAGAGACGATCTCTCCCCTGCCTCTCCCCTCCTGCCACTATTCCATATGACTGTAAAGTCACTGAGCATAATTACTGGTATTTCCTCTTTTATAGCAAGCTATATTGCACAGTGTATGTTCTTTTTTTTTCCATTATGCAAAATTATTTATTTCATAGTGCTGTTGTGTGGTCATGTGACCTTCTGGGTGACATCAGAGGGGAATCTCAGCCCCTCCTGCTGTAGTCCTTAGATCAGGAAAGGAGAGTAGCTGGAGGTCACATGACCTTCCCCGAGCTTCATAATAATAATTAAAAAAACACACACACACACACACACACATAGCTTGCTATAACAGAGGGGATTCTAGTAATTGTTTTCAGTGACTTTAGAACCGCTAACATCTGTATTGGCGTTCCCGACATCGTAAAAAGGAACTGGTGAGAATCACGAACAGCATACTTACGTGAGTATATCTTCCTGCACCAGATATGTAAAAAAAAACGGCTAACATAATAGGTTAGAGGGGGTAGAAGATAGGATTGGGAAATTTAATTTTTTTGATGGAGTTGGGCTTTAATCACTTTATTTTATTGGCTAAGCTGATTAAAACTGCATAAACTAAACCAAAGATATACTTACCTTTAGCAATGTAGGCTAGCAGGAATAACCCAGAGCAGTCCTTGTACCCTGAAATCCATGTGGAGGGGGCTCTATCATGCAAATATCAACTGCACTCATGAAGTTGGGGCACTTGTTCTGGTTAGTAAAGCTACCTATCTCAGTAAGGAGGCTCGAGATAAGCAAAGGGTGGGCCGAAGGGCCAACATACCTTAAAATAATGTTCACATTTCAGGGCTCATAAGGCATCATAGAAGATGATTGAAGCTTAGCCAGCCATCAATAGATATGAGTCAGGTACAATTTGCCTATATATTTTTTTGGTTCATTAGCTATCAGAATAAAAACGTACAATGGCCCTGATGTCCAAGGTTGGGATGGATATAAAAGGCAACTAAGGAATATGAATTACACAGCCAACTTCAGTATCCATAATAAAAGCTTACTGCAGCTATGATGCTTACATATTGGTGATCTTCTCATCATTACCAGTGCTGTACCCAAGAATGAAAGGTATAAAGGGTTCAGTCCAATTTGTAGCTTTATTGAAAGTAAACTGAAAAAGACCGAATGTCCTACTGGAATTCTCCCACACCAAGAGGCCAGCCTTTGTGGCAAATACCAAAATATTCAGATTGTCGGTCTGAGCTTGCAAATGTTCCTCTACCATCATATGTACTAAATTAACCCCAAAATTATGGAAGATAGGCTTATGGTATTTTCTTAGGCTTTTTTGAAATTCCGCAGCTAAGTTCCTGTCGGTGCATTTCCTAAAATTCTGTTTGCTAAAACTACCTTTGCCTTTCACAATGATCTTTAAGAGACTTGATATTGAACTTTGACTTCCCATTGCTTGTGGAAAGTAATAATTTACTGCCTTAACCCCAGACATTGTTTTCTCCTAGGAAAATATTGGTTCTCTTGTTAATTGGACCATTAAAGCTTTTTCAACTATAACATTAAAAACTATTTATAATCTGTGTTCCATACAAACAAACCATGTTTTCTGGAGCAAACAAAAGTATTTTGGTTTGTACAAGGACCTTGTAAAGAGCCAAAACATGGTACAAGATACACACAATGTCCATTCTAGGTTACACAACAACCAAAATGGTATAGTAAATAAAAGATGTTCTGTTGTTGAAAACTTTTCCAGTCAAAATTCACAGTCAGTGGATCATTAATAGGTATATTATGATTTATTTTATTTTTTTTCAAAGTGGTGAAAACCCCAATTCTTGTTCAGTTTATCACTGGTCATAAGTCAAGTCATCACTGTCCTTACTTTGGTTATCTTTCATACTACAGGGTCAAAACAACCTATTTTTCACATTCCAATACGTTTTCCGTGTAGACTCAGAATTTAGAATGGACAACCAATGTATTGAGGATAGGTAGATGATTTACCAAACATGACCTCAAGAAGTCATCTGGCAACTTTCAAAAGGACCACTATAATTCAGACAATGTGGAGTAGCAGTGTACCTATAGTTAAATGCATTATTCCCTAATGCTTGCACGGAGCAACATGCAAAAAAGTCTCTGTGTTTGATAAACCATTGCCAGTGAAAGACACAGTGAGGAGAAGTCTCTTAAAGTTGACATATGTCCAGAACACAGCTGTCAGTTGAGCTATCCCCTTTACTTTTAATAGAATTCCTCTATATTTCTGTCATGTAACCAGGACAAGCAGTGTAAGGAAATATTAAAGGGGAGTTTCACCCACAATTTCACTTTTTAAATATAAATACCCCTGTAATACACAAGCCAAATGTATTCTAGTAAAGTTAGTCTGTAAACTAAGGTCCGTTTTGTTAGGTTGTAACAGCGTTTAGTTTATAATCTATAAATAGACCTCGGCCATCTTAAGTGTGGGCATCATGAAGCCAGACTGTATGACTTCCTGGATTTCAGCTTTGCATATCTCGCACATGCTCAGTGCTGCAGACGCAATGTAATAGGTTTCAGTCAGGTTTGCAAGGACTACTGGAAAACATGATGCCTATCCCAGAAACCCTTGCAAATAGCCTTGTGACTTAATAGCCTAGGCTAATAAGGAGGAGGAAGTAATGAAGGACTACAAAATAAAGGTATTTACAAGCAACAAAATAAATAAAAATTGTCCATTCTGAACACTATGGCCCAGATTCACGTACATCTGCGCATTATTGGACCGGCGTAGCGCACCGCCTTTACGTTAGACTTGCGCAATTTTGTCGCGTAATCACCCTATTCTCGTAGCTTTTGCGCAGGAAATTGCGCATGTGTAACGTTATTTCAGAGGCGTAAGGCGGAGTAATACAAATTGGGAAGGACGTGGGCGTGTTACATTGAAATGAGCCGTGACCCCATGCAAATGAAGGGCCGGCCGGCTCGCGCATGCGCGCTTGAAGGAGACCATGGTCAGCTCCGATGTGCGCATGCTCACAACTCGGGAGCGGCGCAATCAGTGAAATTGGAAATGGACTAGGGCAACTTTGTGAACTACGCAAACAGCATAAATAGACAGACACAAACGCACTTGCATTGCAAAAGTACATCCCTTTGTCCCTTCCCATTTAACCAAGTGCTTTTGTCCCGTTGTTCGTTGCGTTGTGTTTTGTATTTGTCAGATTAGTGTTCTGTGTGATCAGGTGTTTGTTAGTAGATCTTTGAAAATGTTTTTTGATAAGTGTTTGAGAGACTGTTTGTTTTGATATATTTCTGTTCGTTTGTTTTCTTGCTGATTTTTTGCTCTTTGTTTTTGTGACTGTTTCTTGCTGAGTGCTTGTGTGATTTTTTGGGTGTTAGTTTTCTCTTTGTGTGTGTTCTTGCTTGATTGGTTGTGCTTGTTTTTGTGACAGATTTTTGTTGACTGGGAGTGATTTTTTTTGGAAGTATGACAGAGAGAAAGTGAAAGCTCAATTTTACTGTGGGGGAAAAAATAATTCTTGCCCGGGCCATTAGCGATTATGGGCGTTTCCTCCACGGCCCAGACAGTGCCAACACCACCCTGGCCAGGAGGAGGGAGATTTTGGACCTCATCACTGAGCAGGTCAATTCAGCGGGGGAGGGGGAGACACGGACCCGGTCTGGGATTGACAAAAAAATTAATGACCTCCGGCGTCTGGTCAAACAGAAGTTGGCCAGAATGCTTGCCCATGCCAGGGGCACAGGAGGGGGCCCACCATGCCGTATTAGGCTGACAGCGGAGGAGCGTGCGGTGGCCCTGACCTTTCATCGGCATGAAGTTGAGGGCCTGCCCGGCTTTGACTCAAGTCTGGAGCCCGTGGTGCCAGGTAAGTATTTTTTTTTATATCAGGTGTGTAGCATGTGTGGGGGAGGGGGTGAAAGGGAATATGTGGCAAGTGTGTGGATCCTCCAACCTGTGAATGTTTTGTGTCATCCACAGATGTGCAGGAGGGTGCAGGGCCATCTGGCCTGACCGCACCATCTCCAGGACAGCAGCCTAATAAGGCCCCCCCAACAAGGCCGGAGTCTGCGGAGGAGGTTCAAGAGGAGGAGGAGAATCATGAGGAGGAGGAGTCCATGTCAGGCACTGGACTTGTGGTTTTTGAGGACTCTTCCCCTCTGGCTGGCAGCAGGCAGCCCTCCCTAAGGGGGAGCCCCCCCCCCTCCTCCCCCAACATGGCTCCCCTCCCAAGGGCCTCCCCTTCTCCCCGGCCACAAGCATCAGCTGGAGGCAGGATTTCGTCCCGGAACACCAGGGGGGTGGCCGATCTCCTGCCCGCCACTCTGAGAAGGGACCAGGCCCTTCAGACCCGCCATCTGGGACAGGTCAGCCAGACATTGGTGTGGATGGAGGAGAGCCTGTCCTCCATCAAGGATACGATGGGGAACCTGGACTCCCACTCCCGGGCTTTCACAACCTGCCTAAACAGCCTGCAGACTACATCAGCAGGCATTGGGCAGGATGTGAGGGCCCTCACCCAGGCTATCCAGGCCAACACGGCAACACTTGGTGCTGCCCTGGACAGAATAGCCGTGGCCTTGGAGGGCAGGCCGCCAGGTGGGCAGAGATCAGGGGCTGCTCCTCCTTCCCCCGGTTTTACCCCTCCCCCATGAGTCTCCCCTGAGGAGCCGGGGCCGTGTCCGGGGGCGCCCCAGGCGTGGCTCACGTAAAGGGCACTCATTTTTTTTTCCCCTTTTTTGATTTTTTTTTTTTTTTGCTGGAAAATTTTTGATTTTGCTGGTAATTTTTATTTTTTTTGGTTGTGAATGCTGTTTGAATGTGGGGGTGACATTCCTGCCGGAAAAGGGGTGTCACCCTCAATTTTGGTGGAGAAGGGTTCCCCAGGACCAGGGAGAAGTGATCCCCAGGTCCGTGTGAATGGTGTATGAATGTACAGTGACATAATTGGAGCCTTGGCGTGGCGTTGCTGCTCAAGTCCTGCATGGTGAACTGGTGCCAATCAAATTTGATGTGGGGTGTGTGTGCTAGGGACCACAGTGGTGTGCATGCATGCATTCTCATTGTGCCATGATTAATGTGTGTGTTTAACGTGCAAAGATGCCCAATGTGAGTTGTCTCCTGGCTGCTCTTCCCTCAGAAGACGGGGTAGCCTCGGTTAGGGGGGGATTGTCTGGTTCAAGGGTCAGGTCATCACGTAGGTCAATCTGCAGGCCCTTTCTTACTGCGAAGTTGTGCAGCATGCAACATGCACCGATGATCTGGCACACAAAGTTTGGGGAATACAAGAGGGTACCCCCAGACTTATCCAGGCATCGGAAACGTGACTTCAGGAGGCCAAAGGTGCGCTCCACCACTGCACGTGTTTGGGCATGTGCTTGATTGTATCTTTCCTCTCCTGGGGTTTGGGGGTTCCGGATAGTCATGAGATGGGGTCCCAGTGGATATGCAGAGTCACCTGTAAGGGAAAAGACAGGAGGATGTTAGTCATGCATGTGCCCCTTGTGATGTGTGCATCATGGGAGGGGATAGTCATGCCTGCCACCCATGTCACTCACCAACCAGCCAGGTGTCCCCATACACGTTCTGATCGAATTCCATTTGGATGTGGCATTGATTGTATATGTAGCTGTCATGGCTGGACCCTGGGTGTTTGGCACGGAGGTGCCATATGAGGCCTTGGGCATCGACTATCACCTGTACGTTGATGGAGTGCCAATGCTTCCGATTGCGGTACATGTGCTCTGTCTCCTGGGGAGGCTGGAGTGCCACATGTGTGCAATCAATGGCCCCGATGGTGCGTGGGAATCTGGCAATTCTATAGAAATCTGTCATTGCCTTCAGCCGCAGGTCCTCAGTGGTGGGTTTGATGATTAGGTTGGCCAAGCGTGTGAGGATTGCTGGGACAACCTGGTGCACACATCTGCTCATGGAGGATTGTGACATCCCAGTCACCACTCCACTTGTACGCTGAAAAGAGCCACTGGCAAGGACATGGAGTGTTGCCATGACCTTGACCAGTGGCTGCACTGCATGTGAGCGTTGTGTTCGGCTGGTGATGTCCTCCTGCAGGGTTGTGGTTAATTCCAGGATGACATGAGGGGTGAATCTGAAGATGCGATACACCTCAGAATCACTCATGCCAAACAGGTCTATGCGGGTGCGGTATATCCTCTCCCGTGCCATCCTCTGTGCCATCCTCCGTGCCCTCATCCTTCTTTGTTCATAAAAAAGTCAGTAGTATAGCTATGTGCGACGATGCCCCTGGCATGTTGGCATACAGATTGTTGTGCAACACGTGTGACTGCTGAGGCCTATGAGATTAGGGCATGCAGCACAGACAAACATACAAAATGGGTGGAACTCCACTTTAACAACCTGCTCACCAAGAAAAGAGTTACTGTATATACACGAGTATAAGCCAAGTTTTTCAGGAAAAAATTTTGTGCTAAAAATGCCCCCCTCGGCTTATACTCGAGTCACCTTTTTGCGCCTGTTCACACATGTAGCCCCACTCTAAATTTTCAAGTGTGCTACGTTTTTTGTCCAGGGGACCTACGGCCGGGGAACACTGATTTTTCAAATCCAGGCACCCCTTCTTAGACTCCCACGTTAAACGGTCATTTCCCTGGTAACTTTGGGGACCCGGTACCGAGGCATGGACACATTGAGGCATTGACACAGTGAGGCATTGACACAGTGAGGCATGGGCACAGTGAGGCATGGGCACAGTGAGGCATGGGCACAGTGGGGCATGGGCACAGTGGGGCATGGGCACAGTGAGGCATGCACATGGACACTGAGGCAAATTGAGGCACAGTGAGGCATGCAGATGGACACCCTAGGCTTATACTCAAGTCAATAAGTTTCCCCATTTTTTGTGGTAAAATTAGGTGCCTCGGCTTATACTCAATATATATGGTATACTTAAACAGAAAGATTTATACTTTCTCCACTGGACCACAAGCAAAAAGATTACTTGGCTGGAGTTCAACATTCAATTTTATGCTAAATATTTGAAGAAAAATACCTAGTAACTAAACAATATTTTCCTCATTTTATATAGCGTAGATAAACCTCAGTCAGGTTTAGTTGCTGCCTGTGTCTCCACTGAGGAAGATTCACCAAGGGAAGAGAGGATTTCCTTGAGAGGGGTTGTAAAGGTTTGTTTTTAATTTTCTAAATAGGTTCCTTTAAAGCTAGTGCATTGATGGTTCACTTACCTTTTCCTTCGATTTCCCTTCTAAAAAATGTTTTTCTTTGTCTGAATTTCTCACTTCCTGTTTCTCCTCAGTAAGCTTGCCCCCATCATCCGAGCAGTTCTGGTTGGGGGTTAGTCAGCAGAACAGCTTATTGAGGCGGAACAGGAAGTGAGAAATTCAGACAAAGAAAACAAAGAAAAAAAAAATTTAGAAGGGAAATCATAGGAAAAGGTAAGTGAACCAACAATGCACTAGCTTAAAGGAACCTATTTAGAAAATAAAAAACAAACCTTTACAACCCCTTTAAAGCTGCATTCTGCAAAGCTAAAAAGACCTCCCTTTCAGTGGGGACTTCACACTGCAAAGGTTAACTTCTCCTTTATGCCCAGGGGACCATGAAAAAGCAGTTTTATTTAGCTGATCCTACACTCCTACAGGCTGTCTGCACTGCTAGACTGGTTCCTTCAGCCTCTGCATTCCTGCACTCTGGTCTCGGTCAGGGGTTATCTGACAAACCTCAAAGCCGATACAGAGCCCTTAGCATTGAATGTGAGGACACAGAGGGACAGTCCACTGCTAAAGTGAAGTGCAGCACTATTTGCTGGGTAGCAGAGGATCAGGTAAGTAAATGTGTTTTCCATGTCCCCCAAACTAAACAAACAGCTGTGGGCACAGCTTTCTAGAATTCAGCTTTAATTTATAGAGATTTCCTCTTACTTTTTTTTGTGCTTCTAAGGCCGCGTACACACGATCGAATTTGTCCGCTCAAACTGGTTCAGTTCACCAGTTCAGTGGACAAATCCGATCGTGTGTATGGGCTAGCGGACATGTCTGACCGGCGGACAAATTTTAAAACATGCTTTAAAATTTGTCCGCCGGGGACATGTCCATCGGATATGTCCGCTGGTCAGTACACTCACCAACGGACATATCCTCCCGCACAAGCGTCGTATGGATGTGACGCATGCGTGGAAGTTGTTTACTTCCTGGTGCGGTGACGTGGCGGCGTCAACGTCACCGCCACGTCACCGCGCTGTCTGCCAGCGGGGATTTTGATCCAATGGTGTGTACACGCCATCAGACCAAAATAGCCCGGCGGACAGATCCGATGAAAACGCTCTGAGGACTGGGGTGCACGTGCCACACTGTGTTCCTGGTTCCGGGACTATGTTGGTCTGGAACATTTGAGTTGTGGCAGGGAGCCCAGTGGTCGACTGGGTTCCCAATCTTGAAGATCCCAAGCGGGACAGCTGTTCGGTGGGTAGTCCATCTGAGGAGAGCCAATGAGAGGCTGGCGATCCAATAGGGTCTCGAAAAAAACACCAGGGATCAAGGTAGCCGGACACTGAGAGACTGGTCACCTGTCATTCGGTACCTGAAAATAATCTGAAGGAGTTCCAGATGTAGTTCTATCAAGGAGGATCATCTCCGTAATCGTAATCACAGAAGGGGGCCTGTGGCTGGGGCTTTTCCATGGGTCCATTTCAGGAGGGTCTGTGGCAGAGACTTTTCCTTCAAGTTCGAGCGGTACTCTGTCTGCCATGTCAGTGAGAGTGGGCCTGTCCAGTTACGATATACCCACTCCGGCTGGAGTGGCGGAGAATACAAAGCATTGTTGGAAGCAGGACTGTTTCCCTATTGTTGCGCCTGAGTCTGCTATTTCTCCTTTTATTTTACCTCTGCCTCTACCTCTACCTCTACAGCAAAAGACACCTGTCCTGGACATTCCGTTACTGCTATATGCACCATATACCTCTAGGCCGGCGGAAGAGCAATGAGGTAATATGCCACCCAAAACAAACTAGCAGCTCCTTGGAGGGTAGTGCTACACATATATATATATATATATATATATATATATATATATATATATATATACAGTGCCTTGCGAAAGTATTAGGCTCCCTTGAACTTTGCGACCTTTTGCCACATTTCAGGCTTCAAACATAAAGATATAAAACTGTAATTTTTTGTGAAGAATCAACAACAAGTGGGACACAATCATGAAGTGGAACGAAATTTATTGGATATTTCAAACTTTAACAAATGAAAAACTGAAAAATCAGGCTTGCAAAATTATTCAGCCCCCTTAAGTTAATACTTTGTAGCGTCCCCTTTTGCTGCGATTACAGATGTAAGTCGCTTGGGGTATGTCTCTATCAGTTTTGCACACCGAGAGACTGACATTTTTGCCCATTCCTCCTTGCAAAACAGCTCAAGCTCAGTGATGTTGGATGGAGAGCGTTTGTGAACAGCAGTTTTCAGTTCTTTCCACAGATTCTCGATTGGATTCAGGTCTGGACTTTGACTTGACCATTCTAACACCTGGATATGTTTATTTGTGAACCATTCCATTGTAGATTTTGCTTTATGTTTTGGATCATTGTCTTGTTGGAAGACAAATCTCCGTCCCAGTCTCAGGTCTTTTGCAGACTCCATCAGGTTTTCTTCCAGAATTTGGTTTGGCTCCATCCATCTTCTCATCAATTTTAACCATCTTCCCTGTCCCTGCTAAAGAAAAGTAGGCCCAAACCATGATGCTGCCACCACCATGTTTCACAGTGGGGATGGTGTGTGTTCAGGGTGATGAGCTGTGTTGCTTTTACGCCAAACATAACATTTTGCATTGTTGCCAAAAAGTTCGATTTTGGTTTCATCTAACCAGAGCACCTTCTTCCACATGTTTGGTGTGTCTCCCAGGTGGCTTGTGGCAAACTTTAAATGACACTTTTTATGGATATCTTTAAGAAATGGCTTTCTTCTTGCCACTCTTCCATAAAGGCCAGATTAGTGCAGTATACTACTGATTGTTGTCATATGGACAGAGTCACCCACCTCAGGTGTAGATCTCTGCAGTTCATCCGGAGTGATCATGGGCCTCTTGGCTGCATCTCTGATCAGTCTTCTCCTTGTATGAGCTGAAAGTTTAGAGAGACGGCCAGGTCTTCGTAGATTTTCAGTGGTCTGATACTCCTTCCATTTCAATAATATCGCTTGCACAGTGTTCCTTGGGATGTTTAAAGCTTGGGAAATCATTATGTATTCAAATCCGGCTCTAAACTTCTCCACAACAGTATCGCAGATCTGCCTGGTGTGTTCCTTGTTCTTCATGATGCTCTCTGCGCTTTAAACGGACCTCTGAGACTATCACAGTGCAGGTGCATTTATACGGAGACTTGATTACACACAGGTGGATTCTATTTATCATCATTAGTCATTTAGGTCAACATTGGATCATTCAGAGATCCTCACTGAACTTCTGGAGAGAGTTTGCTGCACTGAAAGTAAAGGGGCTGAATAATTTTGCACGCCCAATTTTTCAGTTTTTTATTTGTTAACAAAGTTTCGTTCCACTTCATGATTGTGTCCCACTTGTTGTTGAATCTTCACAAAAAAATTACAGTTTTATATCTTTATGTTTGAAGCCTGAAATGTGGCAAAAGGTCGCAAAGTTCAAGGGGGCCTTACAAGGCACTGTATATATCTATATATATATATATATATATCTATATATATCTATAGATATATATAGATATATATATATCTATATATAGATATAGATATAGATATAGATATATATATATATATATAGATATAGATATAGATAGATATAGATATAGATATATATATATATATATATATAGATATATACTATACACAGTATGTGTGCATGTTTATTTTAAATATAACACTCTGAGTGTATCTTCCTTTTTGCCTACAACACAGCACACGGACCCTGACTACTCTGCAGCATATGTGATCCTAGAAACAGATGCATCGGATGGTATAAAAGGATATGGCTTAACCTTTACTTTGGGCAGAGGCACAGAAGTTGGTAAGAAATTGTTTTCTTTTCAGGAAATATTTTAAACTTTTCATTTTGTTTTCAAGAATTAGGGATATATTAGGGAAGTATAACACTTAGACTGTTGTAATCAGTCTGGATGTGTTCACTTTTCACCCCAAAACATTTTTTTTTAAATAATAACAGGAACCAATACTAAAAAAAAAAAAAAAACTGTCACCTCCAGTCTTTTAAAGTGGGTTTAAACCTCTGACATGACAAATTAACAAAGCATATCCATCTATAGTGTGTACTCAGTCCAAACCACTAAGGCCCTGTACACACGATCAGTCCAAACTGATGAAAACGGACTGAAGTTCATTTTCATCGGTTCACAGACTGATGGTCTGATGTGCGTACACACCATCAGTTCAAAAACCGATCGTGTCAGAACGTGGTGACGTAAAACACAACGACGTGCTGAAAACAACGAAGTTCAATGCTTCCAAGCATGCATCGACTTGATTCTGAGAATGCGTGGGTCTTTGAACCGATGCTTTTGTGTACTAACGATCGGTTTGGACCGATGGTCAGCGTTCATCAGTCCGATTTTAAAGCAAGTTTTAAAACTTTAGACTGAAGGACAACAGACTGATGGGCCATACACACGGTCAGTCCGTTTTCATCAGTTTGGACTGATCGTGTGTACACGGCCTAAGAGTAATTTCTGCCTGCTGCCTGCTCTGCAGGAGTCATTTCTGACAGCTAATGCAGACTACAAGAGATCAAGGGGGACAGGGAACTTCAGCACACAGCCTGTGATTGACAGCCTCAACTTTGCATGTTCCCTAAGAATTTATGTAGTTGGTTTGTCCCTTTCCTCCACTCAGGTCTCTGGTTACAGTAAGCTCCCTGCTATGTGCTATGTGCTCTGTAGTGTGTGATGTCAGATCCTTGTCCCCGGCCAGCTAGAGATCAGAAATGCTGTGTAAAATGTGTGCTTTAAGAGGGTGCAGAGATGAGGGAGCAGCAGATAAATATGTACAACTTATGTAGAAAGATTTGTTTCACTTTTAGGTATTACCTGAGGACAGTCACTTCACTAGATATGTAAAAATATTGTCAGGTGGCGCAAGGGGAGGTGGATAACAGAACAACCTAGGTAAATAGTCTAAATATCAGGATGGGGTGACTGAGTATTCATCATAATATATGAAAAAGTTCATAAGTCCAAAGTTTTCCAAAACGACACTTTAACGGCAGCAGTCCCAGAAGAGCAGAAGCATACTCTATGCATAGGTAGACAAGAAAAAACAAGAAAAAACAAGGATGCGCCCAATCTAAGTGCAGTAACGTTTTAATTTAGAGAAATTAAATACACAAGAGACACAGCCAAATGGCTACTCACACATTAGGGTGGATAACAGGCATCAATAAGAGCGTGGATGTGGTCATCGTCCGGTGCCTGGGAGGTGTCCGCATATGATGGTAGGATGCTGTAGGTGGGAGACAGCCAACTGGACAGCCAAAGGACGGAGAGACTAGGGGTGCTTGCTAGAGCGCCGTACAAAGCGGCGTGCGTCTCACGATGGAACGCAAGCACAGATCGGTCGCACCGGAAGTGACGTGGCGTGACGTGGCGTGGCTAATACCAGGGAACCAATAGGTTGACGCGTTTCACAGCCCAGCTGCTTCTTCAGATCCATCTGAAGAAGCAGCTGGGCTGTGAAACGCGTCATCCTATTGGTTCCCTGGTATTAGCCACGCCACGTCACGCCACGTCACTTCCGGTGCGACCGATCTGTGCTTGCGTTCCATCGTGAGACGCACGCCGCTTTGTACGGCGCTCTAGAAAGCACCCCTAGTCTCTCCGTCCTTTGGCTGTCCAGTTGGCTGTCTCCCACCTACAGCATCCTACCATCATATGCGGACACCTCCCAGGCACCGGACGATGACCACATCCACACTCTTATTGATGCCTGTTATCCACCCTAATGTGTGAGTAGCCATTTGGCTGTGTCTCTTGTGTATTTCATTTCTCTAAATTAAAACGTTACTGCACTTAGATTGGGCGCATCCTTGTTTTTTCTTGTCTACTTCACTAGATATGTTTATGGGTTTACTGCACAGGGTTGCTGCAGAGAGAGGTGCAGAATCTGTAGGAATAGATCTGCTCTCCTCTTTACTGCTGAGGGTGGGTGAGACAGAGACAAGAGTTTCTGTGGCTGCACCTGGGGGAGTGCCGCAGCTGCAGGAGAGCTGAGAAAAGGCTACATCAAATGGACTGACACATGTGCTTTAGCCCTGGTTCACACTGGTGCGTTTTGAGATGCGATTTGGCATGTCAAATCGCATGTCAAAACGGCAGATTTTGCCTCAAATTGACGGCAATGGCACCGTCCTAATCGGTGCGACGCTGCATCTGCGGCATTGCACCGATTTCAAAAAGTAGTCTCTGTACTACTTTTTGCGATTTCAGCCTGCGATTTACATTGACATCTGTGCAGAAACCTGCACAGATGTCTCTGAAATCGCGGCTGAAATCGGGACTGCCGGGCGGGAGTGAAATCGTGCGAGTTCAGCTGAACTCGCAATGCTTCACTCCCGCAGCCCAGTGTGAACCAGGGCTTACAGTATGTTTTTGTTCCAGGATTTTAAAATTATAAAAAATGGTTATGTACAGATTTTCTGTGTATTTCATTCTCTTAAATTGTCACTTAAACCCTATACAGTACATCATTAACATGCTTGCAACATAACATCAAATCTTTTTTTTCAGTAGCCCTGTATATGACTGGTTTCCTTCCACGTATCATCTTATCAGAATCAGTCATTTAGCCCAGTAATATCTTATTATACTAATTTTTTTATCAGTCATCTTGTCTGCTGATGCTATTGTTCTGGGATTGCCAAGGTACGTGATTATACATAACTTGTTTTTCATAAGCTTGAGAGCTGTATTAGTGCACCTGAAACAACACCATTAACCACTTAAGACCCGGACCAACATGTAGGTAAAGGACCAGGCCCCTTTTTGCGATTCGGCACTGCGTCGCTTTAACTGACAATTGCGCGGTCGTGCGACGTGGCTCCCAAACAAATTTTGCTTCCTTTTCTTCCTACAAATCGCTCAGCCAGGTAACCGGACTGCCGCATGTACCGGGGGGGGTCCCGATCGGACCCCTGACCCACGTCTAGGCACCAACGTATATATACGTTGATGTGCTTGTCGGTGCCATTCTGCCAAAGTAAATGTACTGTACATGCGGCGGTCCATAAGAGGTTAAGGACCGAGACCCTTTCTGAGATGTGGTGTTTACAAGTTAAAAACAGTTTTTTTATTTTTTTGCTAATAAATTACACAAAATCCCCAAACATACAGGGCGTCCCCAGGTTACAAGCAAGATAGGGTCTGTAGGTGTGTTCTTAAAGCGGTGGTTCACCCTAAAACTACTCTGTCCCATAGCATCCAGCATACAGTTACTGTTAAATGAAGAATTTTCTTTTCTCTCCACCGCGGGACTCGGCTCTTTCCGTGGCTATACGGCGCCTGCGCACAGACCTAGGAGCTGACTGCGCAGGCGCCGTATATAGCCGAGTCCTATGGCTATGGCACGTCATGCCCTCCGAAAAAAGCTGAAATAGAACTCGGCTATATACGGCGCCTGCACAGTCAGCTCCTAGGTCTGTGCGCAGGCGCCGTATAGCGCCGGAAAAAGCCGAGTCCTAAATCGGCTATTTTCGGAACAGTAAATAGAGCGATTAAAAAAAAAAAAAAAAACAGCATGCTGGCGCTGATGCTAGTATGCTGGATTCTATGGGACAGAGTAGTTTTAGGGTGAACCACCACTTTAAGTTTAATCTGTTTGTAAGTCGGAACAGGTACACTTTTTAAGTGTAGCTCCAGCACAAAAAAAATATTTTAAAGCTTTTTGGATAGCATAGGGAAGTTATCACCCCTGTAACATTTGTTTTGCTGTCTGTGCCCCTTTTATGAAGATTTCACCGAACTTTCTGTCCCAATTGGATTTTGAAAATTTTGGGTTGTTGTGGAAACAAGCCTTGGTGATAAAGCATCAGTAGAGACACCCTTTTCCCAAAATAACTCCTACAGTAGAGAATTTCCCTTCCTAGGGGTAGTTTTCCTCTCACTTCCTGTTGTCTCCGTCCGTTTGTAAGTAGGAGTCGTTTGTAAGTTGGATGTCTGTAACTCGGGGACCCCCTGTATATATATTTTTTCTAACACCCTTTTAAGTAATCCAAGCCACATGTTCTCAGTCACCCTGAGTGAATGAATGAATGAATGAAGAACTTTTATAGCGCAGCACATGCAAACTAAATCGCCCCTAATGGACACAGGGTAACTTGGACATAGGAGATGCATGGGGAGCTGAAACAAGGGTTTCCCAACCTCTCCAAGGGATTCTGGGTTCCACAGGCCCTCCCGTCACAACATCCAACTAATCTTTTACAAATAGACCCCTTTATCTCACAGATTGTACTGAACTGTGCAGTTAACAGGTACGATCTATAAAAAGCATGACCGTTGCAATACAACTGCAATGTACTGTAGAGAGGTTTATTGTATTAACAAACAACCACTTATTCTATAATAACATCTAAATACCATTGTGGAATAAATCCTATGCTGTTTTGCAGTGGTGTGTGCCGTGAAAGCTCTTTCAAGATATGTGGTGGGAAGAGCGTTTGAAGACATTGTCAACAATTTCAGGGGGTTCTACAGAGAGCTAAGCAGCGATGGGCAACTGCGCTGGGTATGGTGAACTTTGACAGCTTTTTTTCTGTGTTCTGTTTAATATGTTGAGAAAAATACCTTGGGGTAGATTCACGTACCTCGGCGCATCTTTATGCGGGCGTAGCGTATCTTCTTTACCCTACGCCGGCGCAACGTTGAGAGGCAAGCATGGAATTCACAAAGCAAATGCTCCCAACTTTGTGCCAGCGTAGTGTATATTCGTTGGCGTAAGCCGACGTAAGTCAAAGTAGGTGGAAGTGGGCGTGTAACATTTAAATGAAGCGTGACCCCATGCAAATGATGGGCTGAGCTTCAAACAAGTACTAAAAACGAACGGCGCATGCGTCGTATCTTGGACGCATCCCAGTGCGCATGCTCACAGTCACGTCGAAATAACTGCCTAAGATACGTCAAAACACTGCCTACGCACAGCCCTATTCACGTACTACTTAAACGGCGTAAAAATCGACGGAGTTCGTTCCCTGGTCCATACCTTTGCATGGGTTGCGCCTCCTATATGAAGAAAAACTTTACGCCGGACGTAACCCTTACGCAAATCACTTAAAACATGCGCAGGGCGCAAGTACGTTCGTGAAACGGCGTATCACTCTCATTTGCATATTTGCATCGTAAATCAATGGGAGTTCCAAATGCGTCCAGCGTAAATATGCGCCCACTCTACGCCGGCGTAGGCAAGTTACGTCGGTCGGATGCAGTCAGTTTTTTGGCGTATCTTAGTTCTATGGGTACGGCGCATTGATACGACGGCGCATATGTAACTCGAGATACGTCGGCGTAAGTGCTTTGTGAATCCGGGCCCTTGTGTGTAGAATCGTACATATTGTAAATATATTTCATGGCTTATGTAGATTTAGGCTTCTGAAAGCTAAATACATCTATATGAACTGTGCTACCAGCCAAAGAATGCTGACAAAAGTCTTAAACTGACCATACACCAGTAGAATTTTGTTAGAATGTTTTTAGGGGAATATGGAAAAACATTTTATAAAAACATTCGACCTTGCCATTACTAAGTCAACTAATTTTATTAGAAAGCCCTTAAACGTTTGTCCAGCGACTTGAATGGAAATCCAGTTATATTAAACCAGTTTCTTTTATGCCTAAAGCATGCGTTTTCCAAAATGTATGGAGTTTTTTTTTCCTTAAAAAGAAATTGAAAAATTGTATCAGGGTCCCAGGACACACTGAAACTACCGGATCTTACAGTGCTCTCTTTGACCAGTGTTTTTGGTAACATTACCTTCTATTTATTTACTTCACCTGCGGCACCTTATATATACTTTTTGGACACTATATTGTAGCCACTATCAGCACTACTCACTGGGACCACTGGTCCAGGGACCCTCACCTTTTTTATATTTATTACCTGTATTGCTTGCAGGTTCCCTCTATACCTTCTCCTCTGGCCACCGTGGGAGTCACCATCTTTGTGGTCGCTATGGGCATCTGAGTTTGATGGGACACCTTGCCCTTAGATTGTCTCCTGATAAAGCGATATCCATCGCAAAACTAGTAGAGATCTTCCGTATAGTGATTCCAACCTTCACCCAAAACCCCCCCCCCCTTTCCTGGGGATTGCACCTCCGGTGATTTGTTCGACGTCACGTTATGTGCATTGTTTTTAAATATTATCTATGATTGATGTTTTTTATTACCTGTTTTGTGTCCTTATTAATAAATTGATGTATATTTTTTCAGATTACTGCTCTCTTTGAGTTTACCTGTTTACCATGTACCGTGATCAGTGGCGGCTGGTGCTCAAAATTTTTGGGGGGGCGCAAACGAAAAAAAAAATATTGCAGCCTCACTGTGCCCATCACATGCAGCCACTGTGCCATGCCACCAAATGTAGCCACTGTGCCATGCCACCAAATGTAGCCACTGTGCCATGCCACCAAATGCAGCCACTGTGCCATCAATTGTCACCACTGTGCCATGCCATCAAATGCAGCCACTGTGCCATCAATTGTCACCACTGTGCCATGCCATCAAATGCAGCCACTGTGCCATCAATTGTCACCACTGTGCCATGCCATCAAATGCAGCTACTGTGCCCATCAATTGTCACCAATGTGCCATGCCATCATATGCAGTCACTGTGCCATCAATTGTCACCAATGTGCTATGCCATCATTTGCAGTCACTGTGCCATCAATTGTCACCACTTGTGTCACTAATTGTGCCATGCCATCAAACGCCACCACTGTGCCATCAATTGTCACCAATGTGCCATGCCATCAAAAGCAGCTACTGTGCCCATCAATTGTCACCACTGTGCCATGCCATCAAATGCAGTCACTGTGCAATCAATTGTCACCACTGTGCCATGCCATCAAACGCCACCACTGTGCCATCAATTGTCACCACTGTGCCATGCCATCAAACGCAGTCACTGTGCCATCAATTGTCACCTCTCTGCCATGCCATCAAATGCAGTCACTGTGCCATCAATTGTCACCTCTCTGCCATGCCATCATATTCAGTCACTGTGCCATCAATTGTCACCACTGTGCCCGGCCTGTGCTCATTGTTGCCTCTGTGCCCCATGATGCCACTGTGCCCCATGCTTCTACTGTGCCCCATGCTGCCACTGTGCCCCATGCTGCCACTGTGCCCCATGCTTCTACTGTGCCCCATGCTGCCACTGTGCCCCATGCTGCCACTGTGCCCCATGCTGCCACTGTGCCCCATGCTGCCCCTTTCCCTGTAAAAAAATCACTTACCTGACGCTTCCATGTCCTCCCTCGATGTCTTCTGCCGCCCTGGAGAAGCTTCAGCCAATCAGGTTCCTGAAAACCAGAATCCGGGAACCTGATTGGCTGAAACGGCTGTCAGTCTAATGCAAGGACCGCAGATTGTCTGCGCTCCGAGCATAGACTTCCGAGAGCCGGAGGGCGGGACTGGAAAAGCCTATCAGAGCCACTGGCTTTGATAGGCAGTTCCCCTCAGCCAACCAGCTGTCGCTATTCGGGTAACCGGCGTCCCATGTCCGGTTATACGAATAGACCAGGCAGCTGGCAACAGTAACACACGTCCAATGCATAGCATTGAACGTGTGTTACTTGCGAGAGGGGGTGGCGCTGCAGCGCCCTCTATAGACGGCCGCCAGAACTTCGGCTAAAATGTCAAAATGAAATTTTAGCCGAATAAAAGTTCTTAAAGGGCCCGTTTTTTTGTTTTTTTTTATTCTTTTTTTTTTTGTGACTGCGGGAGGGGGGGCGGCGCCCGTGCGCCCATATGGGCGGGCCGCCACTGACCGTGATAGTCCTCCCTGCCCACTTTACTCTGTTGGCTCTCTAGGGTCTTTGGGGTTCCCTGAGTCCTTCTGCTATGCCAACATGGCAACATAACTAACCAGCTAAGCAGGGAGGGCTAAAATGTATAGTTGAACTTAATTGCAATGAACATGGAAGCCTGCTGCTTTTCGGATGGTCTCCAGAGACATTTTGCATGTACTGCCCCTAACTTAAAGATGTAGAGATGAGGGAGGTTGCTCTAGCTTTCCTTTTATACATTTAAACAGGTCCTGTGGATGGAGATAGGGGCTGAGCGATATCACATGTATGCTGCCATACTGGTGTCAAGAAAATCGCATTCACAGTTAGAATGTATTTTGAGAAAAGATTTGCATCCTTCTCCTGTGAATTTTCTTGTCACTATGGTTTAAAACAATCATCAATTTGAGTCCAATAGTTATTAGAAAGTCAAACAACCGTTTCTAACAAATGTCTCTGAATGTATGACCAACTTTATAATGATTCTGAAAGTATTGAGTGAATATACAGCTTGCAGTTATTTGGAGATATTGAAACATGAATTTCATATGTGAATTTTTTAACTTATTACAGGTACTTACGTAACATCTACAATTTGCTCAGTGCTCTACATATACAGTATATTGTACAATCACATCAGTCCCTGCCCTCAAGGAGCTTACCATTTATGGTCCCTAACTCACATTCATTCTAGGGCCAATTAACCTACCAGCATGTCTTTGGAGAGTGGGAGGATACCCACATATACACAAGGAAGACTTGCAAAGTCTGGGCGGGTAGTGCTGTGGTTGGAATTTGAACCTTCAACCTTAGCACTGCTAGGTGGAATTGCTAACCACTTAGCTATTCTAAACTGCTAAGTTGCAACCGGTAATTCTAAATCCATGAAAACATGAAGGTAGACATTTAAACAATCATTGGAAATTTTTTTAAATGCAAAGAAATGCCTTTGCAGTATCCCTTCAATTGAATGTGGTAGGAAGTTAGGAATTCTAGCAGAGGAAAGCAGTAACAAAAATACCTAAGTGCCAAATACAATTATATTCTAGAACAATTCCAACCAGAAGCATTTACTGCAAAGAATATCATGAATTATAGCTATGAGGCCATTGGGAGATTTAGCCACCCATATTTCATTGCATTGAACTTTTGTTCTAGGTAATTTAATAGGCTGAGTCATCTAAGCTCTGGCGTCACCATTTTTGGCTTTTTGCAATTTAATTTGTTTTAAATCTAATTTATTTAGCAATATGACTGACAGGAGGCTTGTATAGGATTTTGTAAATAAAACCTCTGAAAACAAAACTTTTGCTGTATTATTAGGATGAATTCAGGCTTTGGCATAGTGCATGCTAATACATTTTATTATGCTAAATAAATACCTTACTTCAATTAAAGACAACAGGTATGGAGCGCTCTGCAAACTAGAACTAGGCAGAATCCGAAGAAATAAACATAATTTCCCCACTTGCTTCAAAAAGTAAAATGATGATCCAAATACGTAGTTAAACAGCATTTACCTATAGTTTAAAACAAACTGAACATATATGCATATAAATCCCTGTCTATCTGGTGAAATCTCACCCTGTAGCCCAATGTTTGTTAAATGCACTTTCAGATTTGTATAACCAAGTCTAAGCTCCGGTGCTTGGTACGTATATATTAACAGCAGCTCCTCATTGTGGCTATATTGAAGTTGCTCCATCATTAATTAAGCTCGTTGCACATGAATGTAGTAAAGTAATGCAGTATATCGCTTTGCAGTATTGTTCTATGTGTTTTTGAAAGATAACTTGTCCCTCTTCCTGAGGACTGGGTGGCTAGGTGAGCTTCAATGATCTTCTTTTATACTGTAGATCCCAACGGGCTACTTATCCACCCAGTACCTTCCATCCAGAACCTGGCATCATTCAAAATTCATTCTTGAGTTCCAGTCAAGTAACTTTGACTAGGCTGAGATGATGTCATCAGTCTAATGTAGGCAGGAGCAGGGCCTGTGCAAGGATTTGTGTCTACACAGGTGAAGGTGCGTCCCATTATATGGGCAACACTGACAGTTCTTTGTATAGTGTGGTGGTACTGTGATCAGGGCCGATCCGCCCTATAGGCTCACTATGCAAGCTGCCTAGGGCCCCACAAAGCTGCAAAGGGCCCCCCCAAATTACTAGAGGCCCCCCTGGTGAGAAGTCATTTTCGCCCCCTCACCCCGCTTCTCAACTCGCTGGCTGCATGGGAGAAGAGGTAAGAAGTCAGCACCCCCCGCTTTTCAATTTAATGTAAGATGTCATTTCCGACAGCAGAAAACCCCCTCCCCCCGCTTCTCAACTTTCTTTAATGTGACATGTCACTGTCATCAGCGCCCCCCGCTTCTCATTTTTAATGTGCCATGTCATTTTGCCTAGGGACCCAGGGAGGTCAGGATCGGCACTGACTGTGATGAACGAATCCTCTAATATGCCAGGCCTTGTAGGTAATGTAACTTCTGCAGAAATGCATCTTCTATGAGGCATAACGTTATTTTTTATTTGTTGTCAGATTGGACCAGAGAAGGGTGTAGTGCAGCTGGCAACTGCTGCAGTACTTAATGCAGTATGGGACCTATGGGCTAAAAAGGAAAGAAAGGTATTGTATGTCTTGGCAATTTGCTTCATGCCTAAACTATGCATTATTTTTAAATATTGTAATAGTGTTCTTTAAGGCTCAGTTCTCTTTTATAATGAAATGTACTATAAAGTCACTGGGCCCAGTACTTTTTAAAAACACTGTGCTCTTTACAAAATCGTCCTTGGTTTTTAACACCATAACTGTAGGCCAAGCTTGGCTTCCCCACAGCCCAGCTGAAAAACTAGCTTTGGGAGCAATTTGCCTCATACTGTTCAGGACTGGGATGTACTGTACATGAGGCACGCCTCCAGCATCACAGGAGTAAGCAGGCACACTCTCTTTCAAGAGAGTGCACTGTCCACTTGAAAAATGAACGTAAAAGAAAATCCCAAATTTTGAGTTGACATCAGAACACTAAAAGAGTGGAAATCTTCCGAAAGGGTCACTAGTTCTGGTTACCCTGGTAACATACCCCTCCCTTTGGGGGATTTCCTCTCACTTCCTGGTTTAGCTGTGGGACAGTAAGTGAAAGGAAATCTCCCCAAATGGACACAGATGGTGTTCCTTCAGATTAGGCGACCCGTCAGAATTGGTAACGGACGTGAACTGTCCACCTCCTGCCCTCAGCCACTGTTAAAAGAGGGACAGAGAGTGCGTTACGCATGTGTCAAATTGTGAACAAGCACTCGTTTGTGTCATTCTGGGAGCATGTGTAACAGTTGGAGCATCCTAGGGCCCAGTAGTGTAAAAAACATTGTCCAGCTTAGTTTACATGACTGTATGCCAATCTCTGTTTTTCCTCAGCCTGTCAGATCAACCATGACCCAGCATAGAAGCTAGGATGCTCCTACTGTTGAGCATGCTCCCAGGATGACACAAATGAGTGCTTGCTCACAATTTGACACATGCACAACACACTCTCTGTCCCCCTCTTAACAGCGGCTGAGGGCAGGAGGTGGACAGTTCACGTCCGTTACCAATTCTGACGGGTCGCCTAATCTGAAGGAACACCATCTGTGTCCATTTGGGGAGATTTCCTTTCACTTCCTGTCCCACAGCTAAACCAGGAAGTGAGAGGAAATCCCCCAGAGGGAAGGGTATGTTACCAGGGTAACCAGAACTAGTGACCCTTTCGGAAGATTTCCCCTCTTTTAGTGTTCTGATGTCAACTCAAAATTTGGGATTTTCTTTTACGTTCACTTTTCAATTAAAATAGTAAACAAGACAAATAGAGGGGAGGAATGTCCCTAACGGGGCACAGACAGCAATAAAAACTGTCAGGTGTTTTAGTCACTCTCCACTCTACCCAAAACTGGAAAAAAAAAAGGATGGGCCAGATTCACAGAGCCATTACGCCGGCGTTACATGAGATGCGCGGCGTAAGTCTAAATTTGCGCATGCGTTTCGATGCGCCGCATCCCCAAAACGAGATACGCAAGAAATCTACTTTTTTGGGCCCGGAGTAATTTCGATAGACTGGCATATCCGTCCACGCAAAACTGCGCTAGACACACCATTGATTTGCTATTCAAATATGCAAATGAGGGAGTTACGGGGATCCACAAAAGAACGTTGGTGCAGCGCAGGCTACGCGCTGTGCGCAACAGCTGCACGTCCTGTCTAAAATTAGACCATATAAAAGGTGGAATAAAATTAGACAATCCGTCTACATGTCAGTTAAAGCAACACTGTTAGTGAGGAGCTGAGCAGTCACACTTTCTGGACAACAAACTGTATGCCAACATGCTAGGGGCATCCTTGCTCATAGCTATACTACTGACTTTAGATGAGCAAAGAAGGAGGAGGGCACGGAGGAGGGCACGGGAGAGGATTTTTTATTTTATTTTTACAAAAAAAAATTATTTGCTTTTATAAACATTTTTACAAAAAATCTGGCCCGTTGTGCCTTTAGTTACACTTTAAATTATAAATCTTCATCAGTGACCAGTTTTTATTCAATAAAATGAGCTCTTTGTCGAGCAAGCTACAATGTTGCATGTGACAAATGTTTATTTGCAACATAAAGATTTTATTTAAAGATATTAAAGATATCAACTATCACTTTACACCCTTTAAACGGTAGCATTTTATTTTAGATGAATTGTTAGCAATCGTCTAAGGATGCTCACCAAAGTCAATCACTTTCTACTATGAATAACTGGCTGAATTTGTATGGTGTAGCGCAGTCTCAGAAACACGATTCTGTCATATCTACAGACACCTTTTGGTTTACTATCTTGCATAAATACAGCAAGGAAAAACGTGTCTACCCTCTTCTCTAGAAGGATGAAAATGTCAGTTTGCAAAGTGAAGCCGTTCCGTTGCACACCTACACAACAGGTAGCAAAGCGAATGTCTCTGATTTTGCTACAAATACAATTTCATAATAAATAAATGGAGAAAAAGACAATAAATATTAGCAACAATATATTAATACTACTTTTTTTTGTATTTTAGCCCCTCTGGAAGTTGCTGGTTGACATGGTAAGGATTTATGTAAAGCCAAATCAGACAAATTGTTAGATACAGTTTTTGTGATTCTGTACAGCTCATGCACCCCTGCCAGACATTATAGATATGTCCTTTACTTTACTACTGTAGCCAGAACTGCAGTTAAGCAGTTCAGCTTGGTCCAGGGCTAATCATAGCCTTTGACTGGACAATGACAAAGCAGTTGCTGATGAAGTCATTCCTGTTTATCATACTTCTACTATCCTACTATCATACAAGTGGACAGTGTGCTGATTTTCCATGAATGCTTCTATGCAAGGGACTACAGGAGAGTGATAGAAAAACTAATTTGTGTACTTTTGATGATATACAGTTGTATGCAAAAGTTTCGGGAAACATTGACAATTTCCATGATTGTCATTTATAAATATTTGGGGGCCAGATTCAGGTACAATTGCCCTGGCGCAGAGTATCAGAGATACACTACACCGCCGTATTTTACCTGGCTCTAAGACGAATTCTGGTAGATTTCGGCCCGTAAGTTACGGCGGCGTAGTGTATTTCTCGCGGCGAGAATCAAAATACGCGATTAGGGGGCGTGAAGCATTTAAATTAGGTGCGTCCCCGCGGCGATCGAACTGCGCATGCTCCGTTCAGAAATTTCCCGCCGTGCATTGCGCGAAATTACGTCGTTACGTCACATTTTTTTTGAATAGCGTCGTTTACGTACATTCCTATTCCCAGCCGACTTACGCAAAAAAAAAAAATTGAAATTCGACGCGGGTACGACGGCCATACTTAACATGGGCTGTCCCCGACTCTGAAAACGACGCGAACTCCACCCAGCGGGCGTAAAAAGATTGCAGCGTAAGACGTAAGCCTGTCGGATCGAAGCCCGAAGTCGCCGTATCATGGTTTGAGGATTCAAACTAATGATACGACGAGGGTAATTTGAAATTACTCCGGTCTAACAGGAGATAGACCGGAGTACTGGCTCTGTGAATCTGGCCCTGGGTGTTTGGATCAGCAATTTCATTTTGATCTATCAAATAAGTGAAGGACACAGTAATATTTCAGTAGTGAAATGAGGTTTATTGGATTAACAGAAAATGAAAACAAAAAATTAGACAGGTGCATAAGACAGGTGCATAAATTTGGGCACCCGTTTCATTTTTTTTATTTGAATACCTGTAACTACTTAGCACTGATTAATTGGAACATACAATTGGTTTGGTGAGCTCATTAAGCCTTGAACTTCATAGACAGGTGCATCCAATCATGAGGAAAGGTATTTAACCACTAGGGTACCGCACGCCGTCAAATGACGGCGGGCGGAATACCCTGTTGTTCTGACAGGACGTCAAATGACGTCCTGTCATTTAAAGCCACTAGGGGGCGATATAACTTTTAGGCAATATAACTTTTGCGCAAACCAGTCACTATACAGTTATTGTGATTACATTTTTTAATTTTTTTTACCAAATATATGTAGAAGAATACGTATCGGCCTAAACTGAGATAAAATGATATATATTTTTTTTTAAATGGGATATTTATTATAGCAAAAAGCAAAAAATATTGTATCTTTTTTCAAAATTTACGCTCTTTTTTTTGTTTATAGCCCAAAAAATAAAAACTGCACGGGCGATCAAATACCACCAAAAGAAAGCTCTATTTGTGGGAAAAAAGGACGTCAATTTTGTTTGGGAGCCACATCGCACGACCGCGCAATTGTCAGTTAAAGCGACGCAGTGCCGAAAGCTAACGTTTTGTCTAGGCAGGAAGGGGGTGTAGGTGCACAGTAGGCAAGTGGTTAAGGTGGCCAATTGCAAGTTGTTGTTCTCTTTGACTCTACTCTGAAGAGTGGCAACACGGGGGCCTCAAAACAACTCTCAAATTACCTGAAAGCAGGTTGAAAAAGATTGAAAAAAAAGGATTTTTAATAAACAGCTTACCTGTAAAATCCTTTTCTTGAAGTACATCACGGGACACAGAGCGCATAGCCATTACACTTGGGTTATATGGGTATACCTTCAGGTGATGGACACTGGTGTAATCAATTTCACAGGAAGTTTCCTCCCTATATAACCCCCTCCCACTGGGAGTGCTTCAGTTTTGTAGCAAGCAATTCCTCCGAGGTTACACAATGTTCCCCAAAAGAGGGGTGGGAGCTCTGTGTCCCGTGATGTACTTCAAGAAAAGGATTTTACAGGTAAGCTGTTTATTAAAAATCCTTTTTTCTTTATCGTACATCACGGGACACAGAGCGCATAGCCATTACACTTGGGATGTCCTAAAGCAATGCTCTATGAAGGGAGGGAGACCGTAAGGCCAATAGCCAAAAAAAAAAATTTATCAGGAAGTAAAGTAGCTCCACCAACAGAGAAAAGGGGGCGTGACCCGGGCCAGAGGATTCTATACTGCTGCCCGTAGGACCGCCTGCCCAAATGCTGCGTCCGTACCCTTTGCAACATCCAACTTATAAAATTTAGTAAACGTATGTACGGAAGACCAGGTTGCCGCCTTGCAAACCTGTGCCATAGAGATCTGATGGTGTGCCGCCCAGGAGGCACTCATGGCCCTCGTAGAATGGGCTTTAACTGATAAGGGAGGTGGAACGCGCTTCAGACCATAGGCCTGAAAAATCAGCTGCTTAATCCACCTAGCCAAGGAAGACTTGGCAGCCGGCTGACCCTTCTTGGGGCCATCCGGAAGAACAAAAAGCACATCTGTTTTCCGAATCTTCTCTGTAGCCTTGAGATAGACCCTCATGGCTCGAACCACGTCCAAAGTATGAAGCAGTCTTTCCTCTCTGGACTGGGGAGTAGGAAAGAAGGATGGTAGGACTAGGTCCTGATTTAAGTGAAAACTGGATATGACCTTAGGAAGGAAAGAAGGTTGAGGCCGCAGAACCACTCTGTCCTTATGCAGAATAAGGTATGGCTCCCTGCATGACAAGGCTGCCAACTCGGAAACCCTTCTGGCCGAAGCCATAGCCACCAAGAAAACCAACTTCCGGGTTAGTAGCACAAGAGGGATTTCTGTCAGAGGTTCAAACGGCTGCCTTTGTAAAGCTGACAAGACCAGATTTAAATTCCAGGGGCAGAGGGGAGCTCTAATAGGGGGATTCACATGCAAGACCCCCTGCAAGAAGGTTTTCATAATCGAATGGGTGGCCAAGGGTCTTTGAAACCATATCGATAAAGCCGACACCTGCCCCTTTAGAGTACTAAGAGCCAACCCTTTGTCAACGCCAACCTGGAGGAATCGCAAGATCCTGTCAATAAAAAACTTTTGAGGATGCCATTTTTGAGACTCGCACAACTCCACATAGGTCCTCCAGACTCTGTAATAAATATTTCTAGAGACTGGTTTCCTAGCCTGAATCAACGTAGATATGACCTGAGCTGAGAGGCCTCTGCCCTTAAGAATTAGGGATTCAGCCGCCAAGCCGTCAAATTTAGCTGCTGTGAAGCAGGGTGGCAGATTGGGCCCTGAGACAGCAGATATGGGCGCAGGGGGAGCGGCCACGGCACCCCTACTGACATCCTCACGATGAGTGCGTACCAAGCCCTCCTGGGCCAGGCTGGGGCCACCAGGATCACAGGCCTGCGCTCCACCCTGATCCTCCGTAGAAGGCGGGGAATCATCTGCAGTGGAGGGAACGCATACAAGAGAGAAAACTGGTGCCAGGGGCAAACCAACGCATCGGTCCCGTAGGCCGAGGGATCCCTGGCTCGGGATATGAATTTGTCCAACTTTTTGTTGGATCTCGTTGCCATAATGTCCACATCTGGAACTCCGAATCTTTGGCCAATCTCTTGGAATACCTGGGGGTGAAGAGACCACTCCCCCGGGAGCAACTGTTGACGACTCAAAAAATCTGCTTGAGAATTGTCTATCCCTGGGATGAACACCGCCGAGATGCAGGGTACATGGGCTTCGGCCAATGAGAAAATCAGGTTTACTTCCCTTTGGGCCGCTAGGCTCCTTGTGCCCCCCTGGTGGTTTATGTATGCCACCGCAGTGGCATTGTCGGACTGTATCCTTACTGGCAGACCCTGAAGGGGAAGAGTCCAGGCGACCAGGGCCAGCCGAGCAGCTCTGATCTCTAGGATATTGATGGGAAGCAGTTTTTCTGCCTCCGACCACTGCCCTTGCTGGGTCTGTCCTTCTAGAACTGCCCCCCAGCCTGACAGGCTGGCATCCGTGGCTACTACCTTCCACGTGATGGGGCAAAAGGATTTCCCCTTTGACAAATTTTGAGGGACCAGCCACCAGAACAGGCTGCGCCGGACCCCTGGGGAGAGAACTAACGGACGCTCTAACGCCTGAATGGACTTGTTCCAAGCAGAGAGAATGGCTGCCTGGAGATATCTGGTATGGATCTGGGCGTAGGGCACTGCCTCGAAGGCGGCCACCATCTCCCCCAGCAGTCGCATACATAGGCGAATAGTCGGCCTCTTCTTGCCTAAGACCACTTGAACTGCTTGAGTTATTGATCTGACCTTTGCTTGAGGTAAAAATATCCTCTGGCAGTCTGTATCTAGCCGAAGGCCTAGATATTCCAACTGCTTTGTGGGTTGCAATATCGATTTTTCTTGGTTCACAATCCACCCGAATTCCTCTAGATGCCGAACTGTGCGAACTACTGCATGATTGAGGTTAAAAGCTGATCTGTCCATAACCAGAAGATCTTCTAGGTATGCCAGGACCAAAATGCCTTCTGTCCTTAGGACGGCTAGCACCGGGGCTAACACCTTTGTGAATACCCGCGGAGCTGTTGCCAACCCGAAAGGGAGGGCTACGAACTGGTAATAAAACGAAGGAACTTGTGATGTGCCGGGTAGATCGGCACGTGCAGATACGCATCCTTTATGTCTATAGATGCTAGAAAGTCGTCTTGATGTAGGCTGGCTGCCACCGAACGTATGGACTCCATACGAAAGGTCTGAATCTTTAGAAAGCGATTTAGGCGTTTGAGGTCTAAGATAGGCCTGACGTCGCCATTGGGTTTTGGTATTATGAAAAGGTTGGAGTAGAATCCCAGACCCCATTCCTGGGTTGGTACTTCTACAATTACTCCTTGGAGCAAGAGACGATCCAATGCTTTTACAAGAGAGGCCCTCTTTAATGGGTCGCTTGGAAGACTTGACCCCTGAAAATGAGGAGGGGGGACTTCCCGAAACTCTAGCTTGTAGCCCGTGGCTACCACGGACAGTACCCAAGAGTCGGGAATTCTGGCCTCCCACACTTCGGAGAAAAACCGAAGCCTTCCCCCCACCCAAGAAAGTGGGGGCGCCCCTTCATGAATCTGACTTGATGACTGGTTTAACCGGCTTGCGAGACCATGGCCTCTTGCCTGCCGTGGCTTGTCCTTGTGGGCGGCTATTAAATGCTAAACGCCCGGGAGGCCGTCGATACTGACGGGAAGTTGAAGGGGCCGAGCCTGCGAAGGCCTGTCGCTTAAACGCGGGCCCACGCGGTCTTTTCTTGACAGGTAAGAAAGAACTTTTACCACTTGATATGGTCTGGATATATTTATCTAGGTCTTCACCGAATAGTCTCCCACCATGAAAGGGAAATCCTGCTAAAAGCCTTTTGCAGGGTGCCTCTGCTGACCAGTTCTTCAGCCACAAAAGGCGACGCATATGAACCAATAGCAGAGATAAACGGGACGCCTGTTGAATGGAGTCCTTAATAGCATCTACTGCAAAGCAGAGAGCCCTTGGGAGGTCAGCCAATTCACGAGCTTGCTGAGCCGGCATGTCCCTTAATATTTGTTTAGTCTGATCCTTTAAAGCCTGACAAACGCCAATGGCTGCCACCGCTGGCTGAACCACGGCACCTACTGTGGTAAAAGAAGCCTTCAGTAGGGTCTCCAACTTTTTGTCGACCGGATCTTTAAACATCTGGACATTTTCAACCGGACAGGTCAGGGATTTATTCATGCAGGAAATGGCTGCGTCCACGATAGGGAGTGCCCATTTCTTTGCAAATTCCTCTTCCATAGGATAGAGAATAGTGAACCTTTTAGGAGGGATAGAAATCCTATCAGGTCGAGCCCAATCCTGAAAAATCACGCTCTCCAGAAGGGGGTGAACCGGAAAAGACGCACAACTCAAACGGTGCCTTCAAGGAACCTAAAGAGGATACCGCGGGGGCTAATTGTTCTGACACTGGAAGTTTAAAAGCAGTGCAAACTATATCTGTCAGAGACTGGATCCACAGGCTCTCCGCTTGAGAAGCCGAAAAAAATTAATCTACAGTGGAACCCTCAATGTCTGAACCATCGGGACTCGGGTCCGCTTGATCCCCCTGTGGGTCCAATTCCTCCGAAGAGAGGACCTCTGCATCTGAAAACACCAATCTAGGTGACGGGGATCTAGCCCGCTTGCCACCTGGCAAAGAGCGGGCAATTAAAGCAGTTAACCTTTCCTCTAGCCCACCCAGGGTGGTCGCTAGCATTTCTTCCATAACGTAAACGGGAATGGGTTGATTGGGGGCCGCCTCTGCCCCTAGCACCCTCAATGGCTCCTGCAACATGCTGTTCGGTGGTCTATCTGGTGAGGGTGGGACCGCTGGAGCCTGGCCCAAATCCTCTGACCCCGATGGAGACCCCTTTAGTTTTTTGGTACCTTTTGCAGCCTTAGCTGGTCCTGATCCCTTGGGAGCCATTGCACAACCTTGAGACACCCCTAAAGCCAACACCCAACTGTTGTAGCTAGAAGTGAACCATTAATAAGAACAGGCTATGGTAAAAAAATTCCAAATTTCCATACGCCCGAGAAGGCGGCAATACCGAGGAAGTCCTGTGAGTATTGCCACACCAATGCCCGTTAGCTGGAGCCCAAGGTTGCACCGACTCAGATACTGCCAGATCTAAGGCTGAGTCCCTTTAAGAAAAAAAAACTTTTTTTTTTTTCTCTGGTCAGTATGGAGCTAAGTCCAGACCTGAAGATCCACAAACCCCCACTGGGTGTCACTGTATAGCCAGAAATGGCTCAGCTGCGCGCTCTGTGTCCTCAGCCTCCTCTGCTCTCAGGAGGGAATGACCAGCCAGGAAATGCTTTGCTGCCTTAACTGAGACCTGACGCTGCTGGCCCGCCCCCCCCACGCACGCCGACGCTGTAAAAGGCGGCGTGCACGCGTGCGCGCCCCCCCCCCCCACGCTGAAACCAACATGGAGGAAGCAGAAAGCAGAGGAGAAGCCTGGACCAGCGCTAGCAACCCAACAGACACCAGGCAAGACACTAATTTTATTGTAGTGCACACATAGAGGAAGCTGTCCCCATAGGCTTCCTAAGAAACAGGAGTTTTGCCAGCATTTCCTCCTTATAGCACGTGGGGCTGCAGTATCATGCTAACAGGCAGATCTGGGGGGAGTAGCAAATACATATCTTTAAAAGCATACATATACCTACATGTTATCTGGGTAAACATTAGTACATCCCATCCTGCCTCAAAAGACATAGTGGAGATAGTGGCTGATGCACAAGCATACCATTAGCCGACCCAGAACCCCCAGGGGGATACCTACTGTCGAGCCAAGTCCCGCAGGCTCCCTCTTACCTGCTCCACGCCGCAGGGTATTGCAAAATGCAAGAGGCCCAATCTTCCCCCATCTCCGTGGGTATTGTCTTGGACCTTCAGGGACCGGGGTCCTGTGTTAAGGAACCCACACACCTGGACCTATATAGCATCCTGGCATCAGTAGCGTTTAGTTCTTGGAAGAGACTAAGGCACTGGAGCCCAGAATCCAGCCCTCCAAGGAGAGGCATTATAGGCAAAACCCCACGCAAGCAGGGCCCGGGTACCGTACACCTTGGCTTTGAAGCACTTCGGACGGATCCGGCTAGCTATCCTGGGTCCCGAGACCTCCGAGGGACAGCTAGACGTGACCAACACCTAAGACACTGGCGAAAAAACTAAAGCACTCCCAGTGGGAGGGGGTTATATAGGGAGGAAACTTCCTGTGAAATTGATTACACCAGTGTCCATCACCTGAAGGTACCCATATAACCCAAGTGTAATGGCTATGCGCTCTGTGTCCCGTGATGTACGATAAAGAAAAGATTGTTCTACATTATGGTTTAGGGCAGGGGTCTCCATACTTTTCAAGCAAAGGGCCAGTTTACGGTCTTTCAGACTTCAGGGGGGCTGGATTGGGTATAAAAAAATGCCCCAGGGCCAAGCATTAGTGAGATTAAAGGGGTGTTCCAGCCCTAAGTTGTGTTTATTAAAAGTCAGCAGCTACAAAAAGTGTAGCTGCTGGCTTTTAATAAACACTCACTTACCTGCTCCTGCGTTCCAGCGACGCGCCGACCGGGGCTCCGCTCCTCTGCCCCCCTCCCCGGCCGGCGTCTCCATCCTGACTGTGGGCACCCAGCCGTGACAGCCTTCGGCTTCACGGCCGGGCACCCACTGCGCATGCGCGAGCCGTACTGCGCATGCGTGCGCGGCGCGGCTCGCCGCTGATTGGAGAGGCGATCGCATGGGACCTGTCAGTGTCCCATGTGATCGCCTACAGGGAGGGGGCTGGTGTAGGCGATTAAGCTTAATCGCCTAACCAGCCCCTCGGCGGAAGCAGGAAGTGGGACAGGAAGTCCCACTCCTACTGAAGCCCCCACTCCCCCCCCAAAAAAATTACATGCCAAATGTGGCATGTATGGGGGTGAGGAGTGGATTCAGAAGGGGTCATTTTTTTGGGTGGAACACCCCTTTAAACAAGGCCCCACTGTTGGCGGGCAGTAGGAGGAGGATCAGCGCTCCATTGCTATTAGTCTAAGAAATAGTGCCCCATTGTTGGTGCCATTGGGAGGAATAGTGCCTCATATCATTGGAAGCTATACTGCCCCAAGGGCCGGATGAAGGCTAGCAAAGGGCCACATCCGGCCTTTGGGCCGCAGTTTGGAGACCCCTGGTTTAGAGGAAGGGTACAAAAAGTTTTCACAGAGATATAAACTGTCACTGTCCACTGTGAGGAACATAGTGAGGAAATGGAATACCACAGGTACAGTTCTTGTTAAGGCCAGAAGTGGCAGGCCACTTAAAATAATGGAGGTGTACAGAGAACAGACATCTAAAGAGACCCACTGGTATGAGGACTCCCACGTATAATGATGTAATGACTATCAGATGTGTACCATTTCGGATGTAGTACACTGCACTTGTTTTTTCACCACTATATGTCCCCAGTATTTCTAGTTGAATGAGGACAAGCATCATTCGGCATTCTCTGAACCTAGGCTGTCACTGGCCTACCCTGCCTATGACTGGACAGTAAATGAGAAGCTGCACAGTGATGAGTTTGGCTCCTCCTATCAGCATGTTTTTTTTTACATCTAGTGTTAGTTACAACTAACTGTGCTGTTTCTACCTCTCCTACTCTGAGCTCTACTACACACAGACTGAAAGAGGCTGTAAAATTCAGGTGCTTAAAATATATCAAAATATGTATTAATACAGAAATGCATTAAAGTGATAATAAAGCTTCAGTTTTTGTTTTGTTACCAATGGTTTTGCACAGAGCAGCCCCAATACTCTTCTTCTGGAGACTGCCACTGGTGCTCCAGGCTCCTCCTCTTCTTCAAGTGCCCCCATGGAAAGCTGCTTTGCATAGGGGCACCTGTGCATGCTCATTTTAGAGCCGCTCTGTCTGTGTCTGTAGACACAAATTGGGCGACTTAGCCCCACTTGCACTGGATTTGATAGACCGCAGTAAACCAATGGCTCCCACTGCAATCAATCTGCCCAGTGAGGAGGGAGACAGCAGCGAAAGCAACTTCTTTTGTGCACATCGCTGGATCAGATCAGGCTCAGGTAAGAATAGGGGGGAGGGGGGGATTTTGCAGACCAGAAGGTTTTTCACCCTAATGCATAGAATGCACCACTTTAAAATTTGTGTTTTATATCTGCCTGGGATTCAGCTTTAACCACTTAACCCCCGGACCATATTGCTGCCCAATGACCAGAGCACTTTTTGTGATTCGACACTGCGTCGCTTTAACTGACAATTGCGCGGCTGTACGACGTGGCTCCCAAACAAAATGGGTGTCCTTTTTTTCCCACAAATAGAGCTTTTTTTTGGTGGTATTTGATCGTCTCTGCGGTTTTTATTTTTTGCGCTATAAACAAAAATAGAGCGACAATTTTAAAAAAAATGCAATATTTTTTACTTTTTGCTATAATAAATATCCCCCAAAAATATATAAGAAAACTTTTTTTTTCCTCAGTTTAGGCAAATACGTATTCTTCTACATATTTTTCGTAAAAAAAAATCATAATAAGCGTTTATTGATTGGTTTGCGCAAAAGTTATAGCGTTTACAAAATAGGGGGTAGTTTTATGGCATTTTTATTAATATATTTTTTTTTACTAGTAATGGCGGCGATCAGCATTTTTTTCAGTACTGCGACATTATGGCGGGCACTTCGGACACTTTTGACACATTTTTGGGACCATTGTCATTTTTTTTAGCGATCAATGCTATAAAAATGCATTGGATTACTATAAAAATGCCATTGGCAGTAAAGGGGTTAACACTAGGGGGCAGGGAAGGGGTTAAGTGTGTTCCTGGGTGTGTTCTAACTGCATGGGGGGGTGGCCTCACTAGGGGGAATCACTGATCTTCTGTTCATACATTGTAGTAGGCGTGCACGTGCCCCCTAGTGGCTGCTTTAATGCGGACGTATAGCTACGGGCTCTCGCCCAGGAGAGCCACCGTCCCGCTGTAATATGACGGCGGGCGGTCGGCAACTGGTTAAGCACCTAATAGAGATTTAATTTTCCTAAACTGCAACTATATGTTATATTGTAATGTGTCTTTTCCTTTTGTATCCAACAGACTCCAGAGCAGCTGGTATCCTGTATTGATTTCAGATACATAACAGATGCACTGACAGAGGAAGAAGCTCTTGGTAGGCCACATTTTTACACCAGGGTCACAATATGAAATTATTATATTTTCCACACTGGGAATATTTTATATGCAATGATGTTTTGCAGAAATACTTCAAAATGGAAAACAAGAACAAGAAACCAGAGGTAAATCGGAAACCATACCAAGCTGCTATATGCACTTGCACATATGTTTATGATCTATATTTGTCACAATACTGTACACTCTATTTTCCTGTGGCGCTGCCTATGACACTCTGGCACAGTGGTGGCCAAGTTAATTTTTTTTATTTACAGTAAGCAGAAAAACAGAAATACTCAGGATACATAGACCTAACAATTACGTACAAATTCAGAAAGGGGACCATTAGGATAACATCATACATCTAGGTCTAGAATATTCAACATAGGTACAATATAAACCTATCTTGGGCGAAAAGCATAGTCCGACAGACTCAAGAGACTTAATAGGACATTAAACAATAGCATGTCATGAAACCCAGTGCAATTTGTAAGGGTATACGTGATGCACAATAAGAGAAATGTAAGCTTAGAAAAAAAAGAAAAGGGGGAGAGAAGAGGAGAAAAATGGTGGTGGGGGGGGGGATTGGGAGAAGGGAGAGGGTTGGGGAAGGAAGGGGGCAGGTGGGACAGCACCACCAGCAGGAGGAATAACAGTATTGTCTAAACAAAATTACACCCAGCAGACAATTGAGGTTCAAGAATGTAGAGGGTTTACAATGTAAGGAGAGTGTAGCAATCCAGGAGATTATCCTCCCAGAATCTTTTTGAATTCATCCGTACAGGAAAATTCAAGCCAATAGTACCACATTTTAGTAAACCTTGCAGTTGTATCTTTGAGTACACTAGTCAGACCTTCCATTCTCCTATTGTCCTCCACTTTAAGGATTCATTGCTGTAGATTAGGCGGGAACACCGAATTGTATAAAGGCTGAATAGGTGCCTCACCACTTTATATATATATATATATATATGTATACAGGGAGTGCAGAATTATTAGGCAAATGAGTATTTTGACCACATCATCCTCTTTATGCATGTTGTCTTACTCCAAGCTGTATAGGCTCGAAAGCCTACTACCAATTAAGCATATTAGGTTATGTGCATCTCTGTAATGAGAAGGGGTGTGGTCTAAGGACATCAACACCCTATATCAGGTGTGCATAATTATTAGGCAACTTCCTTTTCTTTGGCAAAATGGGTCAAAAGAAGGACTTGACAGGCTCAGAAAAGTCAAAAATAGTGAGATATCTTGCAGAGGGATGCAGCACTCTTAAAATTGCAAAGCTTCTGAAGCGTGATCATCGAACAATCAAGCGTTTCATTCAAAATAGTCAACAGGGTCGCAAGAAGCGTGTGGAAAAACCAAGGTGCAAAATAACTGCCCATGAACTGAGAAAAGTCAAGCGTGCAGCTGCCAAGATGCCACTTGCCACCAGTTTGGCCATATTTCAGAGCTGCAACATCACTGGAGTGCCCAAAAGCACTAGGTGTGCAATACTCAGAGACATGGCCAAGGTAAGAAAGGCTGAAAGACGACCACCACTGAACAAGATACACAAGCTGAAACGTCAAGACTGGGCCAAGAAATATCTCAAGACTGATTTTTCTAAGGTTTTATGGACTGATGAAATGAGAGCGAGTCTTGATGGGCCAGATGGATGGGCCCGTGGCTGGATTGGTAAAGGGCAGAGAGCTCCAGTCCGACTCAGACGCCAGCAAGGTGGAGGTGGAGTACTGGTTTGGGCTGGTATCATCAAAGATGAGCTTGTGGGGCCTTTTCGGGTTGAGGATGGAATCAAGCTCAACTCCCAATCCTACTGCCAGTTTCTGGAAGACACCTTCTTCAAGCAGTGGTACAGGAAGAAGTCTGCATCCTTCAAGAAAAACATGATTTTCATGCAGGACAATGCTCCATCACACGCGTCCAAGTACTCCACAGCGTGGCTGGCAAGAAAGGGTATAAAAGAAGAAAAACTAATGACATGGCCTCCTTGTTCACCTGATCTGAACCCCATTGAGAACCTGTGGTCCATCATCAAATGTGAGATTTACAAGGAGGGAAAACAGTACACCTCTCTGAACAGTGTCTGGGAGGCTGTGGTTGCTGCTGCACGCAATGTTGATGGTGAACAGATCAAAACACTGACAGAATCCATGGATGGCAGGCTTTTGAGTGTCCTTGCAAAGAAAGGTGGCTATATTGGTCACTGATTTTTTTTTATTTTTTTTTTGAATGTCAGAAATGTATATTTGTGAATGTTGAGATGTTATATTGGTTTCACTGGTAAAAATAAATAATTGAAATGGGTTTATATTTGTTTTTTGTTAAGTTGCCTAATAATTATGCACAGTAATAGTCACCTGCACACACAGATATCCCCCTAAAATAGCTAAAACTAAAAACAAACTAAAAACTACTTCCAAAAATATTCAGCTTTGATATTAATGATTTTTTTGGGTTCATTGAGAACATGGTGGTTGTTCAATAATAAAATTAATCCTCAAAAATACAACTTGCCTAATAATTCTGCACTCCCTGTATATATATATATATATATATATATATATATACATGTGTGTGTGTGTGTGTGAACAGTGGTAATTCATTGTGGTGCAATAGGTAAAAGGAAGGTGTGAATGGTAATGTCTTGTCAGTACATTTTTCCGTGATCACATGTACACTGTTCAAAAACTACAAAAAAGCGAGCAGGAGCAGAATAAATGTAACTTGTCCCCTCTCTCAGCACCACAGCTCCAACACTTTTCAGGCACAGAGGGATAAATTTGATGCAGTAGTGTTGGGGTGCTGTAATTCCGGGTTATGATTTTATACCCCAATTCTTAAAAATGTATTGCATACACCTGTTGATGATTAAAAGAGAGGGTCAAGATCTTTCTGCTGCATTCTGCCAGGGTCCAGTATAGTTGGAGGTAATTTTGCCATTTGTCTAGTCTCTATATACCTAAGGGGGTCTGTGAAGATTCTTTGAGTAACAGTTTGTAAGAGAGGGAAGTGGCCAACTTTCTTGATGAAGGGGATCACAAGTGCAGCCCTTGATAGAGCCAAAGCGTATAATGTTACAGAAAACCTTGTTATGCCCTGTACACATGATCAGTTCATCTGATGAAAACGGTCTGATGGATTTTTTCATCAGATATCCGATAAAGCTGACTGATGATCAGTCGTGCCTACACACCATCGGTTAAAAAAACAATCGTGTCAGAACGCAGTGATGTAAAACACAACGACGTGCTGAGAAAAATGAAGTTCAATGCTTCCGAGCATGCGTCGACTTGATTCTGAGCATGCGTGGATTTTTAACTGATGGACGTACCCACAGACGATCGTTTTTTTTCTATAGGTTTTTTAACCATCAGATAATTTTAAAACAAATTCCTAGTTTTTTGACTGATGGATAAAAAACCGATGGGGCCCACACACGATCGGTTCGTCCATCAGACCGTTTTCATCAGACAAACTGATCGTGTGTACGCGGCATTAGAGACTAGGGGCCAGATTCATAACGTATTTACGTTGGCGTATCTAGAGATACGCCGCGTAAATACTAAGAATAGCCGGCGTATCTTTTTTTGGTATTCAGAAAAGTAGATACGCCGGAATTCTGCTAATTTACGAGTGGCGTAAGTCTGTTACATCGTCGTATATTAGTTGCAGTTTTACGCTGGCCGCTAGGTGGCGCTTCCGTCGTTTTACGTGTCGAATATGTAAATTAGGGAGTTAGGCCGATTCCCGAACGTACTTGCGGCCGGGCATCATAGTTTACATCGTTTGCGTAAGCGTTATTCCGGCGTAAAGTTACCCCTGCTATAGGAGGCGCAGCCAATGTTAAGTATGGACGTCGGGACAGCGTCGAATTGTACGTCGTTTACGGCGTTTGCGTAAATCGTTCCGGAATGGGGCTGTACGTAAGTCACGTTTACATTGACTACTAGCGACGTGATTTCACGCATGCGCACTGGGATACGTCCACGGATGGCGCATGCGCCGTTCAGAAAATACGTAAATTGCGTGGGGTCATGATTAATTTACATGAATCACGCCCCCACATTAATAATTTGAATTAGGCGCCCTTACGCCGGACACTTTACGCTACGCCGCCGCAACTTATGGAGCAAGTGCTTTCTGAATAAGGCACTTGCCTATAAAATTTGCGGAGGCGTAGCGTAAAGAGCATACGCTACGCCCGCAGATATTTACGCAGTTTTCTCTGAATCTGGCCCTATGAATGTGCAGCAGGAGATGGACAGAGAGTGCAAACATGCTATCGGAGTTACTGACAACTGGGGATTTGCTTCAGGTCAGTCATAGACTAGAGACACGTTACATGAGACTGCTAGAGATCACTGCTATTACAGTCTCTTTACAAATCAACAATTCCACATTAGTACTAAATATAGACATTGTGGGCCAGATCCACAAAGATGGGACGCCCGCGCGGCGTATCCCATTTACACTACGCCGCTGTAAGCCACAGCGGTGTATCCTTATCCACAAAGAAATTCCGCTGTAGCTTACGGCGGCGTAGCGTAAATGGGCCGGCGTACGCGGGTGTAATTAAAATTAACTAGTGGGGGGCGTGTTTAATTATAATTATGAATGACCCGACGCAAACAACGCTTTTTTTTAACTGCGCATGCGCCGGCCGTGGGCTTAACCTAGTGCGCATGCGTGAAATCACGTCGAAAATAGTCAATGAAAACGACGTGTACGTAATATACGCAATTCCCTATTCGCGAACGAGTTACGCAAACGACGTCCAATACGACGCGGTCCCGACGTCCAAACTGCGCTTAATTATAGCAGTTTTATCTTTACGCCGTACAGACGCTTACGCAAACGACGTAAACACACTGCCCCGGGCGTACGTACGTTCGGGAATCGCCGTATCTACCTCATTTTCATATTTAACACGGACGCGCCCCTAGAGTCCAGCGTAAATATGCATCTAATATACGACGGTGTAAGAAACTTACGCAAGTCGTATCTTAGTGTAAGTCCGGCGTCTCTTGTTTTCTGGATAGAAAACAATGACACGCCTGCGGGAAATTCGAATTACACCTAGATGAGAAAAAAACAGGCTACCATTTGAAATTTGTATTGGCTATGGCACCCCTCCTTATTCTGTCATGCTTGGATTGGATATAATATACCTACATTTGAAATCACTGTTCGTATCAAAGCTTTAATATATACAAAACTGGGGTGCATGTGTATGGCCCCCCACCATGCTCATACCAGCTTACAGGTACAGTGAATCCGGAAAGTATTCAAAACGCTTCACTTTTTCCACATTTTGTTATGTTACAGCCTTATTCCCAAATGTATTAAATTCATTATTTTCCTCAAAATTCTACAAGCAATATCCCATAATGACATGAAAGAAGTTTGTTTGAAATCTTCGCAAATTTATTAAAAATAAAGAAATGAAAAAAATCCCATGTACATAAGTATTCCCAGCCTTTGCTTTTTTGAAGCACCTTTGGCACCAATTACAGCTCCAAGTCTTTTTGAGTATGATGTTACAAGCCTAGCACACACCTATTTGTGGGCATTTTTTTTTTCATTCTTATTTGAAGGACCTCTCAAGCTCTATCAGGTTGGATGGGGAGCATTGGTGCACAGCCATTTTCAGATCTCTCCAGAGACGTTAAGCAGGTTCAAGTCTGGGCTCTTGCTGGGCTACTCAATGAAATATACCGAGTTGTCCCATAGCCACTCCTTTGTTATCTTGGCTGTGTTCTCAGGGTTGTTGTCCAGTTTGAAGATGAACTTTCTCCCAGTCTGAGGTCCAGAGCGGAAATGGTATTGGCCATGTGATGAGTGGTGCCTGGTTTCCTCCAGACATCACGCTTACCAATCAGGCTAGACAGTTCAATCTGTGTTTCATCAGACCAGAGAAATTAGTTTCTCATGATCTGAGAGTCCTTCAGTAGGGATGAGCCAATTACCCTTTGGTTCGGTTTGCAAAAGAACATGCAAACAGACAAACAACATGCAAACACTGTTAAAGTCTATGGGTCATTAACGTGAAAAATCAAAAGTGTTAATTTTAAAGGTTTAAATGCAAGTTATTGCCATAAAAAATGTTTGGGGCCCCGAGTAATTTTCCAGGGGACCTGTATCATTGCAAAAATAATGCTTAAAGTGAAAAATAAAAATGAAATAATGCTTTAAATATTGTATCTGTGCGTCCCCTTAGTCTGCCTGTAAAGTGGCACCTATCTCATGTGTTTTACTGCGCCACAGCAAAATGAAACTTCCAAACGACAAAATGTAATATAAAATTGCTTGTGGCTATAATGTATTGCCGAATCCCGGTAATATAGATAAAAATCTATGAAAAAATTGGAGTGGGTCCCCCCCCTCCAGTCCACACCCAAAGGATATTAAGGGTAATTGCAAGCAGCCATGGCAGACCCGCAAGGGGGGGGGGGGGGCAAGCATCCCCCCTCTTGAAGCATACCAGGCCGCTTGCCCTTAACATAGGGAGAGTGCTTTGCCCGGTGGTTGTGAGGGGGCCTCCAGATCCTGCCCCCTTTGTGAATGGGTAAAAAAAAATGTCCTGCGATGTCCATCCATCTTTAATCACGACACCTGTAAAAATATCTGTGCTATAATACAATCCTGTCACTCTACAGACAATTCCTTGGCCTTCAAGGCTTGGTTTGTGCTCTGACATGCACTGTTACCGGTGGGACCTTATATAGACAGGTGTGTGCCTTTTTTAAATCATGTCCATTCAACTAAATTTACCACAGGTGGACTCAAAACAAATTGTAGAAACATTTCAAGGGTGATCAGTGGAAACAGGATGCACCTGTCAAAGGCTGTGAATACTTATGTACATGGGAATTTTTTTTTTCATTTTTTTTATAAATTTGCAAAGATTTCAAACAAACTTCTTTTATGTTATCATTATGGGGTGTTGTTTGTAGAACTTTGAGGAAAATAATGAACTTCATTAATTTTGTAATAAGGCTACAATATAACAAAATGTGGAAAAAGAAGCGCTATGAATACTTTATGGATACACTGAATGTCCATCATCATGACAGATATGTTTTTTTACCTATGGGTCTAATGGAAAAGTGAAGGTGGGTTTTATCTGCAACTTACCTGTCCCCATGTGTAGGCAAACACCAGATAAGTTGCTAGCATATACCAGTGATTTGGTATAATGGTCCTTTGGATCTCTTACCAAAACACTTATACTGTATACAAAATGTAAAACATAAAATATAAAAAGCCACACCTTTAAAAGTGAACTTTATTTTAGGGACAGAACTCTCCATCTCATTCTTTATTTATACACTTTATATAATATATAAAATATAAGTATAATATACTGTATATCTCACTCAAGCTGTTAGGGTTTGTAGGTAATTCCCATTATGTAATCAATAGCAAATATTGCTGTTATACTGTGTACAATGTTACTTTAATATATGTAATATTAAACAGATATGTGTTGTATAAATTGTAAAACATAAAATAAAATATTAGAATGATAGATAAAAAATGTACCAGTATATAAAATAAATAAAATGGTTTTATTTGTTATTAGAGCAGTACATGCTACAGAATGGATACCCTGCATATACAACATCATGTGCCTGGTTAGGCTATCCAGATGAACAGCTAAAAAAGGTTTGAGTTAATGATGTGGGAATAATCTTTTTGTTTCTTGGTTTTCATGTATATCATGCATTATTTTTAGTGTGACCATTGTAGAATGACTTCATGCAATACCCTTGTGGAATCCCCAAAATAACTTTTGAATTAAGGGAAATGAGTGAATGATTAAAAATCCACTTCACTGGTTATTAGCCCAATCTAACCCTGCATTACTCTTTAACCGGTTCAAATTTTCTGTCCCATAATTTTGTTTTCTCTTCTTTTAAAATGCCTTCATCAAAAAGTCTGGTGAATCAAAAAGCTGAAATCCCATTCAACTATAGCAACGCGTATTTTTCTGACACTGACCCTTATCCTTGTCGGCATCAAGACATAAAAAAACAAAAACAGGGTGTACCTGGTTTTACTGGATAGTACAGAAGGAAGTTTTCAACTCTGCTTTGGGGGTGGTGCAGATGAGCCATTTGCAGTGCAACAACTTCCTTGTTTTTTAATATGGGGGTGCCTCACACTGTTTTATGGCCGCTTTCCACCTGACACTCTTGCCTAATAATTACTGTCATATCAACATAACAGGCAGCCACCATTATTTTGGCTTGGCAATAAGGGTGACATTCATCAATAATTTATTTGAGGCTTATGAGAATATTTGTATGTATTCTGTTAAATGTATGGATGTATATTTTTTTGCATGAATTATTTCAAATGCATATTTAATTCTGTGATTTGTCCTGTTTAAAATTACACTAAAAATATGTAGCTGGTACAGAGAATTCAAAATGATTTATTGTGAAATAAAGGATTTTTATTACTTAGTTTAAAAAAAACAATATTATTCTACAATTGATATGCAAGTTTTCATATGAATGATTAAAAAAAATTGACATAATGATTAAAAAAAGTTACATAAAAAAATACAAATCAACTTTGATATATCTAACAAAAAATTAGGCTGATTAGAGGTCAACTATAGACTAATAAGGGGTTAAATAGGTTTTATTAGTTGATGATATGTGCAGAACAGACATTCATCTGATCATACTTGAGTATAAGCCAAGTTTTTCTGTGCTGAAAATGCCCCCTCGGCTTATACTCGAGTCAACTTTTTGGGCCTAATCTCCCAGACTTTGGGGACCCGGTACCAGCTCACTTGGCACACATGTAGCTCCACTGTTCCTCTACAAGTTTGTTGTCCGGGGGACCTACGGCCAGGGAGCACCGATTTTTCAAAGCCAGGCCCCCCTTCCATAGACTCCCATGTTAAACATCAGTCTAGTCTTGGACACAGTGAGGCATGGGGCACAGTGAGGCATGGGCACAGTGAGGCAAAGTGAGGCACAGTGAGGCACAGTGAGGCATGCAGATGGATATACTAGACTTATACTCGAGTCAATAAGTTTTTCCATTTTTTTGTGGTAAAATTAGGTGCCTCGGCTTATATTCGGGTCAGCTTATACTCAAGTATATGCGCTAACCAAATGTTTATTTTTTGTTTAAAGCACTTGCTGTGTAGGTTTATTTATAACATTTGCTGTTATTTTCCAGTTGTGTACAGATGCACTGAAGGAAGGGTGGACAAGGTATTTAAAAATATATACCGTATATATATATTTTATTTTCTATAGCTGTATGTTGTAGATAATGTTAAACATTTTGGGAGTTTGTGTATATACAGTTCCTTAAAAATGCACTCCTTGAAATTTTCCACATTTTGTCATGTTGCAACCAAAAACATATTTTTTTTTTTAGGATAGTATGTTATAGACCAACACAAAGGCCCAGATTCACGTACATCGGCGCATTATCGGTCCGTCGTAGCGCACCGCCATTACGTTAGACTTGCGCCATCTAGCCGCGTAATCCCCCGATTCACGTAGCTTTTGCGCAGGAAATTGCGCAAGCGTAAGGTTTTTTCCAGAGGCGTAAGGAGGAGTAATACAAATTGGGAGGGACGTGGGCGTGTTACATTGAAATGAGCCGTGACCCCATGCAAATGAAGGGCCGGCCGGCTCGCGCATGCGCGCGTGAAGGAGACCATGTCAGCTCCGCTGTGCGCATGCTCACAACTCGGGAGCGGCGCAATCAGTGAAATTGGAAATGGACTAGGGCAACGTTGTGAACTACGCAGACAGCATAAATAGACACACACAAACGCACTTGCATTGCAAAAGTACATCCCTTTGTGTCCCTTCCCATTTAACCAAGTGCTTTTGTTCCTGTTGTTCGTTGCAGTGTGTCTTGTAGTTGTCAGATTAGTGTTCTGTGTGATCAAGTGCTTGTTGGTATATTTGTGAAAGTGTTTTTTGATAATTGTTTGAGAGACTGTTTGTTTGATTGATATATTTCTGAGCGTTTGTTTTCTTGCTTTATTTTTTCTTCTTTTTTTTTTGTGACTGTTTCTTGCTGAGTGCTAGTGTGATTTTTGGGTGTTCGTTTTCTCTTTGTGTGTGTTCTTGCCTGATTGGTTGTGCTTGTATTTGTGACTGATTTTTGGTGACTGGTAGTGAGTTTGTTTGGAAGTATGACAGAGAGAAAAAGAAAGCTGAATTTTACTGTGGGGGAAAAAAGAATTCTTGCCCGGGCCATTAGCGAGTATGGGCGTTTTCTCCACGGCCCGCAGAGTGCCACCACCACCCCGGCCAGGAGGAGGGAGATTTTGGATAGGATCACGGAGCAGGTGAATTCCTCGGGGGAGGGGGAGACACGGACCCGGTCTGGGATTGACAAAAAAATAAATGATCTCCGGCGTCAGGTGAAAAAAAAACTGGCCGCAATGCATGCCCATGCCAGGGGCACAGGAGGGGGCCCACCATGCCGTATTAGGCTTACAGCGACGGAGCATGTGGTGGCCCTGACCTTTCACCGGCATGAAGTGGAGGGCCTGCCAGGCTTTGACACAAGTCCGGTCCCCGTGGTGCCAGGTAAGGTTTTTTTTTCTATCAGGTGTGTAGCATGTGTGGGGGAGGGGGTGAAAGGGAATATCTGGCAAGTGTGTGGATCCTCCAACCTGTGAATGGTTTGTGTCATCCACAGATGTGCAGGAGGGTGCAGGGCCATCTGGCCTGACCGCTCCAACCCCAGGCCAGCAGCCTAATGAGGCCCCCCCAACAAGGCCACAGTCCGCGGAGGAGGTTCAAGAGGAGGAGGACGATCATGAGGAGGAGGACGATCATGAGGAGGAGGATAATCATGAGGAGGACGATCATGAGGAGGAGGAGTCAGGCACTGGACGAGTGGTTTGTGCGGACTCTTCCCCTCTGGCTGGCAGAAGCCTGCCCTCCCTAAGGGGGAGCCCCCCCCCTCCTCCCCCAACATGGCTCCCCTCACAAGGGCCTCCCCTTCTGGAGGCAGGATGTCATCCCAGAGCACCAGGGGGGCGCCCAATCTCTTGCCCGCCAGTCTGCGAAGGGACCAGGCCCTCCAAACCCGCCATCTGGGACAGCTCTGCCAGACTTTTGGGCGGGTGGAGGAGAGCCTGTCCTCCATGAAGGATACGCTGGGTAACCTGGACTCCCACTCCCGGGCTTTCACAACCTGCCTAAATGAACTGCAGACTACAGCAGCATGCGTTGGGCAGGATGTGAGGGCCCTTACCCAGGCTATCCAGGCCAACACGGCAACACTTGGTGCTTCCCTGGACAGAATTGCCGTGGCCTTGGAGGGCAGGCCGCCAGGTGGGCAGATATCAGGGGCTGCTCCTCCTTCCCCGGGTTTGCCCCTCCCCCATGAGTCTCCCCTGAGGGGCCGGGGCCGTGGCCGGGGGCGCCCCAGGCGTGGCTCACGCAGAGGGCAATAATTTATTTTTCCCCCTTTTTTTTTTTTGCTGACATTTTTTGCATTTTTTTTTTTGCTGACATTTTTTGCATTTTTTTTTTTGCTGACATTTTTTGCATTTTTTTTTTTTTGCTGACATTTTTAGCATTTTTTTTTGCTGACATTTTTTTTAAATTTTGGGTTGTGCATGCTGTTTGAATGTGGGGGTGACATTCCTGCTGGAAAAGTGGTGTCATCCTCAATTTTGGTGGAGAAGGGTTCCCCAGGACCAGGGAGAAGTGATTCCCAGGTCCGTGTGAATGGTGTATGAATGTACAGTGACATATTTGAAGCCTTGACGTGGCGTTACTGCTCACCAGTCGTGCATGGTGGACTGGTGCCAATCCAATTTGATGAGGATGTGGGGTGTGTGTGCTAGGGACCACAGTGGTGTGCATGCATGCATTCTCATTGTGCCATGATTAATGTGTGTGTTTAACGTGCAAAGATGCCCAATGTGAGCTGTCTCCTGACTGCTCTTCCCTCAGAAGACGGGGTATCCTCGGTTAGGGGTTGATTGTCTGGTTGGGGGGTCAGGTCATCACGTAGCTCAACCTGCAGGCCCTTCCTCACTGCGAGATTGTGCAGCATGCAACATGCAACGATGATATGGCACACAAAGTTTGGGGAATACAACAGTGTACCCCCAGACTTATCCAGGCATCGAAAACGTGACTTCAGGAGGCCAAATGTGCGCTCCACCACTGCTCGGGTTTTGATGTGTGCTTGATTGTATCTTTCCTCCCCTGGGGTTTGGGGGTTCCGGATAGGAGTCATGAGATGGGGTCCCAGTGCATATGCAGAGTCACCTGGAAGGGAAAAGACAGGAGAATGTTAGTCATGCATGTGCCACTTGTGAGGTGTGCATCACGGGAGGGGATAGTCATGCCTGACTCCCATGTCACTCACCAACCAGCCAGGTGTTCCCATACACGTTCTGATCGAATTCCATTTGGATGTGGCATTGATTGTAGATGTAGCTGTCATGGGTGGATCCGGGGTGTTTGGCACGGACGTGCCATATGAGGCCTTGGGCATCGACTATCACCTGTACGTTGATGGAGTGCCAATTCTTCCGATTGCGGTACATGTGCTCTGTCTCATGGGGGGGCTGGAGTGCCACATGTGTGCAATCAATGGCCCCGATGGTGCGTGGGAATCTGGCAATTCTGTAGAAATCTGTCATTGCCTTCAGCCGCAGGTCCTCCTGGGTGGGTTTGATGATTTGGTTGGCCAAGCGTGTGAGGATTGCTGGGACAACCTGGTGCACACATCTGCTCATGGAGGATTGTGACATCCCAGCCACCACTCCACTTGTACGCTGAAAAGAGCCACTGGCAAGGAAATGGAGTGTTGCCATGACCTTGACCAGTGGCTGCACTGCATGTGAGCGTTGTGTTGGGCTGGTGATGTCCTCCTGCAGGGTTGTGGTTAATTCCAGGATGGCATGAGGGGGGAATCTGAAGATGCGATACACCTCAGAATCACTCATGCCAAACAGGTCTATGCGTGTGCGGTATACCCTCTCCCGTGCCATCCTCCGTGCCCTCCTCCTTCTTTGGTCATCTAAATTCACTAGTGCAGCTATGAGCGACGATGCCCCTGGCATGTTGGCAGTCAAATTGTAGTGCAAGACGTGTGTGTGGTCTGCTCCTCAGTAACGGTGTTGCTTTCTGTGAGATGTAGACGTTTTTTCAAAATTTAGACCAGCTTTTAGGTGCTCTAACTTTAGACAGGACATTTTGCTGTTGCGCACATCGCGTAGCCTGCGCAGCAACTGCGTTGTTTTGTGGATCCCCGCAACTCCCTCATTAGCATATTTGACTAGCAAATCAATGGTGTGTCTAGCGCATTTTTGCGCGGACGGATGCGTCTGTCTAACGAAATTACGCCGGACAAAAAAAAGTAGATTTCTGGCATAAATCGTTTTCTGAATCGCGCGCATCTAAACGCACGCGCACATTTAGACTTACGCACGCGCAACACCAGTTGCGCAGGCGTAATCGCTCTGTGAATCTGGGCCAAAGTATACATAATTGTGAAGTGGAAGGAAAATTATAAATGGTTTTCAATTTTTATTTACAAATAAATATGTCAAAAGTGTATTTGTATTCGGCCCCCCTGAGTCAATACTTTGTAGAACCGCCTTTCGCTGCAATTACAGCTGCAAGTCTTTTTGGGGATGTGTCTACCAGCTTTGCACATCTGGAGAGTGACATTTTTGCCCATTCTTCTTTGCAAAATAGCTCAAGCTCTGTCATATTGAATGGAGAGCGTCTGTGAACAGCAATTTACAAGTCTTGCTGCAGATTCTCAACTCTGACCAGCTTCCCTGTCCCTGAAAAAGAAAAGCATCCCCTGGTGTGTTCAGGGCGATGTGCAGTGTTAGTTTTTCACTGTCACAGACTTTGGGCTGCAGGAGAACCATGGCCTGTAGAACTCTGTGTTATAATGTGTTCTTAAGTTATCCAGACAGGGCTGACCACTAATTGCTGGTGGGATCTCCGGAAATCTATATACTGGTCGCCTAGTTCTGCTGCTTTGTCTACCGTCAAGGGCTTTTGTTCTTGGACCTACTGGCGAACTTCACTAGGGGATTGGTTGTAAAACTGTTCCAGTAGGTGACATCCGACAACACATACAATTTTGTTTTTAGGCCAAAAATATCAATTTTGATCCCATCTGATGAGAGCACCTTCTTCCACATGTTAGCTATGTCCCCCACATGGCATCTCAAAAACTGCAAATGGGACTTCTTATGGCTTTCTTTTAACAATTGCTTTCTTCTTGCCACTCTTCCATAAAGTCCAGATTTGTGGAGTGCTCAACTAATAGTTGTCCTGTGGACAGATTCTGCAGTGCCTCCAGAGTTACCATGGGTCTCTCTGATTAATGCTCTCCTTGCCCGGCCTGTCAGTTTAGGTGGACGACCATGTCTTGGTACGTTTGCAGTTGTGCCATACTCCATTTTCGGATGATGGACTGAACAGTGCTCCGTGAGATGTTCAACGCTTGGGATATTTTTTATAACTTAACTCTGCTTTAAACTTCTTCACAAATTTATCCCTGACCTGTCTGGCCTGTTCCTTGGCCTCGTTGATGCTGTTTGTTTACTAATATTCCCTAACAAACCTATGCAGGCTTCACAGAACAGCTGTATTTATACTGGGATTAAATTACACACAGGTGCACTCTATTTACTAATTAGGTGACTTCTGAAGGCAATTGGTTCCACTAGATTTTAGTTAGGGGTATAAGGCCGCGTACACACGATCGAACATGTCCGCTGAAACTGGTCCGCAGACCAGTTTCAGCGGACATGTTCGATCGTGTGTACGGCCTATCGGACCGTTTTCCAGCGGACAAAAATGTACAAACATGCTTGAAAACATGTCAGCTGGAAACCTGTCCGTCGGGCAGGTTCGATGGTTAGTACATAAACCATCGGACCAAAATCCCCCGCATGCGCAGAATCAAGTCGACGCATGCTTGGAAGCATTGAACTTCCTTTTTTCATCACGTTGTTGTGTTCTACGTCACGCGTTCTGGTCTGAGGGGATTTTGGTCCGATGGTGTGTACGCACATCAGACCAACAGACAATTCAGCCTGGTCCGATAAACGGTCCGTCGGACATGTTTCCTCGGACATGTCTGATCGTGTGTACAGGGCCTCAGAGTAAAGGGGTCTGAATACAAATGTACGCCACATTTTTCAGATATTTATTTGTAAAAAATGTTGAAAACTATTTATAATTTTCCTTCCACTTCACAATTATGTGCCATTTTGTGTTGGTCTATCACATAAGATCCCAATAACATACATTTACTTTTTTGGTTGTAACATGACAAAATTTGGAAAATTCCAATGGGGTGTGAATACTTTTTAAAGCCACTGTAGAATGTTAGTATTTTATATTCATTTAGTTTATCAGTTCATGTCCAATTTTAATTCCAACTACAGCCAATAGCCTTTTTGCTTTGGATTGGGATAGCTTACAGAAGAGTTAAACCTCTGTGAGGTTATAATTACTTTGTCTTAATATTATTATTATTATACATTATTATATAGCGCCAACAGTTTACGCATTGCTTTACGATGTATAGGAGGGACAGCACAATTACAGTACAGTTCAATACAGAAGGTACAGGAGTGACCTGCTTGTAGAGCTTACATTCTAAAGGGATGGGGTGGTGGTACAAAAGGTAAAAGTTCCCACCCTTTCCACTATATACTAAAAATGTAGTTTAGTCTCTGTGAACTTCCAGTTGAGGTGAAGTTATGTTTTTGCCATTCCTGTTTAAGTTGAGATACAACCAGTGCTGACAGGTAAACATATCAGTAATACATGTATATTCTGAGTATATGGTTGTCCTTTTTTTTTGGATATGTAACATTAGGTTCTGTTCATTCTGTTGCCAGCAGGTTTTAGAAGTAGCATCAACGCTGATATAAATCTGCTACAATAATTTTATAATTATGATCTTTGTTACCCATTTTATCCTTTTTAGATTTAAAGTGAAAGTAGGGGCAGATTTACAAGATGATATTAGAAGGTGTAAACTTATTAGAGATATGATTGGTCCTGACAATAAACTGGTGAGTCATCAAAATATATTTTAACCATTTACATGATGCTCATATATTGTAAACCACCTTATAGCAAGCCTGGAACTGGTCATTGAAGTCTATAATTTTCTGCTACTGAAGGTAAAACTGACTTTCACGCAAGTATATGGCTACTTATTTCTCCTCCTGAAGATGCTGTCTACCTGGCTGTCATACCACTTCAATAAATTCCGACTTACTAAAAAAAAGAAGAAACATGAGGGTATGGAGTGTTGACTTCTCTGGCTGCATAATTTTTGCAGGTCAGTGACTCAGAAGGTCTAAAGCCAGATAGAGTTGGCAGCTAGCATCTTCAGAAGACGTCCAACAATGGCAAGCTACCTGTTTGTCTCAGAACAGGCTTCATTTAATTAGAAATCCCTCATGAGTTTTCTGACCTCAAATGGTCTCTATTGCATAGGCCCCTAGAGGTAGTGGGACAAAGTTTATTTATTTTTTCTCAGTTTAGTGAAATCCCTTAACTCAATGCAACCATGCATTTTGGACAGTTGGATAGACATTTCAGGCAACAAATAAAATCAGCAAAATGCTATTGTTAATCTGTTTCCCAAAAGTACACTCCAATTACAAATAAAAATGAAGTGTAAATAATAATATGTGTGTTGGGAGCACAGTCTACCTACTTTGTATGCCAATGTTTACCCAGGCATCGCTTTTGTTGGCAATTTGGTGGTCTAAGAAATCCTTGTCATAGAAGAGAGGAATAAACTCACACCCCTGCCATCATCTTGCTTTCTTCTATATATATATATATATATATATATATCTATATATATATATATATATATATATAATGTCTTATGTAAAAAAGTCAGAGATAAAAAGTTTCTTTCTTAGAAGACTATAGTGTCATGTCTTGAGGTAAGTTTATTAGATCAGATGAGTGATGAGCACATATGAAAGTTGTTTATGAACCAAAAATGATTGGCTATTGAGTAGTTGAAAAATACAATTAGCTGTATTAAAGCTAAACTAAATGTGCAGCATGCTTTATAGCTTTTTCTATAACATCCAAGTATGCATATTATGATAGACACTCACTTCCTAGTGTGCCCTTCGGCAATAATGACCGGTCTGTACACTGCTTCTGCCTTCTTCACCCTGTCTTCTTCCAGGTCTGGCGTCTTCCCTCTTTGGCCATTGAGTAGCTGGTAATCATCTAACTCCTGCATGCGCAGGATGCCAGGTGTAAGCCAGGAGCATATACTATACTGTCTTTGTGCCTCAGGCAGTGAACACCATGTTACATTTTGATAGGAGTTGGGTAAAAAAGTTGTAATATATCTTCTACCAAAAAACTCTACCTGCGATTTTTATTTGTATGTTTAATTCCTGTTTAACCCTACTAAATCCACTCCATAACTGGAAATGCCAAAAATCAAAGTTGATGCTGCTGATTATGAATCATTACATTTTTTTTAGATGCTTGATGCAAACCAGAGGTGGGAAGTGAATGAATCCATTTCATGGGTGAAAGAGTTAGCTGTTTTCAAACCTCTATGGATTGAGGAACCCACATCCCCAGATGATATACTTGGCCATGCAACAATCTCCAAGGTACATTTTTTATTGGATAAATATATTTCAAACCACCAGTTATTGGAAGCGACCTATGCATTGGGAAAAAGATATAACTTTAAAAATACATTTTCAGTGTAGTGCAGCAACCTACTAGCCTAATGCCGCGTACACACGGTCGTTTTTTGCGATGAAAAAAAAACGACGTTTTCTGTGAAGTAAAAAACGACGTTTTTGAAACGTCACTTTTCAAAGACAATTTTGCATACACATCATCGTTTTTTCACAAAAAGCAAGGTTACGTTCACCACTCTTTTCCATTGAAGCTCGCTTCATAACTAGCTTCTGGGCATGCGCGGGTTGAAAAACGTCGCTTTGAACGACGTTTTTGCTACACACGGTGACTTTTTGTGAAACAAAAAACAACGTTTTGAAAAACGACACAAAAAATTCAAGCATGTTGGAATTTTTTTTTGGCCTTTTTTTGAAGACAAAAAACGACGTTTTGCCCACACACGATCAATTTAAATGACGTTTTAAAAAACGTCGTTTTTTTTTTCATCGCAAAAAACGACCGTGTGTACGCGGCATTAGGCTGCAGTACAGGGAAAGGTGCTATAACCTCACCCCTTTTACTGTTATGCCTTGTACACACAATCGGAATTTCCGATGAAAAAAGGCAGACAGAATTTTTTCATCGGATATTCTGACCGTGTGTGTGCCCCATCAGGCTTTTTTCCGTCGGAATTTAGAAATAGAACATGTTTTAATTTTTTCCAATGGAATTTCCAATCGTCTGTGGAACTCCGACGGGAGAAAAAAACATGCATGCTCAGAATCAAGTCGACGCATGCTCGGAAGCATTGAAATTCACTTTTCTCGGCTCGTCGTGGTGTTTTACATCAACACGTTTTGGTCTGGCAGTGTGTATGCAAGACAGCTTGAACGGAATACCAACGGAAAATTACATCGGATTTTATCCCATCAGAAATTCTAATCGTGTGCACAGGGCATTACAGTTTGTCTCCCCAATTTCATAAAAATCCTGGAAAACCTCCCTTCTGGCTATAATAACAATAGGCACACATGTCGTGTCGTGTCGTGTTCGATGCTTTGAAGTCCTGTCACCAGGCCTAAGCACTGATTTGTCTGTGGAAATGTAACTGGGAATACTGATAGCTAGTTTCACATGGTTTGGTTGATGATGTGGGGAGGTCAACTGGAATTCAAATTTTTATCAAATTATGTGCAGCCTGAACATTTCAGTTTGATTGGTCACTGGGGATGTTTAAGATTACATAGCCCTTTGTGGAATTTCTCATAGCACATTAAGATTTCCTGACACTCGCATCGGCAACCAGGAACGAGCAGGGGGCGCGCGCACGCCCCTAGTGGCTGCAATGCAAAATCACGTTATATTACGTGATTTTGCGCAGCCGAGCCGACCTGCCACCGTAAAACTATGGTGGACAGTCGGCAAGAGGTTAACCCTGCATTCTGAGCACAGCGCACTCCTTAACTCGCATGCTGAGCATAATACACTCATGATTACTGCATTCTGAGCGTAATGCACTGCTGAACCCTGCACTCTTGTAATACTTATTTTATTTTAGTTCTGAGTAAAAATATTTTATCAGAAAAAAAAGGTCGGGCTTAAGTTTTTTTGGGGGGGGGGTTGATCTTTTACTTACTTATTAGTGTTGTTCAAGAAGATCTCCATCTTGCAAAAGTTGCCTACCCCTGGTGTACAGGAACGCACCGGACCCCTGCTGTGAGTCGCAGCCACAGCTGGTGTGAACCCAGCCTAAGCCAGTCAGCCTGCGTATAGGAGGGTGTTTCCCTTACCCTTATGTGTGTTTTTAGAAAAAAAACTACAGAAAAGATGGCAGCAGATAAACAGGTTAAACCTAAGACCAGTCACTTCACTGGGTATTTGTAAGGGTTTACAGCCACTTTAGGCTTAAAATTACATCCTTGCCAAATATCTACTCTATGTTAAAATATCAAAATTAGAATATTTACCTAATATATAAACACACTGTTAAATAATACTTAGCTGAATAAAATACATGCAGTAAATGAACATATTTCCTTTTTCAATAATCTTTATTATTTTTAAGAAAGTGAACAAAAGTGATTGAACATATTTCATAATGGTGTTATTTCTTAATTAGTCTTTAGCTCCATACGGAATCGGAGTTGCCACAGGAGAGCAAGTAAGTCTTTAGTGTATTCATATGTCTATATTGCACATATATTGCACATTCAAGGGATGGCAAGTTACTGAATTCAATACACTAGAACATTTAGAGCCGGTTCACACAGGGGCGACTCCTCTGGTGACTCAGCCGCCTGACAAGTTGCGCTCCGCTCTATTCAATAGAACTGTTCTAATAGGAGTGACGCAATTGACGGAAGGAAGAGGGGTGAAGAATGGATGCTTCCAGCCAGTGAGGAAATTGGGGACATCGCAGGCTTCGGTTTTAGGTAAGTGACACATAATAGGATGGATAGTAGCCCATTATGCTTTACCTTTACAGGGAAACAAAGAGGAAGTAAAACCCATGAGGCGAAGAGGGGAAACTGTGTAAGTTCACCTTACAGAATTTTCTGTAAAGGTGAACTTACGCTTTAAGCTGCTTTCACACTGGGACGTCGGCGGTAGAGCACCACTATTTTTAGCGGTGCTTTGTCGTTGTTTTAGCTGTGCTTTTAACCCCTGCTAGTGGCCGAAAAAGGGTTAAAGCGCCGCTGCCAAAGCGCTTTGGCGGCGTTGCCCATTGATTTCAATGGGCAGGGGCGCTTTAGGAGCAGTGTATACACCGCTCATAAGCGCCTCAAAAATGCTGCTTGCAGGACTTTTTTTATAATTCTTTCACACTGGAGGGAAAGACGATGCGCTTTACAGGCACTATTTTAGCGATATAGCACCTGTAAAGCGCCTCAGTGTGAAAGTGGCCTTAAGGTCAACAAAAAAAAGTAATTTGTATCTCATAAACTAGTTAAAAAAGTAAGTCCACTAAGCATGAGCTACAACTAAATTCTGTTTCAGAAATAAATATTATTTAAAACTAAAACGACCCCTTACAGCAGGGAGAAAAGCAGCACAGATTACACACATTACACATGTTAGGCACACAATTAACCTCTTGATTGCCCCTAGATGTTAACCCCTTATCAGCCAGTGTCATTTAAACCCAGTGGTGATAAAATACCACCAAAAGAGCGCAGAAAAAAAGATATAAATGTAATTTGCATACAGTGTTGCATGACGACGCAAAGTAGCGCGGTGCTAAATAGCAAAAAATGCCATGGTCATGAAGGGGGTAAAACCTTCCAGAGTTCAAATGGTTAAACAGAGGCACACAAGATTCAGTTGCCACTGAGGCCGGGTTCACACTGGTCCGACAAATGCCCCGACATTGGGAGCTCATGTCGCATAACGTGTGAAAATCAACGTTTCCCTATGAGAGCCGTCTTAACTGATCCGACACAAGTCGGTCCAACTTTGAAAATGCTGCTCGGAAGCATTGAAATTCACTTTTCTTGGCTCGTCGTGGTGTTTTACATCAACACGTTTTGGTCTGGAAGTGTGTATGTAAGACAGCTTGAACGTAATACAGACGGAAAATTCCATCGGATTTTATCCCATCTGAAATTCCGATCGTGTGCACAGGGCATTACAGTTTGTCTCCCCAGTTTCATAAAAATCCTGGAAAACCTCCCTTCTGGCTATAATAACAATAGGCACACAGTGTCGTGTTTGATGCTTGGAAGTCCTGTCACGGTTAAGGAGGGGGGGCGCTCGCTCGTCCCCACCCCCTTTCCTGACTGGCCGGGCTGCTGCTCGGATACGGGTCTGGTATGGATTTTGGGGGGACTCCCACGCCGTTTTTTCTGGCGTAGGGGGTTCCCCTTTAAATCTGCACCAGACCTATGGGCCTGGTATGCTCTTGGAGGGGAACCCATGCCGGTTTTCTTCTTAAAATTTGGCGTGGAGTTCCCCCTCAAGATTAGTAGAATACAAGTCGCCAAAGTTGGAGCGTGCAAGACTGCGTTCCGACTTTGATCCTACTTCAATGATGTTCAATGGAGTGAAGTAGGATCAAAGTCAGACCAAAGTAGTACAGGGAGCGTCTGCAAAGTCGGACCGACATGTGTCAGACCAGTTAAGACAGCTCTCATAGGGAAACATTGCTTTTCACACGTCATGCGACATGAGCTCCCAATATCGGAGCGTATATCGGACTAGTGTGAACCCGGCCTCAGCAGGGACAAATGTTATCAGTGACAGTCATGTTTGGCAGCTAACAGGTACACAGAGTGTCAGCTGGTAGCTATTAAAGGTTCACACTATACTACACGTCAGTTGTACGACTTTCATCCTACTTTGCTCTGCAACAATGGTCCTACATCCATCCGACTTTCATGAACAGGATACTACTTTTATCCGACTTTGTGATAGTCTGACTTGTTCTTTGACCAATCAAAACAATCCCAGAGTGAGATAAATTCAGTTATTACTGCTGCTGTAATCACATGTCGGCAGGGCCGTCTCTACCATAGGGCAAACAGGGGCAGCTGCCCAGGGCCCTGTCACTGTTGGGGGCCCAAAGCAACCCCCTTTGAAAAAAAACATTTTTTTTTTTTTTAGGGGTCCGGAGGTCCCCAGGGGCCCGGAGGCCCCCAGGGCCCAAGATGGCAACCCCCCCTTTTTTTTATTTTATTTTAAATAAAAAAATATATTTATTTTATATATTTTTATTTTATTTTTTATTAAACGACCAATTTTTTAAAATATATTTTTATTTTTTATTAAAGGGCCAATTTTTTTTTAGGGGTCCCCAGGGACTCGGAGGCCCCCAGGACCCAAGATGGCAACCCCCCTTTTTTTATTTATTTTTAAATAAAAAAAATATTTATTTTATATATTTTTATTTTATTTTTTATTAAACGGCCAATTTTTTCAAATATATTTTTATTTTTTATTAAAGGGCCAATGTTTTTTTAGGGGTCCCCAGGGACCCGGAGGCCACCAGGGCCCCAGATGACAACCCCCTTTTTTTATTTATTTTTAAATAAAAATATATATTTATTTTATATATTTTTAATTTATTTTTTATTAAAGGGCCATTTTTTTTTAGAGGTCTGGAGGTCCCCAGGGGCCCGTAGTTCCCCAGGGCCCCGGATGACGACCCCCCTTTTTTATAAAAAAAAACTTTTTTATATATTTCTTTTAATATATATATAAAAATAAATGTTATTATTATTAAAGGACCCAGAGGTCCCCAGGGCCCTGGATGGCAACCCCCCCTTTTTTTTATTTTTTTTATATTTTATTTCTTTTTTTTTTTATTTTTTTTTATTTTTATATATATTATATATATATATATATATATATATATATGATTATATAATTAAAGGGCTCAGAGGTCCCCAGGGCCCCATGTGGCAAACACCCTTTTTTATTTTTTTTATAAATGTTTATTTTTTTATTTTGGTTTATATATTTTTTTTATTAAAGGGCCCAGAGGTGGCAACCCCACTTTTTTTTTATAAGTGTTTATTTTTAATATATTTTTTTTATTTTATTTTTTTATTAAAGGGTCCAGAGGTCCCGGATGGCAACCCCCCTTTTTTTGTAATTTATTTTTATAAAAAAAATAAAAATTATTAAAGGGCCCAGAGGTCCCCAGATGGCAACCCCCTTTTTAAAAAAAAATAAAAAAAAATTTATATATATTTTTTATTTCTTTTTATTAAAGGGCCCAGAGGTCCCCAGGGCCCCGGATGGCTACACCCCTTTTTTTATATATATTTTTCTTTATTAAATCTTTTTTTTGTAAAGGGCCTCCCGCTTCTAAATTCGCGGCAGCCCCGCCCCCCGCGTCTCAATTTAAGGGGGCAGCACCCCCCCCCCGTTCTCTGCTCCAGGGGGCCCATGCCTGAAGCTGTGTAAGGGGCCCCATAATTCCTGATGGCGGCCCTGCCGTCCGTTAAGCCCCTGTGCTGCCCACAAATCAGGCTGAAAATCATCAGCGGCACGCAGCCAGGTGACAGTACTGCTTCCCTTCCCTGTGTTTTAAAATGTACAGAACACCTGGCTTCCCTTTAGACGTGCACTTCTCCCTTCCTGCCACTGGGTGCTGCTTGTATATAAAAGTGAATTAGAATGTGATTTTATAGCATCCCCAGTTTGCTCTTCCCGATGCTGACTTCTTCATGTCCTGCTCTTCAAGGTATGTCACTGTTTGCTAATCTATATTGTAAATAGAAGTTTTCTGTAGAGTGTGCCCAAAGTCTTTATAATATTTGATGATTCACTGCAGGCCTGGTCAGTGTTTTAAAAAGTTCCTGTATTTTACACATGGCATGGCATGGGGTCACAGCACCGTCTGTCCATTCTGCTTTAGCACCATGGGACCCCAGGCCATGCCATGTGTAAAATACAGGAACTCTTTAAGTCACAGACCAGACCTGCAGTCCAGGCTGATTAAGGCCTCAGAGCACATGGCATTACTGTCTGTATTTAACTGCTTGATGGGCTTATTTTGTTATTTTGGGCCTGACTGGTTCACATGTATGTGTTTTGGCGGCCCACATTTGTGCAGGCACAGCAGCCCATTCATTTGATGCCTCATGTAATAGGGTGCGCACACGGCACACCTATGCCCATCAAGCAATGAAATACAGCACTGTCTGTCCATTCTGCTGTCTGCTGTGACTTATCTGCAGTTCCCGCACTGTCAAACTCGCTGCATTTTTAGACGTTTAGGTCACGCTTTTAAAAACACAGTGCGTTTGTGTGTGCAAGAACTGCAGGTAAGTAGCATGGTGCAAAAGTAGAATGGATTTCAAGGCAACTGATTTTTAAAATGCTGAATGCACCTTTTTTCTGCAGGAAACAAAGGCATGGCAGCCTATTCAAATCAATGGGCTGCTGTGCCCGCACAAATGAGGGCCGCCAAAACACATACATGTGAATCAGCCAGGCCCAAAATAAGCTGAAGGGGGGGGCCCAAAAAAAATGTTTGCCCAGGGCCCAAACCATATTAAAGACGGCCCTGCATGTCGGATGTCAAAAGTTGGATGGTAAGGACAAGGATCCTACTTTGATCCGACTTCAATGATATTCAATGGGCTGAAGTAGGATCAAAGTCGGGCCAAAATAGTACAGGGAGTATTTTCAAAGTTGGACCAACATGTGTCGGACCAGTTAAGGCCCCTTTCAGACAGACGGCTGTTTTACCGCAGCTAAAAGCATGTTTATGTTTTGCTGGAATTCAAGACTCCAGGCACAGCATTAGCTGCGTTTGTACAGTGCTTTTAGCTGCGGTTGCGTTTAGCCGCGGCACGATATTGAACGGGATCTGACTTGGATCCCTGCCAATATCAAGCACTGCGTTTGGTATGAATCTTGAGGGGGAACTCCGTGCCAAATTTCAACTAAAAACCGGCATGGGTTCCCCCTACAGGAGCATATCAGGCCCTTGGGTCTGCTATGGATTAAGGAGACACCCCGTACGCCGAAAAAAACAGCGTGGGGGTCCCCCAAAATCCATACCAGACCCGTATCCGAGCAGCAGCCCAACCGGTCAGGAAAGGGGGGGGACGAGCGAGTGCCCCCCTCCTTAACAGTGCCAGGCCGCATGCCCTCAACATGGGGGGTAGGTGCTTTGGGGCAGGGGGGCGCCCCCAAAATCACCCTATCCCCATGTTGATGAGGACAGGGCCTCTTCCCGACAACCCTGGCCATTGGTTGTCGGGGTCTGCGGGAAGGGAGCTTATCGGAATCTGGGAGCCCCCTTTAATAAGGGGGCCCCCAGATGCCGGCCCCCCACCCTAGGTGAATGAGTATGGGGTACCCCTAGCCATTCACCTGGCAGAATAAAAAATGTAAAAAAAACACACGACACAGGGTAAAGTAATTTATTAGCCAGCTCCAGGGGCCCCCCCTCTCTTCTTTAGTTCTTTCACGAGGGGGGCTGCTTCTTCAATGTCTTCTGGGGGGGGAAGTGATGTTCCGATCTTCGCCACCGTCTGGTTCTCTTCCACCGGGAGGGGGAGGGAGGCTTTTATAAAAGCGCACCCCCCCCCACCCCGCGGGCTTCCTCCGACGTGTTCGGCGGGGGTGACCGGGCTTCTGTCTGCGGCTTCTTCTTCTCCTTCTGTCGCCGTCTGCTGCTTCTTCTTCTGTCGCCGTCTGCTTCTTCTCCTTCTTCTATGTTGACACGTCGCTTCCTCCCGCTGTAATGGTGGGGTGCGCGGCTCGCACCGATTTATATAGGCCTCTTATGATGTCACAGTCCCAGCATGCTCCGGTACCGACCCACGTGACACAGTGCATTGCGATTACCTGCGGTTATGTGCCGATAGCTGCAGGATTTCGCAGCTGGACGCATGCAGTTTTATTTTTTCTATCCGCACAAAATCGCGGGTAAAAAAAACGCAGGTAACCGTAGTGTGTGAATGATGTCATAGGAGAGCATTGTGTGCTTCTAGCTGCGGTAAAATCCGCAGCTAACAGCACCATTCTATCCGTCCGTCTGAAAGGGGCCTAAGACAGCTCTCATAGGGAAACATTGATTTTCACACGTTATGCGACATGAGCTTCCAATGTCGGAGCGTTTGTCGGACCTGTGTGAACCCAGCCTCATCTATATATCCTCAGACCAGGGCATTATACTGATAAATGTGGTTACAAGGAATGTATAGTCTTTTTTTTTTTTTAGACACATAAAAAAAGATGAGTTTATTGTTTATAACCTCATTAGTGTGTGTTAATGCTTTAAAAGCTTGAGGCTCATTGAAAACGATGAAAATAGGCCGGGATTCAGATACATTGGCGTATCTTTATGCAGGCGTAGCATATCTTCTTTACGCTACGACGCTGCAACTTAGAGAGGCAAGTGCTGTATTCAGAAAGCACTTGCTCCGTAAGTTGCGGCGGAGTAGCGTAAATTGGCCGGCGTAAGCCAGCCTAATTCAAAGTAGGTAGGAGGTGGGCGTCATCTATTTAAATTAAGCGTGACCCCATTCAAATAAATGCACATGCTCAGAATCACGTCGCATATACTCACTAAGATACGTCGGCGCAATGCCTACGCCGTGAACGTAACCTACGCACAGCCCTATTCAAGTAGTACTACGTAAACGGCGTACGCGATGTAAAATTTGACGGCGTCGTTCCCTGGCCCATACCTTTGCATTAGTTGCACCTGCTATATGAGGGGTAACTTTACGCCGGACGTAAACCTTACGCAAATCGCATATATGAAGCGGCCGGGCGCATCTACGTTCGTGAATCAGCATATCTTACTAATTTGCATATTTAAAATGGGAACGCCGAATGCGTCCAGCGTAACTATGCGCCCACGATACGCCGGCATAGGCAAGTTACGTCGGACGGCTGAAGCCATGTTTTTCGCTTTGTGAATCGGCGCAAAGATGCGACGGCGCACATTTGGACTTACGTAAAACATTTCTGAATCCGGCCTAAAGTGTGTGTCTTATCTTATCTCAACAGTTGTTAGGAAGAGTAAGGGCCCTTTCACACAGGCGGACGAACGGTCCGTTTTTTACAAGTCCGTTTACGTCCGTAAACATCCGCCTCCGCAAAGATCCGCTTTTTCAGACGGAAGAAAACCCTATTTTTCTTCCGTCTGGCGGAACGGATCATATTCATCCGAATCATCCGATTCCCCATAGGGGAGAGCGGAGGAAAGACAGGGCGGTCCCTGCACAGTATGCGGGGACCGCCCTGTCAGCCGACAGCTCAGCGGGGATTAACGGAGGAATCCCCGCTGAGCAAACGGGCTAACAGAGCGGATCAATACGGATCCGCTCCGTGTGAAAGAGCCCTTACAGAGGTTATTATCTATACTGCCTCTAGTGGCAACAAATCTCTACATGGAATAGAAAAATAAAGATATGCAGGCATTTAAAAACAGGATACAACAATATATTTTAAAGTACTGTTATCATCATAACTGTAATTGTGCTCAATAAATTTACACTATGGTTTCCATGAATGCTAACTATTACAGGCTCCAAGAATGTTTATCTATTCATTTCTATCCTTGCCTTTGCTGCTGTAAGTGTGTTCTTCCTGTTGTATTGTTATGTACATTATGACTAAACTCTTTTTTTTTTCGGTCTGTAGTGTCAGAACAGAGTGATGTTTAAACAGTTTCTACAAGCTCGTGCTCTCCAGTATCTTCAGATTGACAGCTGCAGATTGGGAAGTGTGAATGAAAACCTCTCTGTTCTTCTCATGGCAAAAAAATACAATAGTAAGCCTATATATACATTCCAGAAACCAGACAACTGTTGAGACTATCATAAATGTTTCATGACAAATGTTAGCTTTTATCTTAGCCTTAAAGTACACAAGTATGATTTTATTTTCTGCAATGTTAATGGTTAAGAAGATGTATCTTTGTGTTCTATGTCTATTCATCATAACTGACCTGTCTGCTGCCATTTTTACCGCCCAAAAATGTATGGGGTAACTGCACTGGAAAATATCACAAATAAAATTAAATATATATATATATATATATATATATATATATATATAGTCATTGTTAAAAATATTGGAACCGCTGCATTTCTGTCAGATAATGCACCACTTAGACCAGAATATTGTTGCAATTACAAATGTTTAGGAAGTCTCATGTTTGTTTCTTATGTTTTTATTGGTATGACACAAAAAAAGTGGAGGAACAAAAAGCCAAATCTGACACATTCCATGCAAAACTCCACAAATGGACTGGACAAAATTATTTGCACCCTCCATTTAATATTTGGTAGCACACCCCATGGAAAAAAAAAACTGAAATCAATCACTTCACCTTAATGTATTTCTCAGGCCCTGTACACACGACCGGTTTTCTCGGCAGAATTCAGCAAGAAACTCGATGGGAGACGTATTCTGTCGAGAAAACCGTTCGTGTGTACAATTTTCGCCGAGAAACCCGTCGAGGAACTCGTCAAGCCAAAAAGAGAGCATGTTCTCTATTTCCTCGACGGGCAATGGGAAAATTTGGCTCGACAAGTTTTTTGACAGCCGAATAAGAAACTCGATGGCTAAAACGATGTGTTTCGCCCGTCGAGTTTCTCGGTCGCGTGTACGCGGCCTTACACCTCTCTACTGGAATTTTTAACCTCTCTTCCTTCGCCAACTGCTCTAGGTCTCTCAGATTGGAAGGGTTCCTTTTCCCAACTGCTGTTTTGAGATCTCTCCACAGGTGCTTTATGAGATTTAGATCTGGGCTCATTGCTGGCCAGTTCAGTACTCTCCAGCGCTATGTCTTAAACCATTTCTGGGTGCTTTTTGTGTGTTTTGGGTCATTGCCCTGCTGTAAGACCCATGACCTCTGACGAAGACCCAACTTTCTGACACTAAGCCCTACGTTGGACCGCAGAATTCTTTGGTAGTCTTTAGATTTCATAATGCCATGCACATAGTCAAGACATCCAGTGCCTGAAGCAGCAAAGCAACCCCAAAAAATTCAGTGAATCTCCACCATGTTTGACGGAAGGGACTGTTCTTTTCTTTAAAAGTCTCTCATTTCTTTTTCTGAAAACAGTAAAATGACAGGCTTCACTAAAAAGCTGTAACTTGGTTTCATCTGTCCACAGCACATTCCTCAGGTAAGTTTTGTCAAACTCCAATCTGCCTTGTTTTATGTTTCTGTGTTAGCAGTGGGCTCCTCCTACCATAGCATCCCTTTTCATTCAGATGGCGATGTATAGTGCAAGCTGACACAGTTGTACCCTGTGCCTGAAGGTCAACTTAAAATTTGTCTGGAAGTTGATCAAGGTTTTTTTATCCACCATTTGAACAATCCTTTGTTGTAGTCTTTGATCATTTTTCTCTTTTGTCCACGTCCAGGGAGATTAGCTACAGTGCCATGTGCTATAAACTTTTTGACAATATTGTCCACAGTGGACACAGGAACATTAAGGTCACTGGAGATCGTAACTGTGAGATTGTCCATGCTTTTTCACAATTTTTCTTCTCAAATCCTCAGACAATTCTTTGCTACTCCTTTCTCTTCTCCATGCTCTGTGTGGCACACAGAGCCACACAACAGAAAGGTTTGAGTTTTATATTGTCAGCATCTGTTGCAGGTGAGTTTAATTACAAATTGCTGGGGTATCACAAACTTTGAATACAATTATTTCTTACAATTTTGAGAAGGTGCCAATCATTTTGTCCAGTCCATTTTTGGAGTTTTGCATGGAATGTCTCAGATTTGGCTTTTTGTTTCTCTACTTTTTTTGTGTCATAACAATATAAACAAAATAAATAAACATGAGAATGCCTAAACATTTGTAATTGCAACAATTTTCTGGGCATTATCTGACAGAAATGCAGGGGTTCCAATATTTTTGGCAATGACTGTATATATACAAGCCATATTGTACTTTAATGGTACCGTATTTTCTGGTGTATAAGACGACCTTTTGGGCTTAAAAAACTCAAAACCAGGGAACGTCTTATACGCCGGTACCAGACCTCGGGCATCCATTATTTAAAAGTCGTGCCTCCTCCTTGTGGTGTTCCATGATAGGCAGAACACTTGGTTTCTCAGCAGAGCCTCTGCTCAGTGTTCCGCCTATCACGGATGTCTTCTCCTCAGCTTCAGACGAGAGGACCTCCGTGATAGGCGGAACACAGGCACCTTTCACGGAACAGCATGAGGAGGTGCGGCTTTTGAATAATGGACGCCCGCAGTACAGGACTAAAGGTATGGCACAGTGAGGCATTTTGATGGCACAGTGAGGCATGAATGAATGAATGAATGAAAAACTTGTATAGCGCAACACATGCAAATTTAATCGCCTCTGGGCGCTTGTTGTTCCTTTCTCTTTTGAAATCAAAAGAGATGAGTCTTGATCTTTCTCCTGAATGCGAGGTGGTTCTCCTCCAACCGAATACTGGTCGGTAAAGCGTTCCATAGTCTGGGACCTTGGAGCGCGAATCTTCTTTCTCCTTTGGACTTAAAGTTGGCTTTCGGAATCTGGAGCAGATTTTGATTGGTGGATCGCAGAACGCGATTGGGATTGTGAGCTTTTATTTTTTCACATAGATAATGGGGGGCATTCCCATGAATACATCTATGCGTTAGGCAGAGAGTTTTAAAAACAATTCTGTCTTTTACTGGCAACCAGTGAAGGGATCTCAGTGAAGGTGAGATTGATTCCCATGGTTTTTTTCCAGTCACAAGTCTAGCGGCCGTATTTTGCACGACTTGAAGACGAGCGATTTGGTACTTGGGGAGTCCGAGGTAAAGAGCATTTGCATAGTCTAATCTAGAATTCACAATTGCTCCCACCACGACTGGTACGTCTTCTTTGGGGATGAAAGGAGTAAGTCTGCGTAGTAGGCGTAGCAGATGGTGAGATCCGCTGACTACAGACCCTATTTGTGCATCCATTGTCATGTAGGAGTCAAAGATGACCCCAAGACTTTTGACTTTGGTGCTAGGGGTGATGATTTTGCCCAAAATGGGCGGGGGTATCCAAGTTGTCCCCGGGTGATTCGTGCGCTTGGCGTGAAACAGTAGAAGTTCTGTTTTTGCTCCGTTGAGTTTTAGGTAACTCTTTGTCATCCAGTTCTCTATCAAAGAGAGACATGTCTCTAGATTGAGGTGATGATCCTTTTTATTGCATATGCGGAAATACAGTTGCGTATCGTCTGCATATGAGTGATAAAGCAGTTTTTGTCTGCTAATTATTTCAAAAAGGGGACGAAGATAGATGTTGAATAACACCGGCGACAGAGGCGATCCTTGGGGGACTCCGCACGATACTGTGCGTTTCTCGGAAGTGAAAGATCCCAACTTCACAGTTTGCGATCGGTTTTCCAAAAAAGAGGAGAACCAAGGTAAGTCGCTTTCTGCGACTCTGGCTACTTCGACTAGTCGAGTCAGTAATAGCTTATGGTCTACAGTATCGAAGGCTGCGCTTAGGTCCAACAGGACCAGGAGACAGGATTCGCCTTCGTCTGCGGCCTCGAGGGCGTCGTCCCATATTTTGAGCAGTGCTGTTTCCGTCCCGTGTCCAGGACGGAAGCCAGATTGGTATGGATCTAGTAGGTTGTGGGTATCTAGATGCTGTTGCAGCTGTTGTACCACTACTTTCTCCATTACCTTTGAGAGGACATTTAGGCCTGTTATGGGACGGCGGTGAGTTGGGTCCTTGGGGTCAAGGGTATGTTTTTTCAGAATGGGTTGAATTATGCCCTCTTTCAACTGGGAGGGCACTATGCCTTCCTTGAAGGATTGATTTATAAGCTGCGTGATCGGAGGTGCCAGGATGTCGGCGCATTCCTTCAGCAGTTTAGTGGGGATGATATCATTTGGCGCTGTGCCGTTACGCAAAGAATCAATGATAATCTTTGTGGCCTGCATAGTAATGGGTTCCAGGGTGAACTTACCTGATTGTGGCGAAATATTGATGGTGCTGTGTGAAAAATTACGGGAGGGATTGGGGGGGGTTTGGTTCTGCTGAATGCTTTCCCGGATTGCCTCAATTTTATTAATGAAGTAATCCGACAATTCATCGCAAAATTCTTGGGTGTCAGAGTTGGGGGCTTCTAGACATCTTGGATTCATGGTCTGATTGACCAATCTGAAGAGCTCGCGGGGGCGATTTAGGGCGCTGTTGATAGCCTCGGAAAAATAATTTTTCTTGGCTTTGAAAATTTCTTTGTGGTATTTCCTGGTTGATGCCTTGTAGATGGAGAGGTTCGCCTCTGAAGAGCTTCTCTTCCAGGCGGCTTCCGCCCTTCTACGCTCTTGTTTTAATAACGCCAATTGGTTGTTGAACCAGCTGGAGGTATTTTTTCGGATGCAGGTTTTATGTTTCGGCGCTATTAAGTCAGCTGACTGTAATAGGGCTGTGTTTATGGCATCCAGTGTTTCTACAGCCGTTTGGTTCGGCTGAATTGTTTTTATTTTATTCCTTAACGTGGTTTTGAAGAGTTCCGAATGGAGCTTCTTCTGACATCTAGTCCAGTGTGTTGTCACTGGTTTTGATGTTTTTGTTAAGGGAGGGAAATCGGAAATAATGAATTTAATTGCATGGTGGTCTGTCCATGGCAATAGTTCCTTTTCCAAGATTTTTATTTCCAGATTTTGCCTGAAAATAAGATCGAGGGTGTGACCTGAAGTATGTGTGGGCCCACATACTAATTGCTGTAGCCCTAATCCTCCTAGATGTTCAATGCAGGCGTCGGCAATGGGGTCTTGTGATGAATTGGCCCAAAGATTAAAATCCCCGAGCAGCAAAAGGTGTTTGCTGTTAAGGGTATAGGTAGAGATGAAGTCCGTCAATGATAGTAAAAGCTGCGATTTTGGGCCGGGTGGTCTATAGCAGAGCAAAATCTGTACGGTCTCCTGGGAGTTTATTTCCAGCTTCAGCGTAAGGGTTTCCATGAATGGAAGAGGGTTTTGAAGGACTGGTTTAATGATCGTAAGATGGGACTTGTGGATCACCGCCAGTCCTCCTCCTCTTTGCCCTATTCTGTTTTCCGTTATAATACGGTAGGTTTCTGGCACCATTTCTCCTAAAATGGTGTTACAGTCGGCTGTGAGCCAGCTCTCTGTAATAAAGAGGCAGTCTAAATCGTATTGTAGAATGAAATCATGGATTTCTAATCGATGTTTTACTGCCGATCTGGTGTTGATCAACGCACATGATATGTGCTTAGGCTGGGGTAGGCGGCTGTGATGTTTGATAGTCGATCTCCGATCGTTTCTCAAAAGGCGCAGAATTTTTAGTTTTTTTTTGGTAATGGCTGGTAAAAATGCGGCATATTGCTTCAAGTTCCAAATGGTCTCTGCCGTGTATTGCAGATTGACCATGGTCGCCATATACCGGGGGGGGGGGGGGGAGTGGAGGATTTTCAAGAAGTGACTGAATCCTCCACCCAGGCTTGGTCCAGAGGAAAGCAAAAAACCCTGGCCTTGCAATGCCAATGTGCTACGGCGGGGAAAAAATTCCTTCCTGACCCCTTAAGAGGCGATCGGCGAACCCTGGATCAAGTCCTAATAGTGTTAAGGAAAGGGGATTGGGGCTGGGTGTACCAAGATGGCCGCCGACCAGGCAGCAGGATCCAGGCTGGGGTCCACCTAATTAAGTGGATCGGTGCTGCCTGGGGGGCCGGGAAGAATAGCTGGGAGGAGAGGGGGGGTTTGCTGGGGTAGGAGGAGGCTTTCTGGGCCGTTGAGGTGATTTGCTGCCGATTGCCGGGCGTGAGGAGCGGTGCGCCGCTAGGCCGCAGGTGAAGCCGCGGCCTTTCCTAAATCGCGGCTGCCGCGAATCCTCACAGGCCGGCGCGGAAGTGTAAAAAAACGCCCGAATGGCGTGGAATTGCGGGGATAGCACTGGGGGGGTAGCGCTGAGTGGGGGGGTAGTATGGGGGTACGGATGAAAGAGGGAGAGCTGTGGGGGGGTTGGAAAAGCTGCCTCAGCTTGTCCTGAAAAGGACAGCTGTGTGTGGCTTACCTGCTTGGCTCCCTGGCGAAGGGATGAAGGAGGGAGCCAGCGGGGATCAAGCAAGTCAGGGGAAGCCTAATAAGTCCCTGGAGGGGTGGAGGGAGCCTGCCTGACTGTCTGGCTGACTGGTCCCTGGCGAGAGCGACTCGTGCGGGAGGCCGGAGCGTCCTACTCTCCCACTGTCACTGACTGACTGACTGAGCAGTCTCTTGGGGTGGCATAGTGAGGCATGGGATGGTAGTAGATTAGATCTGTATATATAGAATAAAGTAGAACTACAATACTACTGAGTGTAATGATACTGATGTCATCTAATACATTCAAAATCAATTGTGCTTTCTTTCAGTCCCTGTTTGCCCTCATGCTGGTGGAGTCGGTCTTTGTGAACTGGTACAGCATTTGATTATATTCGACTACATTTCAGTGTCGAGAAGCCTAGAAAACAGGTTGGTCAATTTAATGTTATGTTGTGTCTTTACTAAATAATGCAGAGCTATAATGAAATGATAGCAAGGGAACAGTCATATAGGACTTGGAACAAGGCTCTTACATGGACACTCAAAAAGTGGTCAGACTAAAATTACCTATTTATTGATCCATATTCTAAAACACATATACACACACACAGTGTTAGGCAGAAACCCTGAAACAAACCACATCGACATACCATAGCAGTAGGGCTCTTTTGCGAGAACATTTTGGCCACACATGTCTGAATGAATGAAAAACTTATATAGCGCGGCACATGCGAACTAAATCGCCTCTGGGCGCTTGTTGTTCCTGTCTCCTTTGATATCAAAAGACATGAGTCTTGATCTTTCTCTTGAATGCTAAGTGGTTTTTCTCCAACCGAATACTGGTTGGTAAAGCGTTCCATAGTCTGGGACCTTGGAGCGCGAATCTTCTTTCTCCTTTGGACTTATAATTGGCTTTCGGTATCTGGAGCAGATTTTGGTTGGTGGATCGCAGGACGCGATTGGGGTTGTGAGCTTTTATTTTTTCGCATAGATAATGGAGAGCATTCCCATGGATACATTTATGCGTTAGACAGAGTGCTTTAAAAGCAATTCTGTTTTTTACTGGCAACCAATGAAGGGCTCTCAGTGAAGGTGAGATTGATTCCCAGTCAGCAGTATTTTAAACGACTTGCAGACGAGCGACTTGGTACTTTGGGAGTCCGAAGTAAAGGGCATTTGCATAGTCCAGTCTGGAGTTTACAATTGTTCCCACCACGATCGCTATGTCTTCTTTGGGGATACAAGGAATACGTCTGCGTAGTAGGCGCAGCAGATGGTGAGATCCGCTGACTACTGACCCTATTTGTGCATCCAATGTCATGTAGGTGTCAAAGATGACCCCGAGACTTTTAACTTTGGAGCTAGGGATGATGATTTGGCCCAGAATGTCTCAATCTGACCCAGTAGACCATAATCCAAATGTATGACTCCTAAGTGTAAACTACAATAAAGCCTACATTAACAATGATGATGCATTATATCGATAATCAAAAATAAACATTTGCCATCTGCAAAGCATTACGGAGATGTAGTCCTGCACACTGATCTGATTAAGAGACACCACTTGTATATGGACTAGTAAACTCCAGGAAAACGTTCCAAATGTCATCACTTGGATCACTGAATCCAGCTATAGAAAGTCAGTTCATTGCAATCCACAGGTGTCAATCAAGCAACTAAAAAAACTGAGCAGTTGTAGATAAATAACAATATGATATCAACATAAACTTGAAGTGCTGGATAATATTCAATGAATACAATGAATGGAGCCTTTAGGCATACAGTGTATCCTACTCCTCTGATGGTGGTATCATACACTTGGCCTACAGCATAGCATCTACAGGGGGACTGGCTATGTGGAATAGATCCACGCCAAATAGCCACCATGTTATCAACAGATGGTATCAGCAGTCCTATTCTGTAAAAGAAAAAAAGAAAGCGATCAACTTTTTAAACCAGCAACATAGTGACACTACAAAAATCTAAATCAAGGAAATAAAAAGGAAAAACAGCCTGACGATGAAGAGTATCTGCATAACCCAATAGGCATGGGAACATAAGTTGATAGACATGAAGCAAAGGATGGCCAGCTATAGCTGTGTGGTCGGGAAATATGAAAACATTGATCTACCAAAACATCCATGTTTGACCTACTGCAGTGCATAATCTGGTCAAACAGTGTGATGCTGTGTATATCATTTCCAAGTTATCACAATGCTGTGCACCACATATGCATATCAGATGCTTGCAAAGCTGTCCTTCTCCTGCGGCTTTCTCCCGACAGCCTAACACTCTATCTTCCACCCAAACTCCACACTGTCCCTGCTGGGCTGACCCTGCATATTTGAGGGGGCCTACCTCCTGCCAACTCTTCTGTTGGAGATTGGTCAGGCCCCTTAGAATATTCCAGCTATCTCCTCCTAACTGCTTCTGGAACCTTCTCCAAGTTTTCAGCAAGCAGGGATGAGCTAAGAGAGAATCTGCTGCTGAGTCATCCAGCCTACCTAAGTCAATCACCCGACCCTGAAAATTGACCTATAACACAAAAATATTCTAGCAATGTTAGGGGGTGCAATGTCAGACTTCTGCAGACAAGCCCTACAGCTTTTAGCCTATAGCTCCCTATGGGCTGTCAGTTTAAAAAAAAAGTCTAAAAATTTACCATGGTTCTTATTAAATACTGTACAGTGTCTTTCAAAAGAAATGGGTCATTTTGAGGCTGCTTGCTTATACTGTTCTGGCATTTTAGGACATTAAAAAACGGTCAACATCAGGGTTGATTATTTAAAATATACAGAATACCCTAGTTTGTATGACTTTCACACTGGCGAAATAATATACACTTTTATTTGTTTTTACCAAAGAAATGTAGATTACATTTTGCCCTAAATTTACAAAGAAATATAATTTTTTAAGTTTTATAGCAGAAACGGGTTTACTTTCCAATTTTTTAGTTTTCTTCCCTTTACATAGTAAAAAATAAATGTAGCGCACGCGCTAAGGAGCCGCAGATTAACGGAAATCCCCCACTCTGCGCAGCCAGGCAAACCAAATTTTCACAGGCTCTCCAGAGACAGAGAACAGCCCATGACTTTGTTTTTTGTGGTTTATTGAGGGTTAATAACTTAGATAGGAGGTTATGGGATGCCCATATTTATATATATATATATATGTATGTGTAGCGGTACCCCCCGTAAGGGCTGCTATACCCCATTGGTTACCTTGACTCTGCAAATCCTCTCTTACCTCTGACACCTTGGGTTCCATCCTGTCACATCTGTGATAGTATATAGAGACTCACACAATCTCAATGAAGCAAATCAGATATGTTATTTGTAGTAAAGAAAATAGTAATCCAAGATGTAAAGTGCAATAAGAATGAGCTAAACTGTGACTTATCCAAGGAAATTATGAATGGTGTATTCTTCCTTTAACAAAAGGATGTCCCCAATACTGATTATAAGGCACAATGGGTGTATTGACCCCAAGTGCCCGCTGTGTGTGGCCTCTGTAGAAGTAGATTCACACCTGTGGAACCAGAAGTAACACCAGCCAGTCTGTATAAGTATTACTCAGCAGTACTGTTGTTATCTATCACAATGGCTATGCCTGCTCACCACTACAAACGTCAGATGAATAGATCAGATGAAGAGAGTGTTCCAGATGTAATTCTCTGTATCTTTATCCTGTACAACTGGATTGCAGGTACCTTCGGATGGTCCGGAACTCATGTCAGCTGTACTGGAATAGCGATGCTGTGCTCAGAGATCCCTCTGTGGCTGGCTATCCGGCTCCCTGCTATGTAAGCCACAGATTTCCAGAACTCCCTGTCACACAGACCTCCTGCTGGCACTGTCAGAATGGTGTCCAGAGAGAGAAAATCAGGCCGCACCAGCCCTTTTTATTTCCTCTCCCAGCAGGCTGTTCTCTGCACACCGCATTCTGTTACCTGTAATCCAGATTAACCCTGCTATAAGTGTCACTTCCTCATCCCGGACTACATGTTCCATGATGCTTTGCTCCGAGTCTTCACACAGGAGAAAAGAACATACATAGAGTCCAGCATGTACTAGAGGGAGCCAAACCTATAACAATAAAGAAACTGTCCCTTAATCATAAACAGTAGCAAACCTTGGCTATATATATATATATATATATATATATATATACACACATACATATACACACAGTCTCCTGCACTTCATGTGCTTGCAGACTCATCAAGCAGGATCACTGTTAACCACTTGCTTACTGGGCACTTAAACCCCCTTTCTGCCCAGGCCAATTTTCAGCTTTCAGCGCTGTCACGCTTTAAATGACAATTGCGCTGTCATGCTACACTGTACCCAAATTAAATGTTTATGTCACATAAATAGAGCTTTATTTTGGTGGTATTTAATCACCACTGGGTTTTTTATTTTCTGCAAAAAAATTATAAAAAAAAGACAGAAAAATTTGGAAAAATAAATAAAAACAGTTTCATAGTCTTTTATAAATCTTGAAAACAGGTAATATTTATCCTTCATTGATGTGCGCTGATGAGGCAGCACTGATGGGCAATAATGAGGCGGCACTGATGGACAGCTTTGATAGGTGACACTGATTTGCACCTGTAGGTGGCACTGTTTAGCAGCAGTACCTCTCCCTGTTCGGGACCGATGAGCCTCTGTCAGAAGCCAGCATCCGGCTTTCTTTTTCCCTCACGCTATCAGCGTGAGGGGAAAAAAAAAGCTGGTTACCGATCTTTTGTTTGCATCACATGATCATCTGTCATTGGCTGACAGCTGATCATGTGGTAAGCTCCGGGATCTCATTGACTTGTGATCAGAGCACACCCCCAATTTAGATATGGATATTAAGGGGAGCCCTGCGCCAAAAAAACCAACAATATCAATATCTATAATGCTGAGACCAGACAATTCATTACATCCACGATTAGTTTTAAATTACTTTTTTCCTTTAGAAATGTCAATTTGCTGTGGTACTGTTCTAAACACAGGAAAACTGTGCCACTTTACAGGCATACTATAGACACCCCCCAGGCACGATATTTAAAAGGAATATTTCATCTTTATTGTTTCACTTTAAGCATTACTAAAATCACTGCTACCGAAAAAAGTTAGTTTTTAAAACTTTTTTTTGCATTGTAACATGTCCCCTGGGGAAGGACCCGGGTCCCCAAACACTTTTTATGACATTAACTTGCCTATAAACCTTTAAAATTAGCACTTTTGGTTCTTCATGATAGAGTCCCATAGGCTTTTGAATTTGCAGCGAACACCCCATAATGTTCGCCGAACAACCAAAATTCGGCCTGAACTTATGCATGGGCCAAACCATTCGCCCATCCCTAGTGATATCTGTATTTACAGAGCTCATTAACTAGGTCTACAGTATGTTCTTAATGTATGTTGTCTTTTGGTTTCAGGATGTGTGAGTACGTGGATCACCTCCATGAACACTTTAAGTATCCAGTGGCTATACAGAATGCTTCTTATATGCCTCCAAAGGTAACTAATATTTTATATATTTTTGAAAACTGGCTTAAATTGGGGCTCCAGGCAAATAAAAAATAACAGAGAAAATAAAGAAGAAAAAAGCATAATGGTATGTAAAAGCCCTTGCTAAAAATACTAACTGTTATGCAGTTAGCAATAGGTCTGTGCACATAAGCTTACCACTTACATTGATTTGATGGGCAAATTATCATGCAAGAATGGCGCTTACAATTGCTGCCCAAACTTTTTTGTTTTTACTTTTTTGATTTTCCCTAAGGCCCTTTTCACCAGGATGGACTTCCTTTTTGAGCAGCTGATCCACTGCTGATCAGAGCAGAGCGGGTAAATGATACACTCAGCTGCTGATAGAGCAGAGTATGCTTTAAATGGACTCCATTTACACCCAACTACCTTCAATTCAATCTGCCTAGACGGAGGACAGATCCTCTTTGGTTTGCTTGTTGGACCCAAGTCTGTGTACACCCACCGATCCAAGGGGCGAATAGACCATCCGATCAGGTCCACTGGAAAAACTGACAGGTGAAACAGACGTGTGAAAGGGGCCTTATTCTTTTCACTGAGATCACTAATACAGCAAATGAGAGCACACCCATACATCAATAGAAACACTGTCATTATTACAATGGGGAACGGTAAGAACCTGTCAGGTTTATATAGCTGTAAGAATCCCTGTTTGGGGGATTCCAGTCTGAAAACCTTTCTTTCTGTGACAGTGATCACCAGGACAGGAGCTTATGGAAAGACTTCCAAATAGAGACCAATAAATACAACCTGATTGGCTATACAACTCTCCTGCATTTTTTTCAAAATGAAAGACGTTTTGGCTAGTTATATTTTTAAAGAAAATCTACATTTAAGTAATGTGTAGGCTTTCATTACGCTTTTCTTGAAAATGTTAATTACCTGTCTGTCTCCAAAACCAAAGAGAGGAGCAAATGACACACACCAGTTTCAGCATCAGCAGTCCAATTCGATTTATTAGGATGGTTCAAATACAACCCTACCTAAATCTTTTGATGCATTTTTCCCATTGACAGCCAGCTATCTACGAGTAAGCTCTGTTTTTGCCTTCAATACTTTTTAATCACTGACCCTCAACAATTATGGAGCCAGTGGAGTATTAATTCCACTGCTGCATAACTGTTATGAGTTGGTGCCTTACAAAGTATCAATGTCATTGAATCGACGTGATGTCCAGACAACCTACAACTTCAAAAGGAGAAATTAGTAATGATACCCTACATATATCTTGGTAATTATTTATTTCCAGCCATGTTCCTCACTGTCCAAAATACTTTATGTTCTGGCCAGTTTCTCTTAAAAAGGTGTGTTCAAAATGACAGCTCTTATTACGTAGGAACTACTGGTAAGTATTCATTATTTTTCTGTTTAATAGCTAATTAGACGATTCAAAAAAAGGCAATATTTTTTTTTAGTTACAGTGCGGAAAATAAGTATTTGAACACCCTGCTATTTTGCAAGTTCTCCCACTTGGAAATCATGGAGGGGTCTGAAATTGTTATCGTAGGTGCATGTCCACTGTGAGAGACATAATCAAAAAAAAAATCCAGAAATCACAATGTATGATTTTTTTAACTATTTATTTGTATGATACAGCTGCAAAGAAGTATTTGAACACCTGTCTATCAGCTAGAATTCTGACCCTCAAAGACCTGTTAGTCTGCATTTAAAATGTCCACCTCCACTACATTTATTATCCTAAATTAGATGCACCTGTTTGAGGTCATTAGCTGCATAAAGACACCTGTCCACCCCATACAATCAGTAAGAATCCAAATACTAACATGGCCAAGACCAAAGAGCTGTCCAAAGACACTAGAGACAAAATTGTACACCTCTACAAGGCTGGAAAGGGCTACGGGGAAATTGCCAAGCAGCTTGGTGAAAAAAGGTCCACTGTTGGAGCAATCATTAGAAAATGGAAGAAGCTAAACATGACTGTCAATCTCCCTCAGACTGGGGCTCCATGCAAAATCTCACCTCGTGGGGTCTCAATGATCCTAAGAAAGGTAAGAAATCAACCCAGGACTACACGGGAGGAGCTGGTCAATGACCTGAAAAGAGCTGGGACCACCGTTTCCAAGGTTACTGTTGGTAATACACTAAGACGTCATGGTTTGAAATCATGCATGGCACGGAAGGTTCCCCTGCTTAAACCAGCACATTTCAAGGCCCGTCTTAAGTTTGCCAATGACCATTTGGATGATCCAGAGGAGTCATGGGAGAAAGTCATGTGGTCAGATGAGACCAAAATAGAACTTTTTGGTCATAATTCCACTAACCGTGTTTGGAGGAAGAAGAATGATGAGTACCATCCCAAGAACACCATCCCTACTGTGAAGCATGGGGGTGGTAGCATCATGCTTTGGGGGTGTTTTTCTGCACATGGGACAGGGCGACTGCACTGTATTAAGGAGAGGATGACCGGGGCCATGTATTGCGAGATTTTGGGCAACAACCTCCTTCCCTCAGTTAGAGCTTTGAAGATGGGTCGAGGCTGGGTCTTCCAACATGACAATGACCCGAAGCACACAGCCAGGATAACCAAGGGGTGGCTCTGTAAGAAGCATATCAAGGTTCTGGCGTGGCCTAGCCAGTCTCCAGACCTAAACCCAATAGAGAATCTTTGGAGGGAGCTCAAACTCTGTGTTTCTCAGCGACAGCCCAGAAACCTGACTGATCTAGAGAAGATCTGTGTGGAGGAGTGGGCCAAAATCCCTCCTCCAGTGTGTGCAAACCTGGTGAAAAACTACAAGAAACGTTTGACCTCTGTAATTGCAAACAAAGGCTACTGTACCAAATATTAACATTGATTTTCTCAGGTGTTCAAATACTTATTTGCAGCTGTATCATACAAATAAATAGTTAAAAAAATCATACATTGTGATTTCTGGATTTTTTTTTTTGATTATGTCTCTCACAGTGGACATGCACCTACGATGACAATTTCAGACCCCTCCATGATTTCCAAGTGGGAGAACTTGCAAAATAGCAGGGTGTTCAAATACTTATTTTCTGCACTGTATGTCTCGGGTCGTTTTTTGTTTGAGTATAAGTAATTTCATTTTATCTGCTCATATTTCTTTTAGGATCCTGGCTATTCCACAGAAATGAAACCAGAATCAGTGTCACAGTACCAATTCCCAGGTGGAGATGTTTGGCAGAAGCTAATCATGGAGGAAAGGGTTGAAATATAACACCCTTACTTACAGTATTAATGGTTTGATCTCGGTTTACCTCAACACACAATGCTTTCCAATACCAGTACAATCAGATAAACAAGATAATACACAATGACCAGAAAATCCTAACATATATATATATATATATATATATAAAGATGATCCAACATTAACAGCTATAATCCAACTACTTAACCACTTACTGACCAGCGACGCACCCACATGTTGCTGGACTTCAGCCGGGATCGGCTCTCTGCTATGGTAACCCGGAAGCGATGACCTGACATCACTTCTGGTTTACCCAGATGTCAACATCAAATTTTTTTAAAGACCAGGGGACATGTATCAATGCAAAAAAAAGTTTTAAAACTGACGTTTTTTCGGGAGTAGTGATTTTAATAATGCTTAAAGTGAAACAATAAAAGTGAAATGTTCCTTTAAATTTCATACCTGGGGGTGTCTATAGTATGCCTGTAAAGTAGCACATGTTTCGTTTGTTTAACAGTCCCTGCACAAAATTAAATTTCTAAATTTCTAAAAGGAAAAAAAAAAAAGGCATGTAAAACTACTCGGATATAATGAATTGTCGGGTCCCGGCAATGAAGATCAAAGTCATTGAAAAAAAAAAAAAAAATGGCGTGGGGTTCCCCCCAAAAATCCATACCAGACCCTTATCCGAGCACGTAACCTGGCAGGCCACAGAAAAAGAGGGGGGCGAGAGAGTGCCCCCCTCCTGAACCGTACCAAGCCATATGACCTCAACATGGGTACCCGGGGGGTGTTCAGCTGAGTCTACAAGCTATGGTGCAATCATTGTAAATGGATCACACCTAATGCACTGATGGCCTATAGTGGTGCAAAGGATCGCCATTGATCCGTGATCCGAAGATATTGATCCAAACCACACACATGTGATCCGCACATTAAATTCTGAAAAAAAAAAAAGTTGTGCGCATGTTTAGTCCACACACAGCGTGGTCATGGCGAACGGACCACGCTGTGTGTGGGAGCATTTTGGCTTCCCTGTCAAATATAATGATGAAGGAAAGAGGTTAATGGATAAAACTGTGACGGTGTGTAGGCACTGTGGCACAAGAAAGCCATATGACAGTGGAAACACATCAAGCATGGCCACTCATTTGAAGCGACATCACCCTGGTGTTTCACTGACATCAGACCGGGCTAAAGCCATCACAAACGCTATCGGTGTGTTTATAGGTGCAGACATGAGGCCATATTTAGTTGTGCAAAACGAGGGCTTTAAACACATGCTGAAAGTGCTTGAGCCACGTTACGTCATTTTTTTTGCCGATCCGAAAAATTATCCGATTTGTGACTCTGATCCGAGAAACGATCCGAACCGTAAGTTTTTTGATCCGTTGCACCCCTAATTGGCCTATCTAATTTCTTGAGGCTCTGAAATGTCAGGACAGTACAAATCCCCCCTTTTTGAAAAGTAGTCTAAGGTATTTAGAAAGAGGCATGGTGAGTTTTTTGAAGTTGTATTCCCCCCCCTCAATTCAAAATTGTCATAACAAGTTATTTCTTACACACAGCATATGCATTCTTCTATTTACACCCCAAAATACATTATGCTTCTCCTCCCGAGTATGGCGACACCACATGTGTGGCTACATAGAGAGGTCCAACATGCAGGGAGCACCATCAGGGGTTCTAGGAGCATAAATTACACCTCTAATTTCCTAACAATCTATTACACTTTAGAAGGCCCTGGCGCACCAGGACAAAGGAATTACCCACAAAATGACCCCATTTTGGAAAGCAAACACCCCAACATATATTCTATGAGGCATTATGAGTCTTTTGAATGGTTTGTTTCGGAAAACGTGGAAAGAAAATTTAAACCAAATTTTTTTTTTTTTTACACAAACTTGTCAGTTTATAAGATGTTTCTAACACATAGCATTTATATAGCAAAAATTACAGCCCAAAATATATTCTGCTATTCGTCCCGAGTATGGCAATACCACTTGTGTGACAGGTACTCGGGTACTCTGATGGGCTGCAGATAGGTACTCGGAGCTGGTGACTGGTACTCTGATGGGTAGTGACAGGTACTCGGGTACACAGATGAACTGTGACAGGCACTCAGGTACTTTGATGGCTAGTGACAGGTCCTCTTTATTGGGGGAGGGGGGGCATCAGTGTGATTGGTGTAATAAACTATGACCGCAATCCTCTTCTCACACACGATCGGTATGTATGGAGGAGAACCCGGTAACATCTCGTTACCGCGGTTTGTTGTTATTCAGTGGCTGGCAGTGACTTGGTTCTTTATCACGTGACTGGCTGTGTCCAATCTCATTGGCTCTTTACCGCAATTGGGGTTGGGTTGTGTCAGGATGACAAGCCTCGCCCCCGATCAGCTCTCTGCGTGCCGTGGGCAGCTGTGATTGGACACAGACTGTCACGTGGTAAAGAGCAATTTTTTTTATTGTCTCTTTACACAGATCTGGGGATGGGCTGGGTCCGAGGGATATGCCTCATCCCTGATTGCCACGCTGCAGCCACTGGCTGGGGGGGGGGGGGGGGGGGGTTGGGGGGAGTGTGAGTAAATAAAAATAATAGTATTATAAAAATAAATACCTAGATCAAGGGTTTATCTAGTTCAGTGCCAGGGTTAGTTTGGGTTAAAGGTCAGGGATTTTTTATTTATTTTTTAAACTAGTGTCAGTGTATTTTAGGTAGAATACAAATACTATGTGCACAATTGTTTCTGGGTTGCAATACAGGTACATACAACAATTAACATACACATATGTGGTATTGTTGCAATCGTCAGGAGAATTTGAGTTGTTCTTTGGGGGTAAGTTATGGAAGTATCGTACAAAGGAATCTATAATTTGTAAATAAAAAAAAATTATATATTTTTGGGCCAGTTTTCCTTTGATAAAATTAGATATTTATTACCATTTACCACCAGATGAAAGCCCAAATTGTACAAAAAAAAAAAAAAAAAAAAAAAAAAGGTATAAACCACCCAGATGCACAAAGTAGTTATAATATGTACGGTTTCACTTACACATGTCAAAGTTGCAAAATTGTGCTTAGGTATTTAGACTTGTTTTACCTCTAGTAGTAAGGGGGTTAAACCTTTGTCCAGCCACTTCCTAAATGTGCATCTGCAACCTGTCTCAACTTCACTAATAAATCTGCAACAGCCATGTAGCAGTTTGTGGCCCAGAGGTAGCAAATACACAGAAACTGTTGCATGCACTACTAAAAGAGAGGCAAATGGATAAATGTCCTGATGCGGTGGGATGGGTTCTGTAGCTGTGGGTGGAAGTCTAGGTGAATGGATTGTACAGAAGCCAGGGCTGGAATGTTCTTCAGTGGCTAAGGCTCAGTTCACACTTCTCTGGATGAAACATTCCAGAAGATTAAAAGGGAACTAGGCCATCACATACAACTGGAAAGGCACATTAAAGATGTGACCACAGTACTGGATGGCCACAAAAAGAACATCGACTCCCTCAAATTAGAGATCCAAACCTTCCACTTGAGACCTGCGCTATTGATAAAAGACGTCAACAGCGCGGCTCTCAAGTGCCAAGTTGACGTCTTTGGACGTCATTTAAAGTGCATTACCCGTGCGCGCCACTGGGTGGCGCATGGCGGGTAAACACTGTCCCGCCGCATCGCTGAAGAGCCGATGCATGTACCTGGCGGCCGCGATGTCACTTAGAAAGCATTAGGCTGGATTCACACCTATGCAATTTTAGTGCATTTTGCAGATTTGCACTACAGAACCGTTTCATAGGAAACCATGTTAAATGGACTACAGTGCAAATTTACAAAAAGCACTAAAAATGCATAGGTGTGAATCCAGCCTTAAAGGGGGGTTGTAAAGTTTTTTTATTTAAAAACAACAAACATGTTATACTTGCCTCCTCTGTGCGAGAGTTTTGCACAGTGCGGCCCCAATCCTTTTCTGGGGTCCTCCAGAGGCACCCCTAGCTTCTTCTCGAGTGCTGCCACAGAGCCTCACAAGCGGAACCTCATTCTAATGCAAAGAGGGGCCCCAGCGGCTTGCTGGGTCCCAGATCCTAAGCGGGAGCTGAACAGTGGGGGGATCAGCTCGGGAGAACCTAGAGACAGAGGTTGTCTGCGAGGCCTGGACGAACCACCGGGGATCCGGTCACCATGCCATATGACGGGTACACTTCAGTTGTCAAATCGGTGACCTTGAAATTGGACTTACTGGGAGGATTCATTGGTTCTAACCTTTGACAAATCTAAGAAATTCACCAGGCCTGTGGCAGAGGCCCTGTCTCCTCCCAGTGACTTTGTTTGAAAGTGGTCCTTCGGGTGCCAGTTAATCGCCTGTCCGGGGGCACTTTACCCACTCTGGTGAGAGTGGCGACGTTTGAACTTGACTATGCTGAGAGCAGGTTTGCTCTCTCTCTTGGATATCCAAGGCCTAATACTACAGTTCTCTCCTTGCTCATCAACCTTTCCTCTATCGTGTGCCATGTTGGGCCTTGGAATAAAGCATTGAAAACTCAAGTTCACGTCTGGACACTTGCTCTTTAACCACCTTCACTGGTATTTTCCCTAGACAAGAACCACTGGTAACCTAACATGCCGGTCCCAAACTAATCAGCGGCTCCTTCGGGGGTGAGCTATATATAATTTATATACATCTCAGGGATGCGGTGGCCACACGCGCTCCCCCAGTGGCCTGGAGGATCGGAGGCTGTAAAAAGACGGCCTCCCAGAGAATTAGAGTCACCCTGCGGCTGTACAAAGTCGTACGGCCGTCGGGAAGTGGTTTAACAAAAAAAAAAAAAAAAAAAAAAAAAAAACCACCCTGAAGGGATTATACAAGACTGCCCAAACAATTTCTGTTTTCCAGTATTCGGTACTCCTTAGGGAGTGGTTTAAAGCTTAAACTATATTTGAATTCCAGTGGTCCTTAATGAACTAGAAAATCAAATTATAGCAGTCTATTAATTGTGAGCCTGTTATTCATGTAACATTACTAATAATTTTATTGAAACTGCTGCTAAACATCCACTTCAGGCATATACAAGAATAAAGTTGACATATAGTATGTATGAGTGTTTGAAGGAAGCAGTCACAATTTATACTTTAATTACTAAAAATAAACTTTAGAATTTTGCCACATAAAATGAACACACAGCCATATACAGTATACAAAAAAACTAACCTTTAGTGCATAACTGCAAATATTAGTTTACTATACAAAGACTACTATAAAAAAAAAAAAAAAAAAAAAAAAAAAAAAAAAAACACACCACACATTATACAGCCATTTCCATTTTGATAGTAGGATGAGGATCATAACCTTCAATCTTGAAATCCTCTGCTTTAAAGTCATTGATGTTTTCCACTTGGCGAAGGATTTTCAGCTTAGGAAATGGCCTAGGTTTTCTTTGAAGCTGGAATATACAGGAAAAAATAAAAAATAGGAGCGTTTGTATAAAGCTTTTCACATCCGGAAACACCCAGACTATGAGGCCTCATGCCAATGAACTGAATTAACGCAACCTCTAAAACACGTCTAGTGTTTTTTGTTTTTTACCCTACCAAAACGCTGCCGCCTCTGAATGCACTGGCAGTGGATTATTTTCCTGCCTCTAAACACTGTTAAAAGCCTATGTGTGCATGGACCCATAGGCTAACACGCAGGAGAGTTTAGATCCAGGGATAAAAATAAAAACACACACACAAAACACACCACACGCCCCCACCTGCAAATACAGCCAGTGTGCATGAGCCCTAAAAGTGTCAAACTTTTTTTTCCCCCAAACACATGACAATTGCTTTCAGAGATCAATGTTTCTTTGGGTATCATGTCTACAAGGAGTACATGTTGAGTGAACTCAGAACCCGTTTGAGACAGCTTTGAATTTTCCTGGCAGATGTGATATATTTATGTAGCTTAGAATACCAGACTTTTTCATTAGGAATAAAAAAAAATAAAAAAAAGTTTCAGGCACTAACCCACCTGCTAATCCCACCGAAATTTAAGCTTACTGCCATAAGAAATGTGTCCCAATTCCCTAGTCTTTCATAGCTTACAGAAAACTATAATCCTGCTCCCTGCTAAATATAATGGGTACCATGGACTATGCATCTTTTTTCAGCATAATATAATAATACTACACTATACATTTCATGTGTAAACTTACTTGAGTTTTTAATGGTTCAACGTGATTGAGATAAACATGAGCATCTCCCAGTGTGTGGATAAAGTCACCAGGCTTGGATAAGAAAAACAGTGAAATGTCATTAAAGAAAACATATTGCTTCTTATTTTTTTAATTCAACATTAAAATGTTTAAAATAGATGTATCTATACAAAAAAGTTATGACCATAGATTCATTAGAGAAGCCACTCCTTGTGAACCCCAAGCTTACATAGAGTTATGGACCCCCCCCCCCCCCCCCCAAGTGACAGCTGGGGGCCCGAGCACCCTTGCCAGGCCTGCATAGGCCAAATTTCACATTTACAAACGTATACTACCTTAAAATACTTTAAAAATCTATTGTTAAAAAAAATAAAAAAATGGTATCAAACATTACCTTCAATCCTGTGACGTGAGCTATCATATAGGTTAATAAAGCATAACTGGCAATGTTGAATGGTACACCTAGGCCCATATCTCCAGATCGCTGGTATAACTGACACGACAACTCATCATTGATGACATAGAATTGGCAAAGAGCATGACATGGGGGCAGTGCCATCAAAGGCAGATCTAAAAATGGGGGGAAAAAAAAAGTAAATAAAAATATTTCTATAGATGCAAACATTTTTCATCTGTAAAAAAGGGGAAAGGGTATAGAGAAAAAAATAATCGCAGTAGTATTTTAAAACCGACAACCTTTGGGATTCCAACTGCACATAATGATCCTCCTGTCATCTGGATTGTTTTTAATTGTCTCAATGACTCTTTGCAACTGGTCAACTCCCTGCCCTGTGTAATCTGTAGGGGAAAAAAAAAATAAAAAATTGAAGAAATTATAATAAAAAAAAATCTGATGTGAAAAACAAGATAAAAATGTGACTATTCTGACATTGTATGGAGGGCACCCAAGATGGTAGATGCATGATAATGCATCGATGTGAATACACATGTCTTAAGGCTCATTTACACTTGCTTGGATTTCAAAACATACATTAAAGCGCCTACCGCTTCAACATATTTTTGAATCTTGGCAAATGCCCCCCCAGCTGTGCTGATGCTCCCCTTTCTTTTTCCCTGCTCACCTCCCACTATATATTGCTCCCATGCCGTTCTCCTGCTCCAGCCCCCCTCCTGCTCTGCCGCTCAGTTCTCTCTCTGTGGTCCCCGCTCACATGTTGCACACAATGTGTGCCGTCTGCTAATTGATCCGCTCCAGACCTGCACCAGACATTTCCTGAATATTTACACATGAATTGGAAGTGACAGCTTAGGTGGTCTTTCCCCGTTTTCTTGTTGGTTTCCCAGTGCATCCTGAGATCTCATACTTGCAATACCTCCAAAACAAAGCTAAATAAAAAGCCCCAAAAATTGCAGGTGCTGCTAGCAAGCTGTATCAGACTTCTATGGAAACGCTTCAAAACACTAAGCGACATGGGAGTAAAATTTTTAAAGTGAAACAACCAACTCTTCTTCTGACCCTCATTGGCCAGCAGTTGTCACATGACCACACTGACCATAAGCCATTGCACGCTTACCTGTATGAATGTCTTTGTACTCGGCACCAAAATGCCTCCATTGAAAACCATATACAGGTCCAAGGTCCCCTTCCTCCCGTGAAGTAAAGCCTTGCTTATCTAAGAACTCTTTGGAACCATTTGCATCCCAGATTTTCACCCCTTTTTCAGAAAGCTCTTTTGCATTTGTGGAGCCCTGAAAAAAAAAAATGCAAATATTCAAGCAGTAACTAACAGAAGGAGAACAGAACAAAGAATTGTTTAAGGCCCTATAACATTTATGTATTATAACAGGACACTGCATTTTACTGTGTGAATGTAAAACACACACACACATGCAGTGTGTTTCAGTGAAACCGAATCAGAATTGTACACCAATGAAAATATAGTAGGGTCCAATAGGACTACATTGCAGCACACTGCAAAACATTTTGCATTATAAATTTGCTGCAGATCTGTTTCGGTTATGCTGCATTGCCAGCCCATTTAAAACTGAATTGGCCGACTTAACATAACGCATGTTTAATGCCACGATCTAGAGCTAGATGTTTAGGGCCTACAAATACTACAATAAATAAAAGGAGAGTAGGTTTAAAAATAAAAAATATATAAAAAAAAATTATATATAAAATTTTATTTATATATATATATATATATATATATTATTGTATTTATTTATATATTATTTTATTTATTTATTTATTTATTTATATTTATTTATTTATATTTATTTATTTATTTATATTTATTTATTTATATTTATTTATTTATATTTATTTATTTATATTTATTTATATTTATTTATATTTATTTATATATATTTATTTATTTATTTATATATATATATATATATATATATATATATATATATATATATATATATATATATATATATATATATATATATATATATATATATATATATATATATATATATATATATATATATATATATATATATATAACAGATTTGATATCTGTTCGAGGGCAATGTTTTACTTCTTTTCCAAGTACATTCATATCTCTATATATATATATAGAGATGAATGTACTTGGAAAAGAAGTAAAACATTGCCCTCGAACAGATATCAAATCAAGTGAACAGAGATATCCTGATTGATTAGCAGAAGTAAAAAGATCTTAGACTCCTTTTACATTGAGGAGTTTTTCAGGCGGTACATCGCTAAAAATAGCGCTGCTATACCGCCTGAAAAACTCCTGCCAAGCAACCTCAATGTGAAAGCCTGAGGGCTTTCACACTGGAGGCGATGCGCTGACGGGAGAGAAAAAAATAAATAAATCTCCTGTCAGCAGCATCTTTAGAGCGGTGAGAGGAGCGGCGTGTATACCGGCTCCTTCACATTGAAAACAATGGGAAACCGCGGCAATACCACCCGCAATGCGCCTCTATTGAGGCGCATTACGGGCGGTATTAACTCTTCCACGGCTGCTAGCGGGGGTTAATACCGCACCACTAGCGGCCGCAACTCGCGGCAAATCCGACGGTAAAGCGCCGCTATACCGCCAACGCGGCTCCCGCCCCAATGTGAAAGTGGCCTTATTCAGATGGGCAAATTAGGGCAGATAGGCTGCTGTGTTCAGATACAGCTGAATACCACCTCTAAAACAGCAGCACTGTGTCCTAGAGCTGCATTCAAACCGATTGGCTGCAGCCAAGGTACAAATCTGGTCATGCTGTTGCCGGTTACTCACACTGGTTGATTCAGCTATTCACTTGCAAGGGAGTTTTCCATATAGCTTAAAGGGGTATTCCGCCTAAAAAATTTTTTTTAAAAGCCAGCAGCTACAAATACTGCAGCTGCTGACTTTTAATAATGCCAAATGTGGCATGTCAGGGGGAGTCACCTGTCTTTAAAGTGGAAGTTCCATTTTTGGGTGGAACCCCACTTTATTAAAAGAGGGGAAGCTCTGCCGACTTTCATGATCTAATCAAGTGCAAGCAAAAATGCACTTTCAGCTGCCTTTCCTCTGCAAAGTGAACAACCTATTTGCCTTTACCAAGTCAATACCATGGTGTTCATGCATCTAGTTTATCCACCGGCCTCCTGTGCAAATGAAACCTTTAGATTATGAAAACCTCACATAAGTGAAGTCGTGGATAATGGTCTGCAACACATATGTGGATTTGTTCCATTATATAGGAAAACTGAATTACTGACAAATCTCCCAAATGTGCCATTATTATATTGTATACACTACTGTGCAAATCTTTTACCCTGCATTCACATCTAGGCGACAAAACGCCTGTCGCCCGACGCTCGTGCCACTGGAGGGGAAAATTCCCATGCATGTCTATAGAGATGGTTCACATCTCTGAAACGCCGAACGCCTGAAAAAAAGTCCCGGACCCTTTTTTTCAGGCGACATTGGCGTTCGGCCATAGACATCAATGGGGAGACTTTGTTAAAGAAAAAAAATGAATCGAAGCGCGGCAAGTAAAGCCGCGTATGCGGCAATATTTGCCGCCTAGATGTGAATGCAGCCTTAGGCAGGGGTGAAAAATTATTTATAAAAAATTCTGTAAAATTAAGGCTTTCAGAAGTGTTAAATATTTATATTGTTTTTTTCTCAATTAACAAAATAGACCGCAAGGCCCCCCCCCATGTACACTGCTGTTAAAAGGATGCTCTTCCTTCAACTGCCCCTAAACTCATTAAATGTTTTCTTATGTGTACATGTACACAGGTTTGTTTACGGTCGTTTAGGCAGTTGCATTTATAGGCACACATTTGTTAATGAATGGTATGCCAAAACTCATCATACCACGTATAAAAGAAATAGTTGTGTGTATGGTGTGCTGCCCATAGTGTACGATTTGCTCTTGACACAGCTTTTTGGAAGTAGTAGTGTCGATATTATAATCAATGATACAATCTGCATCTGAAAGTGCGTTTTACAGTAATATGTCCAGTTGAAGGACTAGATGTATAACTTTTCAGATTTGGTCAATTAGGATTCAAGCAACATAAATTTTTTTCAGATCAGCTCCTTTCGCCAAAATAAAATTTGCCGCACTTAAAAATAAGTGTACTGGCTGTCAATCAGTTGCTGTGTCTCATTCGCTTGCTGTTTAAATTTCTGCAATTCAGCCCTAATAGACTCTTTCTTTCTCAATACGCTGATGGTCGAGGTGAATCTTCACAATGAATGTCTCTTTGGAGGAAATCTCTTCTTTCAGCTGGTCCACCTGATGGTTCATGATCTTCAGCTTCCTCTTCATTTCTGTAATCTCATCCTGAGCTTCAATTAGATTTTTGCTGTACAGATTGCGGTCTGATCTCACAGCTTCATGCAAGTTCTGCTGTTGCTTCAACTTAGTATCTGGCTCTGCTATCTTCTTCTTATAGTCAAAGATTTGCATCTCCCATGTGCTGGAGAACCTTCTGTGTCAGCTCGCTGGCCTCATTGATGTAGCGGTCCCTCTCCTTCTCCAGCTGGTAGATAATCTTCCTCTGTTTCTGGGCCTCTTCTTTATAATTAGTGATTTCTTCCTCCAGATTCTTTTTTGACTGCGGAAGGCGGAAGAGAGGAGGCTCTTGAAAATTCTGTCTGATGCGGACGCAGAGAGACTTCGGAAGAAGAAAGAACTCGATCAGGTGATCAGCGAGAGGGATATTTTAGGCACCCAGCTGGTCCGCAGGAACGATGAATTGGCTCTGCTGTATGAGAAGATTAAAATCCAGCAATCTATCTTAAATAAAGGAGAGAGAGTCAGTACAAACAGAGGGTAGAGGACATCAGACTGCTCAAACTTGAGATCAAGAAGCTGAGAAGAGAGAAAGGAATCCTTTCCAAGACTGTGGCCAATGTTGATGACCTCAAGTGGGAGCTCTATCACATGCAGCAGGAGCTGCTAACAGAAAGGACGCGGTGCAGAGCCTTGGAGGAGGAGCTGGAGAACCCTATGAATGTCCACAGATGGAGTAAACTAGAGGCCAGTGACCCCAGCACCTATGAGCTCATCCAGAAGATACACACTCTGCAAAAACGTCTCATTAGCAAAACCGAGGAGGTGGTGGAGAAGGAGCTGCTGCTACAGGAGAAAGAAAAGCTCTATGTGGAGTTGAAGCTCATTTTAGCACGACAACCAGGACCAGAAGCTGCTGAGCAACTGCAAATCTATCAACAGACAATACGGGAAAAGACAAAACAACTAAAGGCTCTTTCATCAGAAGTGAACATGTACGAATCCCAGAATCGGGAATATAAGTATGAGGTTGAGAACGTGAAGAAGAAATACCTTGCCCAAAAACGCAAAGAGCAACAAGCCAGGGAAAAGGAGAGAAGTATGATGGACACAGACCCACAGTATCTTCAGCCGCAAAGAATGGATGTGCCCCGCTTTACAGGAGGGGGATTCCCCCTCAGCCATGCCCCCAGAATTTCATCCTAAACTACTTTCTTCTGTCCTACATGTAACTTACTCTTTTTGTTTTGTTTTTTTTAGCTATCCCAATAAATATGATCAGTCTGAAAAAATAAAAAATAAATAAATGTACTATGCCTAATAACATTTCCTAGAAACTGTCTCAGCGAGTTTATTTTTGAGTCATGCTCACAACAGGCTGCCAAATCAAATCATCAGTCTGTATATCTACAATATAGTCATCTGCATGAAGCACCGTGATGTTTAAGCAGGGTTGCTATCAAATTTAGTTGCCAAGCGATCGTTGCCTTGGCCAATTGTTAGAAGATCAATTGATTTCCCCCAAATTCTGGAATTGCTGCACTTCTCTCCTGTCACTAGGTGGCATGGTATCTAGTGACATTGAGTAAGACAAGGGCATAGCCAGGACAGATTTTGAATGAATATGGTGTCTCAGACAATTGGCAGGGGTATCTTTAAGTCCCTTGACCTGCTGGGAGAGCCTGTTTAGGTGATCGGAGTTCTGTGCCACCTGGACGGCTGTCTGGGTGGACATGTGTTGTACTGCTCCGGGCTGCAAGGCTGGAAGCCTGAGACCTATTCCAGGGGCATCTGGCTGCTAGGCTGTCCAAGGCCTATCCAGAAGCAGGAGAGCAATGTAGGATTGGGACTGCTGGCCTGCAATCCAACCAGAAATATTGTTTCTGCTGGACGGGGAACCAGTTGTGGTTGGAAGTGGAAGGGAAAGCTGTCACCACTAAAAGGAACCATCCACCCTATTACCGGAGACCTCTGAATAATCTGAAGTCAGTACCTGAGCATTCTCATCAGCCGGGTGAAGAAGTGGGAAAGCTTCAGTGAGTGCCAAGTCAGGGATCCAGTTGCTATTGGATCTGAAGTGAAAGACTGGGAGTTCATTGAGCGAAGATCCACAGTGAGTGATTGTGGATTAAACAGAACAGTTTGTGTTGTCAATAGTTGAATATACTATCGTTGGTAACTACTACAAGACTGTTGCCATAGGAGACGACAGCAGTACTACCTATACAGAAGTGGTGTCTGGCTGGAGGCCTTCACCTGTATAGCTGTCATTCTATAGAAGTCGGAGTTTGCTAATTATTATTGCATCTGCTTAAAGGGCTGTTCCAGCCTGTTTTTATGTTTATTAAAAGTCAGCAGCTACAAAAAGTGTAGCTGCTGGCTTTTAATAAACATACACTTACCTACTCCACGGTTCCAGTGACGCGCCTCTCCCCCCCTCCCCGGCCGGCGTCTTCATGCCAAGTGTGGGCACCCAGCCGTGACAGTTTTCGGCTTCACGGCTGGGCACCCACTGTGCATGTGCGAATGGCACTGCGCCGTCGGATTGGACAGGCGATCGCCTACAGGGAGGGGCTGCAGTAAGGCGATTAAGCCAATCGCCTTACCAGCCCCTCGGCGGAAGTGGGACAGGAAGTCCCACTCCTCCTGAAGCCCCCACTCCCCCCCCAAAAAAAATGTGGCATGTAAGGGGGCGAGGAGTGGGTTAAGCGGAAGTTCCATTTTTGAGTGGAACTCCACTTTAAGGGTGTCCTGGCCCTAGCCCTCCATTTCATCTTGCATTACACTTACCATGTTTTGTAACCCACTCTACACAGGAGGATGTCAGCTGTCCTTAATTCTGGAGGTCACCATTAGATCCTCAGGGGCCCGGGACTTTGTTAAATGCAGTTCACAATTTTAGCATTTTTTTTTTAAACAGAGGTTAGTTGAATTTTCTTTAAGTTCATTAAAAAAAATAAAAAAAATTACCTTAATGAACCACAGAAGCTCTTCAAGCACTCCTTTCCAGAATACCCGCTTTGTCGTAAGCAAAGGAAACTGATCTGAGAGAAAAAGTAAAAATATTCAAGTCACTGAGTAATGAATGTGTATAAGCATACTATGTGCATATTATGGCTCTTTTTAGCTCAATCTCTTTCAGTAAGTGAATTAACCTGGCCATATATGGATCACAATTCGGTCCGTTCAGCAGGGACCAGATTCATATGTGGTCACTGTGAATGATCAGAAATTGATCTACTGATTGAATTCTGCTCAACCGTATATTTTCGTTTGCTCAGAGATGATCAGTGTTTTTTTACAGTGAAGAAGTCTTTCCACGATCAGAATGCAAAGTTGCATCTTGTAGCAATCATCTATACATGACTGGAGCACCGTGGGACAATGAGAATAATCGCTGCAGCCAGTTACTTGATTTGAAGGGTGTCGCTTGTTCCAACTTGTATGAAATTATTTGCTACATCTAGCAATTGGGGATGAGCCGAACACCCCCGCGCTCGGTTCGCACAAACATTTAGAACCCCATTGAAGTCTATGGGACTCAAACGTTCGAATTCAAAATTGCTCATTTTAAAGCCCAATATTCAAGTTATTGTTGGAAAACGTCTGAGAACCCGGGTCTTGCCCCAGGGAACATGTATCAATGGAATTTTTTTTTTTTTTTTAAAACTGTAGTTCCTAGCGGCAACAGTGACACTAATACAGCGATCAGAAAACCGATCGCTTAGGGACACTAGCAATAGGGGGTGAAAGGGTTACCTAGGGCGGTGATCAAGGGGTTAAACCCTTAGGGGGCTACCCTGGACACTAAATGCAGTGATCAGTAAATATATGATCACTGCTATTAGTGACACTGTGATAGGGGCCTGGGGGGTGATCTGAAGGGGTTAATGTGCCTATGTGTATGGTGACAGTGTGCTGTTGTGCGACTTGCTGTGTGATGTCTTCTCTACTCTCGCCGGATTGAAAATACCGCCGAGAGGAGAGGTGACATTACTTCCTCTGCCAGTGTTTACATTACACAGGCAGAGGAAGTGCAGAGCTGGGGGGGAAGCCGATTCGCTGGGAGCGGACAAAAACAAACAGCCACCCCCTCATCCCGGATCGCTCCCAGACACTTACCGACCGCCGCATGTAGCGGAGGGGGTCCCGATCGGACTACAACCCGCTAGAAGGCAGGGACGTACTAGTACGCCCATCTGCCTGTACGTGCTATTTTGTGGACATACATATACATGCGGCGGGCGTTAAGTGGTTAAAGTGAAAAAAAAAATTTAATTAAAAATTCTTTTAAATATCGTACCTGCTGGGTGTCTATAGTAGTGGCACATGTTTAGAACTGTCCCTGCACACAATGAGATTACTCTTAGAAAAAAAAAATGTAATACTGCTTGCTTTAGAACTTAAAGGGGTTGTAAAGACAAAAGAATTTTCCTCTTAAATTAAAGTCTGACAGTAACTGATAAAGTAAAAAGTAATGTTTTGCATTATAACTAGTTTGATACCTGTTGAAATTGAGCTGTTTTATTCACCTCCATCACTCCTGAATCATTCTCACTGACTTCCTGGTTTGCGGTGCGCATTCATTCTTGCTACATCGTGGCCTAATGGGAACTACAGTTCCCATTAGGCTTAGCCTCCATACCTGTGAGGCATAAGAGAGCATCTTTACACAGGGCTGTAGTCATAGGGAGGGGGTGAGCACATTCTGCTTTCCACCATGCAAAACAGCTCAGGTGCTGATGGAAAGCAACCAGAGGAGAGACAGGAAATGGAATATTCAATCCTGGATTACTGTATTTGGGAGGTCAAAAGGAAAAACGAGGTAAGTGATATTTAAATGCTCTAGCTTACAGCAATCAATTGATCTAATAAAAAACAAACCTTTAGTGTTCCTTTAATACTGGTGCTAAAATTGATGTGTAGCTCTAGCTTCATGGAGGTCTCAATAGAAAGAATAAAAATAAAAAATTACTACTACTACCCTAAATGGATGCAGCATTTGTTCCCCACTGCCTCTAAACCAAGAGCTGGGCAATCTAACACCGCCGATTGCTCAGCTCTGTGTCTTCAGTAAGCAGAGAGTTGTAACTGTCAGTCTCCAGCTCTCTGCTCTGTCTCTCCAGCTCTTACTGTAGCCCCAGGTCGTGCAAGGGGTTGTAGTGGCTGAGGGACAGAGCCAGCTGCTGGCTCAGACATCTGGGTGGATTCCAACATTAAAGTCAGGATCTCTTCAGAGCTTGTACTGGTCGAGTGACGTCAACCAACAGCAGGGTTTACCCCGCTGTCGGCTGAATATGGGTCACATCAGTGCAGAACATAGTGCATACCTGTAATCCCCAGGAGAAGTACAGGCTAGAGCTGTGTCCCTACTTCTCCTTTAACAATGCAATTATTGGGATCACTGACCGAGGACCTTGTGGCGGGGGAATGAGTATTTCATGCATCAATCTGCAAAGAATTTAAAAAAACATCTTAATATGTTATTTGCTGTGTCGATGCGTGTTGTGGTATATGTAACCATCCTTTCTCCTGGGTCCCCAGAGAACATCTGCCCACCACAAATTAATAAAGCAGCATAGAAATTGGTGTATGCCCTGTAGTACACAGAACCATATGCATAGTTTGAGCCATGGTTGCTTGTTGGGAGCCTATTTGGTATTAATTGGAACACCACCAAATTGTAGTACACACATGGTCTAAAGTCTGTATGTGTGGTCCGATTGTGGAAATCTAGATCAATTGAAGCACACCATACACCCTAAAGCAAAAAAAGCAACCCACTTTCAAACAGAAAAGTGTAAAGGAATATTTTTTTTTGTACCCAATGCCTGGGGCGGAGGGGTGTTGTAGCAATAGAACAAGTCACTTTTTTTCCAGGATGGAAAATATGACCAGATTATCTAAAGTTATTGTAAATGTAATTTCTTTAATAAAATAGCAAACATGTTATACTTACCCGCTCCATGTGATGGTTTTGCACAGAGCAGCCCTAACCTTCCTCCTCAGGCCCCCCCGCCAGCACTCCTTGTTTCTCCACCAGCTCACCCCCCCTCCCCTTTTCCCAACAGGGGCTTCCATTGACACACAGAATGTGGCTAGGCCCCCGTCAAGATAAAGATCAGTAGATTCTTCCACCCACACTAAACTGGATGCATGGAGCAGGGATGTATTAAGGTTTTGTGCTGCCCTAGACCTGACTAAACTCATGCACCCCCCAATTTAAATATGACCCACCCCTTGCAGTTTAAGACCCACCCTGACATTTTCATGTGGGGAGATTCTGATGGCCTGGGGGGGGGGGGGGGGGAAGGATTTCCTTAATTTGCATAGATTTCCTCTCACTTTCTGTTTAACTATGGGACATGAAGTGAAGGGAAATCTCTGCAATGGGACAGGGATGGTAAAAAAAGTTGAAGCAGTGCGGCCGATTTATTGGGGCGCTAAACTAATTTGCCTAACAGTGTAGCGCAAGCCGGGGGAGACACTGTCCGTGCTGCCCCCTGCAAAGTGCTGCCCTAGGCCAAGATACAGCATTGGCATGGAGGAATGTCTAACGGCAGCTATAGTTTTCAGGCCACAGTGACAATCACAGCTGAATACCGAAAACAGGGATTGCATCCGATAGGATGCAGTTCAGTTTGAGCATTTTCACCTGGCTCAGCCGATATATAAAATGGATTTTGGGTGGTTCGGACGGGGCTAGTCATCTCTCCAATTTTGGCTGCTTAAGCAGGAATTTCTCTGACCTGCCGCAGCACATTTATTGTGGCAGGTTGACTTGTACAGGCACAATCATGTACCTGTAGATCACAGCTTTCTTCTGGGTCTTCTTGTGAATGTGCACACGGACCCAGACAACTGTGCCGTCATTCACTGCAGCACAAACCGATCAGCGGGTCCCAGACAATGATTTATGGCTGGGACCCACTGATCGGCTCAGCGAATGACAGAAGAGAGCCCTGCGTTGGTAAACATAGGGCTCTTTTTATACAGCAGTGTCGTGACTTTTTTTCAGCCTCCCAAGAAAAAAAAAAAAAACACACACACACACACACACACACACACAAAACCCCTTGATCATCCTAGATGTTAGCCCTTTCCCATCCACTATCATTAGTATAGTGAAAGTGTATAGTATCACCGATTACTGTCACTGGAGATATCAGTGGCAATTAGACCCCTTTCACACTAAGGAGTTTTTCAGGCGGTACAGCGCTAAAAATAGCGCTGCTATACCGCCTGAAAAACTCCCTCACCGCCTACTCAATGTGAAAGCCCGAGCGATGCGCTGGCGGGAGAGAAAAAAAATCTCCTGCCAGTAGCATCTTTGGAGCGCTGTGTATACCGCTCCTTCCCATTTAAGACATTGGGAAACCGCGGCAATACGCCTCTGCAGAGGCGCATTGCGGGCAGTATTAACCCTTTACCGTCCGCTAGCGGGGGTTAATGCCGTTTCCCGTGGCAATTCCGGTGGTATATCGCCGCTATTTTTAGCGGCGCTATACCGCCACCGCAGCTCCCGCCCCAGTGTGAAAGGGGCCTTAGTGTCAGGATTTCCCACCACACTATCTCAGTTCCACTATAAGGCGCTAAATGCCACCATTACTAGAAAAGAATAATTCCAGTATCTTCACCATAGTTTGTAGACACTAAATGTTCTCTTTTTTTTTAATTGGATGTAAATTTTATAGCAGAAAGAAGAGCTGCAGAATTAATCGTTTAAAAAAAAAAAAAAAAAAAGGCAAAACCATTTTCTTAAGAAAAATAAAAAATGTGTGTGTGTGTGTGTGTGGGGGGGGGGGGGGGGCGGGGTATGGCTTTGGAGAGCCAGCAAAGTTTCACAACTTTGCTCAGTGATAACGAGAAACATTGCATCACCTGGTTCTTTTCGGTCTGTAAATGAGTGCAGTTTAAGGCCCCTTTCACACTGTAGCGTTTTTCGAGCGTTGGATCTGCAATCCCACTGTGAAAGCCCGAGTACTTTCAGAGCCCTTTCACACTGCCAGCGCCCAAAAAACGCTGGTAAAGCACTGCTAAGACCCCAGTGTTTTAGGGTGTTTTTGCAGTGCCTCACTGTGAAAGGGTAAGGCGTTTTTACAGCGCTTTCAATTCATTTCAATGGAGAGGGGAGTTTTTGGAGCGTGTTCTTCAGCGCCCAAAAGCTGCTTGCAGGACACTGCAGTGTGAAAGGGTCAATTAAGATGCATGGAGAGCGTTTTAATAGCACTATTTTTAACGCTAAAACGCTGTAAAAAACACTTCAGTGTGAAAGGGGTATAAAAGTATTTGTTAACCAAAATAAAAAATGCCCTGAACTTGCCACTTCCTGTATGGTCTCTCTAAACAGACCACGAAAATGAGGGCTGCTCCACCCCTGATCACCGTGCCTCCCTCTGTGATAGGCTGCCCTGCTCTCCTCCCCCCTCCCCTACTGCGTGTCTGTCATCCACCCTCTGTGTGTCTCCAGACGGCCTCGCCGCAATTTTGGTAAAATAAAATGTCACTGCCAGCCTCTCTTTAGAGGCTGGCATAGCACACTGCCAGTTAAAAAAAAAAAAAAATAGTGTAAATATAAAAATGTAAGCGGTCTTCAGGCCGGTCACATGACTCACGGCCGTGGATGAGACCAGCGGCCACGTGATCTCCCCTTCCCACAGAAGACGGGAGCTGTAAAGTGGCCGGCAGACCGCTCAAATTAAGTATTTATAGCGCTTGTTTTTAAGAACAAATGACAGTGTACTATGCCAGCCTCTAATAGAGGGGGGCTGGCATTGTTTTATATAGATGGGTTAAACCCTTTAACCTCTTAAAGATAGGGTTGTCCGGATACCACTTTTTTAGGACCGAGTACGAGTACCGATACTTTTTTTCATGTACTCGCCTATACCGAATACCGATACTTTTTTTAAATGTCATTTGACAGTTTTCAATCCACAATACAGACTAAGGATATTTTCTTTAGAATTATGAAGAACTCTAACTCAAGACATTATAAAAGAATAAAAATGAATAAAAATGTTTTATTTGCTTGTCACGCAGTAGTAAATAACTCAAAGAATTTTCACAGAACATGTTGATAAATACAAAAAAAGTATTCTATTTAGGTATCGGGAGCATTTGTGCGAGTACAAGTACTCCCGCAAATACTTGGTATCGGTCCCGATACCGATACTAGTATCTGGACAACCCTACTTAAAGACCAGGACTTTTTAGAACACAAAGTTAAAAATCTATTTTTGCTAGAAAATTACTTGGAACCCTCCCCCCCAAAACATTTTATTTTTATTTTTTAGCAGAGACCATCGAGAATAAAATGGTGTTTGTTCCAATATTTTATGTCACACTATTTGAATTAAAAACAAACAAAAAACAGTAACATTAGCCGAATTTTGTTGTATAATGGGAAAGATGATGTTACGCCGAGAATCTTGATCTTTATTCTAAGCAAATTATGAGCCTCAGTTTATCCAGAATAATGCAAAAAAAAATAAATACGTTTGCATGCATACTGCACAAATGGGGCCTCTGTGCAGCTGGCCCTCTAACAGACGGAGATCCGGGCGCGGCCAGCGGCCCCCTAGCAACAGACGGAGCGGCGGGAGCAGCCCCCTAGCAACAGACGAGCAGCGGCCCCAAAGCAACAGACGGAGAGCCGGGCGGCCACCTAGCAACAGACGGAGAGCCGGGCGGCCACCTAGCAACAGACGGAGAGCCGGGTGGCCACCTAGCAACAGACGGAGAGCCGGGTGGCCACCTAGCAACAGACGGAGAGCCGGGTGGCCACCTAGCAACAGACGGAGAGCCGGGCGGCCACCTAGCAACAGACGGAGAGCTGGCCTTGTCATCCTAGCAACCAATAAGCTGTAGTAACACTATACTTTTAAATATTGGGCACACAACATGCATACAGAGGACTTTTTGCACAAGATATTGCATGCCATTTGCAGTAAATGTCACACAGCTGTGTGCACACATCCTATCCTCCACAAATGGCACTACCCATCCCCTACACACCCCTCTGGTCTTCAATGAATGTAGTAAAATACAGATCACTGACATGCAGCTGTTCCGATTATCTGAGGGAATGCTGATGAATTGCTGGGACTCGTAGTCCCCCTCTCTCACCTCTCAGGCTGTATCTAGCTTGCATGCCGAACACAGATAGGGTACCGGTACCGGTCCGGTCCTCCTTGCGATACCCCCTGTGGAGGATATGTCGGATCTGATCCAGATATTGTTCCTCATCATGGGAGGGCTGTTCGTGGTGAGGGGGTGCCTGAGTGAGATGAGCGGAGAGATCAGTAACGTGTACACAGCAAACATCGCTTCATACAGTCCCCTCCTGTATATACCTGCTCCGGGTGTACACACGCTGTCTCCTCCGCCGCTACCGGCATTCTGTATGTCCGAGAAACGCGGGAAATACACTGCAACCGGGAGACTCAAACTTGGCGCTCTAATTCCCGCCAAAATTCTCGTGTCACGTGAGGAGGAGAGGCGGACTTCCCCAGTGTGGAGGAGGAGAGGTGAGCATTCTGATGGGTTACCTGCGGCTATGCATTTCACTTTCTTTTATTACATTAACCCTGAACACGGACAGTCTGTGTGTATGTATACATGTGCGTGCGTGCACCTTCAACGTTTGGTACAGTGTGTCAGCTTTACATTAATGTGAGAGGTGAAATGAGCCACTCAAAGGACAGAATAAAAATACAAACAATTCGGCTCTTTATTGTATTAGGGAGGAACATGCAGATACCTGGAGTGTAATACACTTCTAATCACACACTGCTTATCATTACACTCTGCACTCTGTGTTACACACACCCCTGACCCCTGCACTCTGTGTTACACACCCCTGACCCCTGCACTCTGTATTACACACTCCTTATCCCTGCACCCTGTCTTACACACCCCTGCACCCTGTGTTACGCACCCCTGCACCCTGTGTTACGCACCCCTGACCCCTGCACCCTGTGTTACACACCCCTGACCTCTGCACCCTGTGTTACACACCCCTGACTAGGGATGAGCTCTGAGTTCGAGTAGAACTCATGTTCGACTCGAACATTGCCTGTTCGCCGAACAGCGAACTATTTGGGGTGTTCGCGGCAAGTTCGTGTGAACTTTAGAACCCTGTTAAAGTCTATGGGACTCAAACGTTTGAAATCTAAAATGCTCATTTTAAAGTCTAATATGCAAGTTATTGTAATAAAAAGTGTTTGGGGACCTGGATCTTGCCCCAGGGGACATGTACCAATGCAAAAAAGTTTTAAAAACGGCAGTTTTTTGGCAGCAGTGATTTTAATAATTCCTTTAAGTGAAACAATAAAAGTGAAATATTTCTTTAAATTTCATACCTGGGGGAAGGGGGGGGGGGGGGTGTATAGTATGCCTGTAAAGTAGCGCTAGTTTCCCATGCTTAGAACTGTCCCTGCACAAAGTGTCATTTCTGAAGGGAAAAAAAGTAATTTAAAATCACTCGCGGCTATAAAGTCATTCATAAAAAAAATGTGTGGGGGTCCATGGAATTTTTTAATTTGGGGTGGAGTTCCCCTTAAAATCCATACCAGACCTGAAGGGTCTGGAATGGATATTTGGGGGGAACCCCACATATTTTTTTTTTTTATTTGACGCAGCGTTCCCCTTAATATCCATACCAGACCCTAAGGTGAGTGATTTTTAAATGACATTTTTCCTTCAGAAATGACATTTTGTGCAGGGACAGTTCTAAGCACAGGAAACAAGCGCTACTTTACAGGCATACTATACACCCCCCTAGGTAAGAAATTTTAAGGAATATTTCATTTTTATTGTTTCACTTTAAGCATTATTAAAATCACTGCTCCTGAAAAAACAGCCGTTTTTTTTAAAACTTGTTTTGCATTGATACATGTCCCCTGGGGCAGGACCTGGGTCCCCAAACACTTTTTAGGACAATAACTTGCATATTAGCCTTTAAAATTAGTATTTTAGATTTCAAACGTTCGAGTCCCATAGACTTTAACAAGGTTCTAAAGTTCACACAAACTTTTGGTCTGTACGCAGGTTCTGGTGCGAACCGAACCCAGGGGTGTTCGGCTTATCCCTACTGAAGATGCGATACACCTCCTCATCACCCATGCCAAAGAGGCTCATGTGCATATATATGTATATCCTCTCACGTGCCCTCCTCCTCCGTACCGGTGGACCCATTAGTAGTGCTAGGACCACGGCTGCCACTGGCATGTTGGAAGACAGATGAGTTGTCCTGCAAGTGGGGTTGCTCAGCTTGCTAAGTTCATCCGTAACGGTGCTGCTTGTAGCTGCTCTCCAGCTGACCTGTGCACGTCTGGTGCAAAGATAAACCAGCTATTTGTTGGAATAACTTTACGCTGAATCGGCGTATCTCCCTCATTTGCATATTTGAATAGGAAATCAATGGGAGCGCCAAATGCGTCCAGCGTAAATATGTGCCTACGATACGCCGGGCGTAGGAAAGTTAGGTCGGCCGGAGGAAGACTATTTTCAGGCGTATCTAGTTGTTTGGGTACGGCGCATATTTACACTTACGAGGCGTATCTCGAGATAGGCCGGCGTAACTCTTGATGAATCTGGCCCATTGTGTATTTTGTATGTTTCTCTTCCTTTATATTTCAGGATTTGTGGACCCATTGTCAACATTGCCAGATAATGGGGCAGTCTAGATAGATAGGATTATTGTGTCTTTTGTGTGTAATTCCATAGTTCTTTCTATAGTATTCAATGAAGCTAATATCTGTACATCTTAAAGTTGTTCAATTATATTTCAATTTCTTTCTTCTCTTGCTGTCATGCAAACCAGGCCGGCATTCAGGCTTGAATGCCTTGTTAGGACACTGGGGAAAGTGTAATTTCAAGTGGGGGGAGTATGTAGCGCCCCTGTACTTTCAAGTATGGACGCTGTTCAAATTTAGAAGGGGATGAGAGAGTTACACAGCTCCCATCCATATGATTTATGTTAGTTTACTAGTGCTGTGCTGTTGTTTCATTTTGTGTTCCAGAGATACCTTACCATCTTGGAACGACAGGTGGCAGCAGTGGAGACCAGCAAGAGCACCTTCTTGCCATCAGCCGATCAGAGGAGGTTTTCCCTCGCGGGGCATGCTGGGGGAGGGTACTTTTTCAGGGCGCCATCTTGGCGTCGGTAGTTTGAGGTTGGATCTGGGTGCGGCACCCACCTTTAGGGTGTGCGGACATCACGGGCCCCGGTGTTATGGCCTACCAGACTGGGGCGCACGTGCTACGTGAAGTCCCTGACTCTGGGCCCTCATGGCCCGGGGCAACTAAAGCTGCAGAGAGGCCCCAGTGACTTACTGGGTCCTCACTTCTAAGAGAAGATCCCAAGCGAGTTGCGCTGATGGGTGGGGAGTCAGTCTGAGGAGAGCCCAGAGGCGGGCGATCCAATAAGGCCCAGACAAGCCATCGGGGATCAAGGTGACCGGACACTGGGAGTTTGTTCTATGGCAACCTGTCAGTCGGTCACCCAAAATCAAGACCTACCTGAAGACAATTCAGGCAAACTACTTAACTGAGAAGGAATCGCTCCACCAAGTTAGGTTCCAGAGCAAGGGCCTGTGGCAGAGGTACCTCTCCTATTCTATTAAGCCAAGTCTGTGGCAGAGGCTTGCTTCCTTCTCCGAGTTCCGAGTGATACCCTGGCTGCCAGTTCTGTGAGAGAGACTGTCCGGGTACACTACACCCACTCCGGCTGGGGTGGCGACGAAGCAAAGGGTATCGTTGAAGCAGGACTGCTTCTGTACATAGTTAAGGCCTGAACCTGCAACTTTCACCATCTTTCCTCTACTCACCTGAAGTTACCTGTTGCCGTGTTGGCACAAGAATAAAAGCACAGAAAACAACACCTTGCTGTTTGCAAACAGAAAATCTCTCCTGCGCTCCAGTATTTACTACTATGGGATAGCGTAATCCAAATGCAAAGTATCTTCCAAAGTCTTGCAGCCCTCCTCAGAATCGTGGGAATTCATATGGCTGAGAAAAAGAAAGAAAAATGGAGGGCGCACCGACCTAGTGTGATACCGTACAACATGGTTTTTATTAAAATGTTAAAATCAATAGTTATACTCACAAAAATGCTCACAAAAATGCAGACCACCGAGGCTCTGAAGAAAGGGGTACGCCCCCGAAACGCGTCAGCCCCACAATCGGTTAGATACCAATTGATTCAAGAAATTGTCGTGTTCTGCTGGTGTTGCTGTACATTTGCTGTGCTGTCTTTCAAGGCGTGTTTTTAACTCATTTTTGTGAGTATAACTATTTATTAATATTTTAATAAAAACCATGTTGTACGGTATCACACTAGGTCGGTGCGCCCTCCATTTTTCTTTCTTTTACCTTGCTGTTTGGACACTCTATTATTGCTCACACCATCTACTTTTCATCATACGCCTAGACATGCTACAGAGGTAACACGCCGGTCCCAAATCTAACCAGCGGCTCCTTCGGGGGTAGCGCTACACACATATATATATATATAAATATATATATATATAATATATATACAGTTCTGTGCAAAAGTTTTAGGCACATGTGAAGAAACACGCGGAAAGGCCCAGGGACAGCTCGGCTGACCTCGGCAAATCTCAGAAAGGCTCGGGAATGGAGTATTTCCGAGTCTTTCTGAGCATTTCTGAACGGCTCCGAATGGCCCTGATCAGCTCCGATACTCGCATATGGACGTACCTGTACGTCCCCTTTAAGATGCTGCATTGCGGGCACGCCCCCGCCACAAGCTCAGTGAGTGTGACCGTGGGTTCCGCAGACTCGATGTCTGCCGGGTGCCTGTGACTGTGTCACAGAGTGGCAGAACGGGGGGATGCCTGTGTAAACACGACATTTCCCTGTTCTGCCTAGTGATAGGACATTGATCTACTGCTCCTTGTTATCGGGAGTAGTGATCTCTGTCATGTCACTGGTAACCCAGCCCCCCAAGTTAGAATCACTCCCTAGGACACACTTAACCCCTTCCTTGCCCCCTAGTGGTTAATCCCTTCCCTGTCAGTATCATTTACACAGTAAGCAGTGCATATTTATAGCACTGATTGCTGTATAAATGACCATAGTCCGAAAATAGCGTCAAAAGTATGTGATGTACCATAATGTTGCAGTCATGATAAAAATCGCAGTTCATGTCACAGGTCATACAGCATGGCCAGACTGAGCATAGAAACAAGACACAAGGTAGTTATACTGCATCTGTAAGGTCCCTCCAAGCAAAGATTTCAAAGCAGACTGGGGTTTCAGGATGTGCTGTTCAAGCTCTTTTGAAGAAGCACAAAGAAACAGACAACGCTGAGAACAGTAGATGTATTGGTCAGCCAAGGAAACTCAATGCAGCAGATAAAAAACATCATGCTTACTTCCCTTCAACATTTTTATAATTATTATTTTATATACAGGATTTATATAGCACCCACAGTTTATGCAGTGCTTTACAACATAAGGGCAGGCAGTACAATTAAAATACAGTTTAACCACTTGTTGATCGCCGCACGACTATTTACATTGACAGAATGGCACGGACAGGCAAATTGGCGTACAGGTATGTCCATTCAAATCTGCTGCTCAGCGGGCGCTGCGTGCCTCGCGAGTGTGGCTGCGGGTCCCGGGAACTCGACGTTCCCAGGTGTCCCACGATTGCGGTCAGCAAGGGCAGAACAGGGGAATGCCTTTGTAAACAAGGCATTCCCCTGTTCTGCCTAGTGACACTGTCACCGATGACCATTCCCCGTGATTGGGAATGGTCATCTGTGACATGTCACGTGTAGCCATGCCCCCTAACAGTAAGGCCTCGTACACACGATCGGACATATCCGATGAAAACGGTCCGCGGACCATTTCCATCGGATATGTCCGATCGGGAGTTTGATCTGATGGCGTGTACACACCATCGGATCAAATTCCCCGCCGCCGGACGGCGCGGTGACGTGGTGGTGACGCGGCGGTGACGTTGACGCCGCCACGTCACCGCACCAGGAAGTTAAACACTTCCGCGCATGCGCCGAATCCATTCGGCGGCGGCGCGGCGGTGGGGGACGACATGTCTGCTGGTAAGTGTACTAACCAGCAGACATGTCGGGCGGACAGATTCCCACCGGATAGATTTCAAAGCATGCTTTGAAATCTGTCGGGTGGAGAAATCTGTCCGCTAGCCCATACACACGAGCGGAGATGTCTGCTGAAACGGTCCATCGGACCGTTTTCAGCGGACATATCCCCTCGTGTGTACGAGGCCTGAGAATCACTTCCTAGGGAACACTTAACCCCTGCTGCGTCACCTAGTGGTATACCCTTTCACTGCCAGTGTAATTTTTACAGTAATCAGTGCAGTTTTATAGCACTGATCGCTGTAAAAAAAATACAATTGCTAATTGCTGCCAAAACTAATAAAAAAATAAATATATATTAATATAAATGCCATAAAACAAACAGTCCCCTATTTTGTAGACGCTATAACTTTTGCGCAAACCATTCAATAAATGCTTATTGCAGTTTTTTTTAACCAAAAATATGTAAAAGAATACATATCGGCCTAAACTGTGGAAAAAAATTATATATTTTTTTGGGGATATTTATTATAGCAAAAAGTTAAAAATATAGAATTTTTTTCAATATTTACACTCTTTTTTTGTTTATAGCGCAAAAATAAAAAATCGCAAAGGTGATCAAATACCACCAAAAGAAAGCTCTATTTATGGGAAAAAAGGACTTCAATTTTGTCTGGGAGCCACGTCGCACGACCGCGCAATTGTCAGTTAAAGCGATGCAGTGCCGAATCGCAAAAAGTGGCATGATCTTTGACCACCAAAATGGTCCGGGGCTGAAGAGGTTAACCACTCCAGCCCCGGAAGGTTTACTCCTTTTCCTGACCAGGCCATGTTTTGTGATACGGCATGGGCTTACTTTAACTGACAAATGCGCGGTCGTACAACACTGTATCCAAAGAAAATGTATGTCTTTTTTTTACCACAAATAGAGCTTTCTTTTGGTGGTATTTGCTCACTTCTGCGGTTTGAATTTTTTGTGCTCTAAACAAAAAAAGAGCGACCATTTTGGAAAAAATAAAAATTTAATGTTACTTTCTGCTATAAAACACCTCCAATAAAAAAAAAAAAGAAAAATCGAATTTATTCATCAATTTAGGCCAATATGTATTCTGCTACATATTTTTGGATAAATAAAAAAAAATCCCATTAAGCGTAAATTGATTGGTTTGCGCAAACCTTATAGCGTCTACAAACTATGGGGTATTTTTATGGAATTCTGAAGCATGCATTTCTTTTTCTTGTTCAATATTTTTATGTATTATAGATAATTTATTATAGATAACAACAAACATTGCATGAGAGACAATGACAATGTAGAACAATGAGCCAGTGTCTTCGTACATGTTAACCAGATAATGACGTTACAACATAAATAGAGAAGGTGTCGGGGAGAGTAAACCCTCATCTGGCGCATGTCGCACAGGCAGTTATAGTACAATTATTTACAAAGGCGAGTAATGATTGTGGAAAGGGCCTCAGAGGAGAACCCTGGGTGGCCCTGACCACATATCTTCAGGTAACATCTGAGGAGGGAGACGAAAGACATCTAGAAGGAAAAGATAAGAAGAAAGAAAAAGAGAGAGAGAGAGGGAAGAGTGTATGGCAGGGGTCTCCAAACTGCGGCCCAAGGGCCAGATGTGGCTCTTTGCTAGCCTTTATCTGGCCCTTGGGGCACTATTCCTCCCACTGATATGAGGTAATAATTCTTCAACTGACACGAACAATGGGGTACTATATCTTCCACCGATACCAATAATGGGATACTACTCCACTTCTTATTGACAAACCAGTTCTGGGGCCATATTTATTTTCACTGATGCTGGGCCATTGACATCTATTGCCCCTGGTGGCCACAATCCGGCCCTCTGAAAGACAATAAACTGGCCCTTGGTTTGAAAAGCTTGAGCTTGGAGACCCCTGGTGTAAGGGAAACAGCAAAGAGAGAGAGGGGGGAGAGGCTGTCTGTTCCGTAACAGGGTAAGAGAATAATCATTGTAGGAGATTGATCTCCAAACCCTAAGGTTCCAGAAGCCAGGGCCGATCCTAGGCAGGGTGCACAGGGTGGGGGCGCCAAAGTGCCAGAGGTCTCCCCCTCCTCCTTATCTCCTTGTTTGTGTCCGTCCAGAACTAGTGTTCTGAGCATAGGTATGTGTCCGTCCAGAACTGATGTGTGAGCACACGGCAGCCAGTCCAGCCTGGCAGTGCTCGGGGGAGGGGCCACTCTTCTTCCTGACAAAAGGGTTCTAGTTTTCAGTGGCTGCTGAGTGCTGATGTGCAGGAATGAATTCCTAACACTGGGAGTCTTGGATCCCGCACTGTCTCCACCAACTCCAGTTGGAATGCCTCCCATATCTATCTCAGGCTGCACAGAGAGAGAATCAAGGTGAGTCACAGTGTTCAGTGTGCTGGGGGATGGCATCCCCAGCATCACTTTACACATGCTCTTGGCTGCCCCTGCTCTAGATGTTTTATGTCATGATAGATTGCATAGGATACACAGCCCCTGCCCATTCCTGCGCCTAGTCCATCTACAGATGTGATGTATAATGAGATGTAAAGGGGAGGAGTTAGTAAAATGACAACGCCCATGTGGGGGCGCCAGAAATATTTTTGCACCCAGGCGCCTATGACCCTAGGATAGGCCCTGCCAGGAGCTTGGGATCGAATTGTGGGGGAAGGAAGTGATCCACATTTTTATGTGTACAGGTGCTATTTGAAATTTAAGGGATGATCAGAGTGTAAGTGACTCTGATCTCAATTCTAATTGTTTTGTAGGGTCTCTGTTTCAGCCTAGCTGTGCTGTGGGCTCATTCTGTCGTGCTTGGGGTGTTGTTCCACCCCAGGACGATGAGTGGCAGCAGTGGAGTCGGGATTTGGGTGCTCTTCCCTAGCAGCCAATCAGGAGGGAGTTTCCTTGCTGGGCATGCTGGGAAAGGGTACATATGGGACAGACGCCATGTTGGCAGGGTTCATCTTCTGGTTCTTTCTCGAGTGTGGCACCAACCTTTAGGGTGGTCACATAACTGCGCCCCTAGCATTATGGCCTACCTGGCCGGGGAGCGTGTGCCACATGGTGTTCCTGGTTTCTGGGCCATGTGGGCCTGGAGCATCCAAGCAGGACGAGGACTCAGTGATCGACTGAGTTCCCACTTCTGAAGATCCCAAGCGAGTGTAGCTGTTCGGTGGGGAGTCCATCTGAGGCGCACCAATGAGAGTCTGGCGGTCCAATAGGATTCCGACGAACCACCGGGGATCGAGGGTACCGGACACTGAAGGATTGACTCCTCTTTCAGTCGGTACCCGAGCGACGTTAACTGGAAGATTCAGGCAAAACTTTACTTAGGAGGGGCTCCTCCGTATCTGCAAATCAGAGAGGGCCTGTGGCAGAGGTGTCTCCCTGAGTTCATCCTAGGAGAGTCTGTGGCAGAGACATCTTCCTAAGTTCGAAGTGATACTCCGGCTGCCAGGTCAGTGAGAGAGACCTGTCCAGGTACGCTATACCCACTCCGACTAGAGTGGTGAAAAAATCTAAGTGTTGTCGGAAGCAGGACTGTTTCCATATCAAATGCCTGAATCTGCTGTTTCTCCTTTTACTTCAACATCTTTTCTGTCACCACAAGTTCTACTGTTTTTACCCGGCTGGGTAATAAAGAGCACATATAAAGAGACTTCCTTTGCGGACATTCCTTTATTGCTGCATGCATCGTTCACCCTAGACATTTGACAAGAGCCATGAGGTAATATGCCATCCCATCATTTCTCAGCAGCCCCTTCGGGGGGTACCGCTACATATAAAACATAAGAATGTATGATGTAGCATGTGTGTTGGTAGCAATCAGTGGCGGTGCGTCCATAAGGGTGCATGGGCGCCATCCCCTCTCTCCAGCCACCCCGCTCTGTGTATAATGGCTAGATTGCATTAATCTATCCATTGCTGCTGTAGTCACCCCCTATTCAGGCGTCGGCCCCTTTTTGGGGGGGTTGTGTTTTTGATGCACCTGATTGGAGCCATAGGTTCTAATAGACTTCAAAAAAGGTAAACTGCGAGCAAAAATCTTTGCACTCAAAGTTTACCCAGGTTGGTTATTCATTTACTTTGCTTACACTAAACCACCTCTCTGCTAATCAGGAGTCGTGGATCTAATAGAACAGAAGAGAGCAGAGGAGGGGAATGAGAGAGGACAGAGAGCCATGGAGGACACAAGAGCTCACCGCCGTCACCCACTACCAGGATGGGGTAAGTGTGTGCCGGTCAGATGGTGAGCGGAGAGCGTCACAGAGGCTGCATATGATAGGCACACAGGCTACACATGATGGGCACACAGGCTACATATGATGGGCACACAGGCTACATATGATGGGCACACAGGCTACATATGAGGGGCACAAGCTCCATATGATGAGCACAAGCTCCATATGATGGGCACAAGCTGCATATGATGAGCACACATGCTGCATATGATGGGCACAGGCGCTGCAAAAGAATGGCACACAGGCTGCATATGATGGGCACAAGCTGCATATGATGGGCACACAGGCTGAATATGATGGGTACAGGCACCGCAATTTATTGGCACAGTGGCTGCATTTGATGGGCACAGTGGCTGCATTTGATGGGCACAGTGGCTGCATTTGATAAGCACAGTGGCTGCAAATGATGAGCACAGTGGCTGCATTTGATGGGACAGTGGCGCTGCGTTTGATGGAACGGTGGCTCAGTTTGATGGGCACAGTGGCTGCAATTGATAAGCACGGTGACTGCGTTTGATGGGCACAGTGGCTGCGTTTGATGGGCACAGTGGCTGCGTTTGATGGCACATTGAGGCTGCAAATTATGTTTTTCTTCTGAATTTTTTAGCTTGTTTGCGCCCCTTCAAAAATTTTGAGCACCAGCTGCCACTGGTAGCAATTATTACTTCGCTTAGAGGGTAGCAATTATTACTTCGCTTAGAGAGGGCTTTCCAATGCTGTACCACTGAGAGACTCAGTAGAATATGAGTGACTATGTCCATGAATGCTACCGGGAATGGATTCCACACCCAGGGATAGAATAGTCATGCCTGGGGATAGAGGGATATTTATCCCTAATATTTGGGAGAGTAATGGAAACATTGCTGTCCAGAAGGTGGATATAGCTGGACACCAATGTAGCATGTGTCCGCCAATGCAGCCTGTGCCCTCCAGTGCAGCCTGTGCTCTCCAGTGCAGCCTGTGCCTGCTAGTGCAGCCTTTGTCCGCCAATGCAGTCTGTCCCCGCCAGTGCAACCTGTGTCACCAATTCAGCCTGTGTCCCCAATGCAGTCTGTGTCACCATTCCAGTCTGTGTCCCCAATTCAGCCTGTGTCCCCAATGCAGCCCGTGTCCCCAATGCAGCCTGTGTCCCCAATGCAGCCCGTGTCCCCATTGCAGCCCGTGTCCCCATTGCAGCCCCTGTCCCCAATGCAGCCCCTGTCCCCATTGCAGCCTGTGTCCCCAATGCAGCCCGTGTCCCCATTGCAGCCCGTGTCACCATTGCAGCCTGTGTCACCAATGCAGCCTGTGTCCCCAATGCAGCCCGTGTCCCCAATGCAGCCCCTGTCACCATTGCAGCCCGTGTCCCCAATGCAGCCCCTGTCCCCAATGCAGCCCCTGTCCCCAATGCAGCCCCTGTCCCCAATGCAGCATATCTGTGCAGGGAAAGAGAGAGGAGACCCACCATCCAGATGATCAGAGTGGCAGGAACATAACAGCTTTCATTTCAATAGCTGTGTGTTCCCCAGCCGCGCACCGTCAAATACAGCCCCTCCCCCTTGTCCGAGGAACTTTTATAGACAGATTGGACGGGTGATATGTCTTTTAAAGTGCCCAGACAAAGAGGAGGGGCTGTATGTGATGGCGCGTGGCAGAGAACACACAGCTTTTTTTTCCTGGCACGGCACTCTGCACTCTGATCATCCGGACGGCAGTTCTCCTCTCTCTTCCCCTCCGATAACTGGGCGAATGGCTCCCATACAACCCGCCTGCCGGCGGTGCTCGCCCCTTTCACCCGCTCCCAGGCAGCCATAGCTCGCCAGCCCTCAAAATCCACTTGCAAAAACAGGTGAGTGAAACTTTTGAGGGCTGCACTATACAATCCCATCATATAATCTCTGTACACGCTCCTTTATGCTGGCCATACAATCTGATCGTACAATCTCTTTTAAACTGGCCACACACTATTCCTACCACTGAGCCCAACAATGGGGCACTATTCCTACCACTGACCCCAACAATGGGACACTATTCCCACCACTGAGCCCAACAATAGGGCACTATTCCCACCACTGAGCCCAACAATGGGGCATTATTCCCACCACTGATCCCAACAATGGGGCATTATTCCCACCACTGATCCCAACAATAGGGCACTATTCCTCCCACTGAGCCCAACAATCGGGCATTATTCCCACCACTGAGCCCAACAATAGGGTACTATTCCTTCCACTGAGCGCAACAATGGGGCATTATTCCCACCACTGATCCTAACAATAGAGCACTATTCCTCCCACTGAGCCCAACAATGGGCCATTATTCCCACCACTGAGCCCAACAATGGGGCATTATTCCCACCACTGAGCCCAATGATGGGGCACTATTCCTACGACTGAGCCCAATGATGGGGCACTATTCCCACCTCTAAGCCCAATGATGGGGTACTATTCACACCACTGAGCGCAATGATTGTGCACTATTCCTACCACTGAGACCAATAATGGGGCATTATTCCCACCACTCAGCCCAATGATGGGGCACTATTCACACCAATGAGCGCAATGATTGTGCACTATTCCTACCACTGAGCCCAACAATGGGGCATTATTCCCACCACTAAGCCCAATGATGGGGCACTATTCCTACCACTGAGCCCAATGATTGGGTACTATTCCTACCACTGAGCCCAACAATGGGGCACTATTCCCACCACTGAGCCCAACAATGGGGCACAATTATTCCCACTGACACCAAAGATAGGACTTTATTCTACTCACTGACACCAAAGATCGTGCACTATTCTTCCCACTGATATCAACAATGGGGAACTATTCCTACCACCAAGCCCAACAATGGGGCACTATTACTTTTATACCAACAATGGGGCACTATTCCTACCACCAAGCCCATCAGTGGGGCACTATTCTTCCCACTGACACTATTGATGGGGCACTATTTGTTCCCCTGAAACCAATGATGGGGCATTCTTTACTCCTATTGACTCTTTAGCTGGTGATTCTGTGCACCATAAGAGCGGTCACATCGCCAGTTCTGCCGCTTGATCGTTCTAATAGGCGACGGGAGGGGACGTTCCCCCCTCCCGCCGCCATCCGGTGCGTCTCCGGGCTCTCCCGGAGAAACGATCTACCGGCGCAAGATAGGAGGCATAGAGATGACTGATGACCAGATGGTGCAATGTTTTGACGTCAAGCCTGGGTAACGGAATGTAAACAAAGCCGCAATCGTGGCTGAAAGCATGAGATTGGTGATTTTTTTTTCACGATCTCATGCTTTTCAGCCTGGAGCAGAGATGTGGGGTCTTATTGACCTTGCATCTCTCCATAAAGAGTACCTGTCACAAACCATTCCTATTACAAGGGATGTTTACATTCCTTGTAATAGGAATAAAAGTAATTTCACCTCATTGTGCCATTGCCTCACCTCACTGTGCCATTGCCTCACCTCACAGTGCCATTTCCTCACCTCACGGTGCCATTTCCTCACCATGTCATTGCCTCACCTCACCTTGCCATTGCCCCACCTTACATCGTCGATCTTCATTACTTTAGTGAGTCAGACTGTGGGCCTCCATTTTTTAAAAGCCGAGCCTAATCCTTGTGCTGTTCCATGATAGGCAGAACACCCAGTTTCCCAGCAGAGCCTGTGTTCAGTTTTCCGCCTATCACGGACGTCCTCTCATGCGTGACATACGACCGTTTTTCACGATGCATGTTCTAAATTTTTAATGCCCATTTTTTACATTGAGAAATATGCTCTGGAGCCTACACAAGATCGTTTTTAATGACCAATTAAAAAAATAGCATTTTTACACTTTTTTTTTCGATCACTTTTATTCCTATTACAAGGAATGTAAACATCCCTTGTAATAGGAATAGTGTGTGACAGGTCCTCTTTAAGGAGAGATGCGGGGTCAATAAGACCCCACATCTCTCCTCCAGGCTGGAAAGAATGAGATTGTGAAAAAAATTCACAGATCTCATTCTTACTAGCTGCAATTGCAGTTTGTTTACTTACAGGGAAACCCAAGTGTGACGTCATCACATTGCGCCCGGGCCTCCGACGGTCATAGAGATGACTGGTGACCATCTGGTCATCAGTCATCTCTATGCTTCACATCCGGCAGATGGCGATCATCTCTCCGGGCCCCTGATGGCACGGGAGAGCCCGGAGAAGCACCGGATGGCGGCAGGAGGGGGTGAAGTCCCCTCCCGCCACCTATAAGAACGATCAAGCGGTGGATCCACCGCTATGAACTCTCTTATGGTGCGCAGGATCGCCGCCGGAACAAAATTATATCTGAATTATGCCTCTAGGTGCAGGCATCATTCAGATGTCCCCGCACAAAGTACAGGACGTCATATGACGTCCACCCGGGATAAGAGATCCCCTTTTTGGACGTCATATGACGGCGTACGGTTTTGAAGTGGTTGAAATTGCCCCATCAATAATGCCCTTATTGAAATTGTCCCACCAAAATTGCCCCCACCAAAATTGCCCCATCAAAATTGCCACCATCATATTGCTCCATAAAAATTACACCATCAATATTGCCCTATTAAAACTGCCTCCATGAATATTGCCCCATCAAAATTACCCCATCAAAATTGCCCCCATTAATACTGCCCCATCAACAACATCCTATAATACGGTAATCCCCAATTTTTTTTATTTATATATATATATATATATATATATATATACACACATATGCCAAGTCATTACAGTACAAGTGTACAGTTTAGTGTGGATGGAAGGAGTACAAAATGTGTGAGGAGCTTAGTTTTTAAGTCATTGGACTGTAAGAATGTAAACATGTTTTTTTTTAAAGGAGCCACGTCCTTGTTTATTAAATTTGTATTCTAGGACTACTGGCTGAATTTCAAAACCAGGAGGAGGCTCCTTTAAGAAGAATTGTCAGTTAGAGGATCACCAGGAGATTTGAAAAAAAAAAAAAAAAAGGTTCCCATGACAACCGAACACAACAGAACACTGCCCCTATATATTGAACGCACACAGGGGGTTATGCCAGTAGCAGTGTGAACTCCGATTGGATAACACGTGCTTTTGTGTCTGGCGAGTTTGTTCTTGTAATTTGATCTGATTTTATCCGATTTGATTGCAAATTTCAGCCTTGCCCATTTCAAGCGTTTCATTATTCTTCATAATGAACCGATTTAACCTTAAAAAGTTTTTTTCTCAAAATAACACCAAAGAGAAACCCCCCATTGGAAGACCACCTATGGAAGGAGGAGATATCAGTGTCCATCCTGCAGATATCTCACACAAGAAGCCCACAAGAATGAAGAGGAGTCCCCGGGCTTTTCTGAGAGGTTTCTTCAGAGCCGTTGTTAGATGCTTTGATGCCGGCTGTAAAGTCAATGGCCACCAGGAGAAGGAAACGGAAGACCTGAATGGTAAGTGTTGTGGATATTAATAGATACAAAGATAATGAAACCCTTTCTTTGGATCCTTTTTCCCCATTAATGACGGGTCACATTCCCATAGGTATAAATGTTTTTTTTTTTATCAAATCCTTTTTTTTATGAAGTTTTTAGTTACAATGAACACAAGACATACACACAACCCATTATTGTCTAATCATAATAGACACAAATTTATAAGCAATAATTAAAGTGGATGTAAATCTTCCATACACACAGTGAGGTGACCAGCCTCAGATGATACACAGAGATGAAACAAATCTGCCTACATAAGTCTTACATCTATATTTTTCTTGTATTAATAAACATATTTCTCCATCTATGGGTAACCACAATGGGGGACTGCTCTCCATTCTCAATCACCTTATCTGCTGTCTTCAGCTCTATATACTGTTTAGAACTGCTAATTTCACACTGGGGCGGTAGCGCTAAAGCACCGGTAGTTTTAGCGGCGCATTACTGCTATTATAGTGGTGCTTTTTTGGCCGCTAGCGTGGTTTTAACCGTGTCCAAACAAAGGGTGAAAAGCGCAGCTGTAAACGGACTACAAGGGGCTGCAGCAGCATATACCAGGGGCGGTATTGGCAGGACTATAGACTTGGTGATTGGGGTGATGAGCGTGTATCAGGTTGTGTCCTCTCATAGTATAGAGATCTGTCATACCATGCTTATTACTGATCCCATAAATATACTTCTCATACACACCAGTGGCGGCTGGTGCTCAAAATTTTTGGGGGGGCGCAAACAAACAAAAAAACAAAACAATTGCTCCCTCACCGTGCCCATCAAACGCAGCCACTGTGTCCATCAAACGCAGACACTGTGCCCATCAAACGCAGACACTGTGCCATCAAATGCAGCCACTATGCCATGCCATCAATTGTCGCCATTGTGCCATCAATTGTCACCACTGTGCAATGCCATCAAACGCAGACACTGTGGCATCATTTATCGCCACTGTGCCCATTGTCACCACTGTGCCATCAATTGTCGCCACTGTGCCATGCCAAACACAGTCACTGTGCCATCAAACGCAGCCGTCTCATGCCATCAAATGCAGCCACTGTGCCATCAATTGTCACCACTGTGCCATCAATTGTCACCACTGTGCCCATAAATTGTCGCCACTGTGCCCATCAAACGCAGCCACTGTGCCCATCAATTGTCACCACTGTGCCATGCGATCAATTGTCGCCACTGTGCCATCAATTGTCGCCACTGTGCAATGCCATCAATTGTCGCCACTGTGCCCATCAATTGTAGCCACTGTGCCCATAAATTGTAGCCACTGTGCCCTGTAAAATGATGCCACTGTGCTCATCAATTTTCGCTACTGTGCCCTGTAAAATGCCCCCTCCCCATCCGGCACTTACCTCTCTGAGGTCAGCCATCCTGTTTCCACCGTCCCTCGATGTCTTCTCCCGCCCTTGATGGCGCTTCAACCAATCAGAACTGGTGAACCTGATTGGCTGAGACGCCTGTCAGTGTTATCCAGGGAATGCACCCCCCGTACGTCCCCTGGATAACTATTTGGAAGCTGATTACAGCCTGATCAGAAAGCCTATCAGAGCCAGTGGCTCTGATAGGCACGTCCAAAGCCAACCAGCTGCCGTTATTCAGATGGCCGGCGCTCACCAGGGGGCCGGCCATCTGAATAATGGGCGGCAGTAACAATACATAGATTCATGCAATGCATGAATCTAAGTACAGGCATACCCCACTTTTAAGTACACAACGGGACCAGAGCATGGATGTAAAACGAAAATGTACTTAAAGTGAAGCAATTCCTTTTTTCACTTCTAGGCTGTAGTGGGGGTGCCAGGGGCTTTAGTGGGGGCGTCAGGGGCTCTAGTGGGGGCGTTGGGGGAACACTCACATGTAAATAAGCTCATCTGATGCAAGGGGGGGCCGCTCCAATCCATCCCCCGGATATCGCGCTGCACACAAAGGACAGTGCTATGGAGAGGCTGGATGGCATTCTGTGGCTGACAGGCTGGAACTGGGCAGGCTAAGGGGTCAATTCTCAAAGAGAAACGTTATTGGTTTTCTTCAGTTTTTAAATTAGCACTCCTTATTTAACGCTAGCAAACATGATATTCACGAAAGCTATAATCGTCATTCAACATAGTCGTTATGGTTTTCAACTGACTCTTTATCCAATCGTTATGCTAACTACTCTGTGCTCCTAAAGCTGGCAATAGACAGTTCCAATCTCTGCCGGTTCAGCAGGTACTAGCCAAGATTCTAACCATGTATGAGCAGGCTGATTACGGGCTGAGCGCAACCAGCCCCTCAGATTTTTCATCGATTTATTGCCAGCCAGTGGGTCAGGATGAGTGGCAGGCAATTAGCATTTTTATACAAAGTCCAACAATAGTCATCCGCGTGTCCCTGTCATGTTGAGTTTATTCATTGTCCCTGCCACAAGAGTTTTGAACATTTTTCTCTCTATAATTTGATGTTGTATAAAGAAAAATATGTGAAATGTAGGTGAAGGTGCTAAATCTAATTCTTCTCTTTTTTTTTATTGAAGATGTACGTGGTATTTACTACAGACAAGGCTCACATGGCAGGCCTGTCGACCATCACATTGAGACTCCACCAGAGTGCGACCTAGACACGGCCACTCCACCAGAGTGCGACCTAGACACGGCCACTCCACCAGAGTGCGACGTAGACACGGCCACTCCACCAGAGTGCGACGTAGACACGGCCACTCCGCCAGAGTGCGACCTAGACACGGCCACTCCGCCAGAGTGCGACCTAGACACGGCCACTCCGCTAGAGTGCGACCTAGACACAGCCACTCCGCCAGAGTGCGACCTAGAAACGGCCGCTCCGCCAGAGTGCGACCTAGACACGGCCGCTCCGCCAGAGTGCGACCTAGACACGGCCGCTTCGCCAGAGTGCGACCTAGACACGGCCGCTCCGCCAGAGTGCGACCTAGACACGGCCGCTCCGCCAGAGTGCGACCTAGACACGGCCGCTCCGCCAGAGTGCGACCTAGACACGGCCGCTCCGCCAGAGTGCGACCTAGACACGGCCGCTCCGCCAGAGTGCGACCTAGACACGGCCGCTCCGCCAGAGTGCGACCTAGACACGGCCGCTCCGCCAGAGTGCGACCTAGACACGGCCGCTCCGCCAGAGTGCGACCTAGACACGGCCGCTCCGCCAGAGTGCGACCTAGACACTGCCGCTCCGCCAGAGTGCGACCTAGACACGGCCGCTCCGCCAGAGTGCGACCGAGACACGGCCGCTCCGCCAGAGTGCGACCTAGACACGGCCGCTCCGCCAGAGTGCGACCTAGACACTGCCGCTCCGCCAGAGTGCGACCTAGACACTGCCGCTCCGCCAGAGTGCGACCTAGACACTGCCGCTCCGCCAGAGTGCGACCTAGACACTGCCGCATTGCCGCTCCGCCAGAGTGCGACCTAGACACTGCCGCTCCGCCAGAGTGCGACCTAGACATTGCCGCTCCGCCAGAGTGCGACCTAGACATTGCCGCTCCGCCAGAGTGCGACCTAGACATTGCCGCTCCGCCAGAGTGCGACCTAGACATTGCCGCTCCGCCAGAGTGCGACCTAAAAATGGCCACTCCTCGAGAGTGCGGCCTAGACATGTCCACTCCACCAGAGTGCGGCCTAGACATGTCCACTCCACCAGAGTGCGGCCTAGACATGTCCACTCCACCAGAGTGCGGCCTAGACATGTCCACTCCACCAGAGTACGGCCTAGACATGCCCACTCCACCAGAGTGCGACTTCCACAAGGAGACTCCACCAGAAGAACCCTTGATCATCACAGAACCAGACAAAAGAAAAAGAACCAGAAAAAGAAACAAAAATAGAAAAAATAAAAGACAGTATAAGTGTGGCTTAGACATGGTCACTCCACCAGAGTGTGACCTAGACATGGCCACTCCACCAGAGTGCGACTTAAACATGGTCACTCCACCAGAGTGTGACCTAGACATGGCCACTGCACCAGTGTGCGACTTCCACGAGGAGACTCCACCAGAGTGCGGCCTAGACATGGCCACTCCACCAGAGTGCGGCCTAGACATGGCCACTTCACCAGAGTGCGGCCTAGACATGGCCACTCCACCAGAGTGCGGCCTAGACATGGCCACTCCACCAGAGTGCGGCCTAGACATGGCCACTCCACCAGAGTGCGGCCTAGACATGGCCACTCCACCAGAGTGCGACTTCCACAAGGAGACTCCACCAGCGTGCGACTTCCACAAGGAGACTCCACCAGCGTGCAACTTCTACGAGGAGACTCCACCAGCGTGCAACTTCTACGAGGAGACTCCACCAGCGTGCAACTTCTACGAGGAGACTCCACCAGCGTGCGACTTCCACGAGGAGACTCCACCAGAGTGGGACTTCAACAAGGCAACTCCATCAGATTGGGGCCTCCACAAAAAGAAACGTCATGTTCGCTTTATGCTTACTCCATCAGTCCGCCTGTTTGATCCTCCAGAAATGGACGATGAAACTGATACTCAACGAAAACATAGCCGTCGCTTTCAGAAATACCTTGACTCGAGGATTCCACTAAAACGTCGTGATCAATCTACGCTTCTACTTCCAGAAAGCGACGTTGACACTGAGACTCCACAAAAAAGTGGTGTTCGCTGTCAGAAAGCAAAAAAGAAAGAAATTCAAAGCCCAGAAGTGTCATCAGCCTCAGGACAAAAGAAAAAGAACCAGAAAAAGAAACAAAAATGCAAAAAATAAAAGACAGTATGACTGTTTTGTTTTCCTGCAGGCGTGTGTTGGACCGGCTGTGAGGGGAGGTATAAAGCCGGAAACTTTTCTTTTCCTGCAGGAGTGTGATGGGAGGGGAGGTTGGAGGCCAATAGACTTTTTTATTTTCTGCAGGTGCCTGTTGGACCGACTGTGAGAGGAGGTTGGAGGCCAGCAGACTTTTTATTTTCTGCAGGTGTGTGTTGGACCGGATGTGAGGGGAGGTTGGAGGCCGGTATACTTTTTTATTTTCTGAAGGCATGTGTTTGACTGGCTGTGAGCGGAAGTTAGAGGCCAGTAGACTTTTTTTCTGCAGGTGCGGTCTGGATCAGCTGTGGGGGGAGGATGGAGACTGGTAGACTACAAGCCTTTTTGTGCAGGCATGTGTTGGACCAGGTATAAGGGGAGGTCGAAGACCGGCACCTTTTTTCAGGCAGGTGTTGGACCAGCTACAAGGGAAGGTTGGAGGCCAAGGGGTGTTTGAACTGGGTGAGGGACCCTCAGTTACATCGCTAGCCTGGGCTGTACACCGAGAGGGCCAGGGCAGACTCAGAGCATTGTAACCCCCCTGTAAATTGTAACCCCCCTGTAGATTACAGTTACATTGCTGGCCTGGGCTGTACACCAAGAGAAACAAGGGCAGACTCAGAGCAGAGTAAACTGAACGAGTGGCACGTGTTTTCAGTGGAGAGGGGAGGGGCAGATCCGTAAAGAGAGAAGCCGATTCATTGGCTGCATGGATTGAGCCCCCTCCCCTCTCCACTGAACACAAGGAGAAGAGATCTCTCGGTGGCGCCGGTGGCCATTTTTTTGGAGCTGCTGCAGAGCTAAACATTCCGGATTTCCCTGGACAAAAAGGCAAAATCCAGAATCGTGACGGCATCCGATCGCAACGAGGGTCCCAAAATCTGTATTGTCCCAGGAAAATTGGGACTGTTGGCAACTATGGAAGTCTGAAAAAAATCCAGGCCTGAAGAGTGAGGGAAGTGTGAGGGAAGTTGAAGAAGTTGACGGGTCCTGATTTAAGAGGAGCCAGTCATTTTTTCAGGCATGTTTCGGAACTTTTTCTGCTAAAATGGAAGATGATTTCACATATGATTGCAAATATATGCAACCAATACCTCTGTTTTTTTAATGATTTTTTTTTTAACTAGTTTAGCCTCTGAATGAATTTCTTGCTATGTATGTCTCCATTTGGAAAAAAATGTTAGAGTAGAGTTAGGGACCGTACTGTGCAGAGGAGCCTTGACGTGGCAGTGCGGCTTCACATATATTTGCAAATGTGTCTAATGTAAACCAAACACAAACTGTTCAAACAATGTAAACTTTTTTTTTATTTTGCGGACTGGCTGGTAAGTGTTCGGGTGGATTTTGTGTATTGTATTGTTCTGTGAACTGCCATGCTTAACCACTTAAGACCCGGACCAATATACAGGTTAAGGACCTTGCCCTTTTTTGCGATTTGCGATTCGGCACTGCGTCGCTTTAACTGACAATTGCGCGGTTGTGCGACGTGGCTCCCAAACAAAATTGGCACCCTTTTTTTCCCACAAAGAGAGCTTTCTTTTGGTTTTTATTTTTTGCGCTATAAACAAAAATAGAGCAACAATTTTGAAAAAGATGCAATATTTTTAACTTTTTGCTATAATAAATATTCCCAAAAAAGATATAAAAAAACATTTTTTCCTCAGTTTAGGCCGATACGTATTCTTCTACCTATTTTTGGTAAAAAAAATCACAATAAGCGTTTAATGATTGGTTTTCGCAAAATTTATAGCGTTTACAAAATAGGGGATAGTTTTATGGCATTTTTATTAATATATATTTTTTTTACTACTAATGGCGGCGATCAGCGATTTTTTTCATGACTGCGACATTATGGCGGACACATCGGACAATTTTGACACATTTTTGGGACCATTGTTATTTTCACAGCAAAAAGTGCTATAAAAATGCATTGATTACTGTGAAAAATGGCAATTGCAGTTTAGGAGTTAACTACTAGGGGGCGCTGTAGGGGTTAAGTGTGACCTCATATGTGTTTCTAACTGTAGGGGGCGGGGCTGTACGTGTGACTTCATTGATCGTCTTTCCCTATATCAGGGAACAGACGATCAGTGACACTGCCACTGTGAAGAACGGGGAAGGTGTGTTTACACACACCTCACCCTGTTCTTCAGCTCCTGTGACCGATCGTGGGACACCGGCGGCAAACGGGTCCGTGGGTCCCTTGGTCATGGAGCTTTAGACCAGGTCGCGTGCGCGACCCAGGGCTGGGCTCTTAAAGGCAACGTACATGTACGTGCCTGTGCCCAGCCCTGCCATTCTGCCGACGTATATGTGCAGGAGGCGGTCCTTAAGTGGTTAAAGCGGAGGTCCAGCTGTAAATAAAAATTGTAAACGTTTTTTTTTTTTTAAGCCTTTTTGTCTATTTTTCTTCTTTTTTTTTTTAAGGGTGGACCTCCGCTTTAACACTGAATCACACTTTTGAGCATTATTGCAATACGTTATCACATGTTACATTCTTAGTGTGTTGCAGTGCCATTCATTGTCAATAGTACCTTAGCACATTGACCCAGCGGACTTCCAACATATACAGTGCCCTGAAAAGGTATACCCCTTGAAATTTTCCATATTTTGTCATGTTACAACCAAAAACTTAAATGTATTTTATTGGGATTTTATGTGATAGACCAACACAAAGTGGCGCATAATTGTGAAGTAGAATTGTGAAGTAGAAGGAAAATGATAAATGGTTTTAATTTTTTTTTTTTTTTTTACAAATAAATATGTGAAAAGTGTGGAGTGCATTTCTATTCAGCCCCCCTGAGTCAATCCTTTGTAGAACCACCTTTCACTGCAATTATAGCTGCAAGTCTTTTTGGGGATGTCTCTACCAGCTTTGCACATCTAGAAAGTGACATTTTTGCCCATTCTTCTTTGCAAAATAGCTCAGGCTCTGTCAGATTGGACGGAGAGAGACTGAACAGCAATTTTCAAGTCTTGCGACAGATTCTCAATTGAATTTAAGTCTGGACGTTGACTAGGTCATTCTAACACATGAATACAGTATGCTTTGATCTAAACCATTTCATTGTAGCTCTGGCTGTATGTTTAGGGTCGTTGTCCTGCTGGATAGGGATGAGCTTCGAGTTCGAGTCAAACTCATGTTCGACTCGAACATTGCCTGTTCGCCGAACAACGAATAATTAGGGGTGTTCGCGGCAAATTTGAAAAGCCGCGGAACACCCTGTTAAAGTCTAGGGGAGAAATCTAAAGTGCTAATTTTAAAGGCTAATATGCAAGTTATTGTCCTAAAAAGTGTTTGGGGACCAGATCCTGGCCCCCCCTATGTGAATTGGTAATGGGGTACACTGTACCCCTACCATTTCACGAAGGAAGTGTAAATAGTTAAAAAAAAAAAACACACACAGATACCGTAGAAAAAAATCCTTTATTAATAAAAAAAAAAATCCAGCGTTGGGGGAACTCCACGCCATTTTTAAAAAAAAAATTGGGGTGGAGTTCCCCTTAAAATCCACACCAGACCTGAAGGGTCTGGTATGGATATTTGGAGGGGAACCCCACATCATTTTTTTTTAAATTGATGGCGGGGTTCCTCTTAATATCCATATCAGACCTGAAGGGCCTGTTAATGGAATTTAGGGGGACCCCCACGCTTTTTTTTTTTTTTGCCAGAGCCGACAATTCATTATAGCCACAAAGCCGGTTTTAAATGCCTTTTTTTCTTTCAGAAATGACACTTTGTGCAGGGACAGTTCTATGTACGGGAAACATGCGCTTTTTCACATTCTGACATTATCCCCCCCCCCCCTAGGTACGAAATTTAAAGGAATATTACACTTTTATTGTTTCACTTTTAGCATTATTAAATTCACTGCTGCCGAAAAAAATGCAGTTTTTAAAACTATGGGCCAGATTCAGGTAGAGTTGCGCTGGAGTAATTCGATATGCGCCGCGGAACTGTGAAGATGCGCCGTCGTTTCTATGTGGCCGTACCCTCCAAACTAGATGCGCCCGAAAACATGCCATTTCCGATCGGCTTAACTTTCCGGCGCCAGAGTCCCGTCAGCGCATAATTTCGTTTGGCACATCAGTCGCGCCTATTGATTTCCCCTGCAAATATGCAAATGAGGGAGATTTCCCGATTCGCGAACGGATTAGCACCATACGCTGGCTACATGCGCCGCGCGTATCTCGTCCATCCGGCGCAAAGTTATTTCTACAAAATGCTGCTTTATCTTTACTCCAGACGGTCACAGGTCAGCAGGAGAGCAGCTACAGCAGCGTTACCGACGATAAGAGCTAGCTGAACAACCACACTTGCAAGGACAACACCTCTGTGTGCCAACATGCCAGGGTCAATCGTGGTCCTAGAACTACTGATGGGTCCCCCGGAACGAAGGAGGCGGGCACGTGAGAGGATATATCGCACGCGCATGAACCTCTTTGGCATGGGGGATGAGGAGGTGTATCGTCTCTTCAGATTCAGCCCAGATGCAATACTTGAACTAACCACAACCCTGCAGGATGACATCATCAGCAAGACACACCGCTCACAAGCAGTGCAGCCACTGGTGAAGGTCCTGGCAACACTCCATTTCCTAGCAAGTGGATCATTCCAGCGTACAAGTGGAGTGGTGGCTGGGATGTCACAATCCTCCGTGAGCAGATGTGTGCACCAGGTTGTCCCTGCAATCCTCAGACGCATGTCCAACCAGTTCATCAGACCCACCACTGAGGAGCTGCGGCTGAAGGCAATGACAGATTTCTACAGCATTGGCAGATTCCCACGCACTGTTGGGCCATTGATTGCACACATGTGGCACTACAGCCCCCCAGTGCCACAGAGCACATATACCGCAATCGGAAGCATTGGCATTCCATCAACGTACAGGTGATAGCCGATGCCCAACGCCTCATATGGCACGTCCGTGCCAAACACCCAGGGTCCAGCCATGACAGCTTCATATACAATCAGAGCCCCATCCCAGCAGAATTCGAACAGAACATGTATGGGGACAGCTGGCTGGTTGGTGAGTGACATGGGAGTCAGGCTTGACTATCCCCTCCCGTGATGCACATCAAAAGTGGTACATGCATGACTAACATCCTCCTGTCTTTTACCTTACAGGTGACTCTGCATATGCACTGGGACCCCATCTCATCACTCCTTTCCGGAACCCCCAAACCAGAGGAGAGAGAAAATACAATGAAGCACACATCAAAACCCGTGCAGTGGTGGAGCAAACATTTGGGCTCCTGAAGTCCCGTTTCTGCTGCCTGGATAAGTCTGGGGGGACCCTATTGTATTCCCCTACCTTTGTGTGTCAGATCATCGGTGCATGTTGCATTCTGCACAACTTTGCTATGAGAAAAGGCCTGCAGATTGACATACGTGATGACCTGACCCCCCAACCAGACAATCCCCCCCTGCCAGAGGAGAACCAGTCTGCTGATGGAAGAGCAGTCAGGAGGGTCCTCGCCGTAGGCATCTTTGGACACTAAACCAAAACATTAATCACACAGACAATGCACGTGTGTACACCACTGATGTCCCCAGATCACACACACCACATCCACATCGCATTGGATTAGCCCAAGTCCAGCATGTAGGACTTGGGAGCAGCAACGCCAGCGTCAAGGCCCCAATGATGTCACTGTCCATTCATACACCTTTCACACGTCATTCATACAGCCGTGGGGTTAACTTCACCACCACGGCCGAGGGTGACACCCCTTACTGGCAGGAGTGCCACCCCCTCACATTCACACACCATTCACACTGCAACGTGTGCAGTATCAATAAAATAAAAATCTCATATCCTGAGTAAAAATCAAAATAAAATAAAAATCTCATATCCTGAGTAAAAATCAGACCAAAAAAAATAACAAAATCATCGGGGATGCCGGGGGCTCCTTCTTGCCGAACCTCTCTGTCTCCTCAGCTGCCTGGATGGAGTGGGTGGTCCCCGGGTGGGCCACTCCTGGCAGGTGTGGCCTGCATGCCCTCCAAGGCCATGGCTATCCGGCCGAGGTAATTGTTTGTCTGGCCCTGCATCCTCAGCTGCCGGGTCACTTGGTAGTGTTGGGCCCGCCGACTTAGCCTCCCCTGGTCCCGGATGGCAGCACTGTTTCCATGGATGGCAGCAGTGTTGGCCTGGACGGCTGCAGTGAGGTGCCTAATATCCCCCTGCACCTCCCCCAAACTGGTCATCACTGCAGCGCAGTTGCAACTCACATCCTGCACTGCGTTGCTTATCTGGCCAACGGAGCACAGGCTGTCAGCATCTTTCTCCAAGTGCCCAACTATGTCCCCCATTTGTTGGGTCTGTCTGGCGTGATCCCTCGCCAACTGGCCCTGGACAAGATCCGACACCCCCCTGGTCTTCTGGGTCGCCTTCCTGGGGCCAGAAGATGGTTGTCCCCGGGGGGATGGAGTCGCCCTTGAGGGGCTTCCAAGGATGGGGGAGGGGATGACAGACGGCCCAGGAGAAGGGGAGGAGTCCTCCAACACTAAGGAAAAGTCCTGCTCTGCCACAGCAGGATCCTCCACAACCACCTCGGCAGGTGTGGTGTGGCCACTCTCCTCCTCCACCTCTTCACCACCCAGGGGCTCGTGCACAGGATGGCGTGGGGGGGATGGGGTGGACTGGCCGCCGACAGATGATGGCCCAGCTCCTTCATCTGTGGATGACACAAAGCAGACACATGTTGGTGGTCCCACACACTTGGCACATGTACCCTCCCCCCCCCCAAATGCAACACATCAAATAGGGGATAAAAAACACTTACCTGTCCTGGAGCCTTCCTCCACGGAGTCATAGCCAGGGACCCCCTCCACCTGCTCCCTCTCCAGGCAGCGAGAGACCACCTCCGCGGTCAGGGTGACCGGACATGGGGGACCACCACCTGTGCCCCTCTCATGCCTCCTGATGGTGGCCACCTTGCCACGGACCTTGCGCCGCAGATCATTGATTTTTTTTTGGATGTCAGCAGCAGTCCGGGTGGAGTACCCCAAAATATTGACCCGGCCAGCAATGGTGTCCAGGATGCCCTGCTTCCTCTCGCGGCTGGTCTAACGGCTTTTTTTGCCATGGAGGAAATGATTAAATGTCTCCATAGCGGAGATGATCACTGAGACCTCCTGGGCGTTAAAGTTGAGGTTCCTCCTCTCTCTGGGGGTAGCGGGAGCAGCCATCACAGCACAAAAGTATCTTCCCTGGGGTGGGGGGAAACGGAAATACTTTTGCGCCGGAATGGCGTTTCCGCCTGCGCTTTTAAGCGCCCAACGGAAGGCATTGCGCTGACGTTTCCCGTGAAGTGGTGCCGACGGAAGTTGTGAGCATGCGCACAAGGGGGCGAGTGGAGCCGCACTCACTGCTCATCGCACTCAATGCTCCGTGGATGATGCGCTGAACGTAAGCCTCTGCGCTGGGCTCCGCCCATCATTTACATGTGATCACACCCACTTCCACTTGCGTCGGGTTACGCCAGCGCATTATCGTTACTCTGGCGCAAGTTTACGCGCAACTGCTATGTGAATAACAGTACTTGCGCTGAAAGGGTCGTCAGAGTAACGTAAATGAGAAGCGTTACTCCAGAGCAAAGATGCTCTGATCTACCTGAATCTGGCCCTTTGTTTTGCATTGATACATGTCCCCTGGGGCAGGATCCAGGTCCCCAAACACTTTTTAGGACAATAACTTGCATATTAGCCTTTAAAATTAGCACTTTAGATTTCAAATGTTCGAGTCCCATAGACTTTAACAGGGTTCTAAAGTTCACACAAACATTTGGTGTGTTCGCAAGTTCTGGTGCGAACCGAACAGGGGGGTGTTCGGCTCATCCCTGTCTCTGACCCCTGCACCCTGTGTTACACACCCCTGACCCCTGCACCCTGTGTTACACACCCCTGCACCCTGTGTTACACACCCCTGACCCCTGCACTCTGTATTACACACCCCTGACCCCTGCACCCTGTGTTACGCACCCCTGACCCCTGCACCCTGTGTTACGCACCCCTGCACCCTGTGTTACACACCCCTGACCCCTGCACCCTGTGTTACACACCCCTGCACCCTGTGTTACACACCCCTGACCCCTGCACCCTGTGTTACACACCCCTGACCCCTGCACTCTGTATTACACACCCCTGACCCCTGCACCCTGTGTTACGCACCCCTGACCCCTGCACCCTTTTTTACACACCCCTGCACCCTGTGTTACACACCCCTGCACTCTGTATTACACACCCCTGACCCCTGCACCCTGTGTTACGCACCCCTGACCCCTGCACCCTGTGTTACACACCTCTGACCCCTGCACCCTGTGTTAAACACCCCTGCACCCTGTGTTACACACCCCTGACCCCTGCACCACCCTGTGTTACACACCCCTGACCCCTGCACTCTGTATTACACACCCCTGGCCCCTGCACCCTGTGTTACGCACCCCTGACCCCTGCACCCTGTGTTACACACCCCTGCACCCTGTGTTACACACCCCTGACCCCTGCACCTTGTGTTACACACCCCTGACCCCTGCACCCTGTGTTACACACCCCTGACCCCTGCACTCTGTATTACACACCCCTGACCCCTGCACTGTGTATTACACACCCCTGCACTCTGTATTACACACCACTGACCCCTGCACTCCGTATTACACACTCCTTACCCCTGCACTCTGTTTTACACACCCAGGACCCGTGCACTCTGTATTACCCCTGACCCCTGCACTTTGTATTACCCCTGACCCCTGCACTCTATATTACCCCTGACCCCTGCACTCTGTATTACCCCTGACCCCTGCACTCTGTATCACACACTTCTGACCCTTGCACTGTGTTACACACTCCTTACCCCTGCACTTTGTGTTACACACTCATCGCCCCTGCACTCTGTATTACACACCCCTGACCCCTGAACTCTGTATTACCCCTGCACTCTGTATTACACACTCCTGACCATTGCACTCTGTGTTACACACTCCTTACCCATGCACTCTGTGTTACACACTCCTTACCCCTGCACTCTGTGTTAGACACTCCTGACCCCTGCACTTTGTGCCTTATGCACCCCATATCCCTGCACTCTGGTCTGTGTTACATACTCCTGACCCCTGCACTCTGTGCATTACACACCCCTGACCCCTGCATTTGTGCCTTATGTGTCCTGACCCCAGCTTGTTGTGCATTATGTACTCCTGCACTTTGTGTGTTACATATTTCTGACCCCTGTGCCTTATGCACTTCTGACCTCTTTCACACTTCTTACCCTTGCTCTTGTGCCATGCACACTCCATACCCCTGCACTTTGTACCTTACACACAGATTTGAATCGCAGAAGGCACATTTGAGATGTCATTCATTTGAATGGCACCCAAAATCGTGGTGCGCTTCTGTCGCTCGATAAATCGTGCTGCAATTGCGGCAAACTACATTGTGTGAAACATATCTCCCAAAAGTAGCTTCTGAACTTTTTTTTGCTTCATGTAATGCGGTTTTCTGCGACAATGACGGCAGAACCACACCGCGATTAGGTGCCATTCAAATGAATGGTAAAAAGAGATGAATCTGCGCCACAGACAACTTAAATAAAATAGTGATGTGATATAAATACAAAGTGATTGAGTTTGAAGTGGCTGCCCCTACATAAAAACCCACCTAGGTGGGAGTGAAGAATAAGTAAAAAATAGCAGGTAATGGCGCCTACTAGAAATAAAGAATGTGCAAATATAAATATAGATGGTGTCTGTCCAAATCAAAAGTGCTGGTCCTAGTCAAAATATAACATATATATAACACAAAATAAATTGAATATTAATTGATAATTAGTGATTGAAGAAATAGTGATTGAAAAAATTGAAAAAATAAATAATTCATAAATCCTAAAAAGTCCAATTCCTAGTGATAAAAATTCCCAAAATAAGTGTTGCAATATTAAATGATGATGATAATAATAATCCAAAAAAGTCCAGTTTTATAAAAATATAAAAATAATTTCAGGATTGCTTCCAAAGAATATAAAGTGATATGTGCTTCATGCAGGTATAGCCGTCAGTGGTTCATTCAGTGCTCTCCCCCAATGGTCCCGCACTCACCGGATCCAACTACCCCTGCAGGGGTAATGGGCTTTCTCAGTAAAACTCCACACTTCAGTAGGATCTGCCTGGTTTCCTCACATGGGATCTAATCCAACCATTCAGCCGCTCATAAGGAAGATAGGATAAAACGAAAGTGCCCAATAGCGTGATACCGTTTTGTGCCAAGTAAAATTATTTATTGATAAACAATGGGTACTCACAATTTACATGTAGTTTAAAAAGCCTTTAGAAAATATATGCTGTAGCTCTAAGGAACGTTCGCTCGACCGGTTTCGTCGTTCTGACGTCATCTGGAGCGTGCCTCTGAGTCTACAGCATTAGCTATTTATAATTGACGTTCAGTCGGAAAATGCGGACGTTGTGTCGAAAAATGCGGACGTTGTGTCGACAAAATGTCGAAAAACGGGTCCGACGTTCCGTCGTAAGAACTCCGTTGTTCCGGTATCCTCCATGTTGGAGATTACTGCAGACCGTAGTCCTAACACTAGAGCCTCAGTGTTGCGGTCGACGATGGACGTTCTGTCGGGAAAACGAACTCCCGATCTTACGTCGAAAAAGTTCCGATCGTCCTCCATGTTGGAGATTCTTGCAGACCGAAGTCCGGTCTCAAGAGGCTCTACAGAAAAAACGTTCGTTCTCATATCGGGAAACCCGGAGATTAGATCAAAATATAATAAAGACTTGATTAATTTGGCTGATCTCATTATTGCAGCGAGATGATGTTAATAACATATTCAGATATGTATATAAGATTGCAAATGGGTGAAAAACACATATATAAAAAATTATAAAAATATATAAATAGTCATTATGGAAAAAACATTAGTTTAAAATGCAATTATAATTAAATGAGGAGTAATTGATAGGTAAACGAGGAGAGGTGAATGTGTATTGTCGATGAGGTATTCCGATGTATTATTATAATTGGATATATGGTAAAAATTCCCGTAATAAAATTAATATAAAATTAAAATAAAATAAAATAAAATTGGAATATGGAATTATTAAAATTGTTAAAAATTTGTTAAAAAACAATTTAGATCCACATCAATATTCATACCAGACGGTTGGAGGGTATCTAACGTGTAGATCCACCGGGTTTCATTTTGGGACACTTTTATAGTTTTATTTTCCCCCCTCCAATGTTCTTTTATTCTGTCTATTCCATAAAAAGTCATGCATCCCGGATCTTTATGATGGTAATCTCTAAAATGTCGAGACACACTATGTTTATTAAACCCTTTTTTGATGTTGGCTATGTGTTCTCTAATCCTGATATGTAGTTCTCTTGTTGTTCTGCCTACATATTGTTTTTGGCATGGGCATTCCAGAACATACGTAACATGTGTACTACTACATGTTATCAGCTCTCTTATTTTATGTGTGGTACCATTAGTTGTAGATGTGAACTCAGTTTTTTTCTTATTTGTCTTTTTGCTGACTCGGCAGGGTAGGCATTTACCACATTTGTGGAAGCCTTTGAGGTTTTTAAAAATTTGGATCTGTTTTGGGGGGTCAATTGCATTGTGGACTAATCGATTTCTTAGATTGGGGGCTTTACGATATATAAAACTCGGTCTGTTCGGTAATAGATTTTTCAGGTTTTTATCAGATTGCAGAATGGGCCAGTATTTTTTGAATATTTTTTCCACGTCTCTGTGTTGTATATTGTATCCAGTCAGGAAGGCTACATCTATGGTTTTCCTGTTTGTTTTCTTCCTTTGTGTTCCTGCTATGATGTTGTCTCTGTTCATTTCTTTAACTCGATTTTTCAGAGTATCTAGATCTCTGCGTTGGTAACCTTTCTCCACAAATTTGTTAATGATTTGTGTAGCTTGTAATTCAAAATCCTCCTCATTGCTACAATTTCTGAATATCCTCATAAGTTGTCCTTTAGGGATATTCTGGATCCATTTTTTGTGGTGACAACTGGTTACTGGAATGTAGCTATTCCTATCTGTTTTTTTTAAAAAACGTTCTGGTGTGTATTCTGTTTTCTGCTTTAAATAATTGTAAGTCCAGGTAATCAATGGATTCTGCATTCCAAATGCCTGTAAAAGTAATCCCATATATATTATGGTTGATTTCATCAAAAAACTTCTGTAGTTCCGTTTCAGTGCCTCCCCATACTATTAGTATGTCATCTATATACCTTCTATAGAATTTCAAAGATGGTCTTTCTGTTCCTTGAATCTGTTCTGCCTCCCAATGGTTCAAAAAGATATTGGCTACACTGGGGGCATACTTGGCCCCCATGGCTACTCCTTTAGTCTGGACAAAGAAGTTTCCTTTATTCCAAAAATAGTTGTGGCTCATAGCTAATGTTAGCCCCTCCAAAATATAGTTTATTTGTTCCTGTTTTAATTTTGAGTCTTTGTGTAAAGCCCATTTTGCCCCTTTGATGCCATCTTCTTGTACTATATTCGTGTATAATGAGTTGACATCTATGGTGACGAGAAGATCCGTGGGTTCTACTTCCAGGTCCACAAGTTCCATTAAAAGTTGTTTACTGTCCTTGAGATATGATGGTCCTTCCTTCACCAATGGTTGTAGGAATCCATCAATATAGGCTCCAAGCCTTGAGAAGAGGGAATCTATGCCACTTATAATTGGTCTTCCTGGTGGATGTGATTGGTTCTTGTGTATTTTTGGGACATAGTAGATAATAGGTGTTTTTGCCGTTTCAGGGTTTAGATATTTGGCTTCTTTTTTTTTTTTTGTAAGAATGCCCAACTTTTTGCCTTTTTCTATATATACATTTAATTTCTTTTTGTATTCTTTTTTGGGGTTTGTCTTTAATTTTTTGTAGGTGTCTGGTATGTTGAGTAGTTTTGTCATTTCGGATTCGTAATCTGTTTTCCTGAGAATGACAAGACCTCCCCCTTTGTCCGCGGGTCGGATAACAATGTTTTTCTTCTTTTCAAGGTCCCTAATTGTTTTCCATATTTTATTGCGTTTTGATTTGTTTATCTTTAGATTTCTTATATCCTCCTCTACCAATTTTCTGAATACCGTCAAGCTCTCATTTTGCTGATTTTTGGGGTTAAACGTTGAATTGTTTCTTAGATTAGAGTGTTGGTACTGGGTAGTGTTTTCATCTTCTTTGTTCTTCTTGTTTGCAAAGAACTTTTTAATATTTAACTTCCGTACAAATTTGTGCAGATCTATATAGGCTTCGAATTTATCTAATTCTTTGTCTGGTGCATATTTAAGCCCTAAGTCTAAAACTCTCATCTCCTCCTCTGTAAAAATTTCGTCACTTAGATTAAAAATTCCTCCTCCTAGTATTCTCTCCTTCTTTTTCTTGCGCCCCCCTCGTTTGCCTCGTTTGCGTATCCTCTTTCCCCTCTTTGGGGTCTGTATATCCGTTCTCTTCTCTCTTCCCAATTGTTGTCTTCTTGTTCCCAATTGTTCCCTCTCGGGTGTCTGTATGTTCTGGTACCCCACCCTTGTTGTTCTCCGTATTGGGGTCTCCTTTGTGGATACCGGAAAGGTTGCCTCCACCCTTGGGTTCTGAAAGGTCTGTTGTCTTCTCTCATAACTGGTGGTCGACCTCTGTACTCCCTGGGAAAAAAATTTCCTCTATTTTGGGGTCTTCTATATGGAGTTTCTTGTGGGTGATTTCTCAATGGAGAAAATCTGTTTTGGCAGAACCACACCGCGATTAGGTGCCATTCAAATGAATGGAATAGTAGTATTCCCGCTGTCACTGGGTCCTCCCCACAACGCTGGTCTTCTGGTGTTACCGGGGTTAACATCAGCCGCTGTGAGTGTGAAAGAGTTGCACCGCTCGCCTCTTTCCATCCGCCTCCTCCATTCATAGAACTCGTAGTAGTATTTTCACAGAATGCTAAGTCTTCTGTGATTGGAGGAGGTGGACCCTGTAATTCTTCTGCCTGTCTTCTATTCACAGGATGCTTTGCAGTTTGGGAAAGGATAGTCTGAATTCTAATAATAAGAGAGACAGGTGGAAGGGTGGATGTGTATTGCAGTTCTTACACCTGCAGCTGCTGATGTTAATCCCTCCCGCGCGCAGCACTGGAATATCTGTGCTGTGCGGAGGACCCAGTGGCAGTGGTGAGAAAATATCTACACTGTGTATCAACCAGCCAGAGATGGGGCACATTTCACTGCAGGAAACTTATGTCCCTAATGCTGTATTTAAAAAAAAAAAAAACGAAACTTTAGTTTTAAAGCGGGGACTCTTTCCAAAAGTTCCACTCCTCCCCTCCTCCTTTTTGACAGGTAGCCACTCCCCAACTTGCAGTCAGATTTCTGCAGAGATCAGAGAGGAAGTTGGGCCCTCTTCCCTTTCCTGCAGCCCTCTGGGACACATCACTGGTCCCAAAAGACTGCGGGACCAATTACAGTACAGCTTGCGCATGGGCAGTTGGAAGCCTGCTGTGAAGCTGCACGGTTTCACTGCTGGTTTCCCTTAGACCCCTTTCAACACTGAAGCGTTTTTACAGCGTTTTAGCGTTAAAAATAGCGCTATTAAAACGTTAATAAAACGCTCTACATGCATCTCAATGGACCCTTTTCACACCGAGTCCTGCAAGCAGCATCTTTGGAGCAGCTTTTGGGCGCTGAAAAAAACGCTCCAAAAACGCCCCTCTCCATTGAAATGAATTGAAAGCGCTGTAAAAACGCCTTACCCTTTCACACTGAGGCACTGCAAAAACGCCCTAAAACCATAGGGTCTTAGCGGTGCTTTACCAGCACATTCGGATTGCAGCTGAGACTTCGCTCGAAAAACGCCCCAGTGTGAAAGGGGCTTAAGGACCGCCTCCTGCACATATACGTCGGCAGAATGGCATGGCTGGGCACAGACACGTAGCCTTTAAGAGCCCAGCCATGGGCTCAAAAAACGTTTGAATAATGCTCGAATAACGCTCGAATTACACTTGAATAACGCTCTAAAAACACTCGAAAAACGCTTGAATTACGCTCGAAAAACGCTCGAATAACGCTCGAAAAACACTTGAATAATGCTCGAAAAACGCTCGAATAACGCTCGAATAATGTTCGAATAACGCTCGAATAATCTTTGAATAACGCTCGAATAACGTTCGAATAACGCTCGAATAATGTTTGAATAACGCTCGAAAAATGCTCGAATAACGCTTGAAAAATGTTCGAATAACGCTTGAATAATGCTCGAATAACGCTTGAATAATGCTCGAATAACGCTTGAAAAATGTTCGAATAATGCTTGAATAATGCTCGAATAACGCTTGAATAATGCTCGAATAAGGCTTGAATAATGCTCGAATAACGCTCGAATAACGCTCGAAAAATTGCTGGAATAACGCTTGAATAATGCTCGAATAACGCTCGAATAACGCTCGAAAAATTGCTGGAATAACGCTTGAATAATGCTCGAATAAAGCTTGAATAATGCTCGAATAACGATTGAATAATGCTCGAATAACGCTTGAATAATGCTCGAATAATGCTCGAAAAATGCTCGAAAAATGCTCAAATAACGCTCGAATAACGCTCGAAAATGCTCGAATAATGCTTGAATAACGCTCAAATAACGCTAAAATAATGCGCGAATAACGCTCGAAAAATGCTCGAAAAACGCTTGAATAACGCTCCAGTGTGAAAGGGGCCTTAGTGAAGATGTCGGTGCCTGAAGAATCAGCTTGGGTGAGGACAGCGCTGGATTCAGGGGCAGGTAAGTGTCCTTATATTTAAAGTCACTTTTATTTTTTTTTGGAGAGATCTGACCACTTTCTTAACGAAGTCTGAAGAGATTAAGGCCCCTTTCACATCAGAGCGGGAGCCGCGGTGGCAGTATAGCGATGCTAAAAATAGCGACGCTATACCGTCGGGATTGCCGCGGGAATCGGCCGCTACCGCTGCGGTATTAACCCCCGCTAGCGGCCGATAAAGGGTTAATACCGCCCGCAATGCGCCTCTGCAGAAGCGCATTGCGGGCGGTATTGCAACGGTTTCCCATTGTTTTAAATGGGAAGGAGCAGTATACACGCCGCTCCAAAGATGCTGCTGACAGGAGATTTTTTTCTCTCCCGCCAGCCATCCCCTCGGGCTTTCACATTGAATAGGCAGTGGAGTTTTTCAGGCGTTATAGCAGCGCTATTTTTAGCAATGTACCGCCTGAAAAACTCCTCAGTGTGAAAGGGGTCTAAGTTTTGTAATGAAACAGTACACTCACTGATATATTAGCAGTAATAGTACAGAAACATTGCCAGCACCAGTTCACTCTTCTTTACCTAAAATTAAAAGCACGTAAAAACAGTTTTTAAATTTTTCTATTATGTTTGTATATGTAAAAAATCCCATATATCCTTCAGTTCTTTAAGGGCGTTTGATGTTTTTTTTATTTATTTTTTTCTGCTTCTAAATGCTTCTCAATGTTACAATATTTATCCTTGCACCCCTAGGCATTTACAGACATTCAGAGGCAGAAAAATAATAATCTAGTGCCAGCGTGATTTGGAGAGGAGTATTTTGCCACGAAAACTTTCCAATGTTTAAGTGCTAGGTGTGTTTAGCACTTCAACATTCATTCATTCCAGTGGCCATAATAAATTCATATTCTGGCCAATGGAATGAATGAACACCCAGACGCTTGACATACCTAAATGAAATGTGTTTGCAAAATCCAGCTTTTGACGCATTTTATAACCCTGCTTTTTAAAAAACCTTCATGTGTGCATGAAGCCAGACCACCAGTGATGTTACAGTCATTGTGAGTAGGTGCAACTAAAAGAGGAGGCCTGAAGAGGGAGACAAATACTCACAATATGTCACAGCATTAAAAATGCAAAGTGTTTCTTTTTGGTAAAAGGCACAATGTGAGCATATTGTTACAAATGTATCATTTTTAACCACTTGTTTACTGGGCACTTAAACCCCATATAACACTGTACACAAATGATTTTTTTCCCCACAAATATAGCTTTCTGTTGGTGGTATTTGATCACCTCTGCGGTTTTTATTTTTTGTTAAAAAAGACAGAATTAAAAAAAAAATTATATTTTGTTGTACAATTTTACAGGTAATGTTTCTTCTTCATTGATGTACGCTGATGAGGCTGCACTGATGGGCACAGATGGGCTGCATTGATGGGCACCGATTAGGCGGCACTGGTGGGCACTGAGAGGTGGCACTGATGAGTGACACTGAAGGGCATTAATAGGTGGCACTGGTGAGCACTGAGAAGTAGCACTAATAAGTGGCACTGATAGCTGGCAGTGATGGGTGGCAATGATGGGCACTGATGGGTGGCAATGATGGGCACTGATCAGCATTGGTAGGTTACACTGATAGGCAGCACTGCTATCAGTGCACTAATGAGGCACTGATTGGCACCACTGGTGGGCATTGATAGGTGGCACTCGTGGCCATTGATAGGTGGCACTGTGGGCACTAGCAGGTGGCACTGGCAGGCGGTAATGGTGGGCACAGATGAGGCACATGCAGCGCTGTATCCTGGCCTAGGCCAACAAGGCCTAGGGCAGCACTTTGCAGGGGGCAGCACAGAAAGAGTCCCCGCCGGCTTGTGCTACACTGTTAGTGTAGTGCCAGTCTTATGTGCCGGACTGGGCTGAGAGGCAAATTAGTCCAGTGTCCCCCAAAAGGTGGCCGCACTGCTTCCGGTATGCGGGCGGCCGGCATTCTGCAACTGTGTGTGGGGAGGGGACGCTGCTTCTAATTTTGACTGTTCTATTATCCTGGATTACAAACCTTCCTCACTGTACTATATGTTTTCTGCTGCACCATTGACATGGTTATATCTTCTTAGTCCTCTCCGTAAAATTATCCGAAATTTGTGCCTAAAGTAGAATTATAGGCAAAAATGTTGTTTTTCATTTTGGATTGAGTAAGGGAAGGTTAGAGCCCCAGTCAGTTTATGTTTATTTTTTTCCATCCCTGTCCCATTGCAGTGATTTCCCTTCACTTCCTGCCCCATAGATAAACAGGAAGTGAGAGGAAATCTATGCAAATTAAAGGAATCCATTGCCCCCCCCCAGGCCCTCAGAACTATTTTCCCCACTCGAAAAGTGTGGCGGGTCTTAAACAGAAAGGGGTGTGACCTTGACAGGAAGGGTGCGTCGTATTTAAATTAGGGGGTGGACACGTTTAGTCAGGCCTAGGGCAGCACAAAACCTAAATACACCCCTGGGCACATGTGCCTCTTCTTCTCCAGGACCGATGTCCCTTGCATATAAGCCGGTGGTCGCCAAGCTTTTGTTTACGATTACCAAGCTTTTGTTTACATCACGTGATCAGCTGTCATTGGCTGACAGCTGATCATGTGGTAAGGGGCCAGGATCGGGCCCTTACTCGGATCTGTGATCACCCGAGTCTCAATGACTCGGTGATTACAGCGCGTGCCACGCGCGCCCTCCAGGGGGAGCATGCAAAAGGTAGGTCGTCTGTTGACAGCCTCCAGGCAAATCAGATCCACGCTGTAGCCGTCATTTGGCTATAGCGTGGATCTGATGTGGTTAAAGAAACAGTTTTCTTTCAAAATTTTCTTTGGTATGTTCATATTTTACTATCGAGGCCCCTTTCACACAATTTTTTTTCCCACTACCAATGCTAAAACAATATATATATATATATATATATATATATATATATATATATATATATATATATATTCTGAGTAGGTTCTGAGTAATTTTCTAGCAAACAAAATATGATTTTTACATCTAGGAGAGAAGTGTCAGAATTGGCCTGGGTCGCAAGGAGTTAATAACCATAAGTGTAGCACCCTCTACATTTAGGTAGGTGCTAGAGTAGTGGCTTTTTGTGTATACTGCCAGCACAGGTAAATTTAGGCAGGCCTAGCTGTAAGCTAGGTCTGTTTGTTTTTGATCAGGTGACAGGGGAGTGGTTTAGTGTAGCAGCAGGTGACTGACATGTGCCTCAGCTCTTGGGCGCCTCCCCTGTTTCCAGTGAGAATGTTTTGGAAAAGAGGCAGGGCAGCGTGCTGAAGTGACATGGAGTGTATTTGGGAGCCCTGACCAATCTCCAACTAGGATTGGCAGGGGGCAGGCCGCCCATATATACCCATGGTCAGCCTGTTGTGGGAGGAGTTGTCGGGTGGAAGAATGAAATGATGGCTTGTTAGGCTGTGGTGGCCCTTGAGGGACCCCCTTTCTGGAGGGATGGTGTACCTCAGGCCTGGAGCTAGGGAGCTAGGAGGTAGCCTTTCTTTACACGGTCATTGAGAGGTGTCCTGGGACAGGAGCAGGAGGAAGTCAGTGGGGAGCACGGGCAGGAAAGTCATTCAGGAGGGATCCATACCAGGGTCAGGGTCGGTAAGTGAGAAGCTCTGGGAGACACGCCAGGATTGGATGTGGAGCCAGAGGGAGAGACTGTGTTGTTTTGTTGGAGTTAAGTTGCTGCAGCCAGGATGGTTGACAGGACTTGCATCGAACGTACTGGGAGCAGTAGTCCACCAAGGATCAGTTAGCACAATTATCTTCTTCTAAAATGGTTGCTACTAGGAAAATGTTAGGACTTATTCAGAGTGAGACCTAGCCATGTGCTAATAGTGACAGGAATCTGGAACTGGACAGTAGGGAAAGCACGTGATCACAAGTAGTGTGCTGGAGGACATGTGAAGTAGCAAAGACTGTCAGTTTAGATTTGACTACATTTATTTCCATTACTAAAGATTCATCATGTCCCTTTTCCCCATCCAAGTTTAATCCCCTAATAAAAAGCAACAAAATAACAAGAGACTGTTCATTGATTGGAAAAGTGTTCCTAAAATGACCAGCAGGGTGATGTCTGGATGTTGAAGGGATGTGCTGAAACTGGAGAGAGTCCAAAGAAGGGCAACAAAATGAATAGGGGGCCTGGACGACTTCAATTACGAGGAAAAACGTCAAGAACTAAGGCCGGATTCACACTTGTGCGGTGCGAATTTCAGCTCTCTTATCTTTGCAGAGAGATAACAGAAGTGTTCAGCAGATCCATTGCGTTTTAGCTGCAGATTAGCTGCAAATTTGGAGACCTCGGAGGGGGAGGGGGAAGTGTATTGAGCTGAATGAGAACAAATCCTGAAGTTAAATGAACACATCTGCGAATCAGCTGCGTACCCATAGAAGATAATGGGCCTGAATTCGCACCTGAGCCGCACCGCAAGTCATAAAATACGCACACGTTTTTTCGGCAATGCGCAGTGCGAATGCATTGCACATATGTGAACCACCCTCATTCAAAACAATGTATTTTGAAATGTTCTGCCAATTGGATGCGGTTTAAGCCACAACCAATTCGCATAGGTGTGAATCCGGTCTTAATGTTTTCTCATTGGAGAAGCAATTTACAAATATCTCAATGGTGATCCCAGCATAGAAACAAAACTATTCAGTCTCAGGTAGTGTAAGGCCTTGTACACACGATCGGACATATCCGATGAAAACGGTCCGCGGACCGTTTCCATCGGATATGTCCGATCTGGAGTTTGGTCCGATGGCGTGTACACACTATCGGATCAAATTCCCCGCCGGCGGACGGCGCGGTGACGTGGCGGTGACGTTGACGCCGCCACGTCACCGCACCAGGAAGTAAAACACTTCCGCGCATGCGCCGAATCCATTCGGCGGCGGCGCGGCGGCGCGGCGGGACGACATGTCTGCTGGTAAGTGTACTAACCAGCAGACATGTCGGGCGGACACATTCCCACCCGATAGATTTCAAAGCATGCTTTGAAATCTATATAAGAAAAAGACTGATGCGCTACTGGGAGTAAACAAAAGTGAACTAGAATCACATAAACTAATCTGTAGCGGCTCATTTTGGACTTTATTAAAAAAAAAAAAATATCCAATCCAACCCATTTTGGACTTTATTAAAAAATGATTTTGTATCCAGTCCAACCCATTTTGGACTTTATTTTGTTATCCTTCACCTATTTTTAATAAAAAAAACCTTTTTTGGCATCGATGTACTTCACCATTGGAGGCATTTTTTTCTCTCTCTCACTCCACATTCCCCACATTCTATCCATGGAGTACTGAACCCGGACCATCCCAGATAGAAGGAAAAAGGAAGAGGGAACCTCACTGAGAGACCGAGGCCTCGAATGTAGCAGGATACATCACTATATGCCCATATATAGCAACCCTAAGGTAAGGGGACTACAATACTCCTTAAGGATTTAAAAGATTCTGCACAGCATCTCAAGTGAAGACTCCAATCACATCCTATCCAGCCCATTCCTCCATCACTTTACACAGACTGTCTATTAGTGTTTACACTTGACACATATGCCGCGTACACACGGTCGTTTTTTGCGATGAAAAAAAACGACGTTTTTTAAAACGTCATTTAAATTGATCGTGTGTGGGCAAAACGTCGTTTTTTGTCTTAAAAAAAACGACCAAAAAAAAATTCCAACATGCTTGAATTTTTTGTGTCGTTTTTCAAAACGTCGTTTTTTGTTTCACAAAAAGTCACCGTGTGTAGCAAAAACGTTGTTCAAAACAAAGTTTTTCAACCCGCGCATGCCCAGAAGCTAGTTATGAAGCGAGCTTCAATGGAAAAGAGTGGTGAACGTAACCTTGCTTTTTGTGAAAAAACGATGGTGTGTATGCAACATCGTCTTTGAAAAGTGACGTTTCAAAAACGTCGTTTTTTACTTCACAGAAAACGTCGTTTTTTTTTCATCGCAAAAAACGACCGTGTGTACGCGGCATTAGTGCTATTTCCATTGGTCAATGAGTAGTTCATTTATTGACACACAGATGCACTTGTTACATGGGACTGTCTGTTTGATCATTTAACACTATCAACACTGTGTTCTTGACCATTTCAAGCTTAAGGCGGCGTACACACGGCCGAGGTTCTCGCTGAAAACCAGCGAGAACCTCGCTGGAATGCACATTCCAGCGAGGACCTCGGCCGTGTGTACGGTCTCGGCGAGCTTCCCGTCGGGAAGCCCGTCGAGCAGAAATAGAGAGCACGCTGGTTGCCATTCCCGACGGGCGGGTCGCTGATTTCGACGGCCGGCAGGGAACCTCGACGGGCGGAACGATGTGTTCTGCCCGTCGAGATTCCCTGCCGTGTGTACGCCGCCTCATAGAGGCTTTTTATGGTTTGTTATCAGTTTTATAATTATTTGGTGTTTGCACATTTCTTGTTTTGAAGCGCTTATCACTATTTCATTTTAATTTATGCTTTGAAATCTGTCGGGTGGACAAATCTGTCCGCTAGCCCATACACACGATCGGAGATGTCTGCTGAAACGGTCCATCGGACCGTTTTCAGCGGACATATCCGCTCGTGTGTACGAGGCCTAAGAGGACATGGGCCACACCATGAGATTGGAGGAGAAGAGGTTTAACCTTAAACTGCGCAGGGGATTTTTCACTGTGAAGCCTTGTACAATTAACCGGTTTTCCCGGCAAGAAAACTGCCAGGAGAGCATTTGGCCGGGAATCCCGGCCGTGTGTATGCTCCCTAGCAGTTTTTCCGTCAGGAAAACAGCTGGGAATCCCGATGGGAAAATAGAGAACCCTGCTTGTCTGTATGCTTACCTGTCCGAAGGTAAACCCGCGCATACTCGATAAGCCTTTGACACATGCGCGGTAGCATACAAGGCATAGTGTGGGGTGTAGCATGATGGCGGCGACGGCATCGAATCTGACGAGTGCCGACTCGTTGTAGTCGATGACGTCACTGCGTTCTTGCCATTCAACAGAACAGCGGTTCTTTTGAATGGCCATCTGTATGCATGACTTTGCAAGAAAAGCTTGCCAGGAATCCCACCAGGAAAACCGTTTATTCATATGTTTATTTACTGACGGGATGCACAGCCGTGTGTATTTCAGGGAAATAAGGCTGTGGAACTCTCTTTCACCACTTCAGCCCCGCAAGGATTTGCCCCTTTAATGAGCAGGCCATTTTTTGCGATACAGCACTGCGTCGCTTTAACTGACAAATGCGCGGTCATGGGACAAACAAAATTGACGTCCTTTTTTCCCCCACAAATAGAGCTTTCTTTTGGTGTTATTTGAAAACCTTTTAGGTTTTAATTTTCGCTATAAACAAAAAAAGACTGACAATTTTGAAAAAAAAAAAAAAAGGTTTTTTTTTTACTTTCTGTTTAGTACATATCCCAAATAAATATATAAAAAACAAAACAAATTTATTCATCAGTTTAGGCCGATATACAAGCGCAAATTGATTAGTTTGCGCAAAAGTTATTGCGTCTACAAACTACGGAGTAGATTTAGGGACTTTTATTTTATTTTTTTATTGTTTTTACTAGTAATGGCGGCGATCTGCAACATTGCGGCAGGCAAATCTGACCATTTGGGGACCAATGACATTATTACATTGATCAGTGCTAAAAATGCACCAATCAATGTAAAAATGACACTGGCATGGAAGGGGTTAACAATAGGGGGCGATCAAGGGGTTAAGTGTGTTCCCTGGGTGTGTTCTATTTGTTAGGGGGGTGGGCTCACTGGGACATGACAGAGATCACTGCTCTCTGGGAACAGAAGATCTCTGACATCTCATTAGGCAGAACAGGGAATCGCCTTGCTTACAAAGGCAGCTCCCCATTTTGCCTCTGTACACAGCGATCGCGGGCCCCCGGCAGACATCGAGTCCACGGGACCCGTGGGCACAATTCCACAGTACGCGGCGGCACGCTCGCACCCACTATCCTCCTTGCATGGACCGACGTACAGGTAAGTTGGTTCGCACAGGAGAGACAACCTGCCGCAGTAAATGTACGTGCGCTGGTCGGCAAGTGGTTAAAGAACACAACATACAGGAATATGGGAAATAATTATAGACACTGACACACGTACACCTACACAGGTTGAACTGGATGGACTATTGCAGTGATGGCAAATCTTGGCACCCCAGATGTTTGGAACTACATTTCCCATGATGCTCATGCAAGCTGCAGTGTAGTGGAGCATCATGGAAAATGTAGTTCTAAGACATCTGGGATGCCAAGGTTTGCCATCACTGGACTATTGTCTTTATTCAACCTTACCTACTAAGTAACTATATAACAAATCTTGTGTAACCTCTAATGCAAATTGTTAAACCTACATGGAAGCCTCATCAAGGCCTCTAAGGCCGCGGACCGTTTTCATCGGACATGTCTCCTGGGATATTTTGGTCTGATGTGTGTACACACGATCAAACCAAAATCCCTGCGGACAGACAACACGGTGACGGTGACGCCGCGACGTCCTCAAACCAGGAAGTAAAATGCTTCCACGCATGCGTCGAATCAATTTGACGCATTCGGGGGGATTTCGGTCCGCTGGTTAGGCGTACTAACCAGCGGACATGTCCGACGGACACGTTTCCAGCGGACATGTTTCTTAGCATGCTTAGAAACGTTTGTCCACTGGAAACCTGTCCGCTAGGCTGTACACACGATCGAACATGTCCGCGGAAACTGGTCTGCGGACCAGTTTCAGCGGACATGTTCGATCGTGTGTACGCGGCCTTAGGCGCAGGGCACACCAGATGCACAGCACAGCACAATGGCAAACTGAAGGCATTCTGTGTTACTGAATTGCCCTGCATACCTCTGTCTGACATTGATAAAGCCAATAAGTATTACCAAGCATTATGATCAGATCTAATTTTTCTTCAACAGTTTTCAAGAAGCTCAGTTATGGACTTCTCAACTGGTGGGCTGTATGTGCCATGTGCAAAGAAATATAATGCTATTGTCATCATTTTGGTGAATACATTTCTACTGCGTTAGGTATTTTTGCTCCCAACCACATGTTATACATTTGGTTCTTATCCCAACTGCTTAATGTCACCATGATTTTCGGATCACACCTTTTTACTTATTTCAATATAAATATATTGTATATATCGATAAATCAGGATCTAAAAGCATAGGTTGTTTAGAACAGACATTGCAGTTTGATGCTGGGTTCACACCTATGCAAAGTGGATGTGGATTTCCTCTCTATGGAGCCAGTTCACATATCTCCGGGGAGGCTGTGGAGCGGCTTGCACCGTCTTTGGGTCAGTTTCAGGGCCAAATTCATGAAAAGATTCGTCCCTGATTCGTCCCAGAAACGGAGAAGAGGGACGCACAGCATTCCTGTGCAATCCGCGGCTGAACCGAGCCTGAGCGTTTTTACCCGTGTCCTACAATTTCGATGTGTAAAAATAATATATCACAACTGGCAATGAAGAAGTCCAATCGGTTGCAAAACTTTACGCTAATTTGTTTTATTATCCAGTCCACTTTTATCTTCCACATATTTGATTTCATGTTGTTTATGAGCTGGTTCATACCAGATGCAGTCTAATGCTTTTTATTCAGCATCAAAAACACATGTGCAGTGCTTTCCATTTACTCCAATGGCCCTAGTTCACACCAGTGCAGTATGTTTCAGTGTAGTTAAAAGCTATATGCATTGGAACACAGCAAAATGCATCAAAAGCGCAAGCAGAATGCAGAAATTGTGGTGTAAACCGAGCCATAAAATAGGATCTGAGGATGATTGCAAACATACTTCAGCCTCCAAAACACCAGCACAACATTGCATTTGTTTAAGCAAAAGCAATCAAAATTCTGGAGTGAAAAGCTACTACAGAATAAAAGGGCAACAAATCATAAAAAAAAAAAAAATGTTCGGAAATGTTGCAAAACATTCTATGTAACAAAGTCTGAAATAATATTATTATCATTATTTTATCTTTTAGAAATTGTGTTTGTAATGTTCTAATGCTTGCTTTGCAACATAAGGTATGAATTCCTGGCTATCAATATCCACATTGGCTGGAAGCCTGATCACAACATTTGGGGAAGCAAAGATTTTCACTTCAACAACTGTGTCATACACATTCTGGTCTTTTGTACTTGGACTAGAGGACACCTACAAAAAGAAGAGAAGATTTTGTCAATATAATTCAAAAATTGCAGCAAAAAGGTAAAGTGGGAAAATTCAATAAACGGCAGAGCTTTCCCACACAATTACAGTATATTGTCCCCTGTTTATTGTCAAACCTCTATTAGTAGTGTAATATACCTGATGATCCTGCCAGAAATACAGACTGCCCCTAACTTTCTTCTATGGGCTGACAAAGCTGAGAGTCCTGACATGAAGTCTGGTACTGGATTACAGGACATCCTACCTATATAATCTCACTAAATAATTTTTATGTTATTTATATATATATTTTATGCAAACATTCTTTCAATGTTGCATGCTTGACTCTTACAGTACAGTAGTCCGCTATATGTGACCGTGTATGTTCTAAATGTGTTTGTATAGTTGTTTGTTCATATGCTTTTTATATGATATTATTATCAGTGATTTTTTTTAATGGGATCAAGGTGGCTTAACTTTCAACATCAGAACTTTAATAATTCGATTCACACTGAACGCGGGTGTGAAATTGTGTGAGTTCAGCTGAACTCGCAAGATTTAAAACCCGCATTTCAGCGCAAGTTCAGGGTGATTTAAAAAACATATGCGGGTTCATACACTGATGTCTATTGAAATCACCCCCTAATGCCACGTACACACGATCGGTTTGTCTGATGAAAACGGTCTGATGGACCGTTTTCATCAGACTAAACCGATCTTGCGTGGGCCTCATCAGTTATTTATCCATCGGTTAAAAAAATAGGAACTTGTTTTAAATGTATCTGATGGATAAAAAACCTTTAGAAAAAAAAACGATCGTCTGTGGGGAAATCCATCGGTTAAAAAATCCATGCATGCTCAGAATCAAGTCGACGCATGCTTGGAAGCATTGAACTTCATTTTTTTCAGCACGTCGTTGTGTTCTACATCACCGCGTTCTGACACGAACAGTTTTTTAACCGATGGTGTGTAGGCACGACTGATCATCAGTCAGCTTCATCGGATAACTGATGGAAAAATCCATCAGACCGTTTTCATCGGATGGACCGATCGTGTGTGCAGGCATTAGTCGCCAAAAGCAGTGCAGGAACTACTTTTGCAAATCCGTGCAGCGCAGTAAATTTGGATTTGCACCGATTGGGACAGTGCTGTTGCCGGCAATAGGCTTCGGTTTGGCATGCGATTTGACATGTCAAATCGCAACAATGTGAATGGGGGTTAAATTCAGGGAGATAAAAGGGGCATAATGTTTTAAGAAGCAAGTTTGAATGTCTAGATGCCACTCTGTGATTAAACACCTATGTGCACAAAACGCATTAGGCCCCTTTCACACATACGGACAATTTGTTTCATCAGCTCAGTCACCTTTTTTCGCATGAAGTCTGACATCAGTCTGTCATCAGTTTTTCATCTGTTTTTACATCAGTTTTTTTTTTTTTACATCTGCCAGCTAGAGTCCTTAACCACTTGAGTTCTGGAGTTATTTTTAATGCAAAAACTGACCTTTTGTCTATTTCCATTTGTTTTTCGTCCAATTCATTTTTTCTAACAGAAAAACGGATGTTGACGGAAGCGGATGTAAACAGATGTAAATGGATTATCATCCATTTTTATCCGTTTTTCCATAGATATGCATTGATGTCTGTTTTTCATCCTTCAAGAGATAAATGAAAAATGAGCCTAGAGAGACTTTTAATTCTCTTGTATCCTGTAATGCCAAGTTTGTGAATAAAAAAACTGCCAGCACTACCCAGTGTCATCTCTTAACGCATATGTGTGCTATTGTCAGTGACAAGCTGGATGGCATGTGGACCGACCTAGTGGAGCACTGTTCTTGAATTTGTGTACATTGACATAGTGCCCTCTTGTTATCTTTCTTAAACCCCGTTCACACTTTTTTCACACTTAGAAACGCTTTACAATCAAAATCCCATTAATTTCAATGGCCCTGTTAACATTTGAGCGTTTTGTGACCTGTAGAAAAACATCTGTTACTCAAAAAAGTACAGATTTGAGCGTTTTTGTACCTATAGACCAAATGCCTGAACAGTGATAAATTTCTCGTTTTTTCCAGGCATTTTCAGCTCAAACAGCAGCTCCCTCCCCTCTTTTCTAGCATCACTACACACCTTACACAGGTTATTGGCCACAGCAAAAACGCCTAAATGAAAAACACCTATAAAAAATGAAAAACGCCTGAAAAAAAGTCAGATGTGAGCTTTTGGTCTGAAAATCCAACCGTGTGTATGTTCCATTGGACTTTTGCTGTCGGAATTTTCGCCAACAAAGGATTGAGAGCTGGTTCTCAAATTTACCAATGGAAAAAATTCCAATGGAAATTCCATTAGTCTGTAGCAATTCCGACGTGCAAAATTCCGACGCATGCTCGGAAACAATTTGACGCATTCTCGGAAGCACTGAACTTAATTTTCCCGGCTCGTCGTCATGTTGTACATCACCGCGTTCTTGACGGTCGAAAGTTTAGAGAACTTTTGTGTGAGCGTGTGTATGCAAGCCAAGCTTGAGCGGAATTCCGAATCAGATCGTGTGTATGCAGCATTAGTGTTCATGGCAAGTGTAGGTCTATGGCTGCCTGCAATTGACCACTTCAGCCCCAGAAGATTTTACCCCCTTCCTGACAAGAGCACTTTTTACAATATGCGTCGCTTTACCTGACAAAAGCGCAGCAACCAGCCATTCATCCCGACGGGCCGTCGAGCAAATAGAGAACCTGTTCTCTATTTGCTCGACGGGTTTCCCGACGGGCGGGGCGAGCAGAGAGCGTACGGGCCTTACACTAAATTCTGCTATGATCACTAACATCCAGTGAAAATCCAGAAAAGTAACCACATAACTTCAGAAAAGGAGTGGGGGTGGGAATTAAAAAAAGAATGCCTGTCTCAGGCTAGTGCATGAGATATGTAAATAACCTGTCACTCACAGCAAGGAGGAAGAACAGACAAATGTTTTCTCCTATTTGTACGTTTATCTCACTGAAAAAAGAAAAGAGGATTGCTCAGAGCTAGATTAAAGCTTTGTGGCAAGACTGGGCACAGATGATAGGAACTATTATACGCTACATTGTGACAGCAAAAAAAAAAATGGCTTTACATCCACTTTAAAGCGGATGGTTCACAAAACAAAAAATATTAAAAGCCAGCAGCAACAAATACTGCAGCTGCTGACTTTTAATATTAGGACACTTACCTGTCCTGGAGTCCAGCGCCGTCCGCAGCAGAGGATGATCGATCGCTCGTCTCTCTGCTGCTCCCCCCTCCATCCACATTGAGGGAACCAGGAAGTGAAGCGCTGCGGCTTCACTGCCCGGTTCCCTACGGCGCATGCGCGAGTCGCGCTGCGCCCGCCGATTGGCTCCAGCTGTGTGCTGGGAGCCGAGTGTTCCCAGCACACAACGGGGGACGGACGGGATGTGATGCAATGCCCGTCTTTTGCCTGTGAATGCTGGGCCGGAAGTGGGTGCAGATACCTGTCTATCTGCACCCCCTCCCCCCTGAAAGGTGTCAATTGTGACACCGGAGGGGGGGAGTGTTCGGATCAGCGGATCTTCACTTTAGGGTGGAGATCCGCTTTAAGCAGCATTTGTGCATTTTTGATTAGACTTTCTATGATTTACCTTTTCTATGCTGAACAATGTCTTTGTCCCAGAAGTTGTGTTGCCATGTTCAGCCACCCATCCATATTCTTCTTTCATTTGGTTTACTATGTTAAACATGTCATCAGTGTACTGCTGTGAAAGCTGGACAACATCATCATATTGTTGTGAGGATACATTTACCAACTTCAGTGCTGACTCAGACTTCAAGTGTAGTTCTATCACATCGGGACAGTCTTGTTTTCCAATAAAACAACAATGAGAGAGACATAGTAGAAGAAAATGTCACAAAAACAGACTGCTATTATGTGGCTCCAGAAAAAACAAATATTTTAACAAGTTTGTTACATGAGTTTGTATGTGCTTTTTTTTTTTTTTTGTTCTTGGTTAACCTTTTTTACAAAAATAAAATAAAAAAATGCTCCAACAGACTATGAAGTAGATTTACCAAAGGTGAATAGACTGTGCACTTTTCAAGTGCAGTTGCTCCAGAGCTTAGTAAATTTGATTATGCTCCACTTTGCAAAGAATACTTAATCACGTGCCAGGAAAATATAAAAAAACATAATTTTCGCTTGCACATGATTGGATGATGAATGTCAGCAGAGCTTCCCCTCATTTATTAAGCCCTGAAGCAATTACACTTGCAAAGTGCACAGTCTATTTGCCTTTAGTAAATCTATTGCTTTAGGTCTTTAGCAGAAAAAGTAGTCCTGTTGTAGGTGAGTATAGGGCCCTTTAATTTGGTGTTCTAAATCAGGGGTCTCCAAACAATGGGCCGGTTTATTGTCCTTCAGACTCTTGGAGGGCCGGACTTTGGCCAGTGGGGTTGGAAATTTTCCTGGCATTAGTGGGACTAAACATCTGGTATTAGGTGGAGGAATAGTGCCCCATCATTGGTATTAGTGGGAGAAATGGTGCTCCATTGTCGGTGTCAGATGGAAGAATAGTGTCTTGTATCAGTGGGAGGGATAGTGCCTCAAGGGTCGGATAAAGGCAAGTAAAGGGCCACATCTGGCCCTCGGGCCACAGTTTAGAGACCACTGTTCTAAATGGTTGTTAGGCAGCATCACTTGCCAATCAACAACAGAAACATATTAATGGAAATTTTTGATTTTAAAGGCACTATAGATAATAAAAAAAAAAAAAACATATAATAAAATCCATAATAATTTTTTTTTTTAAAGAAAAATAATAAAATACACAACCTTATTTATGTTTCAATAGTAGAGTGACCCAAAAAGACCAAATTTAGGTGCCGCTCAGGTCGAGAGGTGAAGTCCAACTAGACCGCTGTGATTGCAGGAAGGGTCAGTGAGCCAATTCTAGCTCCAAGCCTCAGCAATGTCAAAGGAAAAGGTCCATAAGCCGCACCGTCATGAAGCAGACCCATGTGCATGAAGTGAGATGAATGGCAACCTCAGCCCGGACTCCAGCCAGGCGTTAGGGGGAGGCCTGGAGTCCAGGCTGAGGCTACCATTCATCTGCTTCATGATGTGAGGCTTATGGATCTTTTCCTTTGACAGAGTGACCTCTTAGGTATGCAGGGGTCAACTCTTTATCCCTTTAGATTTTTTTTTTTAACAAGATTGGATATTTTCTTTTTTTTCTTTATCTTTTTGAATAAATATTATGAGTTGTATAATATGGGTTTTTGTATCATCTTTTTTTTTTAACAAGATTGGATATTTTCTTTTTTTTTCTTTATCTTTTTAAATAAATATGAATTTTATAATATGGGTTTTTGTATCAATAATGTCAATCTTCTATTAATTAGTTTCTGTTGTTTATTGAGGGATGTAGCGCCTCTCTATTGAGTTGTCACACAGGACCCACATTTAGTTTCATTCACATTCTGGCTCTATCAGTGCTCTCTGAAAAGTGGTGTTACTTCTTGACATTCTTTGTATGCATCCACCCCACCCAACAAGAATGATTGACAAGAGACGCTGCCTAACAACCATTTAGGACCCCAAATGAAAGTGGTCCATAGGGTTAGAGTTGGATTTTCCATCCATAATGTGAGTACTTAGGGAATTGGGCTGTGCTCTCCCGTTCTGGGGCACTTTGGGACTGCTCTTTGCTGGAGACGGGAGGGAAGGAAAATGTTTACCTCCTTTTTGGTGTAGCTATACCCCCTCAGGAGCCGCTGGTTAGATGCGATGAAGTGTCACTTTAGATTGCTGGGAGGTAAGAGGCCCCTGCCACGGACCTGGCTCTGAGGATGCCTCTGCCACAGGCCTAGTACTTTCTAGTTTCTGATTACGTGAGCAGATCCTCCCAGTAAATCACAGCTGGGTGACCAGTTGACAGTGGAAGTGTGCCGGTCACTAGATCCCCGATGGTTCGTTCAAGTCTCTCAGATCATATGCCTCCAGGTTCTCTTTGAGCCGATCCCCCACCGTACAGCCCTCAGCTTAGGATCTCCTTAGTATAGCTGAGGACCCAGTAAGTCACTGGGGTCCCTTTCAGCATCCAGTTGGAACTCCACGTAGCATGTGGCCCCGGCCTGGAAGGCCATATCGCCGGGGCCCGTTGGATGCGCACACGCTAAAGGTGGGTGCCGCACCTGGAACCTGGAACCCGCGAAGAACCAAAGAAAATAGCGTCCGCCACAGATATACCCTTCCACAGCATGCCCCGCGAGGGAAAACTCCTCTGATTGGCTGCTGGGGAAAAGTGGCTCTGTCAGAACCCCTCTAGCGACATCTGCCGCCCAGGGGTGGGGACATCACCCCTGGAGCGCAGACTGACCTACAGGACAGTTCGGAAATGACATCAGCCCAAACATTAACACAATTATGAATGGGAGCAAAATAACTCTCCCATTCCCCACTAACTTTAGCGTAGTGCCCATACTGAAAGTAAGGGGGCGCTATATTGGGAGAAAGATGTTATAGGGATGATTATCTGAATTGTGTGATTATTGGGCCCCTCTGTTTGAAACTGTGTAATTTTGGAAGAAATTAAGTGTTTGACTGAAGATTATGCAAACTTTATTTTACTCAAATAATTCACCTTTCTTTGAGAGGCGTCCCCATATGGACATTTGTTTATTTATTGATAAGAATGAGCTCCGGTGTGTTCGCACAGTCGACGTGCAGAGCCTGCCAGGAATTCGGCACCGCACTGCGCTAATCACCAGCAGGGAGACATTGTCCCGATGCTGGGCTGCAGAGCTCGGGAAATGTCTCAATGCCTGTGATTATCTCAGCACGGTGCCGACTTCCTGGCGGGCTCTGCACGTGGACTGTGCGAACACGCCGGAGCTCCATCTTATTTATTGACAGAGGTCTCTTGATGGATGAACTTGTGTAAGGGGTAAAGAGCAAAGACATCAGAAGAGTGTAGTGATGCTGGTAATCTCAATCTTGCCAGACTGAATCCTGTTAAGTGTCCCAGAGGACTTTAGGTCCCTGTGTCCAGAATCTTGGGAAGCCCCACAAAGATTACCGTGAGGTTGCTGTGTGGTTTTGGGGGTCGAAGCTCTCCCAGTTATCAGTGTGGAAGGGAGAACCCAGCGTTCAAGAGAGCAGATCTCAGACTTGAACTAAAGAGAATGGCTGAAATGTATCTCAAGGGGTTAACAGGTCTGCAGAAAGAAACCTTATGTCGCATGCTTTCTCCATAATGGTGCTTTTGTGTGTTTTGGCACATATCTAACTGGTACTGTACATACAATGTAATCCAGCTGTACATCCTTGTAGATATCACATTTTAAAGCTGCATGGGGGCCTGTCTGGAATTTTTTCCTAACTGTCATGCAGGTAGTTTTGTCTAAATACTGATACTAGTAAAAATATGATTTCTAAAAAACAAATAACAAAATGTACATTCATAATGCACTGTGATTTGTGGGGTGTATGGCCGTAGCTTTCCACAATTTTATTTTCTCAGTCATGTGTATGTAGCGCCCCCTTACTTTCAGTGGAGGCACTACGCTAAAGTTAGTGGGTGAATGGGACAGTTACTTTGCTCCCATTCCTTATTTGTTTAATTGCACTCTGCTGCTGTTTCAGAATTGTCCTGTGGGCCGGTCTGTGGCCCAGAGGTGTGGTTACACCCCTGGGCAGCAGTGGGCACTAGAGGGGTTCTGACGGAGCCGCCCTTTCCCAGCAGCCAATCGGAGGAGTTTTTCCCTCGCTGGGCATGCTGGGGAGGGGTATATCTGTGGCAGCTGGGGGGCGATTGGTGCTATTGGGGCTGTTGGGGCTGTTGGGGGCGATTGGTGCTATTGGGGCTGTTGGGGTCCACGTTCCGGGTGCGACATCCACCTTCAGGGTGTGTGCATCCATGAACCCCGTCCGCATGGCTCACCTGGCCAGAATCAACTGTTCCACGGAAACCCATCCAGATGTGGATAGGGGCCCCAGTGACCTACTGGGTCCCCAACCTTATTGAGAGGATCCCAGGATGTGTGCCGCTCGGTGGGGGATCAGCTCGAGGAGAACCCAGAGGCAGGTTGTCTGAGAGGGCTGGAATGAACCATCGGGGATCTGGTCGCCGAGAATTGACAGGTACATGTCAGCTGTCAACCAGTGACACTTTCATTGCATTTACTGGGAGGATTCGCTCAATCCGAATTGTTCTCTTGAGTACTGAAGTACTGCGCCTGTGGCAGAGGCCCGAGCCAGGTCTGCCATAGAGACCTGTTCCTCCCAGCAAGCTCCAAGTGACATTCTGGCTGCCAGGCTTATAACGGGAGTCTTTCCAGAGGCACTTCACCCACTCCTCCTGAGTGGCGACGAACTGTATCTACTACTACCAAGAGCGAGACTGCTCTGTGTTATATCCAGGCCTGATACCGCACTGTTCTCTATTACTTCAACCTTTCCTATCTCCTGTTGATATTGGCCGTTGTGGGGCCCTGGAATAAAGCATTTAAAAATCCATTTGGTGACTGGACATTCGCTCACTGCTACTACTCCCTGCTACTACCCCTAGACACACTACAAGGTAACTTAATATGCCGATCCCAAACAACAACCAGCGACTCCTGAGGTGGTAGCGCTACACGTATAAACAAAATGGAATCATAAAATGTACATGTACACGATTGTTTCTGGACCTCCCTTGCTATTCAAACACTTCATATCGGCATAAACTTCTGAATGCATATCTTTTTCTATATAATGCTTAGGCTGCATTCACACTGTAACACGGCGTATTGTACCGCGATTTGCTGCGACAAATTGCGGCGTTTTGTCCCGCGTCTTGCCATGACAAATCGCGTCGTTTTTAGCCTTGTTTTTTGCTGGAGGGGTGATTTGACATTGTCGGCTATGCCCGAACGCTGAAGCCGCCTGAAAAAAAGGGTCCGGGACTTGTTTTGAGCTTCAGGCGTACGGCGTTCGGTGTGGAGATGTGAACCATCTCCATAGCCGACAATGTTAAATCGCCCCTCCAGCGTATTTCAGGCTGCTACAGCGTCGGGCATAGGGCGTAAATACGCCTAGGTGTGAATGCAGCCTAACACTGACAAACACAACACACACACACATGCACACTGCCTATTAAGTAACTGTACCTTTTGTCACAGTTTTAAAACATAGCTGACACCTTTCTTGAAATCGCAAACATTCAGTAGCATTTTGAAGTTTGTTGCATTTTGAATTCTCTGCTGTAGTCTTCAAATTCGCAGGGAGTGGGACCTCTGAAAATGAATACAAACTTTGATATGAGCAACATTGATTTTTTAAATATTCAAGATTTTAAGACAAAATAGAATGTGTTAACGCACAACCAAACAAATCATCTTTTGGGCATCTTTCACATGGGAAGCAGTAAAAACAAGCAGTTTAGCTGCTGTTTTACCACTCCCCAACCGACTCACATAATGCCTACAATACAGCTGTTCACATGCCACAGGCGTGATGCTGTGCATCAAAATAAGGTATTCAGGAGGAGGCAGTATTGCCTCCTGAAAGCCTGACAGCAACTGCTTAGCTGCACTCTAAAAATCTACCACCATTTTCAGAGAATGGGCAAGTGTAAACGTAATCTTACACACGATAGGTTAACCAGAGGACAACGGTCTGATGGACCGTTTTCATCGGTCAAAACCGATCATGTGTGGGCCCCATAGGTTATTTAACCATCGGTTAAAAAAAAGCCAACTTGCTTTAAATTTAACTGATGGATTCCTAACCGATAGGTGAAAACCGATCGTTAGTAGGCATGACCATCGGTTAAAAATCCACGCATGCTCAGAATCAAGTCGACGCATGCTTGGAAGCATTGAACGTCATTTTTTTCAGCTTGTCATCGTGTTTTACGTCGCCGCGTTCTAACACGATCGTTTTTTTAAACAATGGTGTGTAGGCACATCAGACCATCAGTCAGCTTCATCGGTTAACCGATGACAATGGTCCTTCAGACCGTTCTCATCGGATGGACTGATCGTGTGTACAAGGCTTAACTGTTTTATACCAAAATGATATATTTTTTTTTTCATTCATAACTGCGCTGTGCACAACAGAATTTATTTAAACAAAGGAGTCCTAAAAAGGCACATAGCAGTTGTGCTCATAAGTTTACATACCCTGGCAGAATTTAGGATTTCTTGGCCATTTTTCAGAGAATATGAATAACACAAACAGTTTTCTTTCACTCATGGTTAGTGTTTGGCTGAAGCCATTTATTATCAATCAACTGTGTTTATTCTTTTTAAAACATAATCACAACAGAAATTATCATAATGACCCTGGTCCCTGACCAAAAGTTTACCTACCCCAGTTCTTAATACTGTGTATTTCCCCCTTCAACATCAATGACAGCTTAAAGTCTTTTGTGGTATTTGTGGATGAGGCTCTTTATCTTCTCTTTATCTTTGCAAAAAGCCTCCAGTACCTGTAAATTCTTGGGCTGTCTTGCATGAAGTTTGACATCTCCCCAGAGTGGCTCAATGATATTGAGGTCAGGAGACTGAGATGGCCACTCCAGAACCTTCACTTTATTCTGCTGTAGCCAATGACAGGTCGACTTGGCCTTGTGTTTTAGATCATTGTCATGTTGGAATGTCTAAGTACGTCCCATGCGCAGCTTCCTGGCTAATGAATGCAAATGTTCCTCCCGTATTTTTTGATAACATACTGCATTCATCTTGCAATCAATTTTTACCAAATTGCCTTTGTAGTTCACACAACCCCAAAACTTCAGTAATCCACCTACTGTGTTTCACAGTAGGAATGGTGTACATCATCATAGGCCTTGTTGGCTCCTCTCTAAATGTAGAGTTTATGGATGTGGACAAAAAGCTATTTTTTTTCTCATCTCTCCAAATGACTTTGTGCCAGAAGGTTTGAGGCTTGTCTCTGTGCTGATTGGTTTATTGTAAGCGGGATACTTTGTGGCATTTGTATAGTAATGGCTTTCTTCTGGCAACTCGAACATGCAGCCCATCTTTCTTCTAGTGCAGAGTCCTGTGTTTCACCTGAAGTTATTTATAGGTTTTTCTTTGCGTCCTGAACAATTTTCCTGGCAAATATGGCTGAAATTTTAATTGGTCTACCTGACCATTGTTTGGTTTCAACAGAACCCCTAATTTTCTACTTCTTGATTAGAGTTTGAACACTGCTGATTGGTATTCTCAATTCCTTGGATATCTTTTTTTATCCCTTTCCTGTTTTATACCATTCAACTATCTTTTCCCGCAGATACTTTGGCAATTCTTTTGCTTTCCCCATGACTCAGAATCCAGAAGTGTCAGCACAGCACTAAATGAAAGATGCAAGGTTCTGTCAGGAGTCCAGAAACTCATTGACCTTTTTTACATACACACTAATACAAGCAAACAGATCACAGGTGAGGATGGTTACCTTTGAGCCCTGGTTCACACTGGGCATGATTTAGTTCGATTTGAGATGCGATTTCACATGTGAAATCGCATCTCAAATCGGCGGCAATTGCCGGCAACGACACCGTCCTAATCGGTGCGACGCCGCATCTGCGGCCCTGCACCGATTTCAAAACGTAGTTCCTGTACTACTTTTTGCGATTTCAGGACGCAATTTACATTGACATCGGTGCAGAAACCTGCAGAGATGTCTCTTAAATCGCGGCTGAAATCGGGACTGCCAGCGGGAGTGAAATCGTGCGAGTTCAGCTGAACTCGCACGGCTTCACTCCCGCAGCCCAGTGTGAACCAGGGCTAATAGCCATTTAAACCCCTTTGTGTCAACCTGTGTGCATGTTATCAGGCCAAAATAACCAGGCTAAACTGTAAACTTTTGATCAGGTTCATTTTGGGTAGTTTCCATTGTCATTATGGTTTAAAAAGAGTAAACAGAGTTTATTGATAATAAATGGTTTTAGCCAAACACTAACCATGAGTGCAATAAATGTTTTTGTGTTATCATTCATATTTTCTGAAAAATGGCCAAGAAATCCTAAATTCTGCCAGGGTATGTAAAATTATGAGCACAACTGTAGGTATTTTGTGGAAATTTTTAAACCAACTCAGTTTGTATAAGCTTTCTCTATATTTGATGAGGAATTTTCTACCAGAGTAGGCATATTACAAAATAGAAATTGTAGATATTGATTATTTAGACATAGCTTAGTATGATTTCTGGTCTAATTCGCTGAACATTATTATTTTTTATTGATGCATATAAGATGATTAATCTTCCGGTTTAAATTGATTCGCCATGTCATCACAAGTTGCAGATGGAGAGATGAGAATCATTTAGCGTGGGCAGCAAAAATTGTAAAGTTCCAGACAAGTCCATTTTACAAATTAAATTATGGCATAAATGTTTGAAATGCAAAGAAAATATTATTACTTTATTGACAATATTAAGACTCCCATTGGGAACAAGAAGATAATGTATACCTGGCAAACTTATTTGGTTAAACAACTAGAAAATGCATTTCCTGCAGAAAATGCGTGGGAATGCTGAATAGCTGACTTGCTAATCCCACACCAAAGCCATTCACCATAACCACTACACTATCTTTAGGACATACAAGCAGTGTTTCTTCAGTACTTATAAAGCCTCTCTTTGATCATTAATCCCCACACCTAATGAGTAAGAGAACCCTTCAAACAAGCCTTAATAAATCCACAACAGTACATGCTATCGAAACAGCGACTTCACCGTTAGAGACAAACTTAAAAATGTGGGCATGTCAGCGATTTAAAAAAGAAGTTTGCTGTGCATTTCGCTGGGAAATCTGAAGAATTTTATACAGGACAGTCAATGAAAGAAAGTGTAGAACTCTTGTCATTTGGAAGCTCAACCAGCCAAATGTAAAAGACGTATCACAAAACATTGCCTGAAACTAAACAAAAATACCTACGTTTTGATGTATAAATTGTTCATGACAAGTAGATCTTGTGGGCGTGAGAGCAATTTATAGAGAAGGAACAAAGATCATTTTTTTAAAGCTCTGTGATGTAGTGATGACATCATCCACTCTAACCAGCCCCATACAGACACTCTGTTCAATCGATAAAATTTCCTGAAAAGATCCCTAAACTTAAACAGGTTTTTCACAAAAACTGTGAATGGTATTAAACTGAAAAGATATAGCTGAATAGCTAAATATTTGGTGAACATTTTAAAGTTTGTTTGGCATCTGTAGATGAAAGTATGAAGGAGCTGAAACTTGGTAGCGAAACAAGATTTTAAGGATTTGAAGCATGCTCTCATTGACTTCAATGTTAAAATTAAGAATAATAAAAAACGAATAACAATACTGGGAATGCAATTGAGCATTCCCACTAATTAGTAAACAGGCTGACACTGGAGGCCTTATACCATGCATTAAATCAGAACTCACAATTTCCAAAGCCAAGCAAGGTTAAGACTTTCTTATCAGCTAAAATATCCCACCCCATCGGATTTTGCTACCCTAGACTGAGCCCAGTGTAGTATTTATTCATATTCTGATTTGGTTTCTAGGTTAACTGACAATTATGTACAAATTACATTTTTAATTAATCCAATAAAGAGTAATAAATAAACTTTTACCTTCCATTGGTATATAGAAATCTTCAGAATCACTGTTTAGTTTTTTGAACATCGTAATGACAAAGTCGCTCATGGCTTCAAAAAAAGTTTGTCCAAATTCATATAAACCTTGAACCAAGCTAGAAAATTCCCAATGTTCAAAATAGTCTGAAATGATGACGGGGTCCTTCCCAGGCACAGTAGTCGTGGTCTCTGGGCGTTTAACATCCGAGAGAAAAAGTTTCTGAAATGACTCATCAAATGCCTTCTGGAAGTTTGTGAAGAATACAGTGCTTCGATTAAAGATAAGGCCAACATCAGAAATGAGCTTGCTAAACATGTCCTCTGCCTGGCTCAGTTGTGCAGTCATGTAATATTCACCTGTGTTTTTTACTTCAGTGTTTTCGGTATTTAGACTTGGTGGCCACTCTTTAAATAATTCATGGTCCTAGTCAAAGAAAATTCACCATTCAAATTACATGATTTGACTGTTCAAAAGTGGTCCTTAAAATTGTCATACACAGTATGTATCACTGGGGGAGATTTACTAAAACTGGATAGTGCTGAATCTGGTGCAACTGTGCATAGTAGCCAATCAGCTTCTATCTTCAGCTTGTTCCATTAAGCTTTGTAAAAAACCTTCAAGATGATTGGTTTCAATGCAGAGCTGAATCAGATTCTGCACTTAACTTTTATTAAATCAACCACACTGTTTTGCCAGCAATGTTCACAATAACATATATATACCTGATCGTAAAGTTGCGTTCTCAGTACCCAAAGCAGCAGCCACATACACAGTACTCTCCATTGGTAGCCATATATATACATATTTCTAGCCTTCCTCTCCAGCTTTAATTCCTGTCCTTAGTGGACATCAGTGGTATAGTAGTAATAATTACTTCTATGCCTTAAAGCACCTGATTAAACAGGCACTGACTAATGACAAATATTCCACTGTGTTCACAGTGTTCACTGGTATGACAAACCAAGACGGCACTCTGTCAATGTCAACCGTAATCTTATAATCAAAATATTGACTTCAACTCAGTCCCCTCCCGCCGGCCATACTCCTCTGAGACGGTTCACCCAGATTGGGCATACAGTAATTGTGGAAGCGCTTCTACAAGTCCAATCAGAGTGAAACATGCCAGTGAGGTGCAGTAATAGTGAAGGGACTGAGCTGAAGCTGAGATTTTATGCACGGTTAACATTGACAGAGTGTGACCCTAGTTTGTTGCAACATTAAAAGCATGCAGCAGAACCATCAATATTTTTTAAGGCTTGGACTATAGACATGGTTTAAATCAAATAGATTGATAGAACAAATGCAAAAAATGGTTTGATAAGTTACTTACTGGCACATACAAAACAATGTCCAAAGCAGTCATTTATAGCAACTAGGGAAGAGTGGCAACATTTTATCTCAAATTTATTGAATGCATTTTTCTGAAATTTTGTCTGAGAATACTCAATTTTTCTATTCTCTCTCAACAATTCTCTCATCATGTCTGGTTTAGCTGGAGATACGGGATACTGGGAGCTTGTCTCAACCCTGTGAGTTATCACCCTGCCCTGTGGAACGGCTTCCAGATCCTGTTGTGTCTATAGAGGACTGCACTTTTGTACCATTAAGCAATGTAGACTCACCTCTTGCTTCAGTTGAAAAGACAGAGCAAACCGCAGAGGAGTCTACAGTTCTGCAGATTACATTTTTGCTTTCTTCTACCAAGCTCTCTATGAAGCCTGGCGAGGCCTATGTGTTGGAAGGTTATTCTATTCCATCATGGCCCTGGTTTTGGCAGTACCTTGACTCTGGGCTCTACCTACTGTGTTTTCATAATTGGCTGCAAAGAAATTAGACTTACCACTGTCTGCCAGGCCCCAAACTCCTATCTTCTGTCAGGAGAAGGATATAGCCAGTGGCTGACCAGGTTGTCCTGTCTGCAGTGGTACCTAGTACACCAAATACAGTTGGACTTTGAATGGGGGTTTCCCTATGTTCCTGAGGATGTGGTTACCTACAAAGGAAACATTATTCCCACATACGCTGCCTACCAGATGAGTATGAAAGCTAAACTTTGGCATAATAACATGTTGTCTAAATACTAAAGTCTTGTAGTCTTGATTTAGGGGCAGTTCACAGATTCTGTTATCTGTTTCTTGTGTGAAATGTGAGACCAGGGAGAGAAATCCCCTATCAATCACAACTCCTCATGTGAGCACAGGGAGCCTCACTTCTATTTTATTTAGGTGTATTGCAGTGACATGCAGTTTCCTATGAGGTCTCCAGCTACCTCCACCACTGGAGGATCACACATGGGGTTAATTTACTAAAACTGGAGAGGGCAAAATCTGGTGCAGCTCTCCATAGAAACCAATCATCTTCCAGTTTTTCTTTTTGTTTTGTCAAAGCTTAATTGAACAAGCTAAAGTTAGCAGCTTTCATCAGATTCTGAACTCTCTAGTATTAATAAATCACCCCCATTGTGATGTGAGACTAGTGAAACAAAGTCATATGACTGTGGTGTACAAAGCATTAAAAAGATATTTAGACTTTTTTTTAAACTGGGAAACAGGCATTGGTATATATGCTATATAAACTTGATATAAAGCAAAAATTGTGGCAGTGGGTTTAAATTCACTTTAAGGCCTCATGCACACTGGACGTTAAAATAACGTTATAAAACCGCGAGTAGCTTTGCAGTGAGAGTTTTTCAACTTTTTTCAGCTTTTTTCGACGGTTTTTCAATAGCGTTTTTTTGCGTTATCGTTTTGTTTTGTTGAAGAGTATGTATTTTTTTCAATGGTGGTGAGTGACGTTTTTGAGCGTTTATCTGTGTTTATCAACGTTTATCAGCCTCTCTCAGAACCCACTAGTTTTTGGTTTTCTTTACTGCTCAAAAATGCCACTACCCAAAACTTCTGATAACAGCCTATGTGTGCATGGACACATAGGATAACATGATGGAGAGTTCATTGACTGTAAAAAAAAAAACGTCTACTGCCAAAAATAGCTGCTGTAAAAACGTCCAAAAACGTCCAGTGTGCATGAGGCCTAATTATTGCTTTTGTGTCTGGAGATCAAATTTTACTATCTTCCTTGCAGGGACGTCTTGTACTCACAGTTTGAGTTTAGACTGTGAACTATATCTGTAGCACAGACTTGTTTTTCTTTTTTCTTTTTCCTTTTTAACAGAGAATGAAGGAGTCATATCCTCTGCTGCTTTATTACTGTCTATATTCCAGCTGGTGAGATTCGTCCTCTTTACTTGTCCTGGTGACCATTTTCAGGAGATAGAAAGTGATTGGAATCCCAGAATTCGAAGGTTGTCACTGGAACAAGAGGTGAGAAGAAATCTTCCAATGGGGACAATTGTTCCAGAAAGAATATTTCCTCCTACTTTGTGTTATACCACCAAGACAGGAAGTAAAGAGAATTCTCTCCAATGTGATGCAGACAGCAAAGAAAAGAAAAACTGGCTGGGTTTTAACACTTCTTTACTGTAACCAAAACAAAAAAAAAGTTTTGGTTGCTCCTCATCTGATTGCTGGTGTCTGAACAAACTGACATTAGGAAAGATTAAACTCAGTAAAATGCATATATTCTGTGTATGTGCTTACACCTAGCACTATTTCTGCTTTAACACATGTGCTTAAATAGCTATGGTTAAATAAACAGTCCCTATAATAACAACTCTATTTTACCTTGACGATAAATGCCTGTAAACCCTGCTGGGAACAGCTGTTTGTATAGAATGTTATGCAGGACCGATCAAGGCAAGCTTGACATCCATCCCACTGAGTTTTCAGCAATTGTTTGCATTGCATTTCTACTTCGCTCAGCTTTTCGCTGATGTCCTGAAAGAGCCTGACAGCTTCCTGTACAAAAATATAGCATGTTATTCAGAACATTATTTGTTATCAATCAGACATAAAACATGTATTATAAGATGAGTTGATATTGTAAAAAGATCCCTGTCTTAAACCAATTATGCCCTATGTGTCAAGGGAATATGGCTCCTTTTTCCAACTGCTCTGGTCTTGCCCATAAATCAGCTATACCTGCTAGGTCATCCTAAGTCTAATGAATTAAGCATTCATTTGCATAGTTTATTTGTCTGTGGTATAATTTACTGCCAAGAATCTTATAACTATGGTATGAATTCAAGCTGTAGTGCCTACCTTACAACAAGCAAAGAAGAATACAATGTTCCCATATAAGAAACTGATCTACATCTACAGAGGTTGCCCGAAATGTTTTTTCAGAAAACTAAGGCCCCATACACACGAGCAGACAGATTTGTTCAAATCGGTCAGACAGACCGATTTGAACAAATATGTCTGCCGGGGACGTATTGGTTTGATCGAGTACTCACGATCAAACCAAAATCCCCGCCGGCAGACGGCGTGCTGACGTGGCGGTGACGTTGACGCCGCCACGTCACCGCACCAGGAAGTAAAACACTTCCGCGCATGCGTCGAAACCATTTGACGCGTGTGCGAGAAGACATGTCTGCTGGTTAGCGTACTAACCAGCAGACATGTCGGGCGGACGGTTCCCAGCCGACAGATTTGAAAGCATGCTTTCAAATCTGTCGGCTGGCCAAATCCGTCGGCTCGCCCGTATACACGATCGAATCTGTCTGCTGGGACGGTCTGGCAGACCGTTTCCAGCAGACAGATTTGATCGTGTGTACGCGGCCTTAGACATACCATTAGAACCATTGGTTCTTATTTTTTTATGTCCAATGTTACTCAAGTTACAATGCCACATACTCATTTGTGATCTGTTATGTCTAACGGACATGCTACTAAGTACAAAATATCCCTATATTTGAGACTTTGCACTTAATCCTGCAAACAGTCAGGGATTTTGTTTCTCATTTCAATTGTCTTTAGCAATTTGATATATTGACAATTGTCTGTTTAATACATTCATTCTGTGTATGCATATTACAGAGACCTTATTTATCCATTTGACTGATTATGTACAAAGTAAATGCATGTTTTTGTCAGCATTGATGTTGTTAGTTTATATAGTTACATAGTTACATAGTCGGTGAGGCTAAAATAATACACCAGTCCATCCAGTTCAAACTGTGTGGGGTGTGTATGTGTTTATGTCAATTGTAAATCGTATATCCTGTATGTTGTGATCGTTAAGATGCTCATCTAATGTTTTTTTTCCCACAAGCTCTGCTCTGACAGTAAAGAACCCTTTACGCAGATTAAGGTTAAACCTCTGCTCTTCCAATTTCAGTGAATGGCTGCCTGTCTTTTAAAAACTCACTTTCACTGAAACGTTTTTTCCCCCCTATTTTACCAGTAAGCATTATGCTCATTTCAATACCAATAAAAACTCCTTTGTATGAAAAAAAAAAACAATGTAATTAGCTCATTTTTTTTAAATTTGGATTATTCCTTTATTTATATTGTACTTGCTCTGATGAAAATGTAGCCCAGCCAGGGGTGCCTGTATTTGCAGCCACAGGGTCCTAAGCTTGTGCCAGTGCCACCCACACTTCTGTGCCACTGCCATTTCTTCTTCTTCCCTGCCACAATGTGTGGCCATGAGGGAAGAGAGGGAAGGAATTGTAGTTGGCTGCAAGCGCAGTCAAATCCCACCACTGCCTAACTGCAAACAGACTATCATTGACTGCAGCTGCAGCCAGAGAAGGGGAGATAAAAAAAAACATAAATGCAGGGGCTGCTGGGTTATGTAGTCCTCTGAAAGCTGGCCCTGCAGCTGTGAAGGAGGGAGAGAACTGGAAAGATGGGTCTCGCTTAGAGAGCCAGGAGAGAATGCTATGCTGTGGAAAGCTCCTAATGCTGCTGAGAGTTTTTCAACAGTGAGCAATGCTGCACTGAGTGCTGCTCCAGGGGGACTGAAGTGTGGCACCTGGCCGGAGACTGCTGCTGCTAAGGGGACCTTTGTGTGAGTTTAGAGGATCATATCCAGAAACAGAGAGACCCACAAGGCAGTGGGCATAGAATTGCATGCTTCGGTTGGTAAGAGACTGTTTCCCCTTTGCCCTGCCTGTGTGGAACACTGCTGAAATGCTAGTGTTCAGATCTGTGTTGCTGTGGGATCACAAGTCTCTTCGTGTTGAAAAAGCATCTGTATCTAGGATGTCTATGGTTTCATCTGAGGTTCCTGTTACTGTGTTTAACATCACCCTCAAGGACACTCAAAAGACTGCCTGCTCCTTCTATCCAGTGGCACTGTTCCAGTCACTCCAGGAGAGGGAGGAATCTTCATGGTGGACTCCAAATTAGACCTTTGGTCACCATCTTAATTACCTTCCTGCTAAAAGGGATAGCACTACCTCCTCTCTTGTACCCTAAGATGTTTTTTTTTCTGAAAGTGTTTCCCCTTCTTGTTAGATTAGAAAACTCCATTAGAGTGCTCCAACATAGACTTTGGGCCCCAGTGCCAACCACCAACTGGCATTTATCACTGGCCAGTTGGAGAGTGAGGAGGAGGGGCTAAGTTGTATAGCCTCTGTGTGTAGATCCCATAGTTATAGTGACACTTTGAGGTTGATTTACTAAAACTGGAGAGTGCATAATCTGGTGCAGCTGTGCATGGTAGCCAATCAGCTTCTAACTTCAGCTTGTTCAATTAAGCTTTAACAATAAAACCTGGGAGCTGATTGGTTTCTATACAGAGCTGTACCAGATTTTGCACTCTCCAGTTTTAGAAAATCAACCCCTTTAAGTGAGCGTCTAGGAGGTCTAAGCTTTGTCCCTCAGGTTATTGGGTATCAGTCATACATGAATCTGATGTTTTGTTAGTAAGTTATGTTATTGTAAGCCCCATTTAGTGCCTCAGCATTTTTTGATATTGTTGCTGTATTCTTACGCAACTGGACATCAGACTCAGTGTGACAGAGAGCCTAGTGGGTTGTTACTACCAGGAACAACTCTAATTTGGACATGTTAGGCAGTTTGAGTAAATAGGGGCTATGTTTAGGTCTCATTCAGAGAACCTGGGGCCTACAGTAGGTGACCAATCCACCTTGCATGAGGCAAACTTTTGCAGATCTAAGAGATAAGTGGAGGTACCTTGCAAAGTCTGTTTATACAGTAATAAACATATGACAGGTATTCATTAAAGTTGGGAAAAAACTTTGAAATAAGAAAACAGTGCTTTGCAAACTTTGCCCATCTGAGAAATACCCATTACCTTTTATCCTATAATGATTGCCCTTCACAGTCCAAATTCCAAAGTGTAATTCTAAACTGTCCTGAACAGAGTGAGTGAACCAAGCACTGGATGTACATCTATTTCCATGGTTCATGTGTACTTGATAGAAAAAATGTGGGCCAACGTTGCATTTCCAAGTGTCTTCTATAGCCAGCATTTTCATTTACATTTTATTTATCCTTATTTTCAGGATCAATATGTAATCTCAGCTAAGAATGCTGGAGCAGAATGTACACATATTTTTCATTCCTCACCCTACGGCCGCTCAGAGTGAGGCCATCAGAGGGACATGCAAGGAACCATAAGCTGCCTCCTGCAGTGAGCAGATGTAGTGGATACATAAAAAGTAAAGTGGATCATGAGGACAGTATAGATAATTGAATGTTTTTATTTTGTAAAATCTCAGTGGGAATGTTCCTGTTCCATGGCTGTTTACTTTAAACGTCTGCTCTGGAACTATAATCAAACTGTGATAGTTTAAAGCAGTCCGCTGTGTTACCTATTTAAATAGAACTGGTTCCAAGAAAACCATGTTGAAAGACTCAAGCACGGCTTGGTAGAAGAAAGCTCACGATTGCAATGTCAGCAAGTGAATAAACATTCCATTTCCTTTGACATTTACATACAAATAAGGAAAAATCTTGCTAGGATCAAGGGTTACACAGCCACTAACTATGTATACTTATTGGACTGCATGGCACATTTAGAAAGAAATTTCAGTTGTTCATGTTATTGATACAAATTCCAGATAATAAAGTTCAATGTCTAAATGTTTTACTAATTACAGTCAAGTTGTTCTTGCTCATTATTAACTTGTGTTGCTTTCGGAGCTCTCATTTCACACTAGAGCCCACACATGCAAAGTTCCTGACTTCCAAAAGAAAAGTTGCCACTTGCCGCCAGACATGTTGATGGAACACTTCTAAAGGTGCAAAAATCTGATCTGATAAATGTTAATAAATATATTCAAAGCCAGTATACATATGTTTTCCATATCAAGGACCATGCAAAGGAGCACAAAGGGTTTATTTATGCAGTTGATATAAAGAGTAATTAATTTAATAAACCATTTTATTAAAACAGAAAATATTTTGAGGATATGTTGGCAGTGTATGGTGCTGTAATGATGTATCATCTGTACGTTATCTGCTCCTGACCTTTGCACTCTATATGTAGATTAGCTGTAATTGTCAGTGACAGTTAAGATGATTGGTCATATTCAACATGGTGGGGCACAGTTTGGCATGTTCGCCCTGGGCACGGTATGACTTTCCCCCGGGATAATTGATCTCAAGTGCTGCTGCCTCTGTCTTTCTCTCTTTGGACCTGCTATACCATTGGTCAGTAGACTGAAATTTAGTCCAGACACTGCTCATGAAAGGCTTTCTTCAACACATCTTATCTCAATATTCCCCATTATATCAAGATGTGCTGGATCACTGGAGTTTACAGAATACCAAAAAAGTACTTATTTCTGTTCTTCTTCTCTTTCAGTGTTCTGTTAGGACAAAAAGTGATGGACAATTCCTCTAAAGGAGACAGGGGTTAAAACAAAGACATAGCTTTAGTAGATTGAGGATGGGTTAGCACTTCTAAAAATGTTTCTATCGCTGTCAGTGTCTTTGTGACGTAAGTGGGTATCACGGGGACTGGAAGCAAGGGAAACATTACCCAATGGGGTCACGGGCAGAAATACAAATCCTATAAAAATGCCAAACGTTACCCAATGGGGTCACTGGCAGAAATACAAATCTTATCCACTTAAGGACCTCCGCACGCACATATACGGCCACAGAATGGCACGGATGGGCACAAGGGCGTAAATTTACGTCCTCGCCCAGTAGTGGGTCGGGGGTCCGATCGGGACCCCCTCCGCGGCGTGCGGAGGTCCCCGTGTCTCCGGGAGCGATCCGGGACGAGCGGGCGGATGTCGGTGTTTACCCGCCCCCCCGCGATCGCTCCCAACCAATCGCTGCGCTCCCCCTTTGTGTCACTTCCTCCTCCTGTGTAAACACAGGAATGGGGAAGTGATGTAATCTCTCATCGCAGCAGTATTTCCAACTGCTGCGATGAGAGGAACACCTAACAGTAAGTGTGCACCAACATTACACTGACACACACACACATAGGCATACTTAACCCCTTGCGATCTGCCCCCCCACCCCCCCTGTCACAGTGTCACTGAATGCAGTGATCTAATCACTGCATTTAGTGTCAGTGTGACAGGCAGTGTAAAATCAGTTAGTGTTAGGTTCAGGATAGCCCCCCCCACCCCCCCTAATAAAGTTTTAACCCCCTGATCACCGCCCTAGTTAACCCTTTCACTCCCTATTGCCAGCGTCACTAAGCGATCATTTTTCTGATCGCTGTATTAGTGTCGCTGTTCCCGCTAGGTAGCTATTTTTTTTTTTTTTTTTTTTTTTTATTGCGATTTTTTTTTTTTTACTAAAGACATGTGGCTAAATACATTTTGGCCTAAATGTTTGACTAAAATTTAGTTTATTTGATTTTTTTTTAACAAAAAGTAAAAAATTGTGTTTTTTTTTCAAAAATGTCGCTCTATTTTTGTATATAGCGCAAAAAATAAAAATCGCAGAGGTGATCAAATACCACCAAAAGAAAGCTCTATTTGTGGGAAGAAAAGGACGCAAATTTTGTTTGGGAGCCACGTCGCACGACCGCGCAATTGTCTGTTAAAGCGACGCAGTGCCGAATCGCAAAAACACCTTGGGTCATTTACCAGCGTATTGGTCCGGGTCTTAAGTGGTTATAGAAATGCCCTGTAGACAGATTTTTTTTTTATCCATGGTTGGGATTTAGCTCAAACTCTACAAGTACCGCCTTAAGTCACATAGTTCTAGATCTAAGGCTCCGTTCACACATCCGGATCATGGGCGGAATTGTGGTGATTCTGCCTGCGATTTCAGAATCATGCCAAAATGTAGAACGCGTTTGTAATGCCATTACTTCTTAATGGCACCCCAAACACAGGGCGGATTTGCAGAGAATATTGAGCGACAAATCGCTCTAAAATTGCGCCAAAATTGCAACCACAAATGCTTCTGGCTCTGTGCCAAGATTTGGTACATCAGCTTCTTTGGAGCGTTTTTGGAGCAAAGAGAGGCCCATTCAAATGAATGGTGCCACTCCAAAAATGCTCCACTGAAAATATATCCCCCTAAGGAAGACACGTGATTAGCCCTGTGTCGTCCCATGTAGGTGAGGTACCAGACGAGTTTGGAAGTCGTTTGGAGAGGAATCCTATGCTTAATGTTTTTAGAGTTTGGTCTGCTGGAAGCACCTAAAATGTGTGAGTACCCTGATGTTATGTTTTCTAAATCATTTTTTTAATTAGCGATAATGCACTCACCAGCCTCTTTCTTGTTTTAAAATTGAGGACACCTAGTCACACCAACACCGTTTTAAGCATGTTTTTTAAAATCATTTTCAATCATTTTGTCACATTATTTCATTCAATTGAATATAACACTCCTTGCACGTTCACACACACACATAATTTAATAATAACAAAAATAATAGCTATAAAAATAAAACAAAATATAAAATGAATTAAATAATACAAACACCATAAAAACAAGATAGGAACATTGGTTAGGTTGTACATGCACTGCTCCCAAGATAATGAGATTCATAATAGTACTTTAGACATTGAATTGATACCCCCCCCCCCCATATTATTGGTTCTAGTGAATATCATTAAATTAATTATTTACATATATATATATTAGGGCTGTGCAAATTAACTTTTAATTAATTGATTAATCTTTAATTTTTTTGATCGATCAAAATCTTTTTGATCGATTAAAATTCTTTTGATTGGTACTCACCTCTCCGCCAGCTTCTGGACCTTCAGGGAGTTCCGTCGGAGATCCGGTAACGTCACGGACACCGGCGGGGCTTGCCGTGTCCACCTGAAGGGCTCCTTTGCTGTGCCTTCATATCTGCATGCCGGCGGGACCTTACTATCTGCCACACGCAAGGGCTGTTACACTTCCCTCTATCACTTCCCTCTATCAACCTGGGATTCTACAGCCATCCACTGGAAGTTGTGATAGTTCCCTTCACGGGACATTACATGCCGACGGACTGATGTCAACCTCTCATCATCTGGATTCAGCAGTGGTATCGTTGTACACATTTTTATATCAGTATCATACTTAGCTACATGTTTTTATGACTGCTTTTGCTACCGTTTGGTATTACTCGCACCATTTTTACAGTTTATGTAGCTACATCCATTTTATCTCCAGTGCAATATTTGTTTTGCTACCTACTTGAAGACTATAAAAGTTTTAATGCTATTCCCATCGAGCGCTGCCTTTGTGTGTTTTTTGTATCCCGCTATCCATTTTTCCAGTTGTTGGTAGCTGCACTGGGAATCGGCCTGCAAGGACATTAGCTAAAAATTGTTGGATCTGTTTGTGCGTTATAATTAATCGAAATTAGTCGATTAATCGATTAAAATAAAAAACGATTAATCGAACACAAAAATTTTGATCAGTAACAGCCCTAATATATATATATATATATATATACAACAAAATGTTGGTTTTAATAAATTCCATGAAATTAAGTATTATATACATACAACAAATCAATGTCGTTTCGACCATGTGCATGTATCAGCTACAAAATAATATAATATATGAGTATATTAACCAGAGATCGCACTGTCACTGATAGACAGATATTGCAAAGCCATTACTGATCTGTTTTCAGCATCCCCTGAGCTATAGTAAAATAAAGGTAACTTTTAAATCTTGTAATATAGAAAACTGTGGATGCCCTTCCATCTCCCTTGGCTCATTCCCCAGTCCAACTAAGGGGTGACTTCTTGTAAGTGATGTGAAGACGGGGGCTCGTCCATGGAGGGCAGGTGAGCAGCGTGTGGACAATCTGGGAACATTGAGGCTTGGGTGTGCTTTTACAGAAACAGCAATTCGTCTCGCCACAGGACATGGCTTTCTCATTGAAAAGTGGTAGATATATATACTACTCTGTTATATTAGAATATACCAAATTGTATAAATGATGTATCTATAAATATAATAATTTGTAAACCTTTTCTTTCTCACATAGTAATTAATCCCCTGAAGAAGACCAAGAAAGTTCGAAACACGTAGATATTATGTGAAGCTCTACAAAAATACAAAGAGTTTGCATAACATGAGTTATGTGTAGTTTTCCATTTTTTTAATGAGTATGTTGTCAATGTTAGGGTCAGAACTGTTTTTTACGACTTCTATGTAGTTATCGAAAATATTTTTGCTATCATTCAACTAATAATGGCCGGGCACCTGGTGACATTAGATAAGACAAGGGCAATGCAAGGTCAGGTTAAGAATGAATGGGGTATCACAGCCAATGGGCAGAGATTTTCTTTATTCCCTTGGTCTGCTGGGAGAGCCTATTTATTTGGGTGGATTCAGGTGATCAGGGTTCTGTGCCACCTGGACGGCTGTTTGGGTGGACATGTGTCATATTGCATGGACTGATAGGCCAGAGATCTGAAACCTATCCCAGGGACATCTGGCTGCTAGGCTGTCTGAGGGCCTATCTAGAAGCAGGAGAGCAGTGAAGGGTTGGGATTACAGCTTGTAGTCCAACTAGAAGTAACGATCCTGAGGTAGAGGGGAAGCTGTCACCACTAAGAGACCATCCATCTTGTAACCAGGGACCACCGTGAGTAGCTGAAGCAAGTACTTGAGCAGTATTCTCTCCAACCGGTGATGGTAAAATTGGGAAACTTCAGCAAGTGCCAAGCCAGGGACCCAGGCATTGGAGGTGACGCTTGCAGAGCATTATTGTGTGCCAAGCCAGGGACCACACATGTCAGTGGGGTGACGCTTGAGGAGTATCTGTGAGTGCCAAGCTAGGGACCCAGCAGGGATGTGGGGGTGAAGTTTTAGGAAGATACTGAGTGAGAAATATTATTATTGAAGTGAATGTAAAAGAAAATCCCAAATTGGGTTGTCCCCTGAAAATTAATAGGGAGGAAATCTTCCAATGGGGACACAAGTTCTTGTGACCTGGGTGTCCCCAAGGAGTTCTATTAATTTTCAGGGATTTCCTCTCACTTAGCGTTGCAACCTGTTTGGGATTCATCCGGACACTCCGGGTTTTGAATCATCTAACCGAGTTTCAGGTGAACTTAAACCCGGACACATGATTCAAAACCTGGACAGTCCAACATTATTCAGACAGAAATGTGGCTTGCAACAGGGCCTGACAGGAGGGGGAGGGGCACTATGTGTGCTGCATTACTTTTTCTTTTTGGAGTTCCCAAAGGTGTCCCAGGTCTGTTATTCTATAGTGTATACTGAAAAAAATTACTTGCTGTGTGCCGCTAAAGTGGTTGGGTTTGGCTTAAAGAAAAAGTGGCAACCCTACATTCACTCCTTATTTGGCTATGGGACAGGAAGTGAAGTGAAATCTCCCCAATGGGACACAGATGGCAGACATATCTGACAGGGGTTATAACCCTCCCTCGCTCTATTCAAAATGAAAATAAATAAATAAAAGGTTTTGCCTATACTATAGTCTGCTTTAAGTATTAAGGGATGGGGCTGCTATAAAGACTATACAACTCATTTACTAAGCCCTGCGGCACATTCCCTTGCTGAGAGAACTCTTATTTGCCTTTAGTAAATCAACCCCATTATTTGGAACCTGAAATGTACCACATTAAATTACATGGTCCGTAAACTAGACATTGGGGTTGATTTACTAAAACCAGAGAGACCCAAATCTGGCATAGCTGTGCAATTTAGTATTGACAAAAAACCTGGCCGCGGATTGGTTTCTATGTAGAGCTGCACCAGATTTTGCACTCCAGTTTTAATAATTCAACCCCATAGTTGACATTGCCTGAGTCTTGAAAGAAACCATCATCTTATTCCTGTCTTCTTGTTCATGTGGGTGTGAGGGATTCAGGTACTGTATCTCATTAAATGTACTATCCTTTATCTACATAGAATAAATATATATTTACCTCCTTCTCTTCTTTTGTTTTCTTGAGGGATTTTAGTATGTTTTCATGTTTTTCCTCATTTGTTTCCATAGTTTCCTTCATTTGTTTTATTCCCATCAAGGCTTTCTTTACTTCATCCTCCACATAGTCCTCTCCAAGTTTTGAAAGTGCTGAAGGAAATAATAATTTATAAATAACATTTGCAAACAAAAAGTCTTCATAAAGCTATTTTAAGCTAACTTCTAGCCTAAGGGGAAACATCACAAATTCTAACCGTAGCATGTATACATTTAAGCATGTCTGGACTTTTTTTTAAGGAAAAAGGAGCCAAATCGTGACAAAAAAAATCATCCACGTGCAGCTATAACGTCATATGTGGGTGGTTAAATACACTTTAAAATTGCACCATCTGCATGGACTTGGCAGGTCTTTATTATGTTTTATAGGTTTCCGTCTAAGGCTCTGAGTTAGATTCTTTAACCCCCCCTGGCAGTATTCCCGAGTCTGGCTCGGGGTGGTATTTCATTACCAAAAGCGGTAACCCCGAGCCAGACTCGAGATCGCCTCGCAGCAGCCACAGACAGGGTTTACTTACCTTGTCCCTGGATCCTGCGATGCCGGCGAGCTGTGTGATCGAGCAGTGTCTCTTCGCTCGATTCACAGTGTCCCTGTGTGCCGCCGAGCTCCGTTCCCTGTGACGTTACGACGCACGGGGCGGAGAATGGCACCAAATTCAAAAATAAACTAAACACAGTACATACAGTATACTGTAATCTTACAGATTACAGTACTGTATGTAAAAAATACACACCCCATTTGTCCCTAGTGGTCTTCCCAGTGCCCTATGTACTTTTATATAATAAAAACTGTTCTTTCTGCCTGCAACCTTTGAGTTGATTACATTATTGAATATTTTTTAATATAATTATATTATTATTTGTTATAATTATTTATTATATTATAATTTATGATTTTGTTTTTCAAACTTTTTCATACCCGAGATGTCTCCTAGACTCTTGGTCGGACAGATTTAAGTGAGTTATTCCTAAGAATTACAGGCCTACAATACAAAACGCCAAATTTCCTTGCAAAATAATGGTACCGCTTTCAGCACCTAAAATCTGAAATAATCATACCGCCAGGGAGGTTAAGCCTGTCACACACGAGCTGAACATCGGACGTTTTTTATTGTGTATGGAAGCCGGTCCGACAGAAGCCAGTGGAATGTCCAACTTCTATAGAACTGGCTTTGCAAAAAAACATCTGCCAATCAGCCAATGGAAGCAAACGTTGACTGGTGTGTTTGGGGGGGGGGGGGGGGGGAGTCCTCCTGTCAGAACACAATAGCTCAGCAGGGAAGTCACTGTACTAACATTACATAGTTAGTACATAGACCTCCCTGCTGGGTTGAACGGGGAAAAAAATCAATTGTCTTTTTGGAATTTTAAAGTTTAATCTCTATCTGGATGACAAAGGGGAGTCCATTGAAATAATCATATGCAAATACAAATCATATGCAAATATATCTGTATGCACAGTACGTATTCAAATAAACTTAGTAGCACTGGAAATAAGTAGGAAAGAAGCTGCAATTAAAGAAGCAAGGTAGAGATAGGTGTACACCTATTAAGGTAGACCTAACCCCCAATGGCATTTAGTTAGCTAAAGCTCTGTGTATGATAAACAATGTCATGTTTAATTTTGATTAAAATGATGCTTTCACCATTTTTCTCCTTTTTTTGCATTTATTTATTGATAGTAAAAATAGTTGTAGCGCTACCCCATTCAGGAGCCGCCGGTTACATTGGGATCGGCAAATTAAGTTACCTCTGTGTGGTGTCTAGGGGTGGATGCAGTGAGCAGAGCAGTAGGATAACTTTGCAGTCAGGCTTGGATAAAGAAAGTAGTCCTGCCTTCTGTAGTTAAGTCAATCACGTTGCCACTCCAGCTGGAGTGGGCACAGTGCACCCGGACAGGCCTCCCACACAAACCCGGCAGCCAGAGCGTCACCGAGAAAGCTGATAAGGAACAAGTCGCTGCCACGGACTTGGCTTTAGAAGATTAGTAGAGGCCTCTGCCACATGCCCGGTACTTAAGAGCAATAGAGCATATCCTCCTAATCATGTTCTGTTAAGATGTGGAACCCCAGTAGGTCACTGAGGTTCCCCAGTCACTTCAGTGTTTCTGAGTCATGAGGGCCCAGAGTTTGGAACTCCGCGTGGCAAGGTCCCCGGCCAGGTAGGCCATAGTGGTGGGGCCTGAGATGTGCGCACACCTCAAAGGTGGGTGCCGCACCTGGAACCAGGAACCCGCGAAGACCCAGAAGACCCCGAAATATGGCGTCTGCCACAGATATACCCTCCCCCAGCATGCCCCCCGAGGGAAACGCTCCTCCAATTGACTGCTGGGGAAAAGTCGTTCTGTCTGAACCCCTCTGGTGCCACCTGCTGCCCAGAGATGAGACCACATCCCTGGAGCGCAGAAATGACCCACAGGTCAATTAAGAACTGACAGCCGCTGAACCTAAACAAATCAACCTGAGTGAGAGCAGGTAAGTCTCTCAATCTACTCTAATTTTAGCGTAACACCCTTTCTGAAAGTAAGGGGGAGCTACATAGTGCATTTTGTCTGTGCAAAGTATTACAACATGGCTACTTGGAGGCTCCACAAGAGATTCATATGACAGGGTAACAAGGCAGGAGTACAATCAGGAGACAACTGTAACCCTATAAGGGAGTGCCGAACAAAGACAATCAAGTGAAGGGCCACCGGGTATTAGTTTAATTAAAGCTGCATATCTAAAAAGAATTTCAATTTGAGTGGTTATAGATGTACTAAGTCTAGGGTTGATAGAACAGATAACTTGTATATTATCTCTTTATTAAATAAATAACACTGCAGCATTTTTATAACTACTGCTGTATTATTCATAAAACTTTTCTTGTAGTAACGTATTGATCTTAAAAACATCTATAGTGACTGTAGAGTGTGGAAACAATGTTTCTGGTGTTTGGGTTTCAGCAATATTAGTAACAGTCCTACAGCTGTAAAGGTAAACAATAACATGTGATGATCAGGACCAGATTTATAAGAAATGCCCAGGTAGTATTGCATGAACAGTTCGGACTGAGCATAAGTTTGGCCCGAACATCGTCCGTTTGGCGAACACCCGAATTTACAGGGCATCTGACGGGATTTTCACCCGCAGAGTGCCCCACAATGCACTGCGCGCTGCACAGTGCATTCTAAGCCCTTATTGGCAAAAGCAAGACTTTGCCAGGGCACAGTTTGTGTTTCATGTACAGTATGTTTTAACACTATTTTGCATTACATTTCTCCAGTTTATAAAAATATATGCAATAACACCTTTTTTTCTGCTTCCAGGCTTCTGTTTTGTGTTCAAAAATTTCCAGATGCATTGTTCTGGTTTCTGTAGAATGATGTACAGCATAGTAAGGATTTGTGATAAAATTACCTTTCAGCTTCTTGCCTAGGGCACCAACTTCTAATGCTGGGGACATTGGTGCAGTTTGATGGAGTTTCAAACAGAGCATAAATGTTGTTAGTCCAAATATGTATGTTATATGCCTCCTAGAAAAGCAAAACACATTGATCGATTATAGTATTATTATCAGGGCAGTTACTGATTAAAATTTTCGTGTTTGATTAATCAATTTTTCCTTTAATCGATTAATTTCGATTAATTATAACACACATACATTTTTCGCATAACCACCATATATAGTCCCCACTGTAATATCCACAGACATCTCCCCCACTGTAATAATATCCACAGACATCTCCCCACTGTAATATCCACAGACATCTCCCCACTGTAATTTCCTCAGACATCTCCCCCACTGTAATATCCACAGACATCTCCCACATTGTAATATTCACAATCACCCCCACTGTAATATCCACAATCTCCTCCACTGTAATATCCACAGACATCTCCCCCACTGTATTATCCACATACATCTACCCCACTGTAATATCCACAGACATCTCCCTCACTGTAATATCCACAGACATCTACCCCACTGTAATATCCACAGACATCTCCCCTACTGTAATATTCACAGACATCTCCCACATTGTAATATCCACAGACATCTCCCCCACTGTAATATCCACAGACATCTCCCCCCCTGTAATATCCACAATCTCCCCAACTGTAATATCCACAATCTCCCCCACTGTAATATCCACAGACATATCCCCCACTGTAATATCCGCAATCACCCCCACTGTAATATCCACAATCTCCCCCACTGTAATATCCACAATCACCCCCACTTTAATATCCACAGACATCTACGCTACTGTAATATGGTCCACATCTCCCCCACTGTATAGGAATATTAGTGTTTGCTTAGTCTTACTAGAGAAGCGGCCGAACACAAGCAGTTGAGGCCAGGTGATGGCGTCAGCGCGCCGCTCTAGGCTCACCTAGGCCACCACTGGGTGGACCAAGATGGCCACTGCTCCGGGAGTTATTTTCTATGGCCGAGGCAGCAGCGGAGCTCTGCGGATAACGTGGTGTGCCGATCCGCATATTGTGACCTGTTTTGGATCACGGATCATTTACTATCCATTGCACCACTAGTACCAATTAAAAGAATTTTGATCGATCAAAAAAATTAACGATTCATCGAGGAATTAATCTTTAATTTCCACAGCCTTAATTATTATGTATGTTGTTTTATTATAACCTTAATTATTATGACTGTTATTTTTAAATTTAGGTCTGATTTATTACTACTACAAATTATTCTGTACATTTTCTTTAGTCAATTATTATCCCATACAGTAGCTGCTTGTTTCAGGCATTCACAGTAAAGTATTCCTGTTTGTATCATTAGTCCTACATAATACTTTAGTAATAAATGCAAATGCCAGAATTAAAGTGACGTTGTACTGGCCTGGGAAGTTTTTTTTTTCAGCCAACTACATAAACTGCTGCATATTATAAAAAATATATTTGACTATATACAGTATAATTTATACTGTATAGTGTGTATTGGTTGCAGTGGAATACATTGTTCCCTCTAGTGGCTAATCTGTAGATTTCTGTTTTTTTTTAGAACAATACAATCAGTGCATATGTAGCACTACCCCTAAAGGAGCTGCTGGTTTAGATTTGGGCCTGCCGATACCTTACTGTTCCATTAGCAGGGGTTGTCCTTGAAGAGTTGTCCATAAGAATGTACGCACCAACACAAAGTCTCTTTCAAGGGTTTTATTAACAAAGTTCTCCAACAGAGGGGTAGAGGGACAGGAAAAGTTCAGGTACTTTCACTTTGCGTTTCACGGGTATCACTTAGATCCAGAGGTTTAACTCCGCTCCACACTGGATTTTAGCAACCACCAGATAGGCCCACTCTCACCGGCCTAGCAGATGATGCAAAGCTTGACAAAATCTCTGCCACAGACCTGATGAGTATTGTTAGGCTGTCCCATGATCTTCTGCCACAAGATTTGATTTGATTTGATTTTTATCATGCAACCGACTGCACACTTGGTATAGTTCCAACAAAAGTTACACGACTCACGGTGCCAAGAATCATTCAGCCGGACCAGCAGCACAGTGAGGTAAATCCGCCAAAGTACGTCCATCAATTGAATCCCACTGGTTCAGCTTCCTTCCATAGACAAGGTAGTGAAGGACCATCCCTGGATCAGTAGGCCACAGAAACTCCTGGGCCTACTCTTAGTTGCTATGCCTCGGGCCAGCCGGCCCCGAGGCTACAAAACAGCTCAACATCCCTGAGGCCAGGAGGGCCCTGAGGTCGGGATCGGAAGACAAACCCAGCTAAACTGCGTCTTTCCCTTAAATTCCCCTCCCAGAATGCATAGCGGGTTGACCACGCCCTCTGAGCCATTTCTGAGAGAGAGATACCCAATACGTCCAGCCTGTTGCCTTTCCAACCGTGACCTGCAGTGACAGCGACACCCACCGTTTGGGGGGAAACTTCAGCAACACAGCTAAACTGAACAGAACCATCAATTTAGAATAATCATCCTGAGCCAAAACTACTGCTCAGGCAACTATAAATTAACACATAGTGCCCGCTCAATGGGTGCAGGGCGCTACACATACATAGAACAGCCTTCTGAAAACAGAAACATTGGCTTGTCTCATTCCATCACATATCCCCAATATAAAAGGATTATTCTTAATTTCAGGACATTGCAAGGAACCATACAAAGCATTCCTTTACACCCGAAAGAGCCATCCACTAGTGCACAGTGAAAAAATTGTCTAATATTATGTTGCCATTTGTTCCAAATTGTATACATATGTTTTTGTGGAATTGTGAAAGTGAAATTGGGATCCAATAAGACAATATAACCATGCACATTATGGTAACAATGGACTAAACAAATCAAATAGCCCTCCAACCAAATCAGTGCATAGCACAGTAAAGTAAAAAGATATTCACATATTTTTGAGATATGTGATAGAATGAGACATGTAAATCCATTGAACCCAACTCCAGACAATTACAAAATTATCCCTTGCAGCAGGGCTGCGCCTGCACTAAGGGTTATTTTCTAGTTGAGATCTAGGGGAATAATAAAGGAAGCTTTACTTGACAAACCCTCCAATCCTTCCTGCTGCTAGACTGGTTCCTGTAGCTTCTTCGCCCCCTGGACTTGATGATGCCCAGGGATGGTCCACCACTGGAACACTGTGGTGTGCCATCTGCTGAAAGAGTGGAGGATCAGGTGAGTAAAAGTGTTTTTCCTCTCCCCTAGGCGCATTGAACAATTAACCCTTGCGGTGCCGACTCAGCCCCACTTCAAGGGATAATTTGAAATTTTCCTAGATCTGGGCTTTAAAGGTTTGTTTTTTATTTTTTAAATAGGTTCCTTTAAGCTACCGAAATGTTGATTCACTTACCATTTCCTTCAATTTCCATTCATCTTTTTTTTTCTTTGTCTGAATTTCTCACTTCCTGCTCCTCCTCAGTAAGCTTGCCGCCATCATCCGGGCCTATCTGGCTGGGGGTTAGTCAGCGTGCTCGCCCCCTCCCTTGGGACTACATCCCTGCGGGGAGATGCTGTGTTCCTTGTAGTCCCCAGGGAGGGGGCGATCACGCTGACTAACCCCCAGCCAGAACGGCTCGGATGATGGAGGCAAGCTTACTGTGGAGAAACAGGAAGTGAGAAATTCAGACAAAGAAAAACTATTTTTGAAGGGAAATCGAAGGAAAAGGTAAGTGAACCAACAATGCGCTAGCTTAAAGGAACCTATTTAGAAAATAAAAAATTAACCTTTACAACTCCTTTAAAACAATATCCATGTTTAATCATGTTCATGATTTACTTTGTACTTTGAACAGTACCGTTTCATTAAGGATTGTGCTCTGAGGTATTCTTTAATGATCCTAAACATTCTGCTTTCCACAATTAGCTGGACTGAATCAGATGGGAGAGGAGGATGGCGTGATGGCGTATTGCGTGGATAGATGTTGTTTTTATGTAGGATAATTTCTTCCTTATTTCCGCTCAACAGTTTTATAACTTTAGTTTTAATTTTATATTCTCATCTCTTATTGGCACACAATAATGTTAATGTAATGATGATAATGAGGGAGTATTGGTAATATACCTTCTCTCTAATTCATGCACCTAGGGTATTTGCCAGTATTACTATTCAAGATGGCGATACTCTAGCTGGGACAACCAGGAAGTCAGAGCTGGGCGTTACCTATTGCATTGTGTGATATTTAAGGCGGTGAGTCAGTACGCCGCCCGTGCCCCTGGAAGACGTCTATTAAGATGAAACGCGTAGGATTAGCGGCGTGCTGACGTCATTGCGTACTGTGCCAGTCTCGGAAGCTACGGGCTGTGATCGAGAGCTGGCCGGCTCATTTTACAAATTGTATCGCCTATATACATCTACCAAATTGTTAGTGCAATTTTAAACTTTTTAATAAATCCATTTTTATGGGTTACACTATGGAAGTGTTTTCTTGTTCCACATGGGCCATCTAAATACCTGCTGAGGTGGACGTGGGAGCTGGACATTAGTGAAAATCCTTTCCGCTGAGATGCAGAGACCCAGGGCTGGGAAATAAGCCACAAGGCATGTGTGATCTCTTTTAACTAGGGGATCATACAGTCTGGTAAGCGGCTAGTATCTGGTGGTGGGGGATTCCTTTACTCATTCACTCTTTCCTGGGTGTTATTCATATGTCACGTGGACTCTCGTATAAGAAATCTACACCTTTGGGAGATCCCCTTATGTTTGGAACCTTACCTTTGCTGTGGACATTTCAGTGTGTTTTTATTATTTAGGGGCAATTGGCCCGCAATTCCAATCACTTATATCATCAATGATTGTGTAGTGAGCACAAGGTAACATATAGGTGTGTGTGAATTGTTATTGGAGTTCAGTGGAGGAGACAGGAGACAGTTTCCTCCACTTATATTTCTGAATTTTTATGTATATACACAGCTTTACTGTATATATTTTTTGTCATACCTAAATGCAGCTACACTTTACGTTTTTGTAGCTGATTCCTCCTTAGACACCTTTCACACTGAGGACGTGGCCGCATTCATGGTAAAGTGCTGCTCGTTTTAGCAGCGCTTTTGTGATGCTTTTTGGCCGCTAGCGGAACGCTTTTAACCCCAAAAGAGGGGTTAAAAACTTCAGTTTTTGTGACGCTTTTGAGATGCTTTGAAAGCACTGCCCATTCATTCCAATGGGCAGGGGGGAGTTTTAAGAGCACCGTATACAGCGCTCCCAACCCACCCAAGGATGCTGCTTGCTGCATCGCCCCAGTGTGAAAAGGCACACTGGAATGAATGAGAGGCGGTTTTCAGGCGCTTAGCAGAGGCCATTTATAGCGCTAAAGCGCCTAAAAACTGCCCCCGTTTGACAGGGGTCTTAGGGCTAGTTTACACTTGCTTCAAAACAAGGCTTCGGCTTTGTTAAAGATCTCTGAATGTTAGTCAAAGCCTCTGTCACTAAATAAAATGGTTAGCTTACAGTCCTGTTTACACCTTGCTTTTTCTTGGTGCTTTGATGAAATTTCGATGGGGCTTCGGTGAGATTTCATGGGGCTTCTTGATGAGTCTTCAATGAGGCTTTGCTGGGGCTTCAGTGGTGCTTTAAGCGAGCTTTGCTATAGACATCTATGGAGGCTTTGAACACTCTTCGAAGCACCGATAAAGCTTTATAATTTTTGAAGCGAAGCCGAAGCAAAGCAAAAGCAAGTGTAAACAGGACTGTAAGCTAACTATTTTATTTAGTGACAGGGGCTTAGACTAGCATGCAGAGAGCTTTAACAAAGCCTGTCCGAAGCCTTGTTTTGAAGCAAGTGTAAACTAGCCGTTAATGTGTGTTGAAGCCAAAGCAAGTGTAAATGAGCCCTTATTGTTCTTAGTTCTAATCTGCAAGAGGACAGGCTGGAAATGGAATGTTTACACTGGCCTGTGCCTGTGATGGGAGCTTAAATTATAGGCAGAGGTTAAAGGTTATATTTTCTAGATTGCTTTGTATCTCTGTGGCAATATAAAAAAAAAACACATGGGTTCAAAAGTATAGTTATCCTTTAAAGACCCAGTACAGTGATAAATAGTGTATTCTGGTAAGGGTGTTAATTTCTGAAAGGATAGTACTTAGTATGTGAATTCATTTTTTTTTTTATTAACCACTTAAGGACCCCCGCATGCACATTTACGGCCACAACATGGCTCGTACAGGCACAAGGGCGTAAATTTACGTCCTCGCCTTCGTGCGGTTCGGGGGTCCCAACGGGACCCCCTCCGCGGCGTGCAGCGGTCCCCCTGGCTCTGGGAGCGATCGCCGACGAGCGGGCGGATGTCCGTGTTTTCCGCCCCCCCCGCGATCGCTCCCAGCCAATGGGAGCGCTCCCCCTTCGTGTCAGTTCCTCCTCCTGTGTTTACATAGGAAGGAGGAAATGATGTCACCTCTCATCGCAGCGGTGTTTCCCACCGCTGCTGATGAGAGAAGACATCCACAGTAAGTGTGCACCAACACAACACTGACACACACACACACATAGGCACATTAACCCTTTGTGATCGCCCACCCCCCTGTCACAGTGTCACCGAATGCAGTGATCTAATCACTGCATTTAGTGTCAGTGTGACAGGCAGTGTAAAATCAGTTAGTGTTAGGTTCAGGATAGCCCCCCCACCCCCCCTAATAAAGTTTTTTTTTTTTTTTTTTTTTTTTTTTTTTTTAAAGTGTATTTTTGTGCGTGAACTCGAGAGAGAGGAGCCGGACTGCAGGAGTTGGGAGTAGGCAGACCCTCCCCCCGGAGGCAATCGCCATCCTTCTCCATGCCCCTGGTGGCAATGGCGGGTGTGAAGGGGGGCCTCCCACTCACCCCACCCTACCTGCTCCTCTTGGGAGCCCAACTGGGGCCCAACGGGACCCCAATGGGGCAGAGGGACTCCCCCTATGAGGGAGTGAGGGGGCCTAGCCCACCCAGCCAGCCCCGTAGGTCCTTCGCCTCTCTTTATTTTAAGAGACCGCATGGCCAAAGTGCATGTGTTTTTAAACCAATTTTGTGTGCGTGCAAGTGTGGTGGTTTTTGTGGGGGGGGTGGGCGTACTAAGCACAGGCGTACCTTGCATAGCATACCCACCGGGAGCCGGGCTGAGACCACCAAACTCAATTCACATGTAGCCGAGACCGGGATCCGAACCCTTGGCTGCAGAGGTGAATGGCTTGTCAGCGCAGTGCCAATCACGTTGAGCCACCACAGCGCCCTTTCCTAATAAAGTTTTAACCCCCTGATCACTGCCCTAGTTAACCCTTTCACTCCCTATTGCCAGCATCACTAAGTGATCATTTTTCTGATCACTTAGCAGAGGCGATCAAATACCACCGAAAGAAAGCTCTATTTGTAGGAAGAAAAGGACGCAAATTTTGTTTGGGAGCCACGTCGCACGACCGCGCAATTGTCTGTTAAAGCGACGCAGCGCCGAATTGTAAAAACACCTTGGGTCATTTAGCAGCGTATGTGTCCGGGTCTTAAGTGGTTAACAGGGCCTTATTTAGAATTTTCTCTATCTTTGAAGGCCAAGCTGTCAAGCAAAAGTGACAGTTATGGGGGATTGGACAAACCATATAACATTGTTTGCAAAGGTCACCTTTAATTTATATGGTTTATTTATTAATGTGTTTAATTAATAGATTTTTTTTTTTTTGCTGTTGTTGCAACTTTTGAAAACGTGTTAGCTTTTAACCACTTCATTACTGGGCACTTAAACCCCCTTCGTGCCCAGATCAATTTTCAGCTTTCAGCGCTGACGCATTTTGAATGACAATTGCGCGGATATACAACACTGTACCCAAATTATATTTTTAATATTTTTCTCCCACAAATAGAGTTTTCTTTTGGTAATATTTGATCATCTCTGCGATTTTTATTTTTTGCGCTATAAACAAAAAAAAGACAGAAAATTTTGAAAAAAAAACACAATATTTTTTACTTTTTGTTATAATATCCCAATTTTTTTTTTTTATAAAAATTTTCCTCGGTTTAGGCTGATATACGTATTCTTCTAAATATTTTTGTTAAAAAATATCGCAATAAGTGTATATTGATTGGTTTGCGCAAAAGTTATAGCGTTTACAAAATAGGGGATAGATATATGATTTTAATTTGTTTTACTAGTAATGGCGGCGATCTGCGATTTTTTTTGTCAGGCCTGCAATATTGCGGCGGACGTATCAGACACTTTTGACACAATTTTGGGACCATTCACATTTATACAGCGATCAGTGCTATAAAAATGCTCTAATTACTGTATAAATGTGACTGGCAGTGAAGGGGTTAACACTAGGGGGGCATGGAAGGGGTTAAATGTATTCCCTGGGTGTGTTCTTACTGTGGGGGAGGGGGACTGACTGGGGGAGGTGACCGATGCTGTGTCCCTATGTACAAGCGACACAGCATCTGTCTCCTCTCCCTGACAGGACGTGGAGCTCTGTGTTTACACACAGAGCTCCACGTCCCTGCTGTGTCACCGCCGATCGCGAGTACCTGGTGGACACCGCGGCCACCAGGCACACGCATCGGATTCCCAGCGATGTGCCGGGCACAGTCTTTCCCTGCTGCACACTACCCAGCGGCGCTTAGGGGAATGTAGAGCAACGCTGTGGATGTCTTTTGTCTATAGCGCGGCCCTCTAGTGGTTAAACATTCAGATTTACAGAATGAGCAATGTTGTCACCCTATTGAAGTATAAATCAACAGAACGAATGGCAGGATCAACAGATAATAAAACCAGCCATAGCCAATATTCACTGCACTCTCCTGACAGGGATGCCTCCGTTGCCCCCCTGCCAGGAGAACACAATAGCTTTGCAAGGGGAATTGAGTGATCATCTATGACCAGCCTTACAGGGAAAAAACTGAAAAACATTAAATTATATATTATTACTGTTCCAGAATGCAGGGTATATGTAATTTTACCCATAATTCTGCTTTAAATCTGCTCACACAATTAAAGTGTGATCTCATTGACCAAAGAACACACAACATTGGATTTAATATGAATGATTTAAACATGGCGCAAAAAGTTACACAGTTTGGGGTTCATTTGTTTATAAAACCAATCAGTATTTTTTGTTATATTTAGCTGTTAGGCTGGCCATACATTATACATTTTTATTGTACAATATTCCTTTGGGATGTACCAAAACCATATAATATGAGGTCAAGCCTAAACACTTTTAGTTTGTATGCAATCAGGCAGGCTCTTTTACTACATACTACAGTTTAACCACTTCAATACCAAGGACGTCAATTGACGTCCTGGCTTTCAGTGGGGATATCTGAATAATGCCTGCAGCCACAGCCATCATTCAGATATCCATCTCTTCAGGCGGCGAATCCCTGCACCATAAGAATGATCATAGTGGCGGTTCCGCCGCTTGATCATTCTTATAGGCGGCGGCATGGGACGCCCCCCCTCCCGCCGCCATTCGGTGCGTCTCCGGGCTCTCCTTTGCCATCGGAGACCTGGAGAAACGATCTGCCGTCGTCCACTGTAAACCATAAAGTAGACTGGTGACCAGATGGTCACCAGTCATCTCTGATCGTCTGAGGCCCGGGCGCGATGTTATGACGTCACGCCCGGGTCCTGGAATGTAAACACAGCCGCAATCGCGGCTGAAAGCATTAGATCGGTGAATTTTTTTTCACGATCTAATGCTTTCCAGCCTGGAGGAGAGATGTTGGGTCTTATTGACCCCGCATCTCTCCATAAAGAGTACCTGTCACACACATTCCTATTACAAGGGATGTTTACATTCCTTGTAATAGGAATAAAAGTGTTAAAAAAAAAAAAAGTCAAAAAAAGTTTAAAAATAAATAGTGTAAAAAAAAATATATATTTTTTTAAACGCCCTACCCCCGGTAGCTCGCACTCAGAAACGAACGCATGCGTAAGTCCCGCCCACATGTGTAAACGCCGTTCAAACCACACATGTGAGGTATCGCTGCGTGCGTTAAGAGTACCAGCAACAATTCTAGCACTAGACCTCCTCTGGAACTCTAAATTTGTAACTTGTGAAAAAAAAATAAGCGTTGCCTATGGAGATTTTTAAGTACTGACGTTTGGCACCATTCCATGAGTGTGCACAGTTTTAAAGCGTGACATGTTAGGTATCTATTTACTCGGCGTAACTTCATCTTTTACATTATACCAACAAATTGGGCTAACTTTACTGTTTTGTTCTTTTTTTAAATCACAAAACCGTTGTTTTCCCCCAAAAAAAAGGCGTTTGAAAAATGATTGCGCAAATAATGTGCGAGATAAAAAGTTGCAATGGCCGGCATTTTATTCCCTAGGGTGTCTGCTAAAAAAACATATATAGTGTTTGGGGGTTCTGAGTAATTTTCTAACAAAAAAATTATGATTTATGCATGTAGGAGAAGTGCCAAAATAGCCCCGGTATTGAAGCGGTTAAGGTAGATCTAAAGGAAATTGAATAAGGAAATTGTATAATGTATGGCAAGCTTTAGATGTAATGTTGTAATTAGTCAAATGTATTATTTATTTTTTAAAAACGCAATATACTTGGTTTTAACACGGTTTAAATACAATGCTGTAAAGTGTTACCACAATGTCAAGACATTGACATTGTATAAAACAATTCCAAATGATAGATAGATAGATAGATAGATAGATAGATAGATAGATAGATAGATAGATAGATAGATAGATAGATAGATAGATAGATAGATAGATAGATAGATAGATAGATAGATAGATAGATAGATAGGCAGTAGGGAACCAGGAAGTGACGCCGCAAGGCTTCACTTGCTGATTCCCTTACCAAAGATGGCGGCCCCTCCACCCAAGAGCCGAGGGACAAAACGGCTTTGGGACCGGACATTTTGGGCACCCTGGACAGGTAAGTGTCCATATATTAAAAGGCAGCAGCTGCAGTATTTGTAGCTGCTGACTTTTAACATATTTTTTTTTTGACGGAACTCCACTTTAACTGAATGAGTGTTTAATGAGCAGGGGCGGACTGACCCATCGGGCACTTGGGCAGTTTATGTAGTGCCAATCCATAATGTGTTAATTGAAAGATTAAAGAGCTTGACTTGTAGTTTCGTTAGCTGTTTTTTTTTTTTTGACAGGGGTGCACTTTCAGTGCTTGCCATAGGCACCATTTTCACTAGATACGCCTCTGCATGGGGGTTCCTAGTGGCTATGCAATAGATTAAAGATTTTGACGCCTACCTTTCAATTGCAGAACTATCCAAAACACACAGTGAGGTTTGATTAGAAATTGAAAACATTAATGTCCATCTATGGGCCAATGGTGTGTTATTGCATATGAGATTTAATGACTCAGGCTACCCACAAAAACTAGAATAATTAAGCTGTCCAAATAGTATTACAGCAGAAGTGATGTCCTGAAGCATTTATTTTACAGTAAGTACCGTATGCTTCATGGATCTCACAGAATGCAATTCAAACTGTGCCTGGATTTAATTCCCCTTCGGTGCTTCTTCCTTAGAGGGTCTTTCTTTAGACCCTTTTCTATGGCTATCCTTAGATGAGAATATTTCCCAAGAACAATGTATAATAATTATTTTACTGGCCTCATAGCAATCACTGACTTGCCCCAGAATTCCTGCCTGACTCAGGAGATGTTTGGCTATGACATATATGTGTTAAAGGGAATGTTTCCTTTTTACTGTTTTTACTGAAAAAGGAAAAATCCAGGATTTGTTATTGAGCAATGATGGACTTTTTCTGAACATTATATCACTTCACTTACTTGTACATATCATAGCTGGACTGTTAGCTCTACACTACTAAATCAATAAACGTGATGATCAGATCAGTACCATTGCTTGCAAATGTAGAAAGTGAGGGAGAGAAACATGTGAAGATAGATAGATAGATAGATAGATAGATAGACAGACAGACAGACAGACAGACAGACAGACAGACAGACATATAGATAGATAGATAGACAGACAGACAGACAGACAGACAGACAGACAGACAGACAGACAGACAGACAGACAGACAGACAGACAGATAGACAGATAGATAGATAGATAGATAGATAGATAGATAGATAGATAGATAGATAGATAGATAGATAGATAGATAGATAGCATATATTTAAATCTACTGCATAAACATTTTATTTCAAACATTCATTTTTTAATAAAACCCAATCAAACCAATCTAGCATCCTTTGAATACCATTAATTCATTGGAACACACAAGAACTACTGTATACAGTCAGCTTCCTAATACTTGTTTATAATAAAGTGATCTCAGTTGGTACTACAGTATACTGCATTATGCAACTGCCCAAACCTTACTGGTAATAATCAGTGAGATAAAAACTTTAACTTTTATGCTACTAACATACAGCTTATAAAACAGTATACATAACATACTAACATATTTCTTGATGAAAGAGATGACAGTGAGATGTCCGATTCAATGCTCTGAAGTGCCCAGGAGTCTACACTACTGCTCATCTGATGACTTGCTAGTTAATCTGTTTAACATATTGGTGATTAGGCATGTGTGCCTGGCTTTACTGCTAATCCTTCTGCTTACCTTAAAGAGAAAAGACATTTGCTTATAAGTACAGGCAGAGCCAGATGACCATTCATTTAATATGTCCATCTCTGTAGTGACAGGAGCACCATTTTATGCAGGATTCAGCTAAGCACCTCATAGGCCGCGTACACACGGCAGGGAATCTCGACGGGCAGAACACATCGTTCCGCCCGTCGAGGTTCTCTCCCGGCCGTCGAATTCGGCGACCCGCCCGTCGGGAATGGCAACCAGCCATTCTTCCAGGCGGGCCGTCGAGGAAATAGAGAGCGTGCTCTCTATTTCGGCTCGACGGGCTTCCCGACGGGAAGCTCGCCGAGACCGTACACACGGCCGAGGTCCTCGCTGGAATGTGCATTCCAGCGAGGTTCTCGCTGATTTTCAGCGAGAACCTCGGCCGTGTGTACGGAGCCTTACTCTTATTTTGGGCCTGTCGTACCTTATATTCTTGTTTAACATAAAACGAAACCCGCTCATTAAAATCTTATAAAATCTTTAAATACCAAAGACATGCTGGTTGGCCCTAGTATGTGTATAAATGAATGTGAGTTTGGCCAGCTAAACACGGAGAGATTTTCTTTCCTGCAACCACGGGTTGCAGGGAAGAAATTTGCTAATTTCCCCCATCAACACAGACAGTGTTGATACGGGAATCCCTCCTGCCGTTGTCTTCTCCTGGCAGGGAGAAAGGGGGAAGCCATTCCAGCTGGGAGAAGACAGTGATTATTGCTAACAGTTATTGCAGCCACTAGTGATAATTGCAGGTAAAACCTGGCATGCTGGTTGTACCCAAGTTGATCAATCGTTTCAACTTGGTGCATTCAGCCTGCCCATACACGTTCGAATCTCAGCCGGTTCAGCAGGAACCATGTATAGCCTGCCTTAGAAACCTTAGATTTTAATGTTCTTGAGGGCATGGACTGATGTAAATGCACAATATTGTGACAGGCGCAGCACTATGAAGTGCCTTTATGCACTGTGGCATTAGAAGAATTTTGATTTTTCTGATCTTTTAGTCCAAACAAGACTATCTGTTACTCTATAATTCCTCTAGCACCGTTCTATGGAAGCAGTAAGTTTAAAAAGCACACCAAACTCTTGAGATAACTTCTTTATTAACTTCAGCTTTTCTTCATATATAACACTGACAATTTACAGCAGGCAGTCCATGTACAAACATGTGTTGAATAAAGTATAACAACCGACCGTTCAACTGTTCAATCTTGTCATTCTGCATAAAATTGTAGATATATTTATTTCTTCAGTATCTGTACTCTCACTTTAAGTTATTTAAACACTTTATGATCTCTCTGAGGCTTAATCAATAGTTTTACTTGCTCTATATTGCTGTTTGCTTGCTTGAACATTTGCTATGATGTTTGATAGCACGTTTGGAATTGAAATTTGCTGTTTGTTTGGTGGAACTACATAAGTGAACACATAACTAGTTAGTATACAGTTCTAATCACACTATTAACAATAGGAACATATATAACTGTATTAAATACCTATTTTGGCCACTTGCTTCTATAAAACAGAACTCTGAAGCCCTGTACACAAGATCGGTTTGTCTGATGAAAATAGACCGTTTTCATCGGACAAACCGATCGTGTGTGGGCCCCATTGGTTTGTTTTCCATCAGTGAAAAAAAAAAATAGAACATGTTTTAAAATTCTCCTATGGATAAAAAAACGATAGAAAAAAATGATCGTCTGTGTGGAAGTCCATCGGTCAGAAATCCACGCATGCTCAGAATCAAGTCGACGCATGCTCGCAAGCATTTAACTTAATTTTTCTCAGCACATCGTAGTGTTTTACGTCACCGCGTTGGACACGACGGATTTTTGACCAGTGTGTAGGCAAGACTGATGAAAGTCAGCTTCATCGGATTTCCGACGAAAAAATCCATCCTTGTAATTCTTAGGAATAACTTACTTAAATCTGTCCAAACAAAAATCTAATAGGCATCCCGGGTATGACATTTAAAAAAAAAAAAAGTTATAAATTATAATATAATAAATAATTATAAATAATTATAACAAACAATAATATAATTTTAGTAAAAATTATTCAATAATGTATTGAAATCAAAATCACTGAAATTTGCTCAGTTGCAGAATTGTCACTGTCATTATTATTTTTTTTTTTATGATGAATTTCCCCACAAATCGCTATCGCTCAATTCTGCAAGTGATTATAATTTAATTTATTAGCTGTTTTTTAGCTGATCTAAAACCATTTTGACATAAAGGGACACTTTTGGTTGCTATGGGCAATCTACAGTTTGCAGGTAGAAAGAATACTTTTTATTATATAAAAGGACATGTAGGTCACTGGGCAGACCACTAGGGGCAAGGGGGTGTGTATTATTTACATACAGTACTGTAATCTATAAGATTACATTGTACTGTATGTAATGTGTTTGTTTACTTTTTTGAATATGGCGCCGTTTCTCTGCCCCCGTGCGTCGTAACGTCGCAGGGAACGGAGATCGACGGCACACGGGGACGCTGTGTGAATCGAGCGAGCACCATCGCTGGATCCAGGAACAAGGTAAGTAAACCCTGTCTGTGCACTCAGCGAGGTGAGCCAGAGTCTGACTTGGGGTTACCGATCGCAGCATGAAAATTTAACCCCGAGTCAGACTCGGGAATACCGCCAGGGGAGTTAAACAACCATTTTTTTAGGAGCAGTGATTTAAATAATGCTTAAAAAGAAACAATACAAATTTAATATTCCTTTCAATATAGTGCCTGGGGGCTCTCCTTAGTCTGCCTGTAAAGTAGCGCGTCTTTGTGATGTGTTATACTCTGCAACAGCAACATTTTATTTCTAAAGAAACAAATGTCATATAAAACTGCTTGTGGCTGTTATGTATTGTTGGATCCCGGGAATATAGGTAAAAATCATTGAAAAAAACTTCATGATCCCCCATCCAGTCTATTACCAGGCCCTTTTGGTCTGGTATGATAATTAAAGAGAACCCTGCGCCAAATGTAAAAAAAAATTTTGTGGGGCTCCCCCACAAAATCCATAACAGACTCTTATCCGAGCATGCAACCTGGCAGGCTACAGGAAAAGCGGAGGAGAGAGAGTGCCCCCCCTCCTGAACCATACCAGGCCACATGCCCTCAACATGGTCCCCCCAAAGCACCTTGTTTCCATGTTGATAGGGACAAGGGCCTCATCACCTCAAACCTTGCCCAGTGGTTTGGGGTTCTGTGAGTGGGGTGCTTATCTAAGGGGGGCCCCAGATCCCACCCCCCTATGTGAATGGGTATCGGGTACATTGTACCCCTACTCATTCACCCAAAAAAGTAAAAATGACAGTTTTGGAAAAGTCCTTTTTAAAATTGGAGGACAGTTTATTGCTCAAGTGTACACGATGCACGGCACAAGTACCTAGCAGAGCCCTGAAGAACCCAACCCGGGGGTAGGCCTGCCATGTGACCCACACTTGCCACCCAATGAGGAGGGGAACATGTGTCTTGCGATGTCCATTCTTCTTCAAACACAGCGTCTGACGTTCCTGAGAAAAAAGGAAAAAATACGGAAAAACTCTGCCTTCATGGGTGGAGTCCCTGTGACAGTCATCTTTTTGCTTTGACAAGCTGTTATATGGGCAAGTGCGGAGCCACCCAGTGAGGTTGTGACAGTGCCCGTCTCCCCCAACCCCCCTTGCTGCTGGAAAAACGTTGAAAATCTTATATAATCCTCTGTGTCTCGTTATGCTAGGTGCTCCCGTTTATACCTGTTTTCAGAGCACCACTCGGCACTCACGTGACCATGACCGGCTCTCTCCTCCTCTCGACCCAACTGACGTCAGAGGGGGAATCTTGGCCCTGCCCGCTGCAGCTGTCAAATAGGGGGAGCAGAGAGGAGGCAGGTCACGTGAGCACTGATCGGTGCTCTGAAAACAGGTAAAAACTGCATTTTTTTTTTATAAAACACAGAGCATTATATAAAGTTATCATAGTGGGTAACAACCACTTTAAGAGCACACTAGATTTCTAGCAAGATAAACAACTACTTTTCTGTACTTTCTTAATAGAAAAAACATGGGGAATGTGCATTTATTACAGAGATATCATATATATTTTTTTATATTTTTCCAAGAAATACAATGTTTGAAAATTCATTTTGCTACAATTTTATTGGCCGAAACTTGCACTTTATTGGTTTATTTGTGTATGTTCATTTTCAGAATGTTACAGCTATACTTTGGCTAAATTCTTCTTGCAGTACAGCCCAATACCATTCCAACACCTGCAACTGACTTTATTTATTTGTTTATTTCAGGTACTATATATAGCGCTGTCAATTTACGCAGTGCTTTACATATATATTGTACATTCACGCCAGTCCCTGCCCTCAATCATGCTGAAGGTCCATAGTAACTATGAACCTGTCAGCCATAAACAACCATCCCTTTTACATATATACATTTTTCTTCTTAACAAGACTAACAAAAGGGCTTAGCAAAAGCTAGCAGGCCTGTAGCCCTTGGAGGCTCATCTTTGAACTTTATTCAATAATGTTTTCCTTTCCTCTGTAGAAGCTTTGCTAAGCCCAGAGGCAGATGGTGCTGCAGGATTGATCATGCTATTAAAGATAGATAAAGAAAAAAATTACCCAAAGAACCAGCATTAGAAGTCCCCACTGCATGTTACCAGAATGAAATAAGTGGAAAAAGTAAACATAAGAAAAAAAGCACTTACTTATTGTCTCAGCTTACTTTTTGATGCATGTCAAAACAGTTGATTACATGCACACTGTAGCCATTCAGGTTATAGCTATAAAAATGCACTGATTACTGTGTAAATTACAATGGCAGTGAAGGGGTTAACCACTAGGTGGCGCTGAAGGCGTTATGTGTTTTCTAGGGAGTGATTCTAACTGTTAGGGGGAGGAGCTACCAGTGACACGTCACTGATCACTGTTCCCGATCATCGGGAACAGTAGATCAGTGACATGCCACTAGGCAGAACTGTTCTGCCTTTGCCGACCGCAAATGGCCATTTGCCTGCCCGTGCCATTGTGTCGACGTATATGTGTGTGCAGCAGTTGGCAAGTGGTTAAAGCGGAGTCCAACCCAAAAATGGACCGCTTTTTGGAATCCCCCGCCCGGTTTCTATTTGGCACCTTTCAGAGGGGAGGAGGTATTTGCTCCCACTTCCAGGCATAGATCACCGCAGTGACCTTCGCTATGTCCGGCGCCTACTCCCCTCCCCCCGCTGTCTTCTGGGAGACACATGGGTCCTAAAAGACAGCAGTGACCAGTGGGATAGCGTGACTCCCACATGCGCAGTAGGGAACCAGGAAGTGACGCCGCATGGCTTCACTTGCTGATTCCCTTACCAAAGATGGCGGCCCCTCCACCCAAGAGCCGAGGGACAAAACGGCTTTGGGACCGGACATTTTGGGCACCCTGGACAGGTAAGTGTCCATATATTAAAAGGCAGCAGCTGCAGTATTTGTAGCTGCTGACTTTTAACATATTTTTTTTTTGACGGAACTCCACTTTAACTGAATGAGTGTTTAATGAGCAGGGGCGGACTGACCCATCGGGCACTTGGGCAGTTTATGTAGTGCCAATCCATAATGTGTTAATTGAAAGATTAAAGAGCTTGACTTGTAGTTTCGTTAGCTGTTTTTTTTTTTTTTGACAGGGGTGCACTTTCAGTGCTTGCCATAGGCACCATTTTCACTAGATACGCCTCTGCATGGGGGTTCCTAGTGGCTATGCAATAGATTAAAGATTTTGACGCCTACCTTTCAATTGCAGAACTATCCAAAACACACAGTGAGGTTTGATTAGAAATTGAAAACATTAATGTCCATCTATGGGCCAATGGTGTGTTATTGCATATGAGATTTAATGACTCAGGCTACCCACAAAAACTAGAATAATTAAGCTGTCCAAATAGTATTACAGCAGAAGTGATGTCCTGAAGCATTTATTTTACAGTAAGTACCGTATGCTTCATGGATCTCACAGAATGCAATTCAAACTGTGCCTGGATTTAATTCCCCTTCGGTGCTTCTTCCTTAGAGGGTCTTTCTTTAGACCCTTTTCTATGGCTATCCTTAGATAAGAATATTTCCCAAGAACAATGTATAATAATTATTTTACTGGCCTCATAGCAATCACTGACTTGCCCCAGAATTCCTGCCTGACTCAGGAGATGTTTGGCTATGACATATATGTGTTAAAGGGAATGTTTCCTTTTTACTGTTTTTACTGAAAAAGGAAAAATCCAGGATTTGTTATTGAGCAATGATGGACTTTTTCTGAACATTATATCACTTCACTTACTTGTACATATCATAGCTGGACTGTTAGCTCTACACTACTAAATCAATAAACGTGATGATCAGATCAGTACCATTGCTTGCAAATGTAGAAAGTGAGGGAGAGAAACATGTGAAGATAGATAGATAGATAGATAGATAGACAGACAGACAGACAGACAGACATATAGATAGATAGATAGATAGACAGACAGACAGACAGACAGACAGACAGACAGACAGACAGACAGACAGACAGATAGATAGATAGATAGATAGATAGATAGATAGATAGATAGATAGATAGATAGATAGATAGATAGATAGATAGATAGATAGATAGATAGATAGATAGATAGATAGATAGATAGATAAAACAGATGAGAGCACTAGAAGAGAAGGGGATTGACCTAATGATGTTTTTTAAGTGCAAAACATTTCTAGATCGTTCTAGAGACATATTGAGGCCTATCACTGATTGGTGGGAGTGTTATACAGGGGTTTGCATGTGCAAAAATAGAGCAAACGTGCACTGTTCAGAAAGGCTAGCTAGGCCAAAAAGAAGTAAGTGTTGGAGAAGTCTCAGTAAGCATGTTACCTTTAATCCTCTGGCAAAGTCTATGCCCAGATGATACAGTAAGTGGGTCTTCACTCATAGTAATTACCCACCCAGGGTCATAAAGTACCTAAAGAGCATCCTGCCGTGCTCCCACAGTCATTTTTGTGATCTGGGGCCACCTGAAAACCAAGGAATACATGGAACCAAATGCCTTGTTTCCACTGCACGGAACGGTTCGGGTCAGTAAATTTGGAGCGGTTCGGATGGGACCGGTCTATTCTCGTGAGTGTTTCCACTGCAAATCGGACCGTCAGGGACCATTAAGGTTTTAGAAAAAATTCCTAGCGCGTCCACCAATAAGTGAGATGTATTTGTAGGTCCGCCCTAATGGAACCGTTCCATTTTCTCTGGACCCACATGAGAAGCAGGACCCTTGCTGGTGCGGTACGGTTCGCTTTTATGGCACGCTTTCATAATGGAAACACCCAAAATAGCGAACCGTACCGAACCGATCCGCTCATTGGAAACGAGGCATATGATGAACCTTTTGTGGGGACCCCCTCAGGGCCGATCCTACACGGGGTGCAGTGGGTGCCCAGCACCCAGGGCTGTCATCCGCGAGGCGCCGAGCTGCCGAGCCGCCGAAGCAATCAGAGACCCGAGCGGGATGTGACGACGTGACGTCACACGGCAGCTCGGCTCCACCCACCGTGACCTCTGCCACTGCCATCTTCAGACAGCGTGGGGGAGCGAGCGCCGAGCAGAGCATACACAACAGACACTAATACAGCTGCGCTGCCGCCTGATCCAGCTGAGATTGAGCGCCTCTGCCACAGCCTGCCATGTACTAATGGGGGGTTGTCCTGGGGGGGTCTGTACTAATGGAGGGTTGTCCTGGGGGGGTCTGTTCTAATGGGGGGTTATCCTGGGGGAGTCTGTACTAATGGGGGGGTTATCCTGGGGGAGTCTGTACTAAAGGGGGGTTTGTCCTGGGTGGGTCTGTACTAAAGGGGGTTTGTCCTGGGTGGGTCTGTACTAATGGGGGGTTTGTCCTGGGGGTGTCTGTACTAATGGGGGGGTTTGTACTAATGGGGGGTTGTCCTAGGTGGGTCTGTACTAATGGGGGGTTGTCCTTGGGGGGGTCTGTACTAATGGGGGGGTTGTCCTGGGGGAGTCTGTACTAATAGGGGGGTTATCCTGGGTGGGTCTGTACTAATGGGGGGGTTTGTCCTGGGGGAGTCTGTACTAATGGGGGGTTTGTCCTGGGGGAGTCTGTACTAATGGGGGGGTTGTCCTGGGGGGGTATGTACTAATGGGGGGTTGTCCTAGGTGGGTCTGTACTAGTGGGGGGTTGTCCTTGGGGGGGTCTGTACTAATGGGGGGGGGGGGTTGTCCTGGGGGAGTCTGTACTAATAGGGGGGTTGTCCTGGGTGGGTCTGTACTAATGGGGGGGTTTGTCCTGGGGGAGTCTGTACTAATGGGGGGTTTGTCCTGGGGGAGTCTGTACTAATGGGGGGGTTGTCCTGGGGGGGTATGTACTAATGGGGGGTTGTCCTAGGTGGGTCTGTACTAATGGGGGGTTGTCCTGGGTGGGTCTGTACTAATGGGGGGTTTGTCCTGGGGGTGTCTATACTAATGGGGGGTTGTCCTGGGGGGGGTCTGTACTAATAGGGGGATTGTCCTGGGGGGAGTCTGTACTAATGGGGGGTTATCCTGGGGGAGTCTCTACTAAAGGGGGGTTTGTCCTGGGGGGGTATGTACTAATGGGGGGTTATCCTGGGGGAGTCTCTACTAAAGGGGGGTTTGTCCTGGGGGGGTATGTACTAATGGGGGTTGTCCTGGGTGGGTCTGTACTTAAGGGGGTTGTCCTGGGGGAGTCTGTACTAATGGGGGGGGTTGTCCTGGGGGGGTATGTACTAATGGGGGGTTGTCCTAGGTGGGTCTGTACTAATGGGGGGTTGTCCTGGGTGGGTCTGTACTAATGGGGGGTTTGTCCTGGGGGTGTCTGTACTAATGGGGGGTTTGTCCTGGGGGAGTCTGTATTAATGGGGGGTTGTTTTGGGGGAGTCTGTACTAATGGGGGGTTGTCCTGGGGGGGGTCTGTACTAATGGGGGGGGTTGTCCTGGGGGAGTCTGTACTAATGGGGCGGTTATCCTGGGGGAGTCTGTACTAAAGGGGGGTTTGTCCTGGGTGGGTCTGTACTAAAGGGGGGTTTGTCCTGGGTGGGTCTGTACTAATGGGGGGTTTGTCCTGGGGGTGTCTGTACTAATGGGGGGGTTTGTCCTGGGGGAGTCTGTACTAATGGGGGGTATGTACTAATGGGGGGTTGTCCTAGGTGGGTCTGTACTAATGGGGGGTTGTCCTTGGGGGGTCTGTACTAATGGGGGGGGGGTTGTCCTGGGGGAGTCTGTACTAATAGGGGGGTTATCCTGGGTGGGTCTGTACTAATGGGGGGTTTGTCCTGGGGGAGTCTGTACTAATGGGGGGTTTGTCCTGGGGGAGTCTGTACTAATGGGGGGGGGTTGTCCTGGGGGAGTCTGTACTAATAGGGGGGTTATCCTGGGTGGGTCTGTACTAATGGGGGGTTTGTCCTGGGGGAGTCTGTACTAATGGGGGGTTGTCCTGGGGGAGTCTGTACTGAATGGCAGAGAGAGAGAGAGCCAGGACCCCAGGAAAGCTTTCAGGGAAGTGCACTCAGGACTCCAGAGGGAGAGGACAGTGCTGAGAGAGAACCCCGCTGCCGTGCGCCACCAGATGGAAAGCCACACAGCCTAGTGCCATCCCTGGCGGAGAAAGGAATGGAGTCATTGCCAGGATACAGATCTGGGCTCTACCCAGTGGAGTATCCATGGGCAATTCAGAGTGAGCTGACTCCTGATCAGAGGAACTGTTGTTGTTGGTCAGGTGAGAGCCGATCGGCCATTATCTACTTATGTCAATAGGAACTGCAGTCTCTGACCATCTCCTGTATTATATCTGCAGTCTCTGACTGTCTCCTGTATTATTTCTCCAGTCCCTGACTGTCTCCTGTAATATGTCTACACTCTCTGACCATCTCCTGTACTATGATTGCAGTCTCTGACCATTGCTTGTATCATGTCTACAGTCTGACCATCTCCTGTACTATGTTTTGGGGCACTTTCTAACAGTATCAGAGAGGTTCCCCTCCAGGTCTCATTAGTGTACACTCTTCCAGTATTTTCTTTATTGTTAAAAGATCATGGGAGGATCCCAGGGCAACAAAGACTTCTTAGAGGAGCATCTCTGTGTTTGAGTCATTGCCATAGAAAAATGTGTAAAGGGGAGGAGTTGGTAAAGATGACCACGCCCCCTTTTGTGGGGGCGCCAGAAATATTTCTGCACCCAGGCGCCTGTGACCCTAGGATCGGCCCTGGACCCCCTACTCTGCTCTGCTCCACTGCTAAGCAAATGAAGCAAAGTATAGTCATAATTGCAGTTCTTGTGTGTAAGAGCCTTGGGTCATTTATTTTTTAAAACAAGATTTACAAATTGTAATATACATCACTTTATATGTTTCACATCATTAACAAATAATTCATAATGTCAAGAACATATGCCTATGTTGGAGTTTGTTTCTATGTCCTGCTACCAGGGGAGGCATCTGGCTCAAAAAAGCTATTTTTGTAGGTACCACGTACCATCTTAAAAAGGGCTTTTTCTGGGGGAACTTGGTGGAACTCAGTTCCACCACCTTTGGCTCAGACCCATTGGTGCCCGCTCACCACAATCACTTGTGAACACAGAAGTCTGGTTTCTGTGTTTACAAGTGACTGCTTTGTAACCCCCTGAACTCTGCACACTGTATGTAATGCAATTCTGGTATTTAATGCCCCTTTAAGACCCTTCTACTGTTTGTGAAATCTGAACGGGTCGTGGTTGAGTTCCTGCACCTATTTTTTGAGAAAAAAAGCTCTGTGTAAAGGTAAAACTGTTTCACCCTAAATAGTTTCCTTTACCTTAGCACCTGGGGGAGTCTCTACTAAAGGGGGGTTTGTCCTGGGGGGGTATGTACTAATGGGGGGTTATCCTGGGGGAGTCTCTACTAAAGGGGGGTTTGTCCTGGGGGGGTATGTACTAATGGGGGTTGTCCTGGGTGGGTCTGTACTTAAGGGGGTTGTCCTGGGGGAGTCTGTACTAATGGGGGGGGGTTGTCCTGGGGGGGTATGTACTAATGGGGGGTTGTCCTAGGTGGGTCTGTACTAATGGGGGGTTGTCCTGGGTGGGTCTGTACTAATGGGGGGTTTGTCCTGGGGGTGTCTGTACTAATGGGGGGTTTGTCCTGGGGGAGTCTGTATTAATGGGGGGTTGTTTTGGGGGAGTCTGTACTAATGGGGGGTTGTCCTGGGGGGGGTCTGTACTAATGGGGGGGGTTGTCCTGGGGGAGTCTGTACTAATGGGGCGGTTATCCTGGGGGAGTCTGTACTAAAGGGGGGTTTGTCCTGGGTGGGTCTGTACTAAAGGGGGGTTTGTCCTGGGTGGGTCTGTACTAATGGGGGGTTTGTCCTGGGGGTGTCTGTACTAATGGGGGGGTTTGTCCTGGGGGAGTCTGTACTAATGGGGGGTATGTACTAATGGGGGGTTGTCCTAGGTGGGTCTGTACTAATGGGGGGTTGTCCTTGGGGGGTCTGTACTAATGGGGGGGGGTTGTCCTGGGGGAGTCTGTACTAATAGGGGGGTTATCCTGGGTGGGTCTGTACTAATGGGGGGTTTGTCCTGGGGGAGTCTGTACTAATGGGGGGTTTGTCCTGGGGGAGTCTGTACTAATGGGGGGGGGGTTGTCCTGGGGGAGTCTGTACTAATAGGGGGGTTATCCTGGGTGGGTCTGTACTAATGGGGGGTTTGTCCTGGGGGAGTCTGTACTAATGGGGGGTTGTCCTGGAGGAGTCTGTACTGAATGGCAGAGAGAGAGAGAGCCAGGACCCCAGGAAAGCTTTCAGGGAAGTGCACTCAGGACTCCAGAGGGAGAGGACAGTGCTGAGAGAGAACCCCGCTGCCGTGCGCCACCAGATGGAAAGCCACACAGCCTAGTGCCATCCCTGGCGGAGAAAGGAATGGAGTCATTGCCAGGATACAGATCTGGGCTCTACCCAGTGGAGTATCCATGGGCAATTCAGAGTGAGCTGACTCCTGATCAGAGGAACTGTTGTTGTTGGTCAGGTGAGAGCCGATCGGCCATTATCTACTTATGTCAATAGGAACTGCAGTCTCTGACCATCTCCTGTATTATATCTGCAGTCTCTGACTGTCTCCTGTATTATTTCTCCAGTCCCTGACTGTCTCCTGTAATATGTCTACACTCTCTGACCATCTCCTGTACTATGATTGCAGTCTCTGACCATTGCTTGTATCATGTCTACAGTCTGACCATCTCCTGTACTATGTTTTGGGGCACTTTCTAACAGTATCAGAGAGGTTCCCCTCCAGGTCTCATTAGTGTACACTCTTCCAGTATTTTCTTTATTGTTAAAAGATCATGGGAGGATCCCAGGGCAACAAAGACTTCTTAGAGGAGCATCTCTGTGTTTGAGTCATTGCCATAGAAAAATGTGTAAAGGGGAGGAGTTGGTAAAGATGACCACGCCCCCTTTTGTGGGGGCGCCAGAAATATTTCTGCACCCAGGCGCCTGTGACCCTAGGATCGGCCCTGGACCCCCTACTCTGCTCTGCTCCACTGCTAAGCAAATGAAGCAAAGTATAGTCATAATTGCAGTTCTTGTGTGTAAGAGCCTTGGGTCATTTATTTTTTAAAACAAGATTTACAAATTGTAATATACATCACTTTATATGTTTCACATCATTAACAAATAATTCATAATGTCAAGAACATATGCCTATGTTGGAGTTTGTTTCTATGTCCTGCTACCAGGGGAGGCATCTGGCTCAAAAAAGCTATTTTTGTAGGTACCACGTACCATCTTAAAAAGGGCTTTTTCTGGGGGAACTTGGTGGAACTCAGTTCCACCACCTTTGGCTCAGACCCATTGGTGCCCGCTCACCACAATCACTTGTGAACACAGAAGTCTGGTTTCTGTGTTTACAAGTGACTGCTTTGTAACCCCCTGAACTCTGCACACTGTATGTAATGCAATTCTGGTATTTAATGCCCCTTTAAGACCCTTCTACTGTTTGTGAAATCTGAACGGGTCGTGGTTGAGTTCCTGCACCTATTTTTTGAGAAAAAAAGCTCTGTGTAAAGGTAAAACTGTTTCACCCTAAATAGTTTCCTTTACCTTAGTGCAGTCCTCATCCTTCCATTTTCCTTTAAATGTCCATATTTCTTCTGAGAAATCCTCACTTCCTGTTCTTCTGTCTGTAACTACACACAGTAATGCAAGGCTTTCTCCCTGGTGTGGAGAAAGCCTTTTAAGAGCACTTTATAATTAGTAACGACAATCGAGGTGTTAATAAATGACCTAGAGGCTGTAAAGGCCAATTTATTGCACTCATTAAGATCGAAATTTTCGTTCAAATCGTGCTTCCACTTAATCATATACGGTAGTTTATCATGTTTCGAGTTGAGTATAGCATATA